>CM067360.1:53376633-54695767 GCA_034401795.1 Chaetoderma sp. LZ-2023a
AAACTCCTAGAACAGCGAACCAAGATGATGGCGCTGTTCTAGATGCACTGGCATAGCCAGCCTCGCGACTCGCGTAGTGAAAGACTAGGGTTGCGCATGAGAGCTAGTTTTGTATGTTAGCCGGATTTGGTAGCAATAGTGAAAAACTGGGCGGGTGATACATGGTGAGATGTCTAATTATTCCTGGCCAAGCTATTGTGCTAACATGATATTGTTCAACGCATATAACTATGGCTGAGGGACAGCAGAGACTTGAACATTAATTAACCTATCTCACACCCTGTCACGTGTCCATGAGCCAGGATGCACAGTTTTGGTTAGTGGTACCACCTGTGAGAAGAGGGCCCATAGTGATTTTGACAATGTCTACATCCCTAGAGATGGGAAAAATGTGATAGTATTACAACACCTACAGCTTTCTGTATTTTATTACCCCTTTTGTAACCCTACACCTAAATCGCATCTTCCTAACTTGCAGTCGATTTTGCGAGGGGATCTTTATTTATGACACTTGTATATAAAATAGAATCGTAAAGATATAAGATCGTGACGCGTGCAACCGCACTAAACAGAATTAGAATATTTCTAATCAATTCAAGATAAATCCAATTTCTTATCCTGTGTATACATAACTCGTATTTAGGAGATTATGTTTGTGTGAAAGTTGTAATTAAACAAGTGGAAGTTTGTGCCATTACAGTTTAATTCATAGTTGTGAAACCGTGTTGCTGTTTTTAGTGAACATGGGAAGACATTCGGTAATTTGTATTATGCCTAATTGTGCTTAATATATGGTGACTATCTATTGGCTCTACAGTTACACAGGCTTTCGCAAACAATCACTGAACTCTTCACAAGTGGATGCACATGTCCCATTTTACTAGTAAGTCACGTCTGGACTTATCTTACTGGTTACTAGTTAGGTCTCGCTTCAATGCCCCCAAGGTTGAAGTAGTGTGAAATGTGCATCATCAACTTAATAGTCACCATATAACTCGTCTTCAGCAACACTTTCATCATTGTCTGTACTTGATTCTTGGTTGCTACAGTATTGGATTGTTCACATGTCAGTGCAACTGAGTCCATTTGGCAAACAGACACATTTTGGCAGGTCACACTTCCTGGGACAATTGCAGGCTAGTACATCTAGGACAGCCTCTGGTACTGGCTGAATTTACATCCAGTGTACAACCAACTGCTGTACTGCTGAAATCCTTCTTCTTTTTCTAACTTCCATCCTCTACCAACAGGGTTTAGTGGCTGTGGATCGTATTCCAAACACCATCTCCATATTGCAGCCTGATAGCTTGCACATTGTACATGTTTTACTAAACAGTTGCTGCATGGTGGCAATTGGTGACTTTCTATATCTCGGTTTTTTTGCACAAAACAATAGATATCTTGCATCATTAACTCTCAGAACAGATGCTTTTGAGGCTTAAAGAATGCATGCGAATGCATGTCGCATCTCCATGACCTCTGAACAGAGATCCCACTCTTAGCCCAACTCCTGAAATGTGTTTTGTGCTTCTCTGTGTTGCTACTCAATGCTTTTAGAGCATTTGCCTAGCCTTTGCCATCAAATGCACTCAGTGCATCACATCCGCTGTATGCATACATTCCAACGAGAGCCTTACAGACATCTCCGCAAACACTAGTTTCTATGTTTTTTATATCAAGGACCCTTGTGCGTATTCTAGTGTCACATCTTTGGAACACTTGGGACTTGTTCTCATAGATTGTCGAATATATCTATATCTTCGGAACTAATCACAATTGCCTGGTATGGTCTGGATGCAAATGCAGGCTCCCATCGGCATCTTTTTGTATACACCTAAGAGCAGGCGCCTCCTGACTGCCGTCGGATGTAATTGTGTAGCATGCGTCAATGACAGTAGCAAGGAGTACCTTCTCGTGTACAGTCTTGTATTCTCTGCCTTCTTCCATTCATAGACTAGAAAGTGATTAGACGGGTTCTGTTGATGACATGGCTCAGAAAATCTCGCCATTGTCTCATAACCTGTGAGGGTGTGGTACCGTGTAGCTTATGTCCGGAGCTAGAGCTCTTTTCTCTTACAGAGCATTCACTGTTCTAAATTTTGCATTCTCGGTATGGGTCAAAACAGCATCCATTCTGTGACTCGGACCTCCATCCTTAAGTGGCATAGTCAAGACCGATTTAGCAACATCCCCAAATGTGGCATGCTCACCTATTGCTCGCTGAACTAGATTCCTTTCATCCACAACAGTTGCAGAATTTCTTGGTACCTCCTCTGCACGTGTTAAATTGTTCTCTAACAATTTAGCCAATGTAGCCTTGCTGGTCTCAATAACCCCTCTGGTGTTACTAGAGACCATGGCAAAGGCCCCAAATGATGGAATATGATATTCAACATCTGACGATTGCGTTCTTGAACCATCATAATGATGCGACCAAATAGTGGCATGTGTACTGTCTGCTTTCAAGGCGATTGCATTCCCACTTCTCTTCACTTCTTTCAATTTGTTCATTTTCCTTGGCTCGCAGAATTTCTTTTCGAGTGGGTCTTTCTATAGTCTCGCATCCCTGAAGCTGGCATAACATTTCCCCCTCCCCCCACCCCCAATCTCAAATGCTTTCATCATGTCAAAGGTAATATCCCGAGGCGCTTTCTTTGCAGTAGACATGGTAATGAGATCGTGGTTCTCAGAAAATGGTTTTACTCAGCTTTATATGGGCTTCCAACTGCCGATACAGATTCTTCATCCTTTTCGACCCTTGGATCGTGTAGATATGCATGGCGCAGCTCAGATCTGTTCTCTTGTACCACGCCTCTCAATGGACCTTTCCATTTTTGTCTATGCCCCGCCCATCACTAGCTAAGCTCCACCCACACCTCGCCGTGTTTGGATTGATCGATACCCGAATGCCCTAGCTATCAATTTCCTGAAAACTATACAGGGAAGCTGTTGAATATTTTGTAACTAATTAGACTGGGTGCTGTAGCTGCCATAGGCAGCAACAGCGCCCAGTCAAATTAGTTTCAAAATATTCAACATAATATTTATTAAATAGTAAAAGCAAACAATTTGTACAACAGCCCATAGACCGTCATCAAATATGCGTTCGTGACGTACTTATCGACGTCATTCATGACGTCATTCATTATGATGTCATTGTGCACACCACACAGTTCATTATGACGTCATATGATGAGTGGGTACTCTGGAAAGGTGAATTATCCTAACAATGCACTCCGATGTTCATCTGTGATATAGTACCTATTTACAGCACCAGATATCACCCTTTGAGGCTGAACCTTGTCGTGCCTCCTAGAGTATGTGTGTCTTTATTCACTGTAACGTCAGTGGTATTCGCCCAAATGGGTTATTGCGAAAGATTTAAACAGGAAAGTTGCCAGCCTTAACGCCTTTAAATACACATTAGGATGGTCTGTTTGACGGTTGATCATGTGTACATAGTAGGTTGGTAGGTATATGGCTATAATTCAGTTTGTCATAAGCAAAGAACCAGGAAATCAGTACGCTATGGCATTGAGGTGTAATTTCAAGTTACCCTCGCGAGAAGCAAGCTGAAGACCAAGCAAAATATCGTCTAGCATATCAATGCAAGACATTCAAAGTGCTGAAGGCTTCCATGGAGAAGGTAGTCTAAGAATTCCTTCGGTCGTTTTCGCAACTTTGCTAAAGCTGGACTGTACAACACACAGTCAAAGTTATGTTGGCACACACGTTTTCCTCCATGATGTTCACTTGGACCAAAGCAAAAACTCTAGTCTCATTAACGCTTCATAGATATACTTGTGCACTCAGACAGCACAGTTGTACTTCTTTCCATCAAGAAATCCAGTGACTACGCCATCTGCTACAATGCCTGATTCAATACATGCCCTTGAGACCAGCATCCTGAAAACATTTTCCTAGGATAGATAGAGAATTACAAATGGTGTGGAAAGTTTACATTCGTCAGATGATATGGCCATAACAGTCGTGTTTTCAGTCGATTTCTGTCTGGTCCATCACTACTACAATGGTTTGCAATATAACAATTCTCTTCTGATTAGATCTGATTAAGAATCTCAAACGCGGTAGTCAAACTGGTAGCAGGTGCATTGAATGGTAGGTAGGGAGCCACAAACACCTGCTGAGGTTGTTACTAAGTCTCTAGTACTGATGCTGATCCCAGTCCAATTTGGAATTCGCTGATTTTGCGTATTTGTTTGCCTTTAAAGTACCCAAATCAATTTACTTGTCCTGGGCTCTCTCTGCTACTCTATTTGTTTCTTCTAAATTAATTGCTTTGGTTACAAGTGGTTGTGGGCCAACTCGCTCTCCAGCGACCTATAGACTTTGCGCTATACTGCAATTACATTCACCCAATGAGATGTCCCTCTTCCAGTGAGTCTCTTCAATTGTGTCTATATTGCCACACGCTAGATTTGTAAATACATTAGACTCAATAGAAGCTGAACAACTTGTTGTAGGTGCTAGTTTCTGGAGACACATGGCATTATCATTTTCTTTCAGCTGTGCGTATGACACTCCACGTCCAAGTCTGTTCAGTGTCTGTCTGGATAACATCAACATTACCGATAAGTATATTCACAGCATATGGTAGCATCAGATGTTTAGGATGTTTGTCGTAGCCGCATACCACACCATAAATTATGTCCTGACTAAACGACTATCTCAAACATCTTGACCCTTTATGATGAACTCTTGTTTTCAGGATCTCCAGTAAGTAGCTCTATGAGAAACCGTTCAAGATAATCTGGTGTACATCAGAAAGAGGGTACGGTCATGGAGTTGTTCTCGTGTCTTGCTTTATGGCAGATCCGAATATGTGGCCATGTCTAGTCAATGAATTTGTTGACAGTTGTAGATTTTGTTTTCCAAACTTCTTGTGTAGTTCTTATGATACTAAGCATGATGGGCTTCTGCATCTACAATGTCTCAACTTGTACCTGTTAAATTCTTATCAGCTCCCTCTATAATTTTCCCAGAGTGTTTGGTCAACCCACATTTGTGTAGATTTGACAAGCTTTTCCAGCAAGGATGATCACTTCAAATACGTTGTCATTCCACAGAAAAGGCAGTTGGGATCATACAATCTTGATGCTGATGAGGATTGTCTAGATGGCATTTGTGTTGTACAATCGCTGCTTCCAGCTTCATCACGGAAAGTGTCATCTCATGTTTGTTTCAGAGTTTCTAATTCCTTGTTCATGGTAAAAAGGCTCCTGCATTTGCTATGATAGGAAATTTGAGGACTTCCTTCTCTCCAAATTGCATGGCAATGTCAAGAATTGAGGCATAATTCCTAGTTTCGGCGGCTTCTAACAAATTTACCCATGATTCATAGTTATGTGGACCGCTCAGGTGACTTTCTGATGATTCCTGATATGCCTGGTGGATGATGCATTTGACTTGGGGAGATTTGTGTTGGTTACTTTCTTCAATTGTGAAGAAATGCGCTTCAGCAATAATATCACATTCTACTCTAGTCTAGTGTACATTTCTCTGACCACCACCACTATATTACATGAAACAAAAAATTAAAGTAAGCTTATAATGTATAAATAGGATTTCAAATTCCTTCCCATTTAATCAAAACAAATATTCCACCAGATGACCACCTTTCAAAGAGGCTGTGTCTTACTCAAACAATTATATAAGTATACACGTTTGTGTAAGGCAGGAAACTTCATATATCATATAGATATCCTGGCAGACGACAATTTGTGTAAGCAGCACGACAATGCGTTTTCAATTTACTTAGATTGACACTTTGTGGGATTACCCCGGCCCATGTATTATAATTAAAGAAATAAATGAATAAGTTTGTAATTTTTCAGTATTTTATCATATACAAAGTTGGGAGTTCCTAGTTTACCAGGTGAACTGTATCTTGTGTTAAGATCTGAGCCATATCGGATCAATATTATCTGAGAAACGTCGGCTGACACACAGACAGACAGACAGATTTTCTCTTATGAAATTTTAGTGTACTCATTCGGATAGCATCACACTAATATAGTTGTAATGAACCCGTACATATTAAGGCAACCGGCACCATCAATAAGGCCTAAGCCGTATGATAATTTTCTGTATAAAAACTTGAATTGAATTTGAAACGTGGTAGAAATAAATTTATACAATTGATAACTCTTCATTAATTAAAATATTGTTTAGCTATCTATAAGAGGTCATCTTTCATTCACGTTCCAAATTTGATGCTTCTGACTTGTTTGTTTAAAATTTTATTAAGGTTTTTTGCAGTCACCCCTTTAAAAATACAACAGAACTACAACTGTCGTGAAAATAGGGTAGGCTTTTTAAAAATGTGTTAACACATAGAAAGTTGTGAATACTGAATCACATATTTTCAATCTCTAGGGATGTAGACCTTGCCAGAAATCACTATGAACATTCGACCCCACCCTCACCCCACCCCGCCAAATGGTGTTGACCAAACCTATTGGCTCATGGACTATGTGTAGGAAAGGCAGAATTTATCCAGGGAACCCATCACTCACACTAACTGCTGCCCGAATCAGACAAGACACCGCGGGTGTAAAACATGCAACGAAACAAGAAATGATTAATGCTGAAGAATTGCCCTATATTATGTAAATTGGCCAAATTTACACAAAGTATGTGGCATTTCAGCCAAATGCAGCATATTGATTCAGAAAAGGTTTCTTCTTTCACAATAAAGGAATCCAAGGTGGCAGCCAAGTTTATGACGTCATAATGAATTACGTCACATGTAGGTTGACGTCATAATCATTTACGTCATGAAATACCTATCTAAGTCCGCCATAGGCGCTTTAATAGCGAGTTGTACAAATTGTATGTTTTTACTATTTAATAAACATTATGTTGAATATTTTGAAACTGATTTGACTGGTCGCTGAATCAAGTTAGTTTCAAAAAATTAAACCGCTTCGCTGTAGTCTTCTGGAAGTTCAGGGAGGTCAGGGTTCGATCGATCCCAACATGGACAAAGTGTGGGCGGAGCTTAGATAGGAATGGGCAGGGAATGGCTAAAACTACACTCATCCATTTCCGATGGAGTACTCTTGAACCTACTTAGCTCTGTTGTTAGAAGACTAACAACACTATCAGAATGTCACATATACACCAATTGAGGAATCCAGTTTTAGTTATGCCCGGGCCCATCTCTAGCTAAGCTTCACCCACACTTTGACCGTATTAGGATCAATCGATCCATGCACTCTCTGAATCTCAACTAATTTGACTGGGTGCTGTTGTCGTTGCTGCCCTCTAGTCAAATTAGTTTCAAAATATTGGGCCCGGGTGAATAAAAGAGAATGGAAAGTAACTAGATGTGTGGTGCGTGAAAAAACCAACAATTAAGCAGCAATGCAATGTATGTATGCTTACCAGTGTCATAAAACGCGAGTAAAACGAAGCGTCGTAATACGCGTGCATTCACTGAAGCGTGCTGGTGAATTCGCGCATGATTGCGCAATCAAGAGAATAAGTCACATCTGCCATTTTCAGTGAATACATACCTGTTTTTGTTGTTATTGTTGTTGCTGCTGCTGTTGTTGTAGGTGGTGGTGGTGGTGGTGGTGGTGGTGGTGGTGGTGGTGGGTGTTGTTGTTGTTGATGGTATTGTTGTTGTTGTTGTTGTTGTTGTTGTTGTTGTTGTTGTTGTTGTTGTTGTTGTTGTTGTTGTTGTTGTTGTTTTTGTCTCGCCTGCGAAGCAGAAAGCGAGACATATGTGTCACTTTTCCGGCGGCGAGGTGGCGGCGACCGCGGCGACGACGACGACGACGACGGCATTAACAATGTTAAGTTTTTGCGTTTAGCAAAACATCTCAGCTTATATTTCAGGATCAGTTAATGCTATTGCAACTAAACCTGGCAATGTGGTTGCCAATATTGTTAGAAAGCAGCATGATGATACTGAGGTCACAAGGTCAAAAGTCTCTTTTTTTCAGTGATAAGATTTTGCGTTTAGCAAAACTTCTCGGCTTATCATTCAGGATTGGTTAATCCTATTGGAACTAAACTTGGAGACATTGTTACCTATAATGTTAGGAAGGAGCATGCTGACACTGAAGTTGCATCGTTGAAGGTCAAGCTCATTCTGACCTCTACAAAACATTGTTATTTTTCAATGTTAAATTTTTAGGCTTAGCAAACATTATCATGTTATATTTCGGGACTGCTTAACTCAAATGGAACACAACTTGGGTACATGGCTGTTTATGCCAAGAGGATACGGGGTGGTAACATAGAGGTCACCATGTCAAAGGTCAAGGTCATTCTAATATTGCTATTTGGCCTCTGCTTTTTCAACCTTACGTTTTTCCATTCAACAAATCATTTATATTTCAGGATTGGTTAATCCTATTGGAACTAAGCTTGAATACATGGTTACCTATAATGTTAGAAAGCAGCATGATAGCGCGGGGGACACAAGGACAGAGGGCAATGCCACTGTGACAAACAGGAGACAGGCGAGGCATTTAAAACCGCGGAATTCTTGTTGTTGTTGTTGTTGTTGTTGTTGTTGTTGTTGTTGTTGTTGTTGCTGCTGCTACTGATATCGTTGTTGTTGTTGTTGTTGTTGTTGTTGTTGTTGTTGTTGCTTCTGCTACTGATATCGTTGTTGTTGTTGGTGTTGTTGTTGTTGTTGTTGTTGTTGTTGTTGTTATTATTATTATTATTATTATTATTATTTTTATTATTATTATTATTATTATTATAACATATCCAGGAATGGCACGATCCGTTCATGAAGTGGAACCCTGAAGATTATGGTGGTGTGAAAAAGCTGCATGTTCCTGCTGATGACCTATGGCTACCTGATATTGTACTATACAACAAGTAAGCATATATAAGCAGGACCGAATTTAGAGGGGGCATACGGGCATTTGATCAGTGGCCATCACAGACAGGGGTCCAGATTTAGAAAATAAAAAATATGCAGTTTAAGACATATTGAAAAAAAATCGAATGCTTAAAAGTATTAGACCTTTCAAAATAATGACCAGAAATGAGAAATTCTTTATGATGTTAGAAATTTTCTGTTGAACGTTTTGCAATTAATTTTAATTTTAAGTAGTAGAAGTAGTAGTAGTAGTAGTAGTAGTAGTAGTAGTAGTAGTAGTAGTAGTAGTAGTAGTAGTAGTAGTAGTAGTAGTAGTAGTAGTAGTAGTAGTAGTAGTAGTAGTAGTAGTAGTAGTAGTAGTAGTCGGTAGCGACCGCAGTGCAATTACACTTCGATCTAGACATTTAGAATAAGTAACTGAAACCTTCACGGTATGGTCTTGAGACCCATCAATGGAGAAGTAGTTTACTTATTTTACTGATACACTAGCAATGTTTTGGCTCAATTTCTTTGCTAATCCTGCCTACCGAATGCACCCATTAGTTTACTTTGATGGTCACCATTACCCTGACAGTGGATTGGATGACCAGCTGGGACATTGCATGTAGCAGCAATGGCATTGGCAAGCCTTCACACGGCGACCAAACAAAGGCAAAGTGTACCAGCTTTCAAATGTCGGACTCCCTGACCCGCTGACGGATTAGTAGAGACGCAATCCATGAATGTGCATGCTATGAGACTCGTTTTATCCATTGCAGTTATGGCAGTAATAGTTTTACCTATGTGAAACCCATTAGGTTACTTTGCTTATCACCTTTTCCCAGACCGCATATGAACTTGATTTTTTATTATCATATTGATCAATCAGCTTGTTCAAACGAAGCAAAATTTTTGATTTAGGTCAATGGCCATCTTCTGATGTGTAATATTTTAGAAACAGATTTAGACATCTTCAATGAAACTACTTACCACATTGAATTGAAACCCCAAAGCCACTTGACCGAGTGAATTGAAACTGTATCGAGAATACAATCTGAATCAAATTTCTCCATGAAAACATGGTTGCTAGATTTGTCTAGTGGTAATCTCGAACAGTCTGGACTTCACAAAAATTGCTTCTCCGGAATTGCTGTAGATATCGTGCCAAAGCTCGGCAAATACACTTAGCAGCTAATGGCCATTGCAGTTTGTTTATGGGAAGGTGATAAGCGACTCACCATGGTCATCTATCAAACAATCCCGATGGAGGAATTCAGTTTATCCATCCATTATATGACGTAATAATCAACTACATGACGTGTAGGATGACGTCATAATCAATGACGTCATGAATGACGTAGATAAGTTCGTCACGAACGAATTATTAGTGACGAACTAAGCGTTGTTGTACAAATTGTATGTATTTACTGTTTAATAAACATGCTGTTGAATATTTTGAAACTAATTTGACTCATAGGCAGCAACAGCAACGCAGTCAAATTAATTTCAAAATAATCAACAGCTTACCTGTATCGTTTTATGGAACTTAATAGTCAGGGAGTCCAGGAATCGTTCGATCCTAACATGAGCTAGGTGTGGGTGGAGCTTAGCTAGAGATGGGTGGGGCATAGCTAAAACTGGAAAGGTCTATTAGGACTTTGGATATGATTGGATCACTGTGGGCAGTATGAATTATTTTATTTGTAGTCAGAAATCTTTGCGTTTATTTATTTCTGACATACATTTCTGTCCATGGTTCAATTCAAAGAGTTTTTTCACGTGTGGTAGTTAGATTAGATTTTCATGCATTATGCAGAAATGTTTTTATTTCCTGCCTGAATTTTCATATTTTAGTGTTTCTGGTTTAAATCCTCATACTACAGATGCGGGGGAGGGGGGGGGGAGAAAGATGGCACCTTCACGTCGATCTCCTCCGTAAGTACCAACTTTGTTGGGAAACTAAGTCATCAAGGAGGCAACTCTGATTATGTCTACCGTTCTTCAAACAAGAAACTGTGCTCGATATCCTCGGACGATGCAATCTTCCCAGGAGCTTACCATAGCTACGCGGAATGTACGTGGTCTGAGTGCAACATCAAAGAGGCAAACCGTAGGTGCAGACTGTGAACACTATAACATCGATATTGCATGCATTCGAGAGACTAAAGTAGCTAACCACTCAGAGCAGCAACTACAGACAGGCCATAAGCTAGTGCTCATGAAGCAAAAACAGGCCACATACCTGGGCTTAGGCTTCGTAATCGGACCAAGGGTATTGGATCATGTCATTAGTTTTGGATACGTCAGTGATCTCGTTGCATTTATCTACCTCGCTATACTTACGTGAAAACACACCGCCACTAAGTGTCGAATTGTCAACGCATACGGCCCAACTACCGAAAAAGCCAAAGAGAATCCAGCAATATTAGATTCCTTCTATGCAGAATTGAGCTCCACCATCACAATCCCAGCTAGACGGCAACTGTTCGTCGGTTGAGATTTCAACTCCAAGCTGGGTAAACTCGGAATTGCGGACAAAAGTTCAGGACTTGGCTTATGCATGGGATCCTATGAAGAGAGGGCACACGCAACAGCAATGGAGATGCACTGGTGGCATTCCTTAGTTCCAATGGCATAGTTGTCACAAATACGGCTTTCAAACACCCATGCCGTCACCGGACGACATGGACTGGACACATTACTGATCGCATAGCCCCAAAAGGTTCTAAAGCTACAACAGCTGTCTTCAACCAAATAGACTTCATACTATGCAAGACAGAAGCAAAACCCTTACTCCGAATGCTCGTTCGCATGGAGGCACAGACCTCAATTCTGACCATAAGCTAGTCATTACACGCCTTTAGATGAACGATCTCTACCTAATATATAAACACCATACCAGGCAAGAGGGTAGAGTCATCTACAACCTACCCAAGCTCATCAGTGACACTGACACTCAAATGTCATACAAAAAAGTCCTCGGGGAGCAGATAGCTAACAGCGATGTCAGCTTCGATCCAAGCGAAGCCCTAACAAAAATACTGAAATCACGCCGATCTCCTCCGTAAGTACCAACTTTGTTGGGAAACTAAGTCATCAAGGAGGAAACTCTGATTATGTCTACCCTTATTCAAACAAGAAACTGTGCTCGATATCCTCGGACGATGCAATCTTCCCAGGAGCTTACCATAGCTACGCGGAATGTACGTGGTCTGAGTGCAACATCAAAGAGGCAAACCGTAGGTGCAGACTGTGAACACTATAACATCGATATTGCATGCATTCGAGAGACTAAAGTAGCTAACCACTCAGAGCAGCAACTACAGACAGGCCATAAGCTAGTGCTCATGAAGCAAAAACAGGCCACATACCTGGGCTTAGGCTTCGTAATCGGACCAAGGGTATTGGATCATGTCATTAGTTTTGGATACGTCAGTGATCTCGTTGCATTTATCTACCTCGCTATACTTACGTGAAAACACACCGCCACTAAGTGTCGAATTGTCAACGCATACGGCCCAACTACCGAAAAAGCCAAAGAGAATCCAGCAATATTAGATTCCTTCTATGCAGAATTGAGCTCCACCATCACAATCCCAGCTAGACGGCAACTGTTCGTCGGTTGAGATTTCAACTCCAAGCTGGGTAAACTCGGAATTGCGGACAAAAGTTCAGGACTTGGCTTATGCATGGGATCCTATGAAGAGAGGGCACACGCAACAGCAATGGAGATGCACTGGTGGCATTCCTTAGTTCCAATGGCATAGTTGTCACAAATACGGCTTTCAAACACCCATGCCGTCACCGGACGACATGGACTGGACACATTACTGATCGCAAAGCCCCAAAAGGTTCTAAAGCTACAACAGCTGTCTTCAACCAAATAGACTTCATACTATGCAAGACAGAAGCAAAACCCTTACTCCGAATGCTCGTTCGCATGGAGGCACAGACCTCAATTCTGACCATAAGCTAGTCATTACACGCCTTTAGATGAACGATCTCTACCTAATATATAAACACCATACCAGGCAAGAGGGTAGAGTCATCTACAACCTACCCAAGCTCATCAGTGACACTGACACTCAAATGTCATACAAAAAAGTCCTCGGCGAGCAGATAGCTAACAGCGATGTCAGCTTCGATCCAAGCGAAGCCCTAACAAAAATACTGAAATCTATAGAATCATCCGCTACCAGCACCATGGGTGTTCTTAAAAACAACCAAACTAGGTATACTGACGACCCTCTAGTAGTAAAACTGTCAACAGAGCAGAAAGCATTACAGCAGCGCATCTATCAAAGTGGCCAAAGTGAAGACCGCACCAAACTACGCCGGGAATGAAATATTATTCTGCGCCACATTAGCGAATGCTTAAAAGATCTTGCTATTCAACAGGCAGACCCCATAGCAGATGAAACCACTGACACGGATGACTGTCACAACATGTTTCGGGCAGCCCGAGCCCTGAGAGTTACTGACTACACACACCACTCACTGTGCACAACTCTGAAGGACACTTTATAGGGACTGACCAGGGAAAAGCCGAGGCGATCCGAGAATGGGTCAAGGAACAGTTCATTGACAACGATGATGAGCCCTTGCACCCGTTCTCAGGAGACCACAGGCCATTACTAACACCAATTAAAACAGCAGAGGTTGAGAAGGCACTTAAAGCCCTGAAAAATGGACGTGCATCTGGACCTGATGGCATGAGCAATGAACTATTCAAATATGCAAGTGACATTATCTCAAAACCGATCACTCACCTAATTAATTCAGCTTTTATGCACCACCTTCCTATCGACGCTGTGGGCCAAGTCACCCTTATCGCACTACCAGAGCCCAAGAAGCCGCCTGGGCCCCCAGCCAATCTGCGGACCATTGTGCTCCTCAACTGCATACCGAAAACCCTATCCAATGTTACTCTATGCCACATCCGAGACAAGATCGATTATTTCACCGGATCATGTCAAAGTGGCTTCAAACGTGGACGCAGTTGCACAGACATTGTATGGGCTCAACGCATGTGTGTGTCGGTAGTCATGTCCAAACACTGGGACTTCCACAAAATGGGCATTGACATGTCACGCGCCTTCGACACAATTAAACGCTCAAAGATCCTAGATGTACTACGCCAGGCCAGTTGCAATGAAGATGAGCTACGACTAGTGAGCCTACTGCTTGCAGACACCAAGCTAAGAGTATGAGTCAAGTCAGTGACGTCTGTAGAGTTTGAGACATCAAGCAGCTCCCCACATGGAGATGGTCTATCTCCGGTGCTTTTCACCTGCTACATTGCTGCCGCATTGAAATCTGTGCTGGAAAATTCTACAAGACCAAACTCCCAGTGTCAATACTGGGCATGCCGCTAGAGATATAATATGCCGACGATGTGGACCTCATAGACGAGGAAAAGAAACCCCTTGACGAACTTCTCCCAATAGCTACAAGCAAACTAAAAATTGAGAATCTCTTTATGAAGGAATCCAAAACAGAGTTCACCTACCTCATATACCTATCGACAAAGCATGAAACTATAGAAAATGACAACCCACTTCGTGGCGGCGAACCATGGAGGAAAAGTAGAATCCGGGGATCACTGCTTTGTAGTACTGCTGACATTTCTGCATGCTTCGTCATGGGGAACATAGCTTTCCAGTCCTTCTGGAAGCTATGGATTCGTAGATCAAAGATGCCCTTGATAAAGAGGCTACATATACAATGCAACCTGCTTATCCTTGATGCTGTATAACTGTAACAGCTGGGCAGCTCCAAAGGCAGGTCTAGACAAACGCGATGCCTGCCACCGCAAACACCTACGCACTTCTTCAGAAGCAGAAAATCACTGGACACCAATGTCCAGACAGCATAATTTCCAACGATGCACTATACAAGATGTGCAATACGTCGCCGCTGTCTGTAAAAGTCGCCCAGCAAAGATGGTCCATGTTTGGCCATGTGCTAGGAATGCCAGACACACCAGCACAGAGAGCCTTGGAATTCGTCCTACTCGGAGCCAGCAAATACAAAGCCAGGAGAGGACGTCATTGCGTAAATCTGCTAAGCGTGCTACGAGGTGACCTGAAGAAAGCAGGACTCCGTACACTCAAGTCAAGAATGGACCTGAGGAAGCTCAGTATTTCGGCTGAGGACAAGACACAGCGGGCAAAAGCGAAGACGGACTGATTGCAGCTGTAGGATGTTTCTACTTCTACTACAGCCGCAGAATACAGTAATCATACTACAGATGCGCGGTACATTTCCCTTGTTTATCATGTCACCAAAGAATCATATTCAGCTTTCATGAGCTAATTTTAATCAACCAGAAAATTATCATCTGTGTTTCATGGAACAAAAATATATCAAATTAAACATCTAACATTTGAAACTTTTTATATTTTATTTAATATTGTTTTTATTTTAACAGCGCTGATGGAGAGTTTGTTATCACACTAAAGACAAAAGCGACTGTCCATTACAATGGCCGCGTGCAGTGGGAGCCACCGGCCATTTACAAAAGCTACTGTCCAATAGACGTAGAATTCTTTCCATTTGACATCCAGGAGTGCTTTATGAAGTTTAGTGTATGGACGTATAGCGGTTTGGAGGTGGATCTACAGCATTTCTGTATGGAACGTGAAAACTCATCCACGGCTCCAAAAAAGGGGGTTGTAATACAGCAAGGAATAGACTTGGACGATTTATATCCAAATGTGGAATGGGACATTGTCAATGTGACTGCCACACGAACAGTCAAGTTTTACAAATGTTGCCCAGAGCCATACCCAGATATAACATTTAATGTAACTATTCGACGCCGCACCCTATTCTACACAATTAACCTGATTATTCCCTGTGTTTCAATATCATGTCTCACTGTTCTTGTGTTCTATTTACCTGCTGACAGTGGAGAGAAAATTACGCTTTCATTGTCAATCTTAATGGCCTTGGCCGTGTTCTTCCTCCTGCTCAATGACATTATACCACCAACGTCACTCGTGATATCATTAATAGGAAAGTATCTGCTATTTACTATGGTAGTGGTGACCGCTTCTGTCATGCTAACTGTTCTAACATTGAGTATTAATCTTCGCTCGCCATCAACACATGTGATGTCGCCGTGGATAAGGCGCGTCTTCATTGACACTCTACCGCGGTTCTTACTTATGAAACGACCAGATGTGGCCATTAAACCAAAAGTGACGGCGGTTCGATCGTGGGATGATATGGACGAGAGAGATGGACAAAATGGACAAACATGGAGTCGTCGTAATACTGCGAATTCTGATAGAAGTGATGAAGGCAATGGTTCTGGCGTTTATGCCAGACTTAGACGGCGAGTAATGGGATGGTATCCGTTTGAAGTACAGGAAGCGATTAGCGGAGCGTGCTTCATTTCAGACCATATTCGAGACGAGGAAGAGGAGGAAAATGTAAGTAGTAACCCTTTAATTACCAAATTTGATCAAGAAAATTTAATTATTTGTTTATTGAATATGTCGGTCAAGAAAAGGCTTTTTTTAATTTATCAAATGGTGTCTGGCCGGCTTACCGAGCCAGTCATTCCAGTGGTAAATTTTCGAAAATGGTATTCTCTTGGCCTGCAAAGTGACATTCAACCACCGCAGAGCCCGGTTGTGGGCGACTTCGCCATAGAAGGATTAATGGAGGGATCAATTTCTAGCAATGCCCCACCCATTTCTAGCTATGCCCCGCCCATTTCTAGCTATGCCCCGACCATTTCTAGCTATGCCCCGCCTATTTCTAGCTATGCCCCACCTATATCTATCTAAGCTCCATCCACATTTACATGTGTTGTAATAGATTTTGGAATCAAAATGCCATGGTAGATGTAAGCTGTTGAATAGCAACAGCTCCCAAGCAAATTAGTTTCAAAACATGCAACACAATGTTTAATAGTAAATTGTAAATTCTTCAGAGATACAATTCGTACGCATCCTGGCGGAGCATTACTTCATTTTGATTTTGAAGTCATGTAACTTGTGACATATTTGATTATGACGTCATCTAACATGTTACGTATTCGATTATGAAGTCAGATTTTCTCGAGTTTCACATCAGACCCATCTATTGGTGGTACTAAAGTCACTCATCTTAATGACGCTGCTTTATTTGCCTATAACAGTTATTTATTGTGGTTTAGCGTGCAGGGCATCCTGCGCATCCTCCGCGGCCGCTACTTCAGCCGCGCAGCAGGGAACAGCACCAGCCGAGTGTGGGGTGGCCTCGGGGTCTCGTAAGGAGCTGCGTAGTGAGCTGGCGAAACCACTTAGTTCCCATGGAGTCGAGTGCGCATTCGCTCCCAAAGGGTTTATCTGTACAGCGACGTCCGAAACTACAATCCGAACGCCCTGTCGTTGGGTGGACCAAGGGTAGTAGGATGGGTAGGCAAGTAGGAACTCCCCTCTTCTTCACACCCTGAACTATCGGAGGGGTATCCATCATAAACACAATCTAACGATATAATTAGCGCATTTATTGTGTGATTTTGAGGTCCTTCAACAAGTTTTTCAATGAAATGCGATCATAAGTAATAAGATAATAATAATATCATTAGTTTGTATAAGCCTTGGTATCTCTGACCGGGTGTATGGATGACTAGTTAACCTGGTGTGTAAATAGACGTTATGTTATTCCCCCTAGTGTATTTGCGCTGTGTGGGTGATAATGCGGTAAAAGGCCGGATGTAAGTGTATCCAATAGAGGATCATTTATAATTTTGAAGACACGTAAGTTGTATAATGTATATTGGATTTCATTGAATCGGTAATGTTTGTGAAGCGTAAAATACTGAAGAATTAGCATATGCAAATATCCCATATAACTCTCGGAACTATTGGCCTACGAATGACTGTTTCTGAAATTGAAATCGATGTGAGAACTACTTCAGTGGACGGTTGGGACGCAAAAGCTACCATCACCTAATGTTATTAGACGAACATTTTTTTTTTTGGATCATTGGCACCGATTTCACAGAATTCTTTACAACGAAAATCTTGGATGCTTGAGTAGACAAATTTACAACCTAACATACTTGAGTGGCTGATTCACTATCTGCTGCCATTCAAATGACAAAGAAAACATTGATGAACTTGTTTCTCTAAAATACATGACTAGAAGTATAACTTCTCCGATTTGTAACTAATAACTCTGAAACAAAGCTATTCACTCTATAAGTCACCGTTTTGGGGTGTGCGTAGCATGGAGAAATCCAGACCAGCGAACATAACCGATCCGGGATAAGTCCTAACGACTTCGAACAGAAGCAGAAAATCCAGCTGGAATCATCTATTTGGGCTAGTTAACGATAAAGTACCCAAGAAAGGATTGGGGGGGACGGGTGAGGGTGGGGGGGGGGGGGGAGACCGTTGAGCCTTTATAACATATAACAATCGCTTTAATACAGACACCTTAATATAAGTTAAACGTGTCAGTCTTAGATTCTACCACTAATTAACACAATTGCACAGGTTACACGAATATATACATATATATTGAACATTACTTTAACCACCATGGCGAAACTAACTTGTCCCTCCCATGGAGTAAGGACTAAACATCTGTTTTGAGCTACTGGTTTTCCATAGAGGAAGGAAAATATCTATTGATCGTGTCGTAAATCTTCCGTCGGTCTCTAAAGGTGCAGTTGTCACTACATATGACTGTCTGTTGGCACGTCTACCAAACATCAAGTATGGAAGCTTAGTATCTGAACCGAGGGAGAGGCCAGTTTGGACCAAGTACACAAACTCGTCCGCAGAGGCAGAACAATTGAGCGTGACGTCACATCATTTAGATGTCAGCTTCAAATTTTGCGCAGAACAGAAGACTCTACGTAACTACGATGAGAAGAGGACAATGTGTGCTGATTTACAAACAATAGTTTCAATAATTAGTTGTGTTTAAATGTTGAATCAATGTTGAAATTGCGTCATTAGGTAATTTCAACATTGATTCAACATTAAAACAATGCCATCTGTCCGGATATATATATATATATATATATATATATATATATATATATATATATATATATATATATATATATATATATATATATATATATATATATATATATATATATATATATATATATATATATATATATATATATATATATATATATATATGAAAGATTAACATTACTGTGATCATATGTCAGCAACAAATATTTTGTAAAGAAACGCAATTATCTGCACCATTCATACATATCTTCTCGGTTTACTTAATTGCAAAATGTTTTAATCCTCTTGACACTTAACTACAACTTTCCTTTTCGTTACTTCAGGAGTAATATCTGAAGAGCAGTTTATTCGACTGATGTTGCTTATCAGTGATAATGTACATAAAATAGTGTTCTTTAATGTCACCATTTAAATTAATGAATGAATCATTGAAATCAGTTTCAATTATGGCTAATTCTTGGATCTTTTCTCATATAATCCGTAATGTTACCGTGTCATATCTGGTGATGATTGCATTTTATGCAATGCCTCTAATAGCTAGAGATTCAAGTGTGGACAGTCTAAACAGAAATGTGGATATAGAAACAGTTCGCTATGAAGAAAATGAAAACCACTTAATTAAGTACAACATATGCTCAGTAACTGTAAAAGTGAAGAATTCTAATTCAATAGCCAAATGTATTTCTACATTTGAACAATTCTACAGTGAGTCAACTAATAAGGAGGACAATGGATTAATATTCCGTGTTTAGCGTCTTGTTTCTGAAAATATCGAGTGTAACGTAGCAGTTACAGTCTACCCAACCACAGCCGTCATACATGTACAAGGAGAGATTGTGGCTACTGGATTGCAACAGATCTTGTGCATTTGTCGCGCATGATATTCGATGAAAATAAATTCGATAAGTGTGATGATGACAATGGTGACAAAAGTAATAATGATAATAATGACACTCGTATTGCAGATGGACAATTCAACATTCTAAATGAAAACAGTTCTGGTCTGAACTTGTGGGAAGATGAGCTGTGTTTTTCACCGGAAACTACTACGTTTCCTAAGCAGCTCATCAGTCCAGAACAGCCAGCACACCTGCTAAGTGTAATCAGCCAAGATCTCGCTTAAACCAGCTCACACAGCAAGACTTATTCAGTTATAGCCAACCCAGTCAGCAAGACCTATTTAAGCAAATCTGTGTGCTTAACGAACTGCTTCTGAGCATGGAAGCCATAATCAAGGAGCTCCATGAAGAAAAAAGCGACTTGCCAGTGACTTACAGTCTAAGTGTATTAAAGTGACAAATGAAATTGGTGTGAGGACATGTCCAGTGACAAAAGCCATGGCAGAAGTCGAGGTTATGACTGAAGATGGTCGTTGCTGATATTGTTTTGCAAAGTACCACCCAACAGGCCGCCACGGAAGCTACAGTGAATGGAACTCTTGATGAATCAAAAGTTAATAATAAACCATCATCATCATATCCACGATCTTTCGCATACCAACCTATACGCCAAGGCTTCCTAAACCAAAGCCTTCCAAACAAATTAGCTACGCCCGAGTGGTTAATGGGCCTGCACTAGATCTGTTACATGAACGTATCCGGCAGGTAAATGAGAACTCTAACACAACGCGCATACCGCTAGTTTGCAAAATACTTCCTAAAACGACATTAATAATTTGGAGTTCCATAATAAAAAGGCGTGAACACCAATGGCCTTCAAGGTTCAGTTGAGAGGAGCGAAGATAGAGGATTTCACCCCAAACTACTTAGTTCCGACTTACATACGTACAAAGACATAATTATTATGGCAGGTACAAATAATTCTGATGGATCATTAGCTGATGCCCTTATAACTATGGACAATTTAATTATGGATCTACAAATGCTAGTACCAGAATGCAAAATACGTGTACGCGAGATGCAAAGTATCAGCAGGATTTCATTCGCTCATTAAATAAGCATCTTGAGGTGCGAGAACATTTTCTAAACTTCTCAATGATCAGGTCCGCAGATTACTTTTATTCATAATATAGACAACGCGTTATATCACGCAGATAAGCTGCACATAAACACTTGTGGCTCATCAGTTCGTGTTAAGTGTCTGAATGAGTATGTTCCAATCGTCAGGTCGCCGCCGTGTAAAATTTGCGGGGGAACTCACCCGCAGGTATACCAAGTGTCGGCATGGTCAGCCTGTCCTTTGCTGGAGTTGTATGGGATCCGGGCACAAATTAAACTCGTGTCCAGTACAGTAGGAATGTGGCCAAGAAGTAGAGCCAAACAAACATTTTAAATACAATATAAGCAAAACTAAGTGTTTGAACAGTTTGGATGCAGTTGCTAACGGGTCTATGACTAATGACATTGCTATGAATGTAAAGCTGATAAGTGGCTCTGTTACTAATTTAAATCTGAAAACAGGTTGTGCTACCGATATGATTAAAACAACCGAATGTATTATAAATTTAAATATGAACGTCGGTAATCGGTTGTATAAAGAACAACTGTCTGGTCTTCCCGCAGTAAGCTCCTCGAGTAAACGTGATGCCAATTCAGTATGTATCGTATGTAGTAATGAGTCCAAACATTGCATTGAATACCATAATTATTCTAATCTGTTACTCAATAATAGATATCAACTACTCAGTAACAATACGAGTAATAGTGGTATCTTGCCAAAAGGCGGCATACGTGCTAATAATAGACTATATGATGAAGACAACGACGATGATGACGATCATGACAATGATGACGATCGTGACAATGGCGACGAATGATGATGATGATGATGATGATGCTGATGATGATGATGATGATCATCATCATGCCAATGGTGGTGGCGGCGGCGGTTCTTATGGTGGTGTTGGTGATGGTGATGGTGGTGGTGGGGGTGGTGGCCATAATAATAATAATAATAATAATAATAATAATAATAATAATAATAAATCCATTGATCTGCCGTCTTTCAATATTAATTCTAAAAGAATTAGGATTGGTCATCTAAATGTACAGCACCTGGTGCCTAAGATTGACGAGTTAAAACTGAGTATGGAGAAGTGTGAAAAGGAACTTTTTCTGTACCACTGAAACATTTCTGTCATCAACAATCCAAAATAATTCCAGTGAAATTGAAGGCTATGTCAATGAAAGAAAGGACAGAAAAGAACTGGTGGTGGAATTGTAATATATAAATATATATGTGTGTGTGTGGGGGGCGGGGGGCGGGGGGGGGGGGGGGCGGGGGGGGCGGGGGGGGGGGGGGGGTTGCTGATTCACCCGCTATCTGGATTGATGAATTTGAAGCTCTGTTAGAAAAGGTATATAGTCCGAAACTCAGATATTATACTTGTAGGAGATTTTAATTTCGACCTTATTAAAGCAGATAATCATAAATGGCAGTCTTTAATTGAACACTTTCCTTCAGAGCACTTTATACGTAATCTAACTAGAGTTACAGAGAAAACATCTAAACTGACTGACTATGTGTATCTCACGGATAAAGACAAAATTTAATCGTCACATGTCGGCTCTTTGGCACTAAGTGACCATTATCCAATATTCGTTGTTCGCAAATGCAAACCATTCAAAACTCAAAATTCGCACCAACTTATTAAATACAGGAACACCAAAAGCTTTAATGAAGCTAAGTTTCTTAGTGACCTGTCTGTATGTGATTGGCGTTCTATAGGTTATTTAGGTAGTCCAGATCAAGCGCTTGATCAATGGTATGCAAAATTCATCAACATTATAAATAAACACGCTCCTGTCATTGAACGCAGAGTTAAACGTGTATGCCAACTGGGATGGATGAACAGAGAAATTTTAAAAACATTGAAAGAAACGGATTATCATAAAAACGTAGGAATCATGTTGAATTTTAAAATGTTAAAGCAAAAGGTTGCATATTTGATTAAAGCATCTAAACGAGATTATTTTGCAAATAAATTAGAAGCCGCCAAAAATAATCAGGCTAATATATGGAAAATTCTAAAAGACATAAATCCCAAGACAAACAAATTACCTTCAATAATCTGTGATGATAATGGAAGTGAAATTCAAAACCCGCATATGCAATCTGAACATTTTAATATATATTTCAGTGCAATCGCGTCAAAACTGACACACTCCATGATAAAACAAAGGTCAATGGCATTTGCTAAGCTATCAGATCATTTTCTTAATAAAGTTCCAGAAAATATAGTTTCGAATTCCATATATAACTGTTGAATATGTGTCTTGAGAACTTAAAAACAAATAAGTCAGCTGGTTACGATGAATTGAACAAACACTTCCTCAAAGCTGCAGCATCAATAATTGCGCCCTCAATTACACTTGTTATAAACAAACGCACAGCTACGGGGGAATTCCCCAAAATGTGGAAATGTGCAAAAGTAAAGCGTCTACATACATCTGATTCAAAGACCAATATTGGCAATTATAGGCCTATCTCTATATTACCCATTATCTCCAAGGTTATTGAACGACACATACATGATCATATTTATAAATTTATAACCAAGTATAATTTATTAGTGGAGTCGTAATCAGGCTTCAGACCTAAACATTCATGTGAAACTGCATTGTTAAATCTAGTGGAAAGATGGCGTTTTTCGATAGATAACGGCGACCTTATTGGTTCTATTATGAATGACTTTTAAAAGGCCTTTGATCTTGTCAATCATAACATCCTATTACAAAAACAGAAGCGGTTTTCAGATTTCTGATATCCAATCAGATCTGTATCGGAAAACTGTAACTACATCTTCGAATAGTGCCGTATTAAGGAAACGCCAATTAAATTTTTTTATTCTATTCATAGCGCAGCTGACATGTAGGTCATCAGCAAGCAGATGCACGCCCTGTTAGCGCAAAACTTGTAAGCTATGTTATTCCCGGTAACTCTCGTCCAGTCACCGAACTTGGAGAAAGTACACACGAACCGCATACCATGAAGTGCGGATCCGCCTTCATCCGGGGAGAGCCAGCCGACTCCGAATTATATTACAATGGCAAATGAGTTCTAGTTAACGATTGCGTCCCATCTAGGCTGACGACACAATCACATATTTAACGAATGACGTAGCTAAGTACATCATGAACTTTTAAAGGTCCGTCAGTTGTAAGAATTATTTTAAACATAGTTTACTGAACTAATAATACAACGGCATTGGGCACAAGTTCTATCAACTTAGCTAGGCCCTCTCCCTGCAGAATCATTAAGACGGCAAAATGTTTAAATACTTAAATACAAACGTATATACAAAAAAGAAAACACGAGGAATATGAATGGATAGAAAAAATAGCATGAGTTTGAGAGAGAGAGAGAGAGAGAGAGAGAGAGAGAGAGAGAGAGAGAGAGAGAGAGAGAGAGAGAGAGAGAGAGAGAGAGAGAGAAAGGCAGGGAGAGAGAGAGAGAGAGAGAGAGAGAGAGAGAGAGAGAGAGGGTGGGGGGGGAGAGGGGGCCAGTTATTCTCCAATATAGGTCTCTATACAGATGTATAACAATATTATGGCACCGAGTACAACACGGATTTCCACTACCCATGTCCCCGCTGTGTTAAAAAGTCCGAATTAGATGTCTTTACTATTTAGTAAACATCCATAGGCAGAAACAGCGGCCCAGTAAAATTAGTTTCAAAATATTCAACAGCTTACCTGTATGCTTTTCTGGAAATTGAGATTCGTGGAGCTTAGGGATCGATCTATCGCAACACGGGCAAAGCGTGGGCGGCGCTTAGCTCGTGATGGGCTAAAAGTGGATCATCCATGTGTTCATGGTCTGGTCTCGTGCGAATTATCTGGTTATTCAAAATCCATAGGGCGGCGTCCGATAGCTCGACGAGGTATAGTCCCAATTCAACCACATTCATTACTTTCAAGATAATGTGTTGCAATAAATCAAAATAATCTTTAACTTATGCTTTATACTTACAGGAATGTAATGACTGGAAATATGTTGCCATGGTGTTGGATCGTCTATTTCTATACATCTTCACCACGGCATGTTTCACTGGTTCGATGAGCATGTTCCTACACGCACCTTCGTTGTACGACCCCAGGAAGCCACTTGTAGCTAATGAATTTAACCTAACATGTATGTGCACGTGATATCACGTGACAAAGCTGTTGTTTGTATATGGATGACATCATCTTATGCATTTGATAATCACATATTATTTTCATAATTAATTTACTATGCAATGTGTCGATGATGTTGACAGAATTGTTGACTGTACATTTAAATGCTCATAGTCAAGCACATTGAACCAGAGGCAGGTTAACGGCCTAATCACCAAATTCGGCCAAGAAAATCAAAATATTTCCTGATTGAATGGCTATTTGCTGGCCAAGAGAAGACTAATTTTTCAATTTAAAAAAGTCTTCTCTTCGCCTGCAAATGGATAATCCTCACGACCACTTTAGAGGTCGGATTTGGCGGGCTTCTCATGAATGGGTTAACGAATTATTTACGGGTGTGGCCCCTGTGTGGGCCTTAGATCGAGAATCCCCAAGTAGAAAGCATTTATATTCACTCTTTTCATTTAGTTGGACAGTGATGTAGAAAGCCAGGTGATTGTTGATGATTTGCAGAACCGTTTGACAAAGTCGTTGCCGCCTTATTTAACAATGGTTTAACAATGATAAATTATTCTTGAAATCTTCAGCATAGGCCCCAATATGTGCCAAATAAAAGTTTTGCTGATTATTTTTAGAACAATATTTTTTTTAAGTTGTTGCAACAACAATTTTCATTGAAGTTGTTCTCAAATCTGGTGCAAGTGTCACTCAATTTATTTTATTATTGTTAAAATTTAACAATAATTTGACTGAACTGTGTTGCTGCAGTAGACAGCAACATCGTGTCCAAATTGTCAAAACAGTTTGTCTGTATGCCTTTGTTTAAATTGGTACACGTGAACTGACAGCCTAGAATCATACATTCCAGCGTCTACTTTGGTTATACATCACTGGCTAGCTAGCCAATGATCAGTTGCATGGACTACATCCCGGTTTTGTTTGATAATTCGCCTGTCTTTTCCGTCAATAGAATATCAAGTAAGATGTTTGCAACGAATAAGGCGTCTGAGCATTGCTTGCTGGGTAAATTCCGCTGAAAGCCACAAACTAGATTTCGTACAAATTGGCATCTATTTATTGAGATATGAGAACTTTAACATGCTTCAATAATCTTGATATAATGTAGGCGGTATGCCCTGTCAACAGGTTATCATTATGCAGATTACCATGGCAACCACGCCTTTGTAACACATCATTTCATACTTCAATGAGCTGTGATAGAGCGTGTGTCCACCGCCAGGACATACACTATACGAAATAATTTGATGTAGTAGAAATTATTTTTATGAAAATTGAAATGTTGTAAATATTTATATATTTCCCATGGCGATCAGCAGTTAAAATAAGGTGAGGTAATATGTTTTAATTGAGTAGTTCCCTGCGACGTCTGGAATAATATAGTAATCCATTTCTAGCTAAGCACCGCCCATTTCTAGCTAAGCACCGCCCACTTATTTCCGAGTGGCTGGAACCAACTTATATATTTGGAATCCAGTAATTCCTACTGTCCCAATGTGAAGCTAATTATACAGGTAAGCTGTTGACTATTTTGAAGCTAATTTGACTGGAGGCTGTTGCTGCCTAGCGCCCATTCAAATTAGCTTCAAAATTTTCAATAAACTGTTTACTAAATAGTAAAAGATACAATTTGTACACTTGGTCTACTTTGCAATATTCACGACAGAGCTACATACGTCACTATACAGTATTGTGCCGGCAGACTACATATGACGTAATTGAGTATGACGTCATATGGTTGAGTGACAAATCAGATCCCTCCATTGTAATTAGATGTCCATTGCTGTCTACAAGTTTGTGTTTAAATTAGGGTGTGGGGTGTGGGTGGGGTGGGGCCCTGTAATATAAAGGATAACTAATCTCATTTTATACTAGCTACAGTACACCTCATATATAAGTTAACATATTTCCAAAACAAAAACAGAAACATGATAGTTAGTAGGCCTACAACTTTGGACACGATGTGGGAAATGTTTTGTTGAATATTTTGGACTTAATTTGATTGGAAGTCATTGCTGTTTTAGGCAGCAATGTCTTCCAGTCAAATTAAGTTCAAAATTTTAAACAGTGCGTTATATTTTAATTTGGAAACATGTTGGGTTATTTCTTAGCTTACTGTATACGTGTCATGAAATATTCCATATGTAATGGGTGCGTAGTATTTTTAGAGTTCTGTTATGCAATTGAAGAAAGGTATTCAGTTTTGAATAGCGAAATATCTGTACATTTCTCGATTCTATGAAAACCGTTGTGATTTAATTTTCAACAAATCCTAAAAACACTGTCTCGCCTCTCTGCTGCCATCGTATAATTACAATCTATTGCCTCACATTGCGGTGTACAGCCAACCATATAGATATGGCATGCACATTCTGAAATTATCTTACCTTAAGCTGTAGATAAAATATATTCAACAGGATAGTTAATATAAAATAGAGAAGGTGATATATTTTCACCTTCATGACGTCACAAACAATCACTTGGGGAGACAAAATGGGGGCAACCAAGTACCGATATTATCGAGATGTCAGCACACAAATTAATGTGATAAAAGTATGCGGCCACGTCTGAACGTGACAGCACATAGTATCTCTATACCAACATCTCTCAAATACAACGCTACATTTGAGATGAGAATAGTATTCCTTTAATAGACCTTTACCATATTATTAGCGTAAATACCTTCCCAGAATGGATTGAGCATACCATTTATTGGTGATAACCATCACAGCCGATATTATTAATATTATTGAAACCATACATCATTCGGACAGCTCAGTCAATTATCTATACATTTCTGTATTATTTTTTTATGGTTTTATAAAATGTAATACAGTTGATTGTAATTTTAAAATAGTCCCTCTTGTCCTCTAGTTTTAATTATTCTAGGTATAATGGTGTATTTTATATGCGCAAAAATATCTCAGTGAACATTTTACAAACACATAAAAAATAATGCATTAATGTTTAGGCAATTGAATGCGCGTTCCAATGATGTGTGACTTAAATAAATTAGTGATTTTACTACTACTACTACTACTACTACTACTACTACTACTACTACTACTACTACTACTACTACTACTACTACTGCTGCTGCTGCTGCTGCTGCTGCTACTACTACTACTACTACTACTACTACTACTACTACTACTACTACTACTACCACTACCACTACTACTACTACTACTACTACTACTACTACTACTACTACTACTACTACTGCTACTACTACTACTACTACTACTACTACTACTACAACTACTACTACTACTACTACTACTACTACTACTACTACTACTACTACTCACGGGTTTGCATAGACGCATGGATGTCCACACTGACGAAAGGACAAAGATTATGAATAAAAACTATAACTAAAAGATAATGAGCCTTCCAATAAAGTTTCGTCAGGATACTCCAAGCTAAAGTAACGTTATCGAGCGACAAGCCAAAATTTACACGGATGGACGGATACACTGTCAGACAGACAGATGAACGAACAGATGGATGGACTGACTGACTGAGTAACAGACTGAATGTCTGGCACATAAAATAACGTGCAATTCCCTACTACTCTAGCCAACCTTCCCCTGATGTTTCGCCGCTATACTTCAAGGAAAGGTAAAGTTATCGAACGAAAGCGCAAGATTTGCACGCAAGGACAGACACGATCAAAAAGATGGATGGGTGGACTGACTGACCCACACAGTAACGCGTATTTTCTTACTATCCTTGCCAACCTTCCCATGAAGATTCGTCACAATACTTCGATCACACAAACTCAGAAAGACCGATAGGTGGACGGACGGATGGACGGACTGAATGACCCACCAAACAACGTGCTGTTCCCTATTAACATAGACAAACTTCCCATAGAGTTTCCTCAGAAAACTTCCAGGAAAAGACAGTTATCGAATGCAAACGCAAAATTTGCAGGGACAGACGAGCACAAACTCAGAAAGACGGATGGATGGACAGAAGGATGGATGGACTGACTGGGCCACAAAATAACGTGCAGTTTGCTACTACGATAGCCAACCGTCCCATGAAGTTTCGTCACGATGCATCCGTCAAGCAAACATAAAGTTGTTAAACGAACACATTAAGAGGGATGGACACAAACTCCGAAAGACAGATGGATTGGTGGACTGACTGACCCAGAGTATAACGTAGTTCCGTACTACCATAGCCAAGTTTCGTCAGGATACCCCAAAATGAAGTCATCGAAGGAAAACCTGTGCGTGATGGACGCACATACGGATGGATGAATTGATGGACGGACGGATACTATAGCCTCCGGGCGTGCGCGCTGGTCCGCCGGATACTCTCGTTGGGGCAACGCTGCTGGTTAGCTGCGGATCTCTGGATTGCGGATTCGGTGTTGCCGGATTATATAAAGACCGACTTCTAGAGCCGGTGGAACGTTCAAGTTCCAGTGGGGCCGTAAGACCATCGGCGCGGAAGTTGAACCTCACGGTCTCATCCTCGCTGTTTGTGTCACCGGTGTGACGGTCCCCTCGCTCCATTTAGGGCGGGACATAATTAAATATATACAATAATTAAAACGTAACAGTCAAACAATGGTACTCGTTTGCTGCTACAAGTGAGAAGTCAAGTACATAGGGGTAAGTTGATGACTCGCCATCATGGTCCTCGCCAGAGGTACCTCATAGATCATAATCCGTGAGGCATCCCCGCACAGGAGGGTCCTAACGCGGCTACTTAGTAAGTTTAATATAAACTATATTAACCCCTAAAGCAAACATTATTTGTTGCGAGAGGAAAGTGCCTCGCGCGGGCCTCCGTCACAGGAAAATGTCTACAACGCCGAATGTGATTCCCGCTGTATTACGTGAAACTGAAGTGGATGATTTCCGCAGAACTCAACACCGTCATCTTCTGTAAGTTCAAAGATACTGAATTAGTAGTTGCCGCTTTATTTACGCAGTCCTTCTGCTAGATGCTATCCTAACATTTAGTTTTTGGGTGCAGATCAAGTTTAAGCCGCAAGTGGCAGTGTAATCTAACTATCTTTAACATATACGCCTGACAGGCCAGAATGCACGGTGACCGTATGGTCACCCTACGGAGCGTCCCCCTCAGTTAGACAGGCTCCGGAATCATATAACGGTCCTGTTACAATTGCATCACGATCACATATAGCAGCACAGGGACAAGTCACAGTACATAAGCATTGAAAAGCACATATAAGTTTATGGTGGGGACAAAGATGCAGCTATCCAACTTTAGCGACCTGCCCGTGAGTGCGTGGTGGGTTCTAAGACCGCACTCAGTCACTTGTAGCGTTGGATGGAGACCTGAGTCATGTCCGTCACCAGTGTGTCGGGGTGGGGGGGGGGGTCATATGAGATCTGCACCCGGAGAACTAACATTTTACCTGTCTTTAGGGTTATGTAAATTCTCCAGGAGATGCACTGCAGGCCAGTAACTTTAATATTTTCGCAGTGCTTCCTACTTTGGCGTGGCTTTCTAACTAACTAGTATCCGAAGATACGGAGGAGATGTTTGCGGTCATCGTCGCTCTGAAACACCAATAGTTCATAGTCAGCTCTAAACAACGCGATGGAGGGTGGTCCAAACAATTAATACGCCCGGAGGCTGGAGGAGCATAGATAGAGACAATCACTCATATAACGGAGGCCTTAAGGTATATGGCCAATTTATACAATCTAGCCGGTGTGCGGTGTTACATATCCGCTACTCCCGGAAAAGAGACTTACACAAAATGACTCCTATAGAGAAATTGTGCCTACTACTATAAACCTATCCTATTGAGCTAAAATAGTCCAGGTTTAGTCAACCGCATGTGATGTTCGCGCAATGAGAACATGATCAGCGACCTCAGTGAAAAAGCAATGCTGTTGGGGAACAAGGCGGTGCGGTTGTTGTTGCTGTATTATGTAGCCTAGCGAACTGTGGTTCCAATGTTTTTACATAAAATAAACAAAACATATAACTAGGATGGCAACTGCCATAACTTATCACAAAACAGTAAAATAGAAGGTCACACGACCTTCACAGTGCTTATGGGCACAAAAATAAGAATAATATATACATTATAACAATAAACTATAAAAATGCGGTCTCAAACAACCGGAAGGTACCTATTAGTCATTAGTACCTGTCACAGAAAAGTAATACAGAAATACAATAATAATATAACAATGACCGAGTACCTATTAGTCATCAGTACAGAAAAAGTGTAACAGATTTGGAACGCGAGATGGCCCGATGCGGAAGTCAGCTGCCAGGAAAATCTGCAGGCGAACTGTCTGATGCGGCTCATTCTCAGGAACAGTGAAGAAGAACGTTTGCGGATGGCTAGTAGTCAGTCACGTCCATATACAAAGTTAATAATTTAAGCGGTATTTGAAAGTTCCATACTGGTGCGGAAATTGAAAGCTGCCCTGTAGTTTTTGAAGGGCTATCGATGAAAAGTTAATAATGCGGATGCATTCTGGTGGATCACAAGAAGAGATGCATCGAATAGCTCGTACGAATGCATCCGGGCAATGTCCTCTGACTGCGGTCAAAAATGTCTAACTTTGATCACAAATCATGTGCGGATTTGACTTACCACTGGTCGGCGTGGTACGGCAGATCTGGCGAGTTATCCGTCGAGCACATCACTCGCCCTACATACTAGACGAACTTACATTGGGGCCAACAGGCCCATCCACACGAAGGTCCCTCTGTGGTTGGTAGCTTGGGTCACCTTACTTGAATTTCTTTATTGCCCCTGTGTGATATCTTTCCGGGAGCGTATAAAAAGTTGCGATGCGGATGTGGTAGCTAGTACCCCAAAGATGACGAGTACTCAAAACCGACTGGCACAGCAGCAGATTTTAGGTATCGACTGAACAGTTCGCAGTACCACTCGACTCGTCTCTACCATCATCTTTTTCTCCCGACTGCTCCTGAATCTAATTTTCCAGCGCCTTTTATACTGCTCGTAACGTCACAGATGGAGCGCCACAGCCCACCAGCGAGCGAGCTACAGAGGCAGGAAAGCGGGTCACGTGCGCGCTATCGTACCCATGCACTGAGCCTATGGAGTTGTATATTTTGAAAGGAATTTGCTGGTTCAATTAACGATAACTCAGCCATTTCCGGACTGATTTTAAAATAATAAAATGATTGGAATCCTGGTTTCATTCTGGTCATGATCGAGCCCAAGAATGACGAGAAAAGTATAACTCAAAGTAATTACATGTACCAACTCGTACGAGATATGATGCTTTTTCTCTCCAATGCTAACGCGCATTGGCAAGCATTCTCTGATGCTCGCGCATGCGCGATAGGCACTCTCACGGACCTCTCATATATGACTTTATACACGCGTACTGTCCTACCCAGGGGGTCGTACTTGGAATGTACCCAGTCCAGCCGTTTCGTACCCAGACACGCTGGGATGATTCGCATCTGACCGGTCGATCCGCGCTACAATACGAAAACATACCACATGCGCTCATACCCTTATGAAAAGCGTGAGTTTGGTGAGTCAGGTATAATTAACGTGTTTAGATACGTCCTGCTTACCGTCTGTAGAGTAGATACTGGGGTGGGGATGGGTTGGTCTTGTGGAGTACGCCAGTCTCCCACGCGGATGACAGAGTTGTGGCTTGTTATTTCAGTGTGCTGTTTGCAAATACCAGTCTTACTAGTCACAGATGTCATTACAGCCAGCCTGGTCAAGTGTGATCGTTTGATAGTGACAACGGCGTGGGACCGCAGTGATGTCCTTGTTTAAAGCCACTCTGACAGGCCCCAGTAAAACAGCACATCATTTCTCGGATGCGGCACAACGTCACTTTGGACAGCACCTTCCAGATGCTGTTGATAGGCCACAGGTTTGCTGGCGCTGTTGATATACCACAGGTGTGCTGGTGGTGTTGCTCGGCCACAGGTTTGCTGCTGGTGTTGATAGGCCACGTGCTTGTTAGTGGTGTTCATAGGCCACATGCTTGTTAGTGGTGTTGATAGGCCACATGTTTGCTGGTGGTGTTGATAGGCCACGTGTTTGCTGCTGGTGTTGATAGGCCACAGGTTTGCTGGTGGTGTTGATAGGCCACAGGTTTGCTGGTGGTGTTGATAGGCCACAGGTTTGCTGATAGTGTTGCTAGACCATAGGTTTGCTGGTGGTGTTCATAGGCCACAGCTTTGCTGGTGGTGTTGACAGGCCACATGTGTATTATGTCTGATTGCTTTGAAGATGATATCGCCTGCATAATCAAACAGTTTATTGCTGAAGCTGTCAGGTCCAGAGGCCCGTCCATTAGTCAGGGTCTTATGTGCCGTCTCAACATCAATGGACAATTCCATTTTAGCTATGCCCCGCCCATCTCTAGCTAAGCTCCACCCACACCATGCTCGTGTTGGGATCGATCGATCTCTGAACTCTCTGACTATCAATTTCCAGCAAACTATACAGGTAAGCTATTGAATATTTTGGAACTAATTTGACTCGGCACTGTTACTGCATATGGCATCAACAGCATCCAGTCAAATTAGTTTCAAAATAATCAACAGTATGTTTATTAAGTAGTAGAGACACACGATTCGTGCAACGTGTCGGACTATTAAGAGTTAAAGACGGTTCGAATAGAATCATTTATGACGTACGTAAGGATTATGACGTCATCCTACACGCCACTTAGCTGATTATGACGTCATGTGACTTCGGATTGATAGATGGATACTCTGGAAAGGTGAATTGCTTCGATTAATGATTGTAGTGCTCTGTGATCACCTACAAAAACAGTGTAACGGCTCATGGTATTATAGTAGGGTCAAAATATGAAATAAATGTGCTAACCTACAAGAATTGAAAGAAAACGTTTCATGGCGTTTTTTCTGTAACATAAGGCTTGGAGAAAAACATATCAAAAGTTGGCCGAAATCGCCCCACCAGAAAGGGTTTAAGTATTACGTCAAAATAGATGGCTGCCAATGTTTAAAAAATTACTAAAATCTACTCATATATGTTGAATTCAACAATTTCTCACCACATTAAGTGTGAACATTACCTAAAATATCCATTAGCTCACCTGGCCAGAATAGTCCGTTGTCCAACGTCCATCCGGCGTCCGTTCGGCGTCCGCTCATCAACTTTTGTTTTAAAATGCTATTCCTCATTAACCGCTTAGCAGATTTCAACCTTCAGAACATGTATACAGAATTTTGATTGGTCTATTTTTTCGGCGGCCATCTTGAAATTTCCGAAAAATTGTGAGAAATCGTTTAAAACGCTACTCTTCATTAACTGCTTGGGCAATTTCAACCAGACTTAGCTGGGAGGATAGTACCTTGGTATGGTTCAGAATTTTGTATACAGAGCTTTGATTGGTCAATTTTCTGGCGGCCATCTTGGATTTTCTGAAAATTTCTGGAAATCACTTAAAAGCCTACTCCACGATAACAACTGAGCCAATTTCAATCAAACTTGGATGGAAGAACCCTAGCGTAGAATGCTTGAGAACGTATGTACAGAATTTTGATTGAACTATTTTTTCGGCGGTTATCTTGAATTTTCCGAAAAATGCAGGGAAATCGTTTAAAACGCTACTCCTCATTAACTGCTTGAACAATTTCAACCAGACTTGGCGGGAAGTGTACTAGGCTGGTAGGCTGGGAGGTTTCAGAACAGTATACGGAATTTTGATTGGTCAAATTTTGCAGGCGGCCATCTTGGATTTTCTGAAATTTTGTGTAAATCAGTTCAAAGGCTACTCCTTAACCGCTTGAACGAGTTCAAGCAAACCCGGCTGGATGGACCCTAAAGTGGTATGCTTCAGAGCGTGTATACATAATTTTGATTGGTAAATTTGTTCGGTGGCCATCTTGAATTTTCCGAAAAAATGGCTGAAAATCGTTTAAAACGTTGCTCCTCATTAACTGGTTGAGCGATTTCAACCAGACTGGCTGGAACGAGCCTATGGCGGTAGGCTTCAGAACTTGTATACAGAATTTTGATTGGTCAATTTTTCCTGCAGCCATCTTGGTTTTTCTGAATATTTTGGTAAATCAGTTAAATGGCTATTTCTCATTAACCACAAGACCGATTTCAACCAAACGTAGCTCAAATAACCCTAGGCCGATATGCTTCAGAAAATGTAGACAGAATTTTGACGGCTTGATTTTGATGGTGGCCATCTTGGATTTTCCGAAAATTGGGGATTTGTATAAAATGCTACTCCTCATTAATCGCTTTGGCAATTTCAACCAAATTTGGCTGGAAAGATCCTATTGTCGTAGCCTCTGGAAATTTATTCAGAATTTTGATAGGTAAATGTTTTGGCAGACATGTCTGATTTTCTGAAAGTTTTCCGGAACCATTTAAAAACGGTACTCCTTCAATCAATAGTCCCATTTCAACAAAACGTGGGTGGAACGATTCGTTGACGGTAGGCTTCAACATATTAAAGCTACTATGTCACACCAAGTGGTCTTAAATGGAAAATAATAGCAAACTTAAAATATACCAGGCGTATTTAGCGTATTTTTATGCAATCTAATGGAATATCAATTGATTTTCCATGTTGAGCGCCCTATCATTGAAATTGAATTGTGCATAAAAACTACGCAACGTGGATGAGTTTTATTTAAAATGTGTAGGTAGTGCCTCGTGAAATGGTGGAACAGCCATTCAATAAGAAGAAGGGCTTCCCCAGTCGCAAAATATGTCACAACTCATAAACAAGTTCAAGTTCAAGTTCAAGATTATTTATTTTGATATAGAATATACATTTACAGTTTCACAACAGGTAGTCCACCAAAGGCAGAGCCTATGTGGCGGTGGACCCCTACATATAACATATAACAACAATATAGGATATGAGAATACTGAATACATAAGGTTAACATGTTATAGTCCTATAATACATATAGTTAACTGTCTCGCTGCCAAGCCTCTGCAGTCTACATTTTCCATGGAGCCTAACTCAGTGTATGCTGAGTACCTCTAAAACAATTTGACCGAACGTTGTCGGTGGCTAAGCCACAAGCAACTTTCAGTCAAATTTTTTCTAAAATACTCAGCCTATCCAGAGTCATTGCCAATTGGAATTATTGTCCGCTGGCTTCTAGCAGTCCAACAGTTAATAGACGTATGACAATTTACATATTTACATGGAAAGACATGACAGAGGGATGTGTGCTTATCTTGCTTAAGTTAATAATTCTATATTACATATTCTTATTATCATTGACAAAGTATTAGGATTTTTTTGATTTTTTTTGTAGGCTGTGATGGTAGAGGTAGTTGTTTGGTAGTTACCATTATCACGGATATTATTATTATTATTATTATTATTATTATTATTATTATTATTATTAATATTATTATTATTATTATTATTATTATTATTATTATTATTATTATTATTATTATTAATATTATTATTATTATGATTATTATTATTATTATTATTATTATTATTATTATTATTATTATTATTATTATTTGTTCTGGTGACTGGGTGCAAGTATGAGAATAGCATGCCATGATGGTGAGTGTTTTCCAGAGTCTAGTAGGTTTCTATAATCTTCTTTTTGATATTCTGCTTAAAGTACTGTAGCTTTATGATGTCTGTGCGTGTGCTTGTGTCTGTATTATTCCATAACTGAATTGCTTTGTATGAGGGTTTTTGTTGTGCTGATTTTGTTTGGTGGTGTGTTGAATGGAGGTTATTTCTTGTTCTTGTGTTGTGAGGATGCAATTGTGTATTGAGCATAAACATGTTAGGTAAGGATGAGGGTGAGTTGCCACTGTGGAAGTCCCTTAAGATTGTGTATAGTTGGAGCCCTCCAATGTCCTCAAGTTTTAAGACCTTTTCTGATTTGAAGATATCCTGGCCACCTGCTGTTTGTGAAAATAGTTTAATAGATTGCTTTTGCAGAGATTTTAGTTTTTTTAGTCTAGCTTGAGATGTATTAGTCCAGATAGTATTGCAGTAGGTGATGTGAGGAAGTATCATTGTGCTGTACATGTTTTTAATAATATTAGGTGTTAGATAGGGTTTTAGTCTGCGAATGATGCCAATGCTTTTTGCTACCCTGGTAGTAATAATTTCAATATGCTTCTCCCATTTTAAATTTCTGTCCAGATATACTCCTAAAAACTTAGCATATTGCAGTTAAACAAATTTTGGTGAAGGAGACGAGTTTGTTAAGTTCACGCTACATATTTTTCTTCGCCTCCTCGCGTGTTTTAGCGTGTTTCATGTATCAAGTTCTTGGTGGCACTTGATATTGAATCATATGAAGATATTTGTGCGCTAGAAATCAATAAGAACATTCAACAATATGTACGCGAATCCCGTCGAGGACCGTTCGCCCCAGTGCCAATTCGCCACATTTTGGCCGTTGTTATTATGATACAATTGTAATACACTGGCGGCTTATTTTAAATTCCAGGTGATTTCAGCGATTTGGCGTGATATTGTACACACCTATGCATGTTCCGTAGCCCTATTCTTTGTACTGGGCATTATAAAATGTAGGATAACGGTCGTCTATTCACGTTTTGCGTGTAGGATACGCATACACGAGTCTTACAGCTTCAAGTCAGTCATCTACACAGTCAGTTGGTAGGTCGGTCAGTTTGCTAGTCAGTTGTTCATGCAGCCATCCGATCTGTCACCCATGCAGTCTCGATTGTCAGTCGCTATTGCTAATACAGTCATCCGATCTGTCACGCATGCAGTCCGTTAGTCTGTCACTCATGCAGTCACCTGATCTGTCATTCATGCAGTCATCTGATCTGTCACTCATGCAGTCATCCGATCTGTCACTCACACAGTCATCCCTTCACTCACTTATGCAGTCATCTGATCTGTCACTCATGCAGTCACCCGATATGTCACTCATGCAGCCCATCCGATCTGTTACGCATGCAGTCACCAGATATGTCACTCATGCAGTCGTCACCCATGCAGTTGGTCGGGCGGCAGTCGGGTGGTTTGTCATTTAGTCGGTCGAGCAGTGGGTTGATCAGTCGGTGGGTGGGTGGTTTGCTTTGTCAGCCTGTCAGTCAGTCCATCACTCATGCAGTCATCCGATCTGTGACTCATGCAGTCAATCAGTCATGCAGTCATCCGATCTGGCACTCATGCAGTCATCTGATCCGTCACTCATGCAGTCATCCGATCTGTCACTCATGCAGTCCGTTAGTCTGTCAGTCTCCATTCCTCATGCAATCATCCAATCTGTCACTCATGCAGTCCGTTAGTCTGTCACTCATGCAGCCATCTGATCTGTCACTCATGCAGTCATCTGATCTGTCACTAATGCAGTTATCCAATCTGTCACTCATGCAGTCATCCGATCTGTCTTTCATGCAGTCATCCGATTTGTCACTCATGCAGTCATCTGATATCTCATTCATGCAGTCCATCAGACTGTCACACATGCAATCCATCTGATCTGGCACCCATGCAGTCACCCGATCTGTCACCCATGCAGTTGGTCGGGCGGGCAGTCAGTCGGTTTGTCGTTTAGTTGGTCGAGCAGTGACTTGATCAGTTGGTGGGTGGGTGGTTTGGTCTGTCAGCCTGTCAGTCAGTCCATCACTCTTGCAGTCATCCGATTAGTCACTCACGCAGGCATATAATCTGTCACTCATGCAGTCATCCTATCTGTTGCTCATGCAGTCATCCGATCTGTCACTCACGCAGTCATGCGACCTGTCACTCATGCAGTCATCCAATCTGTCGCTCACGCAGTCATCCGATCTGTCACTCATGCAGTCGGTTGGTTTGTGTCACTCGGTCGGTTAGTCAGTGGGTTGGACAATCTGTGGCTGGGTGGTTTGGTCCGTCAGTCTGTCACTCATGCAGCCATCTGATCTATCAGTCATGCATCATCAGTCATCAATCAGTATGTCACTCATTCAGTCATCCTACCTGTTACCCATGCAGTCCATCAGTCTGTCACGCATGCAGTCATCCTATCTGTCACTAATGCAGTCATCAGATATGTCACTCATGTAGTCCATCAGGCTGTCACTCATGCAGTCATCCTATCTGTCACTAATGCAGTCATCAGATATGTCACTCATGTAGTCCATCAGGCTGTCACTCATGCAGCCAGCCTATCTGTCACTCATGCAGCCATCCGATATGTCACTCATGCATTCTGTCAGTCTATGACTTATGCAGTCATCCGATCTGTCGCTCTTGCAGTCATCCGATCTGTCATTCGTGTCCATCAGACTGTCACTCATGCAGTCCATCCGATCTCTCACTCATGCAGTCACCAGATCTGTCGCTCACACAGTCATCCGATCTGTCACTCATGCAGTCGGTTGGTTTGTCACTGGGTCGGTCAGTCAGTGGGTTGGTCACTCTGTGGCTGGGTGGTTTGGTCCGTCAGTCTGTCACTCATGCCGCGATCTGATCTATCAGTCATGTAACATCAGTCATCAATCAGTATGTCACTCATCCAGTCGCCCTACTTGTCACGCATACAGTCTATCAGTCTGTCACTCATGCAGTCATCCTATATGTCACTCATGCAGTCATTCGATATATCACTTATGCATACCGTCAGTCTGTCACTTATGCTGTCATCCGATCTGTCGCTCATGCAGTCATCCGATCTGTCATTCGTGTCCATCAGACTCTCACACATGCAGCCATCCGATATGTCACTCATGCAGTCCATCCGATCTGTCACTCATGCAGTCACCCGATCTGTCACTCATGCAGTCGGTCACCCATGCAGTTGGTCGGGTGGGCAATCGGGCGGTTTGTCATTTAGTCGGTCGAGCAGTGAGTTGATCGGTCGGTGGGTGGGTTGTTTGCTCTGTCAGCCTGTCAGCCAGTCCATCACTCATGCAGTCATCCGATCTGTTACTCATGCAGTCAATCAGTCATGCAGTCATCCGATCTGACACTCATGTAGTCATCTGATCTGTCACGCATGCAGGCATCCGATCTGTCGCCCATGCCGTCGAGACTGTCTGCATCTATTCCTCATGCAGTCATCCAATCTGTCACTCATTCAGTCCGTTAGTCTGTCACTCATGCAGTCATCTGATCTGTCACTCATGCAGTCATCTGATCTGTCACTAATGCAGGTATCCGATCTGTCACTAACGCAGTCATCCGATCTGTCACTCATGCAGTCATGCGATCTATCACTCATGCAGTCATCCGATATGTCACTCCTGCAGTCATCCGATCTGTCACTCATGCAGTCATCCGATCTGTCACTCATGCTGTCATCCGATCTGTCACTCACGCAGTCATCCGATCTGTCACTCATGCAGTCGATTGGTTGGTCACTCGGTCTCTTAGTTAGTGGATTCGGCAGTCGGTGAGTGGGTGGTTTGGTCTGTCATTCTGTCCCTCATGCAGTCATCCGATCTGTCACTCATGCAGTTATCCGATCTGTCACACAGGCATTCGATCGGGTGTGCGGGCGGTTAGTTGGTCTGTCAGTCAGTCAGTTACTGGGTTGATCAGTCGGTGGGTGGGTGGTTTGCTCTGTCAGTCTGTCCGGCAGTCCATCACTCATGCAGTCATGTGAGCTGCCGCTCTTGCAGTCTGTCCATCCATCAGTTATGCAGTCATCTGATCTGTCACCCATGTGGTCAGTCGGTCGGTTGCTCAGTGGGTTGTAAATCTGTGAGTGGGTGGTTTGGTCTGTCAGCATCTCATGCAGGCCTCCGATCCGTCACTCATGCACTACATTAGTCCGTCACTCCTGTAGTCATCCAATTTGTCACTCCTGCAGTCATCCGATCCTGTCATGTATGCAGTCATCTGATCTGTCACTCATGCAGTCCGTCAGTCTGTCACTCATGCAGTCATCCTATCTTCCACTCATGCATTCCGCCAGTCTGTCATGCATCCATTCATCCGATCTGTCACTCATGCAGTCATCCGATCTGTGATTCATACAGTCCATCAGACTGTCACACACGCAGCCATCCTATCTATTCCTCATGCAGTCATTCGATCTGTCACTAATGCAGTTAGTCAGTCATCCGGCCGGTCATCATGTCCATCAGTTAGTTATTCAACAGATCTGTCACTCACGCAGTCCATCACTCATGCAGTCAGTCATCTGCTCTGTCACTCATGCAGTCGGTCGATTGGTCGGTCGGTTGGTCGGCCTATCAGCCTGTCCATCAGTCGGTCACGCATGCAGTCATCAGATCTGTCACTCATGCAGTCTGTCAGTCCATCACTCAAGTAGTCGGTCATCTGATCTATCGCCCATGCAGTCTGTCGGTTGGTCGGTCGGCCTGTCCATCAGTCTGTCACTCATACAGCTATCTGAGCTGTCACGCATGCAGTCTGTCAGTCCGTCACTCATACAGTTGGTCATCCGATCTGTCAATCATGCAGTCAGTCATTCGGTCTGTCAGCCTATCTCCCACTCATGCAATCATCCGATCTGTCACTCATACATCCAGTCAGTCCATCACTCATGCAGTCTGACATTCGATCTGTCAACCATGCAGTCAGTCGGTCATCCGATCTGTCACTCATGCAATCAGTCCGTCATCCGATCTGTCACTCATGCAGTCGGTTGAAAATTGTCAAAAAGTCACCCCTCTCTTCCCCTCCCATATCTTCATCGCGCCTATTTGTAATTTCAAGGTAGTCCGAGATGAGTTCACGAAAAATGATGATATAATTACTTTTTCATAATGAAAGTTCCGTAACGAACGTACGACAACACTGCTAAGACACACTTATGAATGAACGTGGGTTGCGCTGCCCGTTTTCGTAATAACTGCAACGGTTTGCTAACTATTGCGAACGCGGTACGAAAACTGATAACGCAAGCCACCTTCACTTATACGCGGTGCGGGTTACCATGCAGTATTGTTGGCCAGTTTACAGCTGATTCGCCTATTTTAGTCTAGCCTATCATTTAATTTAGTCGTTAATAGTATTTACTGATCCTGCATCCATCTAATAACAATAGCTAATTGACACCAGTTGAAACCGAAAGCGAAACAAAAAATGTGGCACGTGATAAGAGGGATTTCCCTTCATGAATATTTATGAGATGCCCACTGATTACAATATAAACTAGATCGATAAGATCAGTAATTTCTGTAAAAATGCGCTATTTGACGATCGCGGTAACGGTGAAATTACATCGTTTTATTGGCGGCATTGTGCAAATATGAACTTTTCCTGACACAATGCGATGATGTTTATAGGCTAGAGACTGATTTGCAATAATGAAATACTGTGATATAGCAGCTTTAAACGAGAATCTTGATTGGTCAATTTTTACGGCCATCTTGGATTTGCCAAAAATCACCCATCATGTCTTTTAAAACGCAAATGGTTTAAATGGCAATGGTCCAGGTGAGCGCCACAGGCCCTTGGGCCTCTTGTTATGTTACTATGTTTAAGTTGACAGAAGTGTTCCATATGGTGGGGATATAGATCAATGGATGATTGACAGGTACAATAATGCATGAAAGGGGGCATGGCCAAATGTAGGCCACATGACTCATCACAGTCAATCAGAGCAGCTGCTTATACAGTCGCTATTGTTCGAGGTTTTCAAATATTGACCTTCAGTAATGCTGATTGAGGGGGCTAATGACCAGTGAAGGTGTTATGCGCGTGTGCTCATTTGCATATTAGTAACGTCATAGCTCTTCACCAATATGGGCAGCCGCCCCTATGGATATCAATGTCCATCCATCCTTCCATCCATCCATCACGGGAGCTCTAATGCGGTATAACGGGTTCAACTAGGCATGGGCCTACTACTACTGCTAGTACTGCTAATTCTACTGTAAATATGCGAGGCCTATCAGCGCAGCTGCTTATACACTCGTCGATGTTTTAAGTGTAGAATTAATGAGCCGTGGAACTGTTAGGTAATTCAAGTATTGATGACATCATAACTCACGGACAATCGGTGTAGCAACCACTAGCATCGCCAATGCTTGCTCTGTGGAGTAAATAAGTTATGCGAATGGTTAGAAGTCTTAGTATTGGGAGCTCTATAGAGGTATAACGCATTCAACCAGGCCTGGGCCTACTGCTACTACTACTACTACTACTACTACTACTACTACTACTACTACTACTACTACTACTACTACTACTACTACTACTACTACTACTACTAACTACTACTACTACTACTACTACTACTACTACTACTACTACTACTACTACTACTACTACTACTACTACTACTACTACTACTACTACTACTACTACTACTACTCCTACTACTACTACTACTACTACTACTACTACTACTACTACTACTGCTGCTGCTGCTGCTGCTGCTGCTGCTGCTAGTACTACTGTAGAGGCAATGAGTGTATACTCTAAAGATGTAACATGTAGATCCCGGCTGTAGTGGTTTACTGGCAGAGAACAAGGCAATATAGCAATGGCCATCCATCCTTTTTTCTGTCAAGATTCGACTCTATACAAATTCGTCCTATTTATGTAATCAATAAACAATGTATGCGTTCGCTTATAGGCAACACCTATTTTCATATTATATTTTCGTTTATTAGTTGAAATGATGATTGACCAAAATTTGCTAAGATGAGGTATTATTAGCGAAGCCATCGTGGACGAAATGAGTGCATATAGATAACAAGTACGTATGTGTAATGAGGAAAAAATCAACAAAAAATGAGACAGTGAACCAGGCTAAAATATATATACCATGCGACTGAGAAAGCTCCATTTCTGGTCGAGAGCGAAGTGGGAATCTATAGATAACACGTACGTATGTGTAATGAGGAAAAATCAACAAAAATGAGACAGGGAACCAGGCTAAAATAAATATACCATGCAACTGAGAAAGCTTCGTTTCCAGTCGTGAGCGTTATTTTTGTCCCGGCTTCGGCTTATGATATAGCTTTTGTGGTTTCTTCCTGGGCATTATGGGATATGGCCCTTCATTATGCGAATGTGTTCCCCCTAGTTGTTTAGGCCAACCTACCGCATATTTTCAATATCGAAAATTTGTGTGATATTGTTATCACAAAATAGCATACATTTACTTCAGAATTTAAAAAGATTACACAATAATATGAAAATAGGCCATTTATTGCTTAAATAAATAGGACGAATTTGTCTAGGATCGAATAAAATAATAAATAATAGCAAACTTAAAATATACCAGGCGTATTTAGCGTATTTTTATGCAATCTAATGGAATATCAAATGATTTTCCATGTTGAGTGCCCTATCATTGAAATTGAATTGTGCATAAAAACTACGCAACGTAGATGAGTTTTATTTAAAATTTGTAGGTAGTGCCTCGTGAAATGGTGGAACTGCCATTCAATAAGAAGAAGGGCTTCCCCAGTCGCAAAATATGTCACAACTCATAAACAAGTTCAAGTTCAAGTTCAAGATTATTTATTTTGATATAGAATATACATTTACAGTTTCACAACAGGTAGTCCACCAAAGGCAGAGCCTATGTGGCGGTGGACCCCTACATATAACATATAACAACAATATAGGATATGAGAATACTGAATACATAAGGTTAACATGTTATAGTCCTATAATACATATAGTTAACTGTCTCGCTGCCAAGCCTCTGCAGTCTACATTTTCCATGGAGCCTAACTCAGGGTATGCTGAGTACCTCTAAAACTATTTGACCGAACGTTGTCGGGGGCTAAGCCACAAGCAACTTTCAGTCAAATTTTTTCTAAAATACTCAGCCAATCCAGAGTCATTGCCAATTGGAATTATTGTCCGCTGGCTTCCAGCAGTCCAACAGTTAATAGATGTATGACAATTTACATATTTACATGGAAAGACATGACAGAGGGATGTGTGCTTATCTTGCTTAAGTTAATAATTCTATATTACATATTCTTATTATCATTGACAAAGTATTAGAATTTTTTTTTTTTTTAGGCTGTGATGGTAGAGGTAGTTGTTTGGTAGTTACCATTATGACAGATATTATTATTATTATTATTATTATTATTATTATTATTATTATTATTTGTTCTGGTGACTGGGTGCAAGTATGAGAATAGCATGCCATGATGGTGAGTGTTTTCCAGAGTCTAGTAGGTTTCTATAATCTTCTTTTTGATATTCTGCTTAAAGTACTGTAGCTTTATGATGTCTGTGCGTGTGCTTGTGTCTGTATTATTCCATAACTGAATTGCTTTGTATGAGGGTTTTTGTTGTGCTGCTTTTGTTTGGCGGTGGGTTGAATGGGGGTTATTTCTTGTTCTTGTGTTGTGAGGATGCGATTGTGTATTGAGCATAAAAATGTTAGATAAGGATGAGGGTAAGTTGCCATTGTGGAAGTCCCTTAAGATTGTGTATAGTTGGAGCCTTCCAATGTCCTCAAGTTTTAAGACCTTTTCTGAGTTAAAGATATCCTGGCCACCTGCTGTTTGTGAAAATAGTTTAATAGATTGCTTTTGCAGAGATTTTAGTTTTTTTAGTCTAGCTTGAGATGTATTAGTCCAGATAGTATTGCAGTAGGTGATGTGAGGAAGTATCATTGTGCTGTACAGGTTTTTAATAATATTAGGTGTTAGATAGGGTTTAGTCTGCGAATGATGCCAATGCTTTTTGCTACCCTGGTAGTAATAATCTACATCTGCTTCTCCCATTTTAAATTTTTGTCCAGATATACTCCTAAAAACTTAGCATATTGCAGTTAAACAAATTTTGGTGAGGGCGACGAGTTTGTTAAGTTTACGCTACATATTTTTCTTCGCCTCCTCGCGTGTTTTAGCGTGTTTCATGTATCAAGTTCTTGGTGGCACTTGATATTGAATCATATGAAGATATTTGTGCGCTAGAAATCAATAAGAACATTCAACAATATTTCCGCGAATCCCGTCGAGGACCGTTCGCCCCAGTGCCAATTCGCCACAATTAGGCCGTTGTTATTATGATACAATTGTAATACACTGGCGGCTTATTTTAAATTCCAGGTGATTTCAGCGATTTTGCGTGATATTGTACACACCTACGCATGTTCCGTAGCCCTATTCTTTGTACTGGGCATTATAAAATGTAGGATAACGGTCGTCTATTCACGTTTTGCGTGTAGGATACGCATACACGAGTCTTACACCTTCAAGTCAGTCATCTACACAGTCAGTTGGTAGGTCGGTCAGTTTGCTAGTCAGTTGTTCATGCAGCCATCCGATCTGTCACCCATGCAGTCTCGATTGTCAGTCGCTATTGCTAATACAGTCATCCGATCTGTCATGCATGCAGTCCGTTAGTCTGTCACTCATGCAGTCACCTGATCTGTCATTCATGCAGTCATCTGATCTGTCACTCATGCAGTCATCCGATCTGTCACTCACACAGTCATCGCTTCACTCACTTATGCAGTCATCTGATCTGTCACTCATGCAGTCACCCGATATGTCACTCATGCAGCCCATCTGATCTGTTACTCATGCAGTCACCCGATATGTCACTCATGCAGTCGTCACCCATGCAGTTGGTCGGGCGGCAGTCGGGCGGTTTGTCATTTAGTCGGTCGAGCAGTGGGTTGATCAGTCGGTGGGTGGGTGGTTTGCTCTGTCAGCCTGTCAGTCAGTCCATCACTCATGCAGTCATCCGATCTGTGACTCATGCAGTCATCCGATCTGCCACTCATGCAGTCATCTGATCTGTCACTCATGCAGTCATCCGATCTGTCACTCATGCAGTCCGTTAGTCTGTCAGTCTCCATTCCTCATGCAATCATCCAATCTGTCACTCATGCAGTCCGTTAGTCTGTCACTCATGCAGCCATCTGATCTGTCATTCATGCAGTCATCCGATTTGTCACTCATGCAGTCATCTGATATCTCATTCATGCAGTCCATCAGACTGTCACACATGCAATCCATCTGATCTGGCACCCATGCAGTCACCCGATCTGTCACCCATGCAGTTGGTCGAGCGGGCAATCAGTCGGTTTGTCGTTCAGTTGGTCGAGCAGTGACTTGATCAGTTGGTGGGTGGGTGGTTCGGTCTGTCAGCCTGTCAGTCAGTCCATCACTCTTGCAGTCATCCGATTAGTCACTCACGCAGGCATCTAATCTGTCACTCATGCAGTCATCCAATCTGTTGCTCATGCAGTCATCCGATCTGTCACTCACGCAGTCATGCGACCTGTCACTCATGCAGTCATCCAATCTGTCGCTCACGCAGTCATCCGATCTGTCATTCGTGTCCATCAGACTGTCACTCATGCAGTCCATCCGATCTCTCACTCATGCAGTCACCAGATCTGCCGCTCATACAGTCATCCGATCTGTCAGTCATGCAGTCGGTTGGTTTGTCACTCGGTCGGTTAGTCAGTGGGTTGGACAATCTGTGGCTGGGTGGTTTGGTCCGTCAGTCTGTCACTCATGCAGCCATCTGATCTATCAGTCATGCATCATCAGTCATCAATCAGTATGTCACTCATTCAGTCATCCTACCTGTTACCCATGCAGTCCATCAGTCTGTCACTCATGCAGTCATCCTGTCTGTCACTAATGCAGTCATCAGATATGTCACTCATGTAGTCCATCAGGCTGTCACTCATGCAGTCATCAGATATGTCACTCATGTAGTCCATCAGGCTGTCACTCATGCAGTCAGCCTATCTGTCACTCATGCAGCCATCCGATATGTCACTCATGCATTCTGTCAGTCTATGACGTATGCAGTCATCCGATCTCTCGCTCTTGCAGTCATCCGATCTGTCATTCGTGTCCATCAGACTATCACTCATGCAGTCCATCCGATCTCTCACTCATGCAGTCACCAGATCTGCCGCTCCTACAGTCATCCGATCTGTCACTCATGCAGTCGGTTGGTTTGTCACTCGGTCGCTCAGTCAGTGGGTTTGTCACTCTGTGGCTGGGTGGTTTGGTCCGTCAGTCTGTCACTCATGCCGTGATCTGATCTATCAGGCATGTAACATCAGTCATCAATCAGTATGTCACTCATCCAGTCGTCCTAACTGTCAGGCATACTGTCTATCAGTCTGTCACTCATGCAGTCATCCTATATGTCACTCATGCAGTCATTCGATATATCACTTATGCATACCGTCAGTCTGTCACTTATGCAGTCATCCGATCTGTCACTCATGCAGTCCATCCGATCTGTCACTCATGCAGTCGATCACCAATGCCGTTGGTCGGGTGGGCAATCGGGCGGTTTGTCATTTAGTCGGTCGAGCAGTGAGTTGATCGGTCGGTGGGTGGGTTGTTTGCTCTGTCAGCCTCTCAGCCAGTCCATCACTCATGCAGTCATCCGATCTGTTACTCATGCAGTCAATCAGTCATGTAGTCATCCGATCTGACACTCATGTAGTCAGCTGATCTGTCACGCATGCAGTCATCCGATCTGTCGCCCATGCCGTCGAGACTGTCAGCCTCTATTCCTCATGCAGTCATCCAATATGTCACTCATGCAGTCCGTTAGTCTGTCACTCATTCAGTCATCTGATCTGTCACTCATGCAGTCATCTGATCTGTCACTAATGCAGGTATCCGATCTGTCACTAACGCAGTCATCCGATCTGTCACTCATGCAGTCATGCGATCTATCACTCATGCAGTCATCCGATATGTCACTCATGCCGTCATCCGATCTGTCACTCATGCAGTCATCCGATCTGTCACTCATGCTGTCATCCGATCTGTCACTCACGCAGTCATCCGATCTGTCACTCATGCAGTCGATTGGTTGGTCACTCGGTCTCTTGGTTAGTGGATTGGTCAGTCGGTGAGTGGGTGGTTTGGTCTGTCATTCTGTCCCTCATGCAGTCATCCGATCTGTCACTCATGCATTTATCCGATCTGTCACACAGGCAGTCGATCGGGTGTGCGGGCGATTAGTTGGTCGGTCAGTCAGTCAGTTACTGGGTTGATCAGTCGGTAGGTGGGTGGTTTGCTCTGTCAGTCTGTCCGGCAGTCCATCACTCATGCAGTCATCTGAGCTGCCGCTCTTGCAGCCCGTCCATCCATCAGTTATGGAGTCATCTGATCTGTCACCCATGTGGTCAGTCGGTCGGTCGGTTGTTCAGTGGGTTGTAAATCTGTGAGTGGGTGGTTTGGTCTGTCAGCATCTCATGCAGTCCTCCGATCCGTCACTCATGCACTACATTAGTCCGTCACTCCTGTAGTCATCCAATTTGTCACTCCTGCAGTCATCCGATCCTGTCATGTAAGCAGTCATCTGATCTGTCACTCAGGCAGTCCGTCAGTCTGTCACTACTGCAGTCATCAGATATGTCACTCATGTAGTCCATCAGGCTGTCACTCATGCAGTCATCAGATATGTCACTCATGTAGTCCATCAGGCTGTCACTCATGCAGTCAGCCTATGTGTCACTCATGCAGCCATCCGATATGTCACTCATGCATTCTGTCAGTCTATGACTTATGCAGTCATCCGATCTGTCGCTCTTGCAGTCATCCGATCTGTCATTCGTGTCCATCAGACTGTCACTCATGCAGTCCATCCGATCTCTCACTCATGCAGTCACCAGATCTGCCGCTCCTACAGTCATCCGATCTGTCACTCATGCAGTCGGTTGGTTTGTCACTCGGTCGCACAGTCAGTGGGTTGGTCACTCTGTGGCTGGGTGGTTTGGTCCGTCAGTCTGTCACTCATGCCGCGATCTGATCTATCAGTCATGTAACATCAGTCATCAATCAGTATGTCACTCATCCAGTCGTCCTACCTGTCACGCATACAGTCTATCAGTCTGTCACTCATGCAGTCATCCTATATGTCACTCATGCAGTCATTCGATATATCACTTATGCATACCGTCAGTCTGTCACTTATACTGTCATCCGATCTGTCGCTCATGTAGTCATCCGATCCGTCACTCATGCAGTCCATCCGATCTGTCACTCATGCAGTCACCCGATCTGTCACTCATGCAGTCGGTCACCCATGCCGTTGGTCGGGTGGGCAATCGGGCGGTTTGTCATTTACTCGGTCGAGCAGTGAGTTGATCGGTCGGTGGGTGGGTGGTTTGCTCTGTCAGCCTGTCAGCCAGTCCATCACTCATGCAGTCATCCGATCTGTTACTCATGCAGTCAATCAGTCATGCAGTCATCCGATCTGACACTCATGTAGTCATCTGATCTGTCACGCATGCAGTCATCCGATCTGTCGCCCATGCCGTCAAGACTGTCAGCCTCTATTCCTCATGCAGTCATCCAATCTGTCACTCATGCAGTCCGTTAGTCTGTCACTCATGCAGTCATCTGATCCGTCACTCATGCAGTCATCTGATCTGTCACTAATGCAGTCATCAGATATGTCACTCATGTAGTTCATCAGGCTGTCACTCATGCAGTCATCCAATCTGTCACTAATGCAGTCATCAGATATGTCACTCATGTAGTCCATCAGGCTGTCACTCATGCAGTCATCCTATCTGTCACTCATGCAGCCATCTGATATGTCACTCATGCATTCTGTCAGTCTATGACTTATGCAGTCATCCGATCTGTCGCTCTTGCAGTCATCCGATCTGTCATGCATGCAGTCCGTTAGTCTGTCACTCATGCAGTCACCTGATCTGTCATTCATGCAGTCATCTGATCTGTCACTCATGCAGTCATCCGATCTGTCACTCACACAGTCATCGCTTCACTCACTTATGCATCTGTGGCTGGGTGGTTTGGTCCGTCAGTCTGTCACTCATGCAGCCATCTGATCTATCAGTCATGCATCATCAGTCATCAATCAGTATGTCACTCATTCAGTCATCCTACCTGTTACCCATGCAGTCCATCAGTCTGTCACTCATGCAGTCATCCTGTCTGTCACTAATGCAGTCATCAGATATGTCACTCATGTAGTCCATCAGACTGTCACTTATGCAGTCCATCCGATCTCTCACTCATGCAGTCACCAGATCTGTCGCTCACACAGTCATCCGATCTGCCACTCATGCAGTCGGTTGGTTTGTCACTCGGTCGGTCAGTCAGTGGGTTGGTCACTCTGTGGCTGGGTGGTTTGGTCCGTCAGTCTGTCACTCATGCCGCGATCTGATCTATCAGTCATGTAACATCAGTCATCAATCAGTATGTCACTCATCCAGTCGTCCTACCTGTCACGCATACAGTCTATCAGTCTGTCACTTATGCTGTCATCCGATCTGTCGCTCATGCAGTCATCCGATCTGTCACTCATGCAGTCCATCCGATCTGTCACTCATGCAGTCACCCGATCTGTCACTCATGCAGTCGTTCACCCATGCCGTTGGTCGGGTGGGCAATCGGGCGGTTTGTCATTTAGTCGGTCGAGCAGTGAGTTGATCGGTCGGTGGGTGTGTGGTTTGCTCTGTCAGCCTGTCAGTCAGTCCATCACTCATGCAGTCATCCGATCTGTTACTCATGCAGTCAATCAGTCATGCAGCCATCCGATCTGACACTCATGTAGTCATCTGATCTGTCACGCATGCAGTCGTCCGATCTGTCGCCCATGCCGTCTAGACTGTCAGCCTCTATTCCTCATGCAGTCATCCAATCTGTCACTCATGCAGTCCGTTAGTCTGTCACTCTTGCAGTCATCTGATCTGTCACTCATGCAGTCATCTGATCTGTCACTAATGCGGGTATCCGATCTGTCACTAACGCAGTCATCCGATCTGTCACTCATGCAGTCATGCGATCTATCACTCATGCAGTCATCCGATATGTCACTCATGCCGTCATCCGATCTGTCACTCATGCAGTCATCCGATCTGTCACTCATGCTGTCATCCGATCTGTCACTCACGCAGTCATCCGATCTGTCACTCATGCAGTCGATTGGTTGGTCACTCGGTCTCTTGGTTAGTGGATTGGTCAGTCGGTGAGTGGGTGGTTTGGTCTGTCATTCTGTCCCTCATGCAGTCATCCGATCTGTCACTCATGCAGTTATCCGATCTGTCACACAGGCAGTCGATCGGGTGTGCGGGCGATTAGTTGGTCGGTCAGTCAGTCAGTTACTGGGTTGATCAGTCGGTGGGTGGGTGGTTTGCTCTGTCAGTCTGTCCGGCAGTCCATCACTCATGCAGTCATCTGAGCTGCCGCTCTTGCATCCCGTCCATCCATCAGTTATGGAGTCATCTGATCTGTCACCCATGTGGTCAGTCGATCGGTCGGTTGCTCAGTGGGTTGTAAATCTGTGAGTGGGTGGTTTGGTCTGTCAGCATCTCATGCAGTCCTCCGATCCGTCACTCATGCACTACATTAGTCCGTCACTCCTGTAGTCATCCAATTTGTCACTCCTGCAGTCATCCGATCCCGTCATGTATGCAGTCATCTGATCTGTCACTCAGGCAGTCCGTCAGTCTGTCACTAATGCAGTCATCAGATATGTCACTCATGTAGTCCATCAGGCTGTCACTCATGCAGTCATCAGATATGTCACTCATGTAGTCCGTCAGGCTGTCACTCATGCAGTCAGCCTATATGTCACTCATGCAGCCATCCTATCTATTCCTCATGCAGTCATTCGATCTGTCACTAATGCATTTAGTCAGTCATCCAGCCGGTCATCATGTCCATCAGTTAGTTATTCAACAGATATGTCACTCATGCAGTCCATCACTCATGCAGTCAGTCGTCTGCTCTGTCACTCATGCAGTCGGTAGATTGGTCGGTCGGTTGGTCGGCCTAATGACCAGTGAAGGTGTTATGCGCATGTGCTCATTTGCATATTAGTAACGTCATAGCTCTTCACCAATATGGGCAGCCGCCCCTATGGTTATCAATGTCCATCCATCCTTCCATCCATCCATCACGGGAGCTCTAAAGCGGTATAACGGGTTCAATTAGGCATGGGCCTACTACTACTGCTAGTACTGCTAGTTCTACTGTAAATGTGCGAGGCCTATCAGCGCAGCTGCCTATACAGTCGTCGATGTTTTAACTGTAGAATTAATGAGCCGTGGAACTGTTAGGTAATTCAAGTTTGATGACATCATAACTCATGGACAATCGGTGTAGCCACCACTAGCATCGCCAATGCTTGCTCTGTGGAGTAAATAAGTTATGCGAATGGTTAGAAGTCTTAGTATTGGGAGCTCTGTAGAGGTATAACGCATTCAACCAGGCCTGGGCCTACTGCTACTACTACTACTACTACTACTACTACTACTACTACTACTACTACTACTACTACTACTACTACTACTACTACTACTACTACTACTACTACCACTACTACAACTACTACTACTACTACTACTACTACTACTACTACTACTACTACTACTACTCCTACTACTACTACTACTACTACTACTACTACTACTACTACTACTACTACTACTACTACTACTACTGCTGCTGCTGCTGCTGCTGCTGCTAGTACTACTGTAGAGACAATGAGTGTATACTGTAAAGATGTAACATGTAGATCCCGGCTGTAGTGGTTTACTGGCAGAGAACAAGGCAATATAGCAATGGCCATCCATCCTTTTTTCTGTCAAGATTCGACTCTATACAAATTCGTCCTATTTATTTAATCAATAAACAATGTATGCGTTCGCTTATAGGCAACACCTATTTTCATATTATATTTTCGTTTATTAGTTGAAATGATGATTGACCAAAATTTGCTAAGATGAGGTATTATTAGCGAAGCCATCGTGAACGAAATGAGTATATATAGATAACAAGTACGTATGTGTAATGAGGGAAAAAATCAACAAAAAATGAGACAGTGAACCAGGCTAAAATATATATACCATGCGACTGAGAAAGCTCCATTTCTGGTCGAGAGTGAAGTGGGCATCTATAGATAACACGTACGTATGTGTAATGAGGAAAAATCAACAAAAATGAGACAGGGAACCAGGCTAAAATAAATATACCATGCAACTGAGAAAGCTTCGTTTCCAGTCGTGAGCGTTATTTTTGTCCCGTCTTCGGCTTATGATATAGCTTTTGTGGTTTCTTCCTGGGCATTATGGGATATGGCCCTTCATTATGCGAATGTGTTCCCCCTAGTTGTTTAGGCCAACCTACCGCATATTTTCAATATCGAAAATGTGTGTGATATTGTTATCACAAAATAGCATACATTTACTTCAGAATTTAAAAAGATTACACAATAATATGAAAATAGGCCATTTATTGCTTAAATAAATAGGACGAATTTGTCTAGGGTCGAAATTTGAAGCTAATTTTTCATCCTGCTTGGAGGGAATTCTGGTAAATCCAGTCCATGATAATCACAACAATGTATATGCCCATTGTCAGTGATATCCTCCAGTAATGCTACTCCTTTACCAGGGCCTACACCATTAAATATTTGCACCAGTCCAATGCCATTATAGAACGTGTACCAACGTATCATGGTGCTCCTCACTATTTGGGGAAATACAAACATGTTCATAGTAACTATGGCGTCATAATGAAATATTGCCCGCTAGAGTTTTAAAATCGCCTTTATCCAGACATAAGTTACACAAAACGGGAATTAATGCATGTCTGCGAGTAAATATATGAATGTACATTCCATCTGGATGCGAATGGTGTGGTACTGGCCTTAATTCGCCTGCTTCACTCTATTTAATCTTTTTTTATATTCTGAAGTTAATGTACGCTATTTCGTGATAAAAATATCACACAAATTTTCGACATTGAAAATGTGTAGTAGATTTCCCTAAAACAACTAGGGGAAACACGCATAATGAAGAACCATATGGCATAGTGCAAATGGGGCCCCATGAAGAAACCACAAAAGCTATATCATAAGCCGAAACCGGAACCAAAAAAAAGCTCTGCGACCGGAAACGAATCTTTCTCAGTCGCCTGATATATGTATTTTAGCCTGATTCCCTGTCTCATTCTCTGTTGATTTTTCTTCATTACACATACGTACATGTTATCTATATACGCTCACTTCGTTGGCGATGGCTTCGTGTTTTGTGCGAAACCATCACTCACTGCATTCGCTATGAAGCAGGCCAGGTAAAAGCTATATGTATTCCTATTTATGTATATGCAATTGCAAGCATTAGGTATCGTTCATGGCCTCATATTATTTTTCACACCCAGACACACACCCATGGCCGTGGAAAGTCATGGTTGTCAATGTCGTATGCCTTTAGCGCTGATAGAAGTAAATTTAAGGCCTGGTAAAATGCCATTCGCACCTGGATAGAATGTGCATTCGTGTATTTACCCGCAGACATGCATTAATTTCCCCTTTTTGTTGCGTATGTCTTGATAAACGTGATTTGAAAATTCTAGCAGACGATATTTCTCTATGACGTCATTGTTATGATGAAGTTGTTTGTATTTGCCCCAATAGCGAGGAGCACTGTGATACGTCGCAACACATTTTATAACGTCATTGGACTGGTGCAACCAAATGCCATATATAAAAGATACAACTATATGCTGGCGAGTATCGCTGACAATAGGCCTAAGTATTGTTGTGAATATTGTGGACCGGATTTTCCAGAATGCCCTCCACGCGAGTTGAAAAATTAACTTCAAATGTACTATAGATGGATATACATATTTAGGACATTTCGACCCCATACAAATTCGTTCTATTTATTTAAACAATAAATGATGTCTGCGTTCGCTTATAGGCAACACCTATCTTTCATATTAGATCAGTACCAGAAGTCTTTAAATAATCTTCACCCTATAGCTGCAGAATCTCCAGCTATGGGTTTGTTAAGTATTACGTCACTGCACGTGATTCGCAACTGGAAATGTGTATTTTGCTTTATTACATCATAAGTGCATGTTTATGACGTCATCATTTGTTGTTAAACAAAAACAGTCAAATTAGCTTCAAAATATTCAGCAGAATGCTTTAGCTATCAATTTCCTGAAAACTATACATTTAAGTTGTTGAATATTTTGTAACTAATTTGACTGCCTGTGGCAGCAAGAGCGCCCAGTAAAATTAGGTACAAAATATGCAACACAATGTTTATTAAATAGTAAAACATACAATTTGGACAATGTCGGACTATTATACATTAAAGACAGACTTTCGAATCATTCATGACGTCATAATTATGACGTCAGCATACACGTCACGTAGTTTATTATGACGACATATGCTGGATGGATAAAGTGGAACAGTCCATTGCTCAAAGTGTAGCATACGGGCGTGCGCGCTGGTTCGCCGGACGTTCCCATTCTGCGGAACTGCCGGTTCCTGGCATGGCGGGACGGGACAGCTGGTTAGCTGTGGATTTTGGGGTTGTAGATCCAGTGTTGCGCGCTGCTGGATCATACAGAAACCGACTTCTAGAGCCGCTGGAATGTTCACATTCCAGTGGGGCCGTGGGACTATCGCCACCAAAGTTGAACCTCACTGTTTCATCCACGCTGTTGGTGTCACCGATATGACGGTTCCACCGCTCCATTTTATGCCCGGGATATAATTTTAATTACATACAATAAATATCGAAGTAACAGCCAAACAATCGTACTTGTTTGCTGCTACCTGGAGGAGGTCTAGTACATGGGGCTGGGTTGATGACTCATTATCGTGGTCCTCGCCAGAGGTACCTCACAGAGTAAGATCCATGAGGCATCCCCATCAAGGAGGGTCCTAGCGTGGCTACTTAACTAGTTTAATATAACCCAAATTAACCCCTATGAACATTATTTTGTTGCGAAAGGAAAGTGCCTCGCGCGGGCCTCCGTCACAGGAATATGTCTACAATGCTGAAGCGGAGGAAGAGAAAGGGCAAAAAGAGCCACTCTTGTTAAAACCAAATTATGTAGACGAGTCAACCTAGTGAAGCTATATGGTTGTTGTGATGCACACTGTTTTACGTGAAGGCGGGTGAATGATTTCCGCAGAATTCAACAGCGCCATCTTATGTAAGTTCCAAGATTCTGTGTTAGTAGTTGTGGCTTTTATTTATGCGGGCCTTCTGCTAATTCCCACCCTATCATTTAGTTGTTGGGTCCAAATCTAGTTGGCAATGTATGCTAACTATTCTTTAACATATAAGTCTGACGGGTGAGAATGTTCGGTGACCGTGAGGCCACCCTACGGAACATCCCCTCAGTAGATGCGTGCGTACTTATCATGAGACGAAAGCTCCAGAATCATATAAGGATCCTGTCACCGTCAGGTCATGACCACGCATAACATCACAAGGACAAATAACGGTACATAAGCGTTTGAAAAGCATATTTAAGTTTTGCGGTGGTGACAAAGATGCAGCTATCCAACTATAGTGACCTTCCCAGGATGGCGTGGTGGGTTCTAAGATCGCACCCAGTCACTGGTAGAGTTAAATGGAGAGCTGGATCCTTTCCATCACCAGAGTGTCGGGTATGGATTATTACTGATCGGTACAGAGGGAGCTAACATTTACCTGTTGTTAGGGTTATGTAAAACCGCCCAGAGATGCACTGCAGGCCTGTAATTAATTATATATATGTTTTCGCAGTGCTTCCTACTTTGGCAGGGTTTTCTAACTAACCAGTATCCGAGGATACAGGTTGGGGGGGGGGGGTGTATGCGGTGATCGTTACTTTATTTCTAGCCACTCTGGAACCTGAATAGTGCCAGAGCTAGCTCTAAATAACGTATCGGAAGGAGGTCCAGACAATTAATAAGCCCGAAGGCAGGGGAGCATAGACAGAAACAATTACTCATAATGGAGACCTTAAGGTAAATGGCCAATTTATACAATCTACCCAGAGTGCGGTGTTACATATCCACCACTCCGGAAAAGAGACTAACACAAAATGTCTCCTACCGAGTAATCGTGCCTACTACTATAAACCTATCCTATCGAGCTAGAACAGTCCAGGTTTAGTTGGCCGCATGTCATGTCGCGTAATGAAAACATGAACAGCGACCTCAATGAAACATTGATGCTGTTCGGGGAACAAGGTGGTGCGGATGTTGTTGCTGTATAGTGTAACCTAGTGATACTGTGGTCCACGAGTTTTTATAATAAACAAAACAATTAACATGGATGGCTACTGCCATATCACTAACTTTGTAAAATACAAGAAATAGAAGGCCACTCGACCTTGCGGTGCTTATGAGCACGAAAAATAATAATAATAATAAACTATAAAATGTGGTCTCAAATGACCGGGAGGTACCAATTAGTCGTCAGTACCTCTTACATAAAAAGCAATACAATAATAATATAATAAAACAGAGTACCTATCAGTCATCGGTATGTTAGAAGTCCTTTATTCACGATAGTTGAAGCGTAACACAATTGGAATGTAAGATGGCATGATCCGGAAGTTAGCTGCTAGGGAAATACTACAGGCACACTGCGGATATGGCTCATTCCCAGGAAAAGTGAAAACGACCCTTCGCGGAGGCAGATGTCTAGTAGATAGTCAAGTCTACATGAATAGTTATTAATTTAACTGAGTGGTCTAAAAGTTACATATGGGTGTGGAAGTTGAAAGCTGCCCGTAGGTTCTTGAATGGCTACGGATGAATGTTAATTAATGTGGATGCATTCTGACAGTTCACAAGATGAGGTGCATCGAATAGCTCACATGATGCATCAAGCAATGTTCCCCTAACTTCGGTCGAAAATGTCAGAAGGCTAACACATGATGTGCGGATAAATTTCCACCACTGGTTGCGTGGTACGGCAGATCTAGCGAGTTATCACAGAGCACATCACTCTCCCCACATACTGGATGACGAGCTGCATTAGCGCCAAAAGGCCCATCCGCACGAAAGGTCCCTTTGCGGAAGTAGAGGCTTGGGATACCTGACTTTAAAGTTCTTTATTTTCCCTGGGTGATATCTTCACAAGAACTTCCAAAAACTGGTGGTTGTGGATGTGGTGGCTAGTACCTTAAAGAAAAGGAGTCTCAAACCGAAAGGATCCACAGCAGACGTTGGATACCTGCGTTACAGAGTGCAGTAACTTGCGCTTGTCCTCTCAGACCAGGCACCTAACCACCACCTGATTGCTGCTGAATCTGATTTTTCAACCCCTTATATACTGCGTGTGACGTCATAGATGGAACGCCACAGCCAATCAGCGAGCGCGCTTCAGAGGCAGGGAAGCGGGTCACGTGACGCGCTATAATACCCATGCACTGAGAGCATGCATGCACTAAGCCTATGGCGTTCAATATTTTGAAATAAAATAAGTTGGCTCACGTAGCCATAACTCGGCCAATTCATAACCGATTTTAAAATGGTAAAGAGTTTTGAAATCCTCGCTTGCTTTATTCTGGTTATGATTGAGACCAAGAACGGCGAGAAAGATGCAATCTAAAATGATTACGTGTACCAACTCGATATTGTATGAGATGCTTTTTCTGCCCAACGCTAACTCGCGTCTTTAAGCAATCTCCGCTACGAGCTCTCACGGACTAGTCATTTTACGATCCTCTCATATTCGGCATTAGACACGCGTATCATCCTACCAGGGGGTGGGGTGGGGCGTGCTTGGAACGCTCCCGGCGGCTACTGTTGTATATTGTTATCCAGATATGCCCCTTTAATTAGTCTGACCAACATAGCCAGGGTAACCTGAGCAGAGGAGCCAGTTTGACGCTAGCTCTGGATCTATCCCGGAACCTCAGTTACTGAGTTTACTTTTGACATGAACACATACTTACAGACCTGCCTGCTTACTTTATTTGCTTATCAATTTACTTTACATTTTTACTTAAAGTAGGGTGCATCATCAGCCCCATCTTTTTGAAAATATTATGCCTCCTCTCTGTCCCTAATTTCCTTTTGTTAGGTTATTACTCAATAATAATCTTGCAAAATATTTTCTATTTTGAACATCATCTATGGGGTCCACGACCACATTGAATATGTCAAATCATGGAAATTACCGATTTTTGTGATCTGGGTGTTTGAAAACATAGAAGGAAATGTCATACTGAGCTCAAATTTGCAGTGTGTGTCTTTATTCTGGTTCTGATTAATGTTTCTAAATTTCATCCTGATTGGATAAGTATTTTATTTTTTATTGGCCGAAAACCTCTCGACCAATCAGAATCGAGGATTTTAGGTTCCTTAATCCTCTGTCAGTTTATGTCATGGACACATAACTTTTGTTAAACATTGTTATGTGATGCATTCAAAATGTGGATTATCAATAATATCATGTTCATTATGTATATGGGGTAGGGCATGTCATTGTTAGATCAGGTAGGCCTACTTGGCAATAAGTACAATAAATCTTATTCGAGAGTACTTCACTTCTAGCTGGGCTACAACATGGTGGTTCCTTAAGACAGATAGTCATATGATGACCCGTCTTAATGAAATACCACTTTGAGATCACAAAAGTCATAACTTATGGTTAATGGTTTGTATTCCCTGTCATTAGTCGGCATCTGTGTGCTCCATAATGTTGTTGCTTAACTCTCACTGATGAATTCAAAATATCTCATTTTCAAGAAACCTTACTAATACCTGTTGTATATTTTGAAATTAATTTGACTGGAAGCCATTGTTGCCTTAAGCAGCAATGTCTTCCAGTCAAATTATTTTCAAAATATTCAACAGTATACGTTTTATATCGTAAAGAATATACTTTTGCAGGGATGTGCCGGTGAAAGGATTAAGGTTTGACTGTACATGTAGGTTGTAATGTATCATAAATTGCATGGTAAATTGCTAAGCACTATGTAATTACAGGCTCGTCTAACAGGTACGTGTAGTCATAAAGTTAATCAATTACTGAAACCATTGTCTGGAACTTTAACCAATAATAATTACTACATTTTTTAACTGCATGGCATTTTGCAGTGCATGCCCATGCCATATTATTTACTAATAGGCCTAAACGCAACACAGTGAATCACAATAATGTTTAAACCCAGAATGTTATTGATTGTCTACACGCTTGCGAAGGTTTGGCAAACGTTTTCTGTCATGTTCAACAACTTGAAGGACGTTCTGAAAACGTTCTTCACTTCTAGCAGATTCCAGAAAGTCAGAACTGAGTTTGACTCCCCACTCAGCACAGTCATTCACTACATTGAGTGCGCGAACATTCTTGGCTGATGCGATGTTTGATGGAGTATGATGCCAGTCATGTACATCTGCAGTCAGAAACGCAGAATCAAGTTGCAGAGTATGGAAGAAGAACCAAGAGTCTGGGCTAGATAAATCTGCGAGTTTTGTAGTGAGCGTAATTTGTGGAAACTTGGGCTTTCCAAACCCGGTCCCGAAGCGATCCTGGGGTGCTCGACAGGGATTTTCTGGTTTTGAAGCCAACAAACTGTCTGCTAATTCACGTTTCGCCTCTACAGGTGTTTGTTCACTAAATAGAGAGAGTGGAACCATCTCTGCTGTTAGAAACCACAGATGACGCTGAAAAGCTTTGACAGCACTATTTGATATGAGGCGATTTACAGTCTGATATTGGAGCAGAAGATGGAACATCTGGAGGTCATTCCAAGGAGCATCAACCGCTGATGTGCATGTCATCCACCAAGTGCTGTAGACGTGAGTGATAAAGGTGACAAAGTCCCGCAATTTTTTCACCTGGTTTTGTGCTGTGATTGTACCTTTAGGAAGTTGCTTGATATGCACTTCGAACAGACATATTTTAATTGCATACAGCAGTTTTGCCATCCACCTCGCTTTGTGTAATGCACCTGGACGCTTAAATACATACACCTGAGACTGAGTACTAACTTTATCATTAAGAAAGAAAATACAGAGTTCCACAAACTCTTTGTAATCATCACGACGAAGGTTCAGCTCTGATTCAACCAACTGCAGTACTGTGGTCTTACACTTGCTCATTAAGTCCAATGCAGCTTGGTCAAACGGAGTAGGATCAAACATAGAGAGTTCGTTGTAACTGTTGTATGGCAAAAGTTCATACTTAGACCGAAACCGAGTAAACAATGTAACATCAGGTGATTTGGACACTTCGATTTTTAGATCATCAAAAACATGAGACAGTATGATCTCACCAATATGGTGTCGGCACCCTGTCCATAGTAATGCCCGGTTGAGTTTCTGCTGAATCTTCACACACGCAGCACTCACATGTTTGACGCAGTTGTATCAAATGTCATGTTGACAATGCTGTCTGAGCAGTGCCATTCTTCAAGTAAGTCAGTTGTCAGGTTTGCTATAATGTCACCTGTAGATTGGTATGTACCAGGTTGATAACATGGAACACCCAGTAGTTTGAGTTCGTCTGCATTTCCGACCACAACAGTCAGGCGCTCTTCTGAAACATTTTGATTAATGAGAGTTGACAAGAGTTTGGAATCCCAGTGCAGGGTCGCGAATTTTCCCACTCTTCTCTGCAGCTCTCAGCAATCTCTTGTCCAACTTGTCGCCGTTAACGGTCTACCATTGCATATGAGGTTGTGACTTTTGTTACATCTCCTCCTGTTTCTTCGATTAATGCTTTGGTGTCTGCAGATTGTTGTGCTGGTGTTATTTTCATGCGTGTTGCCATTGCGACTAGTTTTGGATTTTTTAGAATGTTGTGTGGAACAAATGTAGGTGCTCCAACGCGAACTCTCCGATGATGACTTCTGGTTGGTTGATCATTGCCATCGTTACTGTTTTTGTCCACTTCACTACGACTGAGATCGTCACTTTCACAACTGCTTTCTTCATCGTGCTGTGGGAGCGTCATTGAACTTGATGCCATTTCTTTTTGCACCTTCATTCGTCTGTCGTCTTCTGATTTTTCACGTATCAGCCGCCGCTTGACTCGTTTTGCAAGTACCATATCCTGGCTACCGAATGTTGCTAAGCGGTCAATTTTCATTGAATGTAAGAATGCTTTGTCCTCAAGGTTCTTGATCAGATTTTCTACATTGACTGGCCAAAGTCGGAAGGGTTCTGCCAACTTCCTTTCCATTTGCTGAATCTTTGTTATTGATATTTGCATGGTTCATCGTTCTATCGGAATGGCCCTGATTTTTGTGTTCTCAGCAAGTACGTTCAGCATTTTCTCACAGCACTTGCGGTCTGAGATCATAGGTATATTGGATTTCTGATAAAAGACTGTCAGTTATTAAAGTAGTTTTCGTAGTGCCTACTTACAAGTTTTGTCATTAAATCGGTAATTTGTCAGTTTACTAAAGTATAAGTCCATCAGCTCAAATACCAGTGTATCAAGTATACAACAAACAGTTTGGCGACGAGCAAACCTAGATTTTGTTAATTAATCTGTGCTAGGCATGCTATGCAACTGAACTGCTAAAAAATAGCGTAAAGTGATAGCTGCGTACAATACCAGGTATGTAAGTCAAATGTTGCTGCCGCTGCTGCTGGTACAATTCTGCGCTGAACTCATTCAACTCCAGAGCAAGCAAGTTTGTTGCTCTGCGCGCGTGCTGCGTTCTGTTGCTGCTGCCACTCCGGAGACGTCTACTGCCGCGTTTCTGCCTCCTCAATCGTTTCTCAGTCGACCAGGGAATCCGAGTTTACTGTGGAAGCAATGGAAGCTGCTATACGATAATTACTTACTGGCAAGTGGTTCAGACGCTTTTCCCGCTGAACGGAAAAAGGCGTTGTTATTATTACATTGCATTGGTGCAGAAGGACAATGCATTTTTTATACCCTTAAAACATCAGATGACTCTTACGATGCTACTGTCTTAGAGCTTGAAACTTACTTTGTGCCCAAAGTTAACGTCGTTGCTGAACGTTATCGTTTCCGACAACGTGCACAACAACAAGGCGAGACAACTGACCAATACATCGCGTCATTGAGAGACCTAGTTACTACCTGTGAATTTGGCTGAAGAGATGATCAGAGATAAAATTGTTGAAAAAACATTAATTCCGCGTATTCGTGAGCGACTTTTGCTTGAATCCGATTTGACTTTAAACAAAACATTGGATTTATCACGTCAGATTGAGACAGCCCTACACGAATCCAAGTCCAGCACAGGAAATACGGCGATACAACAGGCTAGGCCAACAACTTCTGAAGTCCCAAATGTCCATACGAAATTTAAGTCAAAAACTCATGCCACAAACTATCCATCTAGAAATAAACAAAATACATCTACCAACGCACCTAAGCGAGTATATTTTAGATGTGGTTCAGATAAATATATGGCAAATTGTGACACTTGTCCAGCAAAATCTGTTTCTTGCAGAAACTGTTCTAAGAAAGGACACTACGCGAAAATGTGCAGACGTAGGTCAAATTCTACAAAGAAAGTCCAAGTAGTAACTGAAATAGAACACCATGATACGGTTGACATTTGCAATGTGGATTCTGAAAAACGAAATTTAAAAGAACACTTGTACTGCCCAGTGTCAATTAATGGACAAAACATGCCACTACTTGTTGATACGGGGAGCATGGTTTCAATATTACCAAAGGATATATATGACCAAATTGCAATACATACAGATACTGTTTTACAACCCGCCCCAATTAATCCGGTTACATACGCAAACGAACCTTGAAAGTTATTGGATGTACAATACTTCCTGTTATAAGAAATGCCATGACTGTGTCAGCTAAATTCTACATTGTTTAAACCGGACTGGGATTATTAGGCCTTGAGTTAATGAAATCTTTACAGTTGAACATTAAATCTGGATTACTGGCGAATAGCTTACAATGCAAAGGACCAATTCAGAATACTTTGCCAGACTCAGTGACTGGTGCGGTTGTACTCCTACTAACAGAACAAACATTCCAGTTCCACCTACAGTATTAATAGATGGTGCCCTAGGCAAAGCGAAATCATGTGTACATCGCGTCCACATTTGTCCTGACATTAAACCAGTTGTTCAAAAATTTCGACCTCTACCGTTAGCAATTCGTCAAGAAGTGTCAGAGGAACTATACAATATGGAACAGTTAGGAATTATTGAACGCATTGATGCTTCAGAATGGGTTACGCAAATTGTCATTACACGTCTTAAAACAGGTAAAATAAGGATCTGCTGTGATCTGAGAGCTCCTAACAAAGCCATTATTCAGGATAGGCATCCACTACCGAACATTGAACTATTGGTCACAGAACTGCAAGGTGCTAAATTGTTTTTGAAATTGGATTTAGCCTCAGCATACTATCAGCTAGAACTTGAAGAAGAAAGTCGGGATTTGCAGCGTTCCTGTCAAATGTCGCATTGTTCCGCTTTACTCGCGTCCCATTTGACTTGCTTCAGCGCCTTCTGCCTACCAGAAAATGATGTCCGTAGTGCTAAAAGACTAGAAGGTGTGGTGTACTACATAGATGATATTGTAGTATCAGGTCGTACTTTATCAGAGCATAACATATGTCTCAAACAAATATTCCAATGCCTTCAAGAATACAATTTGAAATTGAATCCGGACAAATGCATATACAGAGTAAATGAGATCAAGTACTTAGGTCATGTGATTTCTGCCAATGGTTTAGAACCTGATCCGTCTCGTGTGGAAGCAATCATGAATGCTCCTACTCCTACTGATGCTACAAGCTTACGTTCCTACCTCGGAATTACTTCATACTATTTACGATTTTTACCGGACTATGCATCTGTATGTGAACCATTACGAGCACTTTTTCGGAAAGATGCAAAGTATGAATGGAACATGAAAGCACAACAAAGCTTCAATAGTCTAAAACAGATGATGATACAAAGACCTATACTGGCATTTTTTGATTCAAAATGTGAAACTTTCGTGTCCACAGATGCTTCTGCCTATGGTTTGGGTGCGGTTTTGTCCCAAATACAAGATGGTATAGAACGACCCATTGCATTTGCTTCACATACACTAGCGGAATCCGAATGGAAATACTCGGTTGGTGAAAAAGGAGCGCTCTCATGCTTGTGGGCTTGTGAAAGGTGGCACATATACTTACGTGGTCGTCAGTTCACGTTGAGGACTGATCACCAAGCTTTAACTACATTGCTTAGTAGTAAAGGTGCTGGCAGACAACCTATGCGCATATCACGCCGGAACGCTCGACTTATGCAATATACATTCGCTGTTGTCTTCAGACCAAGCAAAGATAACTCACCTGCTGATGCGTTATCGAGGTTACCATTGCCATTCCATGCTGATGAGGTTGACAATGCTGATGAAATTGTGTCAACAATTCATTGTGATGAATCGTCCATTTCGTTACATGAACTACAAATTGCTATGACATCTAACGGCATGATGCAAAGGATACTTTCATATATCCAACACGGATGGCCAAGTAAAAGACAACTGGAACCTGAACTTTTGCCTTAATTTGCTATTAGTGATGAACTGTGTGAATGGAACAAGTGCATAGTACGTGCCAATAACCGGATTATTGTTCTCCCGTCATTACAATGTCGTCTCATAAACATTGTACATGAAACACACCAAGGAATAATGCGAACCAAGCAACGATTGCAAGAGCTCTATTGGTGGCCAGGTATGGATAGTGCAATCGAAACGGCAATACGAAATTGTGTTACATGTCAGTCATCAGATAAGACTGTGGTGATTCCTACACCACCACTACAAGTGGTTGAATGGCCAGATGTCCCATGGCAAAAGTTAGCTATTGATGGTATGGGACCATACAATAATGTCCGTCATAATGAACAATATGCGATAGTACTTATCGACTATTACAGCAAATGGCCAGAAGTTGCTTATGCAAATACAGTTACAACATCCGCTGTTACGGATATGTTGGACAGTTTGTTTGCACGCCATGGATTTCCACTCGAACTTGTGTCAGACAATGGATCCGTTTTTACAAGTAACGAATTTCAGGAGTATCTTCGTAAACATTGTATTAAACATTGTCGTACAGCGGTTTACAACCCTAAAGCTAATGGAGAAGTTGAACGCTGAAACCGTGTACTCAAAGAAGTTCTACAGATAGCTGACCTCGAACACAAACTGTGGAAGAAAGCTACACGTGAACTTTTATTCGCTTACCGTTCTACTCCGCATCGCACCACTGGAAAATCACCTGCAGAACTACTATATGGTAGAAAATTGCGTACCAAATTGAACATTATGTAACCTGCCGCAATAAATGATTGAGCAGTTAGAAAGACAGTGCATTCCCGTCAGGAGTATACAAAATGCTATACAGATAAGAAACGAAGTGCAAAGGATCCAAAGATTAAGATCGCTGATCGTGTTCGTATAAGGATTCCTTCACATTGATGATTTTGGATCTTCGGGTATGCCTTGGTGAATGGTTTCCTAGATGGAGATTCCACTTCGCCACCGGCAAGATTATGATGTTAGCGGTTGCTGCGACAACCTCTTACCGATGATGAAGCAGGATACTGACAGTCGGCTCGCCTCGTCGATGATTATTAGAGACTGTCGGGCCTATCTGACTCTGAAGATCGACTGGTTCGGATTGGATGTTTCTTCCAACTCTGGAGTCTAAAACCAATGATGACCAAACTAGTGTCTTACTTTTGTAAGAGGATAAGTTTTATTAAATGCTAAAATTAACTGTACAAAACTGATAAAGTAATTTGGAACATAAATCGCTCAAAGATAACAAGTACCTTGCTGGTACAAATCAAGTATCTATTCTACTCTATACAAGCCACGAACGTAGCACCAGCGATGTGCTACGTGAACCCTGATGTTGGATTGATTAACTTTTCTAACTGAAAAGTGCTTCTTTTATAGCCCTCAGAATCTCTGAGGTTCTATATCTATCGAGATATTTAGATCTATACATATTGCGATATTTAGATCTTGTTCTGATGATTCTTCTAGGTAGGTTATAAGCACAGCTTGATTGGCCCGGACAATCAGTCCACCAATCAACTTCTGCTTATTCCCTCCTAGAAGTTTCTTCCTATTAAATGTTGGTCGTTCTGACCAATCAACGATCCCTCGATTTCGATGACAACTCCAAAACCTATTCTATTTAATTCTTTGCTACAGAGTTTGATCGACGCTCATTGATCGTGACGTCATTCTGACCAATCAAACTCTGTGCTACTCTTCTATGGAGATGATGCCTCACATAGACAAAGCGGTGGTAGCTGGTTCTGATTTGATGCGATCTGTCAGCTAACTAACAACATTATGGAATGTGTTGTTGTTGCATGCCATTGTATGAGTGACATATAGTTGATATACAAATTTCGATTATGTTATTAATTCCTACAGGACGCTACAATGTTCATGTCCTGTCCATTGCCTATCGTGAATAAGCCTGTAGGATAATAGAGTTAATAGGCACATGAGCTGTATGATCTCATTGCCAGCTGGTGTCGTGTGAGAATCATAATGCCTATCGTCATCAACTAAGTCTGTTTGTCACGTACGATTCCATCGATTCTTATACATTGATTATTTTCTAAACTAGTACTCTAAACAACTGCTGAATATTACAAAAGTGTGTGCCGACTAAACAGCAACAACTTTCATCTCAACTATTTTCAGATACACATCAACTCAGAACCGTGGGACTTATTCTAATCAATTCGACTGTTTCAATTTTATGATAAAACTTTATCCAACAATCGATCAGGTTTCGTAGAAACTGTACATCATCAGCACTGCATCAGCACCAGCTGATGTCAACTAGTTACTGTATAATAATAAACTAAATAATAAGATATACAGTCAATCGGTCCATTAGCTCACCTGGTATTTTCAAATCATAAATTTCACTTAGGACTTACTCGTAAATATAAGACATCCAGCGGGGTCATGACTTCCCACAAGACAATCCCATATCTACAACATGTGCGTAAAAGGAGGTCCAAATTCAGTAAACCAATAAAGGTAGTTGGAAAATTACAGGTATACTTTCAAACTTGCTGATGGAAGTGTTAGAAATGTGGAAAACTTGCGTTGCTGCCAGAAATGACACTCCCACCCATTGTTGACATGGATACCACTGACAATGAGTCTATTCTGGATAATTCTACAATACCAGTACGTGAAAGGAACCCTCCTACATGGCTCAAAGATTACTATGTACACTAAGCAGTCATTCACCTCATTTGGATCTATTGTGTGCTATATTCATTTTCAATACCTTATATGGATCTATCGTGTGTTATATTCATATTCAATACCTTATATGGATCTATCGTGTGCTTTATTCATACTCAATACCTTATATTGATCTACGGAGTGTTACAAGTTCATATTCAATATATTCTAGGATCTAATAAATAATGAAAAACATAAAGCAAATGTTTAAATTTAAAATTAGTCTCAGGTGATTTGCAGCAGCGAGACAATTAGCCTTCACGACAACTACCCGGTATATTGTTTTGGCAACCATTTCTAATTTAACCTAAAACATATTCTCTATTTTTTAGAATATTTCTGGCAGCTGGTTTTGGTTACATTAAAATAATTAAAGCAGAACTATTGCTATTTACTAAAATGGTGTGCCCCTGTCAATTTCTACTGGCAGGTAGTGTTAGTTATTACGTTAATTGTACTATATGTGCTTTTATGGAGGGGCTCATTTACCACATAGGTTATGCATCTAAAAACTTCATTGAATTTTAATGAATTGAATAATTGCATTTACATATGCACTACATTACCTTCTGAGTATTCTAAGAACTGATTGCTGTTTAACCCGTTCACACTCACGTTCGCCCAATGGTGTTTCAAGACTCTTGAGAAATGTCCATTGGCAGACCAAGAGAACACTATTTAATTTACCACTGGAATAGCTGGCCTAATAACTGAACAAGTCATTTCAGTAATCAATTTTCAAAAAAGTCATCCCTTGGTCTGCGAATGGATATTTTCTATCAAAAGCTTGTAATTTTCTTGATGAGATTTGGGGATTAAATGGTTAAGAGAATCAGAGACACACTCCTGTTTATCCAAGCTGAATCCGATTTAACTATATCAACCCCAAACAGCAAAACAGCAAAGTCAATTAGGTTTTAATAAAATTTGTCTTCTGCTGAATATTTTGAAATAAATTTGACTGGGATTATCAACAGATTCCAGTCACATTAGTTTCAAAGGATTTAACAGATTACTTGTATCGTTACTTTGAAATTGAGAATCTGGGAATTAATCCATATATCCAATGATCTTTTTTTCAATTACAAACACACAGTAAAGCAGGTGAATATATTGAAAATAATTTCACTTGTAGCTGCTAGAGCCAGAGACAGCAACAGTAAAATAATTTTCAAAATACTTACAATAGTATCTCTTAAATAGGTAAATAACGTAGTTGTGGTATGACGGGTTTGCACAGATAAAACAGGTAACCATGGGTCACTCAGCCACTAGATAGTTATATTACCCAATTATTGCTAACAGAAAATAGAATGAATTACTCTCATCCTACAGCAAGTTGTAGCGGGAGTTTGACCTTTGTCCCTCTCCTGTTTTAAAGAGTGTAAAGCTGCCTGGTATGACGCGAGGAAGATAAGAATTCATTACGACTCTGGTATTAATGTGTTCATGTTATTTCAGCCTGAAAAGATGTCTTGAATTGTATCCCAACGACAAGAGAGTTTACGGTCATCGCGAAATTCCCCTCCTGAAATAAATAGAATTGATCATTTGAATAATGTGAGCAATCTTCAAGCTAGTCAATGGGAAATGTGTGTAGTTGTAATTCCCCAGTCTGCTCTAGCCAATGATGTTACGTGAGGGCAGATTTCAATTCATTTAGGGAAGAGAGCTGTCAAGCTGACTGTGTCAAAGGGAGATCGTCGTCGCGGACATTGACTGACTTGTCAATCAGTTAGGCAAAATGCAATAACCTGAGAAAACATTTTTGGCTTATTAGAAATGCAACCATGCACACACCTAGCTCCCAAGCGCCACACGTTACCGCACACGTGCATTCAGTGTGAACAAAACTTTCCTAACTGTAAGTAGCCATGTAATGTCTTGTATCGATTATATGTGTTGGAAGTACCTGAATTTGTTGTTAATTTAGAGCTCTACATAGACATAGTAGTACGTGTACTAAGATTACTTCTACTCTGAGTGAAATTAGGGTTAGTATACCATAATCAATCCCCTATAAACCATGTAACTGGGCCAGTACTGGACCAATGCCGCGTGGTCTTGGCCCAGTATTGTTTCAGTACCCACCCAGTAAGTTGCGATATCGTCTTGGCTTTTACTGGGTTTTTAACAATGCATAAACGACTAGTTCACCAGTCACGACCGCCAGCGAGATTATTGCATACTGTCCTTGATGTATTGAACAAAATTACCCTGACCCTCCTCCTTAGTCATACATAGTTCTGCCTCTAATCCAAGACAGGCAAACCTCTCTATAGCGACTACTTGCTCTTTATGCCAAAAAGGTGTTGGTTCTTGAAAATAAGTGGATCTCTTTCTAGCTATGGCCCACCCATTTCTAGCTAATCTCCGCCCACACGCACTATGATTACATCTAATCTGGATTAACACAGGATCAGTAATATGAATGTTGGCTTTTACTGTTTTAAAGAACAAGTATATAAAATGGTTCAGCAGTCAGCACCGCCAGTAACATCATTGCATACTTTCCTTTGGAGTCTGATATATACAGATTTAGACATACTGTGTACTCCCTTTCCCGGTATTGTTCTATTCCTGCCGAACAATATCATCACCACTACTTATGACAATAAATGCTAGTATTACACCAATAAGTCCTGAAACCCACCAGCATCAGCAAAACAAGCAACATGCCAAAATCCTCCTCACAAAGATCACACAATAATTCTGTGGAATTAAATGTCTCACCTGTCTCCAGTTTGTCCCTGATCTTTGACCTTGTGACCTCACTGCTATCATGCTGCTTCATAATATCTTAGGTAACCATGTAGCCAAACTTTATTCCAATAGGATCAACAAGCAGAGTTCAAATAGCTATGTCAGAATGACCTTGATCTTTGTCCTAGTGACCGCACTATTAGCACACATCGTCCTTATGACATAGGGAACCAGGTGTCCATATTTAGCTCTGGTAATATAGTTGTAAATGATTTGCTAAATGCAAAAACTTAATGCTGAAAAAGCAGAGGTCAAATAACAATGTCACAATGATATTGACCTTTAACCTATTGACCTCACTATCAGCACACATCTCCCTTCTGGTATATGTAACGAATTCTGGTAGTACGAAGCAGTTTTGAAATATAAATATAAATAATTTGCTAAGCACAACTTAATGGTGAAAAAGTAGAGTGAACTTACTATCAGCACACATTTTCCTTATGCTATCAGGAAGCATTTGTTCAAGTTTAGTTCCGGTAATCAGAAACAATTATGAAATATTAATGTAAATGATTTGCTAAGCGCAAAAACATAATTTTGAAAAAGTATAGGTCAAATAGCAATGTCAAAATGACATTGACCTTTGACCTAGTGACATTACTATATGCACACATCTCCCTTATGGTATAGGGAACCAGGTGTCCAAGTTTAGTTTTGGTAGTATGAAGCAGTTCTGAAATATAAATATAAATAATTTGCTAAGTGCAACAAAAACGCAACAACTTAATGTTGAAAATGCAGACATCAGATATCAATGTTAGAATGACATTAACCTTTGACCTAGTGACCTTACTATTAGCACACATTTCCTTGTGGTATCGGGAAGTATGTGTCCAAGTTTAGTTCTGGTAGTCAGAAGCAATTCTGAAATATAAATGTAAATGAGATGCTAAGCACAAAATCGTTGAAAAAGCAGTGGTCAAATAACAATGTCAGAATAGAATGACCTTGACCTTTGACCAATTGACCTCACTATTACCACACATCTTCCTTGTGGTATAGGGAAGCATTTATTCAAGGTTATTTCTGGTAGTATGAGGCAATTCTCAAAGAGAAATGTAAATGATTTGCTAAACACAGTTGCAACATTGATGACGCCGCCGTCGTCGTCGCCGTCGTCGGAAAAGTGATACCTATGTCATGTCACATTTGCTTCCTGCTTTGCAGGCGAGACAAGACCACACGTTACTTGGACAGATCTACAATAGACACACGCAAACATGTACCCCTTTTGACTATTTGTTTGGTTGAGATTAATTAAAAACATGCGTTATTAAATGTCTTGCCAATCATCAGATTGCAGATTAATGGTCAAGATTTGTCAAGGAAATTGATGGTTTTGTATAGTGAATGCCCAGTTGTCAGACAAAAAAGAGCATTTTTGACAATTTAACACTGGAATAACTGGCTCGATTATCAAACCAGTCACTCCTCTGATAAGATTTCAAAAATGCTCTATGCTTGGCCTGCAAATCGACTTTCATCAGACCACTACTGAAGCTGGTTTGACCGGCCTAACTATTAAAGACTTAAGTTATGTCAAGGCGTTGCTCAAGAAGTGGCAATGATGAGTTTGGATGTAATTTATGTTGATATGATCTAAGATAGCGTGCCTCGTAGATTGTGTCAGAATGTTGATGTGACCTTGGCCTTTCACCTTATGAAATCCAAAGTAATCTTATGCTGGATGTACATGGCCAATAATGAAGACTAAGGTACTTTGGTTTAATATTTCCTAAATAGTGTAGCGTAGGCTATTTGATCTGTATGGTATATTGCATTTAAATGGATAAAGGTTCATGAAACTAAACTCTTGACCGTGTCTAACTCAGCGTGGCCGAGTTAGTATTATTGGCCAATAATACATGCATGCATGCATTTACAAGCCCGACCGACCCACTCACTCACTCACTGACTCACTCACTCACTCACTCACTCACTCACTCACTCACTCACTCACTCACTCGCTCACTCGCTTACTCACTCGCTCACTCACTCACTCACTCACTCACTCATTCACTGACGCACTCACTCACTCACTCACTCACTCATTTCACTCACGCACGCACTCAGCACGCACGCACGCACGCACGCACACACGCACACACACACACAGAATTGAAGGATATTGAATTTAACAGCACATTGATGGTACTACGAAGAAGGATGGTGAGACACTGGACATTGGTATGGAAGAAATGGTGTGGTTCATTATTCATGACTTGATGTAAATCTGTGCTTACACGTGTGTGTGTGTGTGTGTGTGTGTGTGTGTGTGTGTGTGTGTGTGTGTGTGTGTGTGTGTGTGTGTGTGTGTGTGTGTGTGTGTGTGTGTGTGTGTGTGTGTGTGTGTGTGTGTGTGTGTGTGTGTGTGTGTGTGTGTGTGTGTGTGTGTGTGTGTGTGTGTGTGTGTGTGTGTGTGTGTGTGTGTGTGTGTGTGTGTGTGTGTGTGTGTGTGTGTGTGTGTGTGTGTGTGTGTGTGTGTGTGTGTGTGTGTGTGTGTGTGTGTGTGTGTGTGTGTGTGTGTGTGTGTGTGTGTGTGTGTGTGTGTGTGTGTGTGTGTGTGTGTGTGTGTGTGTGTGTGTGTGTGTGTGTGTGTGTGTGTGTGTGTGTGTGTGTGTGTGTGTGTGTGTGTGTGTGTGTGTGTGTGTGTGTGTGTGTGTGTGTGTGTGTGTGTGTGTGTGTGTGTGTGTGTGTGTGTGTGTGTGTGTGTGTGTGTGTGTGTGTGTGTGTGTGTGTGTGTGTGTGTGTGTGTGTGTGTGTGTGTGTGTGTGTGTGTGTGTGTGTGTGTGTGTGTGTGTGTGTGTGTGTGTGTGTGTGTGTGTGTGTGTGTGTGTGTGTGTGTGTGTGTGTGTGTGTGTGTGTGTGTGTGTGTGTGTGTGTGTGTGTGTGTGTGTGTGTGTGTGTGTGTGTGTGTGTGTGTGTGTGTGTGTGTGTGTACGTGTGCGTATATGTACATGCATACACGTATAAGCACAGATTTACATCAAGTCATGAATAATGAACCACATCATTTATGCCATACCAATGTCAAATGATCCACCATCCTATTTCGTAGTGTCATCAATGATTTGTTAAATTCAATATCCTTCAATTCTATGTACAGGTGATTTGTCACATTCAGAAATATTAAAACATATTTCGTTGCAATGCTCAACAATATATAATTTGTAGCAGAAATCGTGTGCATGCCTCATTGTTTTAACTAGCAACAACTTGTAATCAATGTCTTCTCAGAATAACTAGCAAGAGATTAGCATTTTATTTTGAGAACACTTTGTTTTCAAGTCATTTCTGGTACAAGCAATCAACCATTCACGCTGCACGAGTTCATGGCTTTTCATTATGGCTACTTGACCTCGCTGCCGTAATCAATGATTAATCATAAAATCAAATTCCAATATATTTCTTTCTTGTGCATAAGGTCCCATGTCTCAGCAGCCTACTTAGTATCCTAATGCTGTCAACGGTCTGCCAAATTTAATATACTGCATTTTAGATTATTCAATGTGATTTGTCAAAATCAGACCAAATAAAGCAAATCACGCTGCATTATATTAACCAATTGCATTTATTTTTATGTGGATGGTATTCCGTAGCCCTATATCTATGCTCTTGTTGGTTATTTTTGGAACAATTTGAGTGACAGTTGTTGCTTTAGATTTGAGTGTTCCTAGAGTTCAGAATGACGTTTCTGAAATCTAGATAAATTAGTGCAACAACACAGAGTATATTTTGAAAAGAATCTGACTGGAAGGCCTTGCAACATGAGAGAGAAATTCAGCATAATTTCAATGTATTAAATGTTATATTTCCTACATTGTGTAAAGTATTATAGATCTCTGGTCAATAGAGTTTGGGCATACCAGGTATATCCTTTAGACAGAAATATTGCCCAATTACTGGAAACCGAAAATAAAATCAATTACTCTCATCCCACAGCAAATTGTATCGGGAATTACGCCTTTGTCGCACAGATGATCCAAAGAGGTACAATTTTCCCGATATGACGTGACGAAAATGGGAACTGAAGATTACACTTTCTGTATTAATCATTTCATAAAATTTCACCCAGAAAATGATGTCTTCGATTGTATCCAAGCAACAAGAGAATTTACAGCCACGGTAAAATTCCTCTCCTTGGAACCATAAATAGAAATGATCTTTTAAATAAAGCAAGCAATCTTCAAGCTAGTCAATGGGAAATGTGTGTTGTTGTAATTCCCCAGTCTGCTCTAGCCGATGATGTTACATGAGGGTGGGTTTCAGTTGATTTAGGGATCGCTACATTTAAATTGAGAATCTGGGAATTAACCCATACATCCAATAATCTTTTTTCATGACAAACACACAGTAAAGCTGGTGAATATCTTGAAAATAATTTCACTTGAAGGTGCTCGGGCCAGAAACAGCAACAGTCAAATAATTTTCAAAATACTTACAACAATATCTCTTAAATAGGTAAATAACGTGGTTGTGGTAAGCCGGGTTTGCAGCAGATAAAACTGGTAACCATGCATCACTCAGCCACTAGATAGTTATATTACCCAATTATTGGTAACAAAAAATAGAATCAACTACTCACATCCTACAGCAAGCTGTAGCGGGAATTAGACCTTTGTCCCTGTCCTGATTTAAAGAATTGCAAGCTGTCTGGTATGACGCGAGGAAGATAAGAATTCATCGCGTCTCTGGTATTAATGTTTTCATGAAATTTCAGCCTGAAGAGATATCTTCAATTGTATCCCAGTGACAAGAAAGTTTACGGTCATCGCGAAATTTACCTCCTGAAATAAATAGAATTGATCATTTGAATAATTTTGCGAGCAATCTTGAAGCTAGTCAATGGGAAATGTGTGTAGTTGTAATTCCCCAGTCTGCTCTAGCCGATGATGTTACGTGAGGGAAGATTTCAATTCATTTAGGAAAGAGAGCTCTCAAGCATAGCAATTAGACTGTGTCAAAGTGCGAACATTGAGGCTATTGACTGACTTGTCATTCAGTTACGCAAAATGCAATAACGGCTAAAAAGCATTTGTGTCATATTTAGCAATAAATTCCACATGTCTCATTTACAAGGCAAACATGAATGAAGTGTTGAATATTTTGAAATTAATTTGACTGATAGACCATGCTGAATTATGAAGCAATGGTTGCCAGTCAAAATGATTTCAAAATCAGAATAAGTATTATATCGTAAAGAATATACTTTTTCAGGTATTTGCCGCTGATATTGTTAACAGATCAACACTGACCAAAACGGCTTCTGGAGTGGTCTTGATTCTTGTGAAATTCCCATTTGCAAACCAAAACAAGACTTTTTTAATTTGCCACTGGAATGACTGGCCAGATAACCGAGCAAGTTATTTCAGTGATAAATTTTCAAAAATAGTCATCTCTCATCAACATGTTCTATGAGAAAGTGTTAATTTTCTTGAATAAATTAGGGTATTAAAGGGTTAAGACAATCATAAAAACTCCTATTTATCCACACTGAATACAATTTAACTGTTTGAACCAGGAATACCAAAACATCTTAATCAATATTATGTTGAATATTTTGACACTAATTTGACTCGGAAAAGCACCCGATGACTGTCAAATTAGGTTCTAAATATTTAAGCTTACTTGTATCCTTAACTTGAAATTGTGAATCTGCGAATTCAATGTTAACCACTACATGTGTGAAAACCAATAATTTCAGCCAGAGACAGCAGCAGTCAAATAGATTTCAATATGTATATAATAGAATCGCATAAATAAGTAAATAACGTATTTGATGTCTCTGGTATGACGGGTTTGCACAGATAAAACTAGTAACCATGTGTCACTCAGCCACTAGATAGCCATATTACCCAATTATTGGTAACAGAAAAGAGAATCAATTACGCTCATCCTACATCTAGTTGTAGCGGGAATTAGGCCTTTGTCCCTGTCCTGATTTAAAGAGGTACAAGCTGTCTGGTATGACGCGAGGAAGATAGGAATTCATTACGTCTCTGGTATTAATGTTTTCATGAGATTTCAGCCTGAAAAGATGTCTTCAATTGTATCCCAGCGACACGGGTTTACTGTCGTCGCAAAAATCCTCTCCTGGAAACCCTAAATGGAATTGATTATTTGAATAAAGCGAGCAATCTTCAAGCTAGTCAATGGGAAATGTGTGTAGTTGTAATTCCCCAGTCTGCTCTAGCCGATGGTGTTATGTAAGGGCGGGTTTCAGTTGATTTAGAGAAGAGGGCTCTCATGCATAGCAATTAGACTGTGTCAAAGGGAGAACATGGCGGATATTGACTGACTTGGCAATCAGTTAGACAAAATACTATAACCTGAAAAAACACTTGTGGCTTATTAGAAATTCAACCACGCACCCATCTAGTCCTCACGCAATGAAAAAATCCCCCACATTACTGCATCTGTGCACTCAGCGTGAACAAAACATATGTAGTGTTGCATAAGCATGTAACGTCTTGTAATGGTCTTATACCGGGTGGAAATAATGGAATTTGATCATAATTGAGATCTCTACAAAGATTGCTTCTATTCTGTATGAATTTACTGTTACTATGTTATAATAATGTCTTTATAACACAGCTTAGTGGGCCAATACCAGGCGTAATGGCCCGGTAGTGGTCCAATACCAGCCAAGTAAGCTGCGTTATCATGTTGGCTTTTATTTTGTTCTTTGGAACATGCATAAATAGGTATCCTTCAAGACATAAGGTATGTCAAGGTGTTGCTCAAGAAGTGGCAATGTTGAGTTTGGATGCTATTTATTTTGACATGATCTAAGATATTACATGCCTGGTAACTCGACTGTGTAAGTATGTTGTTATGACCGTGACATTTCACCTTATGAAATGCAATGGAATCTTATTTTGGATGTACATGGGCAATAATGGCACTTTGATAGAATGTTTCCTAAATAGTCTAGCGTATTTGATCTTGTTGATCTATCGGATTTAAATGGACAAAATTTCATAAAGCTTGTGACATAGAAATAGTGCCCAATTATGCATTTATGCACGCATGTACACATGCACGCACACAAACACATCGACACTACACAGGTACGAACCCACGAATTATCTATGTCTCATACAAAACAGCGCTGCTTTAAATCATGGCAAAGTGACATCCAGACTTACTATGCTAGAAATGGATTCCTCCTACACGAGTTCCAGATACAGCAACAACGTCTGTTCTCGATGTTAAAGAACTTCAACACTCACAGGAGAGAAATTTCGCATTTATATTTCAGCGTCTTTCACGTGTAATAGGAATTTCAACCCTGTCATCTGAAGAAATAGTTGCCTCAAGGTCAAGTTTCAACCATAACACCTCTGATGTCATCTGCGAAAAAGCTTTAGTAGAACACATCCCAGTAATATCTCGTCACCAACCGAAATGTCAGTCATCTACTCAATGTTTTGCAGAAGTGATCAAATATGCAAAGCACTAAATCTTGATTTTATATTGGTAGTCTGTGATCATGCAATATATAATGCAAATGGTGGAAACACTATGTATGGAGAAAGAATTACTTTTGAAGGTTATTATACGTTAGGAAGGTTTCACATCATAATTATCTTTACATCTGTAATGGGTACACGATTTGGAATTGCTGAGATTGAGAGATCTCATGATAGAATCGAGTATAGGTGTATCTGGTCCTGTTGATGATGTCCTTAATTTTAAAGATTACAATAAATGCATGAGGTCTCTGAAAACTCTGAAAATTCTGTACAAAGTAATGATCAGAATGGAACTTTGCGCTTTCATGATCATCTCCTAGCTAGAACACCAAGGTTCAAGGACATTACTGTTACACAGAATGATATAAACAAAGATGAGTTACAGTATATGCTTGAAAATATGAGAACAAATCTCTCTCAAGATTCACTACACGATTCGGACAGTTTCAATGTTCAAATTTTGGAACTCATTTTGCTATATGTGTGATTTGTTACTCAATCTTATCAGCTCATTCAGACAGTCAACTGGGTCCTCTACCTGCTAGGTATTTGCAGAATAAGTTGGAAACCACAACTATGGCAGGCATCTGCCACACTTAAATGTTGGAGTTGTCCATATCAAATTTAGCAGTGCATGAATATCTGGTAAACGGGGGATTTGGAGCTCAACTCATTGCATCCTACAAGTTTGGCAAAGTTCCACGTAACTATGTAGTAGAAAAGGAAATCAGAGCAATGATGGTCAAAGGTGGCATTGTTAAATTCAGCCGAAACACGGGAGCTGTTGATGGGTGGATATTGTTAGAGCATGTTAGAGGCACTGTGGCTCTTAAATGCCATGAGATGGCTGGTAAAAATATGAATGAGCATGATTCCACTCATAATTATCTGAGTCCTCTCTGAACGAAACAAGATGACCATGATATGGATAAAATTATTCAAACTGGCATGGACGGGTGTAAATCCCTTTTCACCACCAAGTAGCATAAATATAGTGAGCTCTGGCTTCGAAATTGATGACACAGCAACAAACACACATATTCGCACTGAGGAGATAGGTGAGCTGGCAGTGGCATCATTTATTATCAAGTGCATTCTTTCTGCAGAGAAAGACTTCTATGCTCCCATTAAGAAGACATGAAGTGAGTTATTAATCAAACCAACAAAGACAAAGTTACAATTTATAATTGTGAAATGGTAATGGAAAGCAGATTGGAAACTAATTCTTCACATAGCAATCATTGGGCAAAAATGAAAACTGGACACGAGAGAAGTCATGAAAATATCGTCTTAGTCCAGTTGCACCCTCATTCACTACACCAGATAGCCTCGAAATTCAGTTTTAGTTGGTGGATTAAAGAAATATGCAAATGACCCAGGAACAAACATAAAGAATGTGTGATCAGTGATACTGTGGTCATACTTCACAGTTTGATTCATCTTCCATAAACATGTGGCGCGATGGTGGTACAGATATTCCAAAAATGCTTAGTGCCACATTACAGATAAAAAGAACAATCAGGTAAATTTTGTAGCTGATGTCCACAGCTCCAATTCTATCAAAAATGCTAAACGTAGTCAGCGTATCAATGATGTAGGAATGATCAATATCAAATTATCTGGCAGAGACCTAGACAGCATCAAATAATCAACGCTGGATACAATATCTAGCTGGTTGGAGGGAACGAAATGTTCCTAATGGAGTTCCAGGCTAAGGAGTGGTCAACCACTAAGTGCGCCGCTACTTTATCAGGAAAACAGCTCCATATGACAAGACATGAAAATTTTATAAGATGGAGGGCAACACTGGAAATGCACAACTGTGCGAATATCTTTTCTGCTTTCAGGAAGAGGTAGATATTAGAATGATCTTACAGCATACAAGCACTCATTGGCACAAGAGCATACATATAACTGCATGTCTATAGACTAACAATTTGTATTCCTTACATGTGATCAATAAAAACGCAGAACGGCGTCTGGCCTTACAGTTGCTCAATTAGCATAACTATAGATAAAAATCACTTTTATAAAAAATGAGTTAAGTCAAACTGTTTCCCACTGACCTCTGTTTTTCAGGGACTCAGACGATGGCTCTTTAGGATGGTCGTAGGTTGAGCTCTCTTAGAAAAAACACATTGTGCTCCCAAATGTTAGTCACTATGGTAAATCGCTTTTGTTAAACAAGCATGTGTCTTTAGAGATCATTCTTTGATGGCCCATAAAGCGTCCCTTATAGACAGGTTTTACTGTGCAGTTTAAAACCTATATATAGTATTTGCCATACATTTCTACTTCGTAATAAGGATAATAATACTACAGTACATACAAGCGTCGTCGATCTATGACTACTTTTGTTCCTGATATAAATCGTTTAATTGGTTGAGTCATTGAAGTAAGTGAGTGACATAAATGTCCTCCTTTATATATTTTATAATCTCCTATGCATATTCCCAGTGATTGATCTAATTGATATCACAGTGGCGACCATTCTGGCTTCAAAAAGAGGTCATAAATTAAATTAAATTATATTTAATATTGATATGAATGATGAAAGAACCTAGAATATGTTTAAAAAAACAAGTTAACAACATATTTTGATTATTATGCATTATTTTAAGATGGAATTCCTGTTGATTATATACAAAAACTGATTTTCAGGCATTTAAATGGTGGCCATTTTGAATTCAAGATGGCGGCCATAATGGACATTTTTTGAAAGTGGCAACAAGTGATTTTGGACTCCTCTGGTGTTGTACATTTAGGTTCAACAATAAAACTGACGTCACACAGGGTGTCCCGCTGGGTCATATGCAGCCGCCCTTCTAGAAAGCTGGTGTTCAGCGGAAGGTGAGGATATCCTTTGTGATGCATTGCATCACTAAAACTCAAGTATTTAACTGTTTGTATTAACTAATATTACTGGTATGTGTAACTAAATTGTTCTCCATGAAGAGGGGTGCGCGTGTGTGTGTGTGTATATTATCTGCCATTTGTACATGGATGTAGAAGGCACTTGTCCATTTTATTCATTCAATCTGTCTGTGAACCTGCCACATATAATAGCGGGTAGTGGCAGAGGAGTATTCCTTGGGCGAGTGGGGATGGTGTGTGTGTGTGTGGGGGGGGGGGGGTGGACTACAGGTAAGCTGTTGAATATTTTGAAACTAATTTGACTTGTAAGCATAAAAGACAGATTAAATCGAGTCATTCAGGACACAATGATTATGATGCCAGCCTACATGTCACGTAGTTGATTATGACGTCATATGATTGAATGAGAAAATGGATTCATGAATTTCAAGACATCTATACAGGAAAGCTCTTGAATATTAAAAAGATAACTCGACTGGAACCTGTTGCTGCAAAACTGTTGAACGCATTCACAACATAGACAATTAACTACATGCAAAGCTCATTACGATTAGCTGTAAACATGTATCGCATATACATACAAGCATATACCTGCAATTGACCTCCTATTTGATTGGCCCCGATCAGTGACCTAAATCGGCATGGTGGCGAAAAATTTCAGCCGTTTCACTGCTCTTCATACCACGAGCTGTAATAGTTTAAGGCCCGCTCGCGCCGCTTCCAGTGTAGATAGAGATAGATGTTATAACCGTTATAAATGCATGGCCCGCCCAATGTAGATTCACATTAATGTTGTCGACGGTGTGCTAAATTCAATATCATACATTTCAGATTACTCCACGTGATTTGTTACAGTCAGAACCAATAAACATATTGTGCTGTATTAACCAATTACATTTAGGCCTAATTGTATGTGGAGTATTCTGCCACCCTCTTGTTGGTTATTTTGAGAACAAATCGAGTGAAAGGCATTTTTGACTAAGACAATCATCATGTTCCATATTTCTCCACCTTGATTCACGTGTTTGTGTATTTCAGAATGACATGGGTTAACCCTTACATCTGTGAAACCCAGATATCTTAAGGCAACAACACAGTAAAGCTGATGAATATTTTGAAAAGAATCTGACTGAAAGCCACTGCAACTCGAGACACAAATGGCTTCAATTTAACATGGTTTCACGGTAATAAATGTTATATTTCCTAATAAGTGTAAACTATTTGGTGAATATGATTTAGATAGACATATGCCTACACGATAGCCCATGGATTGTGCCGCCTCTGGATAGATGTATTGTCCAATTACTGGAAATCGAAACTAAAATCAATTACTCTCATCCTACAGCAAGTTTTATCAGGAATTAGGCCTTTGTCCCAGTGCTGATCTAAAGAGGTACAATTTGCGAGGTATCACGTAACGAAAATGAGAACTCAAAATTACACTTTTGTATTAATCTTGTCATTTAATTTCACCCAGAAAATGATGTCTTCGATTGTATCACAGCGGCAAGAGAATTTACGGCCACAGTAACATTCCTCTCCAGAGCACTAAATAGAATTGATCATTTGAATAAAGAGAGCAATCTTCAAGCTAGTCAATGGGAAATGTGTGTCATTGTAATTCCCCGATCTGCTCAGCCGATGATGTTACGTGAGGGTGGGTTTCAGTTGATTTAGGGAAGAGAGCTCTCGTGCATAGCAATTAGACTGTGTCAAAGGGAGAACGTCGCGGATATTGACAGACTTGTCATTCAGTTAGGCAAAATGCAATAACCGGTGATAAAACATTTGTGGCATATTACACGCTAACCAACCACACACACTGCAAATCTAATGTTTTTGAACCAGTCACACACGCACCTACACCTGACAACAAAATGAGCTCTGAAATCATCTCGTGAATTGCATCACAGCAGTGCTACCAGCCCTGCATCCAATAGAGGGATTAGATCTGTCACTCAAGTACACTTGCTGACATCGCAATCAAATATCACAGTAGATTCATTGCAAATGTCTGTCTGATTAATTTACAATTTAATAAACATTCAATACATAGGCAGACATAGTCCGCAGTAAAATTAGTTTCAACATATTCAACAGCTTACTAACCTTGAAACTTTAATTCTGGGAATTCCGTTTTCAAATCGATTCCGACACATGTACAAAGTTGGTACAGTTTAGCTATGAATGGACGTGGTATAGCTAGAAAGTCATTTTTTCTTTAAGATATAAAACGTATTCAGTTGAATATTTTGAAATTAATTTAACTGGTATCACTGGAAGCTATTGCTATCCATCATATGACGTCATAATCAACTACGTGACGTGTATGATGACGTCATAATCAATTACAGCACGAATGCCTCGATTTAGTCTGTCTTAAACGGTTACTAGTCCGACATGTTGTACGAATTGTATTTACCATTTAATAAACATTCTATCGAGTAATTTGAAACTAATTTTACTGGGCGCTATTGCCATAGGTAACAACACCCAGTGAAATTGAGTTCAAAATTTCAACAGCTTACCTGTATAGTGTTCTGGAAATTGATAGTCAGAGAGTTCAGAGATCGATCGATCCCAACATGAGCGAGGTGTGGGTGGAGCGTAGCTAGATATGGGTGAGGCATAGCTAAAACTGGAAAGTTCCATTGTTAGGATATTGTGTTCATGATTCGAGTGACATGTTAATGATATTATTTGGTTCTAAACCAATATTTTGGCAGCCATTTTTATTTTAAACTAAAACATATTTCCCTAAAGTGTGCAATTTCGAAAATTCATCTGGCTGGTATATTAGGTTGTATTAAAGTAAATAAAGCAAACAAAATGGTATTAACTAACATGTCAGTATCCATGGGAATTTCCCCTGGCCTAAACTGTCACATGTTACACCTTTGCTTTAGTTGTACTTATATCATTTTATGTAGAGGCTCATTGCCATATAGGTTATGCGTTTGATGAGCTACCAAATGTCAGTAGCGTATCATACGTATCCCACAAATAAATGTAGATAGAAATAAATTACTTTGAATTTGAATAATGCCATTTATGTGTGTGCTCTATATTACCTGTGTGTGGTCTATATTACCTGTGTGCGGTCTATATTACCTGTGTGCGGTCTATATTACCTGTGTCCTGTCTATATTACCTGTGTGCGGTCTATATTACCTGTGTGCGGTCTATATTACCTGTGTGCGGTCTATATTACCTGTGTGCGGTCTATATTACCTGTGTGCGGTCTATATTACCTGTGTGCGGTCTATATTACCTGTGTGCGGTCTATATTACCTGTGTGCGGTCTATATTACCTGTGTGTGGTCTATATTACCTGTGTGTGGTCTATATTACCTGTGTGTGGTCTATATTACCTGTGTGTGGTCTATATTACCTGTGTGCGGTCTATATTACCTGTGTGGTCTATATTACCTGTGTGCGGTCTATATTACCTGTGTGCGGTCTATATTACCTGTGTGCGGTCTATATTACCTGTGTGCGGTCTATATTACCTGTGTGCGGTCTATATTACCTGTGTGCGGTCTATATTACCTGTGTGTGGTCTATATTACCTGTGTGTGGTCTATATTACCTGTGTGTGGTCTATATTACCTGTGTGTGGTCTATATTACCTGTGTGTGGTCTATATTACCTGTGTGTGGTCTATATTACCTGTGTGTGGTCTATATTACCTGTGTGTGGTCTATATTACCTGTGTGTGGTCTATATTACCTGTGTGTGGTCTATATTACATGTGTGCGGTCTATATTACCTGTGTGCGGTCTATATTACCTGTGTGCGGTCTATATTACCTGTGTGCGGTCTATATTACCTGTGTGTGGTCTATATTACCTGTGTGTGGTCTATATTACCTGTGTGTGGTCCATATTACATGTGTGTGGTCTATATTACCTGTGTGTGGTCTATATTACCTGTGTGTGGTCTATATTACCTGTGTGTGGTCTATATTACCTGTGTGCGGTCTATATTACCTGTGTGCGGTCTATATTACCTGTGTGCGGTCTATATTACCTGTGTGCGGTCTATATTACCTGTGTGTGGTCTATATTACCTGTGTGTGGTCTATATTACCTGTGTGTGGTCTATATTACCTGTGTGTGGTCTATATTACCTGTGTGTGGTCTATATTACCTGTGTGTGGTCTATATTACCTGTGTGTGGTCTATATTACCTGTGTGTGGTCTATATTACCTGTGTGTGCTCTATATTACCTGTGTGTGGTCTATATTACCTGTGTGTGGTCTATATTACCTGTGTGTGGTCTATATTACCTGTGTGCGGTCTATATTACCTGTGTGTGGTCTATATTACCTGTGTGCGGTCTATATTACCTGTGTGTGGTCTATATTACCTGTGTGCGGTCTATATTACCTGTGTGTGGTCTATATTACCTGTGTGCGGTCTATATTACCTGTGTGTGGTCTATATTACCTGTGTGTGGTCTATATTACCTGTGTGTGGTCTATATTACCTGTGTGTGGTCTATATTACCTGTGTGTGGTCTATATTACCTGTGTGTGGTCTATATTACCTGTGTGTGGTCTATATTACCTGTGTGTGGTCTATATTACCTGTGTGTGGTCTATAGTACCTGTGTGTGGTCTATATTACCTGTGTGTGGTCTATATTACCTGTGTGTGGTCTATATTACCTGTGTGTGGTCTATATTACATGTGTGTGGTCTGTATTACCTGTGTGTGGTCTATATTACCTGTGTGTGGTCTATATTACCTGTGTGTGGTCTATGTTACCTGTGTGTGGTCTATATTACCTGTGTGTGGTCTATATTACCTGTGTGTGGTCTATAGTACCTGTGTGTGGTCTATATTACCTGCGTGTGGTCTATATTACCTGTGTGTGGTCTATATTACCTGTGTGTGGTCTATATTACCTGTGTGTGGTCTATATTACCTGTGTGTGGTCTATATTACCTGTGTGTGGTCTATATTACCTGTGTGTGGTCTATATTACCTGTGTGTGGTCTATATTACCTGTGTGTGGTCTATATTACCTGTGTGTGGTCTATATTACCTGTGTGTGGTCTGTATTACCTGTGTGTGGTCTATATTACCTGTGTGTGGTCTATATTACCTGTGTGTGGTCTATGTTACCTGTGTGTGGTCTATATTACCTGTGTGTGGTCTATGTTACCTGTGTGTGGTCTATATTACCTGTGTGTGGTCTATATTACCTGTGTGTGGTCTATATTACCTGTGTGTGGTCTATATTACCTGTGTGTGGTCTATATTACCTGTGTGTGGTCTCTATTACTGACTGATTATTCTGAGGGCAGTTTGCTGCTTAACCCTTTAATGGCTAAAGTTGGTCAAGAAAATCTTTTTACAGGCCATGATATTAGTTTTGAGAATTTACTACTGGAATGGTTGATTCAGCTACCGAGCCAGTCATTTCTGTGATAAGTTTTCAAAAAACAGAAACACGTTTTGACCAGCTACGTCATGAGAGTGATCACTTTACCAATGAAATACGCATATTTCATTTACAAAACAAGCATGCAGGAAGTGTTGAATATTTTGTTGGTAAATTATGCAGCAACGGCTGCTGAGCAAACTAATTTCTAAATATTCATCAGAATAAGTTTCATAACGCAAAGAATATACTTTTTCTGGGATTTGATGGTGAAATTGTTAACACATTAACACGGCCCAAAACAGCTTCTGGAGTGGTCTTGATTCTTGTGAAATGCCCATTTGCAAAACAATACAAGACTTTTTTTAATTTGCCACTGAAATGACCGGTCAGATAACCGAGCAAGTTATTTCATTGATCAATTTTCAAAAATAGTCATCTCTCATCAACATTTTCTAAGAGAAAGGGTTAATTTTCTTGAATAAATTTGGGGATTAAAGGGGTAAGACAATCATAAAAACTTCTATTTATCCACACTGAATACAATTTAACTGTTTGAACCACGAATACCAAAACATCTTAATCAATATTTTGTTGAATAGTTTGACACTAATTTGACTGGGAAAAGCACCCGATGACTGTCAAATTAGGTTCTAAATATTTAAGCTTACTTGTATCCTTAACTTGAAATTGTGAATCTGCGAATTCAATGTTAACCCCTACATGTGTGAAAACCAATAATTTCAGCCAGAGACAGCAGCAGTCAAATAGATTTCAATATGTATATAATAGAATCGCATAAATAAGTAAATAACGTATTTGATGTCTCTGGTATGACGGGTTTGCACAGATAAAACTAGTAACCATGTGTCACTCAGCCACTAGATAGCCATATTACCCAATTATTGGTAACAGAAAAGAGAATCAATTACGCTCATCCTACATCTAGTTGTAGCGGGAATTAGGCTTTTGTCCCTGTCCTGATTTAAAGAGGTACAACTGTCTGGTATGACGCGAGGAAGATAAGAATTCATTACGTCTCTGGTATTAATGTTTTCATGAGATTTCAGCCTGAAAAGATGTCTTCAATTGTATTCCAGCGACAAGGGTTTACTGTCGTCGCAAAAATCCTGTCCTGGAAACCCTAAACGGAATTGATCATTTGAATAAAGCGAGCAATCTTGAAGCTAGTCAATGGGAAATGTGTGTAGTTGTAATTCCCCAGTCTGCTCTAGCCGATGATGTTACGCAAGGACGGGCTTCAGTTGATTAAGGGAAGAGTGCTCTCGTGCATAGCAATTAGACCGCGCCAAAGGGAGAACGCCGCGTATATTGACTGACTTGTCAATCAGTTAGGCAAAATGCAATAACCTGAGAAAACACTTGTGGCTTATCAGAAATTCAACTATGCACCCATATAGCTCTCAAGCAATGAAAAAATCCGCAGACATTACCGCACCCTGGCACTCAGCTTGAACAAAACACATGTAGCGTTGCATACTCACGTAACGTCATGTAATGGTCTTATACTGGCTGGAAGCAACTGAATTTGTTTTTAATTTAGCTCTCTACATAGTAGCCTACTGCATGTACTACGATTACTTCTACTCTGAGTGAATCTACGGTTACCATGTCATAATCAATCCCTTATAACACAGCTTACAGGGCCAATGCCAGGCATCATGGTATTGGAACAATATCGCCGAGTAGGCTGCAAGCTGCGTTATCATGTTGGGTTTTATTGTGTTCTTTGGAACATGCACAAACAGATGGTTCACCAGTAATCAGCGGCAGTTATATCATTGAAGTGAACAGACGTAGGTAAGTACGTCACGAACGCATATTTGAAGACGCCCTATTTAATAAATATTCTGTTGAATATTTTGAAACTAATTTGACTGGGTGTTGTTGCTGCCATACCTGTATAGTTTTCAGGAAATTGACAGTTAGGACATTCGGGGATCGATAAATCCCAACACGGCGAAGCATTGGTGGAGCTTAGCTAGAGGTGAGCGGAGCATGGCTAAAACTGCAAAGGTAGATTCACCGCGCAAACAACTCAAAACTGTTAGCTGAGCAGATTTCCACTAGGCCCACACAAACGTGTAACCAGTTCTCCGATCTGTTTGCTCGAGATTAAGTAGAAACATGTGTTATATGTTTTGAACATCCTCAGATTGCAGATTGTTCAGTTAGGGGGCCTAATGGTCAATATTTGTCAAGAAAAGTGATGGTTTTGATTAGTGAATGTCCATTTGTATGATAAAAGAAGACTATTTTGACAAGTTAACACTTCAATGACTGCCTCGATTATCGAGATAGTTAATGCAGTGATACATTTTCAAAAAATTTCTATCCTGGACCAGCAAATAGTTTTTCTTCAAGACCACTATCGAAGCTGGTTTGGCCGGCATGACCATTAAAGACTTAAGGTATGGCAAGGTATTGCTCAAGAAGTGGCAATGTTGAGCTTGGATACTATTTATTTTGACATGATCTAAGATATCACATGCCTGGTAACTCGATTGTGAAAGTATGTTGATATGACGTTTGACAATTTCACCTTATGAAATGCAATGGAATCTTATTTTGGATGTACATGGATAATAATGAGAACTATGCCACTTTGGTAGAATATTTCCTTAGTTTGACCTTAGATTAGCAAGACAGAACATGTAGACATTGCAGTGGTCAGCTACTGTAAGTAGGCAATAGATATGGCAACATGTTTTCATGGCATACCAATAGTGCTGTGGTTGTTGTTGGTTTTGTTGCTGCTGCCAACCGTCTTTTATTTTAGTGAGTAATGTCAAGATTTGAATCTTCACTTTTGTTTGATCTCGCCTTGTTAGCCGAGAGAAATATGAGCCTAGACTCAAGAGAAAGTGATCAATTTCATCAATTGTTTGGGGGTTGCTGATGATTTCCAACAGTTTGGCATCAACCAGGTATCATCTGTGTAGATGATGATGATTATGGATTATTTAGCAATGGGCCCATGTATTGTTTGACATGATATTGACTGCTTGTCATTGTTGGTTTCTGTGTGTTGTGAAACCACAATCCAAATTAGTCCTGGAGCTGAAATATATAAAATGCAAGTACGCATATTGATGCGAGGCAGCAAGGAAAATAGCCCGGCTTAACCGTATTTTGAAGAATATCATTCAGTAGAATTAGAAAAGATGCCATATGTTGTTGTAGGACATCAGCGTTTCTACTCAAACCATATTTGATGATGCCAATCCATGCTTCCAAGATTAATTAACCCAAGTTCCAAGATTAATTGCATGCGTTCAGCGAAAGGCAGTATTCAGCGGAATACGAGGATATTTTTTGTGATGCACTGTGTCACTAAAACTCTAGTTTACAAAGTATCTAATTGTTTCTATTAACAAATATTACTGATATATGTAACTAAATTGCACTCCACATGCGTGCGTCCGTGTGTGCGTGTGTGTGTGCGTGCGTGCGTGCGTGCGTGCGTGTGTGCGTGCGTGCGTGCGCGTGCGTGTGTGTGTGTGTGTGTGTGTGTGTGTGTGTGTGTGTGTGTGTGTGTGTGTGTGTGTTATCTACCGTGGATGTAGAAGGCAATTGTCCCTTTTTCCGTTCAGTCTGTCTGTCTATGAACCTGCCATGTATAATAGCAGGTAGTTGCAGAGGGTTCCTGGACCGTCTCAGGGGGGGGGGGATGATGGGTAGGGATGATGATGGTCTGATGTTATCTAATTATGATGAGATATGGTGACTGTTGTAATCAGATTAACCCTTTAACCATTGAAATTCCAGTGTCTCAATTTCGAAACAGCTATACAGGAAAGCTATTGAACATTTAAAATAATAACTTCACTGGAACCTGTTGCTACAAATTGTTGAACACATTCATACCGTGGACAATTTACTCAATGTAAAGCTCAGTAAGATTAGCTGTATACATGCATTGCATATATATACAAGCATATACATCAATTGACCTCAATCAAGGAAGAAGACGTGGTGGGGGTGAACGAACATATCCTGGGGGAAAGTTCGACAAGAATGTGGGGTACATTAGACCACATGGGGCAAGTTCGTCCATAGAAAGATTTCAATATTTAAAGAATCTAAAAGGTTAATTTTTCTCAATTGTTTATTTAAAGGAAACAAATTGTAACTGTCAAATAATGTTTGAATGCCTCTATCTTTTAACCGTTAAGTGATTTCCATGGACACAAAATGTATTGTGATGAAAATATTACCTACTTCTTCCTGAAATTAACTTTCATCGATTATTCACAATAGACAAAACAGGTGGTGATGCGGCCCACCCTATTTGGCAAGTGTGTCACCGGAAATACATACAGACTGCGTAAAACGTTATAAATAGAAATGGCTTAGTATGAGACCACATGGACGGACTTGCCACTATGGCGAACTAGCCCCGATCCCACCTACATTGGTGCGCGGGTGTGTGCATACATTCCTTCGTCTGTTAGTGCATATGCATTATTGTGTGCATTATTGCATGTTACTGCATGCATTCGTGCAGGTATTATTGCATGGGTGTATTATTGCGTGCATTCATTCAGGTGTGTGCGTGCATGTATGCATACATGTGCGTGTGCGAGTATGTGTGAATTCGTGTATGCAGTTTCTCAATAATGTAGGATCAATCCCAGTCTTCACATGTTGAAGCGACCTACTGTTTAGTACACTTTACCCCCAACTAGTCTCAAGGGGGACCACCCAAAGTAAATCTAATCTTGGTCTCGATAGGACAAATTTAGGTAAAGAAATTTTGAATTAAATTCTTGCGCCAACGCATTTTTCCAGTGTAAAGACAGACAGACAGACAGACAAACAGGCCGTGATTGTATAAGCTCACCTATGTGAGCTAAAAATGAACTCCTTGGTGACAAAGACATATGTCTAGAAACCACACACACACCCACCCACCCACCCACCCACCCACCCACCCACCCACACACACACACACACACACACCCGAGTTAGGGCCATTTTCGATTGAAATGACCTTGTAAAATTACTTTTAACCTTGAAAATGACCATAGGGTGCCCAAACTTGCTTACGGTGTTTTTTTAAAACCTTATGCCCATAGCTAACATCATGCCAAATTGCAAAAACTTGCCATGAAGCGTACGGTTATTATGAACTCCCTCTCCGCTACATAGGGTTGTCAAGAATAGATATTTCCCACATTAGCGTATTTTGGGAAAATACTTTCCAAGATTGCATTGCGCATACCACTTCAGGCTGTTAACCGCGATAGCGGATGCGCAAACAGCATTATTTTACTATTAGAAACAAATGCAATGCACTTTAAGCGGTTTATATGAAGAACTAATTTCATAATATTATTGAAGTCATACATCATTGGAAAGCCCAGCCAATTTTCTAAACGTTTCTGTACTAGTTTTTAGAGTTTTGTAAAATTCAATACAGTTGATTGCAATATTATAATAGCTCTATTGTCCACTAGGTGTAATTAATCTATGTATAATGGTGTATTTTATATAAGCAAATAATTATTAAAATATTTAAAATAGTGCATTAATGTTTAGCCAATTGAATGCGCTTTCCAATGATGTATGCCTTAAATAAGTGATTTTAGTTTATCATAGAAATTGTTGTGTATTTTAGTGTAATAGTAACTCAAGGTGGGTGAGCTGCTTGTTGGCGGCGCTACCAGCCAGCAGTTGGGCTCCAAGCGTTGATTTAGTGGAATTCCGATGTAATGACGTCAATGTGGGAAAGGTGTATGCACTTAGAATTCTGGGAGCACGCTAGCGTATTTTCCATTGACGGATTGTTAATTATTATGTCACCGCCTCACCGGACAAAGTAGACATTGTTGTTGAAGCTGCATGCATCCTGTACAACTAGCTCCATAACCCATGTGTGCAATCAGATATGCAAGGAAGGTGTAATTTATCACAGGGAAACATGAACTCAACATCAGGACGTGTTTATCATCTTGATTTGGGCATGAGGTTTGGGATCGTTTTTAGCAGTTATTCAGGATACTATGATGCAAGCTTGACTCATCAAGATTGGAGATGAACTGAGGAACATTGATAACTTAGCTTAAGAAGATTTAACAAGAGCTCCGGAAATGGCGCATAATACTTCGCCATGATGACAAACTAAAATGAGAACCATCAGAAAATACGTATTTCCTCCTCAGATCCAGATCAGTCATCCTTTGAAGTGTTAAAGCAATCCTTTAAACGGTCAAGGGGTTATCATCGGGAAACTAATTTTCAAGATAGCCACCGGTGACTGGCAGCCATATTGGATTTTGGATTATCATAAATTTTGATGTTTCTTCACCAGATGTAGTCCGACCACCCTATGAAGTGATCCCATAAATGGTAATGGAGATATTATCCAGAAACCAATTTTCAAGATGGCAGCCTGTGGCTGGCGGCCATCTTGGAGATCGGATCATCATCAATTTCGCTAGGTTTCTTTCCCAGTCCTAGTCCAACCGCCCTATGAACTTTCAAAGTGATCGGTCGGATCAATGGGAACGGAGTTATCATACGGAAACCAATTTTCAAGATGGCCACTGGCGGCCATCTTGGATTTCGGATCATTGTCAATTTCGATAGGTTTGTTCCCTACAGCTAGTCCAAACATACTATGAAGTTTGAAAGCGATCCGATAAAGGGTAATGCAGTTATCATCAGGAAACCATCTTGGATTTCGGATCATTGTCAATTTTGATAGATTTCTTCCTCAGACTTAGTCCAAGTATACCAAGTTTCAAAGCGATCCAATAAACACTTACGGAATTATCATACAGAAACTAATTTTCAAGATGGCCACCAGTGGCTGGCGGCCATCTTGGATTTCTGATCATTGTCAATTTCGATAGGTTTCTTCCGCAGACCTACTCCACACAGCCTATGAAATTTCAAAGTGATCCAACGAAATGGCAACGAAGTTATCATCCGGAAACCACTCTGCCGCCAGCCCACCCGTTCGGATGGCGCCATCACAAAATACCCTGCCAAATTTGTTGGCGGAGTATAAAGGTAGTTCCATTTGATAGAATTGCTATACATCCAACCACAAACCCCACCCACAAACTTCACTCCCGCCACCGACTCCCCCTCCCCCCAACCCCACCCCACCCACCTTCCCCTTGTGCATGCATGTGTCCATCCATCCCCATTTTTTTGTCTGGAACATATTACAAAGGTTTTTCACACATAGTCACCAAACTTGATATATGGATGTATCATGGCCTAAGGGTATATCATCTATCAAAAGTAGGTCAGCATGACCTATTTTCATGGGTCACTGAACATCATAGGTTACTCTTGTCATGGCTGTAGTTTCAAGGTTTTTTTTATACAGTAACCAATCTTGGTGTATGGATGCATTATGACCTAAAGGTGTCATGTATCAAAAGTTTGTCAACCTCACCTACTTTTCACTGAGCATGATAGGCAAATTCTTGTCTGGGTTTTAGTTTTATTAGTCTTTTTTATATACACCTGTGCAAAAGTTAAGCACCAGCAAAAACAATAGAACGTAGAAACATGATGGTACAACTAGGCTGCCATACTTTTTGTCCCCGCGTTAGCTGACATAATTCCAAGTACGAAATGCACATGCATGCATGACTTCACGCCGCTTGATGTCCGTGCGTGGCGGGAAACAGCACACGTGTTCAGTTATGTAAAAGTCCAGTTTGAGGTGTAGAACATTACATACAGATTTAGGCGACAAGATTAGGAATTTTGTGTTCATGACCGTGGTTTATTTGTACAGAGAGAATTAGCTCTTGATTGTGAACCGCTATGGCAAGACGAAGGTTAAGTGATCGTGTGAAATGGTAAATCATAGGCATGCATACCACTGGTATGTCATGCAGAGAGATTGGCAGACAGCTGAACATTAACCATACTGTAATCAGTCGTTTGATTGCAAAACATGGGCAAACTAACGAGGTGAACGACAGGCCTAGATCTGGAAGACCGAAGAAGACTACTGCCCGTGATGATCGAGCCCTAGTACGCCTTGTTAGGAGATCTCCATTCACCAACAGCAGAGTGCTCAGCCAGCAATGGGAAACGCGCAATAGAGTGTCAATGTCTACCGTCAAAAGGAGACTGTATGCTGCTGGCATGAAAGCTAGGAGACCTGTCAGACGTCCTCTCCTCACTGCACACCACAAAGAGGAGCGTCTGAGGTGGTGCAACGAAAGAAGACACTGGAACATGAGATCCTGGAGACGGGTACACTGGTCCGATGAAAGTCGGTTCCTGCTTCATGCCACAGATGGTCGAACTCGTGTATGGAGGTCCAGACGCACGGCGTACGACCAACGTAACATCATGGAAGAAGTTCCATTTGGTGGAGGTTCCGTTATGATATGGGGGTGCATCTCATTTGATTGTAAGCTGGATCTGTTGACTGTACCTGGAACACTAAATGGACAAAGATATCAAGATTCCATACTGGATAGAGTTGTGGTCCCTCATTTTGTAAATCATGCACCTGGAACCCACCCTATATTCATGGATGACAACGCCCGACCACATCGTGCTAGAGCTGTGCATGAATACCTCCGCCAGAATGCCATCGAAACCCTACCATGGCCAGCAAGGAGCCCTGACATGAACCCTATTGAGCATATCTGGGACATTCTGGGAAACATGGTGAGAAGGAGGGATCCTCCTGTGCAGAACCTACAGGAATTAACAGACGCACTCCATCTTGAATGGCAACGAATACCACAATGGCGTATCAGTCGGTTGGTGACCAGCATGAGACGTCGTGTCCAGGCCGTCATCCAGGCACAAGGTGGATATACCCGGTATTAATAATGACTCTCAAACTCGTGCACAGATGTTAAACTTCGTTTTCAGACACCATTAATGACAATCTAGCCACGTGTGTCAACTGTAGGGCAATAGTTGTCAGTTGTGTCAACGTAACCATATTCAGGCCTCGTTTTCAAGTTCAAACAAAAACATACAGTGTTTCCCCACCATCATAATCAGCATTCCTCTAGTTGCATTATTACCTCTTGCACTAAGATGGATGGGTACATAAATGTTTATGCTATTGCTTTCTTCATAGCACATGAATATACCCTCGCATGTGCGTAAAAATAGGGTGGTGCTTAACTTTTGCACAGGTGTATACATTAAACAATCTTGGTGTATGGATGAATTCTGTGACCAGTATCAATTCATGGTTCACCGAACTTCAAGATTATTTGCATGCGTTCAGCAAAAGGTGACGTTCAGCGGAAGGCGAGGGTATCCTTTAGGATGGACTGCATTACTAGAACTCTAGTTCATAAAATATTTAACTGTTTGTAACTAAATTGCACTCGATGAAGGTGTGTGTCTGCGTGTGTGTGCATGCGTGTGTGCATGCATGCGTGTGTGCGTGCGTGCATGCGTGCGTGCGTGTGTGTGATATTGTGTATCTGTGTGTGCGTGTTATCGCCCATGGATGTAGAAGGCAAATGTGCCTTTTTATCTGCTTAGTCTGTCTGTTTGTGAACATACCACGTATAATAGCAGGTAGGTGCAGAGGAGTATTCCTGGGCCGACTGGGGTGGGGGGGGGGGGGAGATTTGGAACCAGTTTCTGCAAGACGGTTAAACACATTCATAGCATAGACAATTTACTCCATGCAAAGCTCAGAAAGATTAGCTGTGTACATGCATTGCATATACATGCAAATGACCTCTTATTGGATTGGCCCTGAGCAGTGACATAATTTGGCATGGTGGTGAAAAATTTAATCTGTTTCACTGCTCTTCGCACGGTTAGATGTAATAGTTTCATGCCCGCTCGCACTGCTTCCAGTGTAGATAGAACATGTCACGACTGTTACAAATGTGCTGCATTAAATGGAGATTCACCTTAATGTTGTCAACGGTGTGCTAAATTCAATATCATACATTTCAGATTATTCCATGTGATTTGTCACAGCTAGAACCAATATTGTGCTGTATTAACCAATTGCATTTAGGCCTATTTGCCTTCGATTGCCGCACCATCCCTGATTTTTTTGATTTTTTTTTTAGAACAAATCGACTGAGTCCTTACTGACTAAGACAATCAGCATGAACATCTTGAAAAGAATCTGAATGGAAGCCACTGCAACTCGAGACACAAATGGCTTCAGTTCAACATAATTTCACAGCATTAAATGTTATGTTTCAAAAAAGTGTAAACTATTCGAGATCTCTTAGGGTTTAGATGGACATACACGGTAACCTGATGCAGCCTCCAGATAGAAATATTGCCCAACGACTGGAAACCGACAATAAAATCAATTTCTCTCAGCCTGCAGCAAGTTTTATCGGGAATTACGCCTTTGTCCCAGAGCTGATCTAAAGAGGTACAATTTGCCCGGTATCACGTGACAAAAATGGGAACTCACCATTACACTTTCTGTATTAATCTTTTCATGTAATTTCACCCAGAAAATGATGCCTTCGATTGTATCCAAGCGACAAGAGAATTTACAGCCACGGTAAAATTTCTCTCCAGAGAGCCCTAAATAGAATTGATCATTTGAATAAAGTGAGCAATCTTCAAGCTAGTCAATGGGAAATGTGTGTAGTTGTAATTCCCTGGTCTGCTCAGCCAATGAAGTTACGCGAGGGCGGGTTTCAGTTGATTTAGGGAAGAGAGCTCTCATGCATAGCAATTAGACAGTGTTAAAGGGAGAACCGTGTGGATATTGACTGACTTGTCAATCAGTTAGGCAAAATGCAATAACCGCTGATAAAGCATTTGTGACATATTACAAACTAACCACCTACCAAACCCATATCTCACCCACACTGTATGTGACAGATAGCAAGTAGTAAGACATAATCATGTGATTTGTAACAGTTGTACGTGCATAGAGTAACTGATCCCTTTCACATAGCTCTGCATCAGACACAATCAAATATCAAGTCATGTGTGTTTTGGCTGCGGAACACCACAACCGTTGACAACCAAAACATTCAAAGCCAGTCACGCACACATCCAAGCGCACACTGCTGACAACCAAATGAACTCAGAAATCATCTCTTGAACGGCATCACAGCAGTACCACCGACTCTGTATCCAATAGAGGGATTAAATCTGTTACAGGAGTATATGACATCAATATCAAATATGTCACTTGTTAGCTGATCTCACAATCAAATTACATAATAGGTCTGTCGCAAAAGTTTAATGAATTCACAATAACCAATCTTGGTGTATGGATGCATTATGACCTAAAGGTGTCATGTTTCAAAAGTTTGTCACCCTCACCTACTTTTCACTGAGCATGGTAGGCAAATTCTTGTCTGGGTTTTAGTTTTATTAGTCTTTTATATACATTAAACAATCTTGGTGTATGGATGAATTCTGTGACCAGTATCAATTCATGGTTCACCGAACTTCAAGATTATTTGCATGCGTTCAGCGAAAGGTGGTGTTCAGCGGAAGGCGAGGGTATCCTTTAGGATGGACTGCATCACTAGAACTCTAGTTCATAAAATATTTAACTGTTTGTAACTAAATTGCACTCGATGAAGGTGTGTGTCTGTGTGCGTGTGCATGCGTGTGTGCATGCATGCGTGTGTGTGTCTGTGTGCGTGTGTGTGTATGCGTGCGTGTGTGTGTATGCGTGCATGTGTGTACGTGTGTGTGATATTGTGTGTAGGTGTATTTATGCATCTATGTGCATCTGCGTGTTATCGCCCATGGATGTAGAAGGCAAATGTGCCTTTTTATCTGCTCAGTTTGTCTGTTTGTGTTTGGGGGGGAAGGGGGGGAAGATTTTGTATAATCAGATTAACCCTTTAACCCTTGGAATTCCAGTGTCTTAATTTCAAAACAATTATACAAGAAAGATGTTAAATATTTTAAAAAAATAATTAGACTGGAACCAGTTGCTGCAAGACTGTTAAACACATTCATAGCATAGACAATTTACTCCATGCAAAGCTCAGAAAGATTAGCTGTATACATGCATTGCATATACATGCAAATGACCTCTTATTGGATTGGCCCTGAGCAGTGACATAATTTGGCATGGTGGTGAAAAATTTAATCTGTTTCACTGCTCATCACGCGGTTAGCAGTTATAGTTTCACGTCTGCTCGCGCCGCTTTCAGTGCAGATAGAACATGTTACGACTGTTATAAACGTGTCGCATCCAATGGAGATTTGCCTTAATTTTGACAACGGTGTGCTAAATTCAATATCATACATTTCTGATCATTCCATGTGATTTTTCACAGTCAGAACCAATATTGTGCTGTATTAACCAATTGCATTTAGGCCTACCATTAAAATTTGACTAAAGGACGCAGTTTTTTTGTCAAAATACATGTACTAGAAAGGGGGGTGCGTACTATAATCGAGAACATTCCTTCCGCACATTTTTGGGTCGAAATTTTTCTTAAAAAGTCACAGATTATACCACGGAAATTGAACTAAATGTTACCCTAGACAATTCGCGCCGCCTGACGACTATGTTTAATGTATACTAAAAAAACACCAAGTGGAAGTGAAATTATTAAATTGGGGCGCCTAAATATTGCTTATTCTTTAATACATATCACTTATTACATCAAAATTAATCCAGAATTTGACATAAAATGGCGTCGAGAAAAGATTCGCCTCCAATCGCAAAAGATCTTTATTCTCATTAGAGCGAGTACTCGGATCTAAATATTCTGGACTCGGAAATTGCTATATATCATCATTGCGCGATAGGAACTGAATGTGCCCGTACCCGTTTGATAACCAACTACCGTTAGCGCATAAGATTACACAGCGCCTCCAATCACAAAAGAGCCAGATAACCAACTCCCGTTAGCGCACAAGATCACACAGCGCCTCCAAACGCAAAAGAGTCATTACAACTAGTGACCATCTGAATATTCCCATACCCGTTTTATAACCAACTCCCGTTAACGCATAAGATTCCACAGCGCCTCCAATCACAAGAGCCAGATAACCAACTCCTGTTAGCGCATAAGATCACACAGCGCCTCCAAACGCAAGAGCCATAACAATCTGTTTCTATCACACGATTTAGATGTTTTCAAGGAGACATTTTATGCCAAAATTAGATTGATTTTGATGTAATAAACAATCTTTATTGAAGATACACGATATTTAGGCGGTCCTATTTAATAATTTCTCTTCCACCATGATAATTTTTAGTCATGCATTAAACATAGCGCTGAGTGATGGTTATTTTTTATACCAATTTTCGATTTTTTTAAAGGTACATTTTTTCTAAATTTAACAGCGTCTTATACTTGAATACAAGAGTTTTTTGGGCGGATTTTGGTCAAATTTGGGACACCGTCCTATATTCTAGGGTGGCCTTTAGTCGAGAAATTACGGTATTTGTATGTGGATTGTATTGCGCCGCACCATAACTATGATTTTGTTGATTGTTTTGAGAGCAAATCGACTGAGTCGTTACTGACTAAGAGAATCAGCATGTCTCACATTTCTCGACGTTTATTCGAGTGTCTCTTGATTTCAGAATGACATGGGTTAACCCTTAGACCTCTGAAATCCAGATATCTTAAGGCAACAACGCAGTAAAGCTGATGAATATCTTGAAAAGAATCTGAATCGAGACACAAGTCACTTCAATTCAACATAATTTCATGGTATTAAATGTTATATTTAAAAAAAGTGTAAACTATTTGAGATCTCTTAGGGTTTAGATGGACAGCCTCCAGATAGAAATATTGCCCAACGACTGGAAACCGACAATAAAATCAATTACACACATCCTACAGCAAGTTTTATCAGGAATTATGTCTTTGTCCCAGAGCTTATTTAAAGAGGTACAATTTTCCCGGTATCACGTGACAAAAATGGGAACTCAACATTACACTTTCTGTATGAATCTTTTCATGTGATTTCACCCAGAAAATGATGTCTTCGATTGTATCCAAGCGACAAGAGAATTTACAGCCGCTGTAAAATTCCTCTCCAGAGAGCCCTAAATAGAATTGCTCATTTGAATAAAGCGAGCAATCTTCAAGCTAGTCAATGGGAAATGTGTGTCGTTGTAATTCCCCGGTCTGTTCTAGCCGATAATGTTACATGAGGGCGGGTTTCAGTTGATTTAGGGAAGAGAGCTCTCGTGCATAGCAATTAGACCCTGTCAAAGGGCGAACGTCGCGGATATTGACTGACTTGTCAATCAGTTAGGAAAAATGCAATAACCGCTGATAAAGCATTTGTGACGTATTACACACTTACAAACCTACCCAGCCCATATCCCACACACACTGTAAATCCAATGTTTGTGACAGATAGCAAGTAGTAAGACATAATCATGTGATTTGTAACAGTTGTACGTGCATAGAGTAACTGATCCCTTTCACATAGCTCTGTATCAGACACAATCAAATATCAAGTCATGTGTTTTATGGCTGAGGAACACCACAACCGTTGACAACCAAACGTTCAAAGCCAGTCACACACGCATCCAAGCGCACACTGCTGACAACCAAATGAACTCAGAAATCATCTCTTGAACGGCATCACAGCTTAGTTTAGTGCAACCAACCCTGTATCCAATAGAGGGATTAGATCTGTTACAGGAGTATATGACATCATTATCAAATATGTCACTTGTTAGCTGACCTCACAATCAAATTACATAATAGGTCTGTTGCAAAAGTTTAATTAATTCACAATTTATTAACCATTCCATAAGCAGCAATAGTCACAGTCAAATTAGTTACAAAATAGTTAACAGGTTATCTATATAGCTAACTTGAAAATTAGATTCTGGCTATTCAGGTTTTGACGTTTCAAACTATGGCAGCAACTGCGCGCCGCCAAGTCAAATTAGTTACAAAATATTCAACAGCATATTTATTAAATAGTAAAGACATACAATCCGTACAACAACGCTTGGTCCATCATCAATTAAGCGTTTGTGACGAACTTATCTATGTAAAGAATTATGTCATTGATTATGACATCATCCTAAATGTCACATACATGTAGTTGATCATGATGACATGATTGATGGATAAAATGGAATGGTCCATTGTCCAAGCAGTTTTGGAGATCCTTAAATGTGTTTCTAAAAGTAGCCGCATATCCAAAATGGTCGCCAAACAAGTCGACTAATCTGCTTCGTTTAAACAACCTGATTGACCAGTCTGATTTAATTGTCAAATTTTTTTCGCCAGACACCAAAACAAATATCTCATTTTCATGACAAAGTGCATCAACTAACTAGCCTCTTTAAAAGAGGTGAAGAGAAATTCAATAACACAGCATAAAGAAACCAAATTTAGTAAATTATCTTTAATAAATTTAATCATTTATTTTATCAATACTTGAATAAAATATAATTTTGAGTAACAAATATAAATATTGTAACTTATCAAAAACAAGAAGACTGTATATGATAAATAAAACACTTTACTCGTCAAATATGGTCAAGAAAATCATAATATTTGCTTAGTAAATGTCCATTTGCAGGCCAAGAGATGACTATTTTTGACAATTTGCCACTGGAATGACTGGCTCAATTGAAAAAATAGTCTTCTCTTTCCCTGCAAATAGACATTCCTCAAGACCACTGCAGAGGATGAAAATTTCACCTGGAAACAAATAGGAAATGAACCCTTAAATTTCCTCAAAAAAATTTTAATTGTCTCATAGAAAATCTCCATTTGCAGATCAAGAGATTATTTTTGAAAATTTATCGGTTCTCGAGCCAGTCATGTGTTAAATTTTCAAAAAATAGTTTTCTTTTGGTCGGCAAAGGAGCATTTATCAACATCACTGCAGAAGACATTTTTGCCAGCATGAGTGTTAAAGGGTTAATGTTCAAAATGCTAAAACGTGCGGACGGCCGCCATGGCATAAGCTCACTTGACCCTATGGCGTGGGTCGCTATAAGGAGCATATGTCCAAGTTTGGGTCCAGTACGATTAACCAAAGATGAGATATAAACTGTTAAGTTGAGCCAAACGGAAAATGATAATGTTGAAAAAAAGAATGTTTTTACCTAGGCCACAGTGACCTTAACCGTAGACCTTTTCACCTCAACAGTATTGTGGGATGTTGCGTCGTTATATGGAAACAGGTGTCTAAGTTTGGATAGAATATGATTAAACAAACCCGAGATATAATAGAAACGTTGAGCTAAACGGAAACGGTTAATGTTGAAAAATGCAATGTTTTTACCACGGTCACAATGTCCTTGACCGTTTGACCACAAGTTCAATGTGAGGTGCCGTGTCAAGGAAGCATGTGCCACAGTTTGGGTCAGTATGATTAGCCAAGCCTGAGATATAAACAGAAAAGCTAAATGCAAATTGGACGACGACGCCACCGCCGCCGAACGACGTGCAGGGTATCGCAATAGCTTGTTTTACTTCGTAAAGTTGAGCTAAAAACTATACATAAAGAATTAGTTTGGTGATCATGGGCCAGATACTTAGCCAGAACATAGCTAAGCACAAAACTTAACCGAAATTGGATGCAGAACGCAGTGGCAGCACCTGGCCGCCGCCGACAATGCATGATTAAATCGAAAATCATGATGTTTTAAATCGTGAATTTATATGATTAAAAATTTAATAATTGAATAATCATTAATATTTTCTATTGCAAAAAATATTTCAAAACCTAACTTTCAATTACTTTTTAATGCGATCAGTCATGAACAAATTTTTGAAAATGTATTACTGGAATGCCTTGCTCGAACCAGGCATTCCAGTGATACATCTTCAAAAGTAGTCTTCTCATGCCCTGCAAATGGACTTTTCTAAATACCATTGCAATTTTCGTCATTGATATTCTTTTGTTGTTATGTCTTGGTAATTTGTATCCAAGCTGATTAATCGAGTAATTATGATTATATTTTAACAATCGATCGCGATCACTCCTAAGCTTATCTCATGCGAGCACATCCCTTAACTGTTTGTCTGCGGAATTTCTGCATAGTACGTCATTTTCCATCAGGGGGTTTAACTCTGAATATATGCTGAATATGCTGAAAGTCCAGAGTTATTTCCCATTTTACCATTATCAACCTCGATCGATTCCTTAATACTGTTCTGTTTGCCTACAGTGTGACATATATGTTATGAAATGGCAATGTTACACTGTAACCAACTATAGTTGTAAATTCTCAGTCACCTGCAGACTACAGTTGATTGCTTCAAGCCTGACGCATGTGAAATGTAGAAAGGGCAGACTGTGTGTTGTTATACTATATCCACGCATTGTTTCAACAGTTTTCATAATAAAATCTACAAAGAAAAATAAGACAACAAAAACAATGATAAATAATGGAAATAGCAGTTCCCTGTATGTTATACAAAATGTGTGTGCAGTAGTATATATCTCTTGGATCGAGCTTAGGTGAACTCTCGTACCTACTCTATGGTAAATCATCTACACTTGATTAGACGAGGGTAGATGTGCATGTGTATCGGGTGTTTAAATTACATTGATTTCAATATAAACACATGTCTTACCCTGCTTCATAGACTAACCGTTTAGTAACTCGCTTAGCTACTCTACATTGATTGCCATATGACTGACATATATACAGGGTTGGGATGACAGAGCGCAGAAACTAGCATCAGTGTAGCTTTGTTTGGGAATGGAGGAATCCAGTTTTAGCTAAACTCCACCTACACTTCGCCGTGTTGGGATCGATCGATCCTTGAACGGCCAATCTATCAATTTCGAGAAAACTATACAGCTAAGTCATTGAATATTTTGAAAGTAATTTGACTGGGTGCTGTTGATGCCTGTGGCAGTAACAGCATCCAGACAAATTACTTTCAAAATATTCAGCTGCATAGATAAAATTAAATAGTAAAGACATTTCATACAACAATGCTTAGTCCGTCATCAATTAAGCATTCGTAACGAACCTAGATGTCCGTCATTCATGATGTCATTGATTATGATGTCATCCTACACATCACATAGTTGATTATGAGGTCATATGATGGACGAATAAACTGGAACAGTCCATTCCTAGTGAGTGTAGACAACATAATGAACATATTGAAGTACGATGATAGTTGCAACAAATATGGCCTCTGAATGAACTTACAAGTTAGCTAGCATACACACCCATAAATATCACATATCTTGGACAAATTATGCTCTCTTTATCGCGATACGCTCACCGCAACCATTCTTAACACTTAACAGTGCTTCAAAATGCTCAAAATGGTACCAATTAACCCTTTAATGCTCTATATTTTTCAAATAAATTTAGTTTTTTGTTCAGGAATGCGGAGTTGCAGGCCAAGAAAGATATTTTTCTAAATTTATCACTGGAATTTACAAAAATATCTTTCTGCAAAGGATTTTTGTTGGCTGGCTTGGCCATTAAAAGGTTAAGAAAATCCAAATCTTTATCTTTATCAAGCCAAGAAATTTTCCAATGGCATAACTGGCTAGGTTATTGACCCAGTATTTCATGTGGGAAATTCTAAGAACAGTCTTTCTTGGTATGCAAATTGACTTTACTCAAGATCCCTGCAGATGCCGTTCTTGTCAACTTGACAAGCAGGGGGGTTAAGTTGACACAAAAGGGTTTAAGTGCCCACCTCATTAAGGTTATATTCTTGGACAATATTGACCATTATAATCTCAGAATGAATAGAATAGTGTTCAGTGTATATTTTTAAAACTCTATTACTGAAAACTGTTCAGCGATCAGCTTACTTAGCGGTCACCTGTTACAGCAAGACTGTTTTCAAAACGAACACCAGCTAGCAAATCAAATTGAAGTGAACATTTCAATTATCATGATGCTTAACTGGCTGACTGCTGCAAGCCATCAGACATTAATTTCAATGGGCAGTAACTGGACCTGTTGAAAATTTTGAAAGGAATTTGACTTAGCCACCGACAACTTTCAGTCAAATTGTTTACAAAATATTCAGCACATCCTGAATTAAACCCCATGGAAAATGTAGTCTGCAAAGGTACATCAGACAAAACAGTTAAGGACCTGTGTGTTGTAATTGTGCTTGTTGATCCCCTTAATGGTCATGCCAGCCTCCGATATTGTCTTGTGGAATGTCCACGATAACCGAGCCAATCATTCCTGTGATAAACTTTCAAAAATTGTATTCTCTTGACCTGTAAATGGACATTCAATAAGAAAATAAATCAATTTTCTTGACCAAATCTGACCATTAAAGGGTTAACCCTCAAATTTGTTTCAAGAAAATTTCAGCTTTCTCATATAAGACCAGGAGTAGCTTACATTTTTTTAATTATCACAGGACTAACTGGCTTTTTTATTGAGCCAGTCATTACTCAGTATGTATGATTACTGTATTCTGCGGCTGTAGTAGTAGAAACATCCTACAGCTGCAATCAGTCCCTCTTCACTTTTGCCCACTGTGTTTTGTCCTCAGCCAAATCTTCAACTTCCTCATGTCCATTCTTGATATGAGTGTGCTGAATCCTGTTCTCTTGCTCACCTTGCAGCATGCTTAACGTATTTATGCATTGATGTCCTGGACTGAGAGATAGTGTTCATAGTTGCATGACTTATGCTAGTGACTGCTACACAGAGGACTGGAAACCAGTCTCCCTAGTGCCTAGCAGCTTTCAACAATTGATATGGTAAAAGATCCATATTTTTAGACACAGAAATTACCATTTTTGTACATCACTACATTATGGTTATAGTAAAGAAAATATGTTATTATATGACCTTACGCCATAAGTGTAATGTGTGAAGTCAAATGAATTTACAGCATCAGAATAGTGGTCAGTAAATCACAGTTGTTGGCACAGTGTGCGCTAACATACTCTGACCAGTAAAAGTGTCTAATAGAGTAGATACTACGTTACTGACCTTGAAGTGTGAAGTCATGCATGGCTGGCATAACATTCCTGCCGACACCATATTTAGCCGAGGCAGTAAGATATATTTTGATCTGTCTCTTTGTTGAGTTACTGTCACAAAGCTGATGTAGAAATGATTCTAGTGCTGTGTCCACTTGAACACTCTGCTGTGCTGACGGCTGCGGAATAAAGCAAATACCAATATGCAACTATCTCCCTATAGATTTTAGCTCCATTGCTTTCATTGCACATCAGCATTTATCACTTAATCAAGCTTGTCTTCCATTGCATAACATTCATTATACCATTATATATCATTGTATATCCCACGAGTGTAATAAAGTCACACGCTATGACGTACTTCATGAGAGATATATTACGTGGTTGTCGCCTCACAGTGATAGTGTAATAATCCCGCTTGTGGCCTAATTTTAAAATGTAGAATGAAATATTTTTATTAACTTCGAGAGAAAGCTTGGAAATTTTAAAACGATCAATTAAAAATAAATTAGGACGAGATTATAGGATGTTGCGTTTTTAACTATGTTTTGTTACATATTTGTCAGAATGTGGAGGTATGAAGCGCTACAGCGATACTGAAGATATTGCACAAAGGCAGGTAAATGGACAGAATCGGCATGAAAATTTGTAGTAATTGCTTATGGGATAAATATAATCTCACACGAGTTGCCATTTCCTATCAAATTTATAACTCGTTTAGTAATATCACATTCAATACTCGCAAAAACTCGTTGCAAATGAGTTTTACTAAACTTGTGTGATAAATTTTATACAAAATGGCAACTTGTGCGAGATCCTCAATTTCTTTTATTGTAACAATAGAGAAATCCAGTTTTACCTAAGCCCCGCCCATCATTAGCTAAGCTCCGCCCACCCTTTGACCGTGATGGGTGGACTTGATTCCTGAACTCCTTGACTATTAACTTCTAGACAACTATACAGGTAAGCTGTTGAATATTTTGAAACAAATTTGACTGGGTGCTGTTGCTGCTTATGGCAGCAACAGCACCCAGTTAAATTAGTTTCAAATTTTTCAACAGAATGTTTATTAAATAGTAGACATACAATTCGTACGACAATGCAGTCCGTCATCAAGTAAGCGTTCGTGATGGACTTAGCTACATCATTCACCAGGTAATTGATTATGATATCATACTACATGTCATGTAGTTGATTATGATGTCATATGATTGACGGTTAAACTCGAATCCTCAATTACCCCTTTGACATCAGTATGATAAAGTCTATGATCATACAGTATATAAAATTCAGGTGGTCTCTTCACCATTTAATGGTCAAATTTGGTCAAGAAAATTTCAAACTTCTCAGAGAAAATGTCAATTTGCAAACCAAGAGACCATTTTGTTTTTTAATTTACCGCTAGATTGACTGGCTCGGTTACCAGTGGTACATTTTCAAAAATCGTCATTTTGGCCTGTAAATGGACATTGCTCACAACCTCTGCAGTGGTCATGGTGGCTCATTTGCTCATTTAAATGGTTACGTTGAAACAAAGAGTTAATCAAGTTAGTTCTTCTAAAAGGTATTTTTGAACCATCACTTTTAGTCATCTGGTAAAAAAACCACTTGTTTTAATGAACCATGATCTGGTTGTTCCATGAACCACCATGGTTTTTATCCAGACATCATTGACTGTATTAATTATACTCACCTGATGAAGATACACCTCTCCCTTCACTCTCGTGAGTTGCTCCACCTGTATCCACTGGCCTACATTCAGGGCCAGTAACTCTCGCACAGTCTCCCCGCAACACTGGACAATAGCAGTCGATGAGCCATCATCTACCAGGATGCTAAAATGAGTGATCATATGAAAGAGTTTGTCTATTTTACAAACGTCTTCTTCAGACATTTAAACCCTCAACGTACCCCCATTAATTGTCAAGTTGGTAAAAAAATGACTCTGCAGCAGTCTTGAGGAATGTCCATTTGCTGACGAAGAGTTAATTTTTGAAAATTTATCACTGGAATAACTGGTGTCCTCTCTTGGTTGGAATTTCTCATCTATTAACGCTTTAATATGCACTGTAGGCCAACAGAAAAATATCTAAAAGTTTGTCAATTCTAATGTTAGGCCTATATTTACAAAATAAATTACGGTTAGGGTTAGAGAAAGAGAAAGACGGCATATAGACACCCCCCGGGATAAAATTTCAATTTTCTTGAAACATCCTGAGCATTAAGATCGTAATCATTACTTAAGTAGCATTTGTAGAGCTTTGAGGCTTTGGTGACACAAAAGGGGCTAATATCATGGCCTCTAGATCTGTCTCATCTTTCAAATTTGAGGGGCTTTTCGGCACAGTAGACATGATTATTTCTCACTACCATTCAGAAGACAAAAGTAATTAACTTTTCCCCCTTACACTGCAGCACATTTTACTGATACATCTGTGTAATTATAAGTCAACATAATGGCGCTTAACCCTTACCAGACTGATGTTAGATTTTTAAATTTTCAAACAAATTTGGTGGACGATAGTGCTGTCGAAGACAGCAACATTGTACACCAAAATTGTTGAAAAATGTACACTAGATTCTTTGCCATTGGCATGGTAAAAGATAGAATATTGACATTAGAGTGGAAAGTGTTAAAAGAAAAGGCATTCCCTCTTGGGCTTAAACAGTTAATCACTCACCTGGCTCGTGCGTATAAATATCCAGCTGTGCTATTACAGGCTGAGCTCATGCAAGAGCTATCCTTCAGTACACTGCCACAGGCCTGACACTGCATCTTCAAGGATAGGCGTAGTACTCTAACCACCTGACACAGACTGTAGAAGATATGTGATGCGATGGCCAGGTCAGATGACCACATACTGGATAAGTACTGGTGCGTGACTGATGGCGGAATTTCTGTCATATACGCAGGTTGCTCGCTATTATCGTTCCCATTACTGGCAATGATAAGAAAGAGCTATGGGTGTTGTGAGCTAAGACGACAAACGTTGTCTGATTGAATTATTACTTATCAAATGAATCATGCAACATTTGATCAAATTCAGTACAGCTCATAAGTAACTTAATGTTTCCAAAACAAAATAAAACATACTGTTGAATATTTTGAAGATAATTTGATTGAAGACATTGGACCCTTCCATTTTTAGCTATGCCCCCACCCATCTCTAGCTAAGCTCCACCCACACCTCGCTCGTGTTGGGATCGATTGATCTCTGAACTCCCTGACTATCAATTTCCAGAAAACTATACAAGTTGTTGAATATTTAGAAACTAATTTGACTGGGTGCTGTTGATGCCTATCGCAGCAACAGCGTCCAGTCAAATTAGTTTCAAAATATTGAACAGCATGTTTATTAAATAGTAGAGAGATACAATTCATACAACGTGTCGGACTATTAAGAGTTAAAGATGGGCCATATAGAATCATTTATGACGTAATGATTATGACGTCATCCAACAAGCCACTTAGCTGATTATGACGTCATAAGACGTCAGATTGATAGATGGATACTCTGGAAAGGTGAATTATATTAATTATATCCAAAAGCACACTTCTTACATCATGTTCAAAATAGTCAAGATTGTACGTAAACATGTTTCTGCTTTTGTTTTGGAAACATTCTCGAGCTTAGTATCCAAATATATATGTCTCATATATGATAATTTCTTCACAGGGACAGTCAATATTTCACCGTAAGTAATTAATGTTTAACATATATATCTCATCCACAATGCATATTAGTGATGTTATTTAACACCTTGAACACTGAATTCCAAGAATCTCAATATCAAGACATTTATACACTGATGGCGATTTTGAAACTAATTCAGCAGATTTGTTGCTGTCTACAGGGCTTGAAGCGCTGTTAGCCCCCTGGGTCCAAGACAGTGATGGAGAATTGTGCCTGAGTCTTGAACAGAAATAATTGTGTCCCAACTCACAAGTACTATCTTCGATACATTGGCTATGTAATAGTGCAACCTTGCAGTTAAATTAGTTTCAAAGCATTCAACAGATTTGCTTATGGATGTGTTGAAATTGGGATGTAGGAACTTCATTGGTGAAAGGGTCAAACACTATCTGAGTGACATCATTAAAAGCAAGAATTCCAGGAAATTAAGTCATATGTATTTCTCAAGAAGCATCAGAGCTCAGTTAAAATTTGTTACACAGAATTAACGTACTATTTGGTACTATAATTTGGTTGCAATCTGATAAGATAGTAATGTTTACTTTGTACCAAATTTCCCATTGGCATTGATCTTGCCCATCAAAATTAAAGGTCAACTACTAAATGAATTTTATGTACACAGAACTTGAGGTACGGATGAGAAACTAATGGCCTTTTCCAGTTTTAGCTATGCCCTGCCCATCCCTAGTTAATCTCCACCCACATCTCGCTCGTGTTGGGATCCATCGATCCCCGAATGCCCTGACTATCAACCTCCAGAAAACTATACACTCGTCAGGTACATGTAAGCTGTTGAACATTTTGAAACCAATTTGACTGGGTGCTGTTGCTGCCTATGGTAGCAACAGTGCCCAGTCAAATTAGTTTCAAAATATTCAACAGAATGTTTATTAAATAGTAAAGGCATACAATACAACAACGCTCAGTCCATCTTCAATTATGCATTCTTGATGTACTTATCTACATCACTCATGACACCATTGATTATGTCGTCATCCTACACATCACACAGTTGATTATGATATCATATGATGGATGGATAAACTGGAAAGGTCGATTCTTGTAACAATTTTAAATTAATCATGATTGTGACCTTGATCAGGGTTAACCCATCCTCAAATATCACAAAGGGATATAGAATTGTATTGTTAATGACCTCATGATCCGAAAATCAAGATAGTACTTTAGGCTCTATTAACCCATTAACCTGCATACAACGGAAACAACAAATTCATTGATGTAGAGTGTATTCTCTTGAATATTTTGAGATTAATTTGACTGGGAAATGTTGCTGCTTCTCGATAAGCGAGCAGATCATTCGTCATAAAATTTTTTAAATATTCTTCTCTTGACCTACAAATGGATATTCAATAAAATGTTTGGATTATCTTGACCAAATTTAGCTGGTTCAGTTTAAAATTAGGTACATGTACACCTGCTTTCTGGGAATTCACTCACAATGAAATGGTTAAATATCACATAGAATATTAAATTTGAACGAGTGCATTGGTCATTAGTTGACAGTATTTATCTACGCTCAACTCAAACATAAATAAATATATTGTGGTACACACCTACTGCCATCATGTGAATGCAACCTGGGCATTGCAAGCACCTGCGTGGTAGATACCCCCAGGTACTGACAATACACTTGACCTTTCTGAGACACTCGAGGCAGGACATGCTTCATCTCGACTAGAGCACCGGGAAGTAATGACAATGGGTAGCTGATATCATGAAGATTCATGTAGACAGAGAGGGGCCTAGAGGTGACCAGGTCATGGAGTGTGACATGAATACAGCGGCTATCCAGCATGGACACACCTGCAGGTACCGCATTAACATCTTTAGATATATAACTCACTGGCCCACAATCCGCTACACAGCCCACTCTCTCTTTCCAGCTCTTACTTCAAATACTGACTAATCCAAAGTGCACACAATGTTTCTATGCATGGCTCTGGTTTTTTAAATACAAAAATGTATCTTTTTATTGTATTATCATATAAGATGGTGATTTGGATCAAGAATTAAATCAGAGAAATGATTAGAACACACTCATATCAGCCAAAAACGGTTTCTGCAGTGGTCTAGAGAAATGCCTCTTTGCTGAAATTTACCACTGGAATGACTGGCTTGATAACCGAACCAGTCATTCCAGTGGTAAATTTTCAACAAGAGCACCGCCTAGTGGAGCTTAATACGCCCGTTTCTAATGAATTTTAATCTTTTCAGGGAGGATAACTTTGGCAAACATGGACAGATCTCACTTAAACAAAATCATGACACTTCGTCTCTATGTATATGTTCACTGGAAATTGAATTTCAAATGTAGGTTCAAAACTCCCTGAGATCTGGCCATGGAAAATTTTGTTGACAAATTTTACTATTTTTATGGGGGATAACTCTCACAATTACAGATGGATATTACTCAAACAAAATCATAACGCATCATCTCCACGCAATATGTGCACTGGAGCAAAAATTTCAAATGTAGGTTGACAAGTTTTTGAGATATGGCCCGGGCACAAAATTATTGACACACTGGAGCAAAAATTTCGGGGGGGGGGGTGAAAATCCTAGCAAATATCGACAGATCTCGATGAAACGAAATCATGACACATTGTCTCTGCCTAATATGTGCAATGCAGTAAAAATTTCAAATGTAGGTTAAGAAGTTTTTTAGATTCGACCCGGACACGAAATGTTTGACGCATTTTACGCATTTCAGGGGGGATAACTCTAGCAAATATTGACAGATCTCGACGAAACCAAATTATGACACTTCGTCTCCCTCTACCATGTGCCCTGGAGCAAAAATTTCAAATGTAGATTCAGAAGCTTTTGAGATACAGCCCGGACACAACATTTTTTACGCATTTCAGGGGGGGATAACTCTACCAAATATTGACAGATCATGAAGAAACGAAGTCTTGATACATCGTCTCCGCCTAATATGTGCACTGGAGAAGAAATTTCAAATGGTGGTTAATGAGCTAAAATTGGCCAAGTGGTTATAACGAGAAGTCTTAGATGATTTCCTTGTCATTATTGGAAATCCGCGATGACCAACAAAAGAACTACCAAATCAAGTTTTTGCACAGATTTGTTATAAAGTCCTTCCAGCTACGATTGGTTGAAGTCAACCCAGCGGTTAATGAGTAGTTGTCTAAACAATTTATTGGACGTTTTCAGAAATCTAAGATGGTCGCACACAAAGGTTCACCAATCAAGTTTCTGTACATAGATGTTCCTAAGCCTATCACCATAAGGTTGTACTAGCCAGATCTGATCAAAATCAGACAACAGTTAATTAGTAGGACTTCGTCAAACCGATTTTAAGGAAATTTCATGTGCATCCAAGATGACTAGCACAAAAATTGCTACCTAGGGTCCTTTCAGCCAAGTTTGATTAAAGTCTGCCCAGAGGTTAATGAGGACAATCATTTTAATGAAAATGTTGATAGACAATGGACAGTGACTGCTGTAAGTTATTATATAATATGCATGTACATGTAAGGCATATAAGGGGGCAAATAGTTGGTAATCCATTGGGCCCGTCAAGACAGAAATAGAGCAAGCCCTGACATATTCCTGCTAGTTTTAAGCTAGCCACAAGCCCTGCTTTACCGAAGAGGTGGTTTTTCAACACACGCACAAACAAGAGGCCCAAGAGCCTTGATACTCACCTGGATCATTAGCATTTGAACCATTAGCATTTGAACAGACATAATTATTTACGTTCAGCAGCAAGAAACCATTCAAGAGAAAATTGGAATTGAGTACGCACAATATTTACCTAGTAGGAAATTAATGAGGGGCGCTGGTCACCCAATCAGACCCAATCAGACCCAATCAGACCCAATCAGACCCAATCAGATCCAAACTTAGGTTCCATTGCCACAATAAAAATATCACATATAATTATCACCAAATGCTTGCCCTGTAGGTGGGGCTTAGAATACACCTTCCGTATCCTCTGCGTGTCGTAAGAGGTGACTAAAGGAGGTACGGGTGAGGTAACCCTGACAGAAACCTCGAGTGCTGAAGACGGAGGTTCCAGGCCGCACGGCGCACTCTAATAAACCATGGATCCACGCACTTAACGCTTATGATCATGTCGATAGTCACTTACAGGACTGGCGGTATGATCAGCGAATGACAAGAAGATGATCACCAAATGCAAAATTTTGACTTGTCCAAGAGAGCCATGTCTTATCATGGATCAAATTTTCTTGAACAAACTAATTGCCTTCAGTTACTGATGAAACATAATGAGTTTCAGCATGATCTGTACAGCAGTTCCTGAGATGTCATTTTCGAGAACAAGGTAAAACTGGTAAAATGAACCAATCAAAATTCTGAATGGATAATCTGGAGCAAATTACCAGATCTAGAGAGGTCATCACCCCAACTTTTGTTGTAATCCGCCAGGTGGTTCTTGAGAAGTCATTTAAAGCTGTTCCTATTCATTTCCTACAGGATTTCCAGAAGTTTAAAAAAAACCAAGATGGCCACAAGAAAAATCAACGAATTGAATTTCTAAATGGTAGTACCGGAATAATTTTTCAAATAATCTTAAGATTTTCACCAAAAAATATAACCAATCAAAATTCTAAACAGAAGTTCTGGAGTGTACCACCACAGATTACTTCTAGGTAAATTCAATTGAAATCCACCACGCAGCTAAGAAGGTGATGCATTTTGACAATTTCCTGTACATTTTTCCTTAAATCTCAGATTTTCACCCCAAAGCATGACCCACCAAAATTCTGAATAGGCATTCTAGACCATACCACCATAGGATCCTTCCAGCCAAATTTGGTTGAAATAGGTCAAACCATTAAGATGGGATTTGACAGATGGATGACGGATGAAAGGATGTTGGCTGGCTGCCATGACACAAGCTCACTTGGTCCTTCAGGCTAGGAACTAAAAAGATGAATACTCACCAAAAGTGGCATTTGTTTTCTGGCTTTCTCTGCTGTTCTTTCTCGTGTCGCTGGTGTAGTGCTGACGGCGAACAATGCGACCAACAATAGATATGAGAGGCGATGAACAACTGTGTATGAAAATCACAGTCCTCTGAGAATAGTAATCATTTGTCTTCTAAATTCAACTAAATTTTATTTGGATATCAAGCATTCAGATTTCTGTAGATATATTTGAAAGACTATCACTCTAGAGTCCTTCCAGGCAAGTTTCCTTAAAATTGACCCTGTAGTTAATGAGCACTTATTTTAAATGATTTCCTGTAAATTTGTCAAAAATGGCTGCTAGAACATTCACCAATCAAATTTTTATGTCTGCACACCTCTATTATTATTATTATTCTTATTATTATTATTATTATTATTATTATTATACACCTGTGCAAAAGTTAAGCACCAGCAAAAACAATAGAACGTAGAAACATGATGGTACAACTAGGCTGCCATACTTTTTGTCCCCGCGTTAGCTGACATAATTCCAAGTACGAAATGCACATGCATGCATGACTTCACGCCGCTTGATGTCCGTGCGTGGCGGGAAACAGCACACGTGTTCAGTTATGTAAAAGTCCAGTTTGAGGTGTAGAACATTACATACAGATTTAGGCGACAAGATTAGGAATTTTGTGTTCATGACCGTGGTTTATTTGTACAGAGAGAATTAGCTCTTGATTGTGAACCGCTATGGCAAGACGAAGGTTAAGTGATCGTGTGAAATGGCAAATCATAGGCATGCATACCACTGGTATGTCATGCAGAGAGATTGGCAGACAGCTGAACATTAACCATACTGTAATCAGTCGTTTGATTGCAAAACATGGGCAAACTAACGCGGTGAAGGACAGGCCTAGATCTGGAAGACCGAAGAACACTACTGCCCGTGATGATCGAGCCCTAGTACGCCTTGTTAGGAGATCTCCATTCACCAACAGCAGAGTGCTCAGCCAGCAATGGGAAACGCGCAATAGAGTGTCAATGTCTACCGTCAAAAGGAGACTGTATGCTGCTGGCATGAAAGCTAGGAGACCTGTCAGACGTCCTCTCCTCACTGCACACCACAAAGAGGAGCGTCTGAGGTGGTGCAACGAAAGAAGACACTGGAACATGAGATCCTGGAGACGGGTACACTGGTCCGATGAAAGTCGGTTCCTGCTTCATGCCACAGATGGTCGAACTCGTGTATGGAGGTCCAGACGCACGGCATACGACCAACGTAACATCATGGAAGAAGTTCCATTTGGTGGAGGTTCCATTATGATATGGGGGTGCATCTCATTTGATTGTAAGCTGGATCTGTTGACTGTACCTGGAACACTAAATGGACAAAGATATCAAGATTCCATACTGGATAGAGTTGTGGTCCCTCATTTTGTAAATCATGCACCTGGAACCCACCCTATATTCATGGATGACAATGCCCGACCACATCGTGCTAGAGCTGTGCATGAATACCTCCGCCAGAATGCCATCGAAACCCTACCATGGCCAGCAAGGAGCCCTGACATGAACCCTATTGAGCATATCTGGGACATTCTGGGAAACATGGTGAGAAGGAGGTATCCTCCTGTGCAGAACCTACAGGAATTAACAGACGCACTCCATCTTGAATGGCAACGAATACCACAATGGCGTATCAGTCGGTTGGTGACCAGCATGAGACGTCGTGTCCAGGCCGTCATCCAGGCACAAGGTGGATATACCCGGTATTAATAATGACAGTCTCAAACTTGTGCACAGATGTTAAACTTCGTTTTCAGACACCATTACTGACAATCTAGCCACGTGTGTCAACTGTAGGGCAATAGTTGTCAGTTGTGTCAACGTAACCATATTCAGGCCTTGTTTTCAAGTTCAAACAAAAACATACAGTGTTTCCCCACCATCATAATCAGCATTCCTCTAGTTGCATTATTACCTCTTGCACTAAGATGGATGGGTACATAAATGTTTATGCTATTGCTTTCTTCATAGCACATGAATATACCCTCACATGTGCGTAAAAATAGGGTGGTGCTTAACTTTTGCACAGGTGTATATTATTATTATTATTATCCAATTAACATTCAAATTTGTTTTTAAATGATACAGTTTTCTCATAGAAAATGTTCTTTTGTCATGTTTGTAGAGCAAGAGATTATTTTTGAATAATTACCACTGGAATAACATGCTCGATTATCGAGCCAGTTATTCCAGTGGCAAATATTAAAAAATACTCATCTTTTGGTATGAAAATGAACATTTCTCAAGGCCACTGCAGAAGCCACTTTTGGCCGGCTTGGTACTTAAAGGGTTATAGAGTGTAAACAAACCTGCCAACGAATATTGTTCTGAAGTCATCAAATGGTGGCACGGGACTACTGACCTCTAAGTATGCAGTTATCAGCTGTTGAGCTTTCTAGAACAAAACATGTAATTACGTAATTACCTGTACGACATGACACAGTGATGAAACTCTAACCTTTTAATGGTCATACCGGCCAAACCCGGCCTCTGCAACGGTCTTGAGGAATGTCTATTTGCAGGCCAAGAGAAGACTATTTTTGAAAATTCACCACTGGCATGACTGCCGTGGTAAATTTTCAAAAATTGTCTTCTCTTGGCCTGCAAATGGACATTCAAGGATCAAAAATTTGTATTTTCTTGAAATATATTGCCCATTAAAATTGCTAAATTTTTACAATAAAATCAAAATATTTACTTATTTAATGTCAATTTGCAGGCCAAGAGAAGACTTAGAATTTAACACAGGAATGACTGGCAGCACGTGGTAAATTTTCAAAAATAGTCTTCTCTTGGCCTGCAAATGGCCGTTCCTCAAGATCATTATAGACGCTGGTTTTGGACGGCTTCGACATGAAAGGGTTACATTAAATGACAACCCTAGAATAACCACAGAATATAGAAAGAAAGGATGCGCAGCGTTTTTTCTCACTCTGCGCATAACACTCCATCCACTTCATGTATGGTTTGACAAAGATTCCGTTTTATTTTATTTATGGAAAAAAGACGGAGAATCCTCAGTGTACATGTAAGTCAGTCAACACTCTGTATCTTTCTTCTTTATTTTTTATTCTTGGCGCAAAGTTTGGACCGCATTTCAACATAGAAATAGGGAATAATTTGAAAATAATCGGATTATGTTAACAATATTCAACAGAACCGTTTATTTTGGTTTAAAAACATGTTATTTCTGAGCTGTACTCTACCACAAATTGTAACCTCTATATATCGACCACTTCATTGACCACATAACTGACTTTTAGTCAAGCATTCATGCATGTCAGATAAGGACCACCTGTCTATTGACAGCCATCTCTGTTATATATCATTTGCAGGACCACACATAGGTGGATATTAGACAGATGCTCATTACCTGTATGCATATTTTATTAGACTCTAAATAATTACCAGTTCAACAATTACATACCTCATGTAGACATTCAAACGCTAATGATTCCAGTCTAATACTATCTGAATCCAGCACATAACATTGTTTAGCATTTGTTTTTTGTAGAAAAGATTTCAGTTTCATCGACGGACACACACATTTCATGTCATTGTCAGAGGTATAGCAGATCCTGTACAGATACCGAGGCTGAAGTAGATTATACCACTTTACAGCTTTATCTAGAAATAGCAGATTAACCTCTCTCAACTCTGTTGCATCTGTCGTATCTGTAGATGCTACCTTAACCGGAACTGATTCTGTGGCCACAATTCTTTTAGATCGGATGTTAAAATCACTTGAGTAAAACTCGAGATCACGGGAAGAATGTCCTGATTCCATCTCATCTGTATTATCCTGAGTTTTCAATTTCTTTTTTGCGAAGCTGACATTACTACAGGAGGTATGACAGGAGCAGGTTGTAATTGTTCCACCATCTAGCATGACAGCTACTGATGTGAAACGTAAGCCTGTCCCAGCAACACTGGCATGCTGGTCTAGCACCAATGATTCTGTCTGTATCACGCAGATGACCTTTGTTTTACAGTCACATACACCATCCTGTGCACTAGCTTTCACATCTAATGGTAGCCTGTAATAGAATTGTTAGAACATAGAGCATATAAGCTTAGTATAAGTCTAGCTGAGTCAAATTTTTCACATTTATAGATGCCTACATCGCAACTATAGTGCATATACTCGCTTGTTATTGTGTACTCTAAGGGGCTACCTGTAGGGCTTTGATTCTCGATAGTACAGGGATTTAAAACCAATGATGTTCAGGGCTGCTAAAGTAGATGTGTGCGTACGTGCACACATATGTGCATGTGTGTATGAAGGTGTGTGTGAGCGTGGGCATGTATGTAGTTTTTATTAGTGTCATGCATTAGTATTATGAACCCTGTCACTGACGAGGCACTCAGATATAGCTCATTCAACATCTGGAATGTAATTTTTATCTTTTTCGATTTTCGACCCGAGCGAGGTTCGAAGCAGTGAATTCTGCGACACCTTCCGCCTAGCGTTTGGGAGGCGAGTAACCTACCACTAGACCAGCATTCAGAGGACAAAAGTCCTCTTTCACCAGCCTAGCTTTCAACTCTGTCTCATAACCAGACGAATTGACTGGAATTGATTCCAAATATTTTTACTTTTACGTTTCTGAGATCCATTCTGCTATGTCGCTAGACACCCGCAAGTATGTACTTTTTATTATTGTCAAGCATTAGTTCTATTAACCCTGTCAGTGACGACGCAATGGCACTAGGATATAGGTAAAAAAATTAAATTTTCTTAACAAAATCTTAACCATTAATGGGTTAAATAAGTTTCAAAATATTGACCATCTTTCCAGGATACTGGGACACTAGACTTTCAAATCTAAAAGATCTAACAAACTGGCACCCCCGCGAGTACAGCAACACTTAACAAGGCAATGTACCTATCCATCAATCATATGACGTTATAACCAACTACCGGATGTGTAGGATGATGTCATAATAAATGATGTCATGAATGACATAGGTAAGTTCCTCAGGAACACTTAATTGATGACGGACTAAGCATTGTTATGCGAATTGTATGTCTTTACTACTTATTAATAAAGATGCTGTTGAATATATTGAAACTAATTTGACTAGGCACTGTTGCTGCCAAAGGCAGCAACAGCACCCAGGTAAATTAGTTTCAAAATATTCAACAGCTTACCTGTATAGTTTTTTGGAAATTGATAGTCAGGCAGTTCAGGGATCAATCGATCCAAATGTGGGTGGAGCTTAAACTGGATTCCTTCATAATTAGCATAATTATTTCTAAATATTATTTATGACTAAGCGACGATACTTACTGGATTTGTTTTCGTTTATTATTGTGACCTGTTGGCTCAGGTCTATGTGAGCTGAAACTACACCCTTCCAGAGATGCTAAGTCAGGCTGGTTTGAAGTTTCATCATCTCTTACATTGACAGTATTCTTGAGGGAGGCGCATGTTCTACTAACAGAAGGATGTAAGAGTACAGTTAAGTCTTTCATCGAGAACACAACATAGCTGTGGCGACGTAACTGGGACACATATTTTGATTCACCTATATGTTCTGCGGACGGGAAATTTGACACAATAAACCGTTCCATAACAAGTAAGAACCGGTCAATTCTGACGATGCAGTTGAGAAACGGTGTGTGAATAAAGGGACATGTGTAGTCAGATGGTTGATGATGGTCAGTTGATGTCTGTGATTGGTGTGGGTCAGGTGACGAGTGACCGGCTGATGATTTCCGCTGCCTTTCATCGTCTTGCTGGACAGTAAAACACTCTGATTGGCATTTATGTTTAAGCATGTCTGGTGATATGGTCACAAGTATAAGTTCTGTTGCACTTGTAAGTTCCTTTAAGACTATCTGACCTGTTCTGGATGACAATTGAATAACGCCGACTAAGATCTGTAGGAAAACATACATAGGCAAAATGAAGGCTTAAACGGTTGTAGCAAAATCAATCGAAAATCACATTTTTCTGCAAAATATTTATAAACTGACCCATGATATTCAAATGGAAATTAACAGATAAAAGCATTTCCCTCCAGAAATGACGCATTCTTTCACAAAATTGTAAGATATTACCCACACATATTTTGACCCGTTTAACTTCCTGCTTTCTGATTATGCTACGGTAATAGCGCAATGTACAACACAGATTTGACAGTTTTATTACTTTATTATGTGTAAATGCAGCTTTGATGATGCACCTTTACGAAATGGAAGTAAAATGGAAGCAACAATTTTGTGAAAGGGAAAATGGCAAATTTTAAAAGGAAACGCCACTGTCCCTATAACGTATATTCCATTTAGGTCTTCACTAGTCATATCACTAATAGCTCTAGATTTCACCTCGCTACTCAAAATATGCTCAGAAATCATTAGAAGAAAGTCGAGAAACACGCCATTGACTGGTTTTATTAAATTTTGTCACATTACATATACAGATTTATAAATTATATACATTACAGGTCAGAAATAGCCTAGAATATTTTCAACACAAAATAATATGTACTGTTGAATGTTTAGAACAGAAATGTAATGTCTTCCAAGCCAACTCTGTTCAAAATATTCAATAGAACATTTACTAGCTAGCTAGCTAGCTAGCTAGCTAGCTAGCTAGCTAGCTAGCTAGCTAGCTAGCTAGCTAGCTAGCTAACTAACTAACTAACTAACTAACTAACTAACTAACTAACTAACTAACCAGCTAGCTAGCTAGCTAGCTAGCTAGCTAACTAACTAACTAACTAACTAACTAGCTAGCTAGCTAACTAACTAACTAACTAACTAACTAACTAACTAGCTAGCTAACTAGCTAACTAACTAACTAACTAACTAACTAACTAATTTACTTCTGTTTTAGTTTTGGAAACATGTTAGATTATTTCTGAGCTGTACTGTATGTCATCTCCCTTAATACAGATGGCCAATGAAGCATTAATAAAACTCTTAGCCATGTACAGTAATTTTAAATTTTTTTATATTGCATTTCAAATTCATGACCTGTTTTGTTTGTTTTTTCTAAGGTGCCCCAAAAAGGTCAGTCTTTTTTAAGTGTCATTTTGCAGGCTAGGAATAGAAGAAATAATTAGTTTGAAAGTATGCCAATAAAATTCCGGCCTGGTTATCGACATGGTCATCCCAACAGTACAATTCCAATTCTCATGGACAGCAAATGGACATTCTCTATTGCGAATTTTCTATTTTGTTTACCAACTTTTGCCATTAAATTGCTAATTCAACAGTTGATGTCAATTGTCTTGTGATAGACGATCAACATTTAAATACATCTGAACAAAAGCATGCCCTCCCTGAAATATTCTGGAAAGCCATGCTGGGAGGCTGGTGAAAGAATGACAGAGTAAACTATGCAAGCAACAACAGGCACGTCAGATAGGTGGGCAGATGATCCAGTTACTGGCTCATGGGAGACAACTATGTTAAAAATCTTCAGCAGTTTAAAACGGCATCAGAACTCTCTTAAAAAATCTTTTTTAGTCTTTCAAGTCATTTTCAAACAATTCTGATACCGTTTTAAACCGCTGAAGATTTTTAACAGAGTTGTCTCCCATGAGCCACCAACTGGCTAATCCGCCCAGTTATCTGACTTGCCTGTTGTTGCTTGCAAACAATGAGAAAGTTACATAGTAACTTGGCAGTTGCTGCTACCTTTTTGATTTATTGGTTAAAGGGAGACAACTCGGTTAAAGATCTAACTCGGAAATTAACTCCCATAAAAGAATTCTTTGAAAATGTTTTGTAAGGCGATATCTATATGGTATATGCACCATTAGCAATATAATCAGAACCGAATGTCTTTGTTCATAACTTCTGATGCTGATAAAAACCAGTTGGGGTGGAGATGACCATTGAATAACTTGAATAAAATTAGTTTGAATCTTGATGAATATATGTTCAACTTGGTAGAAGGTGTTAACTAGATGACAAGTATTGGTGTCGGGAGAACCTTTAGATGGGATTAACAAAGTTCAAAACAGGGAAATTCTGAAGACAAAAATAAATCTAATTAACAAGAATTGTCTTATGCATGCGATCGAGATATTTTATGTATCTAAGACAAATTAACGGAGCTTGTTAAACAAAAAAGCGGCCTGCGGCGTCTCATCCAAAACCGATTTCAAATTTCAACACACCGTACACTCGTACAATAACAATCCATATTGGACTCTACTATGTAAAATAACCTAATAATGTTTCCAAGACAAAATAAAACGTACTGTTGAATGTTTTGAACATAATTGGATTGGAAGACATTGTTGCCAAAGGCAGCAATGTTTTCCAATCCAATTATGTTCAAAATATTCTACCAAACATCTCTTACAAACATGTTTCAGTTTTATGACCATTCTAAGATATTTCTGAGCTGTACATGTATATTCTAGCAGTAGTGCGTGTATGTGTGCATGCATGCATGCATGCATGCATGTGCGTGATCAGTATACGAGTCTCCCTAGCTCAGCTCACTTGTACACTTTACCTGTTGATTCTGTAATAATCCATGCTCCGTCACACCATGGGTCCAGTAAAGCTGATCAGACAGTGAGTGCGTGTGTGCGCGCGTGCATGCGTGTGATCAGTATACGAGTCTCCCTAGCTCGCTCACCTGTACACTTTACCTTTTGATTCTGTACTAATCCATGCTCCGTCACACCATGGGTCCAGTAAAGCTGTTCTGACAGCGGTGTGTGTGTGGCTTGTTTGTCACGGCTATAAATTTCACGTAAATCCTTCAATGACTCTCCATCTTCCTTCAAGCAACTGTATACTGGTATTGGTGTCATCACCTCTGGAATGGCATGTGTGCACTGGGATACATATCATGTACAATTATTGGCATGGGTTTGAATTAATTTGTTACTAATACTAATAATACAATTCTGCTTTGTAGTGTATGCCTAGGCATTGTAAGGATTGGTGGACGAGCGGTGTAAATAAATGAGATTTAAAATTTTTGTAATCAGATCTGGTTTCAAAATTTAAAAATAAATGATGCCATCTATCTGGCACTGGTGACTCATTTTTTAATTAATTCAAAATAAACAGTACCTATAGCACAGGTTTCACCATTTAGTGACAAAATTTGGCCAAGAAAATCAAAGCATTTGCTTCTAGAATGTCCATTTGCAGGCCAAGAGAATACTACTTTTGGAAATTCACCACTGGAATGACTGGTTCGATTACCGAGCCAGTCATTCCAGTGGTGAATTTCCAAAAATAGTATTCTCTTGGCCTGCACATGGACATTCCTCAAGACCGCAACAGAGACTGGTTTGGACCGGCTCCGCTATCAAAGGATTAACTATATAGTATTTACCTGTACAGTCACTGGGCATTGATGATTAGGTATAAGGATTTCTTGTAAGACATTTCGAGATTCTCCCTCCAGAAGGGCTTCTTCATTTCCTACACTCGATTGCTGAAGAATGGTTTTCATCAAGCTATTAAAGAAATAGTAAAACAGTTATACATCCAGAGCAATCAGAGATGGCAGAGTCTTGCCCTCCCGTTTTCGTCACATTGTAAAACGTTTTCAGATTTTCAGATTTTTTTGGCATATTCTGAATTTTTCGGATTTCTTCGGATCACACCAAAAGTTGTGGAATCCTAGTGTAGGGTCACACCCTTTCTTATGTTAAAAATATGAGCAAAATCGGACCAGTAGTTTCAGAAATATCCTTCTGTCCAGAACTTTATCTGTTCTGCCGGATTCTTTTATCCGATTCATGGCCAAACTCTGAAAGTCCTCTTGCATGGCAACTGGCAAGATACAGGTGTGGACAGACATACAAAAACATGCATGCATGGCCACACGCATGCACGCACGCCACGCACGCACGCACGCACGCACGCACGCACGCACGCCACGCACGCACGCACGCACGCACGCACGCACGCACGCATGCACACACACAGACAAAACACGATTAAAATACCTTCTTCCCCCTGTAACTATATAATTACGCAATAGATGTACTATTGTAAATTTGAAATGCAGTGTTTTTCAAACTCATGCAGCATGCATTATCTCTTTAAAGAGTCCGCCCGCCAAAACGAGCATTAGCAGTGGTATTGAGGAATGTTTGAAACTATGATAGACATGATAGGACTTCAGGACTGAAATGGTAAAGAAAATGGTCTCACTTGTGATCTGTTGTCAGTTTCACAGGTGGTACTTAAGTAGGGCACTTATGTATGGCATAAATGTCAAATGCAGCAGTTTGATCTAATTGATGACCGGGCGTAACTTACAGACCTTTGTGAAACCTGCCCATGGTACTGCCTCTGAATGGTGAAAGTGTCCTCCACTTTATTTGTTGTCAGTGCTCCCTATATTTCTCAGACATTGCAACATTTCTCATATATGTACATGTTCATGCCTAGCTTGTGAGACTCACATTTTGAAATGATAGGGTATTTGGAGGCCATTTTGCAAGCTTCTAGAATGAACACATGTTTTGAGTGTTGGCATACATGTGCATGTTATTATTATTCATTCACAATAACCTAACTGTACCAGCAATCTAATCAATACCAAATAGAGAGATCCATTTCTAGCTAAACTCCGCCCAGTGTTTCTCATGGCATTTAAATTTTAGAGGTCCCAGGGATCCCACACCCTGCAGCGTGGAAGTCACCAGCTGAAATATGTAGGTCTCAAACTGAAATTCTACTTAATATTACACAATCATACAAGATTTTCAGAGGTCCCCTGGGACACTGCTACTACCTTTGGTGGTCCCAAGCTGCATTTTGGGGGTATATACTCTCTAAAGGAACCTTATGAGAATCCCCGACTCCCCCCATTTCTAGCCAAACTCGGCACATTTTTAGCTATACTCCACCCATTTCACCAATTTCTAACTTAACTCTGCCCATTTCTAGCCAAACTCCACCCATTCCTAGCTAAACTCCACACATTTTTTAGCTAAACTCCGCCTATTTCTAGCTAAACTTCACCCATTTCTAGCTAAACTCCACCCATTCCTAGTTAAACTCCACCCATTTCTAGCTAATCTGCACCCATTTCTAGTTAAACTCTACCCATTTCTAGCTAAACTTCACCCATTTCTAGCTAAACTCCACCATTTCTAGTTACACTCCACCCACTTCTACTTAAACTCCACCCATTTCTAGCTAAACTCCACCCATTTCTAGTTAAACTCCACCAATTTCTAGCTAAACTCCACACATTTCTAGTTAAACTCCACCCTTTTCTAGTTAAACTCTGTCCATTTTGTGCACATGTCTGATTTGAGTTTAACACTGAACCTCAAATTCTAAGAATCCCAATTTCATTTGAAACTAATTTGATCGGGGGCTGTTGCTGCCTATGGCAGCAACTGCGCCCAGTCAAATTAATTTCAAAATCTTCAACAGAATGCTTATTAAATGGTAAAGACATACAATTTGTACAATTGACAGACAATTCAAGGTTCATGACAGACCTAATAATGTCATTCATTGGACATTTTAATTGTGACATCAGCCTACATACATGACATATGACGTAATTGATTATGTTGTCATATACTTAAACTACCAAAACACCTGCAACATATTGATCATAGTCACCTCAAGATGCCATACATTCATAAATTTAGTGATGCATACATACACGACATAGTGTTAATTCTGCATAGATATCAACTATGGTTAGCAAATGCCGACATGGCTTACCACGCTCAAGTGAAGATGCACTTTTCACTTCCAATAACTCGCTATTTAAAAATCATGGGGAAAATGGCAAAAACAACATTAACCATTTAGTGGGGAAGCTAGTCAAAGGCAGCATCGGCTGCGGTCTTATGAAATGTACTTTTGTTGGCCCAGGGAAGACACTTTGCCACTTCTGACAGACACGAATAAGGAGCTCGTCAGTCCAGTGGTAAATTTGTAAAGATATAGCCTTCTCTTGGCGTGTGATTCACATTTGCTAAGCAAAAATTTCTATTTTTTTAACCAATCTTGGCCATTAAAGGGTTAAACTTACCTGTGAGATTTTGCACCAAAAGCTTCCCGCAAACATGACTCGAGTTTCCAGAGCTGGTCATACAGTGCCAATGATAAATTATATGTCTGAGCCCAATCTGCTAATGGGACATCCGTGCCTGGCTAGGGAAAAAGGTAATAAATGTAGTATACAACAAAACATGAAGTACATGCATTATATTTCTGGTAACATATTAGTACCAATGATATGGCGATTCATACTAGACATTAAAATAGCTAGTAGCCAAGGTGGAGGCCTCAGCTTAGCTATTAGCTAACCTCTGGGATGTTTAGCTTAGCCATGCAGTGCTTTCATGACTATCGTGGCCGCTTCAGCAGTGTAAATCAGTGGTCACACGCACATTGCTCTGATCAATGTTTCTTGAAACAAATGGCAGCATGGAATGCTAGACTGATGGTAGCTACCATCTTTATCAATGGAAATTTGTTTTACCCAAACTTAATTGCATCCATTTCTAGCCATGCTCCGCCAACTTTGTCCGTGTGTTGTAATCAGTTTTAATAGTTTAAACCCTGCAGTTACAGAATCTCCACATCAACATAACTATGCAGGTAAACTGTTGAATATTTTGAAACCAATTTGACTGTGAGCTGTTGCTTCCATAAGCAGCAAGAACTCCCAATCAACTTCGCTTCAAAATATTCAACAGAACGTATATTAAATTGTAAATTTGTCAAAGTCATAATATCCAGACACTTTCTTAAGAGACCCTTACTACATTCCTGACAGACAGACATCACTTTGATTGTCAGCTAAGGAGTGAAATATTTGATTATTACATCAGTGACAGACTGGATCCCTCCATAGCTGAATAAGTTCGGGTAAATGAGGTTGATGAAGACATTTCAGATAAGGATGATATGGTCAGTGTTGTTAATATTCTCAACCCCTGATCAGTTGGAGTTTGTATTGCAGAAGTCTTTAACTCAGTTGGTGAAGGCTTGTGCGATTTTTGCTCTGAAACATCGCGATCGATTTTGTAAAAAAAATCATGATTTTCGATTAAATTGTAGGTCCAAATTCCCAAAAGTATAAAACGGGGAAACTTGACAAGTCATGAGAACTGGGAATTTCTAGAAAAAGTTGAAATAAATGATTAAAAAATAGCACGAAAGTAGAACGCAATTTCAAGCGACAAATACTTACCTTCTTACCTGCCCAGGATGCATAAACCCTTGATGTACTTAATGTATACCATATATCCATCATTGCGTCAGTGAAATTATTAATTGGGACCGCCTAAATATTGCGTATAGTTGAATAAACATTGTTTATTTCATCAAAATTTGACATAAAATGTCATCGAAAAAAATATACATGTACATCACGTGATGTATCAGCGTCCGCTTATAGTCTCCCTTTGTAGGACAAGTTTAGGTCATTACCCGAATGGCATGAAGACGCTAATATTAGTACCCAGGGAGATACTGTGCAATCCACATACATAGAATGGTAGCTTCGAGTATCTACGAGACTGATGGCGTAAACTCATCCTATAGTGCCGTTTATAGTTGCTTTCAGAATGTATGATTTACATTTAAGAGTAATCAACAGAAAGCACAGTTCAAAATACAACAATCTTGAATGCTGCAGCTTTATTTTCTTTAATTAGACATGACAACCGAATCAACAAGAGGTATCAGAAGATACCAATATCTCACATTTTTAAGTTACTGCAGGATCCCGCTGCTGCAGGACCCGGTCTGCCTAGGACAAAAGTTTCAAGTTCCTATGTGAAATGGTCTAGGAGTTGCGTTACAATCGATTGGTGTCCACTTTTGACCCTGCTCACTACCCTCAATTTGACCCAATATCAAAATAATTCCTTGTACTGTAGACTACTTATCATTGGCTTCAAAATGATATGCGACATGACCACCTTTGGAAAAATTATATTTTTAGCCCACATTTCCCACCCCCAGGGCCGTACTGCCGAGGTCATACCAAAATTCCACAAGAGCTATCAGAAGATAGCAAATAGCTTACCTGTACTGTATATTAATTGTACATCACATGATATGATAGACCACTGGATACACCCTCATTTTGAAATTTGACAATCAACATGCCGATTCAAAACGCCCAAGGTATCACGGATTTCTTTTTTCACGAGAGAGTTGATACTTACCTCCCTAATACTCTTTGATATTGCTAAATATCGGCTTTCACTCAATAAACACTCAGAATAAAAACAGTTAGGTGCCCCTACTGGGCAGGGAGTCAGAGTGCAGTCCGGCGGATGCCAGCCCCACCACCGCGCATGCGCAGACTAGCACTTCCTCTGACTAATTTATTGGCTGACACATATGCAACTACTAAGAGCCTGAAGATCGAGCCTCTGTGGGGTGGAGAGGCCGGGTCCGTATTAGGGAGGTAAGTATCAACTCTCTCGTGAAAAAAGAAATCTGTGATTTCGTTTATTTCACTTCAAGAGTATACTTACCTCCCTAATACTCTTTGATATTGCCAGAATTCGATAGGGAATTCGGCGGGAGGGAGGCGACGTCAAAAGACCAGCTCTTCCCTATGCGCTCTTCTGCGTTTAAGGCACTTAAACTTCTGAAACTGTGTGAAAACAGTCAGGATTTGAAAAAACATCGACTAACACAAACCGATGGATGAGAGATGACTGAATGTCATATGCGCTCCCCCCCCCCCCCCCCCCGCCTTCCTGGGAGGAAGACTCGAATGACCTCAATGTCCCATACGCTCTCTACGTACAAGTGCCATGTACTATAGGACAGAGCCGAAAAAGCTCCATTTTCGTATACTCTCAATGATGACCCACATAAAAACACATACCATCACCATTTTAATAACAAAGGGTCACGTGACAATATAATTAACAACACATAAACAAGACTGACCTTGTTGAACTTGGCTGCTGACATCATCTTCCCAGTGGTGAAGGCTGATGCAGTCCTAAAAAGGGGTTGTTCCCATTAATTTATTGTGATATATACAAGTAATGAGGAAGCCTCATCAAAAGAGTACACCTGATTATCTTTTCAAAATCGATAAGGCGAGAGAATTAGAGGTGTCACGGAGATAATGGTCTGTAAAACTTGACTCACAGTGCCACTGAGCAACTGACATAATGTCATCCACAGGGACCCCATTAAATAGGGCAGTGGAAGTCACTACGCCCCGGACACTGTGAGCCTTGGCCATGTCAACTTGCTTACCGGTGGCGGATTTATGACAAAACTGAATACATTCTACAATCCACCTGGAAATGGTGTCCTTAGACGCCCTGCCATGGGGTTCGATATATGACAACCATAACGCTGACTGGTCCGTCCGCCACACCTAAGTACGTTGCTTGTACCGGATCAGCGCTCGGACGGGACACCATGCTTTAGAATTAGAATCATATCTAGTTAAAGCTGGCAAAAAAATAGGTTGACCTGGATATTTCAAAGACTGATTCTTAGCCAAGAAATTAATCCTAGGTAGAAGCTTAAGGCCTTCCCCTGTAACCACGAAACGGTCTTCCTCGGCTGATAAGGCATGAATTTCACTCCTACGCCTAGCCGAGGCCGCAGCAAATACAGTTTTAAGAGTCAACATTTTCATAGAAATGGAACTAAGTGGTTCAAAAGGCTTATCGCCTAGTACCTGAAGCACTAGAGATAAACTCCAAGATGGAATCACCGGGGGATTCCTTGGTCTTAGATTGCCCATGCCTTTAATTAATACATTTAATGTACTTACTTCATCACTTCCCATATTAGCCAAGCAAGGGATAACTGTCATTAAAGCTGATTTATAACCAGCAATAGAGTTAGGCTTGAGGCTATAGGCATCATACAGGTGACAGAGGAAATCAGCTACTACCTGAATAGATGAATCCATTGGATCAATACATCTTTTTGAGCACCATTCTGCAAATCTGTTGATTTTATAATTATATGCTCTGGAGGTTGACCCCCTCCTGGCTTTGGCCATAAACATGGCTGCTTGCTCAGAAAAGCCCTCCTTAATTCTAGATTCCTTGACAACATCCACACAGTCAATCTGAACATTGACGGACTGTTGTGAAGGGCCTTTCCCTGGAAGATAATGTCGTCCATCAGAGGCAGAGGAACCGGATTGCAGACCAGAAGGTCCAGCAGATCCGTATACCATGATCGGCGTGGCCAATTTGGGGCGATCAGAAGCACTTGGCACTCCTCTTGTCTGATTTTCTGAAGAATTTTTGGAATCGGGATTGCTGGAGGGAATGCGTATGCATACATTCCCACCCAGCTGATAGCTAACGCATCTGTTGCGAAAGCACTTGGATCTGGAATCGGAGAGACGTACGTCGTCATCTTCGCATTCTTCTTCGTTGCGAACAGATCGATGTTGGGTTTCCCCCAATGGTCGAACAGACGATCCGGCACACATTGATTTAGTCGCCATTCCGTCGGTAAAATACTCATCCTTCGGCTCAATGAGTCTGCTAGCAGATTTAACCTTCCCGGAATTTGAACTGCTTTCAAGGTAATCCTGTGATCCAGGCACCAACAAAGCAGTCTCCATGTCATCATACAGAGACTGGGCGACTTCGTTCCGCCCTGGCGGTTTATGTAAGTCACTACTGTTGAGTTGTCTGATCGAATAAGAACAATCTTGCCCTGAACTTTCTGTAAGAAATGTTCCAGGCCCAGGACTACTGCTCTTAACTACAGTAGATTGATATGTTCCTTTGACTGTTCCAGATTCCAAAGCCCTGATATCGTGGATTCTTCCAGGCAAGCTCCCCACCCCTCCATCGAGGCATCTGTATACACAGTTACTTGAGGGTGAGGAGGGGTTAGCATAACCCCCCGCCAAGAGATTCTCTGTCTTCAACCACCATTGCAGGTGGTGAATTAGAGGCTCCAACCCTGACACGTTCGAGTCCAGTGAACCTGTACTCTGGGTCCATTGCGTCATGAGAAATAACTGGATCGGCCGCCTGCGTAAGGCGGCCTGAGGAATGACTGGTTCCAGAGAAACCATCAACCCCCAGCATTCTCAAGTAAACCCGTGCCAGGACATGACGACTGTTGCACACTGACTGTATTACTGAGATGAGTATCTGAACCCTCTCCTGAGTAGGATAAACATATCCTGTCTCTAGGTCGAAGAACATTCCCAGGTAAACAAACTTCTGGGATGGAGTCAGCTCTGATTTTTGGAAATTGATTATCCAGCCTAAGTCTGTGAGAGTTTTCAAAACTATCTCCAGATTGGCCGATAAACTTTCCTGGGTGTGTGCTTTTAACAGCCAGTCATCTATGTACGTGTGGACTGCTATGCTTCTACTGCGGAGGTATGCTGTAATCGATCGCAAGAACCACTCTGGTGAAAACCTGAGGAGCCGTGGAAATTCCGAAGGGTAACACCCTGAATTCCCACTGTCTGCTCTGGAATGCAAATCTCAGGAAGCGACGGAAACTCCTCGCTATGGGAATGTGGAAATAAGCATCCTTCAGATCTATTGAAGCTATCCACATTCCCCTCTCCAACCCCGCCAACACCGACTTCACAGTCTCCATCTTGAAACTGGGTGTCTCTATGAACTTGTTCAAAGGCTTGAGGTTGAGAATTGGCCTCCACCCTCCAGTGTTTTTTGTCACTAAGAACACGGTTGAATAGAAGCCCGGACACTTTTGTGCCGGCTGAATTGCTGCTTTTTGTATGAGGGAGTTTATTTCCTCCTCTATACACAACCTTTGATCTGGATCTCTCGGAATTTGAGTCCAGATTGGCACCAGAGACAGTCGCGATGGTGGGCTTGTCATCCAATCGGGATGATACCCGACTGAATCAAAAAAGCATCCGCTTTTGTTTCTACGAGAATTCTTAATACTTACCAGATGTACTATTATGATAATGTCTATTATCTAGTCTAGCTCAAAATAAACAATTAAAACTCCGCACTCTCCTGGTCCTGCCCATACTGTGTCCGGGAATACCATAGCCGCAGGTACCGAGTCAATTCCCAATCACAGTCAGATTCGTCTTATATTTGCCTTGGCAAACTGCGAAAGCAGCTCAGCCTCACCTCAGCGGGGCGGCTGAGGCAGGGCCATAGTACATCTGGTAAGTATTAAGAATTCTCGTAGAAACAAAAGCGGATGCTTTTTTTATTCTACTTCGAATAATACTTACCAGATGTACTATTATGATAAACTCCGGATTTCGACAGCCAGGAAATGCCGGTGGGAGGAGGTGAGGCTCGAACCAGCACTCATCAACCATCCAACAGAGAAGGTTGTGAAGACACTAGAACCCTGGCATACGCTTGGGTTCTGCCATCTGACTCATAGAGTGCTAAACTTCCATGGTCTAGACCGCGCTACCCCCCCCCCCCCTCTTTTGTCCGCACAAAACCAGAGGGCTGTCCATGGGGATGCAACACCCACCAGACCCGTGTCAGCCCCAAGTCTCAGCTAGGGCAGTCCAGTAGAGTGAAAAGAAGCTACTACAACTTCAAATCTTTGAAAAAAACTATCAGTATATCGATTAGATTTTCAAATTGGAATGAGTCTTATGTCTGTATGAGAGGATAAGTATACTCTTGTACCAGACTATCCACTTACGCAGTCTGGTATTTCGACTGTAAGTAAACATATTTATAGTCACTTAATTAATGTAAACACTCACCATTTTTGAGTGCTTGATCTGTTCTTGATCATCACAGGAGCTTGGCCCAATCCACGGTCGTACGCAGTCATGTGCATAGCGCTTGTTCAGTGTAGGCGGAAGACTTTTGTGATGTGTGCGAAGTAGTGGTCGGAAGTGGCTTAGTTTAGATTCGACAGATTGGCGACGGCTACCGGATTAAGTGTGCTGGAGATGTCGCGAAGGTAGAAATCAGTGAATGACGACTCGGCATGCCATTGTGCTACAGACATCACCTCCTCTAATGAGACACCCTTATAAAGGGCCGATGATGCTGCTAGTGCTCGGACCTGATGGGCATTCGCACGATCAATCTGCTTTCCTGTAGCGATTTTGTGCGACATCTGAATAGCGTCAACTATCCAACGAGAAATAGTATCTTTCGAGGCACGTAAATGGGGAGCTTTGAGACATAACCACAGAGATTTCGGGTCGTCTCTCCACTCAGAAGTACGTTTCTTATACATTTTCAGACATCTGACAGGACACCAAGCACAAGAGTTTGGGTCATGTCTAGTTAAACTTGGCAAATTGATCGGCTGTCCTGGATATTTAAGTGACTGATTCTTTGCCAGGAAACAAAGACGTGGAAGTAGTCTTAAACCTTCACCCGTGACGACAAAACAGTCTTGTTCGGCAGAAAGCGCATGAATCTCGCTTCTCCTTCTCGCCGACGCTGCTGCAACCAAGAAAACTGATTTAATAGTTAACAGTTTAATGTCAATAGATCTAATCGGTTCAAAGGGAGCATGCCCTAAAACCTGTAGAACAAGAGATAGATTCCATGATGGGATAGGAATTGGCTGTCTAGGTCGCAGATTGCTCATTCCTTTGATAACTTCATTCAAGGTGTCATTCTCCACTCCCTCAATGGTGAGACTGGGAATGACTGAAGCTAATGCAGACTTATATGCTGCTAGGGTAGAAGGTACAAGTTTGTCAACTTCGTATAAATGACAGATAAAATCTGCTACGTGTTGAACAGATGCAGAAAAGGGATCAATATCTCTTCTCTCACACCACTGTGCAAATTTGTTGATTCTATAATTATATGTCTTTGTGGTTGAAACTCTTCTAGCTGAAGCAACAAACTTCGCTGCTTGCTCAGAAAAGCCACCCTCAATTGCACGCTGCTTGACAACATCCATGCAGTCAATCTGAACATTTCTGGTCTGTCGTGGAGGTACAGACCCTTGTTCTGAGAGATTAGATCTCTTGCGCCTGGCAGAGAGACTGGATTGCAGACCAGAAGGTCCAGCAGATCCGTAAACCATGATCGGCCTGGCCAATACGGGGCGATCAGTAGTACTTGGCACATCCCCTCTCTTATCTTTGCCAGAACTTTCGGGATGAGAATTGTTGGAGGGTACGCGTACATTCCCTCCCAACTTATCGCCAGTGCGTCTACTGCTAAGGCTAGCGGGTCCGGGATCGGTGACACGTAAGTGACCATCTTTGCGTTTTGGTTCATAGCAAACAGGTCGACATTTGGCTTGCCCCAGTGTTTGAATAGAACCTCCGCTACCGATTGGTTGAGCTGCCATTCCGTCGGACGACAAACCGTCCTTCGACTGAGAGCATCCGCTAGGATGTTCAATCGTCCTGGAATGTGTGCTGCCCGAAGAATAATATTCCTCTCTTGGCACCACAGCAGAAGGTTCCAAACCATCATACACAACTCTGGTGATCTCGTCCCGCCCTGGCGGTTCAAATAAGACACCACTGTTGAGTTGTCTGTCCTTATTAGGACAACTTTGTCTTGAATTAGACTCTCGAACTTTCGTAGTGCAAATACCACTGCTAATAGTTCGAGCACATTGATATGTTTCTGCGCATTGGTCCGATCCCATTCCCCTGACACTGACTGACTGTCCAATACCGCTCCCCAACCCGTCAACGATGCATCCGTGAAGATGGACATCTGAGGTTGAGGAGGTTGTAGAGGAACACCTCGCAGGAGATTCTGTTCGGATAACCACCACTGAAGGTGGAATATCAATGGTTCTTTGACTGGTATCCTCAGAGATAACGGATCCGTTTTCTGAGACCAGAATGACATTAGATACATCTGAATTAGCCTGCGCCTGAGTGCCGCATATGGAACCACCTTCTCCAGAGATACTAGTAAGCCCAGTATCCTGAGAAACAGGCGCGCCGTCAGATAGGCTCCTAGAGAAACCGACTCCAAAACTGCGATCACGCTTTTGACTCTGCTCTCCGCCGGAAAAGCTACGCCGTCCCTGAGATTGAAAAAGATTCCCAGATAAACAAACTCCTGGGATGGAGTCAGTTCTGATTTCTCTAGATTCACAATCCACCCTAGATCCTTTAATAAGGCTAGGACTACCTGCAGATTGCTGCGCAGAGTGACTGGATTCCCCGCCTTTAGCAGCCAGTCGTCTATGTACGTGTGAACAGCTATGTTTCTCCTGCGAAGTAAAGAAGTCATGGCGAGAACCACCTTGGTGAAGACCCTCGGAGCTGTGGTCAGGCCGAACGGGAGAGCATTGAATTCCCAAACATTGTCTTGGAATGCAAAGCGAAGGTACTTCTGAAAAGGAATTGACATTGGAATATGAAAATATGCATCCTTCAGATCTATCGACACTCCCCACATGCCTTTCCTCAGCCCTGTCATTACTGCTGCTACCGTCTCCATCTGAAATTTGGGAGAAAGAATAAACTTGTTCAACGGTTTGAGATTGAGAATTGGTCTCCATCCTCCGGTACGCTTCGGAACGAGGAACATGATCGAATAGAAGCCCACTGAAGACTGATCTTTGACTAGATGAATGGCCTTCTTCTGATGAAGAGATTCTATTTCTGACCGAATGGCGTCTAGACGATCTGATTCCCTTGGAACAGGAGTCCATATTGGAGTCGAGGTTAACGGAACTAACGATTGATGGATGAGCCAGTCCGGATCGTAGCCATTTCTTATCCACTGACAAACTAAACAGTCGCGCACGACCTGTTCCCATTGGTTTAGGAATAATTTAAGTCTGCCTCCGACGGACGGAATCTGCACACAGCTGTCGGTCAAGATTGGCCGATAAGACGCTAAGTCGCTTGGGTGAAGATTCTCGACTCCATTCGCCTCCAAAGCCACCGGTACTGGTTCCGCCGGAAACCCGTCAGGAGTGAGCCCACGGCCTCCCCTCGGTTTCTTGTAGTACGACGGTCCGGAACCGCCGCCACGGCTATCCTTACGGTAGCCGCCGCGGCCCGAACCGCCACCCTTCCTGTCTTCCTCATATGGCCTCTTATTAGAGGACTTGTATGAGGATGAACGGCCAGGTCCTTGCGATCCGGATGGCCTATGGGCATCATGGCCAGAAGGATGGAAGGGCGATCTAGGACGCTGTCGTTGCTGCTCCTGGCGATGTTGCTTGTAGGACTGCTGCGGCTGTGTGCTCTTAGTCGATTTCCACGACTTGCCGACTACCTCCTGCTCTGCAACCATTGAAGCGACCTTGGAGAGAGCTTGTCGTGCCGAGCCGCCGAACAAGCCTGGACCTATGAAAGGCGCAGAAGACAATGCAGCCCTCATCTCTGGTCCTGGTTCTACACAATCGAGAACCATTCTCCGCCACTCTGCCAATGTCCTAGTGATCACCCTGGCCAGGCAATCCTGAGACAGGCGCATGGTGTCCCGAACAACGCCGGGAGCAGCCTCTGGCACCTGTCCACCACCCGCCATGCAGTCCAGCATACCCTGCAGGACGGTACACCCGTGCGACAGCGCAGCCATGGCTGCCCTCGCCGCATCCTCAATGAGCGTGAGCTCATTGAACGGGTCTTTGTTGGTCTGGGAAACCAAAGGACGCAACCGCCCCTTAGCCTTCCCAGCCAACGGCCTATTCAGAGCCTCTCGTTCCGCAACGGAAAGCCGTGGAACACGGGCGTACTGATGATAGGCCAGCTCCGAAAAATGGACCCTACTCCTTATCCCCTTCGGGGCCTTTGGCAATGCATAGTCTGGCTGGACCAGACGGTATGCCGCAACTTCCAGCATGTCGGAAGTCTGCGTGTCCAACGGGAGTGTCGGCATGGCAGAAGAGCCACTTGACAGAGCGCTAGCCGCTCGCTCTGACATCCGTTCCATCGCCGGATCGCGCTGAGATCCCAGATCAGATGCCAACCCGAGACGATTGGTCATCCACCCGAGGACCTGCACCCATTCAGCTTCGGTGCAAAAAACGGACTCGTCCATCAACGAACTCCCGTTTTCATCCTCCCTCTCTCCCTTAGATGAGAGGGCCACCGACGATCCATGCTGAGCGCTATGCGACACATCTCTGCCACGACAGAGCACATCCATAGCGTGACTACCAGCGGCACCGGTGTCTAACGAATCGCCAGACCCGGATTCTCCGCAGTCCATCGGCTCCAGCACGGGAGTCGGGACCACGACCGCTTTTCCTGTGGCAGGCGACGGCATCCCGATAGGAGCCGCACCTAATGCCGCCGGGATACCAGCAGGAACCGCAAAACACGGCTCCGCTGACCCCTCCGGTTGCACAAATAGCGGATGGAAAATGCCCGACGGAACGTCGACATCACCGTCCGCCTGGCAAACCCGTACTAATCCCGAGAGCGACCCCTGGGACGTACCGGGCATTGACGTCTTAGAAAGATCCGGCATGCCGGAATCTTCCATCAACAACAAATCTTCCTCCTCTATCGTTGGCTCTTGAGCCAAGGACAGAGAAGGGGCAGGTGCATGACCCTCAGCAGAACTAGCCGGACCACCTAATGGTTGTCCTGCACCAGCTTGCGTCACCGGGACCGTGGACTGCAATGATTCATACATTGCCTTGAACTGGGCTGCCCATACGCCCAGAGCTGAATCCATCCTGTCATTCAGCCGACCTTCCAGTCCCATCAACGACGCCTGCTGCAACTTCGCTGCCTTATCCTTCGCGATCCTCTCCAGTCTCGCACGCCGATCCCTGTCGAACTCTGCCACCATTGCCGACGACCACTTCACACACACATCACAAGGGCTCCCGACCTTACACTGGGCGCACGCCACGCAGTGATGTCCCAAATACTTCCGTTTCATGAACCGGTTGCACTTTTGGCACAACGTATCCGGATTCTTAGGTTTCTGCGAACACAGAGAAAAATTAAAACGCTGCACATGACAAACAATGACGAGCAATACGCACAATCGACTTGATAGTTAAGATTTCTTAAACACATTAACTTTCTCTTAAATTAATGATAATCAAGTTCTTAGGCAGGAGATATTTGAAACTTTTTTGAGTGAAAAAATTTTTTAAAAACACACAACTCAGCCTTTAACTAACGTTAAATCACCAAGGCTACATCGCCGATCACTACAAACACCCTCGACAATGAAGCGAAAGCTAATATCGGCGATAAACAGTGCATAGACACACCAGACCAAGAACGACATAATTCATGGGCGCCGCCATCCTGGCCAAGGGAGCATCCATCTTTAGAGGAACCGAGTCGCAAGAGAAAATTAACCGAGTACCCGAATCAAACTAAAAGTTAACGGGTACAGAAGCGACTCCTACAATGGCTAACATTTTAAAACAATGTGCCAATTTAAGGAAATTTCAAAGTCATTATGGCACGAATGTATAAATTCTAGATTGATACAACCTGCCCCTGTGATGATTTTCCCAATTCCTCCATGAGTCCACCGATAACCACGTAAGATACGCTCGCTAAACTCCTTAATTGTCTCAATTAACTAGCTCTAGAAAACGCGACTTTTCAAAAGCGCAAAATAGACGAATCTGACTGTGATTGGGAATTGACTCGGTACCTGCAGCTATGGTATTCCCGGACACAGTATGGGCAGGACCAGGAGAGTGCGGAGTTTTAATTGTTTATTTTGAGCTAGACTAGATAATAGATATTATCATAATAGTACATCTGGTAAGTATTATTCGAAGTAGAAATAATATTCATTCATTTGCCAGTATGCCACAGAGATAGTCTTTAGAATGCTAGTGCATTTCTATAGGCTAATCGTGTCCCGCCATAACGCAGCTAGATTTAAAATAAACACACTTTTGATATAAAAATATATTTTCATTCAGAATTAAAATCTGGTTGTCATGACTGACTAGTTAGTTGATCAATACCAACGAGTCCCAAACACCCAGCCCCAACTATGACATGTAAATGTAATGGCTAATTTTGAAAGTTTGCTGGCCTTAGGAAATAACACGGTGGGTGGGTGGTGGGGGTGAATAGTTTATCCCTTTAACGCTAAAGCTGGCCAAAAATGGCTTCTGCAGCAGTCTTGGGAAATGTCCATTTGTAGACCAAGAGGACTATTTTTGGAAATTTACCACTGGAATGACTGACTGGATAGTCAAGTCAGTCATTCCAGTGATAAATTTCCAAAAATAATTTTCTCTTGGTTTGAAACTGGACATATTCTCTGAGAAAGTAGAAATTTTCTTTAACAAATTTGAGGATTAAAGTACGACACAGTGGTCACAAGAGAAAAAGGACTGATTGCAGCTGTAGGATATTTCTACTACTACAGCCACAGAACACAGTAATCATTCATACATACTGTAGCATGATGATCTGATGGTACAATTACAATGCACTGATTGTTACACCCTCATATGGTAAGGATACCACACCATTTATTATGATATATAGATATACATATATTGTTGGGGGAGGGGACGAGGATAATTGATCAGTATTCAGTAACAACAAGTCTTGTACTCATCCTGAATTTTCCGTACGCGTCAGTTGTTAAATGAAGGAGTACCGTACTCCCAACTGAAGAAAGTTATCTGGAGCACTGCCCGTTTCCAAGGTAAATCATTTCGACAAAATATGAGATACAACACACTCTTTAAGATGTAATTTGCCTTTTTGTAAATTATTTTGAAGCTAATGTAACTGGTAGCCATTGTCCACAATAGCTTCAAATCAATAAATTTAACTGCTGTCCAGTTTGGTTGCATTGACTGTGAAAACATGGAATATCGCAGATGAAAGGGTTAATGAAGATGAAGAGGGCTCCTATCTGTCCCTCCAGTACCTGACAACTACATTCATAGTTAGGTGACATCACAATCAAAGTGACGCATACATGTAGCTCTGCCATAAAAATTTAAATGTTCATCACTAGTGCACAAATTGTGTCTGAAAAATTTGCACTTTAATACACATAGTTGAATATTTTGAAACTAATTTGACTGGGAGCTGTTGTTGCCATACGCTGCAACAAACTCCGGTCACATTAGTTTCAAAATATTCACCAGCTTACCTGTACCTGTAGTTACATTAAACGGTAGATTTTGAGAATTCATGTTTCAGTTTCAAATCGATTACATGCCCAAAAAGTGGGCGGAGCTTAGTTAGAAATGGGTGTGGCATAGCTAGAAATGGGTGTGGCATAGCTAGAAATGGGCGGGGCATAGCTAGAAATGGGTGTGGCATAGCTAGAAATGGGCGGGGCATAGCTAGAAATGGGTGTGGCATAGTTAGAAATGGGTGTGGCATAGCTAGAAATGGGTGTGGCATAGCTAGAAATGGGTGTGACATAGCTAGAAATGGGTGTGGCATAGCTAGAAATGGATCCCTCTATTAGAATGCGCTAGAATTAAAATAAGAGTACTTTTTAACCCTTTCACAACGAAGCTGGTCAAAACCGGCCCATTTTCTTCAAATTGAATTTAATTTTCAAAACTAGTCTTCTCAAGTTCTCTTGGCCTGCAAATGGCCATCCAATAAGCAACTATTTTGATTTTCTTGACAAAACTTAGCCACTAAAGGGTTAAAATTGTACAGCGTACGCCATTGCGACTGTACTATAACATTTACTTGTTGCTTGTGATCCAAGGGAGATAACTCCTGCACTTTTAAGCTGCTCAGAGCACAGCAACACAAATGAATCTTGGGAAACTGAAACCAAAAACATGAACATTAATGATAAATATTTTAAGAGCAGGATAATTAAACGAAATCTAGGATTTCTTTTTTCACGAGAGAGTTGATACTTACCTCCCTAATACTTTTGATATTGCTAAATATCGGCTTTCACTCAATAAACACTCAGATTAAAACAGTTAGGTGCCCATACTGGGCAGGGAGTCAGAGCGTAGTCTGGCGGATGCCAGCCCCACCATCGCGCATGCGCAGACTAGCACTTCCTCTGACTAATTTATTGGCTGATACACATGCAACTATTAAGAGCCTGAAGACCGAGCCTCTGTGGGGTGGAGAGGCCGGGTCGGTATCTAGGGAGGTAAGTATCAACTCTCTCGTGAAAAAAGAAATCCTAGATTTCGTTTATTTCACATCAAGAGTATACTTACCTCCCTAATACTTTTGATATTGCCAGAATTCGACAGTGAATTCGGCGGGAGGGAGGCGAGGTCAAAAGACCAGCTCATCCCTATACGCTTTTCTGCGTTTAAGGCACTTAAACTTCTGAAACTGTATGAAAAAACAGTCAGGATTTGACTAACCATCGGATAACACCACCGATGTAAGAGATGACCGAATGTCATATGCGCTCCCCCACCTCCTTCCTGGGAGGAAGAGTCGAATGACCTCAATGTCCTATACGCTCTCTACGTACAAGTGCCATGTACTACAGGACAGAGACGAAAAAACTCCATTTTCGTATACTCTCAACAATGAACCACATAAATACACAAAACCATCATCATATTAATAACGGGTAACGTGACAAGACAATCAACAATGGACAACTCATACACAAGACTGACCTTGTTGAAATGGCTGCTGACATCCTCTTCCCATTGGTGAAGAAAGATGCAGTCCCAAAAAAGTGGTTGTTTCCATCAATTAATTGTGAAATATATAAGCAATGAGGAAACCCCATCAAAAATATAAGCCTAGTTATCTTTTCAAAATCGACTAGGCGAGAGGATTAGAGGTGTCACGGAGATAATGGTCTGTAAAACTTGACTCACAGTGCCACTGAGCCACCGACATAATATCATCCACAGGGACCCCATTAAATAGGGCAGTGGATGTCACTACGCCGCGGACACTGTGAGCCTTGGCCACGTCAACCTTCTTCCCAGTGGCGGATTTATGACAAAACTGAATGCATTCTACAATCCACCTGGAAATGGTGTCCTTAGAAGCCCTGCCATGGGGTTCAATATATGACAACCATAACGCCGACTGGTCGGTGCGCCACTCCGATGTACGTTGTTTGTACCGGAGAAGCGCCCGGACGGGACACCATGCTTTAGAATTAGGATCATATCTAGTCAAAGCAGGCAAAACAATAGGTTGACCTGGATATTTCAGACTGATTCTTAGCCAAGAAATTAATCCTAGGTAGCAGCTTAAGGCCTTCCCCTGAAACCACAAAACGGTCATCCTCGGCTGATAAGGCATGAATTTCACTTCTACGCCTAGCCGAGGCCGCAGCAATTAAAAACACAGTCTTCAGTGTTAATAGTTTCATAGAAATGGAACTAAGTGGTTCAAACGACTTATCACCTAGTACTTGAAGCACTAGCGATAAACTCCAAGACGGAATCACAGGGGGATTCCTTGGTCTTAGATTGCCCATGCCTTTAATTAATACATTCAATGTATTTACTTCATCACTTCCCCTCTTAGCCAAGCAAGGAATAACAGACATTAAAGCTGACTTATAACCAGCAATAGAGTTAGGCTTGAGGCTATAGGCATCATACAGGTGACAGAGGAAATCAGCTACTACCTGAATAGATGAATCCATTGGATCAATACATCTTTTTGAGCACCATTCTGCAAATCTGTTGATTTTATAATTATATGCTCTGGAGGTTGACCCCCTCCTGGCTTTGGCCATAAACATGGCTGCTTGCTCAGAAAAGCCCTCCTTAATTCTAGATTCCTTGACAACATCCACGCAGTCGATCTGAACATTGACGGATTGTTGTGAAGGGCCTTGCCCTGGAAGATAATATCGTCCATCAGAGGCAGAGGAACCGGATTGCAGACCAGAAGGTCCAGCAGATCCGTATACCATGATCGGCTTAGCCAATCCGGGGCGATCAGAAGCACTTGGCATTCCTCTTGTCTGATTTTCTGAAGAATTTTTGGAATCAGGATTGCTGGAGGGAATGCGTATGCATACATTCTCCCCCAGCTGATAGCTAACGCATCTGTTGCGAAAGCGCTTGGATCCGGAATCGGAGAGACGTACGTCGTCATCTTCGCATTCTTCTTTGTTGCGAACAAATCGATGTTGGGTTTCCCCCAATGGTCGAACAGACGATCCGCCACACATTGATTTAGTTGCCATTCCGTGGGTAAAACACTCATCCTTCGGCTCAATGAGTCTGCTAGCAGATTTAACCTTCCCGGAATATGAACTGCTTTCAAGGTAATCTGGTGATCCAGGCACCAACAAAGCAGTCTCCATGTCATCATACAGAGACTGGGCGACTTCGTTCCGCCCTGGCGGTTTATGTAAGTCACAACTGTTGAGTTGTCTGAACGAATAAGAACAATCTTGCCCTGAACTTTCTGTAAGAAATGTTCCAGGCCCAGGACTACTGCTCTTAGCTCCAGTAGATTTATATGTTCCTTTGACTGTTCCGGATTCCAAAGCCCTGATATCGTGGATTCTTCCAGGCAAGCCCCCCAGCCCTCCATCGATGCATCTGTATACACAGTCACCTGAGGGTGGGGAGGGGTTAGCATAACCCCCACCAAGAGATTCTCTGTGTCCAACCACCATTGCAGGTGATGAATCAGAGGCGCCAACACTGACACGTTCGAGTCCAGCGAACCTGTACTCTGGGTCCATTGTGTCATGAGAAATAACTGGATCGGCCGCCTGCGTAAGGCGGCCTGAGGAATGACTGATTCCAATGAAACCATCAACCCCAGCATTCTCAAGTAAACCCGTGCCAGGACATGACGACTGTCGCACACTGACTGAATTAATGAGATGAGTTTCTGAACTCTCTCCTGAGTAGGAAAAACATATCCTGTCTCTAGATCGAAGAACATCCCCAGGTAAACAAACTTCTGGGATGGAGTCAGCTCTGATTTTGGGAAATTGATCATCCAGCCCAAGTCTGTGAGAGTCTTCAAAACAATCTCCAGACTGGCCGATAAACTTTCCTGGGTATGCGCTTTCAACAGCCAGTCGTCTATGTACGTGTGGACTGCTATGCTTCTCCTGCGGAGGTATGCGGTGATCGCAAGAACCACACGGGTGAAAACCCGAGGAGCCGTGGAAATTCCGAAGGGTAACATCCTGAATTCCCACTGTCTGCCCTGGAATGCAAATCTCAGGAAGCGACGGAAACTCCTGTGTATAGGGATGTGGAAATAAGCGTCCTTCAAATCTATCGACGCTGTCCACATTCCCCTCTCTAACCCCGCCAACACCGAGCGCACAGTCTCCATCTTGAAACTGGGCGTCTCTATGAACTTGTTCAATGGCTTGAGGTTGAGAATTGGTCTCCACCCTCCGGTGTTTTTTGTTACTAGGAACAGGGTTGAATAGAAGCCCGGACACCTCTGTGCCGGCTGAATAGCTCCTTTTTGTATGAGGGAATTTATTTCCTCCTCGATACACAACCTTTGCTCTGGATCTCTCGGATTTGGAGTCCAGATCGGCACTAGAGACAGTCGCGATGGCAGGCCTGTCATCCAATCGGGATGATACCCGACTGAAAGCCATCGCAAGACTAAACGGTCCTGAGTTAACCGTTCCCACTCTTGCATGTGGTCGGCTAGCCGGCCTCCCACCGGTCCACCTAGGGATAGAGGTGGACATAAGGAGTGCAAGAGCGGCACTGTCTCCTTTGCCAGAAACACCGGCGCGGTTCTCACCGCGGTAACCGTCCCGTCAGGAATGATTACCCCGCCCAGATCCTCGCGCGCCACGACCAGCACCGCGCGCACCTCGGTGCGCGGGCAGCTGCCTGGCTGACTGCGCCTGAGGAGCCTGCGCCCCCCTCGCTGCTGGCCGAATCGCACGCGGCCGAGGCCGACGCTGCGATGGTGGTTGGCCTCTGACCTGGCCACCACCACCTCGAGCCTGCTGGGGACGATACGCAGGGGGTGCGGCGCGAACGTTAGCACGACGAAGCACCTCAAACTGCTCGCGCAGCGCCCTCTGGTTATTGACCAGAGTAACCGTCTCCTGGAGGTGCCTACATCCCTCACCTCCAAAGAGACCAGGACCTGTCATAGGCGTACGCAGTAGCCTATTGTACAGGTCCTGGGACGGGCACAGATTGTCCAAGGCAAATGTGCGCCTTGCCCGGACACTCCTGGTCACCGCCCGCGTCATACAGTCCAGAGCCAGGTTGATACCATCCTGGATGGCTCGCTGGACTGTGACCGGACTTGGCTGGCGCGATGCGGATGCTGTTACTACCCCTTGTAACAGCTGGGAGACGTGGGACAGAGCGGCAATCGAAGCCCTCCCACTCTCCTCCGCATCACGCAACGCGGTATTTGCTGAACGCAACGCGTTCGAACACAAGACTCCTGTGTCAGAACGGGAGCCTGGCCGCGCATCCTCACCCAAAGCCGCGCGGTCATCCACGCTCGGCTTAGGTACCACACCGTACCGCTGGTAATCCAGGGGCACGATGCGGCAACGCCTGGCCACCTCGCGCGGGGCCTTAGCGAGACGTCCACTCGATTTAATGGACGTCTCCGCCGCCTCGAACATGTCAACGACATGCTCTTCCAGCGGCAGAGAAGGCATAGCGTTAGCAGTAGGCTTACCAGCTAACCACGGCCTGTGATCACGCTGGCTAGCCGACTGCTCCACGGGCAGATCTGGTCTAACACTCACCAACCACTGGCAAGCGTCAGACCAATCCTCCTCCGTGGCTAGCTGCGAGCGCTCTACAAGATGGGGGCCTTCGTCTTCCTCCTGAGCGCAAGCAACAGAGCTTGACGGCGGATACGCTGATATCCCTGGCAAGCCAGGGAGAGCATGCGGGCCTGATAACCCCGGCATGCTAATCTCACTGGCTTGACCAGGAGCAGGCGCCGTGGTAGAGCGTGGGGCATATACCGCCCCACCACGGCCCCGGCCAGCACCAGCGACACTCTCGGCAAGCCGAGGTATGCGGTAACGCTGGCCCTCAGCGCCCAGGGCCACAGTCTGAACCGTGGATTCTACCCCTGGGAGAGTAGAACCGTGGAATAAGTCGCCTGTATTCCCCGCGAGGGGTGCACAGGCGTCATAATCCATGGCCACGTCCTCAGACGGCGACCCCAACAGGTAATCCTCATCCTCCTGGCCAGACAGATTAGACTCCGGGTCAGCAAAGAGAGCTAACCCGGACTGGCCAGGGAAGGTGCCATACGAGGTACTGGCACCCGCGGCGTGCGGATATCCCTGGACTGATAAGCAGCCCGCGGGTTCCAGCGACAACCGTCCACGGTCCCTATTCGGCGCGGCACTAAGCCTGCTGCCAGGGTCGTGGAACGCCCCCTCTAATGGGGGCCACCTCTGAATCTTCGAACAACGGAAGCGTACTAAGGAAAGGTGATTCAGAGGTGGGGATTACCTGCTCCGAAGCAGATGATGAGGCCAGCAAAGGATTTGGTCCAGGAAGCATGCCACGAAGCAACTCTGGAACCAAATCCTTTATTGTCCTCCTCATCTCTCCCAACATCTCGGTCCAGAAGGCCTCCATGTCCACCGCGGACGAGGCCTTCCTCTTACCCTTCTTACTCACAACCTCTCTTTTCTGCTTCTTCTTGTCCTCCTCCACCACCTTGTCCTTCGCCTGCAAGCACAAGAATTCGGACATTAGCTCGCCCCCCCCCCAGTGCTTACATATCTCGCAATTAAGCAAGGGACCACAGGGGCTACACTGATAACAGAGATGAGGCACAAACTTGTCCTTCAAAAACCGTCCACAGGACGCACAACCAGATCTCTGAAACAGGGCAAAGGACGAGGAGTATGAGCAATCTAGTTAAGCTCAGAAACTCACCAACTCAAGAGAAGGAAATGATCATAAAGATCAATATTAATCAGAAAACCAGCTTCGGACAACTTTAATTGTTAATAAAGAGCAAGGCTGATTATGACGTCATTAATCCTATGACAGGAAAAAATCGATCCCCAACAAACATCCAAGTGCAAGGACGAATTGTATCTCTAACCAGAACATGTGCAGAATGGACATTTCGACTACACAATCATCAGATATATACTGATAACAATGGCAAATACTGTTAATTATCTCCCTTTCCTCTAAATAATTAACATCACCTCATATCAATAATTAGATACCTGACACTTTGTATAGACAAACCATCCAACGTGATGAACTGGAGCACTCCACCAACTGAACGCCTCTTAACTCTCTCCACCTCTAGGGGAAGGAATTGGATCAAGAGGGCAGTGAGAAGACCTTTATACTAGGCCTCCGACTCACTGGACATAAAATTTTTGGTTAGATAACCTAACAGTATTAGTAGGAAATGGAACCATGGTGGAGAGAAACAAACCCTCTGCTGATGTGATGTCCATTATATGTCGTTACACAGACCTGTGGACATAAACACAAAGAGAGATTAGTATGATATAACACCTAGTTGAAATAAACCAACTAAACAAGGCGCTTATCACGGTAAGCGCGAGTCCCGGAAACACATTACACCGGGGACAAACTCGCTAATTTTACTAGAAGTCACCTGATTTAAAGGTCCTGGGCCCTCCTCTGGCGAAGTCATCCTTCCTGCCATCTTTATCAGGGATAAACAATTCCAAATTTTCACAAAAACACTAAGAATTGAGCGAAGAAAAGCACTTAGCACAAAAACATGTGTAGACTCTCTGCCAATAAATTAGCAAAGAGGAAGTGCTAGTCTGCGCATGCGCAATGGTGGGGCTGGCATCCGCCAGACTACGCTCTGACTCCCTGCCCAGTAGGGGCACCTAACTGTTTTAATCTGAGTGTTTATTGAGTGAAAGCCGATATTTAGCAATATCAAAAGTATTAGGGAGGTAAGTATACTCTTGATGTGAAATACATTATATTGTCAGGATCCATTAACTCATGGACCAATTAGACATCTAATGGCTAAGCCGGCACAAACTGGCCTACAAATGAGTCTTGAGAAATATCCATTTGCAGGTCAAGAAGACTATTGTTGAGCCTTTCCCACTGAAATGACTAGCTCAGAAAACAAGGCAGTCATTATCAATGGTACCTTTTCAAAAATATTCTTATCCTTGCTTGCAAATGGACATTCACAACGAACAAATTTTCAAATTTTCATGAAAAATCTTGACATCACTTCGATATCTATAATTACCATGAAATTGATTCGATTGTAAGCAATGGATGACAAGTTTTAAGATTACTGTATATATATGCTTTTATAGTGCTTCAACCAGTCCTATAAAATAGCATCGGGGCATGGCACTTGTCAAAGTACATGCATTACATTCAGTGACTTTTCAAATATTTGTACAAGTAATTAGCTCCACATCATGATTGTCGCTTTACTCCTAGCAAATACAGACAAGTGATGTCAGTTGAATACCGAAATATATGTGATTTACCCTTTCACACCGATGCCAGGCAAACAAGACTCTGCAGTGGTCTTGAGGAATCTCCATTTGCAGGCCAAGAGAAGACTATTAGACCTATTTACCACTGGAATCTCTGGCTCGATAACCGACACACTTTTAATAATTACTAAATATTCAAAGGAATAATTATTTTTATATACAGAAAGATGGTGGCTTATTAACTGTACCTCTGAGGAGCCTTTCTGATGTACATTGAATACGCATATCTTAGTTCCAACACCAAATCCTTTTATTTTATCCCAAGACGGCATAAATACTACAAACAACCTGAAATATTGAGATAAATATTGCAATTGATAAAACCAACAAGAGCTCCGCAAACGGTGCCTAATACCCCACCATGATGACAAACCAATGAATCAGAACTATCAGAAAATATTTATTCTTCCTCAGACCCAGACCAGTCATCCTTATGAAGTGTCAAAGTGATCTGTTAAACGTTCAAGGAGGTATCGTTGGAAACCAATTTTCAAGATGGCCACCAGGCATTATGAAGTGTCAAAGTGATCTGTTAAACGTTCAAGGAGATATCGTTGGAAACCAATTTTCAAGATGGCCACCACTGCCTGGTGGCCATATTGGATTTCGGATTATCGTAAATTTCAATAAGTTTCTTCACCAGACATATTCCAACGACCCTATGAAGTGATCCGATAAATGGTAACAGAGATATCATCTAGAAACCAACTTTCAAGATGGCAGCCCGTGGCTGGCGGCCATCTTGGAGTTCGGATCATCATCAATTTCGATAGGTTTCTTCTCCAGAGCGATTCCAACCACCCTATGAAGTTTCAAAGCGATCCGGTCTGGAAACTAATTTTCAAGTTGGCCACCGGTGGCTGGCGGCCATCTTGGATTTAGGATCATTGTCAATTTCATTAGGTTTCTTCCCCAGAGGTAGTCGAACCACCCTATGAAGTTTCATAGCGATCCGATAAATGGTAACAGAGTTATCATCCTGAAACCAATTTTTAAGATGGCCACCGGTGGCTGGCGGACATCTTGGATGTCGGATCATTGTCAATTTCGATAGGTTTCTTCCCAAGACCTAGTCCAACCACCCTATGATGTTTCAATGTGATCCAACAAACAGTAACAGAGTCATCATCCGGAAACCACTCTGCCGCCTGCACGCCCGCCCGCCCGGACGGCACCATTACATAATACCCCGCCAAATTTTTTGGCGGGGTATAAAAATGCAGCGTACAGTACATGCAATAACATTTAATAAAATAGATGGTCCCCCCACAAGCACTGGGCAGAAATCCAATTACAAATTATACAAATATGAATTAATGATTGTAAATTTTAAGTGAATATGAATTGTCAGCCATTCTAATGTCTTAAAAGCTGCAACAAGATCAGACAAAAACAATAACAGTGTATAGAGGTTTAGAACTTGGAATATGAAATCCATTATATTATATTAATTCTGTAAATACCCAAGCTACAATGATGTTTAGTCACTTTTCTAATATACAGTGCCTATTTAAGTAATATCTTTCAATATGACTGCCATACGCCAAGACCAAAATAATACTAACAATCAGTTTCTCAGGCATGTCAGATGATTAAATATACATTTAAAGAATGGAATATAACTCTTGCACCTAATAGATGGATTGATTTCTCGCTATGCCCAACCCATTTCTAGCCAATGCAACACTTTGCACATTGTTGGGATCTATTTATAGACTTTGAATCCTGAATTCCCAGAATGCCAATTTCAGGGTAACTATACAGGCAACCTGTTGAATATTTTGAAACTAATTTGAATGGATGCTGCAGCTGCCTATGGCAGCAACATCACCCAGTCAAATTAATTTCAAAATATCCAACAGAATGTTTATTAAATTATAGTAAACATACAATTCGTACACTTGACGAACTATTCAACAGACGTGACGGACCTAAATACGTCATTCCTTACACATTTTGATTGTTACCTCAGTCTATATGTGATGAAATTGATTATGATGTCACATACTTGAATAACAGATTGGATCTCTCCATTATTATAACTTTTAATAATTGTCATTGCGATAGCGTTAAATGATTTGGAACAGAGGGTCTGGGATCTGATCAGTCACTCAAGTACCTGATGTCATAATCAAATACGTCACATGTTAGATGACATTACAATCAAAATGACATACATGTAGCTGTCACGAAAGTTGAAACATCTCTCACTAAAGTGTATCAATTGTATATCTTTGAGGAATTTACAATTTAACCTTTTAACCCTTGAATTGCTCATAGAAAATGTCTATTTGCAGACCAAGAGAAGTCTATTTTTGAAAATTTACCACTGGAATGACTGGCTCAGTTATTCAGCCAGTCATTACAGTGGTACAATTTCTAAAACAGTCTTCTCTTGGTCTGCAAATGGACATTTCTCAAGACCACTGGTGAAGCCATTTTTGGCTGATATGTGTTAAAGGGTTAATAATAAAATATGAAGTTCATATCTGGAAAATAACTATACTGGGATCTATTTCTGCCCTAGCCAGAACCATCCACTCAGTAAAATTTACCTCATAGCTACCTTGAAATTTAGCCTATTATAATTTAACTACCCTAAACATACATGCAAGGGTTTTTTTTAATTGAATAATTATTGAAATAAACATTGTATGTCAGGCACAAACTTGTGCAATTATAACATATGAAGAAGCGCTCAACAACCCATGTATCTATCATGTCTAAGTATGTGCCATAGATGAAACTGACCTGATTTTCTTATCCAGTTCAAGGATGCCATACTGAGCCAGGTTAATGTCAGTGACAACACCGCTGTAGTTGTGAACTTTACTGAAATCATACTTCACAGGATCTCTTAAAGCAGAAGATGCCGCAACACTTTTAAACAAGTCCTTGTGAAAGTCAATCAAAACAAGGAATTAATGACATGAGGTCAGTTCTAAGGTCATATGTGCTGTTGATGTTATTTTTGTTGCCAATTTCACGATTATCATCATTGTAAATCTGCCCAATGCAAAGTTAGTCTCCATGATTTTAATACAATTGTTTGGAAACAATAAGCTGTATATAGATAAATACAATGTACACAACACACACTGAAATATGTCAATGGACATGACGAGAGAAAAAGCAGGGATTCAGCTAACTCTAATCACTAGGTTCTGGTCATGATGATGTACTGTATTCTGTGGCTATTGATGTAGAAACATTCTACAGCTGCAATAAGTCTTTTACCTTTGACAGCTGTGTCTTGTCCACAGCCAAATTGTTTAACTTTCTCAGGTTCATTCTTGATCTGAGTTTACCGAGTCCTGATTTCTTGAGGTCATTTCGCAGCACACGTAACACATGACGTAATGACGTCCTCTCCTAGCTTTATATTTACTGGATCAAGTAGGGCGAATTTCAAGCCTCGCTGTATAGGTGTCTTCTGGCATCATTAGCTTTGCAGGACGACATGTTTGCGGTCACATGGATCAAGCTTGTCTAGCATTGATGTCTAAAGAGCTGTCTTTGGTGCTGCCAAGCTGGTACAGTTGTACAGAATCAAGGACAGGCAGGTTGGGTTGTACAAAGTCATGTTGTCAAGGCATCTTTGAACTACAAAGACACAGCTCCAGAAGTACTGGAAATCTATGTTACCCATAACATAGTACGCACCAATATCAAAAGTACTGCAGCGTCGTGAGCCCAGAATTTTTCTTCTGGTCAAAATTCAACAGATTATCAGGGTGCTTTTAGACCTTAAAGAAGTTAGACCTTTATGGGTAAATGCAGCGAAGGCTAAGATCTGAGGAGCCCTGCGGAATGTCCAGTTGCAGACCAAGAGACTATTTTTTAAAGTTTACCACTGGAATGCCTCGCTCGATAACCGAGCCAGTCATTCCAGCGGTAACTTTTCGAAAATAGTCTTCTCTTGGTCTGCAAATGGACATTTTCTATGAGAAGATTGAAAGTTTCTTTAACAATTCGAGGGTTCAAGAGGTTAACCCTTTACAGGTCAATCCAGCGAAAACTGAGATCTGCACTGGCCTTGAAGAATGTCCAGTTGCAGACCAAGAGAACACTTTTTAAAGCATTCACCACTGGAATGACTGGCTTGATAACTGAGCCCATCCCTCCAGGGGTAGATTTGTTTATTCTTCTCTTGGTCTGCAACTGGACATTTGTTGAGCAAAAACTTTTCTTGACTTGGTTAAGAAAATGTTAAGGAGGATGTATTAATACATTTGTGTTTGTATTGGAGATGGTGAATTTTTTAAAACAATTTTGCTGCCTATCAACTACCACCTCGGGCAAGATAAGGCGTCTTTGTTTGCTGTCTTAAGATTAAAGTATGTGGGATGCATGCTGGCTACAGTGGTGTAAGTGCCATCTTTGTGAAAACTAACATTGGCTATAGGGTCATTCCATGCCAAATCACCCAGAGGTCCCCGGATGACCACCTCCGATTTCAACGAAATTTCACACAAATGTTCATTTATGAAAATGATTGTGGTATGCAAAATTTTACTGCCAAATTCCAATTAGTTAAAAAGATATAATTAATTAAAATTAAGGGGGCATGGCACTTTTTGGCACTCGCGAATCCTGTATGTTGTGACGAAGCATTTTAAAATGCTAATAACTTTCTTAATTTTAAAGAGATTGACGTGTAAATTCCTTTAGTACACAATTACTAAATGGGGAATCAGAATATCAAGTCAATTTTAAGATATTTCTTATATTTACTGTAGTATTGATGTCTAAATATGGGTGTTTATGCAATTCCGAATGTATTTTAGCAGATTTTCTCATAGGATTACTAGCTAGTCATTCATCATACAGACTTCATTTGATGTTACCTGGATTATATACCCATAGGTACTTCTTCAAGAAAAAACCCATCTAAATTAACTCAAATATTAATGTGTAGCTATGGGTCAAACATGTGACGAAAATGAAAAATGTGGAATTTGGGCCCTCATACCAGGGGTGATTTGCCCACATGGACAACTACCCAGCATTCTGAGCTTTTGATAAGATTAACATAGATATATTAGCTATACGTGTACCAAGTTCTGACTTTGTGTCTCAGCTCCTTCATATTGAAATAATTTCTAATTCTAGGTGCCCGTCATGGCATTTTCAGTACTTTTGACTGACCTATGCGAGTACTGACTAGCAAATCCTAGATATTAGTTTTGGTTCTAAGCCAGTTAGATCAATATAGATCTTTATTAAAACATGTAAAATGATATAACAGCTAAATCTCAATAACACTCAGAAACTGTATAGGTTGCATTAACATTGATTTGATCAGATAGATAAATGGAATGACAGATGAACAGATAGCCATAATAATCACTATTAAATCAATCCCACCCTACATGTACAGACTGCAGCCTATTTCAGACTGATTGTATAATAGTTTCTTTGTCCAATCCACTAACAATGCACTAATTCTGTTTCTGAAATAAATTGGAGCTTTATATAGCTTTGTTTATCTAATGAGTTCATGCATTCTTCACAAGCAGGGGTCAAAATGTTCACTCATCCACTCGTTTAAATTAAGACCTCAAATTTCAAAAGATGAGCTCATTCCAAGGTGAGGTCATCATGGATGGATGAGTTCAACGTGACTGAACACATGGTTAGGAGGGAAAGGCAGCTAAAAAAAGATAAAGGTGTTGTGGCTAATCCTGACACAAAGAAAGGCTAATCCTGACACAAAGAAAGGGCGTCCACTATCTTGTGATATCAGTGAAAGGATTGTATGTTTTTACCAGTCTGATGCATATTCCCATATGTGCCCCTCAGATTGTAGATCTAACAGTATCAGTTCAAGAGTTCATACAGATAACAAGCGATGCATTTAATGAACTTCGTCAACATCATTGCATAGCAAAAGCGCAGTCTAACTATATTACGAAACTAAAGGAAGATCTTGCTCCCGGCAGTGCTGTTATTTTGCAGGTTTTTGCTGAAAACTAGAGCTTTATCGTACAAGATGCTGTACAAGGCCATCATTGGGACAACTTACAAGCTACCCTCCACCCATTTGTTGTATATTATAGATCTGACGTAGAGTTAAAATGCTTAAATATCTGTATTATCTCAGACATTCATTTATTTCAACCATTTTATCGTATGTTAAGACCATGCTACCATCCATTAAGAGAGTAATGTATTTCAGTGATGATGCTGCTAGTCCGTACAAAAACTTTAAAAACTTCACAAATCTGTGCCATTACAAAACAGTCCACGGACCTGAAGCAGAATGGCATTTCTTCACCACGAGCCATGGCAAAAGCCCCTGTGATGGCATTGGGGGTACAGTGAAACGGCTTGTCTCACAGGCCAGCTTGCAGGCACCCATGAATGACCATATTCTGACTAACTCAGATGATTGATTGGGCATCCAAACACATTACAGGCATCAGTTTCTTTTAAGTTTCTACGGTGGAAGTTGCACAAAATGCAGCAAAATTTGATTTGACTTCACGTTTTGAATCAGCAAAAGCAGTTTCTGGCACAGTTACAGCCGGGAAAGTTTGTTGCATCAATTTATGACAAGGAATGGTATGTTGGGAACATAGTGGAACGTTCTGATGAACAAAGTGATGTACTGATTAACTTTATGAAACAGTCTCAGACAGGAGGTCTTTCCTGGCCCCAACCGTCACGGAGAGATCAATGTTGAGTACCGTTTCATGACATTATCTGTCTGATTGATGCTCCTGAAAATGCCCAGGCGGGCACCTAGAATTAGAAATTATTTCAATATGAGGGAGCTGAGACACAAAGTCAGAACTTGGTACACATATAGCTAATATATGTATGTTAATCTTATCAAAAGCTCAGAATGCTGGGTAGTTGCCCACGTGGGCAAATCACCCCTGGTATGAGGGCCCAAATTCCACATTTTTAATTTTCGTCACATGTTTGACCCATAGCTACACATTAATATTTGTGTTAATTTAGATGGGTTTTTTCTTGAAGAAGTACCTATGGGTATATAATCCAGGTAACATCAAATGAAGTCTGTATGATGAATGACTAGCTAGTAATCCTATGAGAAAATCTGCTAAAATACATTCGGAGTTGCATAAACACCCATATTTAGATATCAATACTACAGTAAATATAGGAAATATCTTAAAATTGATATTCTGATTCCCCATGTAGTAATTGTGTACTAAAGCAATTTACAGGTCAATCGCTTCAAAATTAAGAAAGTTATTAGCATTTTAAAATGCTCCATCACAATGTACAGGATTCGCGAGTGCCAAAAAGTGCCACGACCCCTTAATTTTAATTAACTATATCTTTTTAACTAATTGGAATTTGGCAGTAAAACCTTGTATGCCACAATCATTTCCATAAATGACCATTTGTGTGAAGTTTCGTGGAAATTGGAGGTGGTCACCCGGGAAGATTTATGAATTTTGGGTGAGTTGGCGTGGAATGACCCTATAGTGCACCATAAATTCCTTCTTGGACAATGATGCTGGCACAAGTGTAAATCCCTTCTTGATGAGAGCTGATGCTCCTAAGGGGTTAGATCAATCGGCTTTGGTAGCAAACCTGTATTCTTGAATCAGCCTGTCAGTTCATAGATCAGGTGTCAATCACACATGTTTCCTTAGCCAACAAACAAATGAAAACGAACTATTTGTCAGAGGAGAACATCATACATTCTATTTCAGTAATTTGCATATTTTATAAATAGCTGATCTAGCTTGCTATTAGCGCTAGCCGGTATACCGTTATTGGACCCATCACCAGTTTTATAGACATGACGGATCAAAAATTGGTGCCATAATCCCAAAGCCGCAAAACTGTGTACATTGTATTTATGACAAAATGGTTTTGTAAAAAACTAGCATAAAATCTAATTCATATGACCAATTATTTATATATAAAACCCCAAAAATAAAACATGGACGTAATGGAAATTCTTTTTTGACAGTTCCATTCCAGATGCTAGTGTCTTAGTAATTCTGTGCAATGAAGGTGTCATGAGCGATCTCATATTTATAATATCTAGGACTATTATGAATTCTAAGTGCACAGTAGTTAAAAATATCTGGAAAGTGGGAGTGATCTACTGTAACTAACAAACATAAGATACAAACAAATCTTCTTAACCTCTTGTGTGCTCAAACATACTTTCTCATGGATTTTCTGGAGCTGGCTCAACTTATGTTGGACAGTATAACCTGAGATTTGCTGAAATTCTAACACTCAAAGCTCCGAGATTATACAATATTAAGGCCACAAAAAAGTACACTCCTCCTGGGAGCACGAGTGGGATGGGTGGATTTGTACAAAGTGATATTACTCTGTCTGTAATGGTCAACAGCATCACCAGTTGGGTTTTTTTCCAAAACCGTAGTCCTAGTTGCTATACTGGACAAATTTGATGTCTGAGATGTCTATTATGACACTCTACATGCCCCGTTAGTTCACTAACGTGCCTCAATTCTGCTATAATTATTGAGATAATGTTCAGACATGAAAGAGTGGCCAGATGAATGGAGGGATCTGATATGTCACTCAAATATGTGATGTCATAATAAAAACATGTCACTTGTTAACTGACGCCACAATTAAATAACGTAGGCTCAATACGAAAGGGACAAAGCAGGCAGTAACACCTTGAATTGGTGAACTTACGATTTACATGTAACAAGCATTCTGTTTAATATTTTGACATTAATCATACTTGGAGCTGTTGCTGCCATAGTCTGCAGCAGATCCCAATCAAGCATGTCAACTTAGTTTCAAATTATTCAACAACAGTGACCTTGAAAATGAGCTTCTGTGAATTCGAGGTTCAAAGTGCTAAAATTGATTCAAACGTGTGTACAACGTAGGTAGAGTGTACAGTAGCTAGAAATGGATCACTCTATTACAGCTCAGATATAGGTCAAATCATTTGACTCTAGCTAGCCTGGCCTGATTATCTATTGGCCAGAGTCATCCCCCTTAGATGCTGGAACAACACTCATTTAGCACAAATCGTGATCTTGATGAATTTTCCCTTTGTTCATGATAATGATAAAATAATATACCTTCACATCTATGCTCTCCCATTTTTCATCACCCTCAGACTTTTGATGGAATTCTGTCCCTTTCACTGGCACAAAGAGAGTTAGTGACTGACATACGCCCTGAAATATGCAATAAGTACAATAAGACTAATGACGTCGAAAATTTGATAGAAACTGATGTTGCACAGCACCGACCATGGCATACTATCTGTCATTTTACGGCAATCATTCCTACTTTGTCAAATGTATACATATTAAGGATTACATGTACCAATTCATTATTCAGGAAATTCAAAATCTGGTGTGACCAAACCAATACAATCTATGTCTCGTGATGGCTACGTAAAATCAAAACATGCAGCTTACTAAAATTAGTTATGCTAAATTGAGTTCCAAACATGCCCGAGGAGTTATTTTCTGAAGAGTATAAAAGTATTCTCCTTAACCATCAGGCAAAGTAGGACACCATTAACTATGATAATATATATAATGCATCCTTGGGACTGACCTACCAATCTGAAATCATTAGCCAGTATTGGGTGAAATAGAGAAACTAGGATTTCACTGATGAATGTGGTAATGCTGTAACCATTTGACCCATAAATTCCCTATATCACAATCTCAGGCCGTATCAGGGCAAACAAACAGGAAAGCTGTTAAATATCTTGAAATTGACTTGATTGGAAGCCATTGCTGGCCAGCAATGGCATATTAATTTCAAAATATTCAACAGAATATGCTATAAATCATAAAGAATGTACTTTTTCAGGGATTTGTCATTGGAAGGGTTAAGGTCACGATTGGTCAAAAAGGTTGATATATTTTCTTAGTGAATGTCCATTTGAAAGCTGTGATATGACTATCTGTTACAATTGCCCAGCCATCGAGTCCGAGGACTTTATTCTAGTAACAAATTCTCTTAAATAGACTTCTTTTGGCCTTCATATAGAAATACATTCGTAAACAAGGCCGATACAATCCCAGTAGCGGCCGATTTTCCTGAATATTACAGTCAAAGTTGTTGAAACATAGTGGTATGGTGACACTGTTTACCATCTTAAAATTTGAGCAAAATCATGCCTGTATTTTATGAGATATGAATAGATCCAGAATTTGATCTGATCTGGATCTGGGTTCTTTTATCCAGATAACAGCCAATGCCTGGAGATTCTCTTGCATGGCAAGTGTTAAAATTTGAGCCAAATCGGATCCGTAGTTTTTTTAGATACAGCACGGAATAAGCTTTTGTGACTGACTGACTGACTGACTGACTGACTGACTGGCTGACTAAGGGACATGGCGGTTTAGGTAAAACACATTACAGAGGTCTACCAGTTTTGGCCAGCTTGATCATTACGGACTTAATCATCCAGATTAGACAAGATTTTTTCATGCAATTTTTTCTAATCAATATCCATTTACAGGCCAGAACAGAATTTTGGAAAATTTACAACTAAAATGAATGTCTCTGTTATCGAGCAAGTCATTCGAGTTGCAAATTTACAAAAATAAGGTTCAACTCGCATGACTGGCCCACATACAGCGATTTCACAAGATCACTACAGAACATCACATCAGAAATAATTATGTGATGCGTAGGATGACATCATAATCAATTACAGCATGAATGACTCGATTTAGTCATTCTTAAATGCTTAATAGTCTGACACATTGTTCGAATTGTATGTCTTTACTATTTAATAACCAATCTGTTGATTATTTTGAGACTAATTTGCCTTGGCACTGTTGTTGCCATAGGCAGCAACAGTACCCAGTTAAATTAGTTTCAAAATATTCAACAGCTTACCTGTATATTTTTCTGGAAATTGATAGTCAGGAAGTTCAGGGATCGCTTGATACCAACACAGGTGAGGCGTGCATGGAACTTAGCTAGAGATGGTCATGGCATAGCTAAAAGTGGATTCATCCATTTCATTCTACTAGTCAGTCTGGTCTAGTTCAGTTTTGGGTAATTATGGTAATCAGGACATCAAAAACAACAAATAGGATTCAGATTTCAGCTCTAATTGTACAATGTACATGTCACCGAGCTTTCAATGTAACCATGCGTGAGTCAGCTGAGTGAAAACATTCACCATTTAATGGTCAATAAAAGGCAGTCGTCCCCCAACAAGGGCTTTTTAGTACACCCACATTTTTAAAAATCCAACAATAAAGATAACTTTGGTCAGTCTGGTGTGTCCGCACACATTTTGCTGATATGCAATCCCCACCGAGGCCTTATCATAAGGACTTGATATTCCAAATTTGAAATGAATCCATTCAAGCTAACTGAAGTTATCAAGCAGAAACAACATATTTTAGGATTTTTAAAGAAATCAAGGGGGATAACTCTGGTGGGTCTGGACACATTTTGCTGATATGCAATCCCCACCGAGCTCTTGTCATAAGAAGTTGACATTCCAAATTTGAAATGAATCCATTCAAGCTACACATGTAACTGAAGTTATCGAGCGGAAACCACAAATTTTACGATTTTTCAAGAAATAAAGGGGGATAACTCTGGTGGGTCTTGACACATTTCGCCGATATGCAATCCCCACCGAAGTCTTGTCATAAGGAGTTGACATTCCAAATTTGAAATGAATGCATTCTAGCTAACTGAAATTTTCGAGCGGAAACCACATATGTTACTGGGATAACTCTGGTGGGTCTAGACACATTTCGCTGATATGCAATCGCCGCCGAGGTCTTGTCATAAGGAGCTGACATACCAAATTTGAAATGAATCCATTTAAGCTAACCGAAGTTATCGAATGGAAACTAAATGCGGACGGACGGATGCATGCACGGATGCGCCCCATTTCTATAGTCTCCATCGACGATGTCGGGGGACTAAATATCAAGAAAGTCTCAATATTAGCTTATTGAAAAACAATGTTGTGATTTCAAATATCAAATATTAACACATTTGATCATCTTGTTTTCAAATCTGCAGTGGTGTTAATATCTATCTCATCTAGTTAACAATGAAATCTAGTTTCTGACAATTCAGTTCTGAAGAGTCGAAAAAATAGTATGCTTACCTTTAGCAGCGTTGTTGCGCGTAGACAGGTAAAGACATATTCACTATTTGGCCAAATCAGTCTCTGCCAATGTTGTAGCTCTGGTTGCTGAAACAATATAAAATACCTGGAGATATAGTGGGAAGCCTGAAACCAACCTGACTGAGCCATGAGTCAATAAATATTCATAGTGGCATAACATCCCAGCCGTTACAACATTTGTTGAACCATTTCACAGATGCATTCCGCGTATCCAAATTTCATGCCAGCCATAAACATAAGCTGTTGTATATTTTGAAATTAATATGACTAGAAGCCGTTGCTGCACCCCACCCCACCCCCACCCTCACCCCACACTAACTACTTCCAGTGATATTAATTTCAAAATATTCAACGGAATATGCTATATCAAGTAATTAATTTACTTTTCCAGGGATTTGTCAATGAAAGGGTTAATGAGCTTGTCTTCAATACACATTAACCCTTTAAAGGCTAAATCTGCTCAAGAATATTTCCTTATTGAATGTTCATTTGCAGGCCGAGAGATTGTCTGAAAATTTACCACTGGAATGACTGACTCAGTTAACAAGCTAGTCATTCCAGTCATCAGTAAATTTTCAAAAATAGTCCTCTCTCACTGCAAATGGGCATTTGTCAGGATGACTGCAGAGGCCGGTTTTGGCTGGCTTCACCCTGAAAGCGTTAATTAAGCTTAATGGTTAAGATTAGTCAAGAAAATTTACATTTATCATGTCTGTGATCGGTGAACATCCATTAATTTGAAAACTACAGCATCTTTAGACTGGCATGATTAGCTCAGTTAATTTCCAGCTAGCCCTTCCAGTGGTTAATTTTATAAAACAGCCTTCCTGGCCTTCTTCTTGCTTGCAAACATGGACAATTCTCAAGACAACTGCTTGTAGAAGATATTTTTAGCCAGCTTGAGATTTAAGCCCTTTCAACGAGATACCTGAAAGTAAATTCTTTGCAATGCATAACATATATTCTATTGAATTTTTTGAAATTAATATGACAAGAAGCTTCTAGTGATACTAATTTCAAAATGTTCACCAGCTTATTGCTGGTTTGCCCTGAGATTAAGATACACAGAATTCATTGATGAAAGGGTTAAGCCATAAATGGTCAAAATTTGTCAAGAAAATTAAGATTTGTGGCTCAGTCAATGTCCATTTGCAGGGCGTGAGACATGTGAGAAGACAAGTTCCATGTACCGCTGTAGTGAGAGTGGTTTTCCATCTCAAAATTTGCTAGCGTATACTCCGATTCAGAAAATTGCAGATTCCATTTCAGTTCCATTTTGTAAACTTGCATCATCTAAACTGTATGTATACTTAATAAAGCACCAAGGCCTGTCAACTGTGCGTGTGCATTGTGCTATTATTATAACACAAAAGCAGGAAGTTAGGCTGGTGAAAATATGTGCTGGTGATAATGCACAATCTTTCACGAGCACATGATGTGTTTCATTTTCTGGAGTAAAATGTCTTTATCCATTAATCTCTATTCAAATATCATGTTCCTGTTTCAATTTAAATATTTTGCCGAAAAATGCCACTTTGTTGATTTCCATTTAAATATCATTTTTCCGTTTCAAATTCTCAATTCCGTGAATTCCGTTCATTTTCTGTTATTTCGGAAAGCCATTGCCCCTACCACTGAAATGAATGGCTCAGGTACTCGGTCACTCCAGTTGCAAATTTTCAGAAATAGTGTTCTCTTTGCCTACCTACATTAGCATATGGACATTTCTCAAGACCACTGCAAAAGGCTTGGTCTTCAGGTGAATGACATGAGAACTGGTGTATTTTTTTCAAAGCGCTGTGTGAATACATACATGAACCCCTACAATTCTGAAAGCACAATTTTCAAGCAACCAACATTATTCTAAATTCATAAAAGTTCTAATCTGAATGAAAGATATAATCTGAATCACAGTTTTAGTAGTTTATGAGTTCAGCAAATTAATTTAAAAATATTCAATGCTCATGCTATTTCTTACAACAGCCGATTTTATATAGTGTGTCGGGGTGAGAAAGTATATTTTCTATTAGTGACCTCGCAAGTTTTGAAGATTCTAATCTAAAAAATAAAACGACATGCAATAGAATAAAGCACAATGGATGAATCCACTTTTAGCTATGCTACGCCTATCTCTAGCTCAGTTCTGCCCATGCTTTGTCCATGTTGGGATAAATGTATATACTTTGAATCCTGATTTCCCAGAATCACAACTTCATTGTAACTATGAAATTAACCTGTTGAATATTTCGATAATAATTTGACTGGGGGGAGGGGGGGGGGGGGGGGGGGGGGGGGGAGGGGGGGCTGCAGCAACAGAACCAAATCAAGTTAGTTTCAAAAATATCCAACATAATGTTTATTAAATAGTAAACACATACAAATATAATTCGCACAACTGAGGGACTATTCCAGATTCATGACAGAGTATTTCTGTGAATCATGATTGTCACTTCAGCCTACAGTAAATGTGACGTAATTGGTGATGTCATATATACTTGGCTGACTGAAATTTCATGCTGATATACTGTAAGTTATAACATTCCACCCAAGTCCTACCTTTACAAGGATGTTAACCACATACTCATTCTCATTGTCTCCAAGCTGTATAATAAACAGCTGATCGGTTTTACTTCTGAAACAAAAATTCACAAACAATTTAGCTTTTTCATCATCCCTACAAGTACTTTTATTTGCCTGATCCCTTCAGCAGCTACAGAAGTCATTTTTGTGAAAACTACATTGCAAGTCATCCAAGATGATCCAAGATGGCCGATAGACAAATCAACCCAACACATTTTCTTGAACAAACATGGTTCAGCAATTACTCTAGATCTATGAGGTCAATTGGATAAGCTCGTTTGTACATGTAGATCCTTAAGTTTTTCTAAAAATAACACAAAATCTGGCCAATCATCCCCATTTCTCCAATCTCTATGACATGTACTCAGCATATGTATGACGTAAAGATGGTTCCTGCTAAGGTATTCTTGGCCAGTCGATGAAAGTTAATGCCTGGATGATGGATTGATGGATACCAAAGCATGTCACTTGGTCATTATAGCCAGGTGAGCTGATATTTAAGATTTACACATACAAGGCATACATACATTCTCACATACACAAGGAGAACAATCAGATATTGGTACAAGAGCTCCGCAAATGGCGTATAATACCCTGCCATGATGTCAAACCAATGAATGACAGCTATGAGAAAATAACGATTTCTTCGTTAGATGCAGACCAGTCATCCTATAAAGTTTCAAAGCGATCCGCTAAACGGTTATGGAATTAACACCAGGAAACCAATTTTCAAGATGGCCACTGGTGGCTGGCAACCATATTGGATTTCGGATCATCTACAATTTCAATAAGTTTCTTCCTAGGACCTTAGTCCAGTCATCCTACGAAGTTTCAAAACGATCCGCTAAACGGAAATGGAATTCTTGTTCAGAAACCAGTTTTCAAGATTGCTGCCAATGACTGGCGGCCACCTTGGATTTAGGATCATCGTCAATTTCAAAACGTTTCTTGTCCAGACTTACAGTACAGCTCAGAGTTAACTTAACGTACGAACGGGTCTGAAATACGTGCATGATGCGTTGAAGGCCCGTTTCCAATGCATCGGTTTGAAAAATACAATGCATTCACAACGCATCTAGTTAATTTTTTTTATGCATTTAAAATAATAAATATATGCGTTGAGAACGAGCATTAAATGCGTAAATAAGCAAGTTTGAACTTGTTTGATGTCCCCCAGAGATAGTGCCAAACGCGTTGTTAAAAGCAAAACGGAACAGACGCCAAATTTTAAATGCATTTAAAAGATTTGTATGTGCATTGCGTAATACCCGGCATACATACCAACTCCACGGCTCCAACTACCCGGAATCCAATCAAACTTACATTGCCCGTAGTACATTACATTTCCTAGAAGGGGCAAAGGTAAATATGAGAAAGTTTTCCTAAAAAAGACAGCGGGACATAATATTAAAAATCAAAATTATAAATATTACGAAACACAAAATCATGATTCCCGGTTGAGAATTAATGTAACGATGTGCCCCTGAACGTTTTGCGCCCCTGAACATTTTGCATCTAGTGCAAGAACCGTAAGCATCGGTTCGTTTAGCATTTATCTTTTATAAACATCCAGCGCAGCGAAACATGCCGACTTGCGAGATTTGACATAGGTTAATCATAGTGAAAATTGTCCGTAAGCAACTTCATTATCACTTCTACGCATCACCTGTGTTCGCGATGAACAAACAGCGAATAAAGGCAAAATTATGGATTAAAGATGTTAAAATATAGCTTACATGTATGTGTACCAATGCTCGACTAATGTAGACGCTTTTTATTAAAACATGCAGATGGTGTGGTTTTTATTGATAATATGACGCACAAATTAGCAGATTCGTGTCCACTACCGCAATATCCCCATCAGTGCTCTACACGAAAAAAGACTAGTTCAGGGCTAGTTATGAAATACTATGCGGCCCTAAAGCTGTAATATGTACCGATGTCTCATTGGCTTTTCCCGGAAATAAAACGCCCGTAGTGATTTAATGCTTTTCTTTTTGTGACATTCGGTAGCTTTCGGATTCACTATATTGCAATGTAATGTAGCCGAGTATAACACATTGTTGTTGCCTCACTCGGGAAACAGGCCGAGGAAATGAGCAATCGCCGCACACACATCCCCAAAGCAAAAAGCTGAAGGAACAATACCAAGTGGTGAGCGGCCAAGAGGCAGTTTTTGAACGATGCTGCAACCCATCAACCGCCAGAGAAGCGGAACTGGTGATAGCCGCCACCACAGTCAGACACAGCCGCCTGCATCGATCTCAGAGCCCAAAACGAAGGCCAGAAAAGAGAACCGCGGACCGCCGCCAAAGTAACAGGCAACCTAGAAGGTACAACCGCCAGTATCCAAACATGCCAGACAGAAGACAAGGGCCAAGCCGCCAACCAGCCAATTCCAACCGCAGGGACAATAGAGGGACCAGATGCAGCTACCCCAATCCGCTAATGGACACCAGAAGCAATATAGCCATAGAACAGCTCTTTCAAGCCGTCCAGAATTTGAGAGATTCCAGAGCATGACTAGACAATCAACGGTTCAAAAAGAACATTTTCTTAATTAAAATAAGTTTTAACATTTCAATCAATGTTCACTCACTGTTTTCATCAAACCGTAACAATAATGCTGGTAATACAGATTCTGAAACTTATGTTTCTCCTTTTGTTTTCAACCTCTCAGATTCCCCTCTCAACATGGCAACCGTCAGTCTTTTAGATAAAGGTTTGGGCTTTAGCCCTACGGTCTCAGAACCAAACATGGGAAGCCTATACACTGATTTACAGGCATTTTTTAGACGCATGTGTCTGAAACATTTCTTCACCCCCAACCCGCACCCACCACATGCACTCTTACAACAGGGAGCCGGTACTACAATCCCACCACCGGTACCGGCTCCACCTACATTTCAAGACGTCATAGCAAGGAAATTTGCCGCCAAAAAAACTTCAATGCCGCCACCCACATTGGATGCGCCATTTGAAGCCTTTTTCAAGGCAATAAGGTAAGAATATGGAAAACATATTCACCATAGAACGAAGTTAAGTAACCTGAGCACTAAGGAAGCCACAGCCCTTGTGCAACTTAAAAACAATCACTCCATAGTGATTAAGAAAGCAGATAATGGACAAGCAACGGTAGTCCAAAACAAAACGGATTACATAGCAGAAGCAAACCGCCAACTAGCGGACATAAGGTTCTACAAAAAGGTCGATCAAGACTTGACATTAAAACATACTAACCTTGCAAAAAAAGACTAGACCAACTAGTCAGAGACAAAGAGATTGATGCACAAACTGCCGGCAGACTATTACCAAAACCGCCAATCACAGCTAGATTTTACCTACTACCAAAGGTACATAAAAGCAAACAGAACGGTTTAGTCCCAGGCAGACCGATCATCAGCGGCATAGGCTGTCCGACAGAACTCATCAGCAGTTTCGTGGACGAACACATCAAGGTTCATGTCACAAAGATCAAATCATATGTGAAAGACACCACAGATTTCATCAACCAACTAGAAGCATTCGGTCCAACAAAACCCGGCACGCTTCTAGTAACAATGGATGTCACCTCACTGTGTACTAACATACCCAACAATGAAGGACTAAGAGCGGTGGCCAAATTCTGCAGCAAATTTGGGGTACCAGGCGATCTCTCCATCAGAGGATTAATAAACCTTCTAAAACTTGTCCTCGAATGCAATAACTTCGAGTTTAATGGCGAGCACTACCTACATATAGGAGGAACCGCCATGGGAAGCAAGGCCGCCTGCACCTTCGCATGCATCTTCATGGCCGACTTAGAGCAAAGATTGCTGCAGACTGCACCACACCAGCCTGCACTGTATGTTAGATACATAGATGACATATTCATAATCTGGGAGCACGGCAAAACAGCCCTAGAAGAGTTCGTCACATACATGAATGAAGCTCACCAGAGCATCAAATTTACCATGGAATGCTCAGAAACACAAGTTTCTTTTTTAGACACACTGATCAAACAGACACAGGATCATTCTATCATCTTTGATCTCTATACAAAACCGACAGACACCCACGGCTACCTGCATTATGACTCAGCCCATCCCTCAAACTGTAAGGACTCGTACCCATACGGACAATTCCTCAGGTTGAGAAGCATCTGCACGCTCATAGAGGACTATGACAAAAACAGTATCCTCCTACAAGGACACTTTGAAGCACGAGGCTACCCCACAGGCATCATGAACAAATCTAGGGCCAAAGCCAGATCACAAGACAGACAACAAATCCTCCACCCACCACCAAAAACAACTGCCAAAACTCAAATACAAAGACCAATCTTTGTATGTGAGTTCACCAGGACAGGCGTTTTTCTGAAGAAAACCGTAAAGAAGTACTGGCCAATTCTGGAAGCCAGCAACAAATGCAGGTTAGCATTTCCAGAAGCACCGCGGTTTGGATACAGGAAGAACAAAACAATCAAAGACACGATTGTCAGGGCCAAACTCCCAACAGAACACGCCCCTGTAACGCACAGAACCCCATTTATCACATGCAAAACAAAAAACTGAACCATCTGCCACAGGATGGAGAAAAGCAGATTCTTCTCAAGCTCTCACACGTGCCTATCCTACAAGGCGAAAATAATAGGCAACTGTCAGACAAGAAACATTGTCTACCTACTAACATGTAGCAAATGCAACAAACAATATGTGAGAGAATCCCTGCGCACCTTTAAGGTCAGAATTCAAGAACACTTGAGATCTGTATCAAATCTCTACAAAAGTGAGAGATACGACACCCCAGTTGCCAGGCATTTCAACAAACCTGGACACGCACGAACAGACGTGCAGTTCAGAATCATACAGGTTCTCTCATCAGACCCCAATGATGAAAACTCCACACCGTGGAGGAGACATAAGGAATGCCATTGGATACATCAGCTCCACACGATGGAACCTATAGGCATCAATCTAGCAAGTTAGGGAACACCCTTTACCTGGACCAACACGCCTACTATAGGCAGACATGCCCAGTACGTTGTTATTACACTCGGAACTGATAATGCGACATACTGCCAATTATTCAACATTGAATGAGGCCTCCCCCTAAAATCATGACAGGAATTTTGCAAAAATTTATGGTACCCTGGCAAAATATAATTGCATAATGTGTGTATGCCCGAGTAATTAGTTGCCCTTCTTGGTCGACTCGCATAATGTTGTTATACCAGCGCGGCGTAATTACATGTATGAACGCATTTCACGTTATCAGATTTCAAACGAATTGTCTAACCAATATCATAAATGCGTTGTGTAATAAGTTCTGATGCATTGTCAAACTATTTCCAACCATTTGTTTTACTTTCACACCACGTTGTTTTACCGTTCACAACGGAAACTGATGCATCCATTATTTTAAAACAGACCCGCTATGTACGCGTCATGCACGCCTTGCGGACGCATATTATGTTAAGTTAACTCTGAGCTGTACTGTAGTCCAACCACCCTATGAAGTTTCAAAGCAATCCGATAAATGGTAACAGAGTTATCATCCGGAAACCAACTTTCACATGGCCACCGGTGGCTCACGGCCATCTTGGATTACGGATAATTGTCAATTTCGATAGACTTCTTCCTTAAACATAATCCTTCCTCCCGACATGTATAAAGTTTCAGAAAGATACCATAAATGGTAATGGAGCTATCATCCGGAAACCACTCTGCCACCCACCTGCCCTCCCGCGCAGACCTCACCATCACATAATACTCCAATTTTTTGGTGGGCTATAAAACCTCGTCCAGATTTGACATACATGTAAACAGAGCTCTAGATAAGCTTTTCATTAATTGGGTCATTCACTCTTAGAAATTTTGTAAATTGGGTTTTTTGGAAATTTATTGAGTTTTTTTAATTAAGTTATTATACATTATTAGCAATAGAACTGAAATTAATTGGGTGATTGGCTATTTTTATTGGGCGAAAACGCAAAAAACCTGCTTATCTAGAGCTCTGCATGTATATAAAATGCTGTTGCTTTTAGTGGCTTAACTGTCTGCCTACTGAATTTCTACAGACTACATTTCTCATAGGGTTTAACTTCGGATAAGCTGAATATTTTGAAAACAATTTGACTGAGTTTTGTTGGTAGCTAAGTCACTAACAACTTTCAGTCAAATTGTTTTCACAATATTCAGCAGGCCAGTTATTTGCCCATTGAAATTATTATGTAGGGGTTTGCAGTAGTCAGAGAGTTAACCCTTACCACTTTGATGCCAAACCTTTAAATTTTCAAATTAAATTAAAAGATGAACTGGTGTTCATTTTTCAACCAATTTGGTGGAAGATGGTGCTGTCGTCCAAGATTGTTGAAAAATGTACACCAGATTCTTCGCAGTCGAACCAATAAAAACTAGAATTTTGACATCAGAGTATTAAGGGTTAATGCATGGTTAGTTGGTTACCCCACCTGAAGAATTCACTGACTACTTGGACTTTGCCCTGAACATTTACAGCACATGTCTTGTCCTTGAGCAACTCTCTGTAATAAAAATAGAACACTATCACATTACATTGTAAACAGACATGACAGAACCTAAGAGCAATCAGGCAGACACTTCACACTTTTCTTCATATCAATATCCAGGACCAAAGTTGGTGAATGATCACAATGTCCTTTCTCACGTTAAAATTTAAGACAAATCAAATTAGTCGTGTCTAAAATATCTATGCACAGATCCAAGATGTGATCTGACCCGTATTCAGTCATGTTTTAAACCCAGATCATGGCAAAACACTGCAAAGACTGGTTTGAAACCTTTTTCGCGACAAAATTGTCACCAAATTAGATCATTAGTTTCTGAGATACACCTGAGATACACATCTGAAGATGTCTCTTGACAGATAGACAGATGGACGGATGCCTAGACAGATGGATAGAGAGACACTCGCATGTCTAGTGCAATATGCCACTTTCTGGCAAGACTAATCATGCTTAATCCTTTCACCTACAAAGCCCTCAAAAAGTAAATTAGAATTTATGATATAAAACTTATTTTGTTGAATATTTTGAAAGTAATTTGGCTCGAAGAAGTTGCTGCCATGGGCTTCCAGTTTTAAATTAATTTCAAAAAGAATTTTCCTGTATTATTGCTTTACAAAACAAGAGAGTCAGCTGGAGGCTGACAATACACCCCGTCCGCAACATGTGTACATTCCCGTCTTTTGGTCATATCCAATCATCTTACCAAGTTTCATCCAATTCCCTAGGAAAATGTAGGAGTTGCAGTGACAGGATTTTGGGGATGTTTAAACAGACGCATTTTGCCCTCAAAATCGGTCATGCATGACCGATGCAAAACCATTTAATGCAAAACCCTTTAATATTAGGCACATCTTTGGGTGGCGCACAATCATCCTACCAAGTTCCATCCAATTTCCTCTGTAACTGTAGGAGTTGCAGCGACAAGATTTTCTGGATGTATGGACAGACGATGTACGGCCAACCAAAATTAGTCAGCCATGAATATCTTTTATCATTAGGCACATCTTTGAGTGGTGTACAATCAACCAGCCAGTTTCATCCAATTCCCTCTGTAACTGTAGGAGGAGTTGCAGCGACAAGATTTTTGGGATGTATGGACAGATGGCGTATGGTCCCCAAAATCAGTCATGCATAATCAATGAAAATTTTTTAACATTAGGCACATCTTTGGGTGGTATACAATCAACATGCCAGTTTCATCCAATTCACTCTCTAACTGTAGGAGTTGCAGCAACAAGATTTTCGGGATGCACGGACAGACGACGTACGACCCCCAAAAGCAGTCATGCATGACCAGTGAAAACTTTTTTAACATTAGGCACATCTTTCGGTGGTGTACAATCATCCTACCAAGTTTCATCTAATTCCCTCTGTAGCTGTAGGAGTTGCAGCGACAAGATTTTCGGGACGTACATGTATGTACGGACGGACATACATGTACGGTCGGGATGAAAGCATAATTAATGAGATATGAGGAATTCATCGGTGAAAGTTTTCATTCGTAAAATACTGAGTCAACAGACCTGTTTGTAAGGAGAAGTGCCGCATCTTTAACTGAGAGAAGCAGCAAGTTATCCATGCTCACTCTGCAGATAGAGAAAATGTATATGCAAAATGTATTTATGTCTGGACAATCAAAGTGTAGATACCTTGTGAGGTAATGATTGTGATGTCATCATACATGCCCTGAGCTGATTATGATGTCATGCTAGGTCAGATGATGGATGGATACTCTGGAAGGGTGAATTGACTACGGTATATCCAGGTGGAAACGGTTGACATTAAAGGTGCTGCAGAAACTCCCAGGTATAATGATAGTCCAGATTATTTTTCTAAACATTAACAATATACCCTCATTCTCTTGTAATTATGAATAATATAATGCCTTTACTTAACCCTTTAATGGTCAAAATCTTTCAAGAAAATTCAATTTTTTGCTGTTGAATGTCCATTTGCAAGCCAAGATAAGACAATATTTGAAATTTTCCCCCTGTGATGTCTGACTCGATTACTGAACCAGTTTTTCCAGTGATAAATTACCAAAAATTGTCTTATAATGACCTGCAAATGGACATTCCTCAACACCACTGCAGAAGCTGGTTTTGGCCAGCTTGACTATTTACGGGTTAACCCACATAAATCCACATTACCAGAAGCTTGGCTTCCGAAGGATTTAAGTGGAAAAGAAAAGGTTACGTTTTTCTTCAATTCTTTTTGATGTAAAAAAATTATCAATTAAAGATTTGTTAATGACAGTTACTGTTTTTATTCGAGGAAAGGACGCTAGCTTGTAATGGATGCAGGCTAAATTTTGGCCCAAACCCTCCTCAATTCAGTTTGCATGACCTCATTAAATATAAGATCATCAACTGGATGGCTTGAAATTCTTAAACATTTTGACCACGGCTTAAAAGCAAGTTTTCTGGTATTCTGTTCAGAATTTGTTCTATAAATCGATAGGTCATATTTGGTCCTAGCTCCGTTATTCTGTATGGACCATCCTATTTTGGACACGGCTTCTTAGAAAGGCCTCTTTTTCTCGGTGTAGTAATACTTCGTCACCTGCCTGAAATATTCAGGTGCTTTTGATTTTTGTGATAGCTGTTTGTACTTCACCAGGGTTTTCTCAATATATGTCTGTGCTAATATTCTTGGAGTCGTTCAAGTTGTCAATCAGATCGGTAAAGTAGTCCTGCACATTCCAAGTCAGTGTCTGCTCGGGAACAATGGCAGTGTCAATTGGCAAAATTTTACATCACATTACCAAACATGAGTTCAAAGGGTGAAAAATGGGTGGATTCAGAGCATGGACATGGTGTCTTCCCATTAGCACACCTGGCAGACATTTAGGCCAGTTTGTGTGTTTTGCTCTAAGTGGCTTACTGATTAGGAAACTTCAAAACAAACGAAGTAGAATTCACATTCTCTCAATGATTAAACAGCGTTCATACACCGTGGGCAAAATAAAATTCCATACTTTTTCCAGACTTATAAAAATTCAAAATTCCAAGCCCACTATTACTAATAAGTAGTGACTAATCAGTATTGACACAATATTTATGACTATCCTAACACACACACACACACACACACCCCTAACCACCCAACAAAAAAAACCCAAAGAATGTGAATATCTTAACATTATTGTGTCTTATCTAGTTGAGCAACCATCCCTATCCCACTTATTAGACTCTCATATAAAATCTCCATTTGCAGACCTTGATGCCTAGAGATGATTATTTTTATTTACCACTGGAATGATGCTTCTGACAGGCTCGTTAACCAAACCTGTCATTTCAGTGATAAATTTTTAACAAGAGCTCTGCAAACGGCGCATAATACCCCGCCATGATGACAAACCAATGAATGAGAACTATCAGAAAATAGTTTATTTTTTCCTCAGACCTAGACCAGTCATCCTATGAAGTTTCAAAGTGATCTGCTACACAGTCATGGAGTTATCATCTAGAAACCATTTTTCGAGATGGCCGCCAGTGGCTGGTGGCCATATTGGATTTAGGATCATAGTCAATTTCAAGAAACCTAATTTAACCACCCTATGAGGTTTCAAAGCAATCCAATAAATGGTAATGGAATTATCATCTGGACACCAATCTTCAAGGTGGCCGCCCTTCGCTGGTGGCCATCTTGTATTTTGGATTATCGTCGATTTTGATAGCTTTCTTCTCCAAATCTAGTCCAACCACCCTATGATGTTTCAAAGTAACCCGATAAACGATAACGGAGCTGTCATTAGGAAACCAATTTTCATAACACCCGCAGGTGACTGGTGGTCATTTTGGATGTGGTATCAAGGTTAATTTTGATAGATTTCTTCCCCAGACCTAGCCCTACCATCCTATGAAGTTCCAAAGCAATCCAACATATGGTAACAGAGTTACCATCCGGAAACCAATTTTGATGATCACCAAGCATCTTGGATTTCAGATCATCGTTAATTTCTATACGTTTCTTCACCAAACCCAGGCCCGAGAATTGTTCCTGCGGTCCTGAGCAACCAATTTTTAGGGCATGGCAACCAAATTTTAACACACTGTCAAATATAGATGCATCAAGTCTAGAAATCATAGAATCCATGTTCCCTATGTTGGGCAATGTTAATATAAGATAAGGCTGTGTGGTGGCTGACGAGGAGTCTTGTGTCCAACTTGCAGAGACAAGTTGAAGTACACGCAGAGAAATTGCAATATTTGGAGAACTTATGCTGCAGTAACAGACGCATAACGGTACCCTTATAGAGCGACTTCTTCAAAGTACATCGTAGAAAGGTTAACTTTTCAACATCTGGATCCGCACCTGTGGCATGTGTGGTTGTGCATAAACCTGTGCACTTCAGTTTTGTATGCTGGACCTTGTCAAGTTATTGTATACACCTGTGCAAAAGTTAAGCACCAGCAAAAACAATAGAACGTAGAAACATGATGGTACAACTAGGCTGCCATACTTTTTGTCCCCGCGTTAGCTGACATAATTCCAAGTACGAAATGCACATGCATGCATGACTTCACGCCGCTTGATGTCCGTGCGTGGCGGGAAACAGCACACGTGTTCAGTTATGTAAAAGTCCAGTTTGAGGTGTAGAACATTACATACAGATTTAGGCGACAAGATTAGGAATTTTGTGTTCATGACCGTGGTTTATTTGTACAGAGAGAATTATCTCTTGATTGTGAACCGCTATGGCAAGACGAAGGTTAAGTGATCGTGTGAAATGGCAAATCATAGGCATGCATACCACTGGTATGTCATGCAGAGAGATTGGCAGACAGCTGAACATTAACCATACTGTAATCAGTCGTTTGATTGCAAAACATGGGCAAACTAACGAGGTGAAGGACAGGCCTAGATCTGGAAGACCGAAGAAGACTACTGCCCGTGATGATCGAGCCCTAGTACGCCTTGTTAGGAGATCTCCATTCACCAACAGCAGAGTGCTCAGCCAGCAATGGGAAACGCGCAATAGAGTGTCAATGTCTACCGTCAAAAGGAGACTGTATGCTGCTGGCATGAAAGCTAGGAGACCTGTCAGACGTCCTCTCCTCACTGCACACCACAAAGAGGAGCGTCTGAGGTGGTGCAACGAAAGAAGACACTGGAACATGAGATCCTGGAGACGGGTACACTGGTCCGATGAAAGTCGGTTCCTACTTCATGCCACAGATGGTCGAACTCGTGTATGGAGGTCCAGACGCACGCGTACGACCAACGTAACATCATGGAAGAAGTTCCATTTGGTGGAGGTTCCGTTATGATATGGGGGTGCATCTCATTTGATTGTAAGCTGGATCTGTTGACTGTACCTGGAACACTAAATGGACAAAGATATCAAGATTCCATACTGGATAGAGTTGTGGTCCCTCATTTTGTAAATCATGCACCTGGAACCCACCCTATATTCATGGATGACAACGCCCGACCACATCGTGCTAGAGCTGTGCATGAATACCTCCGCCAGAATGCCATCGAAACCCTACCATGGCCAGCAAGGAGCCCTGACATGAACCCTATTGAGCATATCTGGGACATTCTGGGAAACATGGTGAGAAGGAGGGATCCTCCTGTGCAGAACCTACAGTAATTAACAGACGCACTCCATCTTGAATGGCAACGAATACCACAATGGCGTATCAGTCGGTTGGTGACCAGCATGAGACGTCGTGTCCAGGCCGTCATCCAGGCACAAGGTGGATATACCCGGTATTAATAATGACAGTCTCAAACTCGTGCACAGATGTTAAACTTCGTTTTCAGACACCATTAATGACAATCTAGCCACGTGTGTCAACTGTAGGGAAATAGTTGTCAGTTGTGTCAACGTAACCATATTCAGGCCTCGTTTTCAAGTTCAAACAAAAACATACAGTGTTTCCCCACCATCATAATCAGCATTCCTCTAGTTGCATTATTACCTCTTGCACTAAGATGGATGGGTACATAAATGTTTATGCTATTGCTTTCTTCATAGCACATGAATATACCCTCGCATGTGCGTAAAAATAGGGTGGTGCTTAACTTTTGCACAGGTGTATACATTCATTACCCTCAGTTTAATAACGACATACTGGCCGTGTCCGTCCGTGGTGGGCGTGTTGGTCCAGTTGTCTGACAATGAAAACTCCACCCCATGGCGAAAACAGAAGGAATGTCATTGGATATACCAGCTCCACACAATGGAGCCTATGGGCATAAACTAAGCCGGAAAAGGGACGCTTCTCCCCTGGACCAACACGCCCACCACGGACAGACACGGCCAGTATGTCGTTATTAAACTTTAATTCCTAGTGTCCCCAAGAATCCATCTTTTCAGTCAGATAATATCTATCTACACAATTTTTGGCGACGTCATCACCATCGCCATAGATGTCACACACTGACGTCATACCCATTGTCATCACCGCGCATCTTTTCAAGATGCTTCTAAATATGGCACTTTTACGTGGATTTCAGCACAAAGCTTTCTCCCCATCTTTAGATTTAAATAAAATTAAATTTAATTGCACCATATAAAAGAACAACAAAGACGCATACTCACCAAGTTGTCGTGCTTCTCTATTTTATTATTCCTCCTTTATTTATCTTTATAAAAACAAATTTTCAAAACATAAGTAGATTTTTCATAACTTCAAATATCTAACCAGTTTTGATTTTGATTTTGTGTAACCGTGATTGCAGGAAATGTCAATTTCCCATTCTCCGAGATCTAACAATACTCACCATTCTGTTACTTCTGATATACAGCTGGCCCTGACAGCGGCTCTAGGATTATAGACTTAGAAAGCTTTACCGACTCCTGGGAACCGGGTACTCGGCTCCCAACTGCCGAGTACCCGTTTACCATAGAGCTCATATTGTTTGCATAGCCACCAAACAAGAGAAAACTATGGCTTGCCTCCGTGGGGCTGGGAGGCTGGGTCCGTAACAGAATGGTGAGTATTGTTAGATCTCGGAGAAAGGGAAATTGACATTTCCTGCATTCTCCTTCGATCAATACTCACCATTCTGTTACTTCTGATATACACCAGATTTGATCAGTAACCTGGTGGGAAGGGGCAAGCCATAAATGCTAATTTTGCCCCTTGGAGAAAGATTTTAGACTTCAAACTTGACTAACGGAGACCTAAAAGGACCGTCAAGTTCACGGAACCGAATCACATTCGCGTCACAGTCCTCCCCCCTTTTTCCTCCTAAGAAAAGGGAGAGAACTAACGAACATGTATCTCGCCTGAAAACACAAATATGCCAAGAGGGTTAACTGCTCCCTGCATACTCCATGTATTAGCCTGGGAATGAGCATGAATATATAAGATGAATGAACATGATACATATCCATAATACAAAAAACTCTCACTATTGAATTACCTTATGATAATTGGACTTCAGACGTACCGCCTCCAACCATTCACCGGTTCGGCCATCAGTGACACAATCTGGTTGACATCCTCTCGCCTGACCATGCCTGCTTTAGGTTCTTTTCTTACCGAAGTGAGAAAAGGGTGAAAAGCAGTGTGGTCACTAACTATCGTTTCAAAACAGCTAAAGCGAGTGGATTGGCTGAGTCTGACACATCCCTCATATAGTAATCCGTGAATGAGGACTCACAGTGCCATTGTGCAACGGCCATGATGTCCTATAACGGAACACCATTGTAAAGGGCGGTCGAGGCGGCTATTCCTCTGACATTGTCTGCCCTTACGCCTTGCACCTGGTGCCCAGTCGCCATCTCCTGAGTAGTCTGAATGCAGTCGATCACCCAACGAGAGATAGTATCCATGGATGCGGCGCCATAAGACTTTTTATGGCAGATCCACAGATGTCTATCATTCGACCGTAACGAGTCAGTCCGTTTCTTGTACTTAGTCAAAGCACGGACCGGGCACCAGACACTGGCATCACGATCAAACCTAGTTAACTTCGGTATAATGATCGGTTTGCCGGGATATCTCAAAGATTGGTTCTTTGACATAACCTCTGCTCTTGGCAGAAGACGCAGACCTTCTCCAGAAACAATAAATCGGTTCCTCTCTGCCGAAAGCGCATGGATCTCACTGCGCCTTCTAGCTGAGGAAGCTGCCAATAGAAAGACCGCCTTTTTAGAGTCAAATGCTTTAGACTAGCCGAACGCAACGGTTCGAAAGGGTGCTTGGCCAGTACATTAAGCACTAAAGATAGACTCCAGGCTGGAATGACTACCGGTTGTCTCGGTCGGAGATTGCTCATTCCCTTCAACATCACATTTAACTGGGCCACCTCTGGACTATCCCTGTTGGCTAGACAAGGGATAACTGATGCCAAAGCTGACTTGTATCCAGCAACTGTGACGGGAGCTAGTCCTGAAAAGAACAGCTCACAGAGAAAGTCTGCTATTTGCTGATAGTGGATTGAAAGGTATCAATACCCTTTTCTTCACACCAGTCTGCAAATCTGTTAACCTTGTTGTTATATGACTTGAAGGTTGACCTCCTTCTCGCAGCCGCGATGAAATCAGCAGCCTGTCGAGAAAAGCCTTCCGACGTGGAACATTGTTTGATAACATCCACGCAGTCATTGAACATTTCGGGACACTCGTGTAGGAAGCGTCCCTTGGCCTGGGAGATTATGTTCGGAATCTCGGGCAACTGCACAGGATTTTCCACCAGCAGATCTAGAAGATCCGTGAACCACGCCCTGCTCGGCCAATACGGCGCTATTAGCAGGACCAGACACGGTTCCTCCCTGACCTTCACCAAAACCTTCGGTAGAAGAATGGTGGGTGGGTACGCGTAAGCGTGCATCCCTCTCCAGCTTATCGCCAGAGCGTCTGTATCGACGGCATTTGGATCTGTAATCGGCGAGACATATGTCATGATTTGAGCATTTTCCTTTGTGGCGAACAAGTCCACGTTGGGTTTGCCCCAATGCTCGAAGATCCGTCGCAGAACTGGAGGGTTGAGGGACCATTCTGTTGGCAGGATTCTCTGTCTGCGAGACAAAGCATCCGCCAGAATGTTCAATCGGCCAGGAATACGAGCTGCTTTCAAAACAACCGAGTAATTCCTGCACCATTGAATCAAGTGCCACACCCTGATACACAGAGTGGGCGACCTGGTCCCGCCTTGGCGATTTATATATGATACTACTGTCGAATCGACCGACCGTATCAATATCACCCTGACCCTGATCATCGGAAGGAACTCTTCCAACGCCAGTTCCACTGCCATCATTTCCAACAGATTGATATGCAGCTGACTCTCCGGGAGAGTCCATGTGCCCGAGACCTGGTTCTCCCAGGCAGGCACCCCACCCTTCCAGCGATGCATCCGTGTAGATGGACAGCTGGGGGCGGGGTAGGTGCAGCAAAACCCCTAATAGGAGATTCTGACGCTGTTTCCACCATAGAAGATGCGATATTATCGGCTCCAAAACTTTGTTTTGACAGGGGTTCTGTTCTCTGTTTCCACAGAGACATCAGATACAACTGGATAGGCCTTCGCATTAGAGCATCGTACGGGATAACCTGCTCCATGGAGACCATCATGCCCAGCATCTGAAGGAACCGCCTCGCCTTGAATGTGGTTTCCCACTCGAAAACTCTTGAGGATGGCTAACAGAGACACCACTCTGGGCTCTGATGGGTAAACCCTGCCCTCCTCAAGGTCGAATCGCATCCCAAAATAAACGAAACGTTGAGTGGGCGTCAACTCGGATTTCTCCTCGTTGACTATGCAGCGTAGATCTGAAAGTAACTTCAGAGTCAGAGCAGTATCCACGTTCAACCTGGCTGCCGAGTCTGCCTTAAGCAGCCAGTCGTCTATGTAGGTGTGTAGCGCCACGTTCTCTTTTCTGAGAAACGCTGTCACCGCAAGGACCACTCTTGTGAAAACCCTCGGTGCTGTCGACAGGCCAAACGGGAGACTGTAAACTCCCATACTTGATTCTGAAACGCAAATCTCAGAAACCTGTGCCAACTCCGATTCATAGGAATGTGGAAATATGCATTTTTCAGATCGATCGATACACACCACATTCCTTTCCTCAATCCCGCATTACCGACCTCGGCGTTTCCATCTGGAACCGAGGCGTATGGATAAACCAATTTAATGGCCTGAGATTGAGTATGGGTCTCCATCCCCCTGTGCTCTTGGGGACAAGGAACATGTTTGAATAGACGCCTGGAGTGTTTCGATTTGCTGGTTTTATTGCTCCCGTCAGAAGCAAACCCGACACTTCCTTTTGAACGGCTTCTAACTTGTCTGGCTCCCTTGGTACGGGTGTCCAGACAGGTGCCAAAGACAGATTTTGTGGTGGAAAGTCCCACCACTCCGGCATGTAACCCTGGGATAACCATCCCAGGACCAGACTGTCTGACGTCACACCTTGCCAGGCCTCGACGAAACGCATGAGCCTTCCACCCACCATAGACGCCTCGACGTCTAACGGGGTTGTCCGGCTCGCAGTCCGCCCCCCCCACTCTTTCTTAACGAGAGAGAGTGAGAACCATTTCGTTCTAGGCACGACGGGTATAACTGGCACCGCTGTTCCTGTCGCACAGGCGCGGTCCAGGCGGATATGAAGGGAGCTTTCGTACCCTCAGGTACGCTTCGGCCCCTTCTGTCCGCCATTTGAGGCCTTACCCTTACCCTTCCGCTTGCCCTTCCCGCCTCTAGGGCGGTCAGGAGCAACATTGGGGAGGGTAGGCGCCTCTACAACCTTCCTGGGCTTCTTCGCCGGCGGCGGCTCTGAAACCCCAGCTGAAGCAGAAGTCGCAACAGGCCTAGCTTTCGCCTTGCCCTTATGCTTCTTCTGCTCCTTTGAAGGTTGTCCCGTTAGCGGTTTCCCCACAGGCCCTAGTGCATGCGCTTGCCGCACTAGCTCTAGCTGTAGGTTTACCGCTAACCGATTCTGCGCGATACTGGCGGTATCCTCTAAGATGGCCCATGCTTGGCCACCGAAGATGCTAGGCCCTGTCAGGGGTGTCCCAAGGAGACGCTCCCTGACTGCCGTAGCCGGACGCATATGGTCAATGACCATTTGCCTCCTGGATTTTGTCACACGCGCTTGCACCCTTGCCAATGCGTCCATCGACAGCACCAGGCCGTCATTGACACATGAAAGCGCCACAGGTGGCACAGGGTGGCCTGCCCCGCTTCAGCCCACACCGACTGAAGGAGACGATAAGAGTGGTTGACATCGCATAGGGACAGGACTTCTTAATGGTGTACCTGAGACTTGTCCACAAGTGCCGGACCGGGGTGACCCGGCACGGCACTCTGGACGCCCAGTACCCATCGGTCATCCTCCGTGACCGACGGGACTACACCATACCTGTCGTATTCCCCCCGCGGAATACGACATCTTGCCCGCACCTCCCTGGAGGCCGCAGGGAGCTGACCCTTGGTCATCAGTTGTTTGCTATAAATAGCATCCAACCATTCTATGAACCGTGGATCCAGTCCCACTGACTGGATCCGGGCCGCGGGCAAAATCCCCGTCCTGATCGACGCAACCGACGGACGGGGCGCATCTTCATCAGCCGTGGCCGAAACCACAGACGGGTCAACCCTGGCTAGCCACGCCAGAGCATCTGACCAATCTACCTCCGATGAAGACACCCCTGCAAACACGTCACCCGTTGACGTGCTCACGGGTCTGCCAGCCACGGCCTCCCAGCAAGGAGCCACGGCTGACACGCCAGGCACTCCGGTACCACACGGTTCCGCCGCCACCCCATGAAACACTCCGGTCCATGGGGTAGGTCCGCACGGAAAACCGTACGGACCCGTAGCAGTCGCGGAACCATAGCCGGACACGGGCGCCCACGGCACCCCACGTCCGACTGCCAGACCAGGCGAGATAGGTGAGTACCACGCCCGGCCCGGCACACCCGTTCCCGTGACGGCTGGTGCCAAACCAAGCCGCACGGAACCGGTGCACGGTAACGGATTTGCCTCAGCCACAGGCGGAGCCGCTGACCTGGCTTGCGCCAAACCAGACAAATGGAGGCCGGTTCCGTCTAGGATGGAATCAACCTCCATATTCTCCACCTGCGGCTTCACGGGCCGCAGCAACCTCTCCTCCTCGGCCTCCTCGTCTTCAGACTCCGAAGAGTCGTCACTAGACGAGTCAACCGTGGAACCGTCCTGGCGGACGACTCCCACACCTGACGGACCGGCCACCGCTACTGGACCACCCGGAGGTGGCCGCAGAGAAACAGAAACCCGTCTGGCCGAAGCCAGACGGGACTGCCAGGGGGCCGTACGAGACGGCCCCCTCGGTAACCAGTCCAGAATCCTGTCCGAGGACAGGATCCGTACCAGGCATGGGGAGAAACTGCCCCCCAACCTTTGGTAGCAGGGACGACACCAGCGTGGTCAGAACGCTATGCAGAAAAACCCTGCAGAGCCGGACCAAACCACGCCGGCGGTGCCATCCCCGCCACCTCCAGCTGGGGACGTGGAGCACCCGCACCGGCCGAACCCGGCGCTCCACGATTTACTCTCGGACCGCCTGACCCCGCGTCAGACCCAGCCAAGTCCTTCTGGGCAAGGAACTTAACCATCGTTTCGACGGACCACACTGCACAAACATTACACCTATGATCTATATTACACAGGGCACACATAAAACAGACATGGTCCTTGAACATTACACGGACAAACTTATGGCAGTCGTCACATGATGGCGGGGCTGGCTTGGCCTATAAAATAAGCACAAACCTACAATAAACAAGCGGAACGAGACCCGGATGGAAGGCAGACAATTAATTTTCAAATAATTTGACTCATAAATTAACCGTAACCTCCCCGCACCCCACCACGTTACAACAACGATCGCATTGATTATGACGACAAGTACGCGGCGGGCACAACACACCCATAATAGATCCTCCAGGATGTGTAACGGCTCCAGGAATCATATCGCATAGCATTCAGGGTATATTTACTAATCAATATAAATTATACTCCTAACGAACGCAGCACGATATGTGAAGAAAACAACAAAATGTATAACAAAACTGCTGTCTCACACGGTAAAACCGCAGACCACACATCTACTCAAGAATTTTGAAACCACCGATCATTGCAAACCGATCGTGATCGCATGTAAACTTGATCATTCTAAAGTTTCCGGTACCATTTTTAGTACGCAGCACCCAGAATAAGATGCGCGAATTAATGAACAATTTTTCTTCACATAAACATCCGAGCGACCGGGTGTGACGTCACCCGCTCGGATTCTACGGAGAACGACGTCAGCCGATATTCGTGTTAGAAATACCGTAGCAAACACCTATTTTCATATCTGCCGATCGCCTGTTGGGGTTTAAAGAAGGCGATCGTCTGGCATATATCGTTGTTAGCACACGTCCCAGATTCTATGGGGACAGAAATTGGAACATGCGACACAACGAAATTTAGAGACCTAAGTCTTTTAACTATGGATAATAAAGAACAATACAACCTGGTTGTCTTGGGCGGTATTCTCCATAGTCCTTAGTTAATCCTTTCAGAACACACAAACTATCACTGATTAAAGACTTAGATTATTTTAAAACACTAAAATCCTTAATGCAAAAAGCATGTATTGCTCTTGTCGCTATGCAAACAAGAATGAGCTCTATGGTAAACGGGTACTCGGCAGTTGGGAGCCGAGTACCCGGTTCCCAGGAGTCGGTAAAGCTTTCTAAGTCTATAATCCTAGAGCCGCTGTCAGGGCCAGCTGTATATCAGAAGTAACAGAATGGTGAGTATTGATCGAAGGAGAACTATATTTCTCCATCGAAATCTCCAAAACATGTAGGACAGCCAGGGCTTTCCGATACACTCCTTGTCTCTCAATCCGAAACACCCACACTATAGTCGCCATATCAGAAAAAAGTGGAGCCCAAAAATGCCCACTTCCAGTTGACAAAACTTCACCTCTGATGAGTTCCACTCAAGGAATGAAATGCCATGAAGTCTGAATCAAAAACAGTGATGACTACATATGATCATTACCCACACAAATAGCCACGAAACTCTCCTCCAAAGGATCACTCTCTCTCTACGAACTTGACCTACAGAACCCCTTAGAAATTTGTCACCAAAATGACTTACAACCGGTAAAAAACTTAAACCACCAAAAAGTTTTCAAAAAACCGCCAAAAACGGATACAACCGGTAAAGCTTCCAAAACCGGTAAAAATTACCACAACTGCCAGAAATGGCCCAACCGCGAAAATATGGCAGAACCGCCAAAACCCACAAACGGTAAAAAATACACAACATCCAAAATACGGACACAACCGCCAAAAAGGTCCAACTGGTAAAAAAAAGTCACAACCGGTAAACTCGACCCCAACCGGCAAAATATAGGTCAACCGGTAAAAATTGTTGGACCACACCGCCAAACCTCCAAAAATTTCAAATGGTAGAACCGGCAATCTGGTTATTCTCAGTCCATATATAGTCAAGTTCGACCCAATCCACAGGCTCGTCCAGAAAGGGTATAAAAGGGATGAAAATTTCAGTCCAGATCATTCAGACTTTTGGTCTCACATCGTGACCAAGCGTCAGGCTAAATACCTTCTAGTACATGTAGCTCATATTACTGACTACGTTGTTATTTACCATCCATTACCCTCAGACAGCAGGTTTCCGTGCCATATGTCAGTCTGGCACCTGGCACACAGCGTCCATTTGGGGTAGAATGATCATAGTGTGGTAGACTTCAACCCATCTAACTACTGTATGACCATATTTTGCTTGTCAGTGCGCATTAGCCTCATATGGTTGGTACATGTAGGACACGCCCACCTGGCCTGGATGAATGTGTGTGGAGATACAGGGGTCGAAACAGTAAAATAATTGTACCTGTTCCAGGTGACGGGTAGATTTTTATTGTACATGTCACTTCATATTTTTACCCAGATAATCCGGATCGGGTAAAATAGTAATATATTATAATCAATGACAAATCAGCATGTTAAGAGTAAAGACTGAATGTTGTATTATATTATGAATAAAGCAATTTAACAAACAAAATGACTTAATTAATTTTGTCTTCTAATTCTTCAATTGTTAAATGTCAACTGACCTGTGACTGAATTATATGATCCTGAGTGAATGTCAATCTCATTCTGCCGAATGTTCTGTGTCGTCCAAAGCCTTTCGTGGCCCATATGCATCCATTAGCCATCTTGGCATTTTTATCTCGCCTTTCACGAAGTGAAGAGATTTTGGGAGAGTGGGGAAAAATGTTGGCGTCTGCGTTGATGTCTGGTCAGGTTAATCTTTTTTAAATGACATTTGTCGTTATCCGATTTTAAAGAAAGTTACACAGATGTGTTCTAAGGGTTGCTTTTATAATTTTTTCTATACTTTATCATGTTTGAACAAAGAATATTTTGTGGGTCAACAGTTATCTTTCTTGGCTGTGTTAAGCTTTTTTTAAACGACATTTGCACCCGCAAGGAGATATCCCATTAAAAAAAAAACTTCACAGATTTGGTCTATACGATGCTTAGGACCAGTCCACATAAAAAAAATTCTATATTTTTTCGCCGCTTAAACTTTGACTATTTTCGTGATGATTTGCATGCAGGTTATATTCTGGCTATGGATTTTGGTCGTGTTAAGCTTTTTTCAAATGACATTTACACTCACAAAGGGTTGGGCGATTTGTTCTATACGATGCTTGGGACTAGGCCACATCAAAAGAAAATTTTCTTTGAAATTTTTTCAGGATTTTTTCCCAGTTTGAACTCTAATTATTTTATGGCTTACATGTACATGTATTTGTATGCAGGTTACATGTATGTGGCCAACTATAGGTTTTGGCTGTGAAAAGCTTTTTTTCAAACGACATTTGCACCAACAAGGGGTTATCTAATTTGAATAAAACTTCACAGATTTGTTCTATACCATGCTTAGGACTGGCCCACATCAAACGGGTCTCCATCCCCCTGTGCTCTTGGGGACAAGGAATATGTTTGAATAGAAGCCTGGAGTGTTCCGGTTTGCTGGTTTTATAGCTCCCTTCAGAAGCAAACCTGACACTTCGTTTTGAATGGCTTCTAACTTGTCTGGTTCCCTTGGTACGGGTGTCCAGACAGGTGCCAAAGACAGATTCTGTGGTGGAAAATCCCACCACTCCAGTATGTACCCCTGGGATAGCCATCCCAGGACCAGACTGTCTGACGTCACACCTCGCCAAGCCGCGACGAAACGCATGAGCCTTCCACCCACTATAGACGCATCGACACCTAATGGGGGTGTCTGGCTCGCGATCCTCTCCCCACACCCCCCTCTCTTGACGAGAGAGAGTGAGAACCATTTTGGTCTCGCCTTGGACAGGTGCGGTCCAGGCAGATACGAAGGGAGCCCTCGTACCCTCAGGTACGATCCGCTCCCTTCTTTCCGACCTTTGAGGACTTACCCTTCCCCTTCCCACCTCTCGGGCGATCAGGAGCAACATTGGGGAGGGTAGGGGCCTCCACAACCTTCTCGGCCTTCCTCGCCGGAGGCGGCTGAGAAAACCCAGTAGAAGCAGAAGCAGCACTAGGCTTAGCCTTCGCCTTGCTTTTGTGCTTTTTCTGCTTCTTAGAAGGTTGCCCGGTCAGCGGCTTGGTTACAGCCCCTAGTGCATGCGCTTGATGCACTAGCTCTAGCTGCAGAGTAACCGCCAACCGATTCCGCGCAATGCTGGCCGTGTCCGCTAAGATGGCCCGCGCTTGGCCACCAAAGATGCTAGGGCCTGTAAGGGGCGTCCCAAGAAGACGCTCCCTGACGGCTGTAGCTGGACGCATATGGTCAAGGACCATCTGCCTCCTAGACTTAGTCACACACGCCTGCACCCTTGCCAATGCGTCCATAGACAGCACCAGGCCGTCATTGACGCACGACAGCGCCACAGGTGGCAGAGGGTGGCCTGCCCCCGCTTCAGCCCACACCGACTGAAGAAGGTGATAAGAGTGGTTGACAGCACTCATTGCTGCCCTCACCCCCTCATCACATAGGGACAGGACTTCATCATGGTGTACCTGAGCTTTGTCCACCAGTGCCGGGGCGGGGCCACCCGCTTCAGCACTCTGGACACCCAGTACCCAGCGGTCATCCTCGGTGACCGACAGGACAACACAATACCTGTCGTATTCCCCCCATGGAATACGACACCTCGCGTGCACCTCCCTGGAGACCGCAGGAAGCTGGCCCTTGGTCAGGAGTTGTTCGCTATAAATAGCATCAAGCAACTCCATAAAACTTGGATCCAGTCCAATAGACTGGATCCAGGCTGCGGGCAAGATCCCCATCCTAATCGATACCACCGATGGACGGGGTGCATCCTCCTCGGCCGTCGAAACCACAGACGGGTCTACTCTGGCCAGCCAAGCCAGAGCCTCAGACCAATCTGTCTCCGAGGAGGGCACTCCTGTGAACACGTCACCCATTGACATGTTCACGGCCCTACCAGCAATGGCCTCCCTGCTAGAAGCCATTGCTGATATACCAGGAACTCCGGTACCGTACGGTTCCGCCACCACCCCATGGAACACACCAGTCAATGGAGTAGGCCCGCACGGAAAACCGTGCGGACCCGCAGCGGTTGAAGAACCGTGGCCAAACACGGGTGCCAACGGCACCCCATGTCTAACCGCCGGACCAGGCGAGATAGGTGAGTACCACGCCTGGCCAGCCACACCCGTCACCGTGTCAGTTGGTGGCAAACCAACCATCACGGGACCGGTGCCTGGTACCGGAGTGGCCTCAACCACGGGCGGAGACGCTGCCCAGACAGATGGAGGACAGTTCTGTCCAGGATGGAATCGACCTCCATGCTCTCCACCCGCGGCATCACAGGCCGCAGCAATCTCTACTCCTCGGCTTCCTCATGTTCAGACCCCGAAGAGTCGTCACTAGACGAGGAAACCCTGGCGGACGGCGACCGCTACTGGACCACCCGGAGGTGACCGCAGAGAAACAGAGCCCATCAGGCCGGAGCCCGACGGGACTGCCAGGGGGCCATACGAGACGGCTCCCTCGGTGGCCAGTCCAGAACCCTGTCCAAGGACAGGGTCCAAATCAAACACGGGGAGAGACTGCCCTACAACTTTTAGCAACAGGGCCGCTTTGCATAGCAGGACCAAACCACGCCGGCGGTGCGATCTCCGCCACCTCCGGATGCAGACGTGGAACGCCCCCAAGGGCCGAAACGGACGCTCCACGATTTACTTTCGGACCGCCTGACCCCGCGTCAGACCCTGCCAAGTCCTTCTGGGCAAGGAACTTAAGCATCAAATCGACCGACCACACTGCGCAAACATTACACCTACTGTCAAGATTACACTTAGTACAGCGGAAACAGACATGGTCCTTGAAAAGAACCCTCACGAATTTGTGTCACATGATGGAAAGGCTGGCTTGGCCTATAAATAAGCACAAACCTACAATAAGCAAGCGGAATGAAACAGGAATGGAAGGCAGACAATTACTTTTCAAATATTTTGAACATAAATTAAGTGTTACCCCTCCCGCACCCCACCCCGCAACGTTACAGCAAAGATCGCATTGATTATGACGACAAGAATGAAGCGGGCAATAGTACACCCATACACTGATCCTCAAGGATGTATAACGGAATCAGGAATCATATCGCATAGCATTCGGGGTATATTTACTAATAAATATAAATTATATTCCTAACGACATTCCCGTATTCCGGATATACAGTAGGACAAGAGTACTGGCTTCTAGACAATTAAAAGAGCGTCGAATCATAACAAGGATCCTGTTTACTTTGTTTACCACCGTTTACACAGGCTGGTTGAATTTCAAGTTGTTGTCCACATATACATCAAGATCTTTTTCACAGTTCGTTTCTTCCAACATGACACTTTGAGAGTTCTCATTCATCATGTATGGAGTTTTGTTGCTTGTTTTTCCCAAATGCATGGTTTTTCATTTTGAGGCATTAAAATGCATTTGCCAAGTATCTGACCAATCTGTCAAAATGTTACGGTCTGTCTGGAGCTGATCATGATCTTCTGTTTCATTAACTTGAGCAAATAGTTTTGTGTCATCTGCAAACATCTTTGCTATGTTGTGTCCTGTTTGCGGCATGTCATTGATGAAACATACAAATCATGGAGGACCTAGTACGCTGCCCTGAGGGATTCCGCTGAGCACTGGTGTCCAACTGGAGCAAGAGCTGATGATCATTACTCGTTGCTTTCTATTTTTCAGGAATTCCTCTCTCCACCCAAGAGCATCGCCACCTATGCCATAGCTTTTCAGTTTGCCTAGTAATCTCATGTGGGGTACAGTGTCGAATGCTTTGGCAAAGTCAAGGTAAATGACATCCACTGCTTTGCCCTCATCTACCGCCTTGCTGCAGAAGTTGATGGATTCTATAGCCGTGCTGACAGTCGGTGATGTGGCTGGACATGTGTTTCATCAGCGCATCACTTATAAACTGTTCCATTGTTTTGCATACCACAGATGTTAAGCTTACTGGTCTGTAGTTGTTGGGTAATGACTGTTTTCCCTTTTTGAAAGTTTGGGTTATCTGCCCATTCTTCCAGACTTGGGGTAGTACTCTTTCTCTTATAGATCTATTAAAAAGTAGAGTCAGGGGCTTCGCAATCGCTTTACTAGCTTCTTTCTGTACCCTAGGAGGCAGCTCATCCGGTCCTTGCGTTTTCGTTACTGACAGGTTATTATGTTTTTTGGCGACATCATCCTCTTTAATCACAATCTCATCCAACCTATCTGACGCTGTTGTATTGGGTAATGTTGGGATGTGTATTGCGTCTTCACAGGTAAATACACTTGTAAAGTAATTATTTAGTTCTTCTGCCTTCTCTTCATCAGATCCTGTAATTGTGCCGTCCGCTCGTTGCAGGCCTGCCATTCCTGACTTTGTCTTTAGTTTTGATTTGACGTAGCTGTAAAAAGCTTTCGGGTTGGTTTCAGATTTCTTTGCTACCTCATGTTCAAAATCTCGCTTTGCTTTACACACCTCCCACTTCAACTGATTGTGACATTTGGCATATTCTTTGTATTCTGATTCATCACGTGTCTCTCTGAATTTGTTGAATGCTGCACGCTTGTTCCTCATTTTATCTCGAAGGCTGGTTGGTAGTCATCCAAGGGCTTTTTTCTGCTTATGATACGATGTACATTTTGTACCTCTTGTGGATTTTCGTGGGGCACATTTGTTTACAGCATCGAGGATTTTACTCTTGATGATCATTCAAGAACAAACTCGATATCAACGCCAGAATGCCTATATTCTTATCCCTCACGAAAAGTGGTAACTCGCATTTATTTCTGTTATTTAATTTTACTGCTTTCTTCGTATTGCGAAAAAAGCATCATAGAAGTATTGCCTTACTTATTAAAATGTTGTAGACATTGAAAACATTATAGATAATTTTATTTATAGTGTTTTAACCAGGTTTCATGGCAAACTGAAAGCCCATAGTAAACATATGGGAGGGGTTAGAATCAAGACATAGCCGAAAGAACTTTTGAATTGGACATAGTAAGCCATACTACAACAAAAACACTGCAGCAATAACAAGCCAATGGCTTATGCTTCGGAGAGGGAGGCAACATCGATGTGATCTACTTGGATTTTATGAAAGCATTCGACACGATCCTACACAGGCGGCTTCTGGATAAACTTAAGTTACGGGATAACTGGTAACGTACACAAATGGACACAGTCATTTCTGCTCAACCGTAAGCAGCGAACAGTGGTAAACAACACAACGCCATCGTGGTCAGACGGGATCCCACAGGGTAGTGTCCTTGGCCCGGTACTGTTCGTGCTGTACATAAATAACCTGCCAGAGAGATTGTGTACAGATGCATTCATGTACGCAGACGACAGAAAAGTGTTCCGCCAGATAAATGGTGAGGCAGACCAAGTAAATCTACAAGATCTCTATAGACTGCAAGATTGGTCAGATGACTGGCTACTGAGATTCCACCCCGACAAATGTAAACTGATGAGTGGGAAGACCATCTGAGAACGAGAAGTACTACTTTATGACGGGAAAGACGGCTGAAGAACCACAGCACGAGCTAATGAAGGTCAGCAAAGAAAAAGATCTCTGTGTCACCATTGACTCCAAACCATCATTCAAGGAGCACATAACGGAGAAAGTAAACAAGGCGACACAGCTGATTATCCATAGATCATTTATATACATTGACCATGAAACCTTCAAATGGCTTTATAAAGCATTAGTAAGACCCCATCTAGAATATGCAAGCATCGTGTGCCATCAGTTCCGGAAAAAAGATGTAACCATGATAGAAAATGTGCAAAGAAGGGCAATAAAACTGGTTCCAGGGCTGAAATATTTAGAATATTAAGACCGCCTGAGGACCCTGAAGTTGCCACCACTGGCCTATCGGAGATTGCGAGGTGACATGATAGAGACGTATAAGATTATCCATGATAAATATGACCCTGAAGTAAGTCCTGTTATCCAACTGAGAGGCTCGGCAACAAGAGGGCACAGACTAAAGGTGTTCAAGAAAAGAGCAGAACCATTGAACAGCCTGCCAGAGGAAGTGATCAACGCACTGACTGTAAAAACCTTCGAGAAGCGGTTAGACAAGCACTGGCAACGCCAAGACATCCTCTACAACTATAAGGCCCAAATCGATAATTCGAGGCACACCATGCAAGTATCCTATGGTACCCACATATTGCGCATGCTTGGATTATCGCTTCCTATCAAATAGTCTGAGCAAAAATTGTAATTATTGAACAAATATGAGAAACTAGCATGGGTTCTTATTCATCTGTATGCATCTTGACTTTTTAATTGTCGGTCTGCGTAAAATAAAGCCCAAAAGGAGAAGCTACCGAATCCAATGGCATACCCACTTTTTGCGCACAGGCAAAAAGTATTTGTTTTGCAGCATATGCTACCACATCTTTAACATATGGTTCACATGAACGCATTGTTGCTGAAGATTAACCAATGGTAACATATGTATCATATTTGAAAGATTGGTTTGACAAATGGTGACCCTGACTGCGTAAAAACGTCTGTGTTATTCTCAAAGGGGAAGAAAATGTGATCTGAAATTATTTAATCATCAAATATAGGTACAAGGCTTAATATTCTATGTTTCTAAGAACAATTTTTGCCATAGATGTGAAAATTTTGAAATAATATGTCAGTGTCAGAAATCAACAGCACTGCTTTAAACCTACATTGACAAGTAGTTTCACAATTTCAAGTGGAGAAAGTCTTGCATGAGCAAAATGATTAACCATAGATTGACATGTGAATCAATATGTGTGCGTGCCGATCGTGAGGGACTCTCACAAGAGGTACTTGAATGCGTATGCGCAAAGAGAAGGGATGCGCAAATACAGGGAACTAGGCTTGCGCGATTTTTCGATTTAATCGTGAAGTTCAATTTATTTTTAAAATCGTGATTTTTACGATGTAATTGAGGAAAAATCGTCAACAATTTCACGTTATTTTAAAATCTGAAGTGTGTACTTTTCCGTCGCATTTTATCAGTACATGAGTACAATTATAATCGATTCACGCCTGTGTTCCATGTGTTTATATCCCGCCGTACTAATCACAACACAAAGCGCTACAATAAACAAGCTACAGTAACAACAGCACGGTAACACCTTTGTCATTGAGAAAACCAGCTAGTTACTCCGTCGAATCGCCATATAATTTTCTTTCTTTCGCTGCAGACCCTGAGTCTGTCGTGAAATGCCAAGTATATACTTAGTTGCAGTGTTAGGAAATCAGTAATTCTTTTTAATTCTAGAGTTTAGAGGCTGCGGTGTAATAATTTTTCCTTTTTGATTCGGTTGTCGTGTCAAATTAAAGAAAATAAAGCAACAGCATTCTAGATTGTTTGATTTTGAACTGTGCGTTCTGTTGATTACTCTTAAATGTAAATCGTACATTCTGAAAGCAACTATAAACTGCACGAAAGGACGCGTTTACGCCGTTACACTCGTACCTACTCAAAGCTAAAGTCCTATGTATGTGGATTGCGCAGTATCTTCCCGGGTACTAATATTAGCGTCTTCCCGTTACTCAGGTAATGACCTAAACTCGTCCTACAAAGGGAGGCTATAAGCGGAAGCTGATACATCATGTAATTTTTATTTTTTTCTCGGCGACATTTTATCTCAAATTTGGATGAAATAAATAATGTTTATTAAACTATACGCAATATTTAAGCGGTCCCAATTAATAATTCCACTCCCGCGATGATGGATATAATGTATACATTAAACATAGACGTAGGATGGTAAGAATTCGTCGCATGAAAATGTGTTCTAATTTCGTGATATTTTTGTATCATTTATTTCAACGTTTTCTAGAAACAAGTCACGTTACCCCGGTTTATACTTTTGTGAATTTGGATCCACGATTTAATCGAAAATCGCGATTTTTTATATAAATTCGATCGCGATGTTTCAAAGCAAAAATCGTGCAAGCCTACAGGGAACACAATGATAATTGTAGACACCGATGAAGTATGAAGATCTGGACATATAGGAGAAGTCCTGCGTCCAGCACCAACTTATGGTATGGTAAAATGATGATTCAAGATTCAAGATTATTTATTCAATAATTCCAAGATAAACGTATTCACGAATCATACCAGGTTGTCCGCCTAAGGCAGTGCCTATTGTTATGGCGGACACCTTACACACATATATACAGGTATATATAAATTAGACAAGACAGTACTTACACAAACAATTATAAATTCAGACATTACATTTACTACTTCCTTATTAACCCTTTGACCCTTGATCCACATAAACAGTTTAAATTTCAAAAAGGAAATATGCCAATTCGCGGGTCAAGAGGAGACCACCCCTCCCCACACACCCAGCACCCTCCCACACCCCACTCCAACCCCACCCCCACACTCCCCCCCCCCAGAGTTCACCACCAGTTCAATTATCTTGTCAGTCATTACAGTGGAAAGAAAAATTCCAGGAGTTGACCTCTCTCAGTCCACGAACCAACATATAATACTGTAACAGCAGGGTGTGTGAAAGAGTTAGTCATTTGGGTTATTATTATTATTATTATTATTATTTTGCGATACATATGGGTAGTAAATAAGGACAAGACAGTTACGTAACAGACAAGCACAGAACATAGTCAAGTTCAATAATATACATGGATGTCTATGATTATAGATACAACAATAAACATTTATATATTTTTGGGGGAGGGTACTTTTACTTATAATGATGATATACTGTTTACAGGATGCTGGCTAATGGGGAGCATCCTTGGACAAGGGAAGGGGGATGGAGGGGAGGGGTGCTCCTTCTCCTGCTCGTCCTGTAGTTTGTTACTATGGTAATTGAAATTATTATTGGATATAATAGCAAGTGGAATCATCTAGTCATAATTCTAGTAGTAGTAGGAGTAGTAGTAGTAGTAGTAGTAGTAGTAGTAGTAGTAGTAGTAGTAGTAGTAGTAGTAGTAGTAGTACATGTAGTAGTAGTGCTAGTAGCAGTAGTAGCAGCAGAAGTAGCATCAGTATTAGTAGCAGGTTAATAGTTTTTTCAAAACAAGAAAAGAAGCATGTTATATAGATAGAACAAATTTTCTGTCAAATACTATAAAATTATTTGGACCAATAGACATCGCTGTCCTATTAGACAGCAATGTCTTAGGATCCAATTATGCACGAGTATAAAACAGCATTTTTTACCTTGTTTTGTAGACGAGTCGGGCCATTTTTTAGCTGTACTGCATGAGTTAGATAATACTAGTATGTGTTAATCAAGTAGTTTTTTAGTTGTTTTCTTGCACAATTTTGTTAATAGAATTTTCTCACGTGTTTCCTGTTTTGTGTTGTTCCATAGTTTAGTGGCTGCAAATGATATTCGGTGTTTTCCTATGTCTGTCCGTGTGTATTGCTCATGTAGTTTATGTCTGTTTTGTTATGTTGGTGGATGTTAATATTGTTTATAAAGAAGGGGGCTATTGATTTGGGTAAAGTGTCGTGGTGGAAGTCTTTGACAATAGTCTTGAATAGTTAGCATTTGAGATTTTCCTATCCTATGTCGGTGAGCTTAAGCAATTTTTCTGGTTTGAACATGTTTTGGCCCTCTGCTGGCCTAGAAAATAGTTTGATGCTTTTGTTGGAGACTGAATTTTAGATATGCTGTTATTATAGATTAGATGATGATGATGATGATGATGTATCTTGAAGATTCGAAAACTGGTATTTACACATTTAATTAATTTATGTCTCAACTATACCACATGTTATAATTAAATATACAACAAGGACATCACAGCATTAATAAATATATCATTTTAATTTTTTTAATATGTCTCCTTGGCATTTAAATGATTAATTTTCGCGCTCATAACGGGTTAAGAATAATTTTTTTATTTTACCCCGGACTATCCGTTACTAATTTGGTTAATCAGTTCGGTATCCAGTCAATCTGTACTCTGACGATTCCATGCAAGCCAAGCCGTACCATTTTGTATTCGTAACCTCAGCTAAATTCTGGACGCGGGTTTCCTTATATGTCCAGATCTTTATTTTCATCCTCTGTTTTTTCTAAGACTGGTGCAGCCATGAATCTTGAATCTTCTTAGTAGATTCCTCCAAATATGGAGCACCTCCTTTCAGGAATAGAAAGTTCACGTTGTAAGTGAATAGATAAATAAACAGTTAATCACGCAGGCACGTCGATATCTGAGGCAGCGGAGACAAGGTTAAATAGTAATCTCGCAAGCACATCGATAACCAAGGCAGCGGAGGTAAATTTTGTTCAGTTTGGTTATATACACATATATATATACATAGCAAATGATTGAGCGGGATGTATTTGTTCGGAAATGTAAGCAGAATAGACTTAGTCAAACGCTAACTGGGTGACTAGTAATTACTTGCTAAAAGGTTCCTTGAATTAATTTGATCAGACTAGGTACGGTTTACATTCAATGTGTCTGGATCATTGAACGTGGCGTAGTTACGGGGCCGGTTGAATTGTTGGTCAGCAAACACCATCTCTCTCTATGCAGCTTGAAGAGTCAGGAGCATGTTATCCGTTCCAGCTTCATACATAGTTCATTATCAGAGCGGATCACCTCTGGTATAGACTCATGGTCTAGGTCCAATATGGCCTGAAGTAGTAGCTCTTTGTTGTGAGCAAGGAGAGCGTCGCACCCTGATGAATTTGTGGCGCTAAGTAGGTCGTTGATACATGGAGCACGTACATTTGCTAGGCTAGGGCATACTAAGATAAAGTGCTTCCTATCTGCTGGTGCTGTGCCACAGAGTTTGCATGTAGGATCTGTGTTGAACTGATTTTGTTTGGCCTGATTAGCCTGGAGCCAATATGTTCCTGTGAGAATCCTAGCTTTGATGACTGCTGTGCGTTGCTGGTTACGACTATTTGTTGAGGCTTTCCATAGCCTGGCTACATTGAAGGAGCTGATAGAAGCCATAGAGACGTACTTAAGTGATGACTTAGTGTCTAGTTCACCTGTTAACACATTGCTCCAATAGCTCATAACTGCAGATTTTACTTCTTTCGCACATAGGGTTTTAGAGTGGAAGTTGCATGTTCTGTTCTGCCTTTGGATAGCCCTCCAGTTGGTTGGAGCAACCACATGTATGTGGTAGTAGCTATTACGATTATAATCACATGAATTACAGTTCGAATATTACAGTTACGCGAACTACAGTTCAACGAAGATACGTGATGCGGAAACTTGATAGCATAAGCGAGAGTCACGAGTGACCATGTGTCCCAGTGCAGAAATCTTAAGCACTGCGTCGAACTGCATGGTAATTCATCTCCTGCTGTGCCCAGTGTGTGCATGTCTAATCGTACTTCAAATGGATTTACAGTAAGAGTACTCACCACTTCTTCTTGAAGGCTGTTCCATGGATAGCCTGAACTGCTTATACACTATGCGTTGATGTGAGTATATTGTAGCGAACACACATGATGAAGACTGACTGGCCGCAGACTGTCGTCATCATTGGCCACAGAGGACAGTGCTGAGACAGCGGCCAGTGGGCCATCGTAGACCTCTGTGTCAAGCAGGTGCTCGCTCAGGGCAGCGTGGCATACCTGCAGCTGCGCCATTAGCTCCCCGAGCGGCTGCATCTGCTCGGCCGGTGTAGCGTATCGGCCAGACAGGTACGAACTGTCCCAGCTCAGCTGGTGACGGGACGGCTGTCCTGGATACGTTCTGAGCACAGCCCCCTTAGTAGGATAGTACATGTACATAGAAGCATATAAGAGAGGTTTCTAAAATGACTAAGTCTATGAGATCGTGTAGTGCGCATGCGCGCATCAGAGCTTCCCTGACATCATGTTTCAGTGTTGGGAGAGAATTCATACGAAAATGTACCGGCAATGAAACGAGGAATTCAAAACTGTAAACCATTTTAAAATCGGTTCAGAAACGAACGAGTTATCCTTATTCTTCTCCTTAAATTATGCTCAAAATATTGAAAACGTCATAAGTGCCTCTATGTACTAAGTGAATGGGAACAGGGCCGTATTTAGATATGTGGGGGTCCTGGGGCAAAGAGTGAGCGGGGGTCTGGGGGTCCTCCTCCGGAAATTTGTTTACATCTAGGTGCTCTGAGACGGCCAGAGTGTCTACTTTTAGGGTGAATTATGGCGCTTTCTTTCGTTGTAAAATTATTTTATTTTGCAAATTTTCGTAATTAACATTGTTGCCGAACACCAAACAAGAATTGGGGCCCCCACAAATATTAGAATAGAATTATAATGCATGATTAAAAGTTCTAAACTAATAAAGTTTGGTTTAAATGTCCTATAACTTCCAAAAAAGTGCATAATTTTTGTTTTCATTTTTAAATTGTGGGGACCCCTTGCTTGTGGGGGCCCCGGGGCTTTTGCCCTGCTTGCCCCCCCCCCCTTAAATAGGGCCCTGAATGGGGAGGATGTTTATCACGTGATAATGGCCTGCCCTTCCAGCTCGCACGCTGATTGGCTACAGATTACGAGTTGATTGGCAGAGCATTGTCGCTACGACGTCATGAGGAGTATAAAAGAAGTGAAGAACCAAGAATCAAGACCCACACTTCAATGAGAGAGAAGGTGGTAGGTTGTGTGGCCAGAGCAGTACAAGACGTGGGCAACTGCTTACTGACTGTGATTACCATACAACCACTGCAGTGCCTTTTGGATTTCAGATCTTAGTCTCTGGCACACAGCCACTGAATCCACATCTATGTTTTTGTATGCTCTCGGGAGGATATCACCCGAGGGCAAATAAGTAAATCTAAAAGAAGGAGCCTTCACTTCCAACAACATCAGGAGAGTCTTCCTGCAGATGGGCCTTGCAGCCCTGATGTAAAGAACTCATAGTATATGGAACGAGTAGTGATTCTTGGTGGACGACTCGTCAGATCTGCCGGACCACGCCGAAAAGTGGTAATCAAACTCTGCACAATGTATTGTGCATAGCATTTAACGTGTAGACCACAGTCTAGTGGGACTTTGCCTGGTGCACTGCACAAGCTATCCAGTGCATCATGTACTGTGTACATGGAAGATGCACATGCAACATTATTTAACATTCAACTATAGCCTTTTATTACTACAGAGCAGCTTTCAACTTCCACTAAATTACAGAACTTTTTGTCATACTGTTTAAATTAATATGACTATCTAGTGGACATCTGCAACCGCAATCGTTCTTCTTCGCCGTCTTTGAGAGTGAGCCACATCAACAGTTTACCTTCGGATATTTGCCCAGCAACTTCAGAATCGAGCCATCTTGCATTCCTCATCCGGAACGTATCATCTACTGTGATCTACGAACTTTTTCCGTACCGATGACTAATAGGTACTCATCTAACTGTATTTTCATATTATTGTATTTTTACATTTATAGGTACTGATGACTAATAAGTACCGACCGGTCGTCTGATGCCGCATTTTATAGTTTATCTTTATACTGTATATATTATCCTTGTTTTGTGCTGATGACTAACACGCACCGCATGGTCATGCAACCTTAATTATTGTCAATGCTGTGATCATTAGTTATATATATGACAGCAGCCATCCTAGTTACTTGTTTTGTTTATTTTATGTAAAATACTAGGACCGCAGTATGCTAGGCTACACTATACAGCAGCAATAAAACCACATCACATTGTTCCCCAGCATCACTTTTTCACTGAGGTCACTGTTCAGGTTCTCATTAAGCGAGCCTGACATGGGATCGACTAAACCTGGCTTTTCTAGCTCGATAGAATAGGTTTAGAAGTATTTAGGAATGGTTGCTCATTAGGAGTCATTTGTGTAAGACTCTTTTCTGGATGTAGCGGATATGTAACACTGCACAATGGCTAGGTGGTATAAATTGGCCATATACCTTAGGGCCTTCTTATTAATATATGAGCGATTGTTTCTTTCTACGTTCCTCCAGCCATAAGGCGTATAATTGTCTGGACCGCCCCTCGACACGTTGGTGTGATCCGACTCTGTAAACTATTGGGGTGAAGACTAAAGTGTCGATTCCGCACACACTCACCCTGTATCTTCGGATACTAGTTAGCATAAATATCCATGCCAAAGTAGGAAGCACTGCAAAAACATTATATTATTTTTACTGGCCAGCAGTGCATCTCTGGACAATCTTAGCATAACCCTAATGACAGGTAAAATGTTAGTCCCTGGGAGCAGATCCTACATGATCTGTCCCCATCACACCAGGTGAAGGGTGGGTCATGGATCTCCCTCTAACTCTTCACTGTGACTGGGTGCAGTCTTGGAACACACCATGCCCTCACGGGAAGATCACTATAGTTGGATATCCGTCTCCTTGTCTCCACCATAAAAGTATATGCGCTTTTCAAATGCTTTTGTAAATATGTCTTATCCCAGTGATGGTGTATGTGGTTGTGGTGCGATAAGTAATAGGATCGTTATATGATTCAGGAACTGCCGCACCGTGACATGTCCGCTCACTGTTTTTCTGAGGGGGATGCTCCGTAAGGTGACCATATGGAAACCGAGCAGTTCCGCCAGTAAGGTTAGTTTACGGTGTAGCGGAAGGACCGCATAAATAAAGTGGCAACTACCAATGCAGTATCTTTAATCTACATAAGATGACGATGTTGAATTCTTCGGACATCATCCACCCCATCTTCATGTAATTCAGCGTACATCACAATAGCATAGTTTCACTAGGCTAACCCGCACTGCACACTTAGCATATGTTTGAAAATGAGAGTGGCTCTTTTTGCCAACTCTCTTCATCCACTTCAGCGTTGAAGGCATTTTCCTGTGATGGAGGCCCGCGCGAGGCACTTTCCTCTCGCATCAATAATATTTTGTCATGGGTATAATGGTTTATATTAAACCGCATATGTGACCATGCTAGGACTCTCCCTTGCAGGGTTACCTCACAGGTTTATAGATTAGCACGGTACCTCTGAGGAGCCCACATTAAACAAGACATCAACTTAGTTCCATGTACTATATTTTCTCTCTCATACTAGCAAACGAGTAGTATTGTTTGTTTTAGTTATATCATTTTATTAATTATGTCTAATTCCCAAATTAAGTAATGGACCATCATACCGGTGACACGAACAACCGGGATGAGACAGTGTGGTTCAATCTCGCCGGCAATGGTCGCACGGCTCCATTGGAATGTTATCGTTCCACTGGCTCTAGAAGTCGGTCTTTGTACATTCCAGAGAGTTGCGAAACATGATCCGCAACCCCGAGAACCGATACTAACCAGCTAGTCTGTGCATTGTGCACATGCGGTGCAGTGGAACAGAATGTTCGGACGGACCGCCATGTACCCACCCCGGAGGCTACAAGAGTCAACCAAAGTGGGGCTCTAACGAGAAGCAAACCCACACCATCACTCAACACCCATGTGTTTCAGTCTCCTTCATTGGATGATCAGAACACCCTCGATGTGGAGGTAGCATCTTATGATAGGAGAGCCGCATTTGTCCTTATCGATTATGACCGAAACTTCCCTGGTGCAGAATTCCCAGCACCATATCAACACAGGTACTCCAACATCATACCTTCATGCCCAATGTGTACATCAGTACTATCAGAAGGTGACTCATGGCCTGCCCCTTATGCACTGTGTCCCGTATCACCTCCAATAAGAACTTCATCTCCATGCTACCCTGTGGTGCTATGGTATGAACATTGGGATACAAGATCACCATCACCATCCTACAACAGAAGGTACACCCATTCACGCATCACGCACCACCCTCGTCAGTCTCCTGGACCTTCTCCATATGAGCAATGCCCGACGCAGCGCCCAGTAGAGCTTCCGCGGCATATACATAACACGCCTCCACCGGGTTATCGACCGACACCAACATGGCATTCAGCAGATCATACATATCTGTTTCGCACTGAACATCATCAATGGGAATCACGGGAATCACCATCACGGATGCGGTAGCAGAACTATCGACACGAATGAGATCTACCACCATCAGCATGACCAATACGCAGACCAGCATCTGCGTTCACACCACTCTCACCCGCACCGCCACCAGGATTCGTGCCGGTAACACCATATCACAGCCATGGCCAAGTCATTCTCCCCCCCCCCCAAGAATTCACTGGGGAGAGTGACTGGGCCAATTATAAATGCCAATTTGAAATCACTAGCCATACCAACCGGTGGATGGATCAACAAATGGGAAAGTATCTGGCTGCAAAACTGTCCGGGCAGATTTGGGGTCCGATAATACGCCAACCTATATGGAGCTGGAAAGTGCATTATCAGAAAGATTCAGGAGACACGGCCCTCAGTGAAACAAGTCATCTTCAACTAAAAAATCTATGGAGATGTGCTGAGGAAACCCTGCCGGAGTTGGCCAGTCGCATTCAGCGACTTGTCACACACGCTTACCCCAGTACGAATCATGAGGGAATCATGCACCTTCATCTCGACGCCGTCATTGATGCATTAAGCAGTGAGCCCACTCTTAAAGAAAAACTATTCCTCCTAGAACATAACAATCTTCAGTCCCTGACTGCAATGGCAGTCAGAATAGAAAACTTCTTGGAGCGGGAGAAAGCCAATCACCCTCAATTACATCTTGTCAACAAGTTGAATAATGCACACATCCTTATTGCAACCAACTCCGCCTCTGCATCCACACCAGCATCAGCAACAGGCCTCAACAACACCGCATCGCACAATGAACTCCCCATCAGTCAGAATCACACACACGGAGGAAGGGTGTGTGGCCAGTCCCATCGGGGAGGCCACAGCAATGCCCCAGGAGGCGGGAACCAGCACAATAACAGCAATAGGCAAAATATGCATGATAGGTTAGAAGAGATAACCAAACAATCTTGGCACTCACCAATCTAGTTACAACGCTCAGCACCACCGTCGCCACACAGCAGACTACACGACCAGCACCAAGTAGCATAAATCAGCATACACAGCCACCCAATGCATGTTTCGGATGTCGTCAGCCAGGCCCCTGGAAGGAACGATGTACGCACTGCCGTCCTACCACAACTCCTACAGCTGACCGACACCATCTCAGTGCCCACTCCTGCAACCCGGCTCAACCATGGTCTCCAGATAACAACGTCAGGTGGATACATCTACAAACACTAAGAACACGTCCCCCACAACAGTATACGACATCATGAACCCAGCTTCACATAAGTCGGTACCTACAATGCATACTGCATCCGCAGCACTGACAACACGTCACCCCAACCACCGCCCCCCCCCCCTTGTGAAATGTTGTGACCATGCAATAAATGCATCTCACAGACCCTCTTTCCTATGCAAAACTGCAGTGGTTGGTTGTTGCACTGCCACTGAAACAACGTTTTTACAAGCACCACGACTCACCAGCAAAGCACTTAACACCCGGTGCCCATTGGTGGTATGCAATTCACAGGCCCTATCAGCATTACCCACCGTATCCAACAGCAGTAATAGTGACATGGACAACAGTCACAATTCCGCATCATGGATCCGCAAAAAGAGGGCCAACACAACGCGGCAAACAACAGCATCACCATTGCTTCTTTTGCACATCTACCAAACATCCAATTATGCATTGTCCAGAGTGGGAGGCACAGGTGACCCTCTGTCGCCACCTCACTAGTCCTGTCCAAACTGCTGTTTATACAAACACACCATACATGCCTTCCTGCATCAGTTACACCACCATTGCTACCCCCAGCTCCGTCATTGCCTAAGCAACTACATCACTCACTCAGCCACCAATTGCACTCATGGAAGCTATACAGAAACAAACTGATTACATACAGGATGACACTGCACCTAGAGCAATTCCGCAAGCAGTATCATTGGAAACTCTTCTGCAAGCTCACCATAAAGTAGTATATAAGTGTGCTTGCCTGTTGACTGGAGTTTCTACCAGTGCCCCAGTAGACATTGGAACTTCCATCACCGTTTTCAACAGGCGATTGTCTGAGAGCATCCCACCTCATCGAAAGCCACTAACATCTTTTTACTGACAGCTACCGGAGCTGATGTTCCGGTGGCTGATACAGTAAACCTCGTTATACAAATAGAGGAAACGCAATTCATTCAGCGAGTTGTAGTGGCCTTTATTCAAAACGATGCCCTGTTAGGTTTTGACTTCCTTAGTGCCAGTGAAGCCGTCATACATTGCAAACAACAGGAACCAGACATACACAGCCATCGAATACCCCTTGGACCAGAATCACCAGTCTGTACGATACATGTGTGGTGATTTTAGCTTCAACAGCAACGGTTGAGCCAGGACAGGAGGAGATCTTATGGGCCACTGCAACACAGTTAGGAAGCAACACACAGGCAGCCATGCTGGAACCCGACCCCGAATACATGATTGGCTTCCAATGCGCCAGTCTACAATTGATGGTAGACACCACCAACAAGGATCACATACCCTTCCGGGCATTCAATGGAACAGCGAACCCAATAACACTAGTCCCAGGTGATCGTTATGGCCATTTGGTGGATGTGATATCACTGGAGACACCCATCGCATTTACACCAGCAGCAGCTTCTGCGGGTGATTTATATTTGCATGCCTCAGTTGGTTTAACACAATCTCATAAACGTGATGTACAGCAGATTCTACATAAATATCGGGAGAGTTTCTCCACAGGAGACATGGACCTGGGAGAAACTCACCTCGTGTGGCACTCCATCGATACCGGAAATAATCGACCAGTATGACAGCCAGTTCAATGTCTCCCCATTCACAAGGAAACGGAATTACACCAACAAGTTAGCGACATGTTGCGGACAGGCATTATGGAGCCCTCAGTATTCCGCTGGGCCAGTCCCATAGTACTAGCAGGCAAAAAGGATGGATCTTTGTGGTTTTGTATCGCCCACCGCCACCTTAATGATCTAAGCATCAAAGATGCATATCCACTCCCATGGATAGATCAGGCCTTAGATTCCTTATCCGGAGCCAAGTGGTTTTGTACCCTTGACTTGGCTAGCGGTTACTGGCAAGTAGCCATGGATGAGGCTGACAGGGAGAAGACCGCTTTCATCTGTCGGACGGTCTTTTCCAATTCGGCAAAATGCCTTACAGCTTGTACAATGCCCCGAGAACATTCGAACGTCTCATTGAGCAGGTATTAACTGCCCTGCAATGGGAAATATGTCTCTGTTACATCGACGAAGTAATCATCTTCGACTCTTTGTTTGAGCAGACCCTGTCCAATTTGGACACTGTCCTGATGTGGTTCTATACCACAAACCACAAGCTCAAACCCAAGAAGTGTTATCTTTTTAGACAGAGCGTCGACTTCCTGGGACACATAATATCCAAAATGAAAACAGTAGCAGAATGGCAGACCCCCCACTTCAGTAACAGATACAAGAAGTTTCCTCGGTCTCTGCCAGTGTTATCGCCGATACATCCATCACTTTAGTGAGATTGCATCCCCGTTATTCCAGATCACTGAGAAAGATCAACCATTTGAGTGGACGAGTGAGTGTAAAGGTTCGTTCAGGGCGTTGAAGGAACATTTGGCAACCGCACAAATTCTTGCTCATCCTAACCCTAACCTCGATTTCATTTTAGACACTGATGCATCTGCTTACACAATCGGTGCAATTCTATCCCAAGTCACAGAAGATGGAACGGAGCCGGTACTGGGTTATGGTTCGCATACTCTGAATAAAACAGAGAAACATTACGCAACCACAAAGAGGGAATTATTGGCTGCGGTGTATTTTGTCAAATACTACAAACACTTTCTGTATGGCCACCCATTTACACTCCATACAGATCATGCCTTGCTATGCTGGCTTAAAAACCTAAAAAATCTTGAGAACCAAGTAGCGCGGTGGCTGGAATCCCTGCAGGCCTTGAACCTCAATGTTGTTCATAGACCCGGCAAGCTGCATGGAAATGCTGATGCCTTGAGCAGAATCAGGCTCGAGGATAAACACGAAGTGGCCAGGGAGAAGACCGCTTTCATTGCAATCCCCAAGCTAAAATGCACAGATTGGGTACAGAGAGAGTCGCTCATGAACAGTCAACCGAAGCGCAAACACGACAAATATATGCGTGGATCCAGGAGGGAGTACGTCCTCCTAAGGAATCTATCAGCCCATCGTCCGCATTGGCTACATATTATTATCAGAGGTTTGAGGAGTGCCATATCAGTAATGGCATCCTTTACATTAACAACCGGATAGTAATTCCTGAGCGGTATAGGGTCATGATCCTCGAACAATTGCATGACTGTGCTGGACATTTAGCCATCGAAAGAACTGCGGAACGTATCAAACAGAGATGCGATAGTGTGAAGGCATGGATCACCAATTGTGTCCCATGTCAAAGGCCAACACCACACTGCACCTCTTCAGATTAAAATTGTTGGTGCACCATGGGCTATTGATGTGCTCGGACTCTTGAATATGATGGATGAAGGAAACAAGTACATCCTCGCCTTGCAAGGCGATTTTACGAAGTATGTAGAAGCATTCGCTTTACGAGACCAAGAGGAATCCACAGTAGTGGAGGTCCGGTCTAGCAATGTGTTCTGCCACTTCGGCATGCCCTATGAATTGCACTCCGACCAAGGAAGTAATTTTGAGAGCTGGCTGATCTCTGAGCTCTGCAAATTGTTTCATATAGTCAAAACACGTACAAGCTAAGCTGGGTGCGCGCCGCCCGTCCTGGATTCGTACCCTGAACACGCCCCCCCCCCCCTAGGTAGAGCCATAAGCGTATATGGGCCTATAGGAGAGATCACGTTGCGAAAATGACTAAGTTCATTAAAGAGCATAATGCGCATGCGCACGCTTAGATGCTATTTTTGACGGAGCACGTACTTTACGACCAAGATAGGATGACGCTTTTATTGTATCGAGATGGTACCCTGTAATTCTTTTTGATTACCTGTTCCCGTTGAATCTGACATTAATCAGGACCAGAATTCGATGGGCTTTTTAAATCTGTAAACCATTTCAAAATCGGTTAAGAAATGGCTGAGTTATCCACGGAAAACCCGACTTGATTATCTTCAAAATATTGCTGTGACGTCATAACCACGTGGACGCAGAACTTCTAGAATGTTCTAGAATATTCGACTGCGCTATTATTAGCTATGCGCTGATTGACTGTTGCTCGAACGATGATTGGTTGGAGCCTGCGCCTGTGACGTCATGGGGAGTATAAAAGGAGACGCGATCCAGAGATTGAGAGCATCCTCGGCCAGGGTCCGAACAGGTTGGATCTGTACTAGCTGCAATCAACAGATATTACGCATATGACTTCAGTTTTCTGTTCTTCTCCCATAGCTAGCAGTAGCCAACCCACCGCAGTAAGAACAATTTTGTAAACTCCCTACTTACGAAAGCAATTTGGAACTTTCTGATTACTGTTCACGAATATCAATATCTACTTCGGAACACAAATTTGCAGTGAGGTCTTTACGGCCTGAATATGTGAGTCTACAGATGTAGAGGCAGGGTGTTCTTTGATGGATGACTCGATGGATCTGCCGGCCATGCCAAAAAGTGGTATTTCAACTGTCACCACACTAATATCGTGTAGGTTCTTCTGACTTTCTACCGCAGAAAGTAAACTCTGCCCGGTGCATCTTCAGAGCTGGCTGATGTACCCAGCACCGTTAAGCTTTGTTTTGTATCTTCGTTGGCCTCTGACAACCCCCGGTTGTGATCGGGGTGTTTACAACTTCCATCCATGCCATCGGTGTACAGGAACTTTCTTCACCACAATAGTACTATCGTATCTTTTGCTGACTGCTCGTTAGACATCCTATTAGGCTTACAGTGCTGAGCAATGTAATCCCACTATAAGTGTTCTTGCGGGGATCTTGTTTGCGGAAAACAGCTTGCGGGAATTTTCCAGCTTCCTGAGCATGCATCAATGCACATCAACTACGGAATGACGTATCAATTTCAGTAACACGGTAGCCTAACTTAATAATGACTACCGAGTATTCAAGTAACTAAACTTCAAATTTTAATTATTTCGCTATATGTACTTCTCTAATTATATTGTATCCGTAAAAATGGTCCCGATGGCTAAAAGGTACCATAACAGTCTTAGGAGTTCTAATTTCTGTATTTGTTTATAGTTATTCTCATTTTCTGTAAGGTGTTTTACTAACCGAACTGTAGTAGGTTCATTAACCTGTACTAAGATTCATATGTTTTGTTAATTTATAGAAAATATAGGACTGCAGTGCACGTGGGAAACACTATACAGCAACACTTATATGTGCAGCCCTTTCTCCCGCCACCAACAATTTTTCACTGAGGTCGCTATCCGTGCTATAACTCTGTTTAGCCCGGCATGCTACCAACTAAACCTTTTCTATTCAGCTCGATAGGATAGGTTCAAAATGATTAGAGACACTTTCTTCATTACCAACTCGGTAATATACTCTTCTCTTCCGGCAGTACGATAATCTATCCCCGCACTGCGGTAAGACTCATAACTCCAGGATTTTGTTTCTCTCCATGCTCCACTCAGCCTTGTGGCTTCTTAATTGTGTGGATGTCCTTATCCGCACCATGGGCTGATCCGACTCTGGGAAACTGTTGGGGTTTCCGAGTGGTGATGGCCAGGGTGTGGTATCACACACTGTCCCTCCGTATCTTTGGATACTTAGTAGTTTGCACTTTTGTCAATGTAGGAAAGCACTGCAAAAACATATCTTAATTATTATTTTATTTGCTGAACAATCCTCCCGCACCGCAGTGCAAAGCAGGGCAACTTGTATATAAACCTAATGCCAGGTTAAACGGTTAGTTCCATAGGACCCGGCAACGGCCGAGATACGTATCCCCCCCGAATTCCATAAGAATGTCTGGGCATGTTAGTCAGAACTGCCACGCCCTTACGGGAAGGACATTTACGGTGGGTATTCATCTCTCTCACCCCCACCATAACGATAGGACAATGGTCTAATAATGCTTTCGTGAAAAATAACCTATGTCTTGTAACGTTTTATGTGGTTACGGAGCGGGATGTCCGGATTCTTGTCCAGTTCGGAGATCTTACTAAGTAACATGTATGAGCGCTGTCTTCAGTATTGATGTCTTGGGGGAATCTGTTCTCAATGACAGCCGTGTCTAATAACTAGGTAGATACCAGCCATTTGCGGCCAAAAATAGTTCTTGTTTTAAAAACAACTAAACGCTAATTAAACAAAGCAGAGGGCCCACATAAATAAAGCGGCAACCACTAATTCAGCATACTAAGAATCACATAAGATGGTGACGAGGGAATCCATCGGGAATCACTCGTCCCGTCTTCACATAAAACAGTACGCACCCCTATAGTCATAATCTCACTAGGTATGGTCTTTTCTTTCTCAAGTATTTTTGGTTGAAATATTAGAGTGGGCCCATTTTTGCCTACTACTCTTCTTCCGCTTTAAGCAGTGGCGACACCTTCCCGAGATGGAGGCCCGTGCGAGGCACTTGCCTCTCGCAAGGATTCAGCGACGACGGTCCATGCCAGGATAATACTCCTCACCCAAACTATCACTAGGAGCAGTGCCCACGTGAGGCACATAACTTTTCGTCCGAGATAATCATCTTCCTTTCAGCTTAGAGGTATAATAACTTATAATAAGTTAACCAGTTAAGTCTCATGTACGGGAGCCTCCCTTGCGGTGATACCTCTGCGGACATACGAGTCTGTGTGGTACCTCCGGTAGCCCCATGTTTAAAAGTTCATCTACCTGCCTCTATGTCTCGTATTTTTGTATGCTCTTATTTTAGTTTTATCTAGCATATTTATAATTGCTTAGGTAAAATCATTGTATAGACTTATATTTTTAGGTCACCAAAATTAAATCTTGTTAGTCCATAGATCACGAAATTGCTATGGACAGGCATAATGGTGACACAAATTCTTGGGATGAGACTGTTGTATTTAATGTTTGTGATGATGGTCGCACGGCCCCACCAGAACGATTGAGTTCCACCGGCCTTAGGAGCCGGTTTTTGTTACCCGGGGGGCAGTCTCGTACAACGTCCGTCACCCCGAGACCAGATGTTAACCAGTGTGATCATTCATCATGTACTTGTGGCGCGGCGAGTCGACGTGATACACCGGAATGGCCTGACACTATCCGGCGAGCTACAAGCGGTGCCCGATGTGGGGCTCGAAGAACATTAGTAATTACACGCAGCGAACTCATGCCCACACCATACAGGGAGCTTAGCTCAATACCTTCTCCATTTAGCGACGACTCCCTCAATCAAGCGGTAGCGTCATACGATGGATTTTCAGCTCACATGAAATTCAGCAGAATCAACAACACCGCACTATAACCTGTTTTCGCCTGTTAGCGACGGCACCTTTCAGAATGCCTCACAGGCGGGAACACAGTTCAGAACCATATCGGACGCCCGCGACAGGCCACCACCAACAGGGCCGAATCGTGGATGACCCCGACAAAGACCCGATTACGGGCATCTCAATAGTCCTTCAGACTACTATCGTTCACCCATGTCATCTACTGAGACAATATGGCCGGGTGATAATCTACAGTACAGACACCCTCCCTTACCGCCCCCTTCTAGCGCAATGCTATAATCAAGGGGAACACCGCAGCTTTATCGGGAGGAATCGGCACCACCATTTCGCCGGTACATCAGTCACGCTACACATCACGACCGTCAGCTGACTGCACCACCACCATATGAGGACTATCACTCCTGAACTCGGGGAGAACGTCCGTGTAATCTTCACAACAATCCGCCGCCCGTCCATAGACACATGCCGGTCCATGGCTTTACAACCGGGGCGGACTCATTAAATTGGAGTATGCGTGTCCTCGCTCCTCGGCATCGGCATCAATGGGAAACCCCAACACCACCACCACCACCACCACCTGCACCACGACCAGCCTCAGCCTATTTGTCAGATTCTCAGATACCCCCACCACCCAGATTTCAGCCGCTTCATTCATCCCGTGGTCTTGGCTGAGTCATCCTCCCTCCAGAATTTAGTGGGGAGAATGACTGGACCAATTATAAAACACAGTTCGAGATCATAGGTCGGACCAACCGCTGGAATGATCAGCAAATGGGTGAATTTCTCGCCGCAAAACTTTCCGGAAAAGCCCTTCACGTTCTTGCGGATCTTGGAACTGACTACACACCCACAAACACACAATTGGAACGAGCATTGATGGAGCGATTTGGCGACACAGCCCTCGGAGAAACCAGTCGTCTTCAGCTTAAGAACCTCCAACGATGCGCGGGAGAAACTCTTCCCGAGTTAGCTAGCCGAATTAGAAGGATAGTCACCCGCGCATATCCGAGCACCAATACGGAAGGCGTGATCCATTTGGATCTTGACACTTTTATCGATGTATTGAGCGGTGAACCCGCCCTGAAAGAAAAATTATTTCTAGGCGACCATGGTAGATTGGCCCAATTAACGGCAACCGCGGTTCGTATAGAGAACTTTCTGGAGCGGGAAAAGAGTAACCGACGCCAACCCCCATCCTATCAACAAGATAGAGGGGCAGCTATCGCCCCGCCCGCTAATGCCCCCCCCCCAGTTTTTCGACACCAACCACACAGACATCACCACCACCAGCTATACAGAATTCCAGTCAGAATCAAGCGCCTGGAGGAAGGGGGCGTGCCTGTAGAGGAAGTCACAATGGGGCCCCCAGGCGTGGGAACCAGCACAACAACAACAACAATGGCAACATTAGAGAACAGATAGACGAGATTAATAACAAATCTCAGCCTTCATAAATTTAGTTACAACACTTAGCACCAACCTCACCACCACGCAGTTTAGGACAACAAACACCACCAGCACCGCATCACCACCGAACACCTGTTTCGGATGTGGTCAGTCAGGCCATTGACGGGAACGGTGTCCTAACCGACCTCCCTCTACAGCGCCTGCCCCTGACCACAGCACACCGCAACCAGAGAAGCAGTCAAACTCCTAAGGACACCGAATTACCAAGAGCCACCCCAGTGCCCATATCCTCCTCCTGGCTCAACTGCGACCTTCGTACAACAACGTTCAGTGGCCAGCTATCATCCACCAAAATCAGCTTTCACACCGACACCCAAATGCACGGCTTCACACGTGGCAGTGCCTACGTTGCCTCCCCCATCCGCAGCAATGACATCCCCCTCTTTCTCTGCACACAACAAGCCTTCTTTCCTATGTAAAATAGCAGTGGTAGGTTGTAGCACCTCCGCTGAAAAAACGTTTTTGCGAGCACCACGTCCCACCACCAAGACACTAAATTCTCGGTGTCCTTTGGTGGTATGCAGAACACCACCCCATCCAACATCATCTCCTGCATCCACAGACAGTAACAACTCAGGAGAAACGATTCACTCGGCCTCATGGATTCGCAAGCGCCGACGTAGACGGGGAAACACACATCCCTGGCGGCATCACTATTTCTTCTGTGCTTCACCAAAACATCCCATGAAGCATTGCAAGAAATGGCTTGCACAGGTGGAGCTTATCCGTCATCCCGTGCACGCCACCATCTACACCAATACACCCTACTTAGAAACGGCAACAACTCCATCACCATTGCTACCCTCAGCTCCGCGTTCACCGCAGCCCTCACACCACTGGCGACGGGGAACTGGCCCTTTCCTCACTCAGCCATCCACAACATTACGAAAAGCCATACGGAGACAATCACAGTACATACAGAGTGATGCTGCTCGGATGCGATTGTCGCAGATGGCATCATTGGAAACTCTTCCACAGGTACCGCAAAGTAATATACAAATGTGCCTGTCTGTTTAGTGGCGTTTCCACCAGTGCCACCGTCGACACTGGTGCTTCTATCACAGTATTTAACAAGCGCTTATATGAGAGCATCCCACCTCAGAAGAAGCCTTCCCTTAAGCCTACCAACATTTACTTACAGACGGCTACGGGAGCTGATGTGCCCTGTAGCTCGCTGGGTAGTGTCGGGCCGTTCCGGTGTATCATGTCGCCATGCCGCAAGTGCACGACACATGATGATGCTGGTTAGCAGGGTGACGGACCTTGTACGAGACTGCCCTACGGGTAACAAAAACCGGCTCCTAGGGCTGGTGGAACTCAATCGTTCTGGTGGGGCCATGCGACCATCATCGCGAACATTAAACACAACTGTCTCATCCCAAGAATGTGTGTCACCAATATGCCTGTCCATAGCAATTTCGTGATCTATGGACTTACAAGATTTGATTTGGTGACCTAAAAATATAAGTCTATACAATGATTTTACCTAGACAATTATAAATGTGCTAGAAAAAACTACAATAAGAGCAAACGAAAATACGAGACATAGAGACAGGTAGATGAACCTTTAAACATGGGTCTCCTGCAGGTACCACACAGACTCGTAGGTCCCCAGAGCTATCCCCGCAAGGGAGGCCCCCGCACACGAGACTTAGCGATTTAACTTAATATAAGTTGTAATACCTCTAAGCTGAGAGGAAGAAGATAATCTCAGACGAAAAGTTATGTGCCTCACGCGGGCACTACTCCTAGTGCTAGTTTGGGTGAGGAGTATTATCCTCACGTGGACCGTCATCGCTGAATCCTTGTGAGAGGCAAGTGCTTCGCGCGAGCCTCCGTCTTGGGAAGGTGTCGCCACTGCTTAAAGTGGGAGAAGAGTAGTAGGCAAAAATGTGCCCATTCTAATATTTCAACCAAAAATGCCTGGGAAAGAAAAGACCATACCTAGTGAGATTATGACTATAGCGTTGCGTGCTGTTTTACATGAAGATGGGGTGCGCGATTCCCGATGGATTCTCTCATCACCATCTTATGTGATTCTTAGTATGCTGAATTAGTAGTAGCCGCTTTATTTATGCGGGCCTTCTGCTTTGCTTAATTAGCGTTTAGTTGTTTTCAAAACAAGAACTATTTATGGCCGCAAATGGCTGGTATCTACCTAGCTATTTGATACGGCCGTCACTGAGAACAGATGCCCTAAGACATCAATACTGAAGACAGCGCTCAAACATGTTACTTAGTAAGATCTCCAAACTGGATAAGAATCCGGACATCCCACTCCGTAACCACATAAAACGTTAAAAGACATAGGTTACTTTTCACGAAAGCATTATTAGACCATTGTTCTATCGTTATGCTGGGGGTGAGAGAGACGAATACCCACTGTAAATGTCCTTCCCGCAAGGGCGTGGCAGATCTAAATATCATGCCCAGACATTCTGACAGAATTCGGTGGGGGATACCCATCTCACCCGTCACCAGGTCCTATGGATCTAACCGTTTAATCTGTCGTTAGGTTTATATACAAGTTGCCATGGTGTGCACTGCGGTGCGCGAGGTTTGTTCAGTAAATAAAATAATAATTAATATATGTTTTCGCAGTGCTTTCATACATTGGCTAAAGTGCTAACTACTAAGTGTCCAAAGATACAGGGGAAAGTATGTGATACCGCACCCTGGCCATCACCGCTCGGAAACCCCCAACAGTTTCACAGAGTCGGATCAGCCCATGGTGCGGATGGGAACATCCAAACAATTAAGAAGCCACAAGGCTGAATGGAACATGAAGAGAGACAAAATCTTGGAGTTATGAGTCTTACCGGAGTTCGGGGCCAGATTATCGCACTGCCGGAAGAGAAGCGTACATTACCGAGTTGTTAATGAAGAAAGTGTCTCTAATCATTTTGAACCTATCCTATCGAGCTGAATAGAAAAGGTTTAGTCGGTAGCATGCCGGGCTAAACAGAGTTATAGCACGGACAGCGACCTCAGTGAAAAATTGTTGGTGGCGGGAGAAAGTGCCATATATATAAGTGTTGCTGTATAGTGTTTCCTACGTGCACTGTAGTACTATATTTTCTATAAATAAGCAAAACATGAACGGATGGCCACTGGCCATATATATACATAATCTAACCAGAACACTCAATACGGTATCAAATGATCAAAGTTATATATCTTAGTACAGGTGAACGGACCTACTCTAGTGCAGTTAGCAACACATTGTGGAAAATGAGAATAACTATAAACAAATACAGAACATATAACTAGTGGTCCTAAGACCATTACGGTTCCTTTTAGTCATCGGGACCGGTCTTACGGATATAATAAAATTAACGAAATACATATAGAGAAATAATTAAACTGTGAAGTATAGTTACTTGAATACTCGGTAGTCATTCTTAAGTTAGGCTACTGTGTTACTGAAATTGATATGTCGGTCCATAGTTGATGTGCGATGATGCGTTCCCAGGAGGTTGGAAAGTTCCCGCAGGTTGGTTCCTGCCAGCAGTTTTCTGCAAACAAGATTTCCGCAAGAACACTCATGGCAGGACTACATCACTCAGCGCTGTAAACCTAATAGGATGTCTAACGAGCAGTCAGTAAAAGATACGATGGTACTACTGTGGTGAAGAAAGTTCCCGTACACCGATGGCACGGATGGAAGGTGTAAACAACCCGATCACAAGTGGGGATTGTCAGATGCGAATGTAGATACAAACAAAGCTTCATGGTGCTGGGTACGTCAGCCAGCTCTGAAGATGCACCGGCAGAGTTTACTTACTGCGGTCGAAAGTCAGAAGAACCTACATGATATTAGTGCGGTGACAGTTGAAATACCACTTTTAGGAGTGGCCGGCAGATCCGCCGAGTCATCCATCAAAGAACATCCTGCCTCTACATCTGTAGAATCACATATTCAGGCCGTAAAGGCCTCACCGCAAATTTGTTCAGAAGTAGATATTGATATTCGTGAACAATAATCAGAAAGTTCCAAATCACTCCCGTAAGTAGGGAGTTACAAAATTATTTTAGTGCGGTGGGTTGGGCAACTGCCAGCCACTGGAGAAAAACCTGACACATAGCGAAGTAATACGCATGTTGTTTGTTGCGCTGATAGTAGCTGGTACAGATCCAACCTGTTCGGCCCCTGGCCAAGGATGCTCTCGATCTCTGGATCGCGTCTCCTTTTATACTCCTCGTGACATCACAGGCGCAGGCTCCAACCAATCATCATTCGAGCAACAGACAATCAGCACGTAGCTAATAATAGCGCAGCCGAATGTTCTGGAACATTCTAGAAGTTCTGCATCCACGTGGTTATGATGTCACGGCAATATTTTGAAGATAATCAAGAAGGTTTTTACGTGGATAACTCAGCCATTTCTTAACTGATTTTTAAATGGTTTACTTTACAGATTTAAAAAAGCCTGTTGAATTCTAGTCTTGATAAATGCCAGAGTCAACGGGAAAAGACAATCAATAAGGATTACAGGGTACCATCTCGGTACACTAAAAGCACCATCCTATCAAAAACAGCATCTCGACGCGCGCATGCGCATCATGCGTTTTAACGAACTTAGTCGTTTTCGCAATGCGATCTCTCTCATAGGCTCTTATACGCCTATGGCTCTACCCAGGGGGCATGTTCAGGGAATGAATCCAGGACGGGCGGCGCGTACCCAGCTTAGCTGGTACAGCCGGTACCCGACCAGTCGATCCGAACTACACCACCCCCTCCTAGTTTGACATCCGTGGCAAATGATCGCGCATGGCGGATTGACGCACGGACATACGCTAGGCAGGAATTATAAACTTCCCGGGTAGGTGCGTGGCCGGAGAGGAGTAGTGACGCAATAGACGCGTATTCCAGAGACAGTGCACATAGAGGTGCCAAGAGGAGGGGGGAGGCATACTTTTCGTTTTCAATTTTGATCTGGAAATATTTTTCCAGGCCTTTCTTTTTTTGTTTTGTTTTATTAATATTATGGTGCGTGCTGTAACTTTATTTAGTAGATTATTCTAAACAATAGCTCACATGGGTGTTCTCTTTAAGTGCGGATAATCATTATCTCCGCAGAGAACACCCAAGCTCCAACGTACCACAATTTAAGTTTAAATGTATAATATAATAATAATTAAAAAAAGACAAGGTATACATATATAAACCATGTAATATACCCTCATGAGGTATTTATTGAATTTTGCGCACCCCGGGTAAATAAAGGGGTACGCAACACGTATCTCTTATTCTTTATTAAAACTATATATTTACGGCCCGTTATTGCGGGTCCGCAATGGGCAGCTCTCACTGAGACAGGAAGAAAAATAATAAGAAAAATAGAATACATAATAATAATAACTTAAAAGTTAGTTTATCAGGCAGCCCCAGCGTAGCTGAGACTGCATGACAGGATTATGACATTATTGCACTGCGGGATGTTGTATTTTTTTACGTCGCACACAACGTTCTTACAACATCGGAGTCTGCAGTGCTCGTTTCGTGTGGAACACAGCCGGGCACTGAAGTGTGCGACTGTGTCGGATAACAATAGTTATCCTAGGGACGGGATTCAATTGATCTAACATATATAATAAGAAGAAAGGTATTTAAAAAATAAAGTAATAATTAATACATTTCCACGAATCGCACCATTGATGTTTCTGCTGTATCACAAATGATCACCCCTGCTGTGAAATTTCCCCATTGAGTCTGGGTCCTGCGACTGACGGTGGTTGGTCGCGGTGGATGCACTGTCATTGCTGAGATGCTTTCACTATTACTGGCACTGTCGGAAATATCTGAAGTGATGGTGGCGGAAATATGTGCGTCCATTATGTCTCTCACAGTTACTGCCGGTTCTAATATATCCGTCCATAAGGCAGTGGCGGTACTAATGATTGCAAATGTCTTTGATGCTGTAGTGGTGGTAGTCGTCGTGGTGGCTGCTGTAGCTGTCGTGGTGATGGCAGTGAGCTGTACCATAGGCTGAGGCCGTGATGCGGGAGCGGATACGGAAGGAGACGATATCTTCCGAAACTTAGCATATTTTAACGTTAGGCACGGGCTGAATGTCCTGTGTGAGGGTGATTCATCTCTCTCCCACGAAGGGCCATTCCGGCGTTGTTCCCTTTCTGATTGCTGGGTCAGAAAGGCGAGGAGGTGGATGCTGAATAACACGGGTTGGAGTTATACTAATCGCCGTAGGCTGCGACGGTCCTGGTCCCTCGTCTATGGTCAGTTCTGGCAGAGATGTGACTGCAGATAACTTGGAATGTCTATTTCCTCAGGTGTCATAATCACTACCGAAATCGGCTGACTGGCTAACACTGTCTTAGACACTACGGTTGCGGATGTAGTGATCATAGCCGGATGGCCAATAACTGATGCGGGTGCTGGCGGACTGGATTTTGCGGGAGACTTTTGCTTCTTACTCCGTTTCCGGACCGGTGTAGATGAGGTAACCGGCACCGGTGTAATGCTTCATGATGCTGCTGTGGGCAGGATTTCACGTCTGGCTGCCGGTACGTGGCTTACGGTAGTGGCGGGAAGACGATGATTAACGGGATATCTATTAGTAGTGTTCTTCGTGCGGGCCATTTTCTCGGTCAGGAGAACTTCGACCGGGAACCGAGATTCGAAACAGGTGGCTAGAACAGCACGATCCCATTTTGGAACTGGTACCGATTCTTCTCAGACGAATCCAATAATGCTAAATCTTCAAGGAGTGAAACCTAATGCCCTATCTCTTCATTGTTTTTAACTTTCCAGGCCAAGTATAATAATGAAATAATAATAAAACAGCAGAATTTGGTTTGCGACACGAAAGAAGCCTAATGCTATCTGTTCTTACCTGGTGTCGAGTTTTGACGGGAAGACAAAGTTTCAGAGCGCGCTTTCTCCTTTTATACCATTTGGTGACGTCACAGGCAGCGGATGACCACACCTAAACGTTTTAACAGGTGATTCGGTCATTCTTATGTGAAAGTTTCCTCTTTTTCCGACCTAGACGTCCAGGGATTAATTCCTCCCACTTACAGGGAGTACTTTTAATTATAGGAAGAATGGCTCGTTAAACTTGTCTTAATTTGGCGCATTTCACAGCCTCCAATCAACATAGAAACGTGGTACTACTTTTTCTTGGCGGTGTCTCACCTTTTAATTAGCGTGAGGCGTTTCTCCAGCTTGGATGCTTATAAACTTGCCTGTTTTAATTTTAGGCTGGAGCGCTCGGTGGGGTGTGCGGGAGCCAGGTGACGTCAGTGGCAATTACCCGGACTCACCCTCGCGTCTTTGGGCGGCTCTTGTGTGTAAAGCGTTTGATCCAATTTACTGGAAATAGCAGTAAATGTCACGTGGCTCTAAAAAGCACGTGGTTGATCGGAACCATATATGCTGTTCATGGTGACGGCCAAAATGCTGTTGCTGAGGTGTAGTCTGTTGCGATGCGAGAGATAGAAATATATATGTTACATCAAGATCCTTATAATGTCCCTTATTTGCGCGAGTTCTTTAAGATGCGTCTTGGTATGTGTCTGTAATAGGTAGTTCTCAGCCCTTGTTGATTATAGACTGGAACGCAAGGAAGAGAATTTTTGAAATTCTCTCTGTAATTATACTGTTAGACTTTTGATGCCACGTTACCGGCCCGTGCGCTAATGATTTGTAGCACGGTAGAGCAGTTGTGTTCTTAATCAAAAATTTAACAGTAAAGTTGTAAGTAATTTGATGTGTGGTTTAAACAGATCTATTCAGGCAGTAGATCAACGTTACTGATCCCGTCAAGATAGCTGTGTTTTCCGAGCGGGAGGGCTGGCCAAGCATTCTCCTCAATGGGTAGAACTAGCTCCGTCCTGGCATAGACCAGCCACATTAGTACCATTTAATAATGGTTAAATTACAGTACAACTCGAAAAGTGTGTGCCACAGTTTTTCCAATTTACAATGCCATCGTTCGGAGATTGTGAATACAGTCAACCGGAGTGTCCGTGTTTCTGACATGTTGGTGATTTGAATCTGATACGCGTGACTGGTTATCTGTGGACGATACTTGCGCAGTAGTGAAGGTGACGTGTTTATGGCCGTCAGGTGCGGGAGTGGAGAGGGAGTGGCGGCGTGAATGTCAACTTTATCGAACCCTGAGGGTATTTCACTCTGTAATGGCCGAGCCCGTGGGTGGGACAGAGTTACTCTAGAGTGCAGATGACCTGTCAGATGCTGTCATAACTTTGATCAATCCATTGTCGAATTCAACTTTTCTGTAGTAAAATCCTACTCGTGACTGACGACAATGCGGGCATCTTGCTCTCTTAATAATATTGACTGTTATTACGTGTAGATGAAGTATGTAGTTTAGCTATTTTCGTACGACGTCGGGAAAATGGAAGGGGAAGGAGCATTGGACAAATGTTCCTCGCGTGATGCATACTGTAGATCGTTGTAGTGCATTCCTTATAGCCGATCAGTTCTCCCGTAACTGGATAAGAGGGTGTGTGCGGGAGATTTGTCGTCTGTTGTCTGTTGATGATAATGCTCTTGTCGGGATGTCCGGGCTGCTGTATGATGCTAATGTTATAAGCAAAGTGGGCGCATTCCAGTTTTCCACGTTGGTAAATGGCAAGTCTGTTGTTATTTGCGGGAGGGTTTGTCTGCGGGAGATATTATTTCTCCCGCAATTTGTGCGGGAGGAATTTGTTGCGGGAATCTTTATGTCTCTATCGGGAATTAAGTAATACTGGTAGGTGCTACTAAATGTTGTTGTTGCCAATGTTGAATGTTTCTGTTATGCTGAGTATAACCGAACAAGTATGTGATGTACGCACAATGATGAATTGACGTATCCAGTCCTGAAGGCAAGTGTGTTCTTGTAGGTGTTGACGTTCTGTCTGTTGTGTGATGTTCTGACTGCTCATGGGGGAGTATGGTAGGCCAATTGGATGGGGTGGCCTTTGGACAGGGTGTGTGGTCATCTCCCATTACACGACAGTTGGTGTCCTGTCGTAGTTTTTAGACACCGGGAAAATTCGAGCTGAGAGTCTGCTGAACAGGCTGCTTCCCTTCCCTCCGCGGGGGGGGGGGGGGGGGGGGGTTTAGTGTTGGTCGGTGCGCTGCGGAATGCCACCTCCTCTGTTCCAGCAGTCTCTCTCATATCTGAAGATTGACGATCAACAGACGACGAGTGGAGTGTGAAATGGACTGGGCCGGTGATGTCCGAACTTGGTGTATAGATGAGGGATGCGAATTGGAGTGATGATGGGGGTGGGACTACAGGAGACGGTGTCCCTTTGAGGGAGCGTGGTTTCGCGATTTCGGGAGTTGGTCGGGTACACCTTGTTGTATGGTTCTGCAGTTCTAGATGCGCCAAATGCTTCATCCAGCCTCTTCACTTCCATGCTATTCACCATATGTTCCACCCCACAGGAAGCATGGCTTGGGTCAGCCTCAGCTTCCGCTTGTGGTAACTCTATGATGGTGGGCATAGCATGAAGTGGGTGGGAATGGGAAGAGATCGGAGGAAATACTTTTCCATCCAGTCCCATGGAGAAAACAAACATGAAATTCTTCAGATACGACTTCCCAGATCGAGTAGACCCACGCTGAGGAGGGAGAGGGCGAATACGTATCTCGTCATCGTTATCAGCGTTAGCTGCTTGTTCACCCATGTTCTGGCTTGGTAGAACTGGGGCCGAACTGGCACCGCGGTGCTCTGCGCTAACCGTGGGAATACTAATTTCCATAGAAATATCTGTCTGGGTACCAGTGTCACGAAAAACGCCCAGTCCGAGCTCTGGTGCTGGGTCGTCACCGACACACGGTTTAAGTCGATCGAAGTGGATGACTGAGGTCAGGCCATCCGAAGCACGGATACGGTAGGTCACGTCCGACATCTTACCTACTACCACATAGGGGCCTTTCCACTGATAACTCAGTTTACTTGGCACGTTTGCAGACCGTCGTGAATCGTGTACCCAAACCATTCTTCCTGCTTGATATGGATCCCCATGCACCCTCCGGTCATGCCATGTCTTTTGCCGCTGGTGTGCAGTGGATAAGGTTTCTCTCACTAACTCATGGGCTTGTTCTATCCTTTGCAGAGAATTTTTCTCTAGTGGTATTCAAGGCATGGCCAGATCTAGGGGTAAGGCTAATTCACGGCCTAACATTAACCGAGCAGGGGTGTAACCCATGCTGGAATGTACTGAAGTGCGGTAAGCCATGAGTACATATGGGAGCCGTAGGTCCCAATCTCTACAATCAAGGCGTGTTTCCTTAGTAAGCATCTCCGCGAGAGTTCTGTTGAATCTTTCTACCATCCAGTCACTCCGGGGGTGGTATGGAGTTGTCCTTGTTTTGATGATATGGAACAATTTGCAGAGCTCTGATATGAGCCGGCTCTCAAAATTACTCCCTTGATCGGAGTGAAACTCATAAGGCACACCAAAGCGGCAGAACACATTGCTGGCCAAGACCTCCGCTACGGTGGATGCCTCTTGGTCCGGCAGAGCAAATGCTTCCACCCACTTCGTAAAATAATCTTGTAATACGAGGATGTATTTATTTCCATCATCCGTGGTATTCAAGGGTCCGAGCACGTTGATAGCCACTCGCTCCCATGGTGCACCAACAAACTTAATTTGAGATGGTGCGATATGGTGTTGGCCAGCGCGTCTTTGGCATGGGATACATTTGGCAACCCATGCCGTGACACTATCGTGAATCCCGATCCAGTGGAATCTAAATTTGATATGGGCAACAGTCCTTTCCACGGCCAGATGCCCGGCGTTATCATGTAGTTGTTTCAATATAATTTCACGATAACTTTCCGGGACTACCAAACGGTCATTAATATATAGAACGTTATATATTAATTGACATTCTTTGAACCGCTGGTAATAATATTTTGCCATGGTGGATAGAGGTGTTACCGATTCCTTAGGAGGACGTACCCCCTCATGAATCCATGTGTATATATTTCATGTCTGCACGTCTGTTTGGTGGTGTGCGATTTTCTCCGGATTCCACTCTGCGCACCTCAATTCGGGGAACTCCGGAGATGGCTGTGTTGACTGTGTCACGGTGGCATCCTCTTTGTGTTCAGCTTCCATGCGATTCTGCTGAGGACGTCGGCATTCCCATGCAATTTGCCGGGATGGTGAACAATGTTAAAGTTATAGGCCTGCAGGGATTCCTGCCATCTCGCTACCTGGCCCTCCCGATTTTTTAAGTTCCTGAGCCACCGTAGTGAGGCGTGGTCTGTACGGGGTGTAAAAGGGCGCCCATACAGAAAGTGTTTATAATACCTGACGAAATGGACCACCGCCAATAGTTCTCACTTGGTGGTTGGGTATCTTCTCTCCATTTTATTCAGAGTACGCGAACCATAACCCAATACCTGCTCTGTTCCATCTTCCATGACCTGATATAGAACCGTGCTGATAGCGAAAGCTGATGCGTCAGTGTCTAAGATGAAATCAAGGTTTGGATTAGGGTGAGCAAGAATCAGGGCGGTCGTCAAGAGTTCCTTCAGCGCCCTGAAGGAGCCTTCACACTCACTCATCCACTCAAATGTTTAATCTTTCTCGGTGATCTTGTAGAGGGGTGAAGCAATCTGACTTAAATGTCGGATGTAACGGCGATAGTACTGGCATAGGCATGTGTCTCCGTAACTGAAGAGGGCTGAGGCCACTCTGTTACAGCCTTAGTTTTTGATGGCTGAGTAGCCACTCCATCACCGGATATGACATGTCCCAGAAACTCAACGCTCTGTCTAAAGAGATGACATTTCTTCGGTTTGAGTTTCAAATTGGTCGTGTGGAATCTTGATAGCATGGTGACCAAATTTATTACGGTTTGCTCAAATGTGGGTCCGAAGACTATTACGTCATCGATGTAACAGAGACAGATTTCCCATTGCAGGGTGGTTAATACCTGCTCAATGAGTCGTTCACAAGTTCCGAGAGTGTTGCACAAACCATAGGGCATCTTGCGGAATTGGAAAAGGCCATCCCTACAAGCGAATGCGGTCTTTTCCATGTCAGCCTCATCCATGGCTACTTGCCAGTAACCGCTATCCAAGTCAAGGGTACATAACCACTTGGCTCCGGACAAGGAATCTAAGGCCTGATCTATCCACTAAGATCATTAAGGCGGCAGTAGTCAATACAAAACCACAAGGTTCCATCCTTTTTGCCTGCTAGCACTATTGGCCCAGCCCATGGAGATGCTGAGGGTTCAATAATACCAGTCCGCAAATGTCGTTCACTTGTTGGTGTGCTTCCCCTTCCTTATGAACAGGAAGACATCGTACCGGTTGTCGTATGGGGCGATTATTGCCTTATCGATGGATTGTCATACGAGATGAGTTTCTCCGAGATCCATGTCTCCGGAGGAAAAACTATCGCGGTATTTATGTAGTAGTTTCCGAATTTCTCGTTTCTGTGATTGCAGTAATACAACTGTGGCACGTAGATACAAATCATGTAAATGTTCAGGTAAATCATCAGTCGATGGCCGCAGCATACTCCGGGTTCCAGAGTGATGGGATCTGCGGTACCATTGAACACTCTAAAAGGTATATTTTCCTTATTAGTAGTGTCTACTATTATGCAGGGACTTGTGCATTGTGAGGCGATCATATAATCGGGTTCCAGTATGGCAATGTGTGTGTTGCTTCCTAACTGTTGTGCGGTGGCCCATAAGATTTGTTCCTGTCCCGGCCCAACTGTGGCTGTACTGGATAATATTACAGTGCACGTGTCATATAATGCTGATGCCGGTCCACGAGGTATTCGTCGGCCGTGTATGTCGAGGTCCTGTTGTTTGCAGTGTATGATGGCTTCGCTGGCACAGGAAATCAGAGCCAAGTAGGGCATCGTTATGAATAGAGGCGATGACGACTCGCTGTATGAATTGCATCTCCTCTCTTTGGATAACTAAATTGACTACACCGGCTACGGGCACATCAGCTCCCGTAGCCGTCTGGAGGTAAATGTGTGTAGGCTTAAGGGGAGGCTTTTTATGAGGTGGGATGTTCTCATATAAGGGCTTGTTAAATACCGTGATAAAAGCACCAGTGTCGACGGTGGCACTGGTGGAAACGCCACTAAACAGACAGGCACATTTGTATATTACTTTGCGGTGTACCTGTGGAAGAGTTTCCAATGATGCTGTCTGCGACACTGGCGTCGGAGCAGCATCACTCTATATGTACTCTGACTGTTTCCGTATGGCTTCTTATAATGTTGTGGATGGCTGAGTGAGGAAAGGGCCAGTTCGGCGTCACTGCTGGTGTATAGGCTGCAGTGAGGGCGTAGCTGGGGGTAGCAATGCTGATGGAGTTGTCGCCGTTTTTGTGTAAGCTGTATTGTTGTAGACGGCGGCACATATGGGATGACGGATAAGCTCCACCTGTGCAAGCCATTTCGTGCAATGCTTCATGGGATGTTTTGGTGAAGCACAGAAGAAACAGTGATGCCACCAGAGATGTGCCTTTCCCCGTCTATGTCGGCACTTGCGAATCCATGAGGCAGAGTGAATCGTTTCTCCTGAGTCGCTGCTGTCTGTGGATGCGGGAGATGATGTTGGATGGGGTGGTGTTCTGCATACCACCAAAGGACACTGAGAATTTAGTGTCTTGGTGGCGGGACGTGGTGCTTGCAAAAACGTTGTTTCAGCGGACGTGCTACAACCTACCACTGCCGTTTTACATAGGAAAGAAGGCGTGTTGTGTGCAGAGAAAGAGGGGGATGTCATTGCTGCGGATGGGGGAGGCAACGTAGGCACTGCCACGTGTGAAGCCGTGCATTTGGGTGTCGGTGTGAAAGCTGATTTTGTTGGATAATGGATGGCCACTGAACGTTGTTGTATGAAGGCCGCAGTTGAGCCGGGAAGCGGATACGGGCACTGAAGTGGCTCGGTGTAATTCGGTGCCCTTAGGAGTTTGACTGCTTCTCCGGTTGCGATGTACTGTGGTCAGGAGCAGGCGTCGTAGAGGGAGGTCGGTTAGGACACCGCTCCCTCCAATGCCCTGGCTGACCGCATCCGAAACAGGTGCTCGGTGGCGGTGCGGTGCCGTGCTGGTGGTGTTTGTTGTCCTAAACGGTGTGGTGGCTAGGTTGGTGCTAAGTGTCATAACTAAATTGGTAAGTGCAGAGATTTGCTTATTAATCTTGTCTATCCATTCTCTCATGTTGCCGTTGTTGTTGTTGTTTCGCTGGTTCCCATGCCCGGGGGCCCCATTGTAACTTCCTCAACGGGCATGCCCCCTTCCTCAAGGCGCTTGATTCTGACTGGAATTCTGTACAGCTGGTGGCAGTGATGTTTGTGTGGCCGGTGTCGATGAACTGGGGGGAGCATTAGGGGGCAGGGTGATAGCTGCACCCTCTATCTCGTTGATAGGATGGAGTTGGCGTCGGTTACTCTTCTCCCGCCCCAGAAAGTTCTCTATACGAACCGTGGTTGCCGTTAATTGGGCCAAACTCCCGTGGGCGCCTAGAAATAGCTTTTCTTTCAGGGCGGGTTTACTGCTCAATGCATCGATAAAAGTATCGAGGTGCAAATGGATCATGCCCTCCGTATTGGTGCTCGGATATGTGTGGGTAACTAGCCTCCTGATTCGCCTAGCTAACTCGGGAAGAGTTTCTCCCGCGCGTCGTCGGAGATTCTTTCATTGAAGATGACTGGTTTCTCCGTGATCTGTGTCCCCAAATCGCTCCGTCAATGCTCGTTCCAATTGTGTGTAGGTGGGTGTATAGTCAGTTCCATGATCTACAAGAACTTGAAGGGCTTTTCCGGAAAGCTTTGCGGCGATATATTCACACATTTGCTGATCATTCCAGCGGGTAGCCCAACTTATTATCTCGAACTGTATTTTATAATTGGTCCAGTCATTCTCCCCACTAAACTCGGGAGGGAGGATGACTCAGCCAAGACTGCGGGAAGAATGAAGTGGCTCAAATCTGGGTGGTGCGGGTATCTGGGAATCTGACGAATATGCGGAGGCTGGTCGTGGTGCAGGTGGCGGTGGTGTTGGTGCTTCCCGTCGATGCAGAGGAGCTAGGACATGCATACTCCAATTTAATGAGTCTGCCACGGTTGTAGAGCCATAGACCAGCATTGGTCTATGGACGGGAGGCGGATTGTTTTGAAGATTACGCGGTCATTCTACCCGAGATGAGGACTGATATTCCTCATATGGTGGTGGTGTAATCGGCTGACGGTCATGATGTGTTGCGTGACTGACATACCGGCGAAATGGTGGTGCCGATTCCTCCCAATGAAGCCGCGGTGTTCCCCTCAAATATATTGTTGCACTTGAGGGGGGTGTTGCGGGAGGTTGTCTATATTGTGGATTATCACCCGGCCAAATAGTCTCTGTAGATGACACAGGTGACCGATAGTAGTCTGAAGGGCTATTGAGATGCCGTAATCGGGTCTTTGTCTGGGTCATCCACGATTCGGCCCTGTTGGTGGTGGCTTGTCGCGGATGTCCGATATTGTTCTTAACTCTGTTCCCGCTTGTGAGGCATCCCGAAAGGTGCCGTCGCCAACAGGCGAAAACAGGTTATAGTGCGCGGTTGTTGATTCTGCTGAATTTCTGGCATAGTCGGTGAGCATGTGAGCTGAAAATCTAACGTATGATGCTACCTCTTGATCGAGGGAGTCGTCGCTGAATAGAGAAGGTATTGAGCTAAGCTCACTCTATGGTGTGGGCGTGAGTTCGATCTATGTGAGCCCCCTTGATCCAACGTTCGCCACCGTGCACACACTCTACATGGTGTATGTGTACGCCTCTGTTTCTCGACCCATACTCGATTCAATGAGTAGCCGCTGAACTGGATGGTTGGGCTGGATAGAAGGCTTTCTCATATGCAGACTGTGGCGCCTCAACCTTCTCACCAGGACACATGATTGTTATTTTGCCGCCTGTACAGTGATCAGCGTGGCATTGAAGATTGCATGCCTGTGTAAACCTCTGCTGACAGTGACTGCAGACTAGTGTATGTGCCAGCTTGGAGATGTTCTTGATGTAGAAGGCGTGGTGGTCCCACACTCCGATGGTCATGGTGCCACGGTAGTGAGTCGCTTGCCTGATCAAGTGCCAGGTGCCCTCTTTGGTTGGTTCATACACGTGAATCCCGATCTTGGTGAAGAATTCTACCTTGTCCAGCTGATCCAGCGAGTTCTTGCGGACATCAGGTACCGTTTTGCCATAGAACTGTGTGGCAAGCTCTCATGCAGGAGCTGTACTTCTATCAGCTCTCGCTCCTCGGTGGACTTCTAGACATCTCCAGAGACACATGTTGTCCCTGTAGGTGTCGAGGGCAGTCATACTCTTCTTCTGTCATAGCCGGTCTGGGAGGGGGCCTGTCCCAAGCAGAGGTTGGCGGTCGATGACAGCCCTGACCTCAACGTTGATTGATCGAACGAAAGCCCACTTGGTGTTCGGTCGATCGATATTGTCTGTGTCGAGGCGGGTTTGCTCTCTTGTTGCCACTCAGTCCTGAGCTGCTCCTATCGTGTTCAGCCACAGGCTCCCTGGAGCATTCTTGTGGAAGAGCATCACCCTACCGTCTTCGATATGACGGGTGCAATAGGTATGGGTGTAGCACAGAGGTAGAAGGCATTCTGGACTGTCTGCTGGATCTTTTCCATGATCTGGCCTGTGAGGTCTCCTTCTAGACCTCTGCAGAATGTCTATCAGCTGTTTGAGCTACATGATGATGATAATAATTTAAGTGATGTTGTTTCTTCCGTGTCTATGTCCGATCAAATCAACTCAATCTTCTTCCTCAGTAAGTGTATCATTGCATGTCTGACAATGTCTCGATCTGTATGTAGATTTTAAGCCAATAAATATTATGATTCTGTAAATGGGACAAATCGTTCCGAGGCGAATCAACTTGGTACGAAACGTCACTGGGACTGCCTCGCAAGAACAGAACGAATCGACTCATATGAAAAATGGAACAAGCCATGTATTAAGTATAGAAAATTGAGTGGTGATGCCATTGAAGTGTTTAACATATTAAAAGGGATATATGACAGTGAAGTCACTGCAGCCATGCTGGAGCTGGCAACATACACCAACAAGGGCTCACAATTTAAAGCCATAAAGAAGAGGCCCAGACTAGATCTAAGAAAATATGCATTTACAAACGAAGTGGTGGGAATGTGGAATGGTTTACTGGAAGAACTAATAAATGCTGAAACAGTGTTTGCATTTGAGGTTGGGTGGGATGCTTTAATTTTGGCAGAATCTAGAGGTGAAATCCGATTTAAAAGCAGACCACAAGTCGCCAGCAAGTCAAATGAAATGAAAATTTAAGCTAAAGAAAAAGGAATGTGTGGACGAAGTGGCAATAAATGCCTGAGTCCATAATACCATCCTAAGAAGTTCTAAGAAATTACAGACGAATTGTATCGAGCGAATCGTCCTTGGTACGAACCGTCCCGGCCCTTCCAAAAGCTGCTTACAGGATAATTTTATAAATATTTATCGGATGTCGTCGCCTGACAATTAGCTCATGATTAAATGTTAGATTATTGAAATGTCAACGTGTTTATTTATCACTATCAGTCCCTGAATCTGAATCTTGTTTCTTTGTTTGAGACGACAATTTCAGACATTATACAGATGTGTGTAAATTTATTAAAGTGTAACCAATGTCAACATGGAGCTTAGAAAGTGTCTACTGTTGCTTGTGCTGTTTGTATTGTTAACAGCTTGTACTGTTTTTGCTAAAGATCCGTCTTCTGAATCTGATGTCACTGTGACACATGATCAGCTAGATAACACTCCTGTTCAAAATAATGTACCGCAGCATAGTCCAATACAAGCATGTGCTAATGACACTAATAATGCAAGTGCTACATGCCATAATGATAAAGACGGAACCGACGTGGACGTTCATGGTTCCGGTATATTTAGCAATTTGGACAGCGGGATGATGATGCGATCATTTTATGTCTTACTCGGTGTCACATCAATAGTCGTGCTTTACTTCGTTGTCCGTGCAGTTCGGTATGTATCAATAACAGTTCTAATTTGTACTAGTTTGTAGAGAGAATGCCGGCTCATACCAGTCAAAATTTGGCAGGACTTTCCCATTTTTCAAATAGGTTGATTGATGGATTTGTTCCATTTTTTAAGGACTTATCATACCCAGATTTATTTGAGCTTAAATACCCGTACTTATTTGAGCTCAAATCAATTACGTGCATAAAAAGGGTCTCAGGTGATTTCGGCAGCCGTGTAATTTCGGCAGCCGCAAATACAATTCGTTTTCGGCAGCCTACCGAAACGCAAATATGGTGCATAAAAAACATTACATTTTCGGCAGCCTCTCACATTATTACATTTTCGGCAGCATGTTAAACATCGTTATGTTGCTGTAAACCTTAGGCAGCAACAGCTTCAGGTCAAATTAGTTTCAAACTACTCAACATACATTGACACTTCCATTATCTAACTTTTACGCTTATATTATAAGTAAGTTTGTGACCATTTTGGAACCAATTTAACTAGAGGATGGCGCTGCCTTAGGCAGCAACAGCTTCCAGTCAATTTGGTTTCAAAATACTCGACAGACATTGACACATACATTTTATTATTTTGTGGTAGTAGTAGTAGTAGATCAAATATTACCTGCATGATGATGATGATGTTGTTGATGAAGATTGTCCGATGAAGATTGTTCGATGAAGATTGACAAAAATGTTTACGTGATTTGTTTTGCAAGAGCGAGAAAGATTTTGAGAAGTAATTATTTCAAAACAATATATGTAGAGAGAATGAGCGTCCAAACTTTACTCATGTCGGCTTGCTGTTGTTTCTGATAGCATACGCATCAAACACAAATCAGTTTTTGATATTTCTAAGAAATGCTGTGATTTAAAAAGAACAAAGATCAAGGTCTTTTGTAAGAAATAAATTATGAGGCCTAATCACATATTTAAAACCTGCATGAAGGGCACCTTTGTCGGGATCTGGTGAATATTTGTATAGTTATTTTTAACAGAAGCTGTTGCTGCAGATGTCCGTAATAGGATCCAGTCAAATTATTTTCAAAGTATATGTCCAGAAACTTTATTTAGATAGGTGGTCATTTAATGAATATGTGCGTACACGTTCGTCGCCATGTAATATGGTGAAATCTGAATTTGAATATTTTGAAAATAAATTCCTTGTTAATAAGTAGCATGCGTGTGTGTAAACTCGCGTTGCTAATCAATACCACTTTATCCACCAGTGTTGAATACCTGTTTCAGTTCAAATTATTATTTTAAATATCCACAATTCCTTTAGATTTATATATATGGTCGCGTACGGTGTGACCGCGCGTACAAGGTGCGTGAAATTAAATTTTGTTACAATTAATTAAAATGTTGAATATTTTGAAATGAATTTGTCTGTTAAAGGATATTTGCTTACTAGGTATGTACGTCATACTGAAAGTAGTTGCTGTGCAAGCGGAATGTGTTGTTCATTCACGCAAGAGATCGCATACATTTTTGGCGTTAAGATAACAGCAGGGATTATAAACTGAGGACATTGTTATCACCCGCCGAGTCTAGCTAGCATGGGCTTTAATTGCAGGAAATCATTACAATGGTCGGACTACACACAGACGTGGATTACAAATACACATGTACAATAGAAAGAGCTCTAACCAACCAGCTTTAAGAAACAACGTCAACAAATCAAAATGCACGTGCAATTGTTGATCGTACTTGTGATTCAGATCGTTTGTTAGTCTGTATTAATCTTTCGACCACTACAGACGTAACATGATAAGAGTTTCTTGCGGACTTTCGAAATTATTTATATTTTCTAATGAGCATTTCCAAATTTGTTTCAAACATTAGCTATTTGGTAGATCCTAACGAAAATTTGAGGAAATCTACTCCAAGTCTCAACCCGAAAAATTATTTTCAAAATTATCATTTTCATGTTATACACAAATTACATGATACATTGATTTTCCAAATTGACGTTGCTTTTCAAATATGTTAAGCCGTAAATATTCTAGAATTTTTAATTTGTTTGCCACAGCCAGTTAATAACACACAATTGAACTAAAAGTTGTATTGATTAGAGGCCAATCACTTTATTAAAGAAGGATCGATATAGGCCTATGTCTTTATTTCAAAATAACATGAAATTATATTTCACACGTCTTCGTCACGGCGCTTGACTTTCATTGCAGCAACTGGCTCTTAGTTCGTTTTGCTCTTAGAGTCGGCATGGCTGAAAAAAAAAGCCATAATAAAATTCATCAACCAGCAATTAGCGGTAATTAGCTATGGATTTCAGTCTATCAGAGTCGATATAACAGAAATATATACTATTACTATATAATACACACGTATAGTATTAGTATATATTTCTGTTATATCGACTCTGTTAAAGTGACATAGATATATGGTAACATATAGGTAACACAGGGATAACAATAAAACACACACTAATATAGGCTGCCGAAAACGGGCTACCGAAAATGTACTCCCAAGCTGCCAAAAATGGTTGGCTGCCGAAATGTCTATACACCATAAGAAGCATAATCAAATGGTAATACAATTTTTTACTCAGGCTTTCAACTTGGTATTTGGCACTTGGCAGTACAATTTAGCAGTCTGGCTAATCGCACCTCCCCGTCATTGCAACCAGATTGATGTAGTATGTCCATGTCAATGCCTATCTTGTGAAAGTCTGAGTGCTTGGTAGAGCTGGGCGGTCTGACGGTAGTACCGTGAAGACCGCGGTATACCGTGACCGTTGACATTTCCAAATTCTGTGAATACCGTCCATAATGTTTGAGCAATATTTGAGAAATATATTCATAAAATCTGACTTTACCACGGGTAAATAAGTGCTAATAGTGCCAAAAATACAGGCATCCCTAACTATTGGCCGAGTTGAGGTGAAAGGGTCGTCGTAAAAACAAACATCAAGATGTCAATTACAAAATAATGACAGGCAGAATTGTATGTCAAACGTACGTCTTGAAAGTCTCACGGTAAAATTGCTTAATTTAAAACATCTAAACTCATTCTCTGGCCGTCCGCTGGTAGTAATTACACTATAATATATTCCCTATTCCCGTTTCTATTATTTGTAATTTATTACTCCCAGCATTTTGTCACCGAACAAACACACTAGAATAACAAAATAACATACAAACTGCGTGCTATTCAAACACAACAGCAATCTCGCAAAGACGTATCTGATTGGTTGTTCATGAACTAGACCGCGGGAAAATACTTACTAAGTATTTGCTTGCGCCGTTTTGATCACGTGCTAATTTATTAACAACGAGCAAGCGTTGAAGTTATTTTTTATTTTTCTGGCTTGTTTTAAGAAATTTCTTTAAGGATTAAATCCAGTTTAAGTAACAACACCTAAAAATTATAGTGTTTTAGTTTTTGTAATTCATTTTTCAACTGGCTACATGTCAGAAGTTCGCGGAAATGGTCTTCTGTTCCTTCTTATTAGTAGCTATTAGCTTTAGAGGGGTTGTTGTTTTCTATGATTGTCAAGGAGTCTATAGAAGAGGCTATTCATTGGAAAGTAGATCCAGGCTTCTGTTCATTGGTTGGATTGTCTGTTTGGATTCTAATTCTCGATTCGTTCAGTCATTGCCATGGGGTTTTTCTTTCATTTTTAGAAGGAGGAATGAGGGTTAGTCTTATGGATCATCCTCTGGTAGATCTGGTCGCGGCCTCTCTGAATGCTCAGATCTTCTCTTACATGTCTCCTTTTCCGGACAGTCAAGCCCTGGTGGTGGATGCTCTGTCTCAGTAGTGGACAAGAATGTTCGCCTATGCCTTCTCTCGAACAATTTTGATTCAGTTAGTTTTGAAGAGGGTCAAGGATCAGGTTTGGGAAATTCTTCTGATAGCTCCCTTTTGGCCAAAGAGGATTTGGTTTTTAGACCTTCTAGATTTTCTGGTAGATTTCCCTCTTCTTCCAGTATACCAGGATCTATCTCAAGTAAGAGGTCTTTGCGTGCATCCAAATCCAATAAATTTTAGTCTGTGTGTCTGGAGAATCTCGAGTCTGAAGTCCTCGAGAATAAGGTTTCTTCTGATCTCAGGAAATTATTGACTCTGCCAGAAGGGATTCGACCCGTCGAGTTTACAAGGGGCGACTTAAAATTTTAGGTGAATGATGTTCAGACCCAGGTTTCGTGCCCGATTCTGTTTCTATACCCAAATTATTAGATTTTTTTATCTTATCTGTTTGATTATTTTCATTTGTCAGTTATTACGTTCAGGGAGTATAGATTTTCTCTGGTGTCATCCCTTCATTGTCTTCTGTATGCCGATGTCAAGGATACTAAGAATTTTAATAGCTTTATTAGAGGTCTAAGTAATATTCGTCCTCCGATTGCTAAGCCTTTACCTTCCTGGAGTTTGGCTTTGGTTCTTCAAGTTTTGGCAGGTCGCCATTTTGAACCTATTTCTTCTACCAGTATTAAGCTTTGTTTTGTTTTTAATTGTCAAAGCTGTTTTTTCTTGTTGCTACAGCCTCTGCTAGAAGGTGTTCAAGAGATTCATGCTCTTTCTGCTGAAAAGGGGGGATTTATAGTTTCAGGAGACGGCTTGGTTTTATATCCCAGAAGGAATTTTTTATCTAAAACTCAAACTAACTGCTATCCTGCTAGTCCGATCATTTTAAAATCTTTTTCGTCTGTCGCCATCTGGAAAATTTTGGTGTCCTATTAGGGCATTAGGAACCTTCAATCAGCGATCAGGTGTTATAAGAGTCGATCCATCTCATTTATGTTTTTCCTACGAGGAAGAGTTATCTAAGCCGGTCTCAAATTCTTCGATTGTCAGATGGATTTTTGAGACAATAATTAAGCTTTGTTATGAGATAGCCTCACCGGATCAAATTAATCTCTCCCTTATTAAAGCCGAGGACGTTAGAGGTATGGCTACTTCTTTCGCTCTTTTTTAGGGTTCATCTTTAGAGGAGGTCAGGCAGGTGGCAGGAGGGAAATGGGAATACACCTTTACATCCTTTTATCTCAAAGACCAGAGTGCAGCAGCTTCCTTCTTTCGTAACATTTCCACTTTTAACTAAAAAAGCCGAAGACTATTTACTAAGCACTTCCCACCATTTTCGTTAGGACTCTGCGTCTGTGAGAAATGGTGAGAGTCTTCTTTTGGTTTTTATTTATTTCTTTAAGTTCAAGTTGTTCTTATTTGCTAATCACGGTGTGATTGAGCTAAATGCACTATTATGTTATGTTATTAACATTGGGATAAGATTGGTTTGATTTTTATCCTGGTTTATTGATTCTCTAATCTCCTCCCACCTTATGTGGACATGGGGCACTGACCAAATCTACGGGTTTAGCAAGTAGTGATTGAACGGTAATGGATGTTTTTGTGGTGTAATAACAACCCCCCACAGACCCCCCTTGCGGGTTGGTCTGTTGTTTTATTAACCACTATAAAAACATACTTACCATTCAATCACTACGACCCGGCCTCAGCCACCCCGCGTGGTAAGATTTGAGAATCAGACTAAATATTTTGCACTTAAATTTAGAAAAGTGAATCTGTTTCCTATTCGGGCTCTAATGCGCGAGCGCGCTTAGCGACAAGCGTCACTATGAGGTGAGTATAGACTGGTGCCAGTCTATACCTGATGGTAGGCTGGAGATGGGACTCAACCAGTAGCCTGGTTGAGGGTCCATAGGAATAGGATTAGGCATGGGGAGGTAAAAATCTTATTCTGATAGCAAAATGCAGATAATTGATTTAGCAAGTAGTGATTGAACGGTAAGTATGTTTTTATAGTGGTTAATAAAACAACAGACCAACCCGCAAAGGGGGTCTGTGGGGGGTTCTCTCCCTTTTCTTAGGAGAAAAGTGGGGAGGGGGCAGTAATGCGAACGTGATTCGTTTCCGTTAACTTGATGGTCCTTTTAGGTCTCCATTAACCAAGTTTAAGTCTAGCTCTTTCTCCAAGGGGCAAAAGTAGCAATTGATGGCTTGCCCCTTCCCATCAGGTTACTGTCTAAATCTGGTGTATATCAGAAGTAATAGAATGGTGAGTATTGATCGAAGGAGAATGAAGGAAATTTCAATTTCCCTTTCTCCGAGATCTAATAATACTCACCATTCTATTACGGACCCAGCCTCCCAGCCCCACAGAGGCAAGCCATGGGTATCTTTTGTTTGGTGGCTATGCAGCTGGGAGCTGAGTACCCGGTTCCAGGAGTCGGTAAAGCTTACTAAGTCTATAGTCCTAGGGCCAGCTATCCAGGCTAGCTTGTATCAGAAGTAATAGATTGGTGAGTATTGTTAGATCTCAGAGAAAGGGAAATTGAAATTTCCTTCATTCAGTTAAATTGATTTCAAACTGTTCAAAAGTTGCATATGTACCCATATATACTAAAACTGGTGTCACAGAGAATGGAGGTTCTCGATTGACCATTTAACACTCAAATTCTGAACCCCTGAACTGACTACATGTATGTAGCCCGGTAACTGAGCCAGTCATTCGAGGGATACATTTTTAAGAATATTCTTCTTTTGGTCTGCAAATGGACATTTTCTATGAGAAAATTGAAAGTATCTTGAACAAATTTGAGGGTTAAAAGGTTAAGACATGGTCTGTTATTAAATAGCGGGTCAAATGTATTGTTTAATTGGATTTACAAACTGAAGAAATTGGTCTATATACCAGATTGCCCTCTTATTTGCACATCTGACATTTTGTGTAAGGGATTAATGTGAAGAATATAGCATGGAATTAAGCACCGCTCAGAAGATACGTAGTATGTTATATTAGGTATATGTGGAACATTGTGTGTTTTAGTAAAAGTCAACCATCTTATTCAGTTTCGTATATATATCAGGGTTCGCACGGGTCATGGAAATCCTGGAAAGTCATGGAATTTGAAAATCTAAATTCCAGGCCTAGAAAAGTCATGGAAATTTGTCATTCTGATAAAAGTCATGGAAAATGATAATCTCCCTAAATAAAAATAAAATCTGATGGCATACAAATGTAAAATGGGAAATAAAGCTCAGAAATACACATTTCCATTTCTTTATCGCAGCGATCACATGATTTCATTCATTATCAAAGTCATGTGTCCGACCAACATAAAATGACCCAAAACAACGTAAGAAATAAAATGAGGCTAGATCTAGGCTTGCTCGATTTTTCGATTTAATCGTGAAGTTCGATTTATTTTTAAAATCGCGATTTTTACGATGTAATTAAGGAAAGATCGGAAAATCGTCAAAAATTTCATGTTTTTAAAAAATCTGAAGTGTGTACTTTTCCTTCGCATTATATCAGTACATGAGTACAATTATAATCGATTCACGCCTGTGTTCATTGTGTGTGTATCCCGCCGGCCATGCACGTGTCGAATAATTACTAATCACAACGCAAAGCGCTACAATAAACAAGCTAACAATAGCGAGGTAACGCCTTTCTTTGTCATTGAGAAAACCAGCTAGTTACTCCGTCGAATCGCCATATAATTTTCTTTCTTTCGCTGCAGACCCTGAGTCTGTCGTGAAATGTCAAGTATATACAGTTTCAGAGTGTTAGGCAATCAGTGAACATAATTCTGTTTAATTCTAGAGATAGCAATTTCAGACGGTCTAATAATTTTTCGTTTTTGATTCGGTTGTCATGTCAAATTAAAGAAAATAAAGCAAGAGCATTCCAGATTGTTGGATTTTGAACTCTGCGTTCTGTTGATTACTCTTAAATGTAAATCGTACGTTCTGAAAGCAACTATAAACCGCACTATAGGACGAGTTTACGCCGTTGCACTAATACCTACTCAAAGCTGCCGTCCTATGTATGTGAATTGCGTAGTATCTCCCGCGGTACTAATATTAGCATCTTCGCGTTACTCCGGTAATGACCTAAACTCGTCCTACAACGGGAGGCTATAAGCGGAAGCATCATGTAATTTTTTTTTTTTTCTCGGCGACATTTTTATCTCAAATTTTGTTGAATTAAATAATGTTTATTAAACTATGCGCAATATTTAGGCGGTCCCAATTAATAATTTCACTCCCGAGATGCTGGATATAAAGTATACATTAAGCATAGACGTAGGATGGTAAGAATTCGTCGCATGAACATGTGTTCTAATTTCGTGCTATTTTTGTATCATTTATTTCAACTTTTTCTAGAAACAAGTCACGTTAATCCGGTTTATACTTTTGGAAATTTGGATCTACGATTTAATCGAAAATCGCGATTTTTTTCATAAAATCGATCGCGATGTTTCAAATAAAAAATCGCGCAATCCTAGCTAGATCGCTTCTTATGTTTGTTTGAAGGCCAAATTAAACTCTTGTGATTGGAGGCATTCCACTGAACTATATCTGGACTGGAGGAGGCCTCCCAAATAAAAACCAGTATTTCTCCTTCGATCAATACTCACCATTCTGTTACTTTCTGATACACAGCTGGCCTTGACAGCTGGCTCTAGGACTATAGACTTAGAAAGCTTTACCGACTCCTTGGAACCGGGTACTCGGCTCCCAACCGCCGAGTACCCGTCTACCATAGAGCTCATTCTTGTTTGCATAGCAACAAGAGCTGTCCACGTTTTTTTGCAGGAAAGATTTAACGTTTTTGTGAAAGGAAATCTAAGGCAGACTCGGCAGCCAGGTTGAACGTGGATACTGCTCTGACTCTGGAGTTACTTTCAGATCTAGGCTGGATAGTCAACAAGGAGAAATCCGAGTTGACACCCACTCAACATTTCGTTTATTTGGGGATGCGATTCGATCTCGAGGAGGCCAGGGTTTACCCGTCAGAGCCCAGAGTGGTGTCTCTGTTAGCCACCCTCGAGAGTTTTCGAGTGGGAAACCACATTCAGGCGAGGCGGTTTCTTCAGATGCTGGGAATGATGGTCTCCATGGAGCAGGTCATCCCGTTCGCTGCTCTAATGAGAAGACCTATCCAGTTGTATCTGATGTCTCTGTGGAAACAGAGAACAGAACCCCTGTCAAAACTGGTGCCAGTTTTGGAGCCGATAATATTGCATCTGCTATGGTGGAAACAGCGTCAGAATCTCCTAGTAGGGGTTTCGCTGCACCTACCTCGCCCCCAGCTGTCCGTGTACACGGATGCCTCGCTGGAAGGGTGGGGTGCCTGCCTGGGAGAACACGAGGTCTCGGGCACATGGACTCTCCTGGAGAGTCAGCTGCATATCAATCTGTTGGAAATGATGGCAGTGGAACTGGCGTTGGAAGAGTTTCTTCCGATGATCAGGGGCAAGGTGATATTGATACGGTCGGACAATTCGACGGTAGTATCATACATAAATCGCCAAGGCGGGACCAGGTCACCCACACTTTGTATCAAAGTGTGGCACTTGATTCAATGGTGCAGGAATTACTCGGTTGTTTTGAAAGCACAAAGGAAAATGCTCAAATCATGACTTATGTCTCGCCGATTCCAGATCCAAATGCCGTCGATACAGATGCTCTGGCGATAAGCTGGAGGGGGATGCACGCTTACGCGTACCCACCCACCATCCTTCTGCCGAAGGTATTGGTGAAGATCAGTGAGGAACCGTGTCTGGTCCTGCTAATAGCGCCGTATTGGCCAAGCAGGGCGTGGTTCACGGATCTGCTAGATCTGCTGGTGGAAAACCCAGTGCAGTTGCCCGAGATTCCGAACATAATCTCCCAGGCCAAGGGACGCTTCCTACACGAGCGTCCCAAAATGTTCAAATTGACTGCGTGGATGTTATCAAACAACGTTCCACGTCGGAAGGCTTTTCTCGACAAGCTGCTGATTTCATCGCGGCTGCGAGAAGGAGGTCAACCTTCAAGTCATATAACAACAAGGTTAACAGATTTGCAGACTGGTGTGAAGAAAAGGGTATTGATACCTTTCAATCCACTATTCAGCAAATAGCAGACTTTCTCTGTGAGCTGTTCTTTTCAGGACTAGCTCCCGTCACAATTGCTGGATACAAGTCAGCTTTGGCATCAGTTATCCCTTGTCTAGCCAACAGGGATAGTCCAGAGGTGGCCCAGTTAAATGTGATGGTGAAGGGAATGAGCAATCTCCGACCGAGACAACCGGTAGTCATTCCAGCCTGGAGTCTATCTTTAGTGCTTAATGTACTGGCCAAGCACCCTTTCGAACCGTTGCGTTCGGCTAGTTTAAAGCATTTGACTCTAAAAGCGGTTTTTCTATTGGATGCTTCCTCAGCTAGAAGGCGCAGTGAGATCCATGCGCTTTCGGCAGAGAGGGACCGATTTATTGTCTCTGGAGAGGGTCTGCGTCTTCTGCCAAGAGCAGAGTTTATGTCAAAGAATCAATCTTTGAGATATCCCGGCAAACCGAACATGATACCGAAGTTAACTAGGTTCGATCGTGGTGCCAGTGTCTGGTGCCCGGTCCGTGCTTTGACTAAGTACAAGAAACGGACTGACTCGTTATGGTCGAACGATAGACATCTATGGATCTGTCATAAGAAGCCTTATGGCGCCGCACCCATGGATACTATCTCTCGTTGGGTAGTCGAATGCATTCAGACTACTCATGAGATGGGGACTGGGCACCAGGTGCAAGGCGTAAGGGCACACGATGTTCGAGGAATAGCCGCCTCGACCGCCCTTTACAGTGGTGTTCCGTTAGAGGACATCATGGCCGTTGCACAATGGCACTGTGAGTCCTCATTTACAGATTACTATATGAGGGATGTGTCAGACTCAGCCAATCCACTCGCTTTAGCTGTTTTGAGACAATAGTTAAGTGGCCACACTGCTCTTCACCCTTTTTTCACTTCGGTTAGAAAAGAACCTAAAGCAGGCATGGTCGAGCGTGAGGATGACAACCAGATTGTGTCACTGATGGCCGGACCAGTGAATGGTTGGAGGCGGTACGTCTGAAGTCCAGTTATCATAAGGTAATTCATTAGTGAGAGTTTTTTGTATTATGTCTATATATCATGTTCATTCATCTTTTATATTCATGCTCATTCCCAGGCTAATACATGTGGATATGCAAGGAGCAGTTAACCCTCTTGGCATATTTGTGTTTCAGGCGAGATACATGTTCGTGAGTTCTCTCCCTTTTCTTAGGAGATAAAAGGGGGGGGGCAATGACGCGAATGTGATTCGGTTTCGATAACTTGACCGTCCTTTTAGGTCTCCGTTAGTCAAGTTGTTACGTCTAAAATCTTTCTACAAGGGGCAAAAGTAGCATTTATGGCTTGCCCCTTCCCACCAGGTTACTGAACAAATCTGGTGTATATCAGAAAGTAACAGAATGGTGAGTATTGATCGAAGGAGAAGGCAGGAAATTTCAATTTCCCTTTCTCCGAGATCTAACAATACTCACCATTCTGTTACGGACCCAGCCTCCCAGCCCCACGGAGGCAAGCCATGGTTTTCTCTTGTTTGGTGGCTATGCAAACAATATGAGCTCTATGGTAGACGGGTACTCGGCAGTTGGGAGCCGAGTACCTGGTTCCAAGGAGTCGGTAAAGCTTTCTAAGTCTATAGTCCTAGAGCCAGCTGTCAAGGCCAGCTGTGTATCAGAAAGTAACAGAATGGTGAGTATTGTTAGATCTCGGAGAAAGGGAAATTGAAATTTCCTGCATTCCTACTCAGTATATATGCATTAAGCAGTATATTTATTGCCAAGATTTTTGTTCATTTGGGCGATTTCGTCCCAGATGAATTGGTTACATTATGATGATTAGATGGCGATGATATCTCACGCTCTAGCGTATGGAGATTCCCCTGTATAGTAAATGTATTTCTCACTCAAAGATGGTTTTATGCATTCTATTACGGTTAAAGTATGAAATAAACTTGTTAATATTAATAAAAATAACCAGATATTTAGCCGATAATTATTTTGAATCTAGCGGTAAAGTTACCAATTTTCGTTCGTCTGAAAAATATGTTTTGCAATATTTCTGAACTATGACTGCATGTTATATACCTGTATAAGGCTCTTTTGACTCATATTTTGTCAAATTTTCCCTTTGCGTGTTATCTATTAGTGTGCAACATATTCGTGAAAGTAACCATTTTAGGGAATTGATTTCAATTTTTTCATGAATACCTTGTCCGAATAGAAGCCTAGGCTTTAAGCCTTAAATTTGTTCAAAAAATATTTTTTTTTAATTTAAAAGAAAAAATCAATTTGCAGACCAAACGAAGACTATTTTAGAAAAATTTTCAACAATAGCCGTCTCTTGGTCTGCAATTGGACATCTCTCAAGACCACTACAGAAGCTGTCTTTGGCTAATATGAGTGTTAAATGGTTAATAGGCAATTTTTTGGGTCCAAATCTTAGATTTTTTACAAAATTTACTAGTAATGGTCATATTGCTTCTTAACATTTTGACTGATTTCAAACAAGTTAGGCAGAAGGGATGCTACATGTATGATCATAGACTCGAGAACTTCCATTCAGAATTTTTATTTGTCAATTTTTTATGTGAAAACCTCACATGTTGACCCTTTGACTTGATACAGTGAATTTCATATGATTCACTATATATGCCGTTGAACATTTTGAAACAAATTTGACTGTCTTTGACCTGGCTATTGATTCTTGGAGGTCATGGAATTTCTTAATTTTAGTCATGGAAAAGTCATGGAATTTCAAATACTGAAAGGTGTACAAACCCTGATATATACTGTATATTTCTTACAAAATCATAAGTTTCTTCCAGATAGCTGGTGACATTTTAAACTGTGTCCTTCATATTCTTTAAAAACTGCGGCTTTAATGCGGGTGATCTCTTAGGATAGGAAAGCTGTTGAAAATTTTGAAAATAATTTCACTGGAATCTCTTTAGCGGCATTGAGGGTCAGATGTTTTATTGGACCCTTTTGGATATTTTATTATAGACAGGTGGTGAATAGTGATGTTATTTTTGCGGAAAATCTTCTGATATTTTTCCAGAAAAAAAAATGTGTGGGTGTTTGTGTGGCACTGTGGTCTGTGGGTGTGTCACAGTGTTTGGGTGGGTGGGTGCAGGCACTGCAGGGCTGTCTGATTGTTTGACAGACTGCCTGCTAATTTTTACCAATTTAGATGTAAGAAAAAACCAGATGGGTATTTTTAAACAAATTATTTTGAAAGTTTAATGACTAAAGCAACTGTGACATTACATGCCCTTTACACAGACTGATTTACATGTGACTAACTGAAGTGAGTAAGTTTCATATTTAGCTCAACAGTTCATTTTGGTCATTACAGACCTACTTTGGTGTCTATCAGAAGTCATCTTTTATGGGATCAAATAAATCATCATCATGAAATATATAATGACTTACATGTACTGTCATGTATGCAAATTACTTTTCAATTGTCTGATCACTACAGAAGCCGTTTTTTATATTTACATGAATTCACAGCAGCTCCACCCCATATACATGTAGCAAGCACATCGTAATATTATAGTATGGCTGTTCTCACCCACCCCCTCCATAGCCACCTTGGATGACATTTTGGTATTAACATGTACTTGTACTCGTACTCAAGTACATTTACAATGCTCAGCCTCAGTACAATTGTCAAAAAGTACATGTACCTGTACTCGGCCTCAAGTACTTTGTCAAGATACTCATATTCCGCCTCAGTACAGCTGACTGTACTCGACCCCCAACCCTGCTAATCACACATGCCCTCACTCATTAAACTCATCATCATCTTCATTTTATGAGGCATAAGCCATTGGCTTATTATTGCGTCAGTGTTTTTGTTTTAGTATGGCTTGCTCAGTCCAATTCAAAAGTTCTTTCTTTGATATCTAGTTTGTTCTTTAATGATTTGACTGTTGTTGATTAATTAAGTCTCCTCGAAACAGTTAGATCTAAGAGTTTAACCCGTACCACTCCGATGTCAATATTCTATCTTTTGCTGTGTAAATAACAAAGAAACTGGTGTACACTTTTCAACAATTTGGTTGATGGTGTCGATGTCTATGACAGCAACATCCTCCACCAAATTTGCGGAAAAATGAATACCAGATCATCTTGCAAGGGTTAACACTGATTTGTGGAAATGTATCCACAGACTGGTGTTCACCACGCCAACTGCGGTGTGTTTGTTGCTATCCGAATCTCCTCTACACTACATGCCCTACTGTCTTTTCATGCTACCACAAAATGCGGACGTTAAAAGCAGAGACCTATCTACCGATAATTGAAATCGCTACAGAGGATGTTTTTGTCGATACACATGCTACTCCAAGATAAGTCCACTGTAATGGAAAACTCGCATTATTCCACCTATGACCTTGTTTTATATTTACTTCATTATGAAATCCTGTTTGACCCATTCACTGAGTACTTTTTTAAAGTTATTTTAGAATTAATTTGTCTAGGAGCAGCAACAGCTTCAAGATAAATTAATTTCAAAATATCCAACAGAATATATCTTAGGTCATAAAAAATTAGTTGCGTCATTGAAAAGTTAAGAGGTGTTTAAATCTATGCACCCCCACCTGGAGTGTAATTTTATTGCATGTATTTTGTCCTAGATTGCGACGTCGGCGTAGTAAAAGCAAGAAGTATGGTCTTCTAACTACACAAGCCTCTGACCTGGAGATGCAGCCTCTTGATCAAGAAGATGAAGAAGATGAAATCACCATGTATGAAGTTAATGGCAAGCCAAAATGATGCACTGTAAGTACATAGACTAGTACATATGAATTAATGATGTTTCCAAGCACTAGACACAAAATTAGAAATATGACTTGACTTTGCAATGTGAATGATGTGCTGTGTCCAATCGGAGAATTAGATGGAATGTGAATGTTTTTCACACTGGCTTGACATGTGCAGACCCATACCCGTGATTTATTATTTATGATTCACATCGCCTGAATGACGAAGTGAGCTTATGCCATCCCGACTGTCCATTGTCCAGCCAGCAACTCTTGCTTTAACCCTTTAAGCCTTGAATTTGTTCAAAATAATTTCAAGTTTTCAAAGAAAACATCATTTTGCAAACAAAGAGAATAAAGGAAATTTCAATTTCCCTTTCTCCGAGATCTAACAATACTTACCATTACATTACTTATTGATAATACAGCTACCCTGAAGCTGTGCTCTAGGAATCTGGATTTAGAAAGCTATACCGGCTCCTTCCCAACAACCGGGTACCTGCCTGCCAGAGCCGCCCATATTGTCTGCGAAACAAAGCATCCGGCAGAGTGTTCAATCAGCCAGGAATGGGAGCTGCTTTCAAAACAACTGAGTAATTCCTGCACCATTAAATCAAGTGCCACACCTTCATACACAGGGTGGGTGACCTGGTCCCTCCTTGGCGATATATATATGATACTACTGTTGAATTGTCCGACCGTATCAATATCACCTTGCCCCTGACTTCTGGAAGAAACTTTCCAAGTGCCAGTTCCACTGCCATCATTTCCAACAGATTGATATGCAGCCGACTCTCTTGGAGAGTCCATGTGCCCGAAAACTGGTGTTCTCCCAGGCAGGCCCCACCCCCACCCATCCAGCGATGCATCCATGAATACGAACAGCTGGAGGTGGTGTAGGTGAATCGAAACTCCTAGGAGATTCTGACGCTCCTTCCACCATACAAGATGCGACATTATTGGCACAAAAACGGGTACAAGCTTTGACAGGGGTTCTATTCTCTGCTTCCACAGAGACATCAGATACAACTGGATAGGTCTTCACATTAGAGCAGCGTACGGGATTACGGGCTCCATGGAGACCATCATGCCCACAATCTGAAGAAACCTCCTCGTCTGAATGTGGTTTCCCAATCGAAAACTCTTGAGGATGGCTAACAGAGACACCACTCTGGGCTCTGACGGTTAAACCCTGCCTTCCTCGAGATCAAATCGCATCCCCAAATAAACAAAGTGTGAGTGGGCATCAACTCAAATTTCTCCCTCTTGACTATCCAGCCTAGATCTGAAAGTAACTTCAGAGTCAGAGCAGTATCCACTCCTAACCTGGCTGGCGTGTCCGCCTTGATAAGCCAATCGTCTACGTAGGTGTGAAGCGCCACGTTCTCTCTTCTGAGAAACGCTGTCACCGCTAGGACCACTCTGGTGAAAACCCTTGGGTCTGTAGACAGGCCGAATGGGAGGACTACAAACTCCCAGACACGATTCTGAAATGCGAATCTCAGAAACCTGTGACAACCCCTGTTCATTGGAATATGGAAATACGCAGCTTACAGATCGATCGACACACACCACATTCCTTTCCTCCATCCTGCCATTGCTGATCTCGAAGTTTCCATCTGGAACCGAGGTGTATGGATAAACCAATTCAATGGCCTAAGATTGAGTACAGATCTCCACCCCCCCCACCCCGTGCTCTTGGGGACAAAGAACATGTTTGAATAGAAGCCCGAAGTGCTCTGGTTTGCTGACCAGTTTTATTGCTCCATCAGAGGCCAACCTGGCACTTCGTTTTGAATGGCTTCTAACTTGTCTGGCTCCCTTGGTACCGGAGTCCAGACAGGTGCCAAAGACAGATTTTGTGGCGAGAAATCCCACCACAGGCATGTACACCTGGGATATCCATCCCAGGACCAGACTGTCTGACGTCACACCTCGGCAAGCCTCGATGAAACGCATGAGCCTTCCACCCGCTATAGGCGCATTGCCGCCTACTGCGGGTGTCTGGCTCATGATCTGCTCTCCCCCCCCCCTCTCTTAACGAGGGAGAGAGAGAACTATTTTGGTCTTGGCTTGACTGGTCTAACTGCCACCGCTGTTCCTGTGGCACAGACGCGTTCCAGGTGGGTACGAAGGGAGCTATACACTCACGTACGATCCGCTCCCTTCTTTCCGCCATTGGAGGACTTCCCTTTGCCCTTCCCGCCTCTCGGCCGATCAGGGGCATCGCTAGGGTGGGCAGGACCCTCCACAACCTTCCTCGCATTGCTCTTATGCTTCTGCTTCTTGGAGGAAGGTTAAGCAGTTATCGGTTTCGCAACAGCCCCTAGTATATGCGCCTGATGCACTATCTCTAGCTGAAGATTTACTGCTAACCGACTTTGCGCGATGTTGGCCGTGTCCTCTAGGATGGCCCGCGCTTGGTCACCGAAGATACTAGGGCCATTCAGGGGCATTCCAAGCTAGGGTTGCGCGATTATTCACTTTTCATAATCGTGATCATTTTAAAAAAATAATCGCGATCATACGATTAATCATGAACTATATTAACTACGTCAATGCTGCTTAGAGGACATTATTATGCTACTGCAGATTGTAAGATTATGGTTAGGCACATGGGTATACATACGTGGACAGACTATGCCAGTTGCTGATTGCAAACAAAGGAATGTATCAAGATTTTTCTAGACGGAAAACGGAAGGTACCGTATTTCACGTAATTATAGCCTATGCTCTAATAGAAGCCCACCCCATACTGTAACTTTGACATATGAGCGCCAATGATTTCTTAGCAGTTTCAAAATGGCAAAACTCTGTATTAGAAGCCCACCCCCTAACTCAACAGATTGTATAGGAAAATTAGTAAGAATAGCGTGTATAATAATAACAATCATGTCACATGGTTCAAAATGGCAAAACTCTGTATTAGAAGCCCACCCCCTAACTCAGCAGATTGTATAGGAAAATTTGTAAGAATAGCGTGTATAATAATAACAATCGTGTCACATGGTGTGTCTACTTCAGCCCTATCTCTGCCCTGATACATTTCCGGCCCCTCTAGAAGTCAATACAGGCCTCGGATTTGTACATGTAAATCTCGACCACATATTAGATTAATACTAATAGTAGGCCACGTATGTTCAAGATATAATAAAGTTTATTCCACACTTTTGTAGTCAAAATGCGCTTAAAACAGTCTTGGCATAATTAAATAGCTTCCTTATAAATATATTTTAAGACCAAATTTATGTACCAAACAAGTACGGGAGAAAATGTGCATCAATTTTGTAACGCCGATCAACATTAAATGATCCAAATTGAATTATTACGAACGACAATATAGCCGGCTTCTTAAGTTGGCGAGCCAGCGGCTCTGTTGCGATTGGAGGCGGCGTGTTCTCGCGAGATATTATACGCTAACGGGAGTTTATCAAACGGGTACCCGTTATTCAGATCAGTATATAATACTCAGTTCCTATCGCGCAATGATAATATATAGAAATTCCCGAGTTCCGAGTCCCCGATTCCAGAATATTTATATATAAAATAAACTCTTCAAATGGAGCCGAATCACATGATTTGTATTTTTTTCGCGACGCCATTTTATATCAAATTGTGGATTAATTTTGATGTAATAAACGACCTTTATTAAAGGATACGCAATATTTAGGTGCTCAAATCAAATAATTTCAATTCCCCAGTGATGTTTTGAGGTATACATTAAACATAGGCGTAGGCGGTGAGGATTTTTACGGGAGAAAATGCGTTGTAACTTTTTTGGGAAAACCGTTAGCGCATAGCCATTCAGAGAATGGGGAACGCGGGATAAGCGTGTGTGATTACAACAACAATGACAAATAGCGACCAAGTGAACAATCTTTATTCATCTAAAACTAATCATGAGTCAATACAAACAAATCAGTTATTGATTTAGTTTATTTAATCATTCACACATTCGGCTGATAGCCGGATGTTTGTTTCCATGATTGGTAACGCGAGCAGAGTTTCACAAGCGTAAAAGTGTCTTGACAAAAATTTCAACATGGCGATTATACGATTATATTATTTTATAATCGTCCACGATCATTTTGAATTATACAATCGCGATTAATCGAAAAATTGTGCAACCCTATTCCAAGCAAACGCTCCCAGACAGCCGTAACCGGACGCATATGGTTAAGGACCATCTGCCTCCTGAACTTGGTCACTCGCGCCTGCACCCTGGCCAGCGCATCCATCGACCGCACAAGGCCATTGTTGACGCACGAAAGCGCAGCAGGTGGCACAGGGTGGCCTGCCCCAGCTTAGCCCACTCTGACTGAAGCAAGCGATAACAGTGATTGACAGCATTCATAGCTGCCCTCACTCCCTTATCGCAAAGGGACAGGACTTCTTCACTGTGCTTGGCTCTTGTCCACAAGTGCCTGAGCGGGACCATCCGCTCCTGCACTCTGGTCGCCAAGAACCCAACGGTCATCCTCAGTGACCGTTGGGACCACAACATACCGCTCGAACTCCCTTCCCCCCCTGGGGATACGGCACCTTGCCCGCACCTCCCTAGAGGCCGCAGGGAGCTGACTCTTAGTCGTGAGTTGCTTGGCATATATAGCCTCAAGCAACTCTTGAAATTTGGATTCAGTCCAATGGACTGGATCCGAGCCGCGAGCAAGACCCCCATCCTAATCGATGCAACCGATGGACGGGGCATGTCCTGCTCAGCTGTGGCCGAGACCACGGGCCGGTCCACCCTGGCTAGCCAAGCCAGAGCATCGGACCAGTCCACCTCTGAGGAAGACACCCCCATGAACACATCACCCGTTGATGTGTGCATGGGTCTACCAGCAGCGGCCTCTTGGCAAGGAGTGGATATTCAACAACACCGGTACCGTGCGGTTCCGCCGCCACCCCATGAAACACACTGTTCCATGGAGTAGGTCCGCACAGTTTCCCGTAACAGTTACGGAACCGTAGCCATACACGTGCACCACTGGCACCCTGTGTGTGGCTGCTGGACCAGGCGAGATAGGCGAGTACCATGCCTGGCCAGCCACACCTGTCACAGTGTCGGTTGGTGGCAAACCAACCAGCACTGGACGGGTGCCTGGTACCGGTGTGGCCTCAACTACGGGCGGGGTGGCTGCCATGGCTTGCACCAAGCCAGACAAATGGAGGGCAGTTTTGTCCAGGACGTCCCTGACAGCCGTAGCCGGACGCATATGGTCAAGGACCATCTGCCTTCTGGACTTGGTCAGTCGCGCCTGCACCCTGGCCAGCGCATCCATCGACAGCACAAGGCCGTTGTTGACGCACGAAAGCACAGCAGGTGGCACAGGGTGGCCTGCCCCAGCTTCAGCCCACACCGACTGAAGCAAGCGATAAGAGTGATTGACAGCATTCATAGCTGCCCTCACTCCCTCATCGCAAACCAACCAGCACTGGACGGGTGCCCAGTACCGGTGTGGTCTAAACTACGGGCAGGGTGGCTGCCATGGCTTCGCCAAGCCAGACAAATGGAGAGTGGTTTCGTCCAGGACGGAATCGACCTCCATGCGCTCCACCCGCGGTATCTCAGGCCGCAACAGCCTCTCCTCATCCTCAGACCCCCAAAGATTCATCACAGGACGAAGAGACACGAGCCGTCTTGGCAGATGGCTCCCATTCCCAACGGACCGGCTACTGCTACTGGACCACTCGGAGGTGGCCGCAGAGAAGCAGTATGTACCCGCCTGGCCGGAGCCTGACAGGACCGCCAAGGAGCCATACAAGATGGCCCCCTCGGTAACCAGTCCAGAACCATGTCCAAATACAGTCCGAACTGGACACGGAGAGGTTGCACCACAGTCCTTGGTATCAGAGACGACACCAGCGTGGGTAAGTCTTGCATAGCAGGCCCAAACTGCGCCGCTGATGCCATCTGCGAACCCTTCAACTATGGACGAGGAGCACACACACACCCCACCCCAGGGGCCAAAACCGACGCTCCTTGATTTCTTTTCAGTCCGCCTGACCCCGTGTCAGACACCGCCAAGTCCTTCTGGGCAAGGAACTCGACCAACAATTTGTTGGGCCACACTACACCTATCATCAACGTTACGCTTGGCACACCGATAACAGGCATGGTCCTTGAATGCGACCTTTACGAATTTATGACACTCCGGACATGATGGCGTGGTAGGCTTGGCCGGAAAACAAGCACAAAACCTATTAAGCAAGCGGAACGAAACAGGAGTGGAAGGCAGAGAAATAATTTTCAAATATTTTGACAATAAATTATAAGTTAATGCTCCGACACAACACCCGTACAACCAAGATCGCATAAGCTGGTGACAAGAACGAGAGCGGGCCAATAATACACCCATAAATTAATCTTGTAGGATGTATAAAACGGAACCATGAACCGTATCGGATACATTCGCGGTATATTTAAGAATTAATTTCAAAATTATACTACTCAAACGAACGCCAAATGATATGAGAAGGAACAACAAAATGAATTAACACTACTGCTGTAGAACATGGTAAAGCCGCAGAACACACATCTTAATCAAGAATTTTGAAATCATCGATCAATGCAAACAGATAGTGATTACGAGCAAAACCTGACATAATTCTAGTTTCTGGTACAAAAACGCACACAGATACCAAGAATAAGATGCGCGAATTAATGAAACATTTCCTTCAACAAATAATCCAAGCAATAAAAGTGTTTGACGTAAGCCGATTTTAGTGTTAAAAAAACGTAGACAAACGCCCAAGTTTCATATTACTGCCTGATCGCCGTTGGGATTTAAAGAAGGCGATCTTATCTGGCATATTTCGTTGTAACCACACATCCCAGTTCCGGGGTCAGAAAATGGGACATGCAACACACTATATAACTAGGGAAATAAAATGAAAGAATGCTACCTGAGGTTCAGTAGCTCCTTCCATAATTAATCCAGTAACATAGAAACAGGAGAAAGCACAGGGAAAAAAAACCCAAAGAAAACTAAGATTTTTTCAAGACAAAAAAGCTTGTATTCTCTTATTGCTATGCAGACAAGAATGGGCGGTTCTGGCAGGTGGGTACTCGGGTGTTGGGAATTGGGTACCTGGTTCCAGGAGCCTGTAGAGCTTTCTAAATCTAGATTCCTAGAGCACAGCTTCAGGGTAGCTGTATTATCAATAAGTAATGTAATGGTAAGTATTGATCGAAGGAGAAGACTATTTTTGAAAACTTAGCACTGGAATAACTGGCTCGGGTATCGACCAGTCATTCCAGTGGTAGATTTTTAAAATAGTCTTGGTCTGCAAATTGACATTTCTCAAGACCACTGTAGAAGCCATTTTTGGCTGATATACATGTTAAAGAGTTAAAATGTATTAACTTCCTAAACCACAATCCTTAATTAATGGCCCGCTTTCACAGAAACTTGGAAGCAATGATCCTATGATGGTAGTATATTCAACATCCTATTTTGATTCATCCTTTTTTTCGGCAGTCATCTTGGATTATTCAAAAAAATATTTGTTTATTAATACAATTTTGAACACATTGTACATGTAAGAAACGATCTGTTGAATATTTTGAACATAATTGTATTTGAAAATATTTCTGACTTACTTGTAATCTGTACCATACTTTCATGTAGGGCTGTGCGGTTGGCTTATAGCCATATTGGTTTCGATATAACCTTTCCTATCGGGTTTAACCGAATATCGGTTTTATGGGTGCCTTCATTCTCTAAAACGCTTAAAAACAATTGTCAATTACACAAACGTTATACAGGCCACGGTTTGGACTGATATTTATATTTTATACGCCTTTGTTGTATATTTATCCTATTTTCTTTTCAGATTTTACTTTAAGACTACTTTGCTCAGGTGATGACTGCGCTGTGAACTGTGAACATTCCATGAGGCAGTTCAGAAAGTGGACTAGATACTTCCTACTGGTACTACAGCGCAACACATAACTTAACATGTTTCCAAAATTAAAACATCTTAATAAGAAATGTTCTGCCAAATATTTTGAACATTCATATAATTAGATTGTAAGACATTACCGCCAACATGTTTCAGGCTTTGATAGTTCAGGTGTTTTTAGTTCCCTTATTTGTGTTGATGGGACCCTTACCGGAAACTGATTTCAGTTCCATGCATAAACCATGCTTTTAAATGACAATAAAGTACAATGGCTAACAAATTTTGGGCTACATAATTTAGCTCACATGGTACCAACACACTACCAAAACCTAAAGGTTCTATGAAATATCGAGGCTTGTTTTAAGTTATTTCTGAGCCATACTGTACAACATGTACAATGCTAAGTAACAGCTGTACTACAATGCTCAGTAATTGATCTGCCTTTGTGAATTGTAAGGAGTATGTACCTACCATGACAAACAATTTTTTTGTATCCGTTTCATTCTTTTTCTTAATCGAGAAAAACTATTTAACCCTTTAACCCTCAAATTTGTTTTTAAAAATTATGTTTGCTCATCAAATATGTCCATTTGCCGACCTAGAGAAGACTTCTTTTTTAATTTACTACTGGAATGACTGGCTCGGTTATCGAGCCAGTCATTTCAATGGTAAATTTTCAAAAGAAATCTTGTCTTGGTCTGAAAATGGACATTTCTCAAGATCACTTCTGAAGGCATTTTTTTGCTGATATGAGTGTTAAATGGTTACATGTAACCACAGTTATATATGTAATCATGTTCATGCACACGCATGGAAAGTCTAGAACAGTATGGAATTATAAGAAACACACTTATAGGTCTTGATGAGTATGGAAAATCCAACATTTTCTGTTGATAATTTGGAAAAAGTGTGGATAATTGAATGATTACAATCAGGTGTGATTCTCATTTACAAAATAATATCGATAATATTCAAATTTATTGATGATCTTGGTTAATAATTCCGACAGCTTTCTGCATAATTTGTTATGTTTAAATTGACTTTATACCTCTTAGAATGGGTATGGAAATTAATAAATCAGATCTGAAAAAATATATATACACACGGTATGTGCCATATAATAATACCAAGAATGCCATACATGGGGTAATTCTATTGATCTACGCCGCAGCTTCACTAATTACTATACAGTATTTGTTATTTATTTATTTCTCATTTCTCATGTTTGTATATTTCTGTGGACTTATATCTATATTGCTGTTTTCAAGTTTATTTTGAAATCAGTAATAGTGCTATGTCAATTGATATAAACTGGTTGTTATTGGTTTGATGTTTAAATTTATTTAACTTTAAAAACCTATTGATCCTTGAAATACAAATGTACTAGTGTCTCAATTTCAAGCCAGCTATTCATGAGAACAGTTTAATATTTTGAAACTAATTTGACTGGTACGTGTGGCAGCACCAGCTTCCAAGCAAATTAATTTCAAAATATTTGACAAAATATCCCTACCATCATGCATTGCAGCATGTCAGACTGAAATTTGTTGCTGCTGGCCTATTGTAGGATTCATGATGGCAAATTATAACATGTATGACTAACAGCGTTTTTTAACACGAGTAAATTCATCAACACATGCTCTGAAAGTTGTTGCAGCAACAACTTTCATTCAAATTTGTATCAAATCTGTAGCTACATGTGGTGGCGCATGCATTGCCTGCTACATATTTTGCCAATAATTTAACTGAATGGTTTGGTGTCCTTTCCATTAATAATACAACAGGTTTCTCGTATTTACTCCTTGAAATTATACACTTGCACTGAACCGTATTGAAAGTTGCGCTTTCCATAACTGCTGTGAATATGTCCTATACCAGGGTTTTTACTGCTCATGGGAAGTCATGGAATTTGAAGAGTTAAATTCCAGGCCTGTGATGTCATGGAAAATCAGCTTTTTATCATAGGTCATGGAAAGTGATAATCATCCAAAAAACAACAAATCTGTTTGCATAAATTTCTGCCATCACCGCTTCTATATCATATCAACACAGGGTTTTGTCTTGGTTGTTGTTGCAAGACGTAATTCAGACATTTTGCCGAATAACTCGGATCATACTTTATGTGGCTACATACGTCATAAACACAAATCACCTGGATATTAATTCTTGGATGTCATAGAATTTGTTAATCTCGGTCATGAAAAGTCATGGAATTTCAAACACAGAAAGGTGTAAGAACCCTTCACCGTACGTTTAGGTCTCAAGAGATAGCTGACGAATGACTAGTTGCATGCATAGGCTGACCTTTTTGTTTGAGAAATACCAGTCAATACAGACATATACTCAAGGAATTTAGAGTCGATTAGTTACAACGAAAATGTGGTTTTCCGGACTTTACATGCGGGGTAAATTGCGAAGAAATCAATACCCCATATCTCTTGAGTGTAAATGTTTCTCTAGGTCATGTAGGTGTTGGGACAAAAGAACTTTAACCCAGGTTAATGTACACTGTCCTATGTGAGTTAACCGTTTAATGGTCAAGCCCGCCAAAACCAGCCTATGTTATGGTCTTATTGAATGTCCATTTACAGGGCAAGAGAATACAATTGTTTGGAAATTTACTACTGGAATGACTGGCTCGATAACCGAGCCAGTCATTCCAGTGGTAAATTTTCAAAAATTATTCTCTTGCCCTGTAAATGGACATTCAATAGGCAGATATTAAAATTTTCTTGACGAAATTTGAACATCAAAGGATTAAGCAGTGAATTACACGTAGTCGGCTACATGCATGTAGGAAATGAATTCATATTGATTAAATATGATGCGCACAATGAGTGAATAACTGGATGTTTGACAAGCTGGTCATTGTCAATGAAAATTGTCAGTAGTGAATTGTTCTTCCCATTTAACCCTTTGATGGGCGAAGCCACCCAAAACTGACCTCTGCAGTGGTCTGTAGGAATGTCCATCTGCTGGGCAAGAAGACTATTTTTGAAAAGTTACCATTAGAATGACTGGCTTGATAACTCGGCCAGTCATTCCTGTGGTAAATTTTTAAAAATAGTCTCTTGACCTGCAAATGGATATTCAAGCAGATTTTTATATAATCTTGAACAAATTTAGTCATTAACCCTTTAACACTCATATCAGCCAAAAATGGATTCGGCACTGGTCTTGAAAAATGTCCATTTGCAGACCAAGATAAGACTATTTTTGAAATTTTACAACTTGAATGACCAGTCATTCCAGTGGTACATTTTCAAAAATAGCCTGCTCTTGGTCTGCAAATGGACATTTTTTACGTGAAAATTGAAATTTTCTTGAACAAATTCGAGGGATAAAGGATTAAAGGGGTTAAAAAAATGTATTTAATTTGTCTACCTGCCGTGGTACAGGTTTATAGGTCTGTATTACATCATTTATATCTATAACTATTCTATAACTCGTGCAACAGTAATGGAGACAGAATATTAATGGATGGATCTGATCTTTCATTCAAGTATCTGACACCAGAATCAAATGTGAAGACCTATCCCTGTCGCGAAAATCGTCTGTTACTACAGTGTACAGATTGTATGTATTTGAATTTACAATTTAATAAATATTCTGTTTGTTAAATATTTTGAATCTAATTTGACTGGTGGCAGTAAGGGCGCCTAATTGAGTTAGTTTAAAAAATTTTCATCAGCTTACCTTTATAGTTACATGCACCATGAAATTTAAATTCTGGGAGTTCAGATTTCAAAGTTTCAAACCGATTCCAGGCAGCGCATGTAATAAGTTGGAGGAGCTTACCTTGGAATGGGTGGGGCATAGCTAGAAATAGACCCATCTATTGGAAAGACTTTGTAAGGCGTAACCCTTAGCACACTGATGTCAATATTCTATCTTTTACAGTGTCAATAGCAAAGAATAAACACCAATTCATCTTTTACTTTAATTTGAAAATTAAAAATTTTGACATCAGAGTGGTAAGGGTTAATTGTATTACTGCTTCAAGCCACCGGACAATACTTTCTATAGGCAATAACTCTGGAATGGATGAATATTTTGAAAACAATTTGACTGAAATTTGTTTGTGGCTTATCCGCCGACAACTTTCAGTCAAATTGTTTTCAAAATATTCATTCAGTCCAGAGTTATATCCCCTGGAATATGATGTCTGTACAAATTCAGCAGTCAGATGGTTAACACTTACATCAGTTATAAGACTAATGGAAAATCCAGGGTAAATTGTTGATTTTATACAGTTACATGTAGTCGACTTGGTGTAATGCTGTAAAATTTTGAAATAATTATGGCTGAAATCTAAGCTGTGATCTCAATCCTTTAATGATCTAGATTTGTCAAGAAAATCTAAATTTCTGTTTTTAAATGAGTTCATGTCCATTTACGACTGGCTCGATAACCGAGTCTAGTCATTCCAGGGATAAGATTTCAAATAATACTCTTAACCTGCTAATTGACATTTCTCAAGACCGCTGCAGGGACTGGTATTGGGCTACAGATTATAACACTAATGATCTATGTGGCCTGAAGTGGCTTTTGTGGTTCGTTGGAGTTACTGGCTCGATTTCTGTGCCAGTCATCCTCATGGCAAGGTCTCAAAAATATCATCTTTTGTGTCAACTGCATATTTTCTATGGGAAACTATTTTCTTGACAAATTTTCAGCAATTAAAATGTGATTTGTGGCCCAGCGTAATGCTAAGTATATAATACTAAATGTATTATTTTTAGCGTCATTTTCACACCAAATATATCTGACCTCTGCATACACAGACTGAGTTTCATTTAGCAATGTCGTAGTCAGTATTCTCTTGCCGATATTCTTTACTGAACAAAATGTACGAGTCAGTATAAAATGTGTTATTCTTACTAGGCTTGTGCGATTATATGATTAAATCGAAAATCAGATTGTTTTTTACATCTTGAATTTATATGATTAAACACGAAATAATCGAATAATCGTGAATAATTCCACTGCATAAAATATTTCAAAATCTACCTTTTTAGTTACATTTGCTCAGCAAGTGCATGTCCATTTGCAGGCCAAGAGAAGACTATTTTTGAAAATGTATCATTGGAATGCCTGGCTCAATACTTGAGCCCAGTATTCCAGTAATACATTTTCAAAAATTGTCTCCTCTTGACCTCCAAATGGACATTTCTAAACACCATTGCAGCTTTCGACATTGATATACCTTTGTTGTTATATCGGTGAAATTTGTAACCAGGCCGATTAATCGAGTGATCACGATTATTTTAAAATAATTGATCACGATCACTCAAAGTAATAATCGTGCAAGCGTAATTCTTATCCAACCTTTGCCTTCCCCATTATAAGTGGCCTTAGACCAATCATTGTGTACAGTATATCTATAATTGATGTGTATAAATTATATATATCCCTGCTGCTGTGATTACTACTACGTATGGTCTATGCTACTAGTAATAGCCTATTTCGTTCTATTTACACATTGACTATATTCATGCATGGCACCAAATTATTTTGTCCAATATTTTTCAAAGTATTCAAGCGACATTTGTATTTACTTGGTCAGAGATTATCATTCTGATGTTAGGATTCAAAATGTATTTTAGTATTACATACATTTATCGTATAAACAAGGCTTTCAGCCCGTTAGATAATTCTCGATATGAACACATATGTAATATTCAACCATTCAAAGAGTTTCATTGGTTAGATAATGTATAAGAAATATTTTCATTGGTTAGATAACGTGTAATAATTGCCCATGCCCCTTGACACCGCAAATGTTTCCTTGCGACGACAGCAGCGAAAATATAAGCAAAACCATATACGTTATGTTGTTGATTTTAATATTGTAATATATGTTATAGCTAGTTGGTTGTAAATTTTCATAATAGTCGCAGAAATTTCAATTAAAAATAATTTTATGCATTACAGCGATGAAAATGGACAGTGCAATATTATATCAACTTTATTGGAAAACTTGTCAAAATAACAGTTGACATGTATATGAGAAATAGAATCTCAAACACGGTCCCATTTCATATCACTATTATCAACATTGTTGAAAATTATCATATTGCATTCGCTAAAGCTTGTACAATGTGATAATTTACGCCTCTGTTACTAATAGTCAGTAATATGAAACGGGACCTCGTTCCAGATCCTCTATGTATTACAAGTAGTACAGTAAACCTGCTGTTATGATTGAGTGATAATTTCCATGTTAAACCATTTAACACTTCGTATCAGCAAAAAACCCTTCAGCAGTGGTCTTGAGGAATGTCCATTTGCAGCCCAAGTGAAGACTATTTTTGAAAATTTACCACTGGAATAGTGATAGATTTTCAAAAATAGTCTTCTCTTGGTCTTTAAATGTACATTTTCAATGAGAAGATTAAAATTTTCTTGAGCAAATTCAAGGGTTAACCTGTGTGATGATTGTTGATAAACAGATCTCTTATGCTGGGTCTTGACATGGCTTGAAATACATGTGAACTTATCTCTTTAGTGATCATGGCAGGCGAAAATTCCTTCTGTATTTGTCTTAGGAAATGTCTGTTTGCAGAGCAAGAGCCGGATATTCCAGAAGCAGCAGTACCTTGTAGTCAAATTAGTTGCAAAATATTCAGCAGAATATGGCCTACATCATAAAGAATTTGTAATTTTTCATCTGTAAAAGTTAACACTTGTCATGCTAGTCAGTCAGTGCTCAGTCCTTAAACCTATCGCACAGTGTCCTGACCATGTATTAAATTTCCCGACCCGAAAGGCCAAATGAGCTTATGCCGTGGCGACCGTCCTCCGTCCATCCATCAACTTTTTCTTTAAACGACTTCTAAAGGCCGATTTCAATTATATTTGGCAGGAAGCATCCCTAAGGCATAGAGTTTCAAGTTTGTTCAAACAAAACCGATCGGCAATTTGCCCGGCGGCTATCTTGGATTTTGGCAGATTTTTATAAATGTCTTTAAAACTCTTATGTGTTTTGGAGATTAATTTAAGACTCATGAAATATCGTTTAGGGCATGAGCTAAACCAAGTTTGTTCAAGGGAATATGATTGGCGAAATGATTTGACGGCCATCTTGGATGACCTATTTTGTTGCGAAAATGATTTATCCAGAACCGCTGAATGGAGTGGGCCAAATTTGGGACGTATGATTGGGGACTCGATGCTATTAATGTTTGTTCACAGGAAGTTGATATGTCAAAAACTGTGGCCGCTGTTGACCAATTAAAATGTAGCGTGTTTGGCAACCATACTGGATTTTTTTATTTGATGGCCGTTGAAGCCGAAATTGGTTTTCTATAGGCTTCTGGGTATTCGGATTTCATATTTCCATTTTCGAAACTCGGATAACTCTCAGATAAACGGTTTCGTGGCCATCTTGTATCATTTCCCGCCAAAAGCTCCAATACTAAAGCAATGGGAAATTTAAAATATTTACTCGAGAACCACCAGGCCAATTTCAATTATATTTAGCAGGAAGCATCCTTAGAGCATAGAAATCCAAGTTTGTTCAAACAAAGCTGATCGGCCAATTGGGCCAGCAGACATCTTGGATCTTGGCAGATTTTTAGAAACGTCTAAAAATCTTCTCCGAAATCGTTGGGGATTGATTTCAAAATCATGAAATATCAGTTATGGTCAGGGCTGAACCAAGTTTGTTCAAAAGAGCTTGATTGGCCACATTGTTCGGCGGCTATCTTGGTTGACCTAGTTTTCTCGAAAACGACCTGCTGAACTGGTCGTGCCAAAATTTGGGCGATATGATTAGCGACTAAGGCTGATAAAAGTTTGTTCAAAGGAAATTGATACAAAAGAACATGGCTACCGTCGCCCAATCAATATGTAGCGTGTTTGAAATGCCTATGTTCCAGGTAAACGATACAGGCACCTTGGGCTTCTTGTTGTAAAACTCTGTATAATTAAAATATATAATAGGTGCTATGTCAATATTCTCATATACAAACCTGCTCATACATTCACCTACCTTTTGGATTCAAACTGTTTGTTGCTTAACCATTTAACGGGCAAAATTTGTCTTGAGATTTGTACATAATAAATGTCAATTTGTTGACTTATTAAAAGCTATTTTTGAAATTTTAGCACTGGAGTAACTGGCTCTATAACCGAGCCAGTCATTCCAGTTGTAAAATTTCAAAAGTACCACTAAATAAATATTTCAATTTTCTTGACAGATTTTGACAAGTACTGGTTTAAAAGAGCTTTTACTGTATCTGCACAAACTGTGTATATTCATTTTCTAACTGATTCTCGTATTCATCTTGCTGGATATATTTTTCAGTGTTGCTTTTATTTAATAATAATAATAATATATTCCACAGCTGCGTAAGCTTTTATAATTTTCTAGCATTATTATTATTAGCTCACCTGGCCTGAAAGGCCAAGTGAGCTTATGCCGTAGTGACCGTCCATCGTCCATCAACTTTTTCTTTAAACGACTTCTTCTCAGGAACCACTGGGCCGATTTCAATTATATTTGGCAGGAAGCATCCCTAGGGCATAGAGATTCAAATTTGTTCAAACGAAGCCGATCAGCCAAAATCCAAGTTGGCCGCCGGCCAAAATAGCCAATTTTTAGAAACACTTTAAAATATCTCCGAAACCGCTGGAGGAATTGATTCAAAACTCATAACACATCATCTAGTGCAACGGTAGACCCAAGTTTGTTCAAGGCAACCTGATTGGACGCTTTGCCTGGCGGCCATCTTGGATGCCCTAGTTTTTGCAAAAACTACTCCCGAACCGCTGAAGGGATAGACCTGAAATTTGGTAAATATGCTTAGGGACCAAGGTCCATTCAAGTTTGTTCAAGGGAAGTTCGTACGTTAAAAACATGGCCGCCATCAACCAATCAAAATTTAGCGTTTGTTGGTCATATTGGCTTTTTTGTATTTGATGTATTTTGATGGTGAAAATTGATATATATATATATATATATATATATATATATATATATATATATATATATATATATATATATATATATGCTTATCAGTGTAGCGAGTTCAAATATGGCACTTTCGAGACTGTCAGATAAATGGTTTGGCTGCTATCTTGGTTTGTTTTCCCGCCATCGGCTCCCATAGTAAAGCAATAGGCCCATAGTAAAGCAATGGGGAATTCTTTAAACGACTTCTTCTCAAGAACCACTGGGCCAATTTCAATTATATTTTGGGTGAAGCATTCATAAGGCATAAAGATCTGAGTTTGTTCAAACGAAGCAGATCGGTCAAAATCCAAGATGGCCGCCGGCCAAAATGGCTGATTTTTAGAAACACTTTAAAAAATTATCTTCTCCAAAACCGCTGGAGGAATTGATTCAAAACTCATAACACATCATCTGTGGCAATGGTAGACCCAAGTTTGTTCAAGGCAACCTGATAGGCCAATTTGCTTGGCGACCATCTTGGATGACCTAGTTTTCGCGAAAACGACTTCTCCCGAACCGCTGAAGGGATAGAGCTGAAATTTTGTAAATATGCTTAGGGACCAAGCGCCTTTCAAGTTTGTTCAAGGGAAGTTTGTTCGTTAAAAAATATGGCCGCCATCAACCAATCAAAATTTAGCGTTTCTTGGTCATATTGTTTTTTTTGTATTTGATGTATTTTGATGGCGAAAATTGCTTTATATATGCTTATCAGTGTGGCCAGTTCAAATATGCCACTTTTGAGACTGTCGGATAAACGGTTTGGCTGCCATCTTGGTTTGTTTTCCCGCCATAGTCTCCCATAGTAAAGCAATGGGGAATTCTTTAAATGACTTCTTCTCAAGAACCACTGGGCCGATTTCAATTATATTTGGGAGGAAGCATTCATAGGGCAAAGAGAGTTAAGTTTGTTCAAACAAAGCAGATCGGTCAAAATCCAAGATGGCCACCAGCCAAAATGGCCGATTTTTAGAATTACTTTAAAAAATCTCTGAAACCGCTGGAGGAATTGATTCAAAACTCATAACACATCATCTATGGCAACGTTAGACCCAAGTTTATTCAAGGCAACGTGATTGGCCTATTTGCTTGGCGGCCATCTTGGATGATGTAGTTTTCGCAAAAACAACTCCCGAACCGCTGAAGGGATAGCGCTGAAATTTGGTAAATATGCTTAGGGACCAAGGGCCATTCAAATTTGTTCAAAGGAAGTTCGTACGTTAAAAAACATGGCCGGCATCAACCAATCAAAATTTAGCTTTTTGTCATATTGGCTTTTTTGTATTTGATGTATTTTGATAGCGAAAATTGCTGTATATATGTTTATCAGGGTGGCGAGTTCAAATATGCCACTTTCGAGACTGTTGGATAAACGGTTTGATTGCCATCTTGGTTTGCTTTCCTGCCATAGGCTCGCATAGTAAAGCAATGGGCCCATAGTAAAGCAATGGGCCCATAGTAAAGTAATGGGGAATTCTTTAAACGACTTCTCCAGAACCAATGGGCCGATTTCAATTATATTTGGCAGAATGCAGCCTTATGGCAGAGGTCTAAGTTTGTTCAAACGAAGCTGATCAGCTAAAATCCAAGATGGCCACCGGCTAAACCAGCCAATTTTTAGAAATGTCTTTAAAAATCTCCGAAACAGGGGTTGATTCAAAACTCATGAAACATCATCTAATGCAGGAGGAGAACCAATTTGTTCAAGAGAACCTGATTGATCCATTGGCTTGGTGGCCATCTTGGATGACCTAGTTTTCGTGAAAACAACTTCGTATCCAGAATCGTTGAAGGGATTGGGCCGACAATTGGGAGATATGATAAGGGACTATGGGCCGTTAAGTTTTGTTCAAAAGTAGTTGAAACATAAAGAAACATGGCTTCTGTTTTCTTGTTATAATGCTGCTCAACTCCGTAGGGTTCTACTTATCATTGATGGCCTTTCTTATTGAAATGCCTATGATGCAGGTGAGCGATACAGGCCCCTTGGGCCTCTTGTTATTATTGCATTATTCCCCCATTTTGTGTAATTGTGTAATCGTTTGGAGTTTTCGCTTTTGTGTATGGGATCTGGTCATGTCCATTTTAATCATAGTTGCTGTGACGAGGACTCTTTATTACCGCTATATCATTTAACATATACAATGTATTACTTTGTATATCATGTACTATTATATATATAAGAAACATTGTTGTATAGTTAGATCTATTTATACTGTTATATTATTCTGTATATATTTGATCTGCCATTCTATTCATGTTTTTTTATCTAGTCATTTGAAAATCCAAATATAATCAGTATCTTGTGTGATATTGAATTTAACACTTTAATGGCCTCTGCTATGGCCTTATGGATTGTCAATTTACAGGCCAAGAGAATACAATTTTTGAAAATTTACTAGTGGAGTGACTGGGTCGATAACCGAGCCAGTCATTCCAGTAATAAATTTTTGAAAATTGTATTCTCTTGGCCTGTAAATGGACGTTCAATAAGAAAATATTTAATTTTTGTATACCAAATTTGACCATAATAGGGTTAATGTATCTCCTGCTTTTATTAACACATTCAATCTAGAAATTCCAGTTTTTCAAATTGAATGTAAGCATACATTAAGTAGCTGTCATAGGAATCGATATATAGGTATCGGTACTGTATGTAGATTTATGTGATAGCTCTTGATTAATTTGAAAGATCAACAGCTTCCTTTCAAATTAGTTTTAATTCTTTGACCATCAAATTTGATCAAGAAAGTTTTCATTTTCTCATAGAAAATGTCTATTTGCAGGATTTGAGAAGACTATTTTTGAAAAATGACCATTGGATTGATTGGCTGGATTTAGGAGCCAGTCATACCAGTAGTAAGTTTTCAAAAAGTCTTCTCTCTCATCTGCAAATGGGCATTTTTCATAACTACTGCAGAAGCCATTTTGTTCAGCTTAAGGGTTAAAGGGTCTAACCTGCATCGAAATGTGCTGAAAATCAATAATGTCATAGGCTATAGGTGTACACATTCCTAACCCGACAAAGCTCTGAAAGAGTATATTTACGATATAAAACTTATTCGTTGAATGTTTTGAAATTAATTTAACAAAGGCAGCAACAGCTTTCAACCATATTCATTTCAAAATATTTGACAAATCTCTTGTATTGTTGCCTTGAAAATGAGATGTGTAGAATTCATTGGTGAAAGGGTGAAATAGGCCGGTAGATGGTAGTCATTTTATACTAGGCATAATAGTCATAGGCATGAGCACCTTGCTGTAAAACGAGGACACATTTGTCCAATACCTGCATCGTTGCCATCTTTTCAATTGGGCCACAGTACCGTCAAATATGTCTATTTTGGAAACAATATTGTTGAATGCTGTTGCGTTTTAGCTTTTTACCCCAAAATTAGCACATCTCTTCAGAACCTTGTGACAGACAATTAGTGAAGATCGCTCCAGTAGAAGCGGAGTTGCTGAAAGCTGTCGGTGTTGTTGAGTTTGCCCCCCAAAATTGGCATAAATCTTTGGAACCCACCGAGCAAACATCCATCCAAGATTGCTCCAGTAGAACAGATAAAGATAATTGCATTTCATAATACTATAGATATTATATATAATAAATGCAAAGTACTTTACATCCGGACCCATTACGAGTGTATGATGTCAGTAGTAATGGTAATGGTAAGCCAAGTCAGTCGCTGTGATGTGCCATGGTTATATGTAGTAACATGTCACAATGGAGGAGTCCAGTCTGTCAGTCAAATTCATGACATATGACATCATAATGAATTACATCACATGTAGGTTAACATCACAATTAATTACATAATGAATCATATATATATATATATATATATATATATATATATATATATATATATATATATATATATATATATATTGACTGGGTGCTGTTGCTGCTATAACACCCAATCAACCAGATATTTATTAAATAGTAAAGGCAACTTGACAGACTATTAGGCATTTATGATGGACATATATATATATATATATATATATATATATATATATATAGTCAAATTGTTTCAAAATATTCAGCAGCTTACCTGTATAGTTTTCTGGACATTAGGTTTCAGGGAGCGTAGGGTTCGATCGATCACAACATGTACAAAGCGTGGGCAGAGCATTGCTAGGAATGGGCTGGGAATAGATAAAACTGGGTTTACCCATTGTCACAATTCGCCATGTCTACAGTAACCTATCTGTATTATAATGGTGGTTTATATCTAGCTTACCTAAGCTATAAATGTCATGACTACACAGGTAGGGAATTCATGTTGCAGTAATTTACAAATGGTGAACAGGGTCTCGTCAAAAACATTCCTCTGACATTATTGGTTATTTAACTCTCTAATGGTCAAGCCAGCCAAAACCGGCCTCTACAGTGGTCTTAAGAAATGTCCATCTGCAGATCAAGACTATTTTTGAAAATTTAGCACTGGAATGACTGGCTCGATAACCGAGCCAGTCATTTCAGTGGTAAATTTTCAAAAATAAACTTCTTGCGCCTGCAAATGGATATAATTTTAGCCATTAAACAGTCAAGAGCCAGTTGTATCGGTGAACTGCTTATACAAATTGTTCTCGTCAATTCTCGAATTGTCCCTGTTGGGATATTTGTGTGTGATGATTATTAGGCAAATTTAAGATGTTTATGGAATACCAATTGATCATATTTAATGTGGCTTTATTGCTATACCACGACCCCTCTCGTTTACTTGAAACCAGTCAGAAGGTTGAAAGTCAAGATAATTATGCATATATCATGTTTGTAATATCTTCACGAATATCTGAGCTTATGAGTTATTCAAATAAGCGCAGACTACTTGCAGTCTTATTACCTGGTTATAGTGTCAAGGAAAGGTTACTAACCCTTTCACCAACACATACCTGAAAATTATATTCTTATTTATGATATAAAGATTATTCGGATGAATATTTTCAAACAATTTAACTGCAAGCCGTTGCTGTCTATGGCAGCAATGGCTTCCAGACAAATTAATTACAAAATATTCTCAACAGTTTTCCTGTATGGGTGGCTTGAAAACGTGATATGGGGAATTCATTAGTGAAACGGTTAATTGTCAAGAAAATCTAAATGTTTTCTTATGGAATTTGTATTTGAATGCCAAGAGAAGACTGTTTTTGACAATTTGCAACTGGAATAACTGACTTGGTTATCAAGCCATTCTAGTGATAAAACCTTTTTAGAATAGTCTTCTCTTTGCCTGCTAATGGACATACCCCTGCACTGCCTGGTCAGGGTCAGCTTGAACATTAAAGGGATACATGTAAGAAACATAGAAATAATCCTTTTTCTAAAAATGACAGGAATATTGGCAAGCTATTAACTGGACAAAGCCATTTGTTGGACACAGTGGGAAATACTCGGCAATCATTTTGAATTATTTTCAACAAAATGGTTGTAGTACCCTATTATTTAGAAAATCTTCAGACTCATTCCAATTTAGATGATTGTATGTAAAATGTAACCAGGTTGTTTCCTAAATCTTATGTTGAACTTATTCAAAAAAGAAATTTACTAATCTTCTTGATAATTCTGATTCTAAAGGGGAAATAGTTGACACCCCAAATCTGATTAAAATCTAACATTCATTTTGTTTGCATTATGTTTCTCATCTAACTGACATTACTGAGTGTATTGTACTTTGAGGTAAATAATTTTATTTAATTTCTGAAATCTATAATTCCATGTGACTAAGAATAAATTTAATGTATAAGATGTTAATGGTGGCAACACACTAAATAATAATTATAAGAATTTAGCTGCAGTATCACCAAGTCTGATCAATTTGAAAATAAGCACCAGCTTACCTGTATCATTGTCTTAGCCCTTTAATGGTCAAAACCGGCCTCTGTTATTGTCTTGTGGAATGCCCATTTACAGGCCAAGAGATATCAATTTTTTTATTTCTTACTGGAATGACTGGCTAGTCATTCAGTGATATATTTTCAAAAAATTGTAAATTTGATCATTAAATGGTTAAAAAGAGATTTTGAGACTGAAAACATTTGGTAATTAAATTTTGGAAACGTAACTATGGCTATGCCAACAGATATCATTTCTAACTATCATGTGTACATTTGATAAAATCAGCTGTGAAGGTGACATTGTTTGTCTAGAAAATAACACCAGAGATAACGCATAACCTGTGATAGATAAACAGCTGATTCTGTTCAAGTACTTGCTATATACAATCTAAGCTGTGCATAAGCGAACACCTGTCTTTTGGGGCTAAATACATGTGGTTCTTTAAGGCAGATGGTCCAAATTTTGGTGGACAATGCTTCTCTCTACGACAGCAACATCTTCCTCCAAATCTGTTGAAAAATTAACACAGATCATCTTCTAATTTAATTTGAAACTTTACAATTTTAACAGAGTGGTAAGGGTTATCTGTATTTATAGTGCCTGATTGTTTGTGCTCCATACAGGTGTCCACATAAGACAGGTGTTACTGTGTATATATGGATAATCACTTATGACCTGGTGAATGTATGTCAGTGTATTTCCAGAGATGGTGGGCCCTGTAGATGTTCTTTGTAAAGGTGGGATTTACTATTTTTCTATCTTTAACAAGGTGCTTCCTAATCCATAATTTTGTTTCAGGTATTAAAAAGTTAACTATTATGAAAATACACTATTATTTGTATGCTCATGTATTAGTCAAATAAACATACACAGACTTTGGTGTAATTTTTCTAACATAATGGTTGCTAGGTGGATAATATTTATTCGTTGGAATTGTATATATATATTATAATATATATATATGCATTCAAATTCTTCATGGGAATATATTTTCTTAAACATTCATGCTATATGTATTCCATAACACTGCAGTGTTAGTATGGTGTGTGGGTGGGTGAGTGCGTGCGTGTGGGCACCTTGGCTGGAATTCATTCTTATCGTGTGTGTGTGTGTGTGTGTGTGTGCGCGTGCACGTTATAGTATGTAAATATACATATAGTTATTCTTGCATTATTTATTACTGTTTGTATAATAATTATTATTAACATTCAATCATTTATTAATTATATATCTAAAATTATGTATCTGAAATTATTATATGTTTCTGGGTGCTGTCAATTGGTTGGCTGCTTTGTGATATCATGTACTCTTTGATGTCTAACATGCCGTTATCTCAGTCTCGGAGCAACCCACACCAGCAAGCTACTGAGTATTTTGAAACAGTTTTCTGTCAAATTAGTCTCACTACTCATCAGCGTCCTATTCATGTCATAAGAATTTTGTCATACTGGAGCTAGTTTTGAAAGCTATTGTATTTGCTTATGGAAATTGGCTGCAGAGAAATTGCCTTATGAGAATAGTATAACTGAAATATTATAGAAGTTAATCTTACAGTACGGTGTACATAGTCAAGCTTATCCCGTTTCCTAGTGAAGGCCAGGAAAATTGCTTATAAGAAAATGTATCAAATATTTTGAAAACACTCGAATAATTGGTTGGTGCCCAGCTCAAAGTGTTTTCAAAATAAACCTCTATCCCAGTATATCTACTGGCCTATCCAGGGAATGAAGTGGTTTCAAAATTCTCAACAGCTTTCCAGTATGGTAGCCTTGAAAAGGAGATAATTTGATTTCCAGCAGAAAAATTGTTAAATGTTTAATGTCAACAGCTGCGTAAGACATGACAGTCTGATTTACATGCTGAGATTAAAGGCGTATATATTCACACCGACATGCGTAGAAATAAAATTGTTCAAATTGTATACTTTTAGAGGCTTAAATTGTATAGCTAAATGCAATGAAATGAAATAAATCATATGTTAAGTTTTATTTCGTTTCATTACATCTAGGCTCGCAATTTAAGCCTCTAAAAGTATACAATTTGAACAATTTTATTTGCAAGCATTCTGCTGCGAATATGCGCCTTTAATTGAATTTGACATGCTATACAGTCGGATAACAGCTTTTCACTGTAACGTGGCAATCTAGGGCTGACTTAACTTTTAACTAGTAACCAAATTTAATTTCATTCATACACTTAGTCAGGTATGGATTTATTCAAATTTACCAGTAAGGCCAGAGTTAACCCTATCATGGCAAAGCCAGCCAAAAAATGGCCTCTGCAGTGCTCTCGGGAAATATCTATTTTCAGGCCAAGAGAAGACTATTTTTGAAAATTTACCACTGGAATGACTGGCCCGATAACTGACATCCAATAAGTAAATATTGTGATTTTATTGATCTAATTTAGTCATTAACCCTTTCACGCCTGTATATATTTATGAGATGTTCCGTGTGGACTAAATTAAATAATTTTCAAAATCATAAAAAAATTTGTTGAAATAAGTGAAATTACGTCTATGCTGACTGCAGACTGTAGCATCCCAGTCCGCCCCATACTTTACTACTGGTTAATCTGGAAATGCTGTGATTGTAAATTAAATCTGAGATATTACTGTATGTGGCAGGTGGGCAAGCAGTCAATCTGAATAAAAATAACTCCAGCACACATACTGTTACAGTATTTCACCACACAAATATGCCTGCATAGCGCAAACGGCTGGCAGCTAAAGGGAGAACACTCTTTCAGGAAAGATGTTGTTATCATTGCCATTGGTAATGTATGGGGTGGCCTGGGCCATTACAGTCTGGCGTGAGCATGGCGGTCTGGGCCATTGCAGTCTGGTGTGAGCACGGTGGCCTGAGCCGGTAGTCTGGAGCGAGCAGGGTGGCCTGGGCCATTACAGTCTGGACTGAGCAGGGTGGCCTGGGTCGGTACAGTCTGGAGCGAGCAGGGTGGCCTGGGCCATTACAGTCCGGCGTGAGCAGGGTGGCCTGGGCCATTACAGTCTGGAGTGAACAGGGCGGCCTGGGACATTACAGTCTGGAGTGAACAGGGCGGCCTGGGACATTACAGTCTGGAGTGAACAGGGCGGCCTGGGACATTACAGTCTGGAGTGAACAGGGCGGCCTGGGACATTACAGTCTGGAGTGAACAGGGCGGCATGGTACATTACAGTCTGGCGTGAGCAGGGCGGCCTGGGACATTACAGTCTGGAGTGAACAGGGCGGCCTGGGACATTACAGTCTGGAGTGAACAGGGCGGCCTGGGACATTACAGTCTGGAGTGAACAGGGCGGCATGGGACATTACAGTCTGGCGTGAGCAGGGTGCCATGGGATGTTACAGTCTGGCGTGAGCAGGGTGGCCTGGGATGTTACAGTCTGGAGTGAACAGGGCGGCCTGGGATGTTACAGTCTGGAGTGAACAGGGCGGCCTGGGATGTTACAGTCTGGAGTGAACAGGGTGGCATGGGATGTTACAGTCTGGCGTGAGCAGGGTGGCCTGGGATGTTACAGTCTGGAGTGAACAGGGCGGCCTGGGACATTACAGTCTGGAGTGAACAGGGCGGCATGGGACATTACAGTCTGGCGTGAGCAGGGCGGCATGGGACATTACAGTCTGGCGTGAGCAGGGTGGCATGGGACATTACAGTCTGGAGTGAACAGGGCGGCATGGGACATTACAGTCTGGCGTGAGCAGGGTGGCCTGGGATGTTATAGTCTGGAGTGAACAGGGTGGCATGGGACATTACAGTCTGGCGTGAGCAGGGTGGCCTGGGATGTTACAGTCTGGCGTGAGCAGGGTGGCATGGGACATTACAGTCTGGAGTGAACAGGGCGGCATGGGACATTACAGTCTGGCGTGAGCAGGGTGGCCTGGGATGTTATAGTCTGGAGTGAACAGGGTGGCATGGGACATTACAGTCTGGCGTGAGCAGGGTGGCCTGGGATGTTACAGTCTGGCGTGAGCAGGGCGGCATGGGACATTACAGTCTGGCGTGAGCAGGGTGGCCTGGGATGTTACAGTCTGGCGTGAGCAGGGTGGCCTGGGATGTTACAGTCTGGCGTGAGCAGGGTGGCCTGGGATGTTACAGTCTGGCGTGAGCAGGGTGGCCTGGGATGTTACAGTCTGGCGTGAGCAGGGTGGCCTGGGACATTACAGTCTGGCGTGAGCAGGGCGGCCTGGGACATTACAGTCTGGCGTGAGCAGGGCGGCATGGGACGTTACAGTCTGGCGTGAGCAGGGTGGCCTGGGATGTTACAGTCTGGCGTGAGCAGGGTGGCCTGGGATGTTACAGTCTGGCGTGAGCAGGGTGGCCTGGGATGTTACAGTCTGGCGTGAGCAGGGTGGCCTGGGATGTTACAGTCTGGCGTGAGCAGGGTGGCCTGGGACATTACAGTCTGGCATGAGCAGGGTGGCCTGGGATGTTACAGTCTGGCGTGAGCAGGGTGGCCTGGGACATTACAGTCTGGCATGAGCAGGGTGGCCTGGGATGTTACAGTGTGGCGTGAGCAGGGTGGCCTGGGATGTTACAGTCTGGCGTGAGCAGGGTGGCCTGGGATGTTACAGTCTGGCGTGAGCAGGGTGGCCTGGGATGTTACAGTCTGGCGTGAGCAGGGTGGCCTGGGACATTACAGTCTGGCGTGAGCAGGGTGGCCTGGGATGTTACAGTCTGGCGTGAGCAGGGTGGCCTGGGACATTACAGTCTGGCGTGAGCAGGGTGGCCTGGGATGTTACAGTCTGGCGTGAGCAGGGTGGCCTGGGATGTTACAGGCAGCAAAGGATTAAATCAGTTAACCTGTCTGACTCTGATATCAGAAATCATTTACGAATCAATAGAAGAAAGTTGGGTGTATATTTTGGAAATGATGTTCCTGTAAACTGTATATCTTAGACAACAACAGCTATCTTAGACAGCAACAGCTTACAGCAAAATTGTATTCAAAATAAACACTGGTTATGATATATTGACCATCTGACTGCTGAGTTTTTGCAGACGAGATATTTCAAGGCTTATATCTCTGGACCTGCTAAATATTTTGAAAACAACTTGACTGACAGTTGTTGGTGGCTAAGCCACCAACAACTTTCAGTCAAATAGTTTAAAAAATATTCAGCATGTCCAGTTTTTTGTTCAAGACAGTTAGAGATGTCAAAACAGGCTGGGTAAAGCTCCATCAGAATTATTACCTCTATTGCCTGAATAATAATAAAGTCTGATAAATGCTGTTATCACTGCCTTGTGTGTCCAAAATGTCAATACCGTTAAAGGCCCACCTTGACTATAAAAGGCACCAGATGGCGCTGCTGTCACATCTATCAAAATCTAAACACCTTTCACATCTAGGTAGCATATTTTGAAAAATAAGGTATAAAACCCTTACAGATTTCTTAGATATTTGCACAGTACATTCTTGGTATAGCACTGGTACTGTCATCTCGAAGAAATTGTTGGAAAATATTCATTTAAATGAGAATGAGCTAAAATAAACATTAGTACTGAATAAAATTTGAATTTAATGGGCGGAGCTAAAGCTGTGACATCATATTGCTGGAAGATGCTCTCTGAATGATTTATGATTGTAAACAGCTGATAGCAGCCAAGTGTATTATCCCAAGTCATGTGTGGAGAGAACATGCAGCAATAAAGAAATAAACGCATTACCTTGATAAGAAGCAGGGTCTTTTTGCCACCTATAACTGCAAATAAGGCTGGTGTAAGCTGTTAGGCAGCAACAGCCTTCAGCAACAGTGTTTGCAAACTGTGTGCTAGCCTTTCTAATACTCGCTTTGTAACAATTAATCTTCTGATATCAGTGTGAACAAGTGTTGCAGAAAACTGTTGCTGCATTTGACAGTAACAGATGTCCTCATTACCATTTTCAAAATGACAACATTAAGAATACTACATGCATCTCTATCTAATAAAACTTGCTAATGCTGCAATACTGAGCTAAATGTATTGCTGGATAAATTGGCTTGACTGCTGAATTTCTGCAGATTACATTTTCCATGGGGGTTAACTCTGGATTTTTGCTAAATATTTTGGAAACAATTTGACTAACATAGCCACCAACAACTTTCAGTCAAATTGTTTTCAAAATATTCAGCAGTTCCAGAGTTATTGTCAATTGAAATTATCGTCTGATGGCTTGCAGCAGTCAGACAGTTAATGATAAATTAATTAAATCTTTTTGAAGGAGTATGTGAAAATATTGGTAGTACACATGTGTATAGTGCTACTATGCATAGGGTGGACTGTCCTACTCTATAGTAAACCAGTCATCTAGGTATATAGAATACGGTTGTGTACAATGGCCAGGTGTTGAGCTGTCAGATGGTAGGCTATGTTACTACTTATCACTCATGCCCCATAAGCATCATCATAGAAGCTCCGCCTCATAGGGTATTAATTTCATCTCAACCCATGGAGTGAGACTTGCTGTTGATATGAAAGTTGTTTCATAATGCAATTGGGTCTGTATGCTGGAAGGGTTCTTAACTCTTTAACCCTCGGATTTGTTCTAGAAAATTTAAATTTTCTAGAAAATGTTCATTTGCAGATCAGATTATTTTTGAAAATTTACCACTTGAATGACTGGCTCGGTTATCAAGCCAGTCATTTCAGTGATAAATTTTCAAAAATAGGCTTCTCTTGGTCTGCAAATGGACATTTCTCAAGACCACTGCAGAAACTGTTTTTGGCTGATATGAGAGTTAGTGTTAAATAGAGAAAGGAACGTGAGTAAGACTAGACACCAAATGTATCATTCTGCTTGGTCCTTTGTCTAGGTTGTGACAGCTGTAGGTTATGCATGTTTTGTGAATGCTGCCATTAATGTCCACTGTATTCTCCCTGACTGGCCTTCATGGGCAGGTTAGACATTAACTAGACGTGTATGGGATTTTGATTTCATTATCATACAAATTTTGTTGCTATACATGTATTTGAGTACAATATGCTAGTGGCCTGTAATAAATTTTTCACAAACTGATCTCAATTTTCTTTGTTTTATTCTTATTACAGTAAATGTGTAAGGTAGACCATGACAAGATATGCCGGGTGGGACGGATGGGTGAATAAGTCATGTTTATTAATGGGGTGGGGTGTGCGGCGGTATTGACTTTGTCATGGGCATATGCCATCATATGTACATGCACACGCACACAATTTCACTTTAAAGAGTAAAGCATATGTCAAATACTGTTCATGTATACACGCACACACGCGCGTGCGTACAGAGTGAGTGAGTCTATATGCAGAGTCTTCAGAGCTTGACTTCAGAGCAGTTTGTTGGCAAGGATTTATTCCAACTTTTGTACATAACTCCCACGTGACAAGATATCTCTTGGCATTGCGGTGCAGCACTCACTTCCAGATGCACCACAGTTCTCCTCCCACCGGCTGCCATCTTGAAAATTGGTTTCTGGATGATAACTCTGTTACCGTTTATCGGATCGCTTTGAAACTTCATAGAGTGGTTGGACTAGGTCTGGGGAAGAAACCTCTCGAAATTGACGATGATCCTAAATCCAAGATGGCCGCCAGCCACTGGCGGCCATCTTGAAAATTAGTTTCCGGATGATAACTCTTACCATTTATCGGATCGCTTTGAAACTTCATAGAGTGATTGGACTAGGTCTGAGGAAGAAACCTATCAAAATCGGCAATGATCCGAAATCCAAGATGGCCATCGACGGCCATCTTGAAAATAAGTTTCCGGATGATAACTCCTTAACCGTTTATCGGATCGCTTTGAAACTTCATAGGGTGGTTAGACTAGCTCTGAGGAAGAAACCTATCAAAATCGACAATGATCCCAAATCCAAGATGGCCGCCAGCCACTGGTTGCCATCTTGAAAATTGGTTTCCAGATGATAACTTCGTCACTGTTTATCGGATTGCTTTGAAATTTCATGGGGTGGTTGGACTAGAATGTGGAGAAGAAACCTATCGAAATTGACGATCTGAAATTCAAGATTGCCACCGGCCATGGGCTGCCATTTTGAAAGTTGGTTTCTGGATGATATCTCCGTTACCATTTATCGGATCACTTCATAGGGTGGTTGGAATATGTCTGGTGAAGAAAGTTATCTAAATTTATGATAATCCGAAATCCAATATGGCCACCAGTCAGCGGTGGCCATCTTGAAAATTGGTTTCCAGACAATACATCCTTGACCGTTTAACGGAAAGCTTTGACACTTCATGACTGGTCTGAGTAAGAAATATTTTCTGATAGTTCTCATTCATTGGTTTGTCATCATGGCGGGGTATTATGCTCCGTCTGCGAAGCTCTTATTAGCTATGCTCTGCCCATCACTAGCTAAGCTCCACCCACAACTCGCCGTGTTGGGATTGATCAATCCCTGAATGCCCTAGCTATCAATTTCCTGAAAACTATACAGGGAAGCTGTTGAATATTTTGTAACTAATTTGACTGAGTGCAGTTGCTGCCTATGGCAGCAACAGCGCCCAGTCAAATTAGTTTCAAAAGATTCAGCATAATATTTATTAAATAGTAGACATACAATTTGTACAACAACGCATTGACTCTCTTCAAATATGCGTTCGTGATGTACTTATCGACGTCATTCATTATGATGTCATTCTACACATCACGTAGTTTATTATGACATCATATGATGGGTGGATTACTCTGGAAAGGTGGTTTTGCGTGTTTGTAGACTTATTGACACCGAAGTCGGTTAAAATGTTTGTATAGGGAGCTAATGTGTGTGTATATTGCGAAGATGAAGTTAATTCAATCGAAAGCACTGGAATTAGGATCATCCTATATTGTGGTCGTCTGGGGTTTGGCTTAAAATGTAGGCCTAGTAAATACTTTGTTCATCAGCATTCAATGGATGAATAAACTTTAGCTATGCCCCTCCTATCTCAAGCTATGCTCCACCCATGCTTCCGCGTGTTCGGATAGACTAATTATATAGGCTACAGTCCTACTTTGTTCAAAGTAACTTCAGGTAAGCTGCTGAATGTTCTGAAACTAATTTAACTGAGTGCTGTTGGTCCCTGTTCCCAGTCAAATTAATTTCAAAATATTTAACAGAATGTTTATTAAATTGTGAAGACATACAACTCGTAAACATGACGTACTTTAAAAATTTCCTGACAGACTTGTCTTCGTCATTTATTATGCATTTTGATTGTGACATCTGCCTACGCGTGATGTAATTCATTCTGACGTCATATACTTGAGTCACATATTGGATTCAACCATTGTATTACCACCAGGCTAGCACATTGAAGACTGTTTAAAGCTCAATACATTTAATGTTGGTCTGTATCTGTTGACGTCCCAAATTTGGAGATGATTGTGCCATATTTCTGATCTTTGTCAGACTTTAACCTAAGTGTTTTTGTTTATAAGTCTAATTTTAATCACAGCCATGGGAAGGTTAAATTAACGGGAGAACCCATTCCAGCATCGTAAGCGTTCATCATATAAACAAGCCTTCTCGCCCGTTCCATATTTTTCAATATAAGCCCACGTGCCATATTCAACGGAGTATTTTCATTGGCTGTTGGGTGCGCAACCCATTTAAGTCGACCAATTAAAACATCGATTGATGTGAGCGTGACGCGTAGGATTACCGTTTTACTACGATTTGTCATTCGTGAAACGTCATCGCAAATTGCCATCGTTTGACAGTTTATCAGTCGGCAGCAAAGTAACGATTGATGGCCGTGGCTCTGCGATAGTCTTAGAAGAAAAGTGTAGTTTACGATCGCCAGATTTTGTGTTTGTCACTATATTTTGCTGCGCATTCAGTGTCTGTTATCGAGTAGTGGTGCGTCACAGCGGCGGTATCGATTTCACGAAAATCAACGATGAGAAATCAGATAAAAGTCGCATCAGCAACTGTTGGCAAATATTTCAAAATTACAGTTTATATGATAAATAAAATCTCAAACTCGGTCACTTTTCATACCACTATTATGAACCTCGATGAAAATTATAAATTTTGCACTCTCTAAAGCTCGTGCAAATTGATAATTTTCAACTCGGTCCATAATAGTGATATGAAGTGACCTCGTTCCAGATTCTCTCTCTCTCTCTCTCTCTCTATATATATATATATATATATATATATATATATATATATATATATATATATATATATATATATATATATATACTACCGCCAGAAATGCGTAGTTATTGACGTTTGCTACTGCTAGAATGCTCTTACAAGATTTACCAAGATCTGTTCACCAATAAGGGAAGAGTAGAGATTTTATATTTAAAATCAAGATCGGCTAAAGCGCCGACAGTTAGCACTAAAATATCATCAAGTTTAATCAGGATACATTCATCGACAATAGCGGAGTGCCGATTTAAAATTTAAGGGTGCGCCACTCTGTCAAACCCAAGCACTATCGAGCTACCCCACCTCCATTGCGAGAAATACTTGGACGCCTTCGAGGAATTTACACAGCCCTCCTATCACTCCTTAATTACTGCCTGAGTAATGTATTGACCTGTTTAATAATTTACATTCTCCTTTCTTTGGCTGGCGATGTAGAAACTAATCCAGGCACTACTAACTGTTCAGAAATGTCTGTTGTCCACCTCAATGTATGCGGCCTCAAAGATAAAATACATCTTATCGAAGCTAATCTGTCCAACTTTGACATCATTGCCATTACTGAAAGCCACCTTACCCAAAATATTAACAACAGCGTAATCAAACTACCTGGTTTCCAGGAGCCTTATCGGATGGACCGCCAGCAGCCGTGGGGAGGCGTGTGCGTCTATATTTCTAACAACGTGGCAACTACCCGTCGTATTGAATATGAATGTCGTGGCATTGAAATGATATGGGTCGAGATTCACGACCGCCCTGGTTTATTATTGTGTGTAATTTACCGGCCGCCTAGCACAAGTGTTGACAAATGGCAAACTATCACCGACAATATTGAGAATGTTCGCCACTTAAATCCAAACAAAAATCTTGTCCTACTCGGCGACATTAACGACGATCTTCTCAATCCATCTAAGCATCATCTACGTGACATCATATCTACGTTTGGCTTCCACCAGTTAATACAAGAACCAACCCGACCCATTTCAAATACATTACTTGATCCAGTTATTATCAGCTGTGCCAGAATAGTAAAAGAGAGTGGAGTACTTGCGCCATTTTGTAGTGATCATACTCCAGTATATTTGGTTTTATCATCCTCCATCCCTAAACGTAAAACATACACTCGCCATATATGGGACTATGCGAAAGCTGATTGGGGTTTATTTAGGGATCACTTAACTAACGCACCCTGGAACAACATCTCCGATGCTAATGGCGTCGACATTTGGTGTCAGACAATCACTACAAACATTATTGCCGCTGCTAGTATTAGTATCCCAAATAAAACTATAACTATAAACCCAAACGATAAAGTCTGGATGTCCAGCAAAATAAAGCACGAAATGAGAGTCAGGGAAAAATTGTTCAAGAAATCAAGAAAAACTAACCGAGAGCAAGACGTGGCCAACTTTAAAAAACAGAGAAACCGCATCAATACATTAGTCCGAACAGCGAAAGAAAACTTCAGGAATAAATTAGCTGAAAAAATAAGGCATGGACGCACAGGTTCTAAAGAGTGGTGGAAAATATGCAAGACGTTCCTATGTGATACTAACTCTAATTTCAGCGAAATGCCGCCTCTGAAGCGCGATGACGGCTCATTCTCTTACGACTCTTTAGAAAAGGCAAGCCTCCTTAACCGGTACTTCTCTAGCATCGCCAATATTGACGATGCTAATGCCAGCTTACCGCCTCTATCTATGTATACGGACAATACTCTCCACTCAATTACAATATCAAACACTGACATCTCCGACGTACTGTCCAATCTGGACACGTCTAAAGCTGTTGGCCCGGATAAATTAAGTCCGAAACTCTTATTCGAGAGCCAACAAGTATTGGTCCCAATACTAGCGCGGTTCTTTAATTACTCACTTTCTAGTGCGCAGTTCCCCACTTCATGGAAAATCGGTAATGTAACTCCTATATTCAAGAAAGGAGACAAGAGCTTATGTTCAAATTATCGACCAATATCACTGTTGAGTTGTCTTAGTAAAGTTATGGAGAGAACCGTTTTTAAACATATCTATAACTATATTAGACATGATATCACTCTATATCAGTCTGGATTTCTTCCATCACATTCTACAGTAAATCAACTGCTTGATATCTACACGGATATTACTCAAGCCCTTGACGATCAAAAGGAAATAATCTTTCTATTCTTCGATATATCTAAAGCCTTTGATCGAGTATGGCATCGCGGCCTCCTACAGAAGCTTAGGAATTTTGGTATCTGTGGAAATCTACTTACATGGTTCGAAAATTGTCTTGGAAACCGATACCAGCGAGTAGTTATAAACGGCAATGAGTCCAACCTACTTCGTTTACATGCTGGAGTGCCACAAGGCTCTGTGCTTGGTCCTTTGTTATTCTTAGTTTTTATTAATGACATGCCCAGCAATATAATTCACAATATTAGACTTTTTGCTGATGACACGTGCCTATATGTAATGTCAGATGATCTAAAAGAACACACTGCCACACTCGATTACGATCTACTGACCATGACGCATTGGGCAAACATGTGGCTCGTCGAGTTTAATGCCTCGAAAACTACATCTCTAATTTTTTCCCTGCGCAACGAGCCCACATCCTTTTCAATCAACTTCAAAGATTCTGAAATTCTACCATCAACTGATCATAAGCACCTCGGTATTACCTTTAATAACAAAGGGAATTGGCTTAACCATGTGAGTAATCTCATAGCAAACGCCCAACACAAACTCTCCTTACTTAAAGGTCTAAAATATATTCTAGACCGGAAATGTCTCGAGATCATGTACAAAACATTTATTAGACCATCGTTAGAATATGCAGATGTTGTGTGGGATAATATTCCACAATATCTTGTAATTCGGCTAGAGGATATCCAAAAAGATGCTCTCTGAACGGTATGTGGAATGACACGTAGTGCGAGCACTGAAGACCTGTACTTAGAAACAGGCATCGAAACCTTGTCAATCAGACGTGAATTTCATAGATTATCTATGCTATTTAAAATTATTAACGGGATGACCTGTGAGGTTCTGGTCAACCATCTTCCCACACTATCCCAAGTACGAAATCCTTACAATATCCGTCATCCAAATTTCTTCACTCCATTTCGCTGCCGTACTGAGCTCTTCTATGGATCCTTTTTCCCAGCAACGATCCGCGCCTGGAATATGCTACCTGTGCCGGTGAGAGATTCTGTCACTCTTCTAGAATTTAAAAGCAAACTCAAGGCTATGTTATCCATAGGACAACCCCCTGTGTGGTATTACGTAGGCCCGAGGTTTGCCAACATAATGCTATGCAGGCTCCGAAATGGTTGTAGTTCTTTAAACCGACATCTATTTGACAACTTTCTGTCGGAATCTGCCAGTTGTTCTTGTGGGCACAATGATGAATCTACAAACCACTACCTCTTACATTGTGCCCTTTTTAACGAGCAAAGAGTCGTTTTCCAAAATCAGCTTGCCTTGAACGATATTTCTCTTGCTAATCTTACGGTCAACCAGCTTCTATACGGGACTTACACTACCAACTTGGAAATGAACAAACTGATCTGTAATACGGTATGTCAATACATAATTAACACCAACCGCTTTCAGTAGCTTCCTGTTTGCGAATGGACAGCAGCCCAACACGTACAGGTCGGGGCGAAGGCAGCACCTAGAGCTCACCTCTGCTATTCTTCCATTTGATCTTATTCCTCGCTCTCTCTATCTCTCACCCTCCCCCCCCCCCCCCTTTCCCCCTCTCCCTTTCTGTCTCGGTCTTTCTTCCTACTCTCCCCCACCTCACACTCAACATTCACATACTTATGCACACAAATAGACTACAATTAATTAAACTATTATGATTTGCCGCCATTTTGTTGTAAAAAAGTTTTGAATAATCTGTATGTGTATGGGAGACACGGGCATAAGACTCTAAGTCTTATCGTGCTTCCATCTGAACAAATAAATCACGTTTAAACCAAGGGTGCGCCTCCCTGTTAAAAGCCAGCAGGACCGTCATTCTAAAATGGCGCCCCGTTACAATATCGGTACTTATCTCTAGAATGGGTGCGTGCGTGTGTGTGTGTGTGTGCAAGCGCAAGAAAATGTGTAAGCTTTAAAGATGTTATGAGGACTAGTTACCCGATCGCTCTGATTAACTTGACAATAATAATACAGATTCTCCTTTACTAGAAGAACAAAATGCTTTTTAAATTTTTGTAATCGGCCCAGCCAAAGCTGAGATAAGCATATAGCAACCACCTTGACAACCAAACGTGTTTAGCTATCGCGCTAGAGTTGTGACGTCACACCGGGATGACACCAATTCCTATTAGTCTAGATTATTATCTCGGGAGCAAAGCTGGGCTCTACTGCTGCTCGTATTATGTACCTATGCACCTATTCTTTGACAATTCATTGTTCACACAGGGACACTACGTTGTTCGAGATGCACAAAGGTTCAATAATATCGAAGTTGATATTTTTGTTGATTAAAATTTAAAGGACAGACCTCATGGTCACGGTGCCTGACATCACAATTCTAACGTACAGGCCTGTTAGAGGTGACAGTAACATCGGAGTTCGTGTACGTGAATTAGGCTATGTGTAATCAAACCCACCCATACACTTCTTGGAATACAATTCTACAAATGCATATATATGTTATCTTTCTGGATTGACTGCAGAGATTCTGCATATATGATAGGCATGTATGTACACACCAGTGCACGTACGATCGCAATTTACCATTGTGTAGGCGTATAAATTAATTTATGATTGCACTATAGCAGTTACTCCAGCTATGTGTTTAAAGCTAACTAAAATGTCGGGTAAATATAAATCTAATCAAAACTAATCTATTTGCGTAATGTCTACATTGACATATTATTGACAGTACACGGTTTGTTTACAATTTAGGCAGCGGTCGAGGTGCGTAGTGAGGGTTATAGTACAACTTAAATAACATATCCTGTTGAATGTTTTGAACATAATTGGGTTGCATGTCAACCCAAATTGTGTTCAAAATATTCTACATAACGTTTCTTGTATCATGTTCATATGGTTATAACTACCATATTTGTGTTTTTGCTTTGGAAGCATTTAAACTTATTTATGAGCTGCACTGTAAGTAAAGATGATACGCTAGCGACCTCTGAACATCTGTCAGTTCACCTACCTATTTAAAATTTGTTCATCCGCTACAGTTTTGCTTTTCATAACATTGAAATATGAGTGTATGCTACTTCCATACATGGAAGAAGTTGGTTTGAAAACGATATAATTCATATGGTTGACGCCCCAACGCACCCCCCCCCCCCCCACCACCCCCACGCACACACACACCAACGTACGTGTTGACCCGTACATGCCTCTACATTATTATTATACAAACACATTGCCAAAAGCTTATAGGTAAACAATTACATTCTAATCAGTAATCACGGGAAATTTCACATAGGACACACTGACACACTTATTGTAGATTCGTAATCTTCAGAAAAGGTTGTAACTGCATGCACTCTGTAGCCTATACATTTAGATATAAATAATAGTACAATTATAGCCATCGTCAACCTCTCCCACCAACCTCTATCATCACGCTCACATCCATCCATCCCAGACAGTACATAGTACACCCAGTCCTTTCAAGAATGGTAATGGATCCACAATTAGGCCTACTAGACTACAGAGTATTTGTCACATGCATTGAAATATTGCCGCTTTTCAGCATTGCCCATGGTTTACCGTAGTTATAGGCCTATTATTATGCGAATATAGCTATCCATGAAACCATTAAAAATTAGTAAATATCATAATAGATTTTTAAAAATCATGATTTTTTATTACTTGAAGACTTACCTTCAACCTGACATCATTTATGTTATGGTAGGTGAAGTCTATCCTGTTAAACGCACGTTTTAAAATATGTTACCTTTGTACTACAGACAGAAAAATACTGACCCAGCTCACAGCGCCGTTCCCGGTGTGACGTCACAGCGAGTGGTGATGTGATTCAGATTGAGGCGTCATTTAATCTTGTTATTTGGGCTGCCTAATATATTTTTCTCACTCCAAAGTGACGCTATTGTGTTTAAATAGTGTACTAGACCATAAAATTAATTAAAACTCATTATCGACCGCAAGTCCTCACAAGAAGACCTTTAACGTTCGTGATCTAATGAAGATGGCATTCTGTTTGAAGGGAAGAAACTCATACCAGTCGAAACTTGATTATGTTATTATCTCCCCTGGTATTAAGCTATACATTGCTATGTACTGGACCTTTCCAGTTTTAGCTATGCCCTTCCCCCCCCCCCCCCCCATCCCTAGCTAAGCTCCACCCACACCTCGCTCGTGTTGGTCTCGATCGATCCCTGAAGTCCCTGACTATGAATTTTCAGAAAACCATACACGTATGCTGTTGTATATTTTCAAACTAATTTGACTGAGTGATGTTGATGCCTATGGTAGCAACAACGCATAGTCGAACTAATTTCAAAATATCTGACAGAATGTTTGTTAAATAGTAGACATACAATTCGTACAGCAACGTAGGTCACTCATGCTGTAATTTACTTTGACGTCATCCTACACGTCACGTAGTTGATTATGACGTCATGTCGTGGATGGACAAACTGGAAAGGTCCATTGATGAATCCAATGGAGGATTCCAGTTTATCCATAAGCCATATGATGTCATAATCAACTGATTGCCGTGTAGACTGACGTCATAATCAATGACGTCATGAATGACGTAGTTAAGTTGTTTTACGAATTGTATGTTTTTACTATTTAATAAACATGGTATAGGCAGCTACAGCACCAAGTCAAATTAGTTTCAAAATATTCAACAACTTACCTGTATAGTTTTCGGGAAATTGATAGATCGATCCCAGCACCGACAAAGTGTGGGTGGAGCTTAGCTAGAGACGGGCTGGGCATAGGTAAAACTGGATTCCTCCATTCTAGTTATTCACTGCACATCTATAGCTAAGCTCCGCTCACGTTTTGGGCGTAACTATACAGGTAAGCTGTTCAATAATTTGAAACTAATTTGGCAGCAACAGCGCCCAGTCAAATTAGTTTTAAATTATTCAACAGACTGTTTATTAAATAATAGACATACAATTTATCACTTGGCGGACTTTTAAAAGTTCATGACGGGTACGACATTCATTTCATTTATTACACCCAGACTTTTACAAGTATGTGGGAACATATATACATATGTACATGTGAACAGACATAACTCATTACGCATAGTCGCATATGCAACGTAACTGATTATGACGTCAATACTTGAGTAACAGATTTGATTCGTCCATTCAGCACTCACTGTTAGAATTCGTGGACTTAGGAAATCACATCATGTCACCATAGCTCAGTTCCATTCCATTTGGTAATGATATCACGTTTTGTTTAATATTTCAAAAGCAGTTTTAAATCGAAATACTGCCCCCCCCCCTCGCTCTCTCTCTCTCTCTCTCTCACGCACGCACGCACAAGAAAAAACATTAATGTAAACTTTCATTGAGATGAGCCGTTTTAATGCAGCACGATTGAATAAGTACATGGTCGAGAATCCAGCGCTAGTTCATATTATAATTGTAAACTGTAATAAAATCAGTTCACTGGATCATAAACATGCAGATGTATTAAAAATATAATGTGTTAATTTTATATCATAATTATAGTATCGAAGGGAATTTGGTAAAAAAAATTAATTCTTTATTCCATAGACCTATACAATTGAATAGTATCGTTTGATGTAGATAGGAATTTAGCCATCATTAGCCCCCCCCCCCCCCCCGCCATAATCATGTAGAATCATCTGCCTATTGTTGTCTAACCGTCACATAATTATTGGTAATTAACCCTTTAACACTCATATCAGCCAAAAATGGCTTCTGTAGTGGTCTTAAGAAATGTGCATTTGCAAACCAAGAGAAAACTATTTTTGAAAATTTACCACTGGAATGACTGGCTCGATAACCGAGCCAATCATTCCAGTGGTAAATTTTCAAAAATAGTCTCTCTTGGACTGCAAATGGACATTTTCTATGAGAAAATTTATGAGAAAATTGAAATTTAAAAAAACAAATTCGAGGGTTAATGGCGTGGAGAGTTGAGCAACTCATCACGATTTGAGCGTGTACATGTCTGCAATTTGTTCTGTTCGCCCCGGGGCTTGCTGACATTCAAGTGTACCTACGCGCTTAATGTGTGTGTGTGTGTGGGGGGGGGGGGGGGTAGATGTTTAATGTCACAACATCCTTTGTTTCTGTTATGGTATATATGGCATGCGACTAGTTATAGTCGTTTAGCTTAATGTTTAAAGATAATGATTAAAAAAGATCATCAGTATAAGGTGTGTTGATGGGTCAGACACATTTGCGTATTAAAGCTTTACTGGACGTCCTCTTAGGCAATAGTTGGCGGTATTTACAAGGCCAAAGCGTAGGCGATTAGACTGTTCGTGAGTCACTGATATGTAGCTGTTTCAATCTATATTTCAGATTAGTACTGCACTGTACATTGTACTGTTAATGCGTGTCATCTAAGTGGGCGTGGGTATTAGCGAATGTATATACGCAGTTAGTTACACATATAATCCCAAACCTTATGTAGACAAAGTTAATGCATGGGTCCGATCTGTCATTCATGTAAATGACGTCCTAATCAATTAGGCCACATGTAGGCTGACGTCACAATCAAAACGGATAATTAATGACGTATCTAGCTCCGTAAAGAGCATTTAAAAGTACTCAAGTGTAGGAATTGTATGTCTTTGACGGATTTACTAGTTAATAAACATTGTTGAATATTTTAAAACTAATTTGACTGGGAGCTGACAGCCCAAGTCAAATAAGTTTCAATGTATTAAACAGCTATATATAGTAGAATAGTTACTTTGAAATTGGGATTCTGGAAATTTATGATAGAAAGTATATAAATTGCTTCCAACAAGCGTAACAGTGAGCATGGCTTAGATAGAAATGGGCAGGGCATGGCTAAAATGGGCGGAGCATAGCTAGAAATGGGCGGAGCATAGCTAGAAATGGGCGGAGCATAGCTAGAAAAGCATCCCTCTGTTGGTGAAGGTATCTACAAGCCCATCGTACTAACTAACATACGCCCACTCACATCGCTTCGCCGTTCGAGGACTCAATACGAGAGCGTAGTTAGAGGGCGAGACCGCGCGACAGGACGATGCTACAAGCCCAATGGGCGTTAGTGTTAGACTGTTAGTGTGGTCATATTGTGTGGCTGTTTCGTCTATCCACGAATGATTTATTTGACTTCACTTATATATTTTAGATTAGTGCTGTATTGCACGTAGTGCGGGTCTAATGAGTGTGGCATGTTATCTAAGCATATACGGTAATTAGGGAATGCTAATCATATGCAATTAGTTAGACAAAACATCTCAAATCGTATGTACACAAAGTCAATATATTGACCAATATCAGCCATCTCCAGTAAAAATATTCAAAACCATGCTACTCTCCGACCACATCGCAATAACAAATAAGCTTTTTACAGTAACAAGATAGTGCTTAGCAGCAGAACACGTATTTGTACAACAACTGGACAACGCGATATAATTAGATAATTATGTCTCATTTCACAATAACGTATTATTATCATTATATGCCATACGCCGTCTCAGAAGGCAAGAAATGACTAATGAACAAGAGCAATCAGATATTGCAGACCCGCACCCTCCTCTTTTTGTCACAGTAAAAAGATTTTGGATTTTCCGGATTTTCCCCAACCACGGCAAAAGTTGTGGAATCCTAGTTTATTGTCACCTTTCCTGTGTTAAAGTTTGAGCTAAATCGGACCAGCATTTCCCGCGATATCCACAGATCCGGATCCGGGTTCTCTTTTCCGGATCACGGCCGATGTCTGGAAATCCTCTTGCACCGCAAGTTCGCTCATTGTGTAAAGATTTGAGCCAAATCCGATCCGTTTGTTAGATACAGCACCGGACACGCATACAGACAGACCGAGTCACACATAGACATACAGACAGACGGACGGACGGGCGGACCTCAATACCCTCTTCCCCTTACGAGGCTAGGGTAATAAAACAACAGTTTAACAATTATAAAATATCTGAGCAAATTTGATTGAATTTTTACATGCAAATATACATGTATATAAAGGACACCATGGGGACCATGTAAAACTGTCCTTTATAAACAGATGCCCTTTATATAGATGACCAGGGGACCGAGTCGAGTCAGTATGACTTGTGACACAATCCCACTGTACATAACCAACAATAAAATATCCTTAAAGGTTCCTGGATTTCAGGATTACGCCTTTAACACTCATATCAGCCAAAATGGCTTCTGCAATGGTCATGAGAAATGTCGATTTGCAGACCATGAGATTTTTTTTGAAAACTTACCACTGGAATGACTGGCTAGTCATTTCCAATGGTAAATTTTCAAAAAATAGTCTTGTCTTTGTCTGCAAATGGACATTTTCTGAGAAAATTTAAATTTTTTTGAACAAATTCGAGGATTAAAGGATTAATAAAGGCTTATGTATGTGTCTTATATTTTGTTATATTATATTATATTATATTACGCACGCACGCACGCACGCACGCACGCACGCACGCACGCACGCACGCACGCACGCACGCACGATGTTTGATAAATGTTGTCACTAGGAGTATAATTTCATAGCGGCTTGGAGACTAAGTAGGCCTATAGCATCTACAAGATACATTAACGTGGTCTTGATGAATGGCTATTTGCAGGCCAAGAGAAGACTATTTGAGAATTTAGCTCTGAACCCAGCAGACATTCCAGGGGTAAAGGGTTTTTTAAATAGTCTTCTGGCCTGCAAATAAGCAGCTATCTATGTCCCGTCCATTTCTAGCTAAGCTCCACCAACTTTACGCGTGATGCAATTCATCTTTCCAGAGTACCTCACCCATCATATGACGTCATAGTGAACTGCGTGATATGTAGAATGACATCATAATGAATGACGTCGATAAGTACGTAACGAACGCATATTTCAAGACGGTCTGTGCGTTGTTGTACAAATTGTTTGCTTTTTCTATTTAATAACTATTTTGTTGAATATTTTGAAACCAATTTGACTGGGCGCTGTTGCTGCCACAGCAACAACACCCAGTCAAATTAGTTACAAAATATTCAACAGCTTCCCTGTAGTTTTCAGGAAATTGATAGCTAGGGCATTCGGGGATCGATCAATCCCAACTCGGCGAGGTGTGGGTGGAGCTTAGCTAGTGATGGGCGGGGCATAGCTAAAAATGGAACAGTCCATTGATATATACTTCGAGACCCGAATTCCAATTTATTGAATTTAAAGGTAATTATATAGGTAAGCTGGTGCATATTTTGAAACTAATTTGCCTATGATTAGCAACGGCGCCAATCAGTCAGATTAATTTGAAAATATGCATCAGAATGTTTAGTAAATTCATCAGTTTCACGTTTATTACACTCGGGCTACCGAGGCAGCACATGAGCATATCATAGATGATATAATTGGCATACTAGTGACGGACCTTTTGAATTTAATGATGGAGCTATACGTCACTGTGATTGTGACATCAGCTAAATAGTGACGTAATTCATTATGGCATCACCTACTTGAGCGACAGACAAATCAAATCCATTCATTATCAGAAAGTGAGATAAGCTGATTAACATTTATTTACCCCATGGTAATACACGTAAAACGAATACATTCCCAGCACACTATAATATTGGGCTGAAAACAGCAGTTATATGAGCCAACGTAGAAAAATATATTATCATTTACATAAATCATGAATTGAGTTCAAAAAGTTCACCGGCATAATGATATGCACAATGGAGCAATGGACCTTTCCGGTTTACCCATCCATCATATAACGTCATAATCAACTACGTGACGTGTAGAATGACGTCATAATCAATGACGTCATGAATGACGTTGATAAGTTCGTCAAGAACGCATAATTGGTGACGGACTAAGCATTGTTATACGAATTGTATGTTTTTACTATTTAATAAACATGTTGTTGAATTTTTTTTGGAAACCATATGCAGCAACGGCAACCAGTAAAAGTAGTTTCAAACTATTCATCAGCTTACCCGTATAGTTTTCTGGAAGTTGATATTCAGGGAGTTCAGGGATCGCTCGATCCCAACACGAGCGAGGTGTGGGTGGAGCTTAGCTAGAGATGGGCGGGGCAAAGGTCCATTTATAGAGCTCTGTTTACTTAGAATTTGTAAATATACCATAATTTGCCCTGCCTTCATGATTATGTTTTCTTACTAGTTATTTATTGCTAAAATTATATATCAGTTCATGGTTTGTGCGAGTTAGTGACAATGCCCGTATGACCGCGTATTGTTGCAGTCATATGTGCATGTATTAGTATATATGTTTATATTATAATCTTTTTAACTCTTACCATTCTGATGTCAAACCTTTAAATTTTCAAATTAAATTAAAAGATGAACTGGTGTTCATTTGTCAACAAATTTGGTGGAAGATGGTGCTGTCGTAGACAGCGCCACATCGTCCACCAAAATTGTTGAAAAATGTGCACCAGATTCTTCGCTGTCGAACCAATAAAAATTAGAATTTTGACATCAGAGTGCTAAGGGTTAGTATGTAACTTTACACTGGAGTACGTGCATGTTCGTATATTATCATATTAATACTCTCAATTCAAGTGAGCTAATAAGAAAGTATTACAGATCTCACAGCTGGTCCAATAAAAAATAGCACATTATTAATCCAGAAATGTGGTTGCAATGTAACCATGAACCTCGACTTTAGGATTTTGCAATGAACTATGAAGCTTGACTTCAAACATAAAAGTAATATCAGACCCTTATCAACAAGAGGCCCAAGGGCCTTCATTTAAATATCGGTAGACGTGATGGATAATGTTCCACAAATTAAAGATGGCCATCAAAGAAATTGACCAATCAAAATTCTCGTGTGATATGTTGAAGCCTATTGTGATAGGATCATTTCACTCAAATTTCGTTGAAATCGGGTCACTAATTAAGGAGTAGTGTTTTCAATGGTTTTGGAAATTTTTTTTAAATCCAAATGGCCATCAAAAAAATCGACCCACCAACATTCTGAATAGTCGTTCTAGAGCATACCGCTATAGAATCCTTCCAGCCAAATTTGGATACAATCCACCCAGCGGTTATGGAGGAGGGGCATTTTGACAATTTCGGCTACCTTTTCCATAAAATTTGATTTTAACCAAAAAAAATCGAGCCATTACAATTCTGAACAGATGTTCTGGAGCCTACCGCGATAGGATCTATCCAGCCAACTAGAGATGAAATCGGTCAAGCAGTTAATGATGAGTAACGTTTTGACAATTTCTGGTAAATATTTCATAAAATCTAAGATTTTCACACAACCCCCAACCCCCAAGAAAGAAAAGTGAACAATCAAAACTAGGCCTATACAATTCCTGAAGCCTAGTCCCATAGGATCATTATCATTGATAATTTTCGGTAAATCTTTCATAAAATCTAATGTTTTCGCCTAAAAACGTGATCAATCAAAATTCTGTATATAGGTTCTGAAGCCTAGCCACATACGGTCCTTCCAGCCAAAGTAAGTTGAAATCCACCGAGTGGTTAATGACTAGTTAGCATTTTGACATCACAAAAATCTAAGGTTTTCATCTTAAGACTTCACCAAGTAAAATTCTGTATACAAGTTCTGAAGTCTATAGACCCATATGGTCCTCCCAGCCAAAATAAGATGAAACCCGCTAAGCAGTTAATGGAGGAGGAGCATTGTGACAATTTCCGATAAATTTTTCATAAAATCTAGGATTTTCAGCAAAAAGAACTGACCAATCTAAATTCTGCATACAAATTATGAGGCCCCCCCCCCCATAGGGTCCTTTCAGCCAAATTAGGTTGAAATCTGCCAATCAGTTAATGAGGAGTGGCGTTTTTCAACAAACGTTGACCGAGAGACGACTAATGACAGGTGGTCACCATGCGTATCTGTTACCATGACCTTTGCACCCCCAACATCATTGTGTGATGTCGTGCCATTATAAGGAGGCGTGTGTCCAATGTTGGGTCCCGTAAGATTAACCAAATATGAGATATAATCAGAAAAGTTGAGCTAAACGGAAAATGTTAAAGCTGAAATGTTTTTCACCAAGGTCACAGTGACCTTGACCGTTGACCTTCTGATCTCAGGAGCATTGTGTGGTGGCGTGTCCTTATAAGGAAGCGTGTGTCCAAGTATGATTAACCAAACATGACACATAATAAACAGAGAAGTTGCCGTACGACGTACAGGGTATTGCAATAGCTCGTTTTACTTCGTAAAGTCCAGCCAATAATGGCACAGTACAACTCAGAAATAACTTAACATGTTTCCCACAAACAATAAAACGTACTGTGTAATATTGTGCCCATAACTGGATTGGAAGACATTGCTGCCTACCGCGACAATGGCTTATAATCAAATTAATGGGAAATATTCAACAGAACACGTGTTACATCGTATTCAGAATTGTATTAACTAACATGTTTAGGCCTGTGTATTTGTTTTGGAAACATTTAGAAATGGGCGGGGCATAGTTGGAAATGGATTTCCTCTATATTGACTGACGGGTTTAAGGCCATCCACCACGCGCACGCCTACGCACAGCACAAGCTTATAGACGCCAACACGACCATACGGAACATCCTATCCAAAGTGAAACTAGGCTATGCGCATGGGCCAAACCACAACGACGTCAAACCATTGCAACACACGGTAAAACATCTAATGTTAGAGGATTAAAATACTGTTAGGAAACGTTAGCCATATTGTAAATATGTATACAAAATAAAAATGCAAAATTACAATGTTTTACCATGAGCAAATACCTATGTACAGAGAAAGTAAAATATGCAAAATTTAAAAATGAAAATATTTCAGTTATAAAATTACAAGGAACAAACTATTATTTCAACACACGGATTCATGCTCATATAGACTAGTGATTGATTAGAATTATGGAGCGAGGCGCATGTATAAGCCCTACCGTGGTATCTTTACTGGCAGTTCTAAGGTGTCATCTGCTGGACCCCAAATAGTTTATATACATACTTATGAGGACAGCTTTTTACGGTGACTGTTGAGCAGTAGTTGACCACATTCGTTAAAACAGTAGGTCAACTGTAAGTCAATGAGGGTCGAAAAAACACTCTAACGTGATAACGCGTGTTACTGGGCAGGTACCTGACCAATACAACCCGGTATTCCAATACCGCCACAATAACATGCTTTATCAGAGTACTACCGTCACGTTAAAGCTGAACTGTCAGAAAATACCGTTATTGTAGCTACTACGCTGACAAGAGAAGCATGACAATATATAGGCCTACGTACGCTCAATATTACATAATTTTGTCGATCACTAGGTCAATGTTAAACCATTGAAAACTCTGGAAACGCTAAACTTCCTAACTAAATTTGGTAAAAATCCGACAAGCAGTTTCTGAGATATACGTTTTCAAGCAAAAGCTGATGGACGGACTGGCGACGGACGCTAGCCGTCACATACACTCATTTAACCATTCTGGCCAGGTGGGCTAAATATCTGCCAATGGATGGATTCATTTAAAGCTTAAAGCTGCCATTTCTAGCTAAGCTCCGCCCACTTTTTTACGAGTCATGTGATCGATTTGAAACTTTGAAATCTGAATTCCCAGTCTAAATCTCTGTAAGTATACAGGTAAGATGCTGGACATTTTCAAACTAATTTAACTGGGTGCTGTGTCTGGCTATAACAGCAACAGCTCCGAGTCAAATTGGTTTCAAAATATTCAACAGAATATTTACTAAAGTGTATATTCATCAAGAAAATACAATTCGTACATTTTAGTGGCAGACTTCAAATTTCGTGACGGAGCTACGTCATATTGATTGTGATGTCAGCTAATATGTTACGTATATGATTATGACGTTAGATACTTGAGCTACATATAGGATCCCTCTATACGCGACCACATACCCTATGCCAATATATACAGGTACACGAGCACGCTACAATATATCTTAGTGCCCGTAACGAGGTGGTATGACTGTGTTTTGTTGGATACTGTCTGGCCATGACCCTGGTCGGATGATTGAGTACACAGTGTACTCTATCTATTCTCTGTCTAATTATAAAACACGAAGCTGGCAATAACTCAACAACTAACACCAAACCACGGTACTACTTTATACATGATTAGTTGACTTTAACCGTTTAAGCCTTGCCACTCTGATGTCAATATTCTAGCTTTTGCTATGTTAATAGCGAAGAAACTGGTGTGCATTTTTCAACAATTTTGGTGGATGATGTTGTCGTCTGCGACAGCACCATCTTCCACCAAATGTGTTGAGAAATGACTACAGTCCCTCTTAATTTAATTTGAAAATTTAAAATATTGACATCAGAGTGGGTTACTGACTAAATTTGGTCAAGAAAATACACTGGGTTTTTTAACAATTATAATGAGAAAAACTGGCTCGGAAATCGGTCATTCGAGTCATAAATTTTCAAAAATCTGGTATGCTCTTTATCCTTGGCCTGCTAATGGAGATTCCGTAAGATCATCGCAGACACCAGCTTTGGCCGCCATGAAAGGGTTAAAGTATTACAGAATTAAACTCAGAGGCGCAAAAAGCCGTCATCGCTCATCCTCGTATTAAAAGAGTTAATCTGTGATTGTCCATTCAGCAGTAAAATGCGTTACCCGGTGGTTGACCATTGAGAAGCAAATGGGTTAAGCTAGGATTCCATTAACGCGCATGCGTATCCGAATGAGTGATTCCATTTGTACGTATGCGTATCCGAAAGTTGTGATTTTATTCAATCAATTGGACTACTACTACTACTACTACTACTACTACTACTACTACTACTACTACTACTACTACTACTACTACTACTACCACCACCACCACCACCACCACAACCACTTCTGCTGCTGTTGTTACTACTACTACTACTACTACTACTACTACTACTACTACTACTACTACTACTACTACTACTACTACTACTACTACCACCACCACCACCACCACAACCGCTGCCACTTCTGCTGCTGTTGTTACTACTACTACTACTACTACTACTACTACTACTACTACTACTACTACTACTACTACTACTACTACCACTACTACTACTACTACTACTACTACCACTACTACTACTACTACTACTACTACTACTACTACTACTACTACCACTACTACTACTACTACTACTACTACTACTACTACTAGCATGAATGTGTTCTAAAATAGTCTATATTAGCCTTTCAGTGAATTTCACATTCCAGCGCGCTTACTATGAATTTAACTTATATATTGGAACACACGTACAGAATAATAGTGCCGATTTGGGGAAAGCCCATGAATGACGTAGTGACAACGCCATTTTCAAGGAATCCCACATCCGAATGCTGTCCGTATCCGAATAAAATCGCAACATGTAGCGATCGGATTCGGATACGGACAGGTTTCGCATACGCATACGGACATATGGAAGCATACTATCTATTTGTAAAGGGAGCGAAAAAAATTCCGGATACGGATGCGCATACGCATAACGTTAATGGAATCCTAGCTTAAAGCAGTGATTGAACACGCAGCAGTAAATGAGTTACCCGGTGGTTGACCATTTAGCAGTAAATGGGTTAATGATTTCCCATTCAGCAGTAAATGGGTTACCCGGTGAATGACGAGTCTAACTTTCCAACATGGTTAATAGACACTGGCAATTTAGCAGGAAGGTAGTGAAATAAAACTTAGCATTCTTCAGCATAAGGGTTAATACAATTCTTAACACTTACCATTCTGGTGTAAACAATTTTTAATTTTCAAATTAAATCACAAGAGGAATTGGTGTTAATTTTTCAACAAATTTGATGGAAGACGGTGCTGTCGTAGACAGCAACATCTTCCACCAAAATTGTTGAAAAATGTACACCAGTTTCTTTGATATTGACACAGTAAAAGATAGAATATTGACATCAGAGTGGTAAGGGTTAGCAGTCACCAGTCAACGGGTTAATTGACAGGGACAACGTTCAGTGAAATTGGTGTTAAAACAGAAACGGCTTAAATTCAAAAATCTCGTTTGTTTACGACGACGAATCCCTATCATTTTTTTTATTTGCCGCACATAACAACACAAATTCACCTTTCCAGAGTATCGATCTATCATCCGACCTCATATGACGTCATAATCAGCTCAGCGCGTGTATGATGACGTCACAATCACTACGTCGCAGAGTTCCATATAGACCATCATCAAATCTCAAATGGTCCCACACGTTGTATGAATTGTAGTCTTTGTAATTCTTTGCCATTTAATAAACATGCTGTTAAATATTTTGAAATTAATTTGACTGGGCGCTGTTGATAGGCAGCAACAGCACCCAGTCAAATTACTTTCAAAATAGTCAACAGATTACCTGTGTTTTTTTGGGAAATTGATCGTTAGGGTGTTCAGAGATCGATCGATCGATCCCAACACGAGCGAGGTGTGGGTGGAGCCTAGCTAGAGATGGGCGGGGCATAGCTAAAAACCGGAAAGGACCATCGCTGCGGGCCACGAATCAGTGGAAGCCGGAAAGGAAGGTCCAAGATGGCCGTTCAACCTAAGTCAATAACTGTCAGTTGTGAGCCTTTTGAAAAAGTGGTAAATTAAAATTTAGCAGCAGAAACACCAACTGTATTGCAATTTTTGCCATCAAAATCAATCAAATAAAAAGTTCAAAATGGCCAGCAAATGCTCACAGTTTTTAAAATGTATTCAACTTCCCTTTAACAAAGCGATCCCTTTGGCGGTTCAGGGGGATAACCTTTTGTGTCACCCAAGATGACTGCCCTCTTGAACAAACTTGTTTCAGTTAGATGAATTTTCTTGAGCTTCACATCAATCGGCCAAGCTGTTGTCACTATGTTTAAAGGTGTTTCTAAAAAGAATGCAAAGTCCAAGATGACTGCTGACCAAATATACTAATCAGGTTTCTTTGAACAATTCTGGACCTATATGGCCCAAGGATGCTTCCTGACAAATTGTGTTGAAATCTGCGCAGCGGCTTCAAATGGAGTTGTTCAGAAATAAAATGTTGATGGATGATGTATGTACAATGGACGGTCGCCATGCCATAATCGCCATGGCATAAGCTCACTTTGCCATTTTATAGCACTGATGTAATGTGTATGCAAATGATATACGGGGGGGGGGGGGGGGGGGGGGGGGGGGGGGGCTTTAACTCTTAATAGTCCGACGCGTTGTACAAATTGTATGTCTCTACTATTTAATAAACATGTTGAATATTTTGAAACTGATTTGACTGGGAGCTGTTGGTGCCTATGGCAGCAACATCTCCCAGTCAAATTAGTTTCAAAATATTCAACAGCTTACCTGTATAGTTTTCTGGAAATTGATAATTCAGAGATCGATCGATCGATCCCAACACGATCGAGGTGTGGGCGGAGCTTAGCTAGAGATGAGCGGGACATAGCGCGTTAGTTAGTACGATTTTGAAGGCCATGTAGGAAATGTTTTGTTTAATATTTTGGACTTAATTTGATTGGAAGTCATTTCTGCCTCAGTGGCTTCCAATCAACTTAAGTCCAAAATAATCAACAGTAGTTTTAATTTGTTTTGGAAACCTCTGTATATACAAAACATCTGGCAATGTGATAGATTTGAGATATTCTAATAAAAAAAATCAACATTTCATAAAAGTAGAACTTCTCTTTTTGTATTCGGTAGTAGGCCTACCACTAGACAAAAGTTTCTAACATTGAAACAATTCCTGTCATCGTCTAGCGATGCCAAGTTTCTAGTGAATCTTTGCCGCTAATTTCAATCGAAATCCATATGCCACTTACTTATATCGAGTACTCTGAAGGAATCCGGTTTAGCTATACGCCGCCCATCTCCAGATAAGCTCCACCCACGCTTTGTCATGTTGGGATCGATCGATCCCTGAACTCTTTGACTAACACTTTCCAGAAAACTATACAGGTAAGCTGTTGAATATATTGAAACTAATTTGACTGGGTGCTGTTGAAATTAATGTTTTTTTAAATAGTAGACATGCTATTCATACAACAACGCTTGGTCTGTCATCAAGTAAGTGTTCGTGACGAAGTTATCTACCTCTTTCATGATATCATTGATTATGACGTCATCATACACGTCACATAGTTGATCATGACGTCATATGATTGATGTTTAATCTGGAAAGGTCCATTGCATAAGATCTATAGCATTGTCAGTAATAATAATAATAATAATAATAATAATAATAATAATAATAATAATAATAGTAAAAAGGCGTTGTTGATGGCCATTGTTATCTCGTGATCTTGTGTTGTGTTAGGCTTTTCTAATACATTTACCCTTTAACCGTCTCGCTGCTGCAAGTCACCAGATAATAATTTTAATGAGCAAAACTTTTGACTTGCTGAATATTTTGAAAACAATTTGACTGAAAGTTATTGGTGGCTAAGCCACCAATAATTTTCAGTCAAATTGTTTTTAAAATAGTTAGCAGGTCCAGAGATATAACATCTGGAATATGTCGTCTACACACGCTCAGTAGTCAGACGGATAAATATGATAATGTCATATAAGATTTGAGGTAAGCAAGGTCAATTTGACACAAGGTAGTTATGTAATACCGCGCAAAGAGAGAATCCGGTAATAATCCCAGAGTGTGTTGAGCGTTAGCTATTCTGTTACAATCTAACTGAAATTAAATGCTGCCTTTTGATCATGATGTACGCTCGCTTAACCCTTGAAATTCATGTCTCAATCTCAAGGCAATTATACAGGAAAGCTGTTGAATATTTTGAGCATCATCTGTGTGGAATGTGTTGCAGACATAGGCAGCAACGGCTTCCTGTCAAATGAGTTTCAAAATATTCAACAGAATTTTCCTCGCGTATCTGTCGGTCCTGGTCTGTATGGGGTACATCTACGTTACTCTATCTATTATGTAGGAGAGTCGATTGGCTGCGGTGTTAGCGTGATCTGTTAGCGTGATGACTGTTGATCAGCTGTTCCTGGTTAAAATCCTGCTCGATTGTCAGGCGATCTGGTGACAGACGAGCAATCGGTGGAAACATAGGCAATCTCATTCACTCCTCGTTGCCTCTTACTATCCAGGAGTAAAAATGGATACCAGTGGACTGGGGAAGATATCAATAAGACTGGAATTTATATAAACCAGCCTAGATATGGTGTGAATGGGACCTGGAATCGGGTACTCGATAGACGCTAATCAAACCAATAACTTATTTCTATCTGTTATGGTTGTCACGGATGCTGGCCTTTAAATAACTTGTTTTAGGCATTACAGACCAACATACGGGTACTTCCCATTACACAAGTAATGCTTAGTAAGTCATAGTTGCTGGAATTATATGCGATATTAAGTATGTTTTTTCAATGATATTTTTCTCCAATAAAGTTAAATGCCTGCTTATATGCTACTATGCCGACAAGTTAGCAAAGCATATATACAAAGCTAGTGTGCTCCGGATCCCCACGCCGAGAATTGAAATGGTTGAGATGAATTTCTGTTGAATGTCACGTGACGATAATTGTATATAACATCTTCTTTTCGTTCGCTGATCATACCGCCAGTCCTGTAAGTGACTATCGACATGATCATAAGCGTTAAGTGCGTGGATCCATGGTTTATTAGTGCGCCGTGCGGCCTGGAACCTCCGTCTTCAGCACTCAAGGTTTCTGTCAGGGTTACCTCACCCTTACCTCCTTTAGTCGCCTCTTACGACACGCAGAGGATACGGAAGGTGTATTCTAAGCCATGTATATAACATGATTTTACAGAAATGTCGCACGATGTATTAAACGTAACAAATTATATATTTCCATGTCTTTCCCTCCCTGACGAGATAAGACGTTATACAATTTCCTCTTGATCTGTTTCTTGTATCCGTCCATTTTCTGTTAAACGGTCCGCGGATGTCACCATGTCAACGTCATTGCTCATAACGGGAGATGGAGCGGGTGACTTTCTACACAACTTGCAATCAATCACCTCGTCAAAACTCACGCTAAATATATGGGACATGTTGGCCAGAATCACAGGGCGTACACATTTATCGGCTTGAGCAAATGCCCATAAGAAACTGGTAGCTGTAAGTAAACGTTCGAAGCGGTACTGTTCCTCCCATGTGCTGACCGACTGCGCTTTGTAAAACGTGGACACTGTCAGGACGTGTGCTGGGAACCAGATCAGTAAGTAAGTGACGACCAGTGTTGTTACTAGCCGTGACACGGTTGTCTGTTCAGACGTATATGTCCCTTCTTGGTATCGACGACTGATCATATATGTTAATATATACACAAAAAACATTAAAAACACCGGGATAATGTACGCAAAACTTAGCACTAGTAAAAGTAACTGTTCATCTACAAATATCAACTGAAATGGTATCACGCACAGTTGACCGAAATCGAAATAGCCTACCTCTAGCATCGGAATATTGGCCAATAAGCACAATAGACAGATTAGGAAACACGCGCACAATCCATGCCATTGTCGAACAGAGTCGAATGATCTGCTCGTTAAGAAAATCGCTCGAAAGATGCACAGCAGCAGAATCAAATATGGCGGCATATATCCACACGCGAACGCCAGATACATAGTCGGTTTACATAGCGATTCTGTGATTAAATCAAAATGTCTACTTCTATGTAGGATATCTATAGGGATAACTATTACAGTATACAACAGATCTGCTATTGATAAGGCGCCAAAGACAAAGTATAGCGCTGTATGCGATTTTGGATGTGAAAAAAATGTTCGTAAAAGTAGCAGATTCCCCACAAGGCTTATTACCCCAATAAGCGCGAGTACAGCACACAAAAGCAGTGAGTCGCTCTTCATAGAATCCGTGTACGCCATCTGTCTGAATTTAGGCTGGAGTATGGACTGTACTGCCACAAAAACGGTGTTACCTTCTGTAGCCATTAACGCCGAAGACAGCGAGGTCCAAGACATAACAACTTAACCTCAGCTCGCTGCTTCCTCAGAAATATTGCACATTCCTTTGATTCTAACATATCTGTGCGCGTTTCAACTGAATAGTGAGAATTCATTTGAAGTGACACAATCTATACCGTCAGTTACTCTGCTTTAATACACAGTCAATATCGGGTCTATTGCTATTTGTACTAATATCTATCAAAAAAAACCGGTACACAGCCAACAGTGTAGGAATCTACATGTATATCAGTCTTTATATTCCGTCCTTACGAACTACGTAACAATGCCGTTATTCAGACTGGGGCAGAATTCTGCAATGAGGAAGCAACCGTTTCATTCCCAGAGTAACTGTGTCACTTATCTTGGTTCATTCCTGAATACCGACTCATCATCTTTCAGTAATCGTCATCTGCAAAGGTAGAAAACACAAATAATGATGTATATTGTTGAATCATGGATGGTCGTATATATATATATATATATATATATATATATATATATATATATATATATATATATTATATATATATATATATATATATATATATATATATATATATATATATATATATATATATATATATATATATATATATATATATATATATATATATATATATATAGTGTAACTGTTCGATAAGGGATGTGGTACATTATCCATCATAAATCATTCGTTTAGCTGTCTGACTGCTGTAAGCCACCAGACAATAAGTTCAATGGGCAATGACGTGCTGAATATTTTGAAAACAATTTCACTGAAAGTTGTTGGTGGCTTAACTTTCAGTCAAATTGTTTTCAAAATACTGAGCATATTAAACCCTATGGAAAATGTAGTCTGCAGCAATTCAGCAGGCAGATAGTTAATCCGCTTTTCTATGAGCTGAGATTTCTTGTAATACATTGGAGTTTAATTAATAAAGAATTATCTACCTGAAGCAATTGTATCACTCTCTTCTTACAAGAACGAACTGTGTCACAAAAGATTCGCTCAATACTAACAATGTTGCAATCCTTGTAACGGTGAAACGTGAAAGACGATATCTATAGGAATAAGCATTTAGGCCCTTCCTCTACAATGTAGAAATATTCTATCGGGTCTCTTGAAACCTATTGGACTGAGAATTATTGCTGCATATATAAGAATCAATATCTCCCAGTCAACTTAGTTTCAAAATATTCAGCATCTTACAATACAGCTAAGAAATAATTTAGAATCTTTCCAAAACAAAAAAAGAAACACGTTAGTATAATATAATTTTGAACACGATGTAAGAAATGTTCTGCTAGATATTGTAGACTTAATTTGATTGGAAGCCATTGCTGCGTTAGGCAAACTACGTTCAAGCTATTCAAGAGACCATTTCTTTTCTTTTTGGAAACATTATTTTTAGCTGTACTGTACGTGTACGGATTGTCAGAGAATGACCCCTTCTAGAGTAATGACGTCATAATCAGATACCCAGCGTGTAGGATGACGTCATAATCTTTACTTCACAAATGATTCTATACAGCCCGGCCCGTCTTTAACTCTTTAGTCCGACACGTAGTAGGCCTACTATTTAATAAACATGTTGTTGAATATTTTGAAACTAATTTGACTGGGTGATGTTGCTGACTGGGTGATGTTGCTGCCTATGGCAACAACAACGCCCAGTCAAATTAGTTTCAAAATATTCAACAGTTTACATGTATTGTTTTCTGGAAATTGATAGTCAGGATGTTCAGAGAGCGATCTATCTCAACACGAGCGAGGTGTGGGTGGAGCTTAGCTAGAGATGGTTCGGGGCATAGCTAAGAATGGAACGGTCCATTGAGTCATTGACACTCCGCGGGTCAGATAGCTTATAATCCGCTACAGATCACGTGCTCGCTGACTCAGAATCAGTACACGGTAATATGGCATATAGCCATTGATTGATTTTCATAAGTCATCGGGATGGTGGTTATTATCATCATCGTGCGCAACTGTTGTCGGGATCGTTCAGCGTGACCAATCAATACTTTAACATCACGTGACTCGTACATGTCCACCAACGCCATTAGAATGTCTACCAAACTACCATAACTGAATTACCAGTAGTGCATGAAGAAAACATTCGTGACGAAATGTCTGTTGAACTAAAATGACGATTATGTTCAAGAAATTCTTTGATATTGTTTGTTTTAATTCTGCTTTTAGGTTGACATTTTTATAACAGCTAAAAAGGGAAATCATAACTATATTTTTGTCGACTACTTTTTCTTTTCAGCATATTCGCCATGCTTGATATTTATGCCGCGACTAATGACAATCAATAGCAAATGACCAGCACCGATAACGAGGAGGAAATGAAGCCGTGTCGCTCGTGGACGGGATTGCCAACAAGCTATTACAGCTGCTGAGAATTCCTTGGAAGCCTCATCCTATATAATTATGATACTTAATAGAATTAATGTGTATCAAGGCGTGTAGAATCCCTACAGGCCTCTCTCGCCAGTCGCGACGCCTTTCAAGCGACTATAGAAACAAACTGTACAACGGAAACCTAGAAACAAACTATACAACGGAAACCCGCCAGCGACAAGGCATCCGATTCTATTTTTGTTCTGTCTTGGAGACCACTTTAACAGCTTAATATAACTTCTGATGAAGATTTAATTGAGATTCGTTGTATTTTTCTAATTGTAGAAATAGTTATTTTGATATTTTACTTAGGCCTACATGGCAATCATTTTTTTGAGAATCAATTGGCTAAAATCTTATAAATCGCTATTTGGTATACATTGTAAATGTTTTCGGATTTTAGGTATGTTTTCGATTATCCATACAAAAAAGATACAGAATCCTAATGTACGGTTAGGTTACGGACCATTTCTTGTATTAACGCTTACATGACGAAGCCGACCAACACCAGCCTCTGTAGTGGCCTTAAGGAATGTCCATTTGCAGTCTAAGAGACTATTTTTGACAATTTACCACTGCAATAACTGGCTCGTTAACCGAGCCAGTCATTTCAGTGGTAAGTTTTCAAAAATACTTTTCTCTTGGGCTGCAAATGGGTATTCAATAAACAAATATGTTGATTTTTCGTACCAAATTTTGTCATCAGACTTAAAATGTGAGCCAAATCGGACCAGCAGTTTCCTAATTGTCCATATAGATCCTGAAGTTGACCCGATCCGGATCCGTCGTTTTTATCCGGATCACGGTCAAAGTCTGCAAATCATCTTTCACGGTAAGAAGATCCTTTGTTGTGTTAGGATTTGAGCCAAATCGGACCAGTATAGTTTTTCGACACCGCAACAGACATAGCACGCACGCCCGGACCCACACACGCATAGCGACCCGAATGCAATCCCCTCCTCAACTTAGGTATACATTTATAACCTTTTAGCGGGATCCATTTCTAGCTAAGCCCCGCCCATTTCTATATAAGCTCCGCCCAGTATGGGAATCAACTGATATACTTTGAATGCTGAATTCCCAGTCTCAATTCCAAGGTAATTTAACTATAGCCTAGAGGTAACCTGTTGAATATTTTGAAACTAATTTGACTGGGTGCTGTTGCTGCCTAATTTTCAAATTAAATTAAAAGATGAACTAGTGTTCATTTTTCAACAAATTTGCTGGAAAATGTTGCTGTCGTAGATACGACATAAGCTTTTAGCGTCGTAGACAGCAACAACATCCACCAAAATTGTTGAAAAATATAGCCTACACTACTTTCTTTGCGATTGACACAGGAAAAGATGGAATATTGACACCAGAATCCTAAGGGTTAATTATCTGCATTGCAGAGTATAGGCTAGCTGGCATGTTTCGAGCTACGAGCTGTCGCGAGCATGTATTCTTAATTTCTGGCTCAAAATATGTCCATCATTGCCGTATATGGCACCATAACCCAACCCGCGGCGCGTGACAATAATTCCAGTAGCTATCCCGTGATGCGTATCATTTCATGATAAAGGAAAGGTGTCCCTGGTTAAATGTATCAGCCTCTACCTCCTAGACGTTTATGGTATCATTTTAACCAAAATTGGAATAAATAGTCCAAAAGATTACAACGTGCTTCCTGAATGGCTTTATTATCGATTACAACGTAACACTGACATACGACGTATGATGTGTGGCTTTCAGCTCCACTCAGTTTTCCTCAACCTCGCCATTGCTTCTTTAGGATCTTTTTCGTATTTACTCGTGTTAGATTACGTTTCCCTCGTCTTAGATTACGTTCCCCGAGGTCAAATCGAAAAAGCACTTAGCAAGTTGGCGCTATAGTGTCCTGTGCGTGTCTTATACTTGTTAACAGCCAGTACTGAAGACTCTAATGCTTTCTAAGCGGTTGTATTCTTTGGCATGAGAACAGCGTGTCCAAACACTGACCATCACCGTTGTGCTAAGCTCACAGATAGTAAAACCGTATTGGATAGTTGTATTGCACCGATAGATTATGGTTTATAGAGTCCATATCATTCATATTCTGTCACATTCCCCTTATCTGTACATCACAAGTATCTGCTTTGTAATATCGAGTAAATGTTGAACAGTGATCTCCACCATTGTGTCTCCTCTAGCGATAGTGCGTGATGTCATATAAATGGCAATGGATTACATTCTTTATTATGTAATAATCAGCTTGTGGAATATTTTGAAATTAATTTGACTGGCAGTAGCAACAAATTCCAGTAAAACTAGTTTAAAATTTTCAACAGTTTACCTGTATGGTTGCTTTTATACCACATTGTCAAGATATAGATGACACCTCTATGACTGTGCGCATATACGGAGGTAGACACGCTAAGCTTTTTCTGATTGGTTGAAAGGTAAATCATGACAGCCATCATACGCTGTAGAAATGTACCAACATTTAGCTACTAAAGCCTGAATATCTTTCTTTAACCGGATGATAAAAAGCTTAAAATTCCATTCACAGTTTATGAGTGACCTGTTAGATCACCTGTATAGATATCATGAGATGAAGTTAGTTTTCCTTTAAAGTGCCGAGTTTGTCATTAGGCTGTATGACCGGTGGCAATTCGTGACTACTCGCAAGTTCGAACTATACAGCGTTCACAATATAATTATTGAGAATATCACCTTCGTAAGCAACATTGACTTGAGCACTCCATTCATTAAAAATTGGCTTATAGCACAATAGATCTAATATTATGTCTCAACATGGCCCGTGCCGTTGATACATGACTCCTGCAAATTCACTGCGGAGATATTTATCATAAAATCAGGTGACAGATCAGATGTCAGATTCGTATAGCATGTGATATACATGTAGGCCCTATAGATTGGCAAATCTGATTTACAGTCTAGACACATTGGTGTCACCTTATCATTAATATTACAAAATCATAATAAATTAGGAAAAGATAATGGGCTATGTCATAATTCTGGAATTATATAACAAGTTCACTGTTCGGTGACACGTGCAAGTCGTGCCAAGGAGACTAGATGAGGGGCGCCATGGGAGGAAGTCACTGCCCTGGAATCTGGGTCAGTCTAGGGGTCAGAGTAATCTAAAAATAGAGGCCTGGGTTGGTGCCGAGCATACTCCTCTTACGTAACTCATGAATCCATTTCCTCACTCACATATGACGTCATAATCAATCACGTGACATGTAGGCTGACTTCATAATCATGACGTCATGATTGACTCGATATAGTCCGTCTTTAACGCTTAATAGTCCGACACGTTGTACGAATTGTATGTCTTTATCATTTAATAAACATTATGTTGAATATTTTGAAACTAATTTGACTGGGCACTGTTGCTGCCTTAGGCATCTCAGACCTCTTCAGCAGTGTTTTCGCCATTGAACCAGAAGGCAAAACTCCATCAATACATGACAAAGTGTATGAGACAGTATTAGAGAAAACAACCATTACAAAAGAGATAGTCAGGAAGAAATTAGAAGCTCTAAATATGAGCAAATGTCAAGGTTCCTGAAGAACCACATCCAAGACTACTAAACGAACTCTCACTGGTCATAGTCCACTCAATCAGCATTATCTACAGTGCATCGCTCCAATCAGGCAAACTCGCCAGCCATCTGGCTGACAAGTCAAATTAGTGCCATATTCAATAAAGGCGTCAGACAATTAACAACAAACTATAGACCGATGAGCTTCACCAGTGTAGTATGTAAAACAATGGGAATCTATTCTCAGAGACACTATAATAACGCATATGAACAGTAATTCCCTCTTCAGTATCCAGCAGTACGGTCTGGTCTCATATCAGGACGCTTCACAATTCTTAGTTCCTTACAGACCAGTGCTTGACAAATGGTCTGAGAACAATGGTGGCTCACTAGACGCAATAAACCTAGACTACATGAAAGCATTCGACAAAGTACCCCATAAACGTCTAATAAGCAAAGTATCGAGTCACGGCACACATGTACTGAACTGGATTAAATTTAAATCGAACATAGAAAGAAACCATAAATGCGCAGTCATCTAGCCGTCAACCAGTCACTAGTGGTATCCAACAGGGAAGCGTTTTGGGCCCTATATTATTCTTACTATTCGTAAATGATCTACCAGACGTTATATCCTCAACTACATACCTATTTGCAAATGACACAAAATTATTCAGAGAAATCAGAGACACAGAATCGGACAGTTTAAACTATGCAGAATGATCTTGATGCTCTACAACAATGGACTGACACCTAGCTGCTCAAAATGCAAGTACATGTCTATCAGTAAATCAGATCATACTCCGGATTACAAATTAACGAACGACAATCGTATTATTTGTCAGGTACAGAGCTGCCATGAAGAAAAGAGCCGTGGTGTAACATTTGACTCAAGCCTACATTTCTCCAACAAATGTCCGTCATAGCAAAAGCCAACAGTGCAAATAGACATGTAGGCCTCATTAGATCATTTCTACACTTCGACTTGTACATATTCAGTAAATTATTTAAATCAATCGTCCGACCGGTACTTGAATACGCCTCCTCTGTCTGGTCACCAATCCTTAAGCGAGATTTGGACCTGATAGAAAACGTTTTCCATCGAGCAAAGAAACTTGTTCCAGAACTAAAATACCTTCCTTCAAGTCGTCGACTCAAGTTACAAGATATCCCATCTGTAAGGCACACATGTGTACGCGGTGACGGGTGGCATGATCGAATGTAGCAAGGTCATTACTGAAGTGTACGACCCAGCAGTGTGCAAAAACATTCTAGTTCCATCAACTATTACGAGTACCAGGGGACACCCGCTAAAACTGTCCAAATCCTACTAAAGAACCAAGCTAAGACAGAGCAGTTTCACCCAGCGAGTCGTTAACTCATGGAACACACTACCATCGCACATCATTTCAGCGCCAATGCTCGACACATTCATTCAAAGCAAACCTAGATACACACTTCAAAGCCACGGACACCATGTACGACGCTGAAACGCTAGAAGCATCTTAAGGTGTTCTAGGGTGAAACGACTTAGGGGACCAGAATGTTTGGGAGTCAGGACCCTGTATATTTAGGTAGTGTAACTCTAAACGCACCACTGTGGATCGTGTTGATTTTGGTATCATCTTAACCATTATATCACTAGCTTGATACACGCATCAAGTCGACCAGATCTACCCAGTGGCTCGTGTGATATCAGCATCTCTGTGTGCAATGTCCACACATTTTTGTCCGCATTTCGTATGAGTCTGTTTTGAATCTTAAGAATGTATGAGCTTTATTAATCTCGTTTTAGATTAAATACTATTGTCTGGTATGAATACGGTACGGTAGTTCTCGGGCCGTGTCAAAATTTCAATTCTCTTTCCACCCCCACCCCTCCCCAACCCCCCCCCCCCCAACCACCATCCACCCCACCCCAATTCATGTGAAATTACTGCGCCAATGTACAACTCATTACACATGTGATTCCTTTCTCGTACCGAAGCAGATCTCGCGAACCATGGATTGGGAGGGGGGGGGGGGGCGTGGGCGTCGTCAAATCATCGATGGATACTCTGGAAAGGTGAATAGACAGAACAAAATGTGTACTACCTGTATATATATATATATATATATATATATATATATATATATATATATATATATATATATATATATATATATATATATATATATCTAAGAATGTTTAATACCTCTCTGGAATGGACACTGTCACACACAAAGTTCTGGCCATTGCACCGCCACTGATAATATCAGAATAGTGGTGCTTTTATCGTTTTAATTTCGATGTGTGAATGAATTGTCTTAACATTTTCTTCTTTTACAAAAAGCAGATGCACTCCATATATGGCTAGGGGATTAAACCGTACCACTCTGATGTCAAAATATTTATTTTCAAATTAAATTAAAAGATTAACTGGTGTTCCTTTTTCAACAAATTCGGTGTAAGATGTTGCTGTCTATTGTCACCCAAGGTTGTTGAAAAATGCACACCAGTTTCTTTGCTATTGCCACAGTAAAATAGAATAGTAACATCAGAATGGTAAGGGTTACAAGAAGAATAAATGGTCCAGTGCCTATAGCTCTCACCTAGCTGATGGGAAATTGTAAACATATCTACATTAATTAATTCACCATCGGTCAATCAGGCAAGCATACCTGTTACCATAGACCAATGGGGGCAATGGCCCATTATCATTATTGACCAATGAGGTAATCATCCTTACCACTAATGACTAACAACGCAATTGCCACCGACACTATTAGCCAATGGGGTGTGTCAATGAGATACGCGTAACTGATTCCACAAAGCAATGGAACCATGGTCGTTGCCTTTATTGAGCAAGGAGTCAAGTATAATTGACACAATTTACCAACTGGGTAAGCATAACTGATGACACTGACAAACAGGAGAATGGGTTCCTGTCATCATTGACTAACGAGGCAAGGGTTTCAGACATAATTGAGCAATGGATAAAGTACCCTTGGTCAATGTGACAAGCGCAATTGATGCCTTGGACAAGGGTCCTCGGCGTTAATGACAAATGAGACAATCATCTCTGACACTAATGCCAAACAAATCAAATGGCATATACATCATTGACCCATGGGAAAAAGAAGCGGTTGTCAATGAGGAAAGCGTAACTGATGTCAATGATCAGTGGGGCATGGGTCCCTGGAAATCAACTCTGCCTGAAATATGAAAAATCGTGCGGGAAAAGCAGTCTGTGTATCCCTGCCACTTAACGACCACCAGAGAAAACTTCATTGGCTCATGGGGCACATATAACTAATGCCATTTACAAATGGGGCAATGGTTACAGACAAAGAGTTGGGGATGAATGCAAGAATATTGGCATCCGTGACATTACTGACCAATGGAAAAGTACCATTGATCAATGGGACAGCCATGACTGAAGGAACATATCTACTAAATTTGGTGTTAATCCATCAACAATTGACGACAAAAATGCGTTTTCACCATAGGGTTGGTCTACTTATATTCATAGTTCAAATAGTTATTTGACTGTCGGAACATATTTGCTAAATTTGGTTTTAATCTATCAGCAATTGACCACATGTATTTTCTCCACATGGTTCAATATTTTAAAATGCCTTAAAGAACCAGAGTTCGCCATAGCTGGAATAGATGTTGCCTAGCGGAACATATCTGCCAAATTTTGTGTTAATCCATTGATAAATAACGAAACGTCCCACAAACCTATTTCCCCATAGGCTTCAATGTACCTTGAAAGTATAGCACGAACCATAACTCCGTTATTTGTGGGCGTGGCCACTTCATATTCAGAGCTCAAATAGATATTCCCTACAGGAACATGTCTGCCAAATTTGGTTATATCCATCAACAAATGGTGAAACCTCAATTGTTGACAGGCACGCAGGCAGGCAGGCTGGTTGCTGGCAGGCAGACGTGCACACGTGTAAGCAGGCAGGCGGGCGGGCGGGCGGGCGGGCGGGCGGGTGGGCGGGCGGGCGGGCGGGCGGGCGGGCGGGCAGACGTTCATATATATTTTAAGTGGTAACAAGTTCAAATAATGGAATGAGTGCCAACATGGTATTCTATGAATGACATATAATGCATGCACGTGAAATAGCCGGTGGGTGGCTGAGAAGTGCAACGAAACCTCTAGTGTGAATACACAGGAAGGGGTGTGTCCAATCGAGAGGTAGCCTCTTTACATGTTTAGCTCTAGTTTGCCGACCTCTTGGGGAGAGGGCCAAAGACCGACATCCCCCCCGCTCCGCCCCACCACCCCCCCCCCGCCCCGACTTAGGGACCTGTTCAACTGTTTATTGTATGGCCCAAAATAGGCTTTATCCAGCTCCGGGTAAGCTGTTGAAATTTTTGAAACTAATTTGACTAGGTGATGTATGGCAGCAGCAGCGGCTAGTTAAATTTGTTTCAAAATATTCAACATATTATTTGTTAAATAGTAAAGCCATACTATTCAATATTCATGACGGAGATGCTGAACTGGCACTGGTGGTAGTGGTGGCGTCGGTGGTGGTGGTGATGGTGGTGGTCGTGGTATACTGGGTCCTATGGCTGTAGTAGTTTGAAAACATCCAGTAAATGCAATCAGTCCTTCTTTGGCCAATGTATCCTGTCCTCAGTGAGAGTCCTTAGCTCCCTCTGGTTCCAACCCACCCACCCACTCCCCACCCCAACCCCCACAAAACACAAATACTTGTCATCAGTCCGAGTTTTTTGCCTTTGCATGATATATAGATTCTGATATGACTCCAGCTATTGAACGCACAGAAAGGTCTAGCCACGAGTGAACGCAGATTGTAGGTAGTGTTCGACGGTATACATATAAAAATCGGTATTCGAATGTTCGTATAATTATATGAATGGATATATACGAATTATTTGAATATTTCAGATGATAACGAAATAGAAACGAAATATCGTCGGTAAGCGTGTAAAACATGGAATGTTGTGTTGGGGGGAATACGATTGACACCTGGACACCATGTGGTCCAATATATGTTAGATATCTGCCAAGTTAACTCAAGGAGAAAACGCAGTTTAAATATTGCTATGACACATTTCCTATATTTCCTATGGAAGACACCTTGCCTAAACAAAAGCTGATTTCTTGAAAACTATTGGAGGGATCCAATATGAAATTGATACCTAATCAGGAAATTATAGTAATCAAAAGCTATATTATGGCTCTAGTTGATCGGTCGATAAACAATTTTGTCGGCCATTTTGAAAAAAAAACACATTTTTTTTGTCAGTTTCTCTCTGTAAGGGTGTACACTTCTATTTGGACATCAATATAGTTTATACAGTATCTTCTAATCTGAGCATTGCAATCGTGTTATTAACGGGAGTTCATTTCTGCCCAAATGCAAACATTTGGTTCTAAAATTGATGGCACCAGAAAAATGTTGTATGGGGCGGAGGTCAAGAGAGGGATAGTTTTTTCCCTATGTGGCGGGGGAGGGGCAGGGTCGGTGGATGAGGTGGGGCCCTGTGCTTCGCCTTGGGGTCCGGGAAACCTCCCCTTGGTAGATTGGAATATTAGATGCTCTGAGAAATCATTTCCTGCATTCTGAGTGATAAACAACATCTTTATTTTGCTTTCTAAATAAAATATCTACATGCGAATTTTTCTGGGAGGTGGGCAATTGCCCCCTTGCACCACCCATACCACCGTATTGAAATTGGGTGATTAAGGCCATGTAAGGGGAGTTCATTTATGCTAAAATCGCAATTTCTAACATTGATGATATAAATGATTATCTTGACACTAAGAAATGAGCTTGACCTTGGACCTAAACGTTAACCCGCTTCTTTGAGATAAAAATTTTTAGAGTAGTCGCAGTTCGACAATTTCTTTACACGGATCATGACCCACGTGTCAAGGGTGACTTCTAACACGTCCATTGAACTGTTCAGGCCAACAGTGTTCAGGCCAACAGGCATTCGTTTCAGGGAGAAAAAAATCCCCCAAAATTGGTAACTTGGACATTAATGGCAAACTTGACTTTTTGCCGTTGGCTCGAAAATCAGTAGACATCTTCGGGAGCTAAGGTAACTTCCAACCGATGTAGTTGTTATACTATAAAAACTGTACGTGCAGTCGCGATTGATGTATCTATAATGCAAATTCCTATATACCATGGTATCTAAACAAGAATTCCGTCGAATTAAATGTCTCACCTCTCTCCTGTTTGTCACAGTGACCTTGACCTTTGATCTTTGACCTCAATTTTATCATGCTGCTTCCTAACATTATAGGTAACGATGTATCCAAGCTTAGTTCCAATAGGTTAATCAATAAGACTAACCAATCCTGAAATATAAATGTCAATGATTTGGTAAACGTAGACTTAATGTTGAAAGAGCGATGGTCAAATAGCAATGCCAGAATGACCTTGACCTTTGAAAGAATGACATCACTATAATCGTGCTGCCTCGTTATAGTATATGAAAGCATGTGTCCATGTTTGCTTCCTGTAGGATTAAGTAATCCAATAATATAAGCAAAGAAAAACTTAATATTGGAAATACAGAAATGACAGCTGTCAAATACCAATGCTACAATGGCCTTGAACTTTGATCCAGTGATATCACTATCAGGAACTATCTTCCTAATGGCATAGGGAACCATGTGTCTAAGATTAGCTCTGATAGTATTGAGTAATTTTGAAATATAAATGCAAATGATTTGCTAAATGGAAAATTTTAATGTTGAAAGAGCGGAAGTCAAATATCACGGTCAGAGTGACATGGACCTTTGACCTGGTCATCTCGCTGGCACTATCCTCCATCCTCTTGGCATAAGAAACGTACCCAAGTTGTGTTTCATTTTGGTTAACCAATCCCGAAATATAAGCTGAGAAGTGTTACTAATTGCAACAAGAGATATCAGAAAATACCAAATATATCGTCATGTTGTGACAGAACCCAGCCTTCCCTGGACTAAATATTCAGTGAAAAAATAAATTTCAAGCCATACATATACATATATCAAACCAAAGTTATCAGAAAATAGCAAATCGATAAACTGTATATATACTTATATCTCGGGATTGGGTAACCTTAATGGGACACAACTATATATGTATTAAAAATTGTTACAGGATATGATGGAACGCCAGATAGTCTCATTTTGAAATGAGAATCTACTTGTCGAAGCAAAATATACATATGCTGGTCCATAAAGCCTCACTGCCTGGTAGTAACCTGAAGAACAACGACTACTGGCAAAGCAAGTCTGACAGAAAGGCAAATGATTCACCTGAAAAAGTAGAAGCATTTTCAAAATCAAGTACATTAATATCATGCAGACTACATTTAAAAAGCAAATCAATAATCAGAGCCCAAATTCAGTAAATATGTCAACATTTGTTAAGTCTATTTCTGTTTCATGCAGACGAGATGCGATCATCGCGTAGAATGAATCTGTGAAGTTTGAATCCATCAGATAATAAACCCTTGTTCACTAAATTGTCATTTGAAAAAAGCTTAACATGGATGCAAATGGACCATAAAATAATCAAAGTTCAAACGCCGTTAAAGTATGGAAAGATTTTGAAAATCAATTTCATTTTGATGAAAACCAGTTCTAATCATCGTGTAGAACGAATCTGTAGTTTTATTCGAATCGGATGCTGAATCGGAACATGAAGGCATAAAATTATCTAAATTCAAAAGCAGAAAAAGAAAGGAAAAAGTTTGAAAATCGATTTCTCTTTGATACACACTAGTCTTACCGATCGTATAGAACAAGTCTGTCAAGCTTTATGGAAATCCGATATTTCTTTATTGAGTAAATTGTTATTTGAAAAACCTAAGCAACTTTAATTTTTCTTCACAAAATTCCAAAAATTAACCAAGTCTGTGTAAAAATCCGGGAAAATTTCGAAAATCAGTTTCATTTTGATGCAGAGTAGTTCAAATCATTGTATAGAACAAATCTGTAAAGTTTATGGAAATCCGATAACGCTTTAGTGACTAAATTGTCATTTGAAACAAGAACGCCGAAGCGTACAATGTCTCGCCTGTAAAGGCATGGATAGTCTTGATTGGCAAAGCAAACTTGGCATGGTTTGTAATACACATATTCAGTAATGCACTAACAAACAAGTGTAACCAATCAAACATGGACATTTTTTACCAAACTGCTGATAGTCTGATCTTGAAATTTTTTTCCAAATGAAACTAGTAATGATGCAGATAGTACTTCTTGCACAGTATATAACTCTGCTGTAAAATGTTGTTGATATCTGGTGAGCCATTTTAGAAAAAATGGCCAAATCCAAAACCATGAAAAAAATAGCTAAAATGCCCAAAATTAAATCTATTGTTTGTAGATCACATCCCTGTATAGTATAGATCACTTCTGTAAAGTTTCATTGAGATCGGATGAGCCAGTGTTGAAAAATAAGTTGATTAAAAAACGTTAACGAAAACTGCACTGGCAAAATACATGAAAAAAGTCTACGTCCAAAACCCTGAAAAAATATTTAAAATGACCCAAAATTAAATCTATTGTTATCTAAATCGCATCCCTGTATAGTATAGATCACTTCTGTACAGTTTCATTGAAATCGGATGAGCCAGTGTTGAAAAATATGTGTGGCCCCTGGCCACTGCCCTCAGATTGACTCAAGGACAAAAAATGTGTTGTACTGTAGTCTACTAACTACAAGCTTCAAAATGATATGTGACATGACCACCTTTGCCCAAATTTATTTTCTGCCCACCATTTCTCACACCCCTGCCCCTGGGGGTGATATCAAAATTCCAATGTGTCATGCACATCTCTGGCCATATGTGTAATCGTACAGAAAGTTTCAAGTTTCTATCTGAAATGGTCTACGAGGAGTTGCCCATCCCCAGGGCCGTACCCTGGTCATGCCAAAATTTCAAGTGTCATGCACATCCCTGGCCATATGTGCAATCACCCCCAAAATTTCAAGTTTCTATCTGTAATGGTCTAGGAGATGCTGCATTACAATAGATGGTGCCCACGTTTGACCCCGCCCCATACCCTCAGTTTGTGACCCAAGATCAATATAATTCCTCGTACTGTAGTCTACTCATCATTGGCTTGAAAATGATATGTGACATGACAACATTTGGAAAATTTTAATTTTTGACCCCACATTCACCACACCCAGGCCCCTGCTCTTGTGGTCATGCCAAAATTCCAAGTGCCATGCATATCCCTGTCCACATGTGCAATCATCCCTAAAGTGGCAAGCTTCTATCTGAAAAGGTCTAGGAGGAGTTGCATTATAATCGATAATTACTGGCCAAAACTGCACTTGCAAAACACATTAAAAAGGTCCAAAAGTCCAAAACCGTGAAAAAAAAAAGTTAAAATGCCCCAAAATTAAATCTATTGTTATGGAGAATAACATCCCTGTATAGTATAGATCACCTCTGTAAAGTTTCATTGAGATCGGATGAGCCAGTGTTGAAAAATAAGTTGATTAAAGAACTTTAACCAAAACTGCACTTACAAAATACATGAAAAAAGTCCAAGTCCAAAACTGTGAAAAAAATAGTTAAAATACCCCAAAATTAAATGTGTTCTTATGGAGAATAACATCCCTGTATAGTATAGATCACTTCGGTAAAGTTTCATTGAGATCGAATGAGCCAGTGTTGAACAATAAGTTGATCAAAAAACCTTAACCAAGACTGCACAAATGACGGACGACGATGACGTCAACGACGACGCCGCTGCCAGAATTAGTGAGCCCTATGTCTCGCTTTCTGCTTCGCAGGCGAGACAAAAGCATGTACATTTTCTATGTCCAAAACCATTGAAAATTCAGCAAAAAGTTTTCAAAATTAAAAATATTGATGGAGTATACTTCCGTATATTATAGAGAACATGTCTGTAAAGTTTCAGCAAGATCTGATGGGCCAATGCTGAGAAATAATGATCTCTAAAAACCGTAACCATAAAAACCCTGTACATTTTCTATGTCCAAAACCATTGAAAATTCAGCAAAAAGTTTTCAAAATTAAAAATATTGATGGAGTATACTTCCGTATATTATAGAGAACATGTCTGTAAAGTTTCAGCAAGATCTGATGGGCCAATGCTGAGAAATAATGATCTCTAAAAACCGTAACCATAAAAACCCTGTACATTTTCTATGTCCAAAACCATTGAAAATTCAGCAAAAAGTTTTCAAAATTAAAAATATTGATGGAGTATACTTCCGTATATTATAGAGAACATGTCTGTAAAGTTTCAGCAAGATCTGATGGGCCAATGCTGAGAAATAATGATCTCTAAAAACCGTAACCATAAAAACCCTGTACATTTTCTATGTCGAAAACCATGGAAAATTCAGCAAAATGTTTTCAAATCTTTGTCAAAATAATGATGGAATGAGCTTCCCTACATTATAGATAAGATGTCTGTAAAGTTTCAGCGAGATCTGATGGGGCAATGATGAGAAATATTGATATTTAACAACCTTAACCATAAGTACAGATATGGTGACGCCGACGACGACGACGACGACGACGGAAATAGTGATCCCTATGTCTCACTTCTGCTTCGCAGGCGAGACAAATAATGTAAGCAAAAACTTTGACGTTGACGTCGCCGCTGTCGCCGTCGTGGGAAAAGTGGTACCTATGTCTCGCCTCCAGCTTCGCAGGCGAGACAAAACCATTGGATCCAATTTAGAATTAATACCAAATCAAGTCAATATATAGCACCTAGAAATTGACCCGGTTTCACATTGATCAAACAACGTTTTTGGCAGCTATTTTTGAAAAACAAATTTTTTTAAATGCAATTTTGTAATTTCTGATAAATATTCGAATACTCGTATGCTATGCGAATATTCGTTCATATGCTTTTGGAGGTGGTCGGGTGGGGGGGGGGGGGGGGGGGGGGGGCGGGCGGCACACATGCGCTGTACCATTTTTCCTGTATTATATGGCAGCATATGTTTGGCCATGTGTTAAGGATGCCAGAAAACACACCTGCACAGAAAGACTTGGAATTTGGCCGACTGCATGGGAACCGCAGAATACAGTAATCATACATACATACGGCAGCATTCACTCATTTCCATGGCCTTGATAACTCGCCATAACCTGGTTGAAGCGTATCAGTGTATAGCATAATAACCAAGTCAGACTGATCTAGTTTCCCTCTATTTACTATATTACAAGTAATATAAAAGATGGTGATAAGTATGCTGGCGCATAAACACATACCAAAACATGATTATATTTTCAGACACGTCTGCACACCTGGGAAGCCGATAGTTCAATAACACGTTTGTTTGAGTAGGGAGGGAGGGGGGGGGGGGAGGGGTGAGTGAGTCACAGTCAGTCGGTCGGTCGGTCGGTCAGTCAGTCAAGGAGTGAGAGGAAGTGAGGTAGGGAGGAATGCAGTGAGTGAGGGAGGGAGGGAGGGAGGGAGGGGGGGGGGGAGGGAGAAACCACTGGGGTGCATGACTCAAACTTGATGGAGCCCACGATATGCTTTCTGAATGAATGAATGAATTGTGCCTGCGTCCGTGCGTGCGTGAAAGCGAGCGAGCATGCCTGCCTGCGCGTGCGTGCGTGCGTGTGTAGTGTAAGTGGATTGGCACATTCGCGCCATAAGGTGTGCCATCTTTCTACCAGTTTCTCGAGCACAACCCACCAGGACAAGCCAGAATATGAGGCTCTCCCAAATTATCCAATTTTGGACTAAACTACTCGGACTAGAGCCTAATTTTTAGAGGAGTTCAACTTTACTTCAACAATTTTCTTAGCGCTCTCTCATAAACTTGAGGATTATGTGCTGCGCGTGGGATTTTAGTAAAAGAACCAAAAAGTGCATAATAAGGGGGAAAGGTGCAGTGAAAGAAAGAAGTCAAAAGATTAAAAACATAGCTTGTATGGTTACATTGCCTTGTACAGCCTCGGTCTGAATGAGTTAACTGAGGGTGCAACGACAGGATATAGGAGGTAACCAGGCAGGGCGTTCCAATCTCTGATTGTCTGATGAAAAAATGAGAATTTGAGGAAGTCCTTGTTGGCATGTGGAACGATATATTGGAGATGGTGATTGTTTCTGAGGTGTTGGTTGTTTGGCACTAGTGATGGTGGTAAGTTTATGTTCACCATGACAAACTGAGTTTTATAAAACATTACTATGCGGCACATTATGCGCCTCAGTTGGAGGGGGTGGCAGCCGAGGGTGTTCTTCATTTCGGTGACACTGCTGGTGTTATGCCATCTGCTAGTGGGAATCTAGCTGCCCTATTTTGAACTTTCTCTATGGCTTCTGTCCAAACATTGTGGTGTGGATACCACACGCCCGGGGCATACTCCAATTTTGGACGGACTAATGCCTTGTATACCTGGGATTTGGTGTGTGTGTGTTTGCAATACGTAGTGTTCGACAGAAAAAATTTAGGGTCTTGCTGGCTTCGCCAACCATGTTGTTTATGTGGGGTTTTTTCTTGTAATAGTCGTTGGATATTGTTACGCCTAAATATTTGCTTTCTTGTACTACTTCCATGACTTTATCATGTAATGTGTAGTCATATGTGAGAGGGCTTTTGGCATGTGGCATTCTCAGTGTGAAGCACTTCTTGGTGTTAAACTCCATCAGCCACTTAACTTCCTAGTTTTCTACTGCTGTTTGATCATGTTGGAGTGTCTCTTGATCCACGGAGGATGTTATCTCACGGTACAGAACACAATCATCAGCAAATAGTCAAACTTGGCTGTTCCGGGCAACTTCTGGCAGATCGCTGATATAAGCCAGGAAGAGGATAGGTCCTAGTACTGTCCCCTGAGGAACACCACTAGTTACTGGTCTTTCAGAAGAGGTCACGCCTTCTAGTAACTCTTTGCATTCGATTTGTTAGGAATTCTTGGATCCAATGTAGGGTTTGACCACTGACACACATACCACCTCGACTTATGGAGTAGTCTTTTGTGTGGGACTTTAACGAAGGCCTTGCTGAAATCCATTATTAGCAAATCGATTTGCTTTCTGTTATTGAGGGATTCTTCTGCACGTTCGTTTGTTAGTTCAATGAGCTGGGTTTCACAAGACAGCGTCTTTCTAAATCCGTGTTGGTTACTGTGTAACCAACTATATGGTATGAATACCAAACAGATGGTATGAATATTAAAATGGGACATTATATTGCTTGCGAGGATATGTTCGAATAGTTTTCATGCAATACAAGTCAGGGAGGGACACTGGTCTATAGTTGGTTTCTTGTCTATAGTATAGTTTCTTGAACACTCCCAGAAATTCAAAATTGTCGCCAAAATGACTAATCAGATTTCTGAACAGAATTTTTGACGCCTTCCGCTGGTCCTTCCAGTCGACATTAGTTGAATTCGACCCAGCAGTTAATGGGCAGTCGTCCATTAACTGAATTTCTCGGCATCCTCGAGGATCCAAGATAGACCCAGAACAGATTAACCAATCAAATTTCTGCATCGATTTCCTGACGCATTCTATGCACATGTGTTCTTCCAGCCAAGTTTGGTTGAAATTGGACAGCTGTTAATGAGTTGTTTTCACCAATTTTCTAGACATTTTAGGAAATCCAAGATGGCCACCAAGAAAATTGTCAAATCAAATATATGTTTTCAAATCAAATATATGTATGATTTCTGAAGAAAGGTTCCTGCAGCCAAATCTTCTTGAAAACAAGCCAACGGGTAATTAAAAGTAATCCCTTTATCGATTTTATTGACATCTTTAGAAATCAACGAGGATGGCCGCCGAAAAATGTTCAATCAGATTTTTCTATAGGCCTACGTTTTCGGAAGCCTGCCTTAGAGTCCTTCCTGCTAAATTTAGCTAAAAGACACCAAGTGGTTAATGGGAGTAGCGTTTAAAAGTAAAAAGGTAATGGACGACGGATGGACGCACCTCGGATTGACGGACAACGGATAGAGAGAAGACAGGTGGACGACAGCCAGTCGGTATACAATAAGCTCACGTGGTCAATAGTTGCAACATTTATGACAAAATGACAAAAATTGACAGACAAAGTCTCAGTCGGGCAAACCGACGTAGACAAGTTGAGAGCCGCTATTGAAATACCACCGCCTATAGGGCCTATACTAGTCATGTACTTTTAGTCGCGTACCCATGGCATTTTGACCTAGTAGTCAATTACTGGGAAATGACACGATTTTACAAACGCTACAGACTGTATGTAGCCTACAGTAAATTATCATATATCAGATCATAAATAAGTAAACTTGTTTCCTAAACAGAAACAGAAACATTTGAGTAAGAAATGTTCTGTTGAATATTTTGAACATAATTGGATTGGAAAGCATTACAGCCATGTCTTACAATCCAATCATGTCCAAAATATTCAACAACGCGTTTTATTTTGTTTTAGAAACATGGTGTGTTATTTCTAGGCTGTACTGTAGCCTGTGCGCATGGTCTCAAATAATGTATAAATTTAACCCCGCGAGGACGTTATAAATCATGACTGATAGTAGAGCGGTTATTATACCAACGCTACTCGTGAGAAATGTAGAACGCGTTGGAAATACCGGGGCCACATTAATACAGTGGTCGCCATAAAGTTGAAGGATTCCTTCTTATTCAATGCTATCTTATCAATCAGCCACAGTTCTCTGAGTCTGCCCTAGACAGATTTTGACATGAAATGTTGAATAGCTGAAAGTAATTTAAATAGACAGCAACAACTTAAAAGATAGAAAAATTCGGTTTCAGGCAGGAAATTTCTCTAATTTGCCACGTGGCATTTCACCTGAATTCAAAGGATTAAAAAGTTGAGTTGTTTTCACCAATTTTCTAGACATTTTAGGAAATCCAAGATGGCCACCGAGAAAATTGTCAAATCAAATATATGTGTGTTTTCTGAAGTACGGTTCCTGCAGACAAATCTTCTTGAAATCATGCCAACGGGTAATTAAAAATAATCCCTTTATCGATCTTATTGACATCTTTAGAAATCAACGATGGACGCCGAAAAACGTTCAATCAGATTTTTCTTGCTAAAAATGAAGATCAATCAATCTATAGAGGCCAAAGCAATGGCGCTGGAATGAATTGTTGATTGCGTGGGACACATTTGGGGTGGGCCCGGGATGGGGTGTCCTCTCGCGAGAATGTGAGATATCCAGGTGACGTCTCGAAAAAAATTTGAAATCTGTCTTTAGAAGGCATATCATGCATTTCTCGAGGAAAATAGATCTTAGACCCTTTGAATAAATGTACTCTTTTTGGAAGACTAAATATTGCGGGGGGGGGGGGGGTATGAGTATAGTCAACACCCCTTCTCTCCACCCCACCCCTCAATGCCATGGTTGCAGGGTACGTGCCGCCCCCCCCCACCCCCCTCTCCGGACACCGGCGCCCGAACCCCCACCCTAACAGCAATAGTAGTAGGTGAGCCGTTTAGAGAATTTACTGGAAATTTCGGAAAATCAAATCTATGGAGGTAAAGAGGATGACAATATTTTCTAGAACATGATAGAATATCAGACGAAATACATTTCCTTCAAGTCAACCTTGAGTAAAATCCGCTCAGCGATTAATGATGAATAGTCAATGGACATTTCTAGTTTATCCATCCATCATATGACGTCATAATCAACTACATGACGTGTCGGATGACGCCATAATCATATACGTCATGAATGACGTAGCTAAGTTCGTCACGAACGGATTAAGCGTTTTTGTACGAATTGTATGGCTTCTACTATTTAATAGAGATGCTGTTGAATATTTTGTAACTAATTTGACTGGGCGCTGTTGGTGCCATAGGCAGCAAGAGCACCCAGTCAAATTAGTTTCAAAATAGTTAACAGCTTAGGCTACATGCATAGATTTTTTGGAAATTGAGTCAGGAGGTTCAGGGATCAATCCCAACACAGCTAAGTGTGTGTGGAGCTTAGCTAAAGATGGGCGTAACTAAAACTGGAAAGGTCTATTCTTTTCTAGAAAAAGTAGATGAAACGTCTCTATGCCAGCCAAACGCGTGGGAGAGCGTACGTGCGCGCGAGTGCAGTTTGCCCACCTTGCAATACCTGTTTACGCGACATTGCGCACATAATTATATACCTACGGTACAGGCAAATTATACTAGACGCGTTCAACATATGCCATTTGAAATCGTTATTGCGCGTTACATTAACTGGCTCATAACTGTTTTAATTAACCTAAATATGAAGTAAATGTGGTGTTCTGCGATAAACAACGACACGTGATGTAAGGCATAACGCCATGCAGCTATCTACCTAGACTATCGATAGCTTTCAGTCTACCTAGGTACTAGGACCTGTATTCTAATATGTACTCTATATATCTGCTGTATGTGCTGGCTCTTAAGCAATACCCCCTGTTTATAACGGCCACTTTCTTTATGACTGGTGGTCTAAAAGTAACCGTCCTCTTCTGGCCACAAGTTATTTTAATTACCACAGCAAATGCAGCGTAACCTATAAATCGTACCTTAACCCTCTTACACTCATATCAGCCAAAACGGCTTCAGGAGTGGACTTGAGAAATGCCCATTTGCAGACAAAGAGAAGACTATTTTTGAAAATTTACCACTGGAATGACTGCCTCGATAACCGAGCCAGTCATTCCATTGGTCTATTTTCATAAATAGTCTTCTCTTGGTCTGCAAATTGACATTTTCTATGAGAAAATTTAAATTTTCTTGAACAAATCGCGGGTTAAAGGGTTAAAGATGAATAATTGCATACTGGTTGTCGCGCTCTACTGTAAAGCTGGTACATCCTTCCCCACACAAACCACAACAGCTCACCGCACCGCCGCAATCATACACATACTGTCAGAATAAAGTCTGTCGGAAACGTGTGGGGAACACAGCAATTATCATGTTTGAGTGTTTGTGTCTGTTCCTCTTCATAACATTGACTAAATAACACTTCGTATTTATTATTGTTCGGGGATTTGTTCCCAAATGCGAACATAGATCAACACTCTTTGCTGTCAGAATAAAGTCTGTCGGAAACGTGTGGGGAACACAGCAATTATCATGTTTGAGTGTTTGTGTCTGTTCCTCTTCATAACACTGACTAAATAACACTTCGTATTTATTATTGTTCGGGGACTTGTTCCCAAATGCGAACATAGATCAACACTCTTTGTTGTATTATATATGGCGGGCAAAATAACTAAGTACTCTATATCGAATTGTATATAATAATTATCTTATTGTCGCGAGCATGGCTTTTTTGGCGGCATGTCTAAAGTTACGCCTATCGGACCGACGATCTCGGTGTTAACCACGTCGCCTGCTAGGGTGTGTGTGTGGGGGGGGGGGGGAGTATCGGCACAGTCACCGTCTGAGGACACCATGGAACCGCATAACTGTTGCTCCACGCCGTTGATATTTTCTCCAGCAGGTTTTTCAAATTGAGGAATCAGTTTCTCAGCCAATCATATGACGTCATAATCAACTACGTGATGTGTAAGTTGACGTTATAACCAATTACGTCATGGATGACTCGATTTAGTCCATCTTAAACGCTTAATAGTCTGTCAGGTGATAATATTCAATAAAGCACTCAATTGAATATTTTGAAAGTAATTTGACTGGGTAGTGTTGCTGCTATAGGCAGCAACAGGCCCCAGTCAAATTACTTTCAAAATATTCAACAGCTTACCTGTATAGTTTTCTGGTGATTGAGCGTCGGAGGGTACGTGTATCGATTGATCCCAACACATGCAGTGTTGGAGGAGCTTAGCTGTCAGCGTTGTGGAAGTGTTATGTTTTTCAAACCACATTTTCAGATCAGGCACTGGGGAGGATGAGTGGTCCGATCACGGCGGTCTATGACTGGGATGCCCCTACTTTACATTTATACTGACATCGTGCAGCCGCGCAGTGTGGACATAATCGCCCCGCTGCTGAGAGTCAGTAGTCCTTCGCTAATGTCTACTGACAACTGGTGTCAGAGGATTTCTATGACACAGCGGACATATTCTTACGCAACGGATTCGGTCAACCAATGTACTTCAATAGTGGTCGGTCAGAGTATAGTTAACTTAGATTTCTGCAGAGAGAAGGACTAGTAGGTACCTAACAACTGATATGAATTGACCTACGGAGATGATGGCCATGGGTATTTATTACAATCTGGGAGAGCGCTCCTTGCGAGCATATTAGCTTGAGGAATTAGGAAATATTATAGAGCGCCTTTTACACTCTACTACACTGATGGCTAAGAGAACGGGAAGAGCGTTCGGATGACGGACTCTCAGTATATGGACAACGTGGAGTGATTGGTAAATTCAGGAGTAACGACAATCTGTAGAAATCTATGCATGCCCATGTAGTGTATCAGAATAGCATAGGTCACTGAGGACATCTGACTTCCCCACCGCACCATAAATCTAACAGCAGGGGTAAATTTAATGTCTTTAATTATCAGCATAGTACACGGGTATACTATTTCATAGGTCAGCAATAGCCACCTCTCTGAATACCGGATGCACATGTATTTCAGCATCCGTCTATATTAAATATTCATCTATGTTAATTAACGTCACCGTGTCTTGTAATAACAACATACATTATTTTTGGCGACGAGGATAAAGTTTGTACGGTTAAGTTTGCAGTGACAACTTTTAATAATTGTGGAATGAAAATTCACCTGTTTATACCCAAAAGTATTTCGGTGCTAGTTTTCTAGAATCTATGAGTCAAAATAACTTAAAGGTCCAGTGAACCAATAAATGGTGTGATTCAACACAACACTAATCTGACAATTCCTAACCAGTTATAGTAACACTTGGACAATACTCATGGCTACAAGAATGGATTTGGGGTTGACAACGTTACCCTTCGACGCAAACTCGAACCATGCATCAATAGGTTCTAAATGGAAGGCATGGCGGGATAGGTTTGATATCTGTCTGGACGCAGCAGGTGTTATGAGTGGCAAGCAAAAACTACTCCACCTCGCTGGGGAAAGCATTCAGAAGGTTTTCAGAGGGTTGACAGACACAGGTGAAGATTATAAGAAAAGCTAGATGAGTATTTTCTGCCGAGAAAAAATGTCCGATATGAACACTTTATTTTCAAACAAACACAGCGAGAAAATGGTGAATCGCTGGATCAATTTGTAACCAGATTGAGAAGTCTTGCGATTTTGTGTGAATTCGACAATACGGATGACGCAATAGTGGACCAGATCTTGGAGAAATGCACCTCGGCAAGTTTAAAGCGTTGTGTATTGCGTGATAATGATTCGACAGTCACCAGTATTCTTGATAGAGGACGTGCTATGGAACGAGCGGATTCCCAAATGCGGAATATGCAACACAATTCAGGAAATTACGAGGAGAGAAATATGGTGTCTACTATGGTACATAGGACGGGAGAGGCTCAGCACATGCAAAAAGCCACACACAAGAACACACAACTGACCACATGATTTATAAACAGACATATACCACATATAAAAAGTGTATTCAATAGATTGAGAGCAGCAGGAATAAAGTTGAAACCATCAAAATGTAATTTTACCACTAAATCAGTTGAATACCTATGTCATGTACTGTCAAAAGATGGTATCAAAGCAGATAAAAATAAATCTGAAATAGTCCCTAATTTTCCCACACCAAAAGATGCCAAAGGAGTTAGATCCTATCTTGGTCTCTGCAACTATTATAGAAAATTTGTAAAGGGTTTTTCAAAGATAGCAGCTCCTCTAAATGCGCTACTTCGAAATGATACCAAATTTGAGTGGACAACAGAATGTGAGAATGCTTTTAATCACTTGAAGAAAATTCTCACCTCTAAGCCAATATTATCATTTCCTGACTACAACAGAAAAGAAATGGACAATTACAGACCGTGAATGTTTTCCCCTAATAACAGCAATTAAACAATATCATATATACCTACCACCCAGACATTTCACAGTGTACACTGATCATAAAGCATTAGAACATCTCAAATCAGTTGGTGAGCATACCCCCAAATTACAACGCTGGGCACTGGAATTGCAGGAATACAACTATACAATTGTATATAAGAAAGGTGTTGACAATGGAAATGCTGATGCACTTAGTAGAATACAATAGGCAGATAAAAATAAGTCCGAAAATTACACTACTGATCAATTGCAGACAGAGTCTAGACATTTAGAGAACATAAACAAAATTAATGATTACATCCATACAATTAACAGGTATGATGATGATGAATCAACATACAAAGATTAATACACACCAAACAAAACAAATGAACACATTTGACAAATTAACTACAATGATCATGGCAAATGAACAGTATTGCATGGCAGACCCATTACTGATAACTGAAGGAATTCTTGCAATTGAGAGCAGAACTATTAAAGAGCATCAAGAGAATGACAATGAACTTAAACCGTACATTAACTATTTAATGGATAGGGAACTACCAGATGATAAAGAATCTCGAAAAGTTAGGCAGGAATGTGATGAGCTCAACATAACGGATGGTATAATGTATCATATGTACTGTCCAAGAGATAACGGTAAACGAGCTGATAGAATAAGTAGGCAATTAGTAGTACCTAAGGTTTTACAGGATGATATTCTCAAGTCCTATCATGACTCATTGCAAAGCTGTCACCAAGGGAGTCAAAGAACCCCGTAACGTATTAGGCAGAAATACTTTTGTCGGTGCATGTATAAATAAGGACATATAGTACTACATTAAATCATGTGTATCATGCCAACAAGCTAAACGTAATGGACCTTTCCATTTTTAGCTATGTCCCGCCCATCACTAGCTAAGCTCCACCCACACCTCGCCGTGTTGGGATTGATCGATCCCCAAATGCCCTAGCTATCAATTTCCTGAAAACTATACAGGGAAGCTGTTGAATATTTTGAATCTAATTTGACTTGTTGCTGCCTATGTCAAATTAGTTTCAAAATATTCAACAGAATATTTATTAAATAGTAAAAGCAAACAATTTGTACAAAAACGCATAGACAGTCTTCAAATATGCGTTCATGACGTACTTATCGACGTCATTCATGACGTCATTCATTATGATGTCACTGTACACATCACGCAGTTCATTATGACTTCATATGATGGGTGGGTACTCTGGAAAGGTGAATTATCACTTTGTAAAAGCTTCATTATGACCACTAACAGTAGAAGGACGATTTAAGAGGCTTCATATTGATACTTTGGGCCCACTACCAACAAGCACAGATGGCTTCAAACATATTATTGATAGTGGATTCATTCACCAAATGGTGTGAGGCCTTTCCATTAAAGACCCAAGAGGCAACAGAAATTGCTAGAATTGTATACAATGAAATAATGTGTAGGCATGGCGCTCCACACACCCTGTTGCCTAATAGAGGAGCAAATTTTCTGTCAAAAATTATTAAAGAAATGTGCATTGTATTTCAGATTTCTAAGGTTCAAACTAGTTCATATCACCCACAGACCAATGCAACTGTTGAACATATGAGCTCGGTGATAGAGCAATCACTCAGACAATATTGTAATGTGACACAAACAAATTGGCCAGAGTTAATACCAAGCATTATGTCTGTATACCGATCATCCCCAGCAACCAAATCAACAATGTACACACCACACTACCTACTATATGGGCGTGAATCACATCTGCCCATAGATGTAGCCTTAATATCTGAAACTGCACATACACATCTAATAACTTCACAGAATATATGAGAGACTTAACAAATAAATTGAAAATTGCCAAAGAAATAAAAACAAAAAACATTATAGTAGCAAAATCCAGAGACAAACAAAATTATGACTAAAACACAAAAGAACCCATATTTGATTTAGAACAACAGGTATAGCTCTACTGCACAAAAACAACAGTAGGACTCTCCCCAAAATTGCATTGCAAATGGTAGGGCCATATTATATAGTAGACGTAGTCACCAATTATACATACAAGCTTAGGCGAAGCAGTGACAACAAACAATTGCAATCACGAGTCCATGCAAACAGATTGAAACCATTTATAAACCCACATGATAGGCCCACAAACATACCTCTAGAGCTAATACAAACAGATGACCTTAACCCTGAGCAAATTGATAATGAGTTAGCCATGTCTTAAAGAAACGAACAGCAACAAACTGTTACCACACAACAACAGATACAAGACACAGTAGACACCCATACGGACCAACAAACACAGAACAACCAAATATCAAGCACAGTAGATTTTCACCCAAAAATTGACCAAACAAAATTCTGAATAGAATTTCTAGAGCCTACCACCATAGAATCCATTAGTGAAATTGTGTTAACATGTCAAGCAGCTAAAGAGGGGTAGCAATTTGACAATTTCCAGTACATTTTTCATAAAATCTCAGATTTTCATGCAAAAAATTGATGAATAAAAATTCTGAATGGATGATCTAGAGCCTATGGCCGTAGGATCCTTTCAGCCTTTGGCTAAAACGGGCTAGATGGTAAAGAGAAGAAGCAATTTGACAATTACCATTACATTTTTCAGAAAATCCCAGATCGCTACAGGAAAAATTGATGAATCAAAATTCTGAATAGAAGGTCTGAGGCCTACCACCATAGGATTCTCCCAGCCAAGTTTCATTACAATCAGTCAAAATGGTAAGAAGCAATTTGACAAATTTTTGGAATTTTCTAAATAAAATCTCAGATTTTCATGCAAAAAATTCATGAATCAAAGTTCTGAATAGAAGTACTGGAGCCTATCACAATAGAATCCTTTCAGTCCAATTTCGTTGAACTCTGTCAAAATGGTACGGAGAAGTAGAGAATTGACAATTTCCGGTAAATTTTTAATAAAATCTAGGATTTTCACTAAAAATATTTACGCAACAAAATTCTGAATGTAAGTTCTAGAGCCTAGGACCATAGGATTCTTTCCGCCCAATTTGGTTGAAATCCGTCAAAATGGTAAGGAGAAGCAATTAGACAATTTCCATTAAATTTTTAATAAAATGTAAGTTTTTCACACAAAATATTTACGAATCAAAATTCTGAATGGAAGTTCTATAACGTATGACCCTGAGCAAATTGATAATGAGTTAGCCATGCCTCAGAGAAACGAGCAGCAACAAACAGTTACTACACACAAACAGATACAAGACACAGTAGACATCCATACGGACCAACAAACACAGAACAACCAAATACCAAACACAGCAGATGCCAGCACAGACCAACCCACATCGAATGCCAGTGGTAGACCATTAGATACAAAGTTAAATAGTGTTAGAAATAAAGCACCAATTAAAACCAGAGGCCCAAGGGCCCGTGGCACTCACCTGGACCATTAGCATTTGAACTATTTGCATTTAAATAGATATGATGGATAGTTCTTGGAAAATCTAAGATGGCCACCCAAAAAATTTACCAATCAAAATTCTGAATAGAAATTCTAGTCTACCTAGAACCACTCTAGCCATATTTGTTTGAAATATGTCAAGCAACTAAGGAGAAGCAGTGTTTTGACAATTTTTTCATAAAATCTAAGATTTTCACCCAAAAAATTGATCAATCCAAATTCTGAATATAATTTCTAGAGCCTACCACCATAGAATCCATTAGTGAAATTTTTTTAATATGTTAAGCAGCTAAAGAGGGGTAGCAATTTGACAATTTCTGGTACATTTTTCATAAAATCTCAGATTTTCAAACAAAATTGATGGATAAAAATTCTGAATGGATGTTCTAGAGTCTATGGTCATAGGATCCTTTCAGGCCAGGTGAGCTAACAAATAAAAACACTAATAAACATCCACAGACGTCAACTAAGGAATCAAATGACTGCAATCCAAAATCACAAAAACAACACGTGGTGAAGAAGGACAACACTTGGTATGTAGCTGAGCAAACTTTGGCTACAAAACTCATTGAAGGCACGAGACACTTTAAGGTCAAATGGCAAGGTAACTAAATTCATGGGAGCCACAAGATAACATTTCAGAAGCCCTATTACGAACATACTACACAAACAGAACACAAAAGAGTAAGAAACGTAAGCGTCTACCTCGAAAAACATTGACAACAGCAAAATATTATAATGCACCCACAATCACAACAGTCAGCACATACAAGAATAATACATACAATGAATCAATACCAAAACCACAAGACAAAATGGAGACTATCAACAAAACAGTAGATACCTCAATAATAAATGGAATCACACATTACAAATGTAAACTCGAACACACAGAATGGCTCCCCATTTGGAACCTAAGTGAAGGTTCACTAGGTAACTATTATGTACATATGGAAAGAAAGGCAAGGGAAAGGGCTGAGCACAACAATAGACATCTACAGCCACAAAGGAGGGACACAAATCAATACACCTCCTATTATCAAGACGATAAGTATAACAGATCATATGATCAACAGGAAACTTATAAACATGCTCAACTCAATGACTACAATGGTTCATCACAGTATAGACATAAATATGTTGAAAGGTCAAATGATCAGAGGAAAACAAATAAATACTGTAACTGTAATGAGTGCTATACATTGTCAAACGATCAATATGAACACAAACAGAGGTCAAATGATCAAAGAAATGCAGTGTCATTGTAATATGTGCTACAATTCATCACAGAAGAAAGCCAATACAGTCAAATGGTCAAAATAAAGAAAACAAAGGTGAATGTAATGCATGTTCTCGGGTGACATATGCAAATGCACTAGATACACACAGCAAAATTGTGAAATATTTCGATGATCTGGTAAGCATGGTACAAGAGAACTTAATTGACGGCCAACTCAGACGAGCTGACATAGAGGGATTACTGCAAATAAATTAAGAACTTAACAGCCTCGCTAGAACAATTGGACAACCTCAGACAAACCCCACAGTAGCAGATAATCTGAAGACGATATTAGAATCAATGAACTAGGCTCCTCGTGAAGCAGATCCACATATGCCCAAATCAGACCAGTGATAATGCATCTATCCTTGGCCAATACGACTGCTAGATGCATCTGGTATGGTACAATAATTTAATTACATGGCACTGCTAATGAAAATCATGGTATCCAGTAATAAAAGGTGATATGTATTGCATAGTGTATCATACTTTACTTATATGTTTATTAGACCTGATAATAATCAAGTGCTGTTTATATTCAAAGGCACACCCAAATATTTATCCATCTTAAAAAAAGGAAACCATATGGTAATGTAAACGATTAAAATGATTCTGATGTGTGTTCTGTGCCTTATTTTGCAGGACAGGCAGCAAGCAGGAGACGATTGAAACACGAGGCGAGGATAGTATGTATATAATGTAATGAATAAGCCATGATAAAGGTAAGTTTATTGTATCAAAGTTACTATTAATGAGTCCAGCATATGGTCTAAATGTGAAATTGTTTAAGTATCCGATGCAATCGTTTCTGTATCCTAGTTCGTGCAGGAAACATGCATGGAGTTGGTATGCAAGCAACGATTACTTGCATAATAGCATGGTATCTAGGATGGCAGTATTGGGTGCACACAATACTACCTCCGCTGATTCCGGCTTCCGTTCACATTTGGAAGCATCTTTTGGGAAATAGTATTCCAGAAAGATGTTCCTAGAAACTTGCAAACGGTATCTTTTCATGTATTTGTCTGTTGCTGTTACCAACTTGCCTGGTGACATGATCATCTGACCGATTAATTCTCTCATAAAACGTTTAAAAATGGGACCATGAATGGGTAATAAAATATGAATGAATAATAAACTATGAATAAATACTAAAGCATCAGGAGTAATAAATTATGGATTAGTAATAATGAATGAGTGCATAATCAAGGATGTACGAGTAATGAAGTTTGATGGAAAGCGGAGATATCATTATCTAATATCCTAGAATATCATAATATTGCACGCTACTTAAAGGAGAACGCAAGATGTGTTTTGAATAAAACACACAATTCTCTGGTTGAGCACGTATCGAAATTTTTGTATAATAAGTTGCTGGGACATTGGTATTTAAGGACAAATAAATTGTGAAAAAGTGCTATGTCTCTATAAATCTCTACCAGCTAGTTCAACCTATGACGTCATACGTTCCACTAAGGAAGAGAAAATTTGAGAAGCTAGTACATTTTAAAATAAAGAATATTCATACTTCTAATTATATTATAGAGGCTATAATTATACTTTTGAAAACGTTAGTGTAGATTTTTGTTATATCATGCAGTATAATGGGGTCTGGCCTCCTTTAAAATTATAATGTATAAATATTGTTAAAAAGAGTGTCTCTATGATTTCTATGTTAGATATGATGACAGATTGTCTTTGTGCCGAATTCACTGAAAATTACCTGATTTAAAGAATTACCCCGTTGTTTCTATGTTTTATCTTTTCACGGAGTATCCTAGGGAAGCTGGGGATAATATGGTACAGAGGACGGGAGAGGTTCAGCACACGCAAAAAGTCACACACAAGAACACACAACTGACCACACGATTTATAAACAGACATATAAAGAACATAAAGGACCCCAGGCACGCGCGCACAGGACAGTCACATCACATGCATGAATAAATTAACAAGCCACGCAAGTGAACTACATCGACAGTGGCACACACCGTCATTGACTTACACACACTAGGCCTACTACGGATTACACACACCCTAGGCTTATGCGAAAGAGGATTATCGAATATATTGTGACCATGCTTTAATGCTATACTTAATCTATAAATATGTACTGTGCATACTAAATGTGTTGTCACGAATCAGGTGAAACTGTTTGTCACCAAGGTTTGTGACGATGGACAGTCCCATGTTTCTAATAGACAAATCTGTTCACGCTGGTATGGCCGCTTATGAATACAACAGCACCCTTGTCCGGCACGAGGCAAAACGTGCAACAATTGTAACAAAACGAACCATTTCGCGAAATGCTGTCGAAGCAGCAGCAATAGTAATAGTGCAAAAAGCATGAACTATTAACGTCAGTATAAGTGAAACAGACAACTATATGCAGTACAAGAGTCATCCGTCACGGACACAGACAGCTCAGATTCAGAGGACGAGTATGTTGCAATTCTCAATGGAAATAATAGGCAAGGTGACTATGCACTAGCTAGCAATGACAAACGTCCAAAAGCTACAGTTTCGATAGCCGGAGTAGATATTAACATACTGATTGACAGTGGTACGTCTGTTAATTTAATTGATGCTCGAGATTACCTAATGATTAAAAAGTACAACACGGACACAAGACTGAAAAATCCGAACTCTCACATATATGCCTCCGGAGCAGCAAATCCATTGCCAGTCCTCGCCAAATTTGAAACTGTCGCAGAAACCATATCTCAGATTTCCCTAACAACATTCTTAGTGCTCAATAAAGGCGCAGGGTCGGTATTAGGCTATAAAACAGCCATAGATCTCGGGTTGCTAAACTTGTCGACAGAACACAATGATGGGTTTCATCGGATTAGAAATCCAAACGATCATAAATTACATATCTGTGTCAAAAACCATAAACGGCAACAACTACTGTCTACACGTTACAATGTGGAACAAGATGGCGTCACAGCAAAGCTGAAAGTGGACAATTGTGCGAACAAAAACTGTACAAAGCAGTCACAAGCAAGAAAGGGGAGATACCGCGAGGATGTAGGTGGGACATGTGGTAGGAAGTCATCACAAGTGAAGAGGATTCCCTCTAGAATTCATAGATGGACAGCAGATTGTGATTCAGAAGAAGACGACTGGAAGAAGAAGATCCTGCTCAAATCTGTCGAGCAACAGCGCCCAATAAAATTAGTTTCAAAATATTCAACAGCAGGCTTTCAGCAGACCGAGGTTGCTCAATCTGGTGTTACCCATGAAGTTTCTAACTATAGTCTTAATGGCAATCTAAAATAGAGACGTGGCTTCTTCGAGAATACGTTTCTGGATCTCGTATCGAAAGCAAGATACGAATGGTCTTAATGAGTTTCAAACCTGAAAAGCCCCTCTCCACAGCTGTATATGAAACCGGTAATACTAGAGCAAGTTTTGGCTCTGGAAATGCTTCTTCAAACGTTTCAAGCAATGTTACAACTTCTAACAATGACTCTGGTCTCGTTTCAGCCAAATCTCCATCAGCCTGTGTGACATTTGTTCAACAACAATAATATTCCCGACTTGAATTATTTGTTATTTCCTTGTTTGTAAATGTTAACAGCATCAACAATTAATTACTGGTAGCAATCATTTCGACAGGGAACAACAGGGGGGGGGGGGGGGGCACATATGTGTGTTGGGGTGGGGGGGGGGGGGGGCTGTGACACTTCCCCACCTAAAGTCCCAAACCCCTGTAGCTACGCCACAGCTGTCCGAACTGGCTCCTCAGCGTTTAAGTTTCTTCAGTTTCCCCGTAATAAACTTATTTATTTCATGATAGACTTATAGCCTATATAAGGTGGTGGCCGGTGGTCTAAACTGATTGGTTGAATTGAGAGTGGTATAACCAAACGATCGTATCGGGGGATGGGGCCACCATACCGGTACCCTATGCACCCCACTCCAACATCAACGCTGGGGAATATATATTATTTCTTTGGCAACATTATCATTAACCCTTTAAAAACACTCATCAGCCCAAAACAGCTTCTGCAGTGGTCTTGAGAAATTTCCATTTGCTGACCAAGAAAAGAGTATGTTTGATAATTTACCACTGCAATGACTGGCCCGATAACCGAGACAGGCATTCCAGTGGTAAATTTTCAAAAGCCTTCTCTTGGTCTGCAAATGGACATTTCTATGAGAAAATTTAAATTTTCTTTAACAAATTCGAGGGTTAAATGATTAGATATACTGCAATCCGCTATATCTCCTGACTTATCAGATAACCACCAGTAGGCTATACCGGGACTACGCTTTCTTCTCTTGAAAGTTCTTTAGGCCAATAGTTTACATAACACTGCATAAAATACAACCACAGTCAATTATGTGGTAACCATGTATACAGGTTCTTTATCAGAGTAAATGCCTCTTTTCTAGTGGGGTTGGAGTGGGTTGGTTGGTTTGGGTGGGTGCCTTGCGGTTCTTTAAAAGGTGATTCTAATTCATACTCTAGTTCCGACCACCTACCTTTGGATTGCTTATGCCATTATGATCCTTGGTCCAAAAACGTTCCTGCGATTTGCGCGTGTGACAAAACGCGTGTCACCAGTGAACGCATTGCGTATTTGCGTTGCTTTTAACAAGAGATAGATAATCTGGTCCAACGTTGGAGGCTGGATAAAAGACCACGTAGGCCTACATTTTGGACGATGACGCGTGTCTATAGTACTGGTGTCAGAAATATTATCAAATGATCAGCGCATTTCTGTCACGGACGAACTTTGCTGGGACGGATCAGCTTTAACTCTGTAACTCTCATAGTCCGTTACGAGGAAGGTCCCGAGCCTGGGGTGTTTTGTTGAATATTGTGAACCTACTTTGACTGGGAGATGTTGCTGCCTAGGGGAGCAACAGGTTCCAGTCAAATTAGGTTCAGAATATTCGACATCTTTCCTGTACATAGTATTATAATTCAACAACTGTCCTGAAAGTCAGACGCAGGATCCGAACGTCCTGGGCTAAAGCGTAACGTTGTCGTCAATCAGCAAAGAACACTTTTTACAGCCGAGACACATCGCTTATGCAATTTTCTATGGCACTATACAGTCAAATTTCGTTTGCCATAGAAATCTGCATGACAGACCAATACATTTTCTTAACTTTATGAAATCCATCCCCGTACTGGCATGACGCTGTAGGCCTAATTGCTGCCCGATTTCTTTTTAAAATATAATCTAACCTACATATGGTCCCACTAACCAGGAGTGCGCACAAATCACATTTATGTTAGTAAGATGTTAGACGGAAACGACTAATAGCAACGTTATTTTATATTTCTTTTCTCAGTGGACACTGGCGAAGACATAATACGGAGCGTGACTGCCTGTCGACCCAGCCGCATATAGTAGCCTACAGAGCTATAGCATCCACTCCGTGGTAGAACTTTGATAATATTGGTCACTATAGCGGGGATATAGCGTGGAAATATTCCCTGATAACGCAGCTTAACGGGCCGATACCGGACCGATACTTAATGTATCGACCCATTAAGCTGCGTTATCAGGGTTGTCATTCATGCATGTGATTAATGTATTCTAACAGTTCAGCACTGAATGAAATCCCAGTATCTTACAACATACATATAGCGTAACGTGCATCATAAACATAAACATGTCATATTTAGAAAGTAGGATTGACAGGGTTAAGCTCATATTATTCATACAGGGCTATGTGAAATAAAGAAGTTAGTAATAGAGAAAACTAAATAACAAAATAGGTCACACAAAATCGATATTGAATATTTGGTATTAAATGCGAATGCAAATCGTACAAACCTTGTGAAGTGACCCTCAGCCCCTGGATGGCCAGCTTGTTGCTTCCTGATTGGTCCATTTAGCGGCCAATTCACACAGCGTGTAATAAACGAAATTTATTCGACGCGGATGTGCAGAGTAATACTGAAAAAATGCAGTTAGCAAAACAGCTGCGCTCCAATTCAGCTTATTATTGGTACCGGGTTTTACCAGAGGCTGACCGCAGTGCGTGATTTTCTTCTTCGTACGGTACTCATGCACCGTGTTTCTATGCATTTCGATAAGCGAAAGCTAGACTGAACGAAACTGCTGCTGCTTTGCTAGTCTACGCACAAATATATACTGCAAACGGTAAACCTCCCTTCACATCCTCTGTTTGACCTCATATTCAGCAAAATGTAAAAAAAATGAGAGCATTGTCACATTCGTGTTATTGAAGAGGAGCCCTTCACGCTGCTTCAGCTATAGAAGTGTGAATGTCATTTATATTTGGCTGATTCGCTATATTGGAAGTCTACATTAACCACGGGGCGTAAATCTTCCTTCAGTTAGTTAATTATCGTTCACGAATTATCTCCCCATATGAGAGCGCGTCATCTCCCCCCCCCCCCTCTTCCCCCTCCCCCCCCCCCCCCCCCCCCCCCCCCAGCGGGAGGGAGATAGGGGGACGGGGTGGGAACGAGGGAGATAATGAAATTTAGGAAGGGAGGGTGGAAAGAGAAGGAAGGGTCGTCTGGTGTGGGGTGGGGTAAACGGTAAACCTCCCTTCACATCCTCTGTTTGACCTCATATTCAGCAAAATGTAAAAAAATGAGAGCATTGTCACATTCGTGTTATTGAAGAGAAGCCCTTCACGCTGCTTCAGCTATAGAAGTGTGAATGTCATTTATATTTGGCTGATTCGCTATATTGGAAGTCTACATTAACCACGGGGCGCAAATCTTCCTTCAGTTAGTTAATTATCGTTCAGGAATTATCTCCCCAGATGAGAGAGCGTCATCTCCCCCCAGCGGGAGGGAGATAGAGGGAGGGGTGGGGGACGGGGTGGGAGCGAGGGAGATAATGAAATTTAGGAAGGGAGGGTGGAGAGAGAAGGAAGGGTCGTCTGGTGTGGGGTGGGGTGGGTATAACCAAAATTTTGCACATCTTGGATCATCGTCCAAAAGGTTTCAAATCAAAGAGTCAAATATCTAGGTCATAGGGTCACTAAGTGCATATCAGAATGTACATTTTTGCCCTGACTTGGGAATACAAATTCAAACTCAAACTCAAATTCAAATTTAAATTCAAATTCAACATTTTTTGGTCAAATCCACCAGTTGGACTGTCACCAAGACATAAACGGACAGTTAGATGATCATACAATCATACATCAAGATGTACAAACAGCGAGTCTTACAATGTCCATTTAAGTATAACATTAACTTAGATTCAATTGTTTTCTTATTTGTTAACCCTATACCTAATCACGAGTCAGAGCCTCAGTTTATTCCCAGATAACGCAGCTTACTGGGCCGATACCGGGCCGATACTTTGAGTATCGGCCCGGTATCGGCCCAACATCGGCCCAGTAAGCTGCGTTATCAGGGTTGGGGATTGCTCCATTTATGCATTTATTTCTAAGAGACACGCTCTATAACTATATAAGTATGACGCCATTGCAATACATATTTTAGTGATGTCAAAATCCTGACTACCTAATATAAAAACAACTTCGACGAATCAGTCTATATTATCAAAAGAAGGTACGATACCTGTCAACATGGTATAATATTTCTCTCCAATACTGTGAAGTGTGTTGCATTTAATTAAAAAGTGTTGTTCATCCTCAATTTTTCTACTATCACAAAGAGTAGTAAAATGATGTAGATAAATACAAAATATCAAAATTTACATAATTATAAGGATAAGTAGCCATAAGCTTCTGAAATAAGAGGGTAGATATAAAAATAAATCCCGCTTTCTCAATGCAATATTTATCTTTTAGTTTTCTATATGTTCGTAATTTATTTCTTTTTGGATTATTTCCGTCATCAAATATATTTGTTTTCCAAAATGTTGTGAATCACTCCTGGAGCGTTTTCATCATAGAATATGACAACATGTTAATAGAGTTTGTACCATTGTTTTCCCAGATGTGAGCGAATCCAATCTGCATTAAAATTGTTTCCAAAACCAATCCTACTTTCATTATAAGCGCTGTGTACCACCATATCTTCTTTTGATTTTAGTATATGATACCAAAATTTATCTGTAGCCTTCAGGCTACTAATAGCTAATTGGAACATACCAAGTTCCGCCCGAACGGCATCATTCGTAGCCGATCTATTCACATTAAGAAGACATTTCATAAATTCGAACTGTATCTTCGTGTACATATATACACGTTCATGTGACGTGTGCCGTGTACACGATTACAAAAATCGTAAACGTGTAACGTGGAAAATGAGAGAGAGAGAGAGAGGGAAAGAGAGAGAGAGAGAGAGAGAGAGAGAGAGAGAGAGAGAGAGAGAGAGAGAGAGAGAGAGAGAGAGAGAGAGAGAGAGAGAGAGAGAGAGAGAGAGAGAGAGAGGAGGGAGGGAGGGAGGGAGGGAGGGAGGGAGGGAGGGAGGGAGGGAGGGAGGGGAGGGGGGGGGGGGGGAGGGAGGGAGGGAGGGAGGGAGGGAGGGAGGGAGGGAGGGAGGGAGAGGGGAGGAGGGGGAGGAAGAGGGAGAGAGGGGGAATGGGGAGAGGGGGAGGGGAGAGGGGCAGGGGGATGGGGAGGGGAAGAGGGAGAGGGGTCAGGAAGAGAGGAGAGAGGGGACGGGGGAGTCTGGAGGGGGGGAGAGGGGGGAGGGAGAGGGGGTTGAATTTAAAATCAAATTCTGGACATTTTGACCCCCACCCACCCACCCCACCATCACCCCGCCCCCACCCACCCAGGTAATGGGGCAAAATCAAAATGTTTTCATGGACTCCACGTCGATATGGGTAACTCACGTACCAAATTTGGTCGCATTTCGTTCAACGGTTTCAGAGGAGTTGCATTACAATCAATTTCTGCATGTTAAAATTTTACCTTTTGATCCCTCCCACCCTCTTGTCCGAACTCAAATATAATTGTACTCTTGCACTCCACACTCATATTAATAATTCAGTCCAATGGTTTCGGAGGAGTTGCGTTACCATCGATTTTCTACACAGACACAGACGGACAGACAGACGGGCACACATGCATGTACGCACGCACACACGTTGCAAAACATAGGGATAATATGGTGGAACAACTCTTTATCGTAACATGATCCATGATCGAAACAGCCTAATAGTGACGAGAATAATATCGGGATATAGACAAACTCTGGTTATAATGGCAATTCAGCTAAAAATAATGCCAGGTGAGGAACATTCGACGAATATAGTGGATATTCTATTAAAAGGATTGCTTAGTAAATTTTGTCTTCTCAATGATGGACTTTAGTCCAAGTGGCAGACTCAGAGATGAAATTCACACTCCTCATTTAAAGTTCTTGTACAAGGGAATAGCACTCGGTAGCCTACAACACACTTTCTCACGCGAACGTGTATACAGAGGGCTTGCAATCAAAGCAGTACTAGAAGAAGACAAAAAGAGGAATAAGAAAAAATAAGAAGAAGAAGACGAGCATAAATGCGATTCTATGATTTTTGAAACATATAATGGGCCTGCTGGTGCTTTTTCACAAATAACAAGAGTGAAATTCATTTCAGATAAGTTTAAAATATGTGATGCTGAAATAGTAATCAGAAAATCCAATAAAGAAACATTATAGCACTTTTCTCTTACACCCATATTGAAACGGAAGTATAAAAGTTATTGCACAGGACCTGAATGGTGAAATATCGTAACATGCCTGTGCAGATTGCTATGGTTGTATTCATAAGCGGCCATACCAGCGTGAACAGATCTGTCTTGTGATAAGTTATAATTTTATTCCTATCGATCTCGTCGAAGTTTATCGTGAACATGCATTCGATGCAATGAGCACTGGAGACATTACAATGGGTTTATTCTTAAGCCAAAAACTCTTTCACCGGAGTACTAAAGTACTAATATTTTCGAGAGGGAAAATCAGAAAACTACCACAATTTAAGCTGGGCAACGAAGATGTGGAGATCGTCCATGATTATGTATATTTGGGCGTTAAATTTATATATGATGGCAAGTTCACCAGGACATCAAACATAACTTTGATAAAGCCAGTAGAGCCATGTTTTCACTACTCACTAAAAGCCTTCATCTGCCTATTGATATACAGCTCCCTATTCTTCTCTATGGGTGTGAAATGTAGGGGTTTGAAAATATTAATCATGTCGAAAAGCTTCATAAGCGCTTTTGTAAAATTCTCTTGAGTGTAAAAAATACTACCCATACAGCGACGGTCTATGGTGAACTCAGCCAGTATCCTCCACGCGTAGCGATATACAAAACAATGGTACTATTTTGGGCAAAATTAATAACAGGCAGGGAATCCAAAATTTTTATATAAACTGTATAGATTACTACATAATCATTCATCAAATAACACATATCAGTGGCCATGGATGCTGCATATTAAAAAAATGTTAGATAACACCGGCCTGTCGATGGTATGGACAAATCAAGACCCGTGTCATACAGACTGGCTAAAATAAGTATTAATCACCATCTCTCTGATCAGTATATGCAGGAGTGGCGCGGAGAAATCTTCAATAGCAGATTATGCATCACATATAGGATTTACAAAAACGATTTGAAACTCGAAAAATATCTAATCTCTCTCCAAGAAAAACTATAAAAAATACTCTGTAAATTTCGAACCAGCAAACGCCGACTACCGATAGAAGAGGGGAAGTATGTAGGTATCGTTCCCAGACATGCACGTGTTTGCAATCTATGTGACCTAAATGGATTAGGCGACGAATTCCACTAATTATTTGAATGCCCTAAAATAAATGCAGCGAGAAGATCGCCAAAATACACATAAAATGTATTCATTTTTCAATACAAAAAAACACTAAATAATAATAGCCACATTATGAATAAGTTTAAAAAGAAGAAATGACAGATTATATAATTACCGGTGCGTAAAGCTTGCCATACCTATTGATCCCACAAATTTATGCGCGTCTCAGCGAGTGGCGGTGGCAGTAGTCATAGTAGTAATAGTAACTATAATTATTCATACTACCCGCCGTCATCATCATCATCTTCCACATCATCAGTTTACTACAACTACTATCATCACTTTTATTCATATCATTGAAAAACATAAACACCTATACGATTTAATTATGTATATATATAACATATGCACCCGCCATTATATGTATATTTCATGTATGTGTGTTTCGTACACTTCTGAAGAAGTTATCGAATAAACTTGAAATTGAATTGAGTAATGAACTTTTTTATGATTTGGAAATAAAATGGCGCAATGGTTTATAATGTCCGTTCGGTGTTTTACTGGTGTTGACTTATAGGAATAAACTTTATCTAAAATACTATGAATTATATATATTTCTGTACTAATAAATTTATATTATTGTCCGATTTATGTATAAACATGGTTTCACTATTATTTGGTGTTTTGTTCTTGTCTTCGTGAATGAAAATCAGGAAGTTGGATTGAGCAGTGTAATTTACCATTCCATAGTATCCATCTATCAATCTGACGTCATATGACGTCATAATCGGCTAAGCGGCGTGTAGGATGACGTCATAAATGATTCTATATGGCCCCCATCTTTAACTCTTAATAGTCCGACACGGTGTACGTATTGTATGGCTTTGCTGCTTAATAAACATGTTGTTGAAACTAATTTGACTGGACGTTGTTGCCGCCACAGGCAGCAAGAACCCCAGTCAAATTAGTTCCAAAATATGCAATAGCTTACCTATATAGTTTTCTGGAAATTGATAGTCAGAAAATTCAGAGATCGATCGATCCCAACACGAGCGAGGTGTGGGTGGGGGTTAGCTTGAGATGGACATGGTATAGCTAAAATGGAAAGGTTTATTTATCCACAACGATGAGTGACATTTAATGAACTGGTCAATTGAAAGTTCACGGGACTTAATGATTATGAGAGAGAGAGAGAGAGAGAGAGAGAGAGAGAGAGAGAGAGAGAGAGAGAGAGAGAGAGGGAGGGAGGGAGGGAGGGAGGGAGGGAGGGAGGGAGGGAGGGAGGGAGGGAGGGAGGGAGGGAGGGAGGGAGGGAGGGAGGGAGGGAGAGAGAGAGAGAGAGAAGAGAGAGAGAGAGAGAGAGAGAGAGAGAGAGAGAGAGAGAGAGAGAGAGAGGTTTGGTACTATTGTGGCCCTACTCCAGGTGACAGTGTCCCTTTTTCTCAAATGGAAGCAGTGAATTTTCACACTTTATTTATTCTAATGTCGTGTCATACTCAGTATTCGGCCACACAACAGCCCGCCTTGCTAAGAGCTATACAACTAATTGCGAGAGGCAAGGGCATCTGTGAGTGGTCTTTCATTGGCATTCAGCACACATCTGTTGCCAAATCTTTCTTTGATATGATAGAGATTGCATTGACCAATGGCTTCGGTATAAATGTGCCATCTAAGAGGAAAGAGTTTAGGGCATCCCTGTCGAGTCTAAGCGCGGCAGGGGTCTAAAGTGACGGCTGACCGAGGAAGACGTCGGTCGGTTAGAAAAGGATTCCGGGTGATGCAGCAGTTATCTGGTTCGGTCGCCAAATTGAAAGCCCGATAATTGCAGAGTCGACTAATTAAGCAAGCTTAACCTGATCGCAGGCCAAGCGGTCAAAAATGAAATGGGGAGCGGCATTCAAGAAAGACCAGAAAAAGGAGAGCTTAGGAACGTGGCGAACAGAAAGCTCAGCTTTCCATAACCTACGATTGGCTGTTCTCAAGGAGGCTCTAGGCCTGTTAGGACGAACTTGGAGCCCGGTGTCTGGGACACGCCAGTCATCGCTGTCCTAGTCGGGAGCTACGGGAAAGGTGGTTAGAAGTCCACCAGCAACTCTTTTAGGGGAAGTAGTATAGCCGGTAGTAGAAAAATATCACCTCCGTCAACTGGATTTCCATTTAGACAACTGGATTTCCATTTAGACAAATGGCCATGGCCAAGAATATAAAACTCCCGTGTGGACCCCACTATCCGGGAGAACCACAAATACACACAAGAGACCAAGACCCTACACCCATCTGCCAGGGAGGTAGGATTATCCCGACGCTACTACTACCAGAAGCTGAATGCCCATTTAGAGACAAGCCTCCGCAGTGATATACACCACTGATCGCCCACAGGGCCGGCCTCTCTCTATTCTGTGTAGGCTCAGACAAACACGTAGTCTCTGCCAAAGTCGCATCGGCATGATGGGACCACCCATAGGGGCTTCCATCTACCTTGACAACGCTCACCTGGGAGGAGCCTAAAGTGATTAGCATGTGACCCACGACAGACTCTGGCATGTTCACATGTTACGCAGAGAATCTGGTGCTGAGCAGGGGTCTCCAGCAGACAGCCACGGCCTACCCTCTCCACCCCATAGAAGTGGCAGACAGACTCGATCTCTTTACGTGGGTGAAAGCGGTCGTAAATGTTTCTCTGCATGGGGTCGACCCAAGGATTGTACTGGGGGTCATCGCGGAAGTGGGCCCATTTGGCATCCAATATCATGGCAGTTTCAGCACCCTGTGCCACTGCTGTAGACGCCAGCACGAGCAGTATAATGAGAATCATGGCTATATATGAAGAGTTAAACTGAACAGAGTGAACCACTCGAGAAATATCTGTGCCAGATCGAGCCCTGTTCCATCCAGATCGATAATGATCTTCATCCCACCAGGGCCAGGGGCTAGCTGCTTCACTCTGCCGCTGGCTAAGAAACGTAGCTCTAGGACTATATGAGTCATTTGCGGGCTAGTGAGTCTGACTCGCTGAAGCTGTTTAACAGCACCCTTGACTTTGGAGACATGTGACACACCATCTACACGTAGGGTGCCCTCCTGGAGGTTAACAGCTTCTTCTGGTCCATCGAATGGACGACGCAGCAGGAGCTTTCCACCTGTAACCCCGATCCGGTGACCCACCTTCATCAGGGAGACACCTTCACCTATGTAAGTGAGGACGGATGATCCCCGATTGTAGAGCTTTCGAACTGTCCCATCCTTTTTCACAACAGTGGAGAGGGGAGTAACCTCTATGTCAATGACTGCAGGAGGCGTATATAGGGGCAACCATGTTTGCCACTCACCCCAGGTCCAGCGCGGTACCACACTTCATTCTTCTCAAATATGAACTGCAGGTTTTTTGCCAGGGTCAATAGCAGGCCATCATGGGACATCGGCGGGGCACCACTCGAATAGGGTTTGACCAGATGAAGGCTGAGGTCATTATTCAGGGTGTTGATGTCTGCCACCTCTGTATCCGAGAGCTCAATCAACGGATCGAGGATGTACTAGCTCTTCGGGAAATCGTACCGAAACACGATCTTGTGGCCATCTATGTTGCGACCCAGGCACTCATTCGTCACATCCTTGAGGTCTGTGAGCAGCTCCACCGCATCACCGCCAATGGGGGTCGAGGGAGAATACATTTGAGCTTGCTTCGTACTGTAGAGCGAATGACTTGCCATCGCTCTCTTCTACCTTGGCAGCATCAACTGCATACACATCTGCCAGGTCAGCAAGACCAGTCGAGTGAGCAAATATGGGTTTCATAGCATGCTATAGGAGAGGTTTAAACAAGACCTATAACCATGCCAATTGTCCGACTGCTGCGCTCCGGTGGTGAGAATCTAATCTCACCCTCTCTAGAGGGGAGACGGGTGGTACAGTACCATGTAGAATGGGTCCTCTACGAGGAGCCCCAGTGGGGCACAACATACATACACGCTGATGTGCTACATCAACCTCCGGGCAGTGCACACATCAGCTCACTAGTAGAAGTTGGTCGGGGCGTGATAGAGTATTTCCCAGGTGCCAACAGCAACGTATGGAAAGCGATCAATCCTAGCCTGTTCACAACTGTAAATCACCTGTTTGACAGGCCCTCCATTAACATATATGCCAGCACGGATGGGATATCGGATGCCCATTTAGAGTTTACACTCGTATTACTCATTGACCTGACATGATATCATACCAGCATTATCTGCCCTTGGCCGAGATGATGAAGAAAGAGGTTCGCCCCTTCATGACCCCTGCACAGATAAAGACCTTAAACGAACAGTGGCTCGCACTGCAACAAGAAGGAGATCGACTACAGCGGGAGAACTGGTATCAACAGAACACAAGCCTTGCAAGGAGGCGAAGGAACAGTGAAAATTTCTGATAATGGCAGGCCCTCCTGGAGGAGAGTAAGCGGGACGCAGGAGTCTTGACAGACGACGATGAGCTAGATGTCTTCACAGACGCGGATGATCCATAGTGCTGGATGACCTCTGTCTAAGAGACGTCTGTCTCGAAACCAGCAAGCTGGCACGGTTCACCAGGCTCTCCAAAATGGACCCTTCTATGACTCATGAGCAGATTCTGCAGGTGATACAGGTTTAATCTCCAGGTATACTATAGCAAAATCAGAGTGGCGGAAGCAACCAGAAATACACCCCTCCCTGACTGCTGACGAGGGGGTTACAGTACACGGCTGGCGACTCCAGCAGATAGATACCATCAGACAGAATCTCGTCCATGAGGCAGAAAAGTACAGCAGAACGCGCAGGCGATATAAGACAGCCTACAACGTCCTCGCTCGTACAACCACTGCTGCGGGTGTGATTGGAGCCAGTGCTGGGGTGGCAGCTGTGGCCACTCTCGCTACAGGGGTGGGTGCCATCGTCGCCATCCCGCTGGGTGGCGTGATACTAGCCGCCACTGTCTTGGCCATGGGCTTGGGGGTGGGGCAGCGGCAGATCACAAGGAGGCTGGAGAAGCATGCTAAGTACGTGGCATGGGCACAGCGTATGCTACGGGCTATCGACGAGTCTGTCAGCAAAGCTCTCGAGGATGGCCAGGTCACCGATGAAGAGTACCACCATATATTGAAGGTCCAAGCCCTGTACCGCATGGAGAAACATAAAGTGCGACAGCAATACCTCAAAGGCTCAAGCCTTCCTACTGAACCTCACGACAGTCATCTGGAGCAAACCGGCCCTCCTGGGTACACTCTTGACTGTCAGAGCTAACACCATTCTCCATCACAGTGGATGGACGCTCCCGAACCAGCTACTCTGTCAACCCACGAGCGCTGACCAACCGCCCCATCACCATCAAGGATGCGAAGCAAGCTCATACTTGGATGGCTGCGCCAAGCCTCTCATGCTGGAATCAGCAGCTGAACTTTGCCTTGTGGTGTGCCACGGCAGGATGTGGAGTAAGTTCCACCCTGCTTCACTCCTATTCTGGTACTCCTGAAGCTGTGCTCATCGCCAGCTGTCTCAGATTCCACGTGTACTTCACGGTGCGACGAATCCTCCATGAGCTGGGTGCAAGCCTCCCTGATACAAACGCCTTCGACCCACAACTCAACAGTCATAGCGTCTCAGCAGCCAGCAGACTACAGAGAGAATTCAGCGCTCACCAAGACTATTGGTGGCATAGTGGTGACAACAGCAGTCTAGGGTTATGTACGGTGACCCGAGACGTGATTACTCAGGATTCCCCTATCGAACCCCCCGATGAGTAGGCCCTCAGAAGACAGTGACATTCTCGTTCGATCCAGACTCCGACCCTGGAGCGCTGGTGCAAAATATGCACATCACTGGCTTGTGGCAGGACTATCCAGATGTGTGGAAGTACTTTGTCCCACACACCACCTCAGGCCTCACACCACTGTGCTACTGCCTCCTTGCAGCACAGACCCAGCTGCGGCATTCCATAGATGGTGTCAGCGGAGCAGAGGTCCAGGCCATGTTCATCAGTCTCGTTGAGGATATGATCATCGTGGCAGAGCCCAGTAGTCTTATTGCTAAGTTCCAGCATGGGTTGCAGAAGGCCAGTCGCAAACTTTGCTATTTCTCCACACCTACGGTTGATTCTGAGCAACACGATCGTGAACATCAAGGACCTCCAAGTCATGGGATATAACAACATGATAGTCGAGGGGAGTTCCCACGGTGTCCACTTCGGCTTCAACACTGCCATCAATGCACCTACGCATAGACCAAGCCATACAGGCGTTCCAACCCTGACACTGCAGCCAGTCAACACGGCAGCTCCAGGCGCACCGACACTGAAGCCAGTCGACATGACACCACTTCCCATGGTAGCTCTACATGTGGTGTCAGGCCTAACTATCGTGGCACTCGGGATCAGCCTACTCCGCTGCTAGCACATCAGCTATAAGACTATCCTGGCTCTCTACAGTAGCAGTGGTGACAACGGTGAGACACTGAACCAGATTGGCATGCCATACAGCCCATATACCCGCTGCCAACATGTGTAACCCCTAGACCGCTGTTGTCACCACTATGCCACCGATAGTCTGGGTGAGCGCTGAATTCTCTTTGTAGTCTGCTGGCCACTGAGATGCTATGACTGTTGAGCTGTGGGTCGAAAGCGTTTGTATCAGGGAGGCTTGCACCCAGCTCATGGAGGATTCGTTGCACCGTGAAGTACACGTGTCTTCCTCATCCAACGGCTGGATGGTTCTGCAGCGCATCCTTTTTCTAGCTTGTAGTATCACAGAGCCTTGTTCAGCTCTGAGTCCGGTGAGGCCATGGCGGTCTGCAACTGCTGGAACACATCTGACAGATACTCCCGATCCTTGTAGAAACCTTTAGCTCTCAGGAGCTGCTCGACGATACTCCCGCCCATGATAAGGTAATCGAGGAAGCAGATCTGTCCCTTGCCAAATCCTAGATAGAGCTTCACAGCTGTCAGCTCCTCTGTCAGCTCAGCACCGGAGAGCTGAGTGAGCTCATCTGGTGTCTTCTTCTTGTATTAGTTCAACTCCCTCCGGAAGACATCATAGTACTTCTCGCATAGCGTGAGCCCGGACATGTTTAAGATGTCGCAATTGAGAGATGAATATTCCTGAGTACCAACCCGGCCACCTGGCAGATATAGACTGGGAAGATCTTATAAGCTCTTTCGACAGGGGATGCAGACGTTTAACCGCGTTGTATACTCAGTGCTTAAACAATGACGACAATGGTACAGATTGTGAAGCAACTGCCCGAGAGCCAGGTGAGTCTTCAAAAGGTGGAGAACCTGCTGTGAACCAAGACACAGAAGCCACTGACCAAAGCAAAACCTCTGGCAGTCCATGTCGCCAGTAACGTGGTGGCGAATGTGGCCGTGGTGAAGAGATTGCAGGGGGAAATGAGGTTCTTCCTACCGCCACTGTGGCTGTCCTCACTACAATGGTGAGTGGGGTGGCTGCACTGTCTCGGAATAACTCACCCCATCCCAAAGATCGCCCGCAGTGGTGCCTCCTACACTGTTGCTGCCAAGATCATGGGTGAACGTGTTACACCAATGGAGGCTGCGGTTCTAGGCCTAGCAACGAGTGCAATGGCTGAGATCATTGTCACCTACGTTTAACCCCTCTGGATATTGAGAGATGGATCACGAGACCCCTGCAGCATATGATGCATGGCATGCCGGAGGGTGGTGTGTAGCCCATAGTCGAGCATGCGGACTGAGGATCGCCAATGTCCGGGAATGGTGGACCACCCACAAGGCGTGCCCCTGCAGAGAAGGCCAGTACCCTGAGCACTGCTACGTATTCGCTAGGCCGACTGCGTGGTCCTCCTATGCACAACTATTTCACTGGGGGTATGACTAGTAGGTGTAAGCCGTCTGTATATGACTATGATTCTGTCACTCACAGACCTAGAAAACAAAGAGCTAGGCAATCTTGCTCACATGGGCGAGGCACGCCTCGGTTCAGAGGACATTGTTGCCCCTATCTCCTTCCTAGACTTCGATGAGAAGGGAGACCCGCGGGAGATCTGAGGTACCATCTCAGCACAAGATCTCATTGGGAACACTGATATGGTATGACAATTGACCATTAACAAGGCCAAGACTGTATACAAGCGGATGGGCATCAAGGAGAGGGTGACGATGTGAGGTATGCTCGGAGTCGATGAGGCTGGAGCCATCAAGCACAGGACCTGGTTACGGATCTCCTGAAACCACGGAGCTCATTCCGACAGGATGGAGAGAATCTCAAGAATCTCAATCCTCGAGAACACACATGAATCCGGCTGCCATGCAGGATAGGCTGTTCCTCCGGGTGTATACTGAGCAGCTCGCAGATGCGACGATGAATTCTCAAGACTTCATGTCTGGCATGACGAGAATGACCAGGAGCTGAAGCAAACGGGTTCCAACAGCGGATCGTGCATGTGGAGTGAGAACACCAGCAGGTCCAAGCCACAGCTAACCAACGGGTAGAGCTGACATTGCATCGTGGTGCATTGGACTGTGTCACTGTGCGGTCCTGGTTCAGAAGGGAGGAATCATCCAGCAGGCGGATAAGCTAGACGACTTCAAGCTTGTGGTTGCTGGGACCAATGTTTTTGGTGAGGTACGCGAGCTGGCTGATTGCTAGCTCTACAGACAGAGAACTAAGTCATATATGCTTCTGCGACTAACCAGTGGAAGCGACGACCTCGAGTCGGCACTCGAGAGCCGTCACCACCTCGGGAGCAGGGACATCCCACCTGGGCAACCGGCTCAGCTTCAACATCGGAAACCTCATATCTGGGACTCACTCATTAGGTGTGATGGTACTTTACTTTGGCTATGCTACGGTATGCATGTCGAACACATCAGGTATTCAGCAGGAGCGTGCTTAGAGCACGACTCCTGTCGTCACCACTGCAGCTGCCACCACTACTATAAGCTCTGCTGTCTTCTGACCTGTTGATGCTTATAGTCGTGCGTTGGCTCAGATACAGCCTCGTAGTACTCATCGAGACTCTCATTTGCCTCGTTGAGGCTCTGGTTTGCCTGAGCTCGGAGTTGGCGTTGGCGTGCCTCACTCTGGCGCATATGTTCGAGGGCTTTGATGTACTCAAACTTCTCCTTAGACAGCTTCTCCATTGCCTGGTTATGAAGCTCATGCTCGACCTCTGCCGCCTTCTTGTCGGCGAAGCTGAGTCCCCAGTTCGCTAAGGCAAACACACCCGCATTCAAGATTGTGGATGCCATGGTATAGACTACAGTTTAAAGCTACTATATAGCTGTCCCCCAGCGACGCGATGTATGAACCAGAGGCTTATGAAGATCCAGTCGAGGATATAGATGACGAGAACTATGAGGAGGACAATGATCAGGAGGAGGATGCAGACGACTACGATGTAGCGGAGACCACGGGTGAGTATGATGGTGTAGAGCCTGAATCCCGCAAGCTAGTACACAGAGCGAAAGGAATCTATCACACTTACGTAAAAGGTTCTATCGGTCTGCTGGCAGTAGTTGGGGCTCTGATCGCTCTGTTCACAATGAAGGCTGACGAGACGGTCCGCAAGATCGCCAACAATGCTCTCCATGGGGTGGAGAAGATTTCTGAAGCCATACCAGCCATCGCCTCAGGAGCAGGTACGTGCTTCGGAGTCGCAGACCCTTGGCTACCGTACATTGCCATAGCACTCGCGGTCATCTGGGCCACCGAATATTTAAGCCGTACTGTATAAAGATGGAATCTCTGTACAACTTTGTCAAGTCCCTTAACTTCCGAGGGTTGGTCGATAAACTACCATTCAGTGAGGATCCAGCAGAGACTAGACGCCGGTGTATGGAGGTGTTTGGGGAGGTCTTCAGTGATAGTCGAATGAATGATGGCCATCTGTTCATCCGATTAGAGTTCGCCCAGGCCATGCGTGACAGGACGGGAGTGGATGTCAGTCATAAAATCACCCAGGCTGTGTGTGACAGGATGGGAGTGGACGTCAGTGATAAAATCACCCAGGCCGTGCATGACAGGACAGGAGTGGATGTCAGTGATGAAATCCGGGAGTTTCATCTTTCTTGAGGAACTCTACTATCAGCCTGGTGGATATTACCGTGAGCCCCCTCAACTACTCGAAGCTGCACGTCGCAAGTGCCACAACTTCACATTGGAGACATCGTCGATGTTGCCAGCAGGTACAAGGCGGCAGTACCGTTCACAGACAAGTCAGCTGGCCAGGTGGCCCAGGCATTCCAGGGTGTCTACGAGGCTTCAGAAAATCCCCTCCAGTGGCCGGAATTGTTGCAGGTGGATGAGGGTAAGGAGTTCCGAGGGGAGACTTCAGCCCTCATGCGGAAATATGGTGTGGCAGTTAGGCGAGGCGACGTAGGGCATCACCATGCCCAGGCTATTGTTGAGTGGTGGAATCGGACACTGGCAGAGAGATTGTTCCCACACCAATATGCCCAGGAAATGGCCGCACCGAGTGAACGTTCTAGAGTATGGGTGAGAGGGCTGCCTGCTGTGGTGGAGAGATCGAATGCCGAGGTTAGTAGGCTAATCGGGAAGAAGCCGGTAGAGGCTATCAGACACTCTGCTGGTCACAGCTCTAGAGGGGCGAACAAGGGAGAGGAGTGCCTACCACCTGATGCTCTGGTTCAGTACATGTATGAGCCTGGTGAGCTGGAAGGTGGTCAACGGCGTGCAACAGATCCTAACTGGTCGATAGATGTTCACAGGCTTGATGGCCTACACGGTTCTACCTGGCACACCACCACGGAGTGCCTAGGCGACCATTTGTCATAGAAGAGCTTCAACTAGTCCCTGAAGACACACAGCTACCACCCCCTAGGGTGCTAAGATTATACTCGATGGGCTCGGTGTGGACACGATCTGGTATCTCTAATTGTAGTAAGCGGAGAGTCCGAGTTTTTTCCTGCGCATATGTCACGATACCCTGGTTGCACATGCGTAAGCCTCGATTGGTGGCTCTGTCCACTACACCATGGAGGGCGCCATAGAACCTCTGGCAGGAGATGCCATTCTGCTGTTTAGACATTCCCTTAGTCGAGCATTTCACTTGCACGTTTCTGCTGTTCCAGCGGTCTGTATTCTCCACATAGTAGCACTTGGAGCAGAGAGCAATACAACGAGTGCCTTCGAACTCGAGCTTGAACAATCCCGGAGTGTGGTTAGACCATTTGTCCCATGCCAACCAGTCCCATTTACAGGCCTCATACTCCATTTGCATCTCTGGGCTTATCACCTCATCGAGGTTGGAGCCTGCTATGGCGATATAGGCAGAATCGGTGTCCATCTGCAGGTACTCGAAGCTGTCACAAGCTACATAGCGGTAGAGGAAGTCATAGTAGAACTCCAGCATTCGCAGCTTCGCCAGCTCGTATACTGCTATACCCACCTGGAAGGGGCGACGAATGGTAATTTTAGCCTTATGGCTCTGCAAGTCGTAGGAATCCCCAATCTCCTCTAGATCCTCGAACCATGCGCTACGCAAGGCTCTGTCTACTGCTTGTTCATCCTTAGTGAAGCTCGTGTTGGTACGATATTCTAATGCCTCGATCAGCTTCCCATATGCACTGTTACTGAGGAGTTTTAAGAGATCATCCAACAAGGCTTTACGTTTGTCAACATGCCCGGTACGACGTGCCTCAGTAACAGAGTCTACAAACCATTCAAAAGGTTTCTGTGAGGTGTAGCCGTGGGCAAGGTACCTCTTGAGAGTTGGGGCATACAATACCCTCTTCTTACCAGAGAGTGCACCAATGAGCGTGCTAGTTGTAGACTTTTTTCGACCTGTTTTATCAAGGTATGCAAGCATCTCCGACGGTATAGCCTCTTCTGGGATCTCACGATTATAGAAGATGGGAGACATCTCCTCGAACTTTGGCCATAACACTTTAAGTACCTCAATGTCGACCTCAGCAAACACGAATCAATGATCCGCTAACAGATCCTGCTTAAAGCGGTCAATATCGCTGCTTACATGCCCACCCCACTGTCGTACAGTTTCTTTACCACAAGGCATTGCTTGGGCCATGGTTGACAAATACAGGGCATTTGCATCATAACCAAGGAGACGTTGACATACTTGCTTACCTTGGCGAATTCGGGTAACCCCAGCCTCGTGATATCAAGTGAACACAATGCTCGGACCCCAACAACAGCACCCTTTAACATCTCGTAAGCTTCCTTGCCTGGATAGTAAAGGCTAATATCCGGCTCATGTTCAGCAGTACTACGAAGTAAGTACTGAAGCGATTGTCTATACCTCGTTCTGTGTAGAAGTATGGCATCCTCTCTAAGGCTTCAATGAACGTGCTAACATCCAAGTTGTTGTAATATCGCAACCAGTCAGCAAAAAGTCTTCATCCCCAGATCTCTGAAGGTCTGCTTACAAGCTTTCCACTCTGACAACTCAAGAAGGTAACCCCCTTTGAGCTTGGACCACCACACAGGATAATCAGGTTGTCCAGGATAGTCAAGCTTCTCAGGTGAGTCGAACCATGGATAAGGTAACCAGCTCTTCTGTTGCGTGCAACCGTAGGCTTTGATCCATTTCTCATAAGAAACCCCTGGGCCGAGGTAGTTGATTATGTCGAGAAACCTCAGTTCAGGCATAATGAGGAACATTGTCTTGCTTGCTTTCTTGGCGACTTTCACCGTTCCTTTGGATGAAGTAGCAAGTTCATCCACGAAGTACTTCTTGATGAGGTTCAGGTCATACTGCCCAGAGTTGAAGCCAAGCACAGACACCTGGTCACACCATTCATTGATAAGTTGCTGCTGTCGTTTTGGTAACTTGTCCAAGTCTGCGGGTAGATACTGTGACCGAACCCTTGCACGGATCGTGGAGGCTCGTAGTTGGATCTCCTGCATGAACTCTGAGATCAGCACTTTGGAATTAGCATTGCAGAGGTGAGTTGGCGACCTCGCGCTACTGTCTAAGGAGCCACCGACTGACACTGCGATTGGCATGTGGGCACCCTCGATCGTGGGACTCTCTGTAGGGTGTGTCTTGATCCCATCTAGAAGGGTTTCAAAGTCATAGACAATAAAGTGTGGGTATGGTATTGTCCGCACAGGGGTGTGGATGCTTGGACAGCATTTTATACAGCACACCCACTGTACACCGAGTGTGCGTCCAGATGCTCTGAGTGTCTCGTCTCTCGCGACCGTCTTTGATCAGCATCCTCACCTCGCTGGTGTTGTGAACATCCATGCCAGTGACAGCCATGAATCTGGTATACTGTGTCGGCTGTCGGATCATAACCATCTACGGGAGCCCCCTCGATCCACCACCATGACCACACTTTGCCTGGTGTATATGAATTCCATGGTTTCTCGACTCATATTCAATCCAATGAGTAGCCATGGAACTGACCGGTTGGTATGGATAGAAGGCCTTCCCGTCTGGGGACTGCGGTGCTACTACCTTCACCCCAGGGCAATCGATGGTCGTTTTTCTGCCTGTACAGCAGTCAACATGGCGATGGAGACCACATGCATGGGTGAACTGCTGTTGACAGTGCCCACAGCTGAAAGTCTGTGCCAGCTTGGAGATTAATGAAGTTGATGATCGGTTAGTGTGCAGGTTTCCTGGTCAGATGCCAGCTACCCTCTTCAGTGGGCTCATAAACACGAATCCCTATCTTCGTAAATAACTCTACCTTGTCCAGCTGGTCTAGGGACGTCTTTGGTACGTCAGCCACATGCCTGTTCAGGCCATAGAACTGTTTAACAAGCTCTCGTGCAGGAGCTGTACTTCTATCAGCTCTTGCACCCTGCTGGACTGCTAGACATCTCCAGAGGCACATGTTATCTTTGTAGGTATCGAGTGCCACCATTCCCTTCCTCCATCGAAGCCAGACCAGGAGGGGGCCTGTCCCTAGCAGAGGCTGGCGGTCGATGACAACCTCTACCTCAACGTTGATTGATCTCACAAAGGCCAATGCGGTATTGGGCCGATCGATCGTGTCTGGGTCGAGGCGGGCTTGCTCTCTGCCCTCCACCCAAGTCTGGGTCTCTCCTAGTGTATTCATCCAGGGACTTCCTGGTGCATTCTTGTGGAAGAGCATTACCCTGCCATCCTCGATGTGGCGGATTCGATAGGTGTGGGTATACCGAAGGTAGAAGGCATTCTGAACATTCCGCAGCTTCTCCATGATCCGACCTGTAATGTCTCCTTCTAGCCCTCTGAAGAATGTCCAGCATACTGTTCGCCATCCTCTCTCCTCTGTCTCCCTCTCACCAAGACGCGCATTGAGAATCTGCTGACCTTCTCGCCTCATACTCCGGGCTAGGGTTTCAGATCTTGGTCCCCTCATTAATCATCTTCTGATTCGGTCTAGAAGGGGTAGGCGTTCTTGTGGATGGCTTGCCATCCGAGTTGCTACAGCTTTGGCCCGTAAGCTGACATTCGTCTCCTCATACAACTGACGACTCTCACGGAGCAGCTGTGCTTTCTTGTGAGGGTTCCATGGATCCTCAGAGGTGAGCGCCGGAAACCTCCCTGTCTGTTTTGCTCAGGAGAGTCGCTTTAGCAGTGTTGGCGTGTGCAATCATCTGGAGCAGGTCGGCTTTGCGGGCCTTAGAATAGCCTCTAAGACCGAATTGTTTTGCCATCACTCGAAGCTGTGTTACAGTAACCATGATGCAAGTCTATATTTAGATCTTAAACCTTTCTGACTTACAGTAACCCTGATGCAAGGTCTATATATCAGATTTTAAACTTTTCTGAGTGGCGATCAGTACCTGTGGGTGGTGTATATCCCTGTGGATGCCTGTCTCTAAATGGGCGTTCAGACCCTATTATGTGTGGCGATCAGTACCTGTTGGTGGTGTATATCCCTGTGGATGCCTGTTTCTAAATGGGCATTCAGACCCTATTATATGTGGCGATCAGTACCTGTGGGTGGTGTATATCCCTATGGATGCCTGTCTCTAAATGGGTGTTCAGAACCTATTATGTGTGGCGATCAGTACATGTGGGTGGGGTATATCCCTGTGGATGCCTGTCTCTAAATGGACGTTCAAACCATATTATGTGTGGCGATCAGTACATGTGGGTAGTGTATATCCCTGTGGAGGCCTGTCTCTAAATGCGTGGCATGATACGTTTAAGTTCTTCCATAACTAAACTGAACTTTCTCCTGGCACAGACCTTCTTGTAGTTCATTCTGTTTGAATGTTTACGCCCCCCCCCCACCCCACCCCGCATGCTTTACATAGTCCACAGTCTGTATAAATACCTGCCCCACATCCTCTGCACGGCTTCGGCTCAGCAGCAGCCTTCTGAATCTGAGCATTGTGTGTCACACAATATTCTCCAACACAGTTCCTTAAGCATCGAAAAGGCTTACCTTGCATAAGCCATTTGCATGTATCTAAAAGAGGTTGACAAAGGCCAGATCTCTTCTCTCTGAAGCTGATACGTACTGCAACATTGAAGTATGTGCTCTGTGGTCTGTTCTGCTACTCCACAAGGACAAACGGGCGATGTCGTAAGGTGGAACCGCCTGTACATGTGTTGGTTTAGTCTGTTGTGTCCAGTTCTGAGACGAAAAATGGTCACTTGCTCTGGCCTCGAGAGATGATGGTAGGCATCGTCTGATTGAGGTGTTCTATAGTGTGACTTGATGATGGTCTTCATCTCTGTATGGGTAACCATGTTTTCTGTCTTTTGCATGTCTTATAATGCATGTTTGATAGAGTCTATATCAAGATCTTAAACCTTGGGCTGATGGGTGTAGGGCCTGGGTATGTATTTGTGGTTCTCCCGGACAGTGGGGTCCACAAGGGAGTTTTATATTCTTGGCCATGGCCATTTGTCTAAATGGAAATCCAGTTGTCTAAATAGATTTCCAGTTGAGGGAGGTGCTCATGGTGATGGTATTTTTCTACTACCGGCTATACTACTGGGGACGCTCCAAGTGCGGTGCAGTGGGCCTAGTTTTAAGGAAATGCCTTTTGGTGGAAACATGCGTCGTCGATTGCAATGCTATTATATATACATGTGGTGGCTAAGGTGGACGTCCTACTTGATAATATCACCACGTGCAATGCTAATATGTGTCTTCAGGTCGAGCTGAGCATTAGATCGCCGTCCGAATTTGGTGGCTCTTCGGATCAGATTCCAGAGGATGGTGTTATTTTTATTTAATTCCTACCGTACTACTGTGGCGAGTAGCGTTAACTCCAATCCTTAAATAAGTTATCATTAATCCTTGGCATCGTGTGATTACACACATGCACACACGTGTAAAGGCGGTGGGTGACTAGGGCTAACTCCAGTCCTAAAACGAGTTATCATTAAACTTGATAAAACATGGACATGAATGCGCATGCAGACCCATGCTTGCATACATCAGAAAATTAGGATTAGGTAAAGATGCATTACCTCCGAGATATAAATAAATTTGAGAATTTTCAGTATTTTGGCTGGAATGTTATGGTCCCAGCTATATAGCTATAAATCTACTATACGGAACCATGTCCATAAAACGCTTCCGGTGGGTGAATACTCAAAATTACGAATTTCACAAATAGAAAATATGTAAACACAAATCTGAAGGTCGCCTGCATCTCCAGTTCGCAGAGAACCCAGAGTATGCAAAGAACACAGAGTATTTGCTACTTATAGCGGTGGCTTGAGATTCATCGCTGGTCCTGTATAAACCAAAAATATTATTATGCAACTTATTTGTTTGATGTCACGCTAGAATTTTACTGCACACGGTTAGTTGCTGAACATCAATTATGGTATGGTTTCTGTTTTGTTATGATGGCTTATTCCTACGTTTTATGCTGTTGAGTTTGTAAGTTAAATTCTATCGCAGTGAATACTTTAGCATATTTTACGTCCTCTGGTTTCTATATTTTGGCAGATGTTTACGTTGTCTTGTATCAAACAACAATCTTCTAGGGCCGCACAGTCGATAATGAGCTGGGTGAGTAATTTGGAATCACTGCTTATGGATCTCCAGCTAGATTCTCTTAGGAACTGTATAATAAATGACTTGATCTCCAGGAAATATTTGACTCTGTGAATAAAGAGGGTGTTGCACTTTAGTATAAGCCCGATTGCTGATGCCCCCTAATTGTGTTACAGTATTTTCAATTGTTAAGTTAAGTTAAGTTAAGTTGTTTCTGACTGCAGGTTTACACCTCTATGGTCAGATCACAATGCTCTGTGCTGTTACTTCCAGTTTCTAGTTGTGCAGTGTAGTCATATAGCAATGTTTGGTTTCGCCAGTATTTGTCAAGCCTAGATTTAAAAGTGTAGACCGATAGCTGATTCCACTACATGGCTATCAGTGCCGTGTTTGAGGCCCCGCAGCACCCGCAGTTGCGGGTGGGGTGTGGGTGGGGGAGCGGAGGGGGGAGGTGGGGGGGGGGGAGGGGGGGGGGGGTTGGGCCGCACATCCACTAACAAGGGCACTGATGGCTAGGCAGCTTATTCCAAACCTTCGCAGCCCGGAGAGGAAAGCAGTTCTGTCATAGCTCTAACCTTACCCTTGACTAGAATATCTTCCTACCACGTCTCGTGTTGCCTCATCCTGCTCGACCACATCTTTCCTTAGTTAAACTATGCTTCCTGTTTCTGGGCCATCCGGTCATATACCATGTAGCATTTTATAGACATCAATCATGTCTCCTCGGAATCCGCGGGTAGGTTGAGCATTCCAAGCCTGTATTCATAGCTTAAGTTTCTTAAGTCTGGTATCTGCTTTGTAGCTCTTCTCTGGACATAGTCGATTAAGGTTATCTAAGATTTTTTGTATTGACTCCATACTGATGTAAATTGTAACTTGTAACTTATCTTAACCCCTTTATAGGAGAGCTGTCTATGCTGTCGTCTCTCTAACCCGCAGCAACATTCCCAGTACTATTTTATTTATTTTGATTTATTATTTATTATTTTCCATCACCTACCATCACTAATTACCACATCGGGATGTCACTGAGATCAGAGATGACAAATTCAACTGTGGTATACTGCATATATAAACTCTTTTATTGCCATTCTAAATTCCAACAGTTATCATGAACCATTTTATATATGTACTTGTACACTATCTGGCAGCCATGTTGTTTGCACGTTTTTACTGTTTAGGGCTTCTGCCATATTTTTATCTTTTCCCAAGTATTAAAGTTAGTTAGTTTTCATTGCATGTCTTACTTCTGTAGCTCGCGGGGGTATGCGCTGGTCTGCCATGTTGCGCCACTCCGCTGCACTGCATGTACAGGATGCGCAGAAGGGCTGGTTAGCTGCGGTTCTCAGGGTTGCAGATCCCGTATCTTGTTACTCCGGAAGGTACAAAGACCGGTCTCTAGAGCCGGTGGAACGTTCACGTTCCAGTGGTGGCCGTGCGACCATTGCCGCCGAGATTGAACCTCACAGTCTCGTTCCAACAGTTGGTGTCACCAGTATGATGGGCCATTAACTAATTTAAAAGTTTGGACACGATGATATAATTCAAGAGTCACAATAATAACTATATAAACCATGCTACTCGTTTGAAAGTAATGAGCAAATAATACAGTATATAGAGCTATCCGGTGTTCTTTCTATGTGGACTCGTCGAAGGTACCACACAGACTCGTAAATCCACAGAGGTATCTGCGAATGGGACCATCGCTACGAGGCTACTTAATAGTTTAATATAACCCAATTACACACGCACGCTTACACGCACGCACGCACGCACGCACGCACGCACGCACGCGCGCGCGCGCGCGCAGGCAGGCAGGCAGGCAGGCAGGCAGGCAGGCAGGCAGGCAGGCAGGCAGGCACGCACGCACGCACGCACGCACGCACGCACGCAGGCACGCACGCACGCACGCACGCACAAATATTGGTGTTGCGAGAGGAAAGTGCCTTGCGCGGGCCTCTGTCACAGGAAAATGCCTTCAACGCTGAAGTGGAAGAAAAGAGCTGGCAAAAAGGGCCACTCTTTTGTTCAAACTAAAAGCTAAGTGGTGGTCAATCCTAGTGAAGCCATAATTAATGTTATGCTCACTGGTTTACATGAAGATGGGTCGGGTGATTTCCGAAGAATTCACAAGTCCCCGTCTTATGTAGGTCCAATAATACTGTATTGGTAGTTGCCACTTTATTTATGCGGGCCTTCTGCTACATTCTAACCTACCATTTGGTTATTAGATACAACTTCAAGCTTTGTCCGCAACTGGCAGTGATTCGTCCCTATCTTTAGACATAAACACGATTTAGAAAGCGCAACATCATTTATGGCGAGGAGTAAGAGGCAGATATCCATCGCTAGTGACCTTCCTGTATGAGACTGGTGGGTTCTAAGACCTCACCCAGACACTACAACGAGTTGGATGGAGATCTGCATCTCGTCCGTCACCCGTGTGTTGCGGAACTAACATATTACCTGTCATTAGGGTTAAGTTCCAGAATGCCCAGAGATGCACTGCATGCCAGTGTCACATAATATATAATATAATTTCTTTTCGCAGTGCTTCCTACATTGGTGGGGGACTCTAAACTAACTGGTATCTGAAGATACTGGGGGAGGTGTATGTAAATCGGCACTTTAGTTATCACCACTCAGAAACCCCAATAGTCTCCCAGAGTCGGATCCTGCTAATGTGTCGATGGGGAATCTAGACAATTATTAAGCCTTGCAGCTGGAAGAGCATAGAAAGAGACAATCACTCGCTATTAATAAGAGGCCCTATGGTAGTTTTGCCAATTTTATACAACCTAGCCGGTGTGTGGTGTTACATATCCACTACAGCCAGAAAAGAGGCATACACAATGTGTCTCTTATGGGAAGATTGCCCCTAACTACTTTAAACCTGTCTTATCGAGCTAGAATAGCCAGGTTTAGTTGGTCACATGTTGACCACATGTCAGGCTCGATCATTTGGAGCATGATCAGTGACCTCAGTGTAAAATTGATGCTGGGGGAATATAGTGATGCGGATATAATGTTGCTGTATCGCATAGCCTAGCGTACTGCATCCTGCAGTTTTCATATAGAAACAAAACATAATAACTAGGATGGCGACTTGCCAAATACACAACTAAGGAATACAGTGCTAATGATATATTACAGGTCATAGGACCTTACCGTGCTGTTAGTTGAGAGCACATGGAAATAAAGATAATATACACAGTAACAAACAAAGTATAAAAATGCGGTCAGAAAGACTGGGTAGGTACCTATTATGGAAAAAATAATATGCACTATGGTATAGTTACTTGAGTACCTATTGGTCATCAGTACAGTAAGAGTTCGTAAATCACGGAAATTGATACGCTACAGTTGAATAGCACGAGATGGCACGATCTTGAATGCAGGGAAGATTTCCGCAGGCAGACTGTTGATGCGGCTCACTCTACAGACCGTGAAGAAGAACGGTTAAGAAAGATGTCCACTAGGTAGTCAGAAAGTTTGAAAGTTGCCCATTAACAGGGAGGGCCATATTTGTAATTAAATATGAATGTACAATAACTGGGTACACGATGCAGGATAAGTCGCATAGCTCTTGCGATGCACCGAGCAGAGTCCCACAAGACTGTGGTCTAAAAGTTAATTAACACACAGGACATGCAGCGCAGAAGTTTGATACCACTTTTCAGCGTGGTCCAGCAAATCCGACAAGTTATCCACCAAGAATCACCATCAGTTCTACATTCCTTGGAATAACATCGGGCCCGCAAAGCCCATTCACAGGAAACTCCTTTAAGACAGTTCCGGAAAGGGAGTTCTTATATTAATTTATTGTTGCTCCAGGATGGCCGTCAGGGAACATCCAATATTCGTATCACGGATGTCTTTAAGACTGCTCACCGGCGCAGGAGATCTCAAATCCGAAAGTCACTGCTGTGATGAGGTACCACAGTCAGTTAGCAGTTCTCCCGCGTCTAGCACTGCATTGGTCCAGCAGTCATCTTGATGGGTCGGTTTCCACGCTGATGATGTTCTCGATTCTCGTTTTCTCTTTTATACTACTCATGATGTCAGAGGCAGGACGCTCCAGCCAATCGGAGGGCAAGCAGTAGCCAATCAGCGTGCAGCTAGAAGTGGTGACGTAGCTATCACAGCACATTCCCCCATTCATTTAATGCCTACACACGAATACGACGTCAAAGCAATATTTTGAAGATAATTTAAACGGGGACTTTTAATGATAACCCGGCCATTTCCGGTCTGATTCTAAAATGGTAAAAAGTTCTGTAATCCTCGTTTCATTCTGGTCCTGATCAGTACCAAGAACGACGAGAATAGTGCAATTTAAGAAAAGCACGAGTACCAACTCGGTACACTATAAGCATGCACTCTCTCCCAATCCTGACACGTGTTGCCAGGGAAGCTCTGATGCGCGCTACACATTTTTACGGACTTAGCCATTTTAGTGAAACCTCTCTTGTAGGACCTTATACACGCGTACTATCCTACTCAGGGGGGGGGAGGTGCTTGGAGCGCACTCGGAACGGTCGTCCCGCACCCAGTATATCTGGGACGATCCGTACCCAGCTGGTCGATCCGTGCTACACCTCGTAATATACTTTTGGCGACGAGGCAGACGAATTTTTGCATGCGATGCAGGTGTTATTGCTTTCTACTGCCGTATTACTGCTGATTGCGTTGGATGCATTTGCACTGCTGTTACCGTATTTTCCATACTTTGCACGCCATTGGAACCCTGTGTAAACTGCCAGACATTGGAAGCCTGAGTTACGAAAAATATGCTACATATATAATTAACTGTTGCAAAAATATAATGCTACTATTACTACATTGAGATTAAAATACAAAATGGCTGATGATTTCGTAGTACCAATTCCCAAGTTTAGTGGAAGAAAAGAAGACTTTTCTACATACTGTGATCGTTTTATTTCATGCATGGATGCGAACAATATTGCAGACGAGAAGCGTCATGTGCATATACTTATATCGTCAATGGTAGATGATTTATTTAAACTTGCTCATGATTTGTTTGCACCTACAAAAGTGGCAGACAAAAGTTTGACTGACATAATTGATAAACTTAAATCACATATGATGCCTAAACCAGATGTTATTATGGCACATTGTATCTTTAATCGCCGAAATCAACCCGAATCAGAAAGCGTAAATGCATATGTTGTGGAACTGCTGATGATGGAAATGATGAAATGGTTACATTCGAGGTCGACACTGGCTCTGCTGTCACATTAATTAGTAATAATGCATACAATGAATCACAAGCACTTCACAAATTGCCAATACACAATAGTTCTACAAAGCTACGTTCACTTAGTGGGGAACCTATTGCTGTTAGAGTGGAAATGCATGTTGATGTTTCTATTGATAACTGTATGCATAAGAATTTGCGACTATAATTACAGAGGGAGGTTGGCCTCTTCATTGCTTGGGTTGGACTGATTGAATTTTATTGAACCATGGTGCCATGCTATCAATTCCAATATTAATGCAGTGGAATTCGATATGGAACTTCAGGAGCTGATTGATGAACAGTCAGTTGTTTTCCAAGATGAGTTTGCGTGATGTCAAAGCAGCTCTTGAAATTCAGCTGATGCTAAACCTGTTTTTTGTAAAGCATGTAATGTTCCATTTGCGCTCCGTGCTAAGGTCGATAATGAAATTGATCGCCTTGAAAATTAATGTATTCTAACTAAGGTTAAACATTCATCTTGGGCTACCCCGGTAGTACCAGTTATCAAACCCTTTGGTAACATTCGTCTTTGTGCCGGTTATAAAATAACATTGAACAAATATGCCAAAAATGAAACATACCCAATTCCCAAAATCGATGAACTGTTCACTAAATTGCGTGGAGGTCAAGAATTTACAAAATTAGACTTGCGGCATGCCTATCAGCCAATTGAACATGATGAGAAATCATGTGAGCTTACTACGATTAACACAAGTAAAGGCCTCTATGCGTACTCTAGAATCTCATTTGATGTCAGCACAGCCCCAGCACTCTTCCAACGCATAATGGAAAACATGCTCAAGGGCATTCCATATACTGCTGTATATTTTGACGATATTGTTGTTACTGGTAGAGACCAGTTCGACCATGTGCATAAACTTGAATCAGTTTTGAGTACAATAGAGCAAAATGGACTACAGTTACAGAAGGAAAAATGTAAATTCTTCCTACCACAAGTTGAATTCCTTGGTTTTGTCATTGACAAAGATAGGCTACGTCCCACTCCTGCTAAAGTTACTGCGATACATAATGCATCTCCGCCTATGAACACTACTGAACTTCGTGCATATTTAGGATTAATGAATCACTATGCCAAATTTCTTCCCCGTGTTTCATTGCGGCTAGCTCCATTATACCATTTACTCCCGAAGGATGTAAGAGGGGAATGGTTGAAAGACTGTAATATTGCATTTGAAGAAAGTAAGCATGACTCAACAAGCGACAAATTGCTAGTTCATTATAATGCGGACAATGATCTAGTATTGTCATGTGATGCATCTGTGTACAGAGTAGATGCTGTATGTCAACATCGAATTAATGGTAAGGACCGTCCAATTGCTTATGCATCGCGAACATTAACTAAGGCAGAGCATAATTATTATCAGATAGAAAAAGAAAGGCTGGCTACCATATGTGGTGCTGGCAAATTCCGCCAATACTTCTTGGGATGAGTATTCACAATTGTTATGGATCATTGTCAGCTTTTGTCATTGTTTTTGCCATCCAAATGAATCCCAGATATGGCTGCCTCACGAATTAAGCGTTGGTCATTAATCTTGTCAACATTTCAATATAACACTGAATACCGTTTCTTCTAACAATAATGTTGTTGCTCGTGGATTATTGAGGTTGCCCTTAAGTGCTACAGGTTCGCAAAGACACAATGACGAAGAGCGTGTGATACTTATTAACACAATTGATACAAACTTGCTTGTTACATCTAAAGACATTGCGAATGAACAAAGAAAAATTCTTTATTGCACCATGTTTATCAATACATTATGGAAGGTTGCCAGAGCACTTAGACCCAGTGTGTAATATTGACTTAAAACCATACTTTGATAAGCGAACAGAGCTTTCTTTAGAACAAGGGTGTATCCATAGGGAGTTGCGAATTGTTATTCCCAATTCACTAAGAGAGTCATTGCTCCTAGAACTACACAGTGAACATGCCGGTGTCATCCGAATGAAAGCAGTTGCATGTTCAATATTCTGGTGACATAGGTTAGACTCTGAACAGAGAATACACTTCAAAGTCCTCTGCCTAACCTATTAATGTATCATATCTACAGCACCAACCTACCTTTCAGAACTGCTAGAAACGTACACGCCAAGCAGGCCACTTAGGTCTGCAAATCTAAACCTGCTTAAAATTCCGAAAGTTAAATAAAAAACCTATGGTCACAGAACATTTGCTTTTGTTGCCTCTACAGAATGGAATGATCTTCCAGCTAGTCTTAAATCTTCATCCACTCTAGCTATATTTAAATCAAATCTTAAAACGTTTTTGTTCCGTCAGGCATATCCAACTGCATGATTATTTTATTTTATTATTGTAAGCGCTTAGAGCACGCAATATTTGCGTGGAATTATAGCCCACTATAAATATCCTATTATTATTATTATTATTATTATTATTATTATTATTATTATTATTATTATTATTATTATATTGAGCTAATGAGCCAAATTTGCTCTGATTGCCAAGAAGAATCATCATTACATGCATCTGTGAAGGCTACTACATGGAAGTGGCCAACTGCTCTGTGGAAAAGATTGCATATTGACTTTGAATGGACATTTCTAAATCAGTATTACTTTGTTGTCGTTGATGCCCATTCTAAATGGATTGCTGTATTTACGATTAACTCAATGGCTACTATACTGCTACAATCAAACACCTTCGGACATTATTCGCTACTCATGGTTTCCCACAACACATAGTGAGTGAGAATGGCTCACAATTTACATCCAGTGAATTCCAACAATTTCTAAAAATAAACTCAATCCACCATACCCTACCTGCCCCAAGTCGCCCAGCTACAAATGGCCAAGCTGAAAGGTTTGTCCAAAATTTTAAGAAAGCACTTAAGAAAATGAAAAACAACTCGGGAGATGTTGATGAGAAGATCAGTAGTTATTTGCTAACCTATCGGACCACGTCACATGCTACATCAAGGAAACCCCCATGTGAACTGTTAATGCACAGGCAATTAAGAACTAGACTTTCTGCTATGCGTCCATCTCCAGATTCCTTAGCCCTTCCAAAGGAGACTATTGATGACAATTTCTGACAGTTTTCTGTTAGTCAACCCGTGTTTGTTTTGAATTTCAGTGCATGAGGTCCGCGCTGGGTGCCAGCTGTAATTTTAGAGACATGGTTGTTGAAATTACTATGTTTTAGTAGGTGATCACATATGGAAAAGACATGTTGACCAGATTCGTGCCAGGAGCTTGATTAATGACATGAACATGAATGACTTTTTGAATCTGCATGTTGATACAATGCTGACGACAAGTATCCCAGATACTGCTAACAAATAATACCATACTGAGGTGACATATCCTGTGGATCCAGAACGTACTATTCCAATTCCTGAGGTATCGGGTCTCGGAAACACTCTGTCAGGCGGAAACACTCCGCCTGAAACTTACGAATCAGCACACATGGATGATCCGCCTGTCAGCAGAACCCTGTGTCATTCCAGGAACCCACCTAAACGTTTGATCACTGAGATATAGTATCTTTGACAAAAAGAACAAACTTTGAAGGACTTATTAAATGTTTGCTCTCAGCAAAATTTCATTTATGGGAGGGCATATGTGGTATACTGCATATATAAACTCTTATATTGCCATTCTAAATCCCAACAGTTATCATGAACCATTTTATATATGTACTTGCACACTATCTGGCAACAATGTTGTTTGCACGTTTTTACAGTTTACGGCCTCTGCCATATTGTTTATCTTTCCCCAAGTATTAAAGTTAGTCTTAGTCTCGTAATATGCTACATCAACGTAGTGTGAGTCCACGCCGTCAGCCATGGTGATCAGGTTTAGCCGCCATCAGGTAGTATCCATCTTCACCTCCTATATAGGAGAATCGCGAAACGCGTAATAAATGTCCTGTGAATCCTATTATTGCCATCACCAGTGTGTTTATATAAGAAAAAACTTTATAAAATTACCGCCACAACACATCGTATGAAAAAGGAATCTACATCATCTGCATGCGTTAGTCTTGAGTCTACATGGCTGACAACTGACTTTCCTATCAGAGCGTATTCACAACTGAGCTCACAATACAGGGCCTGGCACTCAGAGTGAGTTCTTTTATATCACTGCCATGGCACAGACACCACATGAGATGTGTCCAACGGGTTTACTTCCCCTTCGAAGGACAGGGAAGTGCACAGGTTTTTACATCTATTACTTACTTATTGTTACTTATTGTTGATTTCCAGTTCAGGCTCCTACAGAGATCCTCTTCACTGGACTCCAGATCTTTATTTACAATATTTCCTTTTTGACTTATCATACAGAATATCTGGTTTTCCCAATATTTATATAACCTGTTTTTTGAATGTGTTTAGTGTTTTGGCTAAAATAATATGGTTAAAGATGTTGTTCCACAGATTGGTGTAGCATGTACAGTGAATGAGTTTTTGCGGAGCGATGTCCTGGGTCTTTGTGGATATATCTTATTTAATTTCACCGGTTGCTAGATTTTGATGGCATGTCATTCCAAATTTTTATCAAATCACATGAGCTTGGATCATACTTCCCACTGGTCATCTTGTACATCTCTATCACGTCTCCTCGAATGCGCTTACTGTAACTCAGTGTAGGGAGCTTCAGTTTCTTGAACCTTTCCAGATAGCTTAAGTCCTTCATTCCAGGTAGTTGCCTGGTTGCCCTCCTTTACACAGATTCTAGTTGTTCGATGTGTTTGATTTTGTATGAAGCATAGACGGAACTAACATAATCTAAGTGCACTCTTACCAGGGCTTTATATAATGGAATGAATGTCTTCTCATCCATGTATTGAAAGGCTCCCCAGATCATTGCACACATGGATGTTGCCTTTTTTGCTTTTTCACTGATATGCTTCTCGAAAGAGAGCTCTTCGTCAATTATTACACCTATGTCCTTCTCCTTTTTAGCCATTTCCAGAGATGTCCCTTGTAGCTGATATTTGTAGTCACTGTCTGGACTAATTATTCCGAAATGCATCAACTTGCACTTGTCAGGGTGCAAGCGTAAGAGCCATGTATCACTCCACTGTGATAGTGTTTCACGGTCGCTTTGCAGGATCTCCATGTTTTCTTTAGATTTGATTGTGTTGAAAATTTCTGTGTCATCTGCAAACAGAATTAAATAACTGGTAGATCATTGATAAATATAGCAAATAACAATGGCCCTAGAACAGATCCTTGCGGAATTCCAGATGTGGCGTCAGCCCACGAAGATGTTTTTTCCGTTAATCTGTACTCGTTGTTTCCTATCATGTAAGAAGTTTGCTATCCAATTTAATACTGGTCCTACAATTCCATATGCTTTCAATTTTTCGATAAGCCTTCTATGTGCCTTTTGATAGTCCATATTTGCACAGTCTGTTGACGTCCCTTCATCGATGGCCTCTGTCCATATATCTAGCACTTTTAGGAGTTGTAGTGCCGTAGACCTTCCCACCATGAACCCATATTGCTTGTCCATATAGAGATCTTGCTCCTTCATATACTTGATAACATGTTCCTATATAATTGTCTCCAACACTACATATAATTGAGGTACGGCTTACTGGTCGGTAGTTGCTGGCTAAATGGTTGTTCCTTTTTTGAAAATCGCACTAATTTATCCCTTCTTCAAGCTGCTCGGCACTTCTCCCATTTCCACTGATTGGTTAAAGATCTTTGTTAATGGCTTAGTTATGGGTGCGGCCACCTCTCTTATAAATTTTGGATGGAGTTCACTCTGGGAGATTTTTTTGGTTTAAGGTTTTTGAGCAGCTTACATAACTCACTTCTTCTTAGGACTTCTTAGGATTTAACTGTGGACTCAGGCTATTACTTAGTCTCTATGGCCACCTCAACTTGTGTATATGTTTCATGTTCCTGTATTCCCAGTTTCCGATACTTTGACGTGAACTCAAATTTCATATCCTGATTTCCCCAGAAACTATCAAAGACTTCTTCAAAAGCAAAGACAGTTTTACAGTATACAATTTCTTCAGGAATGCTGTTCCAGGTATCTACCACTCTGTTAGTGAAGGGATATTTCCTTAGGTCTGTCTTACTTTGTTGCTTGACTATTCTCAAATTATGGCCTCTTGTGCTTCTCTCCTCTGTCACAGTTAGGGTCCTTTGCCACCTCATGGTCCTAATCACCTCGGGTGATCTTATAAACCTCAATCATCTGTCCTCTGAGTCTCCTATAACACATTGTTGGCATCTTTAACCTTCTCAATGTCTCTGCATATGTCATGTTCTTTAGCGCTGGTATTTGCTTTGTTGCCCTTCTTAGAACGTCTTCTATTAACTCAACATCTTTCTTCTTGTAGGGTATCCATACCCTAAAGCATATTCCAGATGCGGCCTCACCATTATATTTATATATATGTTGTAAGACCGCAGATCAAGGCATAATTCCACAACCTTGGAAATGTAGTGATGTTACTCCAATCTTTAAAAAGGGAAGTAAATGACACACGAGTAACTACAGACCTATCAGTTTGACCTCCATCTGCTGCAAGGTAATTGAATCAATTGTAAGCGATAACATAGTAGAGCATATGATGGCTAACAATCTATTCTCACAACAGAAGCGTGGTTTCATGAAAGGGAGGTCGTGTGCTACCCAACTCCTATCAGTCATGGACACTTGGACGAATATGCTAGAACATCACAGTCTTGTAGATGCTATTTACTTCGATTTTCAAAAGGCCTTTGCACGGCCCACACGCCAGACTGCATCCCAAACTAAATAGTTATGGAATAAGGAATGTGGGTAAGGGCCTTCCACCAAAACCGAAAGCAAATAGTGTGTTTTATAGCACGGTCAACCGGATGGGTACCGGCCATCCCAGCTAAGTTGGGTATGGAATGGCCATTCCGGATTCGCTCCAAGCACGCGCCTCCCCCCCCCCCCATGAGTAGGATAGTATGCGTATATAAGCCCTATGAGAGAGGTTTTCGTTAAAATCTGCTAAGTCCGTTAGAACGTGTGGTGCACATGCGTGCGCATCAGAGCTTCCCTGACAACACGTATCGAACAATACCCTTCTCGTTGTTCTTGGTACCGATCAGGACCGGAATAAAACGAGGATTACAGAACCTTTTACTATTTTAAAATCGAACCAGAAATGGCGGAGTTATTCGCAAAACGCCCGTTAAATTATTTTCAAAATATTGCTTTGACGTCGTAATCGCATTTATGCATTAAATAGATAAAGAATGTGCTGTGCACGTGATATCCACGTCACCACTTCTACCTGCACGCTCATTAGCTACTGCTCGACCGCCGATTGGCTGAGGCACCTACCTCTGACGACACGAGTAGTATAAAAGGGGGTGAAAAATCGAGAATCAGGAGCATCACCGGCGTGAAAGCCGACCCGTCAGGAGGACTGCTGGACCTGCGTGGACTAGACGTGTGCAACTGCTACCCTACCATGATTCCTTCATCATTGCGGTGCCATTCGGATTTCAGTTCACCCACGCCGGTAAGGAGTTCTCGACTTTCCGCGATACAAGTTTTTGGACACTCCCGGACGGCCATTTGGGGGCAAAATAATTAAAGTAATAACTCCCTCATCTGGATTTTCCTAGTGGAGTCATTCCCTGGACAGGCTGTGCGGGCCCAAATTTAATTCTACGGAATGTAGAGCTGATGGTGATTCTTGGTGGATGACTCACCGGATCTGCCGACCATGCTGAAAAGTGGATTCAAACTTCCGCGCTGCATGTCGCGTGTGATTATTAACTTTTGGACCACAGTCTGGTGGGACTTTGCTCGGTGTGCCGCAAGAGCTATGCGACTTATCCCGCACCGTGTGCGAGTTATTGTACATGCATAAGTAAATATATATTAGCCCTCTCTGTTAATGGGCAACTCCAAACTTTCATACCGCCATCACTGGATGGAAACTTTACAACCAACTGTTTAAATTATGTAGCAGATAAAAGACTATCTAATGGACATCTCCTGAACCGTTCGATTACACTGTCCTGAGAATGTGACGTATCCAGCCTGCCTGTGGAAGCTTGCTTGTGGATACCTGCCTGCGGGAGCCTGCTTGTGGATACCTGCCTGCAGAAATCTTTCCAGCATCAGAGAACGTACCATCTCGCACTATTTATATATTAGCACCTCAATTTCAGTGACTCATGAACTTTTTCCATACAGATGAACAGTAGGTACTCAAGTAGCAATACTATTGAACATTTAATTATTTCCGTATATGGTACTGATGACTAATAGACCGCATTCTTATAATTTCTGTTTTACTGTGAATATTATCCTTGTTTAACTAACAGCACCATAATGTCCAATGACCTGTGATACTTTATTCTAATCATAATCATCATGTGTATTAGTTAGTTATGCATATGGCAAGTGGCCATCTAGTTAATATGTTTTGTTTATTTATAAAAACTCTAGACCACAGTATGCTCGGAAATACCATACAGCAACATATATATCCGCATCACTATATTCCCGCACCGAGGTAGCTGATCATGCTCTAATTGCTCGAGCCTGACATGTTGCGGACTAAACCTGACTATTTAGCTCGATGGGATAGGTTTAAAGTGATTAGGGACAATTTCTCCGTGAAAGACACTTAGTCTCTAAGAGGCTGGATGCCTCTTTTCTGGTTGTTGTGGTAATGTAGCCCCACGCACCGGCAAGGTTGTGTAAAATTTGCCAGTTACCTTAAGGGCCTCTACTATACATTGAGTTATGGTCTCTTTCCACGATCCACCAGCCTCAAGACTTATTAATTGTCTGGACTCCCTATTAACACCTTGGCCGGAACTATCAAAGGTTTTTGAGTGGTGATGGTTAAAGTGTCGGTTTACATACATTTCCCCCGCGCCCCCCCCCCCTCCCCCATATCTTCGGATACTTGTTAGTTAGATACCCCCGCCAATGTCGGAAGCACTGCAAAAACAAATAGTTTAATATGTGAGTTAGTTAGTTAGGTACTGGCCAGCAGTGCAATTCTGGGCATTCTGGAACTTAACCCAAATGACAGGTCAAATGTTAAATCCATGGGGCACGGTGATGGACGAGATGCGGATCTCCATCGAACTCGTTGGAGTGTCTGGGTGAGATCTTGGAATCTGCCATACCCTCACGGGAAGGACACTCACGATGGATATCCGTCTCTCTATCCCCACCATAAATGGCATGGCACTATCCAAGCTTGCTTGTGTAAACTGTAACCTTTGTCCTGGTGATGTTATCTGTGGTTGTGGGACAGGGCAATCAGATTATTAGCTGATTCGGGAGCCTTGCTTCATAACATGTACGCACACTATCCTTCAGAAGTAGATGCTATGAAGGGCAACCTACGGGAAACTGAGCATCTGCGCCTGTTGGATAAATGTATCTAAAGTTAGTTAGGACTCCCAGCCACTTGCGGCCAAAGATTGTATTCATTTAGAAAAACTAATTGGTAGGTTAGAATGTAGCAGAAGGCCCGCATAAATAAAGCAGAAACCACCAAAGCAGTAACTTTGGAACTACATAAGACGGAGACTTGGGAATTCCTCAGAAATTGTTCATCCTGTCTTCACGTAAATCAGTGTGCATCGCATTAATTATGGCTTCACTAGGATTTTCAACAGTTAGCATTTTCTGATTGAACAAAAGAGTGACTTTCCTCTTGCACCAACAATATTTTCTTTGTGTATGCTAGGGGTATATTAGTTTATATTAAACTACCGAGTGACTTCGTTACAGTGCTTTCTTGCGGGGATACCTCTGCGGATTCAAGGATGTGTGTGGTACCTTCGGCAAAACCACGTGGAAAGAACACCGGATGGCTCTATGTTATGTATTATTGTGCTCATTACTGTCAAATGAGTGATATTGTTTGCATAGTATATAAATTTGTTTGATTATTAACATCTTGTCCGTTACTCTAAATTAGAATGGACCGACATACCGGTGACACGAACAGTCGGGATGAGACTGTGTGGTTCAATCTCGGTGGCAATGGTCGCATGGCCCCACTAGAAGCCGGTCTTTGTACTTTCTGGAGAGATGCGATAAAGGGTCCGCAACCCTGAGAACCGCAGCTAACCAGCCCTCCCACACATCGTGCATTTGCGGTGCAATGGAGCGGAGCGACATAGCGGAGCGATGGTAGAATTGGAAATACATGTAGGTTTAGCTTCAAAGTTGAAGCGCATAGGGTGACTTTCCCAAAGTTTGTCCAATCTATGTTTAAAGGAATTAATTGAAGGTGCGCTGATGACATATTCAGAGAGTTTATTCCAATGATCAGTGCACTGAAATGGGAAGGAGTACTTTCTTATGTCTAGTCTGGGTCTAACTTTCATGAGTTTTAAGCTATGGCCTCTTGTATTAGTATTTGTGTTGTGAAGTTCAATGAAGTCTGATGATCCTTGGTCATATTTGTTGTTGAGATGTTTATAAATCTCTATCATATCGCCACGTAATCTACGAAATGCCAAAGTCGGTAATTTCAATGATTGTAGGCGTTCACTGTATGATAGATGGCGTAGGCCAGGAACGAGCTTGGTGGCTCGTCTTTGAACATTTTCTACAGCATTTATGTGTTTTTTCAAATGTGGGGCTCCAGAGACAACATTAGCATATTCAATTTGTGGTCTAACGAGGGCCTTGAATAGGTGGGTAAAATTATATTTATCTATATAGCTAAACGTACGTCGGATTAATCCCATTATTTGGTTTGCTTTGTTTATCTTTTCATTTATGTGCTGGTCGAAATTTAGCTTTTCATCAATTATTACACCAATATCTTTTTCAGCAGGGGAGTATGTTAAAGTATGGCTGCATAAGTTCATTGCATAGGAGTGTGGTTCTGTTTTTTTGGTAGAGATTCGCATATATTTGCATTTATCTGGGCGAAGTTTTAATAATGAATCATCCGTCCATGAACACATCGAAGTTATGTCTTTTTGCAGTAAAATACAGTCTGATGGACTAAAAATTGATCTGAAGAGTTTTGTGTCATCTGCAAACTTGAACATTTCAGAACCACAGTTAACTGCATCAGGAAGATCATTGATATAGATTATGAAAAGAAGTGGTCCCAAAACATAACCCTGTGGTATGCCAGTTGTGATCTGTGTTGTTTTAGAAGGGACCCCGCTAATTAATACCTATTGCGTTCTACCGGTTAAAAATGCCGGTATCCAATCTAACAATTTACCTTCTATGCCATATATAGACAACTTTTTTATGAGACGTTTGTGAGGAACCTTGTCAAAAATATGTGCTCATAAGAACTTTTGTCAGCGCAACATATGTGATTGATAAGGTGCCTCATGGAGACTTGTTCACAAATTGGCCAAATACAATATAGGGCCTAAAATTGTGAATTGGATTAGATCATTTCTATCAGACCGCAAACAGAGAGTCATAATTAACGAAGAACACTCAGAATGGAAACCTGTATACAGTGGAATCCCCCAGGGCTCTGTATTGGGACCTATTCTCTTTATCTTGTATATTCTCTTTATCTTGTATATAAACGACCTACCCAACTGTATAAAAATGGCAGTAACATATATTTATATGCATATGTCAGGTTCTTTAGCGCTGGTATTTGCTTTGTTGCCCTTCTTAGAACGTATTCTATTAACTCAACATCTTTCTTCTTGTAGGGTATCCATACCCTAAAGCATATTCCAGATGCGGCCTCACCAGGGCCTGGAAAAGCTCTCTGAACATAATTTCATCCAGGTAGGTAAATGATCATCTGATTAGGATCATGATCCTATATATATATATGTTGTAAGACCGCAGATCAAGGCATAATTCCACAACCTTGGAAATGTAGTGATGTTACTCCAATCTTTAAAAAGGGAAGTAAATGACACACGAGTAACTACAGACCTATCAGTCTGACCTCCATCTGCTGCAAGGTAGTTGAATCAATTGTAAGCGATAAGATAGTAGAGCATATGATGGCTAACAATCTATTCTCACAACAGAAGCGTGGTTTCATGAAAGGGAGGTCGTGTGCTACCCAACTCCTATCAGTCATGGACACTTGGACGAATATGCTAGAACATCACAGTCTTGTAGATGCTATTTACTTCGATTTTCAAAAGGCCTTTGCACGGCCCACACGCCAGACTGCATCCCAAACTAAATAGTTATTGAATAAGGAATGTGGGTAAGGGCCTTGCACCAAAACCGTTAAGTCATAATTAACGAAGAACACTCAGAATGGAAACCTCTATACAGTGGAATCCCCCAGGGCTCTGTATTGGGACCTATTCTCTTTATCTTGTATATTCTCTTTATCTTGTATATAAACGACCTACCCAACTGTATAAAAATGGCAGTAACATATATTTATATGCAGACGACACAAAGTTGTTTTAGGAAATAAATTCCACACCAGATAGATTAAAAATTCAACCAGATGTATATTTGTTAGGGGATTGGTCAGATAAGGGGCGCTTACAATTCAACGCAGAGAAATGTAAATGCATGCGAATTGGTAAATCATCCTTAAAGGATTACAGTTACAGATTAGCAAAAGTTGGGACACCTATAGAATTCACTAATACTGAAATAGATATTGGTGTTATCATTGATGATAAGTTGACCTTTGAAAAATACCAATGTAATCATGGGAATTATCCAGTGCACATTTGTGCACTTAGACATAAAATTCCTCAAAACACTCTACACATCATTGGTAAGAACTCATGTCTAATATGCAAACCAGTCATGAAGTCGTCATTATAGAAAACATATAGACCATCTGGAAAATGTACAGCGACGCACAACTAAAGTCGTACCAGGCCTATACGTAAGCCATGAAGCCAGACTTAAAATACTCAATTTACCAACTTTAGCATATCGAAGAAAAACGGGGGTTGTGGAGAGATGCTAGAGACCTACAAAATCCTAGCTAAAAATATGACCCAGGAATCTGTGAATTTTTTCATTCAAGAGAAAATTTTATATCTAGGGGTCATAGTCTAAAGTTATACAAACCAAGAGCAAGAGTCGGGCTACAAAAATACTCTTTCAAACTTCGAGTTAAAGACTTATGGAATAGCCTACCACAACATGTAGCTGAAGCCGACACAATATTGGCTTTTGAATCTAGGCTGGAAATGTTATGGAAGACTCGTTCTACTACGATTACCTCGCAGCCGATATAAAAACGGATTGGTATCAGATCAACTATTAAAAACGGTGCACTAACTAATACCCGCAGATAAAATTTAAGAGAATCAAACAACCTGTCATGACAGGCTGATAGGTCTTCTTACAGGATATAAATTATCATTGATTGATTGATTGATATTGTAAAGAACCCCACACTTTGTCCAAAATCACTTTGTATATAGAGAAACAAATTACATTGTGTCGATCAATCACCAGTCACAGTAAAAATCCTTTCAACCAGTTCTGTTTTCCACCCCTATCTCTCCATAAAGTGGATAGCGTGGATCCCTTGATACAATCTTCAAAGAAATAATTATGAATGAGAGAAAAAAGAATTGAAACTGTTTATTTTATACTGGCTTGGTGGCATCTTATAATCCATGCGTCGTTGTTACTCCTTTATGAACACCTAAGTTAAATACGTTAATCATAAAATGAGCCCGGTGCGTATTGTCCTGCTAGCCCGCTTTCTTTCCAATGTATATTAGTTTGAGTTTCCATGATACACCAGTGTCAATTATGAAAAATACTCCTGTAAATAACTGTAATGACTTGGTAGGTCTTGTCCTGTCGGTCATTAACATTTGTGCTTTTAACGTTTGTGCTTCCACCTAACCTGTCAGAACTATCTAGCTAGTAAAGCCTTTAGACCGACAAAAGGCTTTATACGCCTCAACTGTCGTACATGATGATGATGATGATGATGATGATGATGATGATGATGATACTGTTAGCTTTATTTGCCTGGGTTCTGATGTGGCTTGCAAAGGCTAGATTTTTTACTTCGACAACTCCAATGTCCTTTTCTTGATCCAGCTCCACTTCTTTCCCACCATAGGCATATAAATGGTACTTTCTCTCCTCTGTCTGTTTTGCTCTTTTGCTTTCAACCGACAAAATTTGCATTTGTTGGGATGAATCCGTATTTAAGCCATTTGTTTGGGCACTCCTGTAGGTGATCAAGGTCAGATTGGAGGACCTTTACATCATTCTCCGCGCTTATCCGCTTATAGATCTTGGTATTCTCTGTGAATAGGTATGATGTTGATTTACACACTCTGGGAGATCACTTATGTAAATGACAAACAGTATTGGGCCAAGCACACTACCGTGTGGTATTCCACTTTTTACTGGGTAATATACTGAAGACTGTCATTTCACCATTTCACCATAACACATTGCTTTTTATTTGATAGAAAGTTTTCGATCCAATTTGTCATCTGAGTTATTGAAATTTTGCTAATGCATGTAGCTTTTGCCTCTAGTTTGCTGTCTAATATTTGTACCTATCCACATTCCTGAGTGTGGGATCGAACCTGTAACATTTGGATTCGATTTTCGTGGCAGACATGAACTTGTAACTTGTAGAGATCTTCACACCCTATACAGGAGAACTGTGAGATGCGCAATAAATGCCCTTACACCATGTGTTTTATAAGACCTCTGAGCTATGCTGCGTAAACTGGTATAGGTGAACCATGGACTGAAGATCTGGAATGGCACTGTTGCTGTTAAAGCAAACAACCAATGATTTGGCTTCACTGATGATATAATGTTCATGGTTCGCATAGTCTTGCTGTATATAGAGAAGTTACTGCCGGTCTTCGATATTACAGAAAATTAAAACAACAGCAATAAGACAAACCACGGCCTCTACAAGTCAAATGCTAGGCGCAGCAGGGTGTAACCATGAGTGTAGGCGGCACATCTCAGCTAATGCGGAGAACACCCATCTGCACCACAGTATTTCCACAAATCAATGTTAACCCTTGCCACTCTAATGTCAGAATTTTAAACTTCAAGTTAAATTAGGAGATGAACTGTGTTAATTTTTCAACAAACTTGGTGGATGATGTTGCTGTCATAGACAGCAACATAATCAACCGAATTGTTGGAAAGTGTACACCAGTTTCTTTGTTATTTACACAGCAAATGATAGAATATTTACATCAGAGTGGTAAGCGTCAAAGTCTAAAATCTAATGATTTCTAGGAGACTTAATTAAGTAGCAACAGGCAAATCATTCAAGAGCAACCTAGAAATCGACTTCAAGGAAAGAACTTTCGAATTAGACTGAACAAGCCATACTACAACAAAGAAACTCGTAGGCAATAACAAGCATTATTGGCATAGCATGAAGCTACGGATCTATGTTCAGTTCAGTTGAAGGTATTCCCGCCTTTAGGATTAGGCACACCCAGGTTGTCCTGGTATCTGTTGAGTTTCTTCAGTCTTCCATTTTTCTTGTGTCGTATACATGAGAGTTTATTTGGTAGTCATCAGGATCCGCATTCGCACCATGGGAAACGACATCCTTATTGATACTAATATGTGACAGCTGCCATTCCTGCATGTGCTGGATATAACTAGGGTGTAACTCGTGGGGGTACACTCTGGTCCGTCCTGATGCTCCGCTCCATTGCACCGCATGTACAGGATGCGCGGGATGGCTGGTTAGCTGCAGTTCTTGGGGTTACGGATCCAGTATCACGAATCTCCAAGAAGTACAAAGACCGACTTCTAGAGCCAGTGGAACAATAACATTAAAGTAGGGCTGTGCGACCATTGCCGCTGAGATTGAACCTCACCATCTTGTCCCAACTATTTGTATCACCAGTATGACGGTCCATGACTCAATTTAGAAGCCTAGACATGATAATTAAAAATAATATATACTATACAAACAATGGCACTCGTTTGTTAGCACGAGAGAGAAAATATACAGTACATAGAACTAAGATGGTGTCTTGTTAACGTGGATTCGTCAGATGTACCTCACCAATCCTTGTGTATCCGTGAGGTATCCCTGCAAAGGGGCATCCTAACGAGGTCACTTATATAGTTTAATAGAAACCATTACACCCCTAACAAAAATATTAGTATTGCGAGAGGAAAGTGCCTCGCGCGGGCGTCCGTCAAAGGAAAATGCCTTCAATGCCGAAGCAGAGGAAGAGAGCTGGCAAAAAGGGCCACTCTCTTGTTAAAAACTATGCTAAGTGTAGTGCTAGTCAACCTAGTGAAATTATAATTAATGTGATGCACGCTGTATTACGTGAAGATGGGGTGGATGGTTTCCGGAGAATTCAACACCGTCATCTTATGTAAGTCCAAGATACTGTATTGGTAGTTGCCGCTTTTATTTATGTGGTCCATCTGCTAAATCTTAAACTACAGGTTAGTTGTTAGATTTATCTCCTGGCTTTGGCCACAAGAGGCAGGAATTTCTACCTATCTTTTGCCACATAAGCCTGACTGGCGAAGATGCATGGTTTCCCTAATGTCAGCCTCTGAAGCATCTTCCTCAGAAAGGTAGTGTGCGGACATATTACGTAGTGGCAGCTTCAGAATCATATAACGATCCAGTTACATATCACACCGCAACCATATACAACATCACTAGGACAAGTCAATATTACACAAGCAATTTGAAAAGTGCATAAAAGTTTATGGCGGAGAGTGAGAGGCAGATATCTATCTCCAGTTACCTTCCAGTGAGGGTGTGGTGGGTTCCAAGACCGCACCCAGTCACTGTACGGAGTTAGACAGAGATCTGCGTCCCACCCATGACCCGGTGTGTCAGGGGCCGATCATTTAAGATCCAACTCCAGGGACTAATGTTTGCCTGTCATTAGTGTTAAGTTTCAGAATGCCCAGCGATGCACTGCTGGCCGGTTAAAATAAATATCTTTTTGCAGTACTTCTAACTTTGGCCAGGTTATCTATGCTATCCGAAGATACAGAAGAGGTGTATGCGAAATCGACACTTTGGTCTTCACTGCTTGGAAACTCCAATAATTTCCCAAGTCGGATCAGGCCAACGTGGCGATGGGAATTCCAGAAATTAATAAGCCTTGCGGCTGGAGGAGCGTAGAAAGCGACAATTACTCAATATAATAAAAAAACCTAAGGTATTTGGCCAATTTTACCAGGTTTAGTCGATCACATGTCAGCTTAAATCTCTGGAACTTTTCCAGTTGTTGGATGTCAGTTGGTCTTGGACAGCATGCTTCTAGGTCATATGTGGGTCTCGGGCGTATATAAAGCATCCATATCATATAGAATAGTATTGGGTTAATGACACGCTTGCCATGAAGCCTGCCCCCCACCCCATAAGGGCATCCTAGGTGCCCCTGCCACACCTGCCATTTGTTTGCATGTTCCCTTGTGGAGGCCGTGTTTGGTCTTATTGCTGTTGTTTTCATGTTCTGTGTTCATCGCTATCTGAGTCTCCTCCTCTATGCAAGTGTCTCTTCATGCAACCACAAAGTGCGGATGTGAAAGCAGAGATTATCTACCAGTAACTGGAGTCGCTACCGAGCATGTTCTTGTCTATGCAGCGACTACTCCAAGATCGGTCCACTGTATTGGCAGAATTTCAGTATGACTTTGTGATGGCCTGAGAAACATATGGCCTGTTCAATGTGTTTATTGCTATCCGGGTCTCCTTCTCTAAGCTATTGTCTCTTAATGCAAATCATGTTTAGTCAAAATGACGAAGCATTGAAATGCTTGTCAAATTTACTTTTGAAGGAGTCAACCATTTTGTGCCTCTATAACTGTTGCTGGCAATGAATTCCAATAGGGTACCACTCTGTTAGAGAAAAAGTATTTGCGAATATCCTTAGTGCTGCGTTTCATGTTGAGCTTGAACTTATGCCCTCTAGTGTGTGTATTAGTGGAGAAGTTCAAGTATAAGTCTTACCAAAGATTTGTAGAGTAAAGTAAGTGTAGATGAGTCTATACAGGAAAACGTTCTTTTGATTATTCCTACTCTACTATTCGATTTAGATATGATGTTATTTATGTGTGTACCAAAAGAAAGGTCTGTGTCGATATGCACTCCCAAATCTGTTTCTATTTGTGATGTAGATATTGGCTGTATGTGGGAGGTACCTGTTGTCAGAGAGTATTGGAATCAGGAACTGTTACTGCCAAAAAAGACATGCGTTTTACTTGTATTGAAGCCTAGTTGCCATGTCCGGGACCACTCGCATACCTTGTCTATGTTATCTTGGATGTCATTGGTGGATGGGTCTCCATATATTTTCGTGTCATCGGCAAATAATTTGCAGTGGCAGGTTAGTGATTCTGGTAGATAACTTCTGTAAATTAGAAAAAGGACAGGCCCCAGAACACGTCCTTGTGGTACACCACTGATTACATCTGCCCAATCTGATGTTGTATCATTAAGTCTTACTCTTTGTTTTCTATTGGTTAAATAGTTTTCTATCCACTTGGTTACTTTATTTCCTATACTGTAGCTTTGCAATTTTGAGGCTTTTTTGGTGGTACTGTATCGAAAGCCTTGGAGAAATCCAGATATACCACATCAACAGATTCTTTCGCATCTAATTTAGTAGTTATGTATTTGAGATACTCTACCCATTGAGTTTTGCATGATCTGTTATGTCTAAAACCGTGCTGACACGTAGAGAATAGGTTGGCTTCTTCCAAATAGTTTACGATACTGCCCCTAACAAATGATTCAAGGACCTTGCACAGGGTGCAGGAAAGGCTAATTGGTCTGTAGTTTATTTGGATCAGTTTGTTAGCCTTTCCTGCATATGCAGCACACATTTGCCAATGTCCAGAGGTTTGGTAGTACACTTTCTTCGAGAGATTTGGTAAAGATGATGAATAAAGGTACACTAATTTTCTTGGCTACTTCGATTAGTATTCTCACTGGCATTTCGTCTGGGCCATTGCTTTTAATTTTTTTCCCAATAGCCATAGGGGTTATTAATATACTGTCCAAAATAGTGCCGGTGGCCCTATTACTGATATTTGATATATTATGCAAGTCCTCAGAAGTGAAGATACTTGAGAAGAAGATGTTGAGGATATTTGCTTTTTCTTTGTCATATGTGCTAATGGTGCCCATATCTGGGTTACGTAGATCACTAATCGATTCATGTAGAGTAGTTTTGCTTTTTACATAGTTCCAAAATGCTTTAGGGTTATTTTTACTTTCAGATGCCACTTTTCATTCAAAGGACTGTTTGGCTCTTTGGATGGATGATGTAGCTTTGTTTCTGGCAGTCTTTTAAAGCTCATAATCTGTAGTTTTCTTAGTTTTATTATGCTTTTGTAGCATGGGCCGCCCTGTCTGGTACATACCGGCCCCGTTCAGCTGAGTGCAAATGGCCCGGTAGGGGATACTCTATGCTCACCCCTCCATTAGCCTGCGCATATATAAGCCATTTGGAAAGAGAATAGAATGACAGAGTCAGTGAGATGGCCCGATGCGCATGCGTGGCCATGATAGGTAAACAAACATTGATGCACTACACTATGGAGACTGGCAACTTATGTATATAGTTACTCATATTATGGCGATTCCGTAATATGGGACCGTTCTCCATGATTTTGGTACGTATCATTACCAGAATTGAATGGAAAATTCAAAACTCTGAAGCGAAATAAAATCGGTTCATATCTGGCAAAGAAACGGTAAAGTTAACACAGACTAATGAGAGATCCAGCTAAAGCATAGACATCGCCAGCACGCGTACTTGATCAGGTGAGAGCCAGGCATGATTTCTCTAGCTACCTCGCCTCATACACAACGCACGCTCTGATTGGCCGAGCCCGCTGGCGCTGCCTCTCACTGAGTATAAAAGACGCTCTCACAGTCAGACTCAGTTAGAAAGAAGGCGGCTTAGGTCCGATTTGGAACTCGTTCCTTATCTGCCTACTGCGTAGAGCTCGTATTCTGCAATCTACACCAATGCAGCTTATTACAGTCAGGTTCACTCTCAGGACAATGACGCTCCGCACCACACTAAGTTTTTGGACGCTCCTTGTAGATCAACAGGGGCAAAATCCTAAATTTAAAAAAGGCTCTTTATTCTCACTGCTGTCACCAGTGGTGCCTTCATTGTGGTGTAAAGCCTTTCGACTATTACCAACCAAATCAGCATGTAAGAACTGTGGTGTTCCTTAAATGTCTCGCCAGACTTGCCGTACCACGACAGAAATGGTGGTAATAATCAATGGACGCATCCAGCGTCACTGAATTCATGTTTTGACCATAGCCCAGACAAGGACATTGGTTTACACGCCATAAAAGCTAAACGGCATGGATCATCTTGTGCCGAGAAAATAATCTACTAATATGTACCATCTCTAAACAATGGAGACATCTGTCACTCTTAAAGCACAAACAGCATAATGGTACTACGGTGAACTTTTCATTATGTGCTATGTATCACAATCTATTGGCCACCAGTAATGGCATTATTCTTCACTGTTCTTGAGTATGAAACATACCGGCCAGCATCCTGCAGTAATTCTCTGGGTGGCAGCTACACCATGCATCAACTCACACCGCGAGAACGTGGCGTAAAGACAACATGTGACGCTTAAATTGCACTGATGACTAATAGGTACACCACATAGGAACATATCATAGTTACGTTATACTGTCATTAATAAAAAATAGTACCGCATGAAGTGGTACCGTAAGGTCATATGCGACCTCCGCTTTAGTATGATATTGTACATAATGTTATGCATTGTAAACGGTGTCAGCAATTAAATGGCACCGTAAGCTAAGTTGATCTTATGCTTCAAAGAATGTATAATTGTAATTAGGCATTCTGCCCATAATATTAGTTAGAAGTAACAACTAGAAAAATATTTGGACCACAGTACACCTAGGTTACACTATATATCAACAACAAATGCATCACCATGTTTTCACACAACAGCACACATTTTACATTAAGGCTGCCGCTCATGCTCTCTCCAGAGAACATGACGTGTGACCGCTAAACCTAGAACTATTATAGCTCGATAGGATAGGTTTTTTAGCTAGCCAAGGGCGATTACTCAACAAAAAGGAGGATTGTTATTAAAAACTCTTCTTCACGGTTAATAAGACCGTTGTATAAACGGTACTACTGATTTGCATAGTAGGCCATTCATGTTCAAACCTCCTAAATTGAAGAAAAGAGAAACTGCCTTTGACTACGCTTCTCCAGCTGTCTGGCTGAAATAATTTTTTGAATTCCCACCATCAGAATGGTCAGGACCGTCTCAAGAAACGACAGAAGGTTTCTTGCTGGCCAGAATCAATTTGTCGATCACACACATATCCCGTGTATCTTCAGATACCTATTAAGCAAGCCTTTTATGCCAAAGTAGGAACTACTGCGAAAATATAAATAGGGCAATATTATTACCCTCGCAGCAGTGTTCTTTGGGCACCTTCTCCAAACCTAAAGCAGCTAAGCAGTAACACCATGGTACGGATCTCATGCGCTCCGTACTCGAAACATCAGGTGATGGATAGAGACATGGATCACCATCTAACTCCTGACGGTGACTGAGTGAAGCCTTAGGGCTCACCATGCCCTGTGTGAAAGCCACCATAGATGAGAATACGTTTCTCTCTCCCCCACCATAACTAGGCTAAGAACCATTTTCTAAACATGCTTCCATCAATGTGATTTGTCCATGTGTTGTTATTTGTGGTTATGATGCGGTATGTGGATGGATCGCTCTGCGGCTCTGAAGCTATCACCAGACAACATGTTGCACGCTGTCGGTCTGAGGAGAGATGCTCTGTGTACCGAGCATCCTCGACAGGAGACCTATTCATTAAAGACAATTGGTGCTACGCCATTTTCAGCCTAAAAATATATGTTTGTACTTAAAACTTAAAACTGTAGTATAGGCTCACATAAGGTCTGCAAAGTACAGAATGGTACCAACTAAAATAGATCTTTAACTTACACAAATGACGGTGCTGAATCCCATAAGGATCAGCCACCCCATCTTTACGTATACACCGTCACACCAACATTAAAATAACTACATTAGGATAAAAACACATAATACTCTTTTCAACTTTGTAAGATAGGAGGGCGGCCATTTTTACCACTCTCCTCCTCCTCCACTTCGGCGTTGAAGGCATTTTTCTTTTGACGGACGTCCATGGCACTTTCCTCTCGCACAATTTTATATTCCCAACCTTGTAGATGTTAGGGGTGACATATTTTTCCTCCAAATTTTTACCATGGGATGTCTCTCTAGCCGTCTGCACACAAACGGTGAGAGCACCTCCATCCTTCCCTTGCATTTTTGTAGTTGGCTTCCCACCGGTTGCCTTCTCACAAGGCGCCATGGTGCGCTACCGTCATATATTTCCTCTCAAGCAAACGGTAAGGATGCAGTCATCCTTGGCACCATAGGGGTATGGGTTCACCTTTTTTTCCCAGCATATTATTGTAGAACGTTTCTCTCCCCTATCTTTTCTCTTCCTCCGCTGCAGCGTTGTAGGCCTTTTCCTGGGATGGAGGCATGCGCGAGGCACTTTCCTCTCGCAAACCAATAATTTTTGGCCAGCCTGAGGCAGATATAGTTTATATTAAACTAACTGACAGTGCACTGCCCAGACTTTTCCTCCACAGGGTTACCTTTCACAATACCCTCTATATATGACTAGATTGGTTAGAGACCGCTGGCGAGATATAAAATTAAGACACCATTTTTCGTTTTTACATGCACCGCCCTAAGTAGCAAGCAAACAACCACAAAAGAACTGTTTGCTACTTTTAATTGAGTGATGTAAACTTGTGTGCTAGCACCGTTCTTTCCACATTGGAGATGATGGCTAGACGACACACTGGAGACACGAACAGCCGGGATGATATGGTGGTGTTCAATTTTCACATCAATGGCTGCACGAGCCCACTGGAACGTGATCATTCCACCAGCCCTGTAGGTCAGTTTTTGTGGACACTGGAGATGTGTGGCGACCGCTCCCCAACCCAGAGGCTGACTGACCAGCAGCAACAGCAGCAGCAACAGCCGGTGGCTACACTTTTAGTAGGTTCAGTTCTCTAGTGTAAGTGACTGTGTTGTGGTGTGGTCAATCCAGAGATGTTTCTTTCTCTCCTGTTGCTTAGAGGTAGGAATATATTGCTCTTTCATAGTGGTTAATTTTCTGTGTAATAGGTTCCATGCTTCATTTGTATCGAGTTTGTTCAGATCCTGCCAGTCTATTATTCCTAATTCTGATCGCATTTCAGCATACCTACCTTTATCCAATAGTAGTTTGGATTTAGTTGTCTGTTTGGCATGGCTTAAACTGTCCCGGTGAAGTGAAAGAGAATGGTCGCTTTTATCTAGAGGCAGTAGGTCGATTATTTCATGGACAATGTTCCTGTTGTTTACTAAGATGAGATCTATTAGATTTGATTTCTGACTTATTCCATGTCTTGTGGGTTTATTAACTAGTTGTTGTAGAAAAATACTTTTAGTAGAATCCAGAAATGCGTCTTCCTCTCCATTAGTTGAAAGTCCAGTGCTCCAGTTAATTGTACCGCAGTTGAAGTCCCCTACTATAAAAACGTGGTCAGTGCCAAACTCACCTGCCATGTTTAGCAGATTTAGCAGATTTTTGTTGTTTGGGCCGTCCGAGTTTGGACTTCTGTAAATGCATCCAATAAAGATCGTTTCTTTTTGTTGTGAGATCCTTGATGTTCACGCTGACTCGTTGAAGCAATGATTATTTAGTGTATCAGAGTCCTTGGCGTTTATTGATTCGTGAGTATAAATCAGATCATCTCTTGACGGGTTATTATTCAATGAGAGTTTATTTTCGGCAATTTGTAGTTCGCTAATGTTTATGTTTGTGTTGTTAGGTAGCACTTCTGTAATTAATATGATGGCAGGACGAGTCTCGTGCACCAGCATTTCCAGTTCTGCTTTTATGTTGATCAGACTATCCGCATTTGTGTATATGCATGTATTTGTTATTTCTTTGTTTTATTAATCCGTTGGCTGTATTTTGGTATAGCTTGTTTTTTTGGATATGGCTGGATTTGGTTCAATATTCATATTTGCTGTCTTATTTATACTGTCTTCGTATGCTTCATCATTTGGTGGTGTGGGTAACGGAGGATTGTTTAATAAGTTGAAGCAGTTTGATAGCTGTATTTGTTTTGATACCGTTTTGGATCTGTTTGTTTGTTACTGGTTTTATCTCCTCCATGGTGGTGTCTGTGGATCGCTAAAATCCTCCGAATCCCTGGTGATATTCATTAATGAGGTGTAGTTCGGATTGACCGGTCGGATACCGGCTGTACCAGCTGAGCTGGGTATATGCCACCCATCCTGGAATCGTTTCCTGAACACGCCCCTCTGGGTATAGCCATAAGCGTATATAGGCCTATCTGAGAGATAGCATGTCGAAAAATGACTAATTTCATTAAAACGCATGATGCGCATGAGGGCGCTAAGATGCTGTTTATATGGAGCACGTAGTTACAACCTAGATAGGATGGCGCTTTTAGTGTACCGAGATGGTACCCTGTAATTCTTATTGATTGCATGTTCCCGTTAAATCTGGCATTAATCAAGACCAGAATTTAACGGACCTTTCAAATCTGTAAACCATTTCAAAACCGGTTGAGAAATGGCTGGGTTATCTAGAAAAAACTCTTCATGATTATCTTCAAAATATTGCAGTGACGTCATAACCACGTGGACGCTAAGCTTCTTGAATGTTCTAGAACGTTCGACTGCGCTATTATTAGCTGTGCGCTGATTGGCTGTTTCTCGAACAATGATTGGATGGAGCCTGCGCCTGTGACGTCACTAGGAGTATAAAAGGAGAAGCGATCCAGTGATCGAGAGCATCCTCGGCCAGGGGCTGAACAGGTTGGATCTGTACCAGCTACTAAGAAGCATGACAGACAATACGCGATTTCCTTTGCTTTGTGTCGGGTTTTTATCCCGTAGCGTGCAGTTCTCAAACCCACCGCACTAAAACAATTTTGTAACTCCCCATTTATAGGAGTAATTTGGAACTTTTGATAATTGTTCACGAATACTAACAGCTACATTCGGAACACAAATTTGCAGTGAGACCGTTACGGCCTGAATATGTGAGTCTACAGATGTAGAGGCAGGATGTTCTTTGATGGATGACTCACCGGATCTGCCGGACAAGCCTAAAAGTGGGATTTCAATCGCCGCCGCACACATCGTGTCGGTTCTTTCGACCTTCGACTGCGGCAAGTAAACTCTGCCTGGTGCGGCTTCAGAGCTGGTTGACGTACCCAGCACCGTGAAGCGTTGTTTTGTATCTTCGTTTGCCTCTGACAACCCCCGCTTCTGATGGGTTGTTTACACCTTCCATCCGTGCCATCGGTGTATGGGAGCTTTCTTCACCACATAGTACTATCGTATCTTTTACTGACTGTTCGTTAGACATTCTATTAGGCCTACAGCACTAAAGGATACACTCCCACCATGAGTGTTCTTGCGGAAGTCTTGTTTGCGGAAAACAGCTTGTGGGAACCCACCTGCGGGAACTTTCTAGCTTCCAGAGAGGGCATCATTTCACGTCGGCTACGGATTAACGTATCACTTTCAGTAACACCGTAGCCTAATTCAGGAATTACTACCAAGTAACTATACTTCACCGTTTAATTATTTCTCTATATAGGTTTTGCTAATTAAATTGTATCCTCAATAACGGTCCCGTTGACTAAAAGGAACAGTAACGGTCTTAGGACCTCTAGTTATAATTTCTGTATTTGTTGATAATAATTCTCATTTTCCTCAATGTGTTGCTAACCGCACTATAGTAGGTTCATTAACCTGTACTGTTATATATATCTTAATCATTTGACACCGTATTGATTGTTCTGGTTATATTATGTATATATATGGCCAGTGGCCATCCGTTCATATGTTTTGTTTATTCATAGAAAATATAGGATTGCAGTACACGTAGGAAACACTATGCAGCAACACTTATATATGCAACACTTTCTCCCGCCACCAACAATTTTTCACTGAGGTCGCTGTCCATGCTATAACTCTGTTTAACCCGGCATGCTATCGACTAAACCTTTTCTATTCAGCTCAATAGGATAGGTTCGAAATGATTGGAGACACTTTCTTCATTACATACTGTGTAAAATACTCTTCTCTTCCGGTAGTGCGATAATCTAGACCGGCACTCCGGTAAGACTCATAAGTAGGATTTGTCTCTCTTTGTGTTCCACTCAGCCTTGTGGCTTCTTAATTGTTTGGATGTCCCCATCAGCCCATGGGCTGATCCGACTCTGGGAAACTATTGCGGTTTCCGAGTGGTGATGGCCAGGGTGTGGTATCACATACACATTCCTGTGTATCTTCGGATACTTGGTAGTTAGCACTTTAAGCCAATGTAGGAAAGCACTGCGAAAACACATGTATTAATTATTATTTTATTTACTTAACAATCCTCCAGCACTGCAGTGCAAAACTGGGCCACTTGTATATAAACCTAACGATAGGTAAAACGGTTAGTTCCATAGGACCCGGTGACGGGCGGGATACATACCCCCACCGAATTCCGTCAAAATGTCTGGGCATGATATTTAGATCTGCCACGCCCTTGCGGGAAGGACATTTACAGTGGGTATTCGTCTCTCTTACCCCTACCATAACGATAGAAAAATGGCCTAATAATGCATTCGTGAAATGTAATCCATGTCTTGTAATGTTTTATGTGGTTACGGGGCAGGATGTCCAGATTCTTATCCAGTTCGGAGCTCTTGCTACGTAACATGTATGAGCGCTGTCTTTAGTATTGATGTCTTAGGGCATCTGTTCTCCATGACAGCTGTGTCTAATAGCTAGGTAGATATCAGCCAGTTGCGGCCTAAAATAATTCTTGTTCTGAAAACAATGAACAGGAATTAAGCAAAGCAGAAGGCCGCATAAATAAAGTAGCAACTACTAATTCAGCATACCAAGAATCACATAAGAGGGTAATGAGGGAATCCATCGGGAATTCCCCGTCCCGTCTTCACGTAAAACAGTACGCACCCCTATAGTCATAATCTCCCTAGGTATGGTCTTTTCTCTCTAAAGCGTTTTTGGTTGAAACATTAGAGTGGGGCCATTTTTGCCTACTATTCCTCTCCCACTTTAAGCAGTGGTGACACCTTCCCGAGACGGATGCCCATGTGAGGCACTTGCCTCTCGCAAGGATTCAGCAATGACGGTCCACACCAGGATAATACTCCTCACCCAAACTAGCACTAGGAGTAGTGCCCGCGTGAGGCACATCAGTTTTCGTCTGATATAACCTTCTTCCTTTCAGCTTAGAGGTATAATAACTTATACTAAGTTAACTAGTTACGTCTCATGTACAGGAGCCTCCCTTGCAGGGATACCTCTGTGGACCTACGGGTCTGTGTGGTACCTCCGGGAGCCCCATGTTTAGAAGTTCATCTACCTGTCTCTATGTCTCGTATTTTCGTATGTTCTTATTGTAGTTTTATCTAGCATATTTTTAATTGTTTTGGTAAACTCATTGTATAGACTTATATTTTTAGCTCACCAAATCAAATCTTGTAAGTCCATAGATCACGAAATTGCTATGGACAGGAATACTGGTGACACAAACTTGTGGGATGGGACCGTTGTGTTTAACGTTCGCGACGATGGTCGCATGGCCCCACTGGAACGATTGAGTTCCACCGGCCTTAGGAGCCGGGGTTTTTTTCCCACAGGGCAGTCTCGTACAGGGTCCGTCACCCTGAGACCAGATGCTAACCAGCGTCATCACTCGTCGTGCACTTGTGGTGCGGCGAGTCGACATGATACACCGGAACGGCCCGACACTACCCGGCTAGCTACAGAATGCAGATAATTTTAATGTTGTCGGATAATAAGCAGATCCATTGATAGTCTGGATGGACGTTGTTCCGGAACAGTTCCTCATACGTTTCTCCTTCTGGGCTGCTAAACAGTTGTATATTATCAATGAAGTTGACTTCGAGCAAGTTGGTGAGGGCCCAGAGCATTCCATTAAAAATTATGTTAGGTTGTTATAATATCTGCTGATGGGACGTGGCAAAAGTGACGAAATGAAGATTTCTGTACTAGGCAAGATGGAATTGAGCATTTGAATAAGCTCTCCATAATCTGTAATCATGCCTTCTAGTTTACGCCTACCAATATCGTTTGTTCCAACATGGACCGCTACCACATCATAATAGTCAGCTGTTAGCAATGTCTCTAGCCTATCATGTATTTCATTTATCCTAGCTCCACTGAAAGAATGAATCATGATACCGATGTTGTCTGTTGACATATAGTGTCCGCTAAGCTTTCTGAGAGTAGACCTCCCAATTAGTAAGGTCTTTTTTGTGTGGCAAGTCGCTTGTTGACTACTGCCATTATGGTTCTGTCTTGTTGGTGAGTTATTAGTAGTTCTGTTTGGTGATATTCTTTCTGGATGTTTTGAGATTTGGGCATTGGATGTGTCATTTAGATTACTCTTAGTGGGATGACTGCTTGGTGTCAATTTCTTTTGATGATAGGAACCGGTCATTTTCTGCATTGACTGCAGCTCCTGCACTTGCGATTGCAGCACCTCATTACTCTCCTTGATGGGTTTTTTTATATCTCGGAGAACTTGAGTCAGGAGCGCAGTGTTATGGTTTGTTGTGTCCCTTCCAATCAGAGAGTTTCAGCTAGAGTTTCTGCAGTTGATACAGTTGTATGGATACTATTGTTACATGCATTGCTGCTGGGGTCGTCATTTTTTGGTTTCAATTCCAGTACTGATAGGAAACGCGGTAGTCTTTTCATGAATAGATTTTGACTATTCTGGTAGCCTGGATTCTGTATTTATGCTACAATGTGCATCTTTAATATAATGTCCATCCGCTTCTCTGATAGGATCGTCCGCTGTCTGTAGTCCACATACCTTGTGAATCATAGTGACTTCATACTCTTTATTGTAGACAGAGAAATACCATGCCATGAAATCAGCAATATGATCTGTGATTGTAGAGCATGCAATACATCTGTACCTTTTTCATGACGATGTTAGTACTGCTAGTATATATGCTGGTAACTGGGAGCATGAGTAGTGCATCCATATTTCACAGTTGTCGCATATGATCATGTAAGCATTGTCCGGGTCACCGCAAGAGCAGGTTTTTTTTTAGCTTGGAGAGTGCAAGCCTTGTTTTTGTTGTTACTGGGAACGCTGCTGCTTATGATGCCAAGATTGGCAGAACTGCTAGCATGGGAAGCAGTGGCAGCTGCTTGTTTGCCTGTAATTGCTATGGCCTGCGGCGCAGTATCAACTGGTTGTTCGCCTGAAAATGCTGTGACATGCAGAGCAGTGTCAGCAGTGGCAGCTGCTTGTTTGCCTGAAATTGCTGAGGCAAGTGAAGCAGTGTCAGTTGTTGTTTCGCCTGAAATTGCCGTGGCATGTGAAGTAATGTCAGCCACTTGTTTGCCTGAAATTGACATGGCTTGGTGGCTTGTTGTGGCTCTTTCTGTGCTTAGTTGAGGAAGTGCTTTTTATTTCGGTTTGGTACATGTTATGCCGGAATCTCTCATTGGTTCTGTAGCTTTGTGCTATGTTCAGCAGAATCTGCATCTATAGATGGTTGTTTGTTATGTACAAAACGTCATATGCACATGTCGGTGCTGCCACATCGATACAGCCAACCTTAGCTCCATATCCTGTCGCCTCAATGTCTAACATCCATGGGGTGATTGACTGCATGTAGCAGTGCATTGCAATAATACCACCTTGTCTAACATAGTTACATAGTTACATAGTCCTCTTCTGATTGTTAGGCTATGCAGCCTGTAGCAGGTCTTCATTATCTTCATTGGCAGCCGGATCCTGCACCTGTTGAACTGGTAGGTTGGTGCGGACAGGCATGATCGGGAATCTATCGTGTATGTGGTCTGACTGTAGTGTCTGTCTAACCTTGCCTTGAATGAGTTGATGGACGGAGCCGTCACTACTGACTCTGGTAGACTGTTCCAGTGGTTAGTCGCTCTAACAGTGAAAAAACGCTTTCTGGTGTCTGTGTTGAGACGTTGTTTCTGCACTTTGAAGCTGTGACCTCTTGTCATGTCGCCTTTGTCGAGTGGTAGAATGGCTTCATGGTCTACATTGTATACATCATGTAGATATTTGTACATTTCTATTAGGTCACCCCATAGACGTCTGTACACTAGGATCGGCAGTTTGAGTGATTTGAGGCACTCTTGGTATGGCATTTGCTTGAGTCCTGGAATAGATTTCATGGCTCCACATTGAACATTTTCCATTAGTTTGATGTTTTTTCTTGTAGAAGGCGGGGGGGGGGGGGGCAGACGACATTGCCATATTCTAAGTGTGGTCGGACTAGGCTCTTATACAACAGGACAAATGTGAAAGGATCTATGGGGTCAAATGATCGTCTAATCAGGCCAACTAATCTGTTCGCCTTATTGTCTGCCTTTTCTGCATGCTTGTTGAACTTTAGACAATTGTCTACGTCTGCTCCTAGGTTCTTCTCACATACGGTCTCCTCGAGTACAACTGGTTGGCCACTTTCCTGCATGCTGTATTGGAATTTATCGTTAGATCTGCCTAGGTGCATAACTGTTCATTTAGTTGCATTAAAACGGAACTGCCATGTATCTGACCAGTTTTTTTAAAAAGCTATTCAAGTCTTTTTGGAGCGCATGATTCAAGATTCAAGATTCAGGATTATTTTTGTTCGTATTTTGGTCGTCAGTATTAGAGATTACAACAGGCAAGTCCACAAAAGGCAAGCCTATGAAGTGGTGGACCCCTAACATATAAACATTAATTGCACAATATATTATGACATATATAATAGGGTGTAACATAAACAAACATATATTACGTTATACTATATATGAACAGTAGGTACATTACATGTAGGATACACCAGTAAAACAGGACAATTACAGGTTGCATCATGGTCAGTTCATGGTCAGTTATGTCAGTTCTAACGCCTTGGTTCAGTTCAATTTGGTTTGATAAGTACCCTTCCCATTTCACACATAACTTGGTTTTCTCATATTAGGAGATAAGTTTAGATTGCTACGAGGCACGCATCGTCTGTGTCCAACCACTGCGCCACAGACCCAAACATTGATCGAGCCAATCAAACCGGGCCCAGCTGCGATCAGTGCAAAACCGGGTTTGTAAACCTTTTCGTACATGTGCGTATTCAACTTTACTTTCACTGAACAAAATTCCAACATTTACTAAAAGAGAACTTTGTGTAAAAATCTACCGCTCAAAATGTGGTTCGATGAAACGACAGAGGTCTTTGAGATGTTTAGAAGCAATTTCCCATTCTCATTTCTCTTTTTTGTACCGATTTTAATCATAATGTCACCAGTAAGCCCTGTTGCTGCTGCTCACGAATTTAACGTTTATCGTATGCAACACTTTGATTTACAGAGCGTGAATTATGGTAAGTATACAAACAGATATCGGTAATATTTTGAAATAGACCTGAAAAATTAAACATTCTTTAAACGAAATACTAGTTTTCATTCCACTAATTTTAACGAATATCGGACATTCCATTATTCATACCCAAATCCGTCCATACCCAAATGAAATCATTCTATACTTATTCAATCCTAAACCCTGTACAGTAGTTAAAACCTTGCAGAACGAAAACCTGTTTCTCCTAATAAATGATATATTTTGTTAGAGCACTTTTATTTCGCGAAACCAAGCGTGCGTTCCATAGGGAAAACAAAAACATTCTGAAATGTCTGCAGTAATTTACCGCGAAATAGCAGAGCGCTCTGACAGAATATATCGTTCCATAGGAGAAACATGTTTACTGAGTAAACATGTTTCTCCTATGGAACGATATATTCTGTCAGAGCGCTCTGCTATTTCGCGAAACATTTGAAGGTGACTCGCGAATGATGTAATTACACGTGAAACAACGTCATACGTCACATATATTACGTCATAAGCGTGTCATGCAAAGGATGTTGGGATACAATTTTCATAGCAAACATCGTTCCATTATCAGTTCGGGAAATCTCAGAATTCAGAAACGTTTCTGTATTCAGATTCATCCCATTTCCGAATTTGATAATGTTGAATTCATACACTTAATCCTTTAAATTGTGAATTTTCTGGCATTTTTTTTCCAGTAGTCTTAAAGGCAACGTTGAATACAGACACTAAGTTTCCAAATTCGGCACCGTAAATTTGTTTTCTCAATTGGGAGTTCAATTCAGAGTAGATGTTTTTTATGTTTTGGATAGGTTCCAACATATTTATATATAACTAATTCATCAAAGGAATTCAAAATTTTTTTTAAGTAGGTTATAACCGCCCTTTCCAGGTGTTTCTCATGTCCATGTCGTCTTTGGACATAATTTTTCTTTAGCCTACTCATATATATAGACATCTAACACACGATGCACATATTTTAGATCGATTGATCAATAAATGCTCAAATTGTTAAAATCCTTCAGTGTTTTCCGAATTCAGAAACCACATATCTGAATTCGGAAATGTTTCTGAGATTTCCTGAACTGATATAGAAAAGTTTTGTTTCAGAGCACTTTAACAGAGCGAATGTATTGAAAGTATTCTTTTTTTGCACATACGGAACGTAATGCTGTTTGGAGGTGATTCGTGAAAACAGGGTTCGTACGCAGGTATGGAAGTATGGAAAAAGTATGGAAAATTAAGAAAACCTTTTTCATGGCTTGAAAAAGTATGGAAAATCAATATTTTCCATTACTGCTATGGAAAAGGTATGAAAAATTAAAAGAGCTGCAATTGCAATTCTCCCGGCAGATATTTTCTCATAAATCGTCATGTCAATAGTAAGAAGCCATTGTTTTTACAAATTTGTAAACATTGAATCAGTTGTGTTTAGATAGCCATCAAGAAAGTAACGTCCGGGCAATTATAATTATATAATGTTTGTACTGTAGATTGAGTTAAACAAACGTCGCGATCATGGGAAAGTGCAAATATTCTTCTATATGGCAATGTAATGATAAGTATAAAGAGTGGATAGCACCGGATTTTGTAGGCTATTGGGTGACTGGTGTGGGTGAAAATAAAAAAAATTATTGAAAAATTAATCAATTTATTTTTATTGTCCCAAAAACAAACTTTATTTTGTATAATCATAAATAATATTTAATTAAAAAAAAAATTTGTGTTCAACTGCTTCCAGTCAAATTAATTTCAAAGTATTTAGTTTTTGTACAGTTGCCTTGAAAATGTGGGAATTAATCACTGAAAGAGTAAATTAAAATTTTCTTAAAGTTTGACACGATATAAAACTTATTCTATTGAATACTTTGAAATTAATTTGACTGGAAGTCGTCACCGTCTCTGGAAGCAACTGCTTCCAGTCAAATTAATTTCAAAATATTTAAGTTTTGAATGGTTGCCGTGAAAATTTTTATATTTTCCATTTAGTATTAACTATTTGTATGACCGGGCAATGTTACACAATGGATATGGAAATTATAAAATTTATTATGGAAAAAGTATGGAAATTTATTCTGCTCAAGGTGTATGAACCCTGTGAAAAGAAAATATTGGTTTTAATCTGTTTAAAGTTATACAACACATAGGCAAATATTACGTCTTAAGTGTATCGCACAAAGGATGCTGGGGAAAAGCATTTAGTTTTGTTAGAGACAGTTCTAAAAGAGCGATCTTTTGAATCAAATTTTTGCACCTCTTACCGAACATAAGGCTTGAGTGCGCTTTCATGACTGACTTGGTTCGTAGTTCACTGACTTGGTTCCTGCGTCTTCGCATTCCCGAACTGACACAGTTCTTCGAAACCGGAACCGCATTTTATCTCGTTCACCATTACCATTGGTTACTCGTTCAGTGTTTCTCATGGCATCTAAATTTTAGAAGTCTCAGGGACCCCACACCTTGATATTTGGGGGTCCCCAGCTGAAATCTTGGGGTCCCAAAACTCAAATTTGGATTTCCCAAGCAGTACTAATTTTGTCGTAATTAAATGTCGCAGAAAAGACATTTGATTACTGTATCTCATGACAGCAGACCAGCGCTCTGCTCTGTCTATTATATAGTGCAAAATATTCAAGAGAGTGAGAGCCTGACTATATCTCACTATCTTGGGTGTACAGACCTGCCTACCATTACAGATTGTCCGTAGGTTTTACGGAAATAGCATCCAAAATACAGTACTACGGTTGGCTCTTCAAAACAAACAAGCTTCCACCATCACCGCTGTGCAATAGACAACACCGACCGACAAGGCAAACAAGCCTCACCTCGAACTTGTCGCGCACGTCAATAGCTAAACAATGGGCGCTATTCATCGCATTGAGTAATAATACTTGCCATTTCTCAGAGAATGTCAACAAACATGAAATCTTGTCAGTCTCATAAAGTCCTGTAACTGCAGCGAGACTTTCTAAATTAGTTGGATTGGGTCCCGGTTATTGCTAGACTGATATCACTAAACTGCGTAGATAACCGTACCCTACATCCAAGATACATACCAGGAACTTATCACAATTGAGTAATATTTCTCTGAATATCGTAACAAAATCCATTGTTTTCGTGAATTTCAAATATTGAATCACTCAAGTTTAGACCGCTGTCATGGAAGTATTGTCCACGGAAATGTAATTATGTTTGTAAAGTGAGATAAATTTCGGTTAAGAATTCCTGAATGTCACGATCATGGGGAAATGGAAATATTCTGCACTGGTATGTGGTAAAGTAATGATATCCAAATTTGAGGGTTAAATTGGGTGCTCAAACAATAAGATATTCCAAATTTTTTTCTTTGGTTGTGGATAGGGATGAATTGGGGTGTGTGGTGGGGCTGTTTAATCCCGTAAAATGTTAACTTAGCCAGTCATCCCAGTGACAAATTTTCAAAAATGGTCACTGCAGATATTTTTGAAAATTTATTAGTGTTCAATTTTCAAAAAATATCTAGGTCTTAAAAATTGTAATGAATAAATTTGAAGGATAAGAGTGTAGGTCTGTCATGTGTGTGTGTGTGTGTGACAATTAAAGAGTTTAATTTTTTTTATTAATTTGTGTTCTCATGCTTTTATAATTGCTTTATGCAGGGAATATTTTGTTGGGAAAAAATTGCATAGCAGTCACTGCTAAACAAATCGAATAATGCATAGCACTTGCATAGCAAACAAACTGTATTGAAACTGGTTGGTGTTCCAACGGGGAAACCTTTCGAAACATGTTTGCATGATCAAAAACAGCTTTTTTCGTCTACAACACGCTATGAGCAAGTGAATCCGAAAACAACCGAAAAGCATAATTTTCCGATTTCGCAAAATGTTTTCCTTATGGAATGCATAGCAAATGTATAACATATGTCAGATTCCGAATATGCATGTACTGGCTCTGGCCACGGTCAGGGAGTATAGGAAACCTAAAATAAGGCAGCAACACATCCCAGTCAAATTATTTTCAAAAAAATCATTAATGTACCTCCCATGAATACTGTGATTTCATTGACTAGGGTTAACGTATATTTTGTAACTTACCAACCTGCATCACATATCCCTTTGAACTGGTAGGCTAAACAAAGTACACATCATTCAATACAATGTAAGAAGGCTGAATAGTGTTAGTGCTTAACTGGAAGCTGGTGCAGGCTATGGCTGCTGTGAGCAACAGGTCCCCCTTAAAAACTTGCAACATATTCAACAGCTTATTAAGATGAAATTGAGTTTCTGCGATACTATGACTTCAGTTGAGAGTTAAAAATTTGTATTTAAAAATTACTAATGGTTTTCTCTGGCTTAAATAGTGAATGATAAAAAGTTTTACTGTGATCAGCGTGTATCTATCAGCTCACATGTTACTAGTTTTACTACGAATGCTATATATAGAGATACTACGTCATTCATATTAATAAAATTACCACGTTAAACATTGTTTATTTTCTTTACTGTCGGTAATTTCCCTGCGATTCATTGGTTGCTCTCTATATAGTTATATTTAGTAACCAATAATCTTGCGAGAAAGTATGTTCCCGACTTTGGAGAAGAGTACTCGAGAACACTCTCACGCATGCGTCGATCTTGGCGACATGCCATTCCAAATCTGTCGCTTACGCGAATCAATTGCGATGCGCCGCCATAGCATGGCTAACTATACTGTGTCGGCCTTGATTTGGAGATGCGCTAACAGGAGTTTAGCATTCGCGATGATATAACTCAGTTTCCGAGACAAACATTGTCTAAATCGACCAGAATCAGCCTAGATAAACTTGTATTTTTAAAGTTTATCATAACGCTAACTAATGACGAGGCAATGATCAATAGCCATACCCACCCCCCCCCCCCCCCCTATAGGAGAATTGAGATTTCCAAGAGAGTCTGTTACGAACAATATGTCGATGACCGTGACTACCCCGTGATACATATTGCGAGTCTCCGACTGGTGTCCAAACTCAAAACTGGTCTGTAACAGTTTATTATTATACCGGAAGAAGGAAGCCGCTAACGCATGCGCGCATCGCTAGCTTTTAGAATTTTGATCTATAGAGTGCTTACTGAACTCGCTTCACCGGCGGTCATTTGTCCCATAGTGAGGAAGGGATGAAGATATGCGCTCTATAGCTATATATGTCTAATCGTTTTGCAACTTTTAGCGACTTTTTATCAAAAATATTTCAAAATTAAGTGAATTGACTGAATTTTACATCAAAATTATGTATCGCAGCAAATAGCTAAGCGAAGTTGTAAATGTGTAGCAACAGGTACTCATTTGCATCGTATTTTGCGATGCGATACCGCTCAAAATATTCCCTGTTTATGTGATTCAGGGACAGACCTGGTTTAGCCAACAAATTAGCCAAATGTAATTTTCATTAGCCAAATCTTGACTTGATTAGCCAGCCATATTCATGAATATTTTGAAACTAAAGCGTACTGAAATGTACATACGTCCTTCTTCTGTTAATTCTTGTGTGCTTTATTCACAGGTTGGTGTGTACAAGTGGAGTGAAGTGGGGAGTTTTGTTGTATTATGTAATAAAACAATGATATTTAAATCCTTGTATCATTTTAGTTCATTCAATATTAAAACAAGACAGCACTGTTATTTAGTAAGCAATCATGATTATTCATCGTTGGCAATCCTTTTCTGGATTGCTGGAAGAAAGGCTTTCGTATCCTTTCTTGAGCACCAATCTTTGAATGCATTTTCAAAATTGAAATCATGCAATTCTGGACCAACACATTTGACCAAGATTAATTTTGACAGATTCTCTGTTGTCAGGTTACTCCTTAGACAGGTTTTGATCAAATTCTGTTTACTGAACCCTCTCTGATTCAACACTTGTGGGAGGAAGAGTTGTGTAGATGGTCCCCAGGGCACACACGTTTGGGTATGCAACCTCAAACTTTGGTAGGCCCATTTGTCAGAAATCATTGTAAGACAAATGTCTATATTGATGCATAATAGGTTTGAAGGAATCCCACTTCCAATAGTTGGTCTTTGTTGAGAGGTGGACATAGTTCATTTTCAGAATCATCTAATTTGGCTGTTCCAATATGCTCTGCTATGGTAGAAATTTCTTTCCCATAGCAGGATATTTCAGAATCGGACAAATTTGATGGATTCAGAATCTGAAAAAGAATTTAGAATTTCATCATCAGATCCAAATCTATCAGAGAGGTTTGTCAGCAGGTTGTTGATGAAGGACACTCATCTTTTCAAATGCTTGAACCTATTTTGAGTTTATTTGGACAATATGAGATTTAAACTCAAAGGTACCATCTTTGAGTGTTGTCTCAAGGTTGAAAGATTGATCAAACTTGGCAAAATTTACCCCTTTATATTCACTATCAGTGAACTGCTGTATGCTTACTTTAGTGGATTCAATTAGGTTGATCATATCAGTATGGGTCAAATCTCTAGCCTGTAGCAATAAGCATAATCTGTTTAGAACTGACAACACATCCTGAGGAAGTATGTTGTGGCAATAAACTCCTATTTAGCCACACATTTCAACAAACCAGGAGCCCTCCCATTGTTCTTTTGTTTCACGGAATCTGACTGCAAAGTTGTTATTAGGCTACCAAATATTTCTACAACAGCAATAACAGAAGAATGAAATGACAACCATCTTGTTGAGAATGTCTGCTTGTACTTCAATGTCTTCTCACCAAGAAGAGTTTTGTGTGTCCTGTAACTTCCTCTGATTCCTTGGAGAGAAATGAAAGTACTTGTAGATTGCATTGATCAAGTCCTGTTATCGAACCAGCAAAGGGATTGCATTTACCGCATGACCACTAGATAGAGCAAGTTTATGTGAACCACAGTGTGTCAATATTATCAATGGATTTGCAGCTTTAAATTGAGTAACTACACCCTTTTGCTTTCCCAACATGACACTTGCACCATCAGTAGCGAGACCAATTAACGTGTTAGGTGAATTAGCCTTGTCCTTTAACACTTGGTGGATTTTGTTGTATACAGCGTCTGCCTTGCATCCTTCTTCTAATGAAGCTAGGGCCAAGAATGTATTTTCTACCCTACCACCAATCACTGTTCGCATGTATATAATAATATTTTGAGTCGCATTATTGTCTGTTGATTCATCAAACTGTAAGGCGTAGAATTTACAGTTTCGCACACGAGTAAGGCTCTCACTCTCAATCACGGTTGAAATGGACTCAATAAAATCGTCGACTGACCGATGGCTGGTGTATGAGACAAGTTGGTTTTTACTCAAAATCTTCAATGATTCGCACCCCTGCAAAAGAATAGGAAAATTCAATATAATATTTGACAAGATAACTGAGCCAGTAATTCTAATGATAAAGTTTTAATAATAAAAAACATTTTTTAAATTTACCATTAGAATGACTGGCTCAATAAGCGAGCCAGTCATTCCAGTAGTAAATTTTCAAAAATAATCTTGTAAAAACAGCCATTTACAGAAAAGCGCATAGATAAACAGCTATATATCCTGGCTGTGTTGTCGGTTCAAGGGAAATGACAAGTTTACCATCATTTGTTAAGACAAAGATTCTGATTGGTTGTTCATAGTGTAAAATGATTGCCGATTGGCTGATTGAGTTAATTCACTCCGTACCTGTATCACACACTGTGCATTCAATGCGGCGATCTTTTCTTTCGACAAATCCTCCTTGACGGCGAAATATACGTTCTTCATAGTGGCAGTTATCACGTCTTTAATGCTTACATACTGTCTTTGGCAGCTCTTCGGCTTCAGTCTTCGCTATAGTCGCGAACTTATGATCCGATGTTAATTGATGCTTAGAAAAATCATCTGCCCTTGGCTTGGCAGATGACTTGCCAGTTACGAAAATGTTACTCCTACCAGACTCAATACAATCCCGACAGAAAAACAATTTACTTTCTGAAGCATACTTTAACCATTTATATTTAACAAACCAGATGCTCTTAACACTACGATTCTCTTGACACTTTACTACCGATTTTTGAGTTACTGATTCTGAATCTTGTGGCTTATCACATTCGCGATCGTCATTAGAATCTAGCTTTCTTCTCTTGGTGAAGAAATCTGACATTGATGGAGTAGCTTTGCATTTGCTAGGCGTATCTATTGCTAACATACTATGATGATTACCATGCGATTGCGAACGGTTTATAAACATATTTTGTGAGTAAATATTTAATCGCGGTGTGACTTCGATTTCTCACCATTTCGAGAAGACCGTCAAAGATTATAATAGATCGCCTGAATAGGTGCGAATGGCGTGTGTTTACCTGCTATCGTTCTAGTGCCATGACAAAAGGTTCAATACCAACTTCTTAGTGGGATTTAATCCGATTAGCCGTTAGATTAACCGTTACGCTGATGGCGAGTGATTGTCTGCTCGTGGAAGCTAATAATTGATCAATAGACCACAGGCATTTGAATTTTGTTCAGTCAATCCACTGCTGCGATATATTTTCATACCTACCATATATCACCCTATTAATAAATAAAGTCCCATTATTAATAGGGTGGTATATTACTATTATATGGTAGGTGTGAAAATATATCGCAGTAGTGGATTGACTGACCAAAATTCAAAGGCCTGTGAATAGACCTTATATATGGATGAACAAATTCGCATCGACTTGCATTGTGTATAGGGGCATGGCTGTGATCTTTACGCTAGCGCGTCATAACAAAGCGGTTGCTGATTGGTTTAAAACAGATTATTATAATGAGAAGTTTCCGGCTGCCGAGAATTATGGGAAATATGAAATGTGAAAACCTGAGTAAAAATGTACTGAAAACATGTACAATTTACGTTTCCTTAAGCTTATATAAACCGTTCTAAGCGGTAAAATTTATGGATTGTATGCACACCTCCTGTTGAGAGGGATCATCTTAGTCAAAATTGGCAAAAATCGCCATCGCCAAAACTTTCGCCAACGTCAATTTTCACTCGCCAAATTGAACTTTTATTCGCAAATGGCGAGTGGCCAGGTCGGTCCCTGTGATTACTGAGCCACTGAAAACTACTGAGAAACCATTACTGATTGACATGGTGAAACTACTGAAAATCATGGTTTTCCCATTGGAAATTACTGATTGAGTTTATAGGGGGTAGGCAGGTCTGGATGTATTGCAGGATATACTGCTAACTGATGTCATACGTTGCAAAATAAGTTAATAACTCGATTTGTTCTCTGGCTGGATATTTATTTGTTTGCGTGGTACTATACATTCCTCCCCCCCCCCCCCCCACAACCCACACAAATACTGTAACAATTAGGTAGGGATTGGAATCATGGAATGTAGCCAGCATGAAGGGGTTGCTCAATTGCCATTGTCACAATTATTATCAGAATCGGTATCAAGTCCCACCCAACTCTTGTTCCATCACTGTAGTCCATTGGCGCATCTAGAGGAGGGAGTTGTGTGTTCTGTGTGTCAGAAGCCACCTTGACTTGAAAATTAGACCAATATTCGTCACTTGAGGGCATCTAGATTTCTGAATTTTATGAATTTCCCCCCTCTTAATACAATCCCAGATCCGCCCATGTTATATGGTGGGGGTGGGCCTGAACAATGGGCCCCCGGAAAGTTTATATCCGTGGGCACCAAGTAGGCTAAATCCGGCTCTGTGAGGATGGCAGAGAAAACATCAAGGACTGGATATGAAAGAGCTGAGAAAGATGCAAATTTTACCCATACTGTTCACTGGACAGCGTTGCATAGCGACAGGAGAACTGGACATACATGTACAGTCGGTACATGTAAATGAGATCACCAATCAGCAATGATGACGGTGACATCAAGGTATATCAGGCAGCCCTACAGGTACTTGTCATGTTCTTGTATCATAGTATTAAACTGATTGTGTTTATTATTCAGGTTGCCGGAGTGCCCCTGTGAATTTGGAGGCCAAGAGTTTAGATGCCCGTATTGTCACTAGGAGATGTGTTGTAGCCCGACTGAAAGAGGTTACAATGGGCAGATTTCGTGACATACTATTGCAGAATGCCGGTGCATTTCTCATTCTGTTGCCAAGCAATCTATCTGATATGAGTGTTGAGGAGACAAAGGTATATGTACATGCATGTAGTGGTCAGTCGTCTGTATTAAATATAGTCGTCATTCCATAATCTGAGACCCAATCTACATAGGGGATGAAGGTACATGTACATATTCGATAATAAATAAAATATTTTCTTGGAAGTGAGACCATCGGGTAGTTTATAATAATTAATATACATGGTTTGTACACAAGTATGGAAAATCTGGAAAAGTGTAAAATACTAAGCAGGGCTTCCACTAATTTCTAAACACTAGGCATCCAAGCACGAAACATGGAAGTCTAAAATGGTTCAAATACATGTAATTTGGTTTAAAACATTCTTTTTTTAGAGAATGTCGGGGTAAAAAAATAGGAAGTCCAAGACTTCCTTTGCATGTTTTGGGGGAGTCCAAACATGAACTTTGGGAGTATAGGACGCCCAGACTTCCACTAGTGGGCGCCCTGATATTAAGCATCCCATATCCAGGCCTTGAAAAGTATGAAAAATTCATTATTTTCTACTAAATGTTTGGAAAAAGTATAGAAAGGTCCAGTATTCCCAGATGTGATTCTGATTTGCAAACTAAAATAGATAATATTCAAAATATTGATGATCCTGACTACTAATCCAGACAGTTTTCTGTAAAACTTTGTTAGTTTTGAAATGGACACTGATTGGAGATGTCATAAAATGGGTGTGGAAATTTATAGATTTGTTCGTTAAGGGAAACAGTATGTAATTACATTAGATGCAGTTTAGTACATCGCTATCTCATTATATAGTTTACCCTTTAACACGAATATCAGTCGGAAATGGCTTCTGCAGTGGTCTTGGGAAATGTCTTCTTGCAGACCAAGAGAAGACTATTTTTGAAAATTTACCACTGAAATGACTGGCTCGATAATCGAGCCAGTAATTCCAGTGGCAAATTTTCAAAATGGTCTTCTCTTGGTCTGGAAATTGACATTTTCTGAGAAATTTGAAGTTTTTTGAAAAAATTCAAGTGTTAAAGAGTTAATACCTTAACAACCTTGAAATTCCAGAATCTCATTTTCAAAGTAATCACAAAATTTTGTTCAACCGGCGTGTTCTGTGCAAGATAGATTATAAGTCATACAGGTATAAATGATACCAGTTTTTGTTGCTCTCTGCAGTTACTGACTGATCTTGAGCTAGATTTAATGCAAGAAGAGATTCCATTGCCTGTGTACTTTGCTCAGGAGACGGATGAATTAATGGAGATATACAATGATATCTACCATGCCAGCTCAAGTGACCAGGCAGCTACTGCAGTGGAAGGTAATAGTAAATTAGTAATGGACCTTTCCAGTTTATCCATCCATCATATGACAGCATAATCAACTATGTCACGTGTAGGATGATGTCGTAATCAATGACATCATGAATGACCAGTCAAATTAGTTTCAAAATATTCAAGAGCTTACATCTTCTTTTCTGAAAATTGATAATCAGGGATCGATCGATCCCAACACAGGCCGAGTGTGAGTGGAGCTTAATTAGAGATGGGTTGTGGCATAGCTAAAGTTGGATTCCTCGATTGTTCATTTCTCTCAAATACATCTAATGTCAACCCTTCAATCCTCATTTTGCTAAAGAAGATTTCATACAAAATGTCCATTTGCAGATGTAGAGATTATTTTGGAAAATTTACCACTGGAATAACTGGCTCGGTTATTCAACTGATTATTCCGGTTGTAAATTAAAAGAAGTCTTCTTGGTCTGCAAATGAACATATCTCACTGCAAAAACTGGCTTGAGTGGTAAAGAGTTAACCTCAGTGTTCGTACTGGTCATATAAATCCTGGAAAGTCATGGAATTTGAAAATTAAAATTCCACGCCTGGAAAGTCATGGAAAATCAGCATTTTTTATCATAGCTCATGGAAGAGTCATCAGACTTATAGCGTTTCGTTCCAATGTTTCTTGGATACTCATCAGAGGTCGTTTAATGGCGTTTATACCATGTAAGTCTATACGTCTGAATTGCCAACATGAAGCAACATGCTATTGCAGGATACAAAGGGGGTGAGGAAAGGACATCAGTACTGTCCTGCCCTCTACCCCCAGTACTCCAAAGCGGGCCCACGTCCTAACCCTTGTCTGGCCTCAGTACAGCCAACACGGGGCCCCGGCGCAACCCCGCCTGATAGCCACTAATCAGCCACTGTGTAAATGGAAAAAGGCACCCCACATGCATTTTTCCAGTAGGCCCGCCACACCTGCGGTGCCCCCCAACTTCACAGGGACACCGTAAACGCTATGGTTCCTCCCCCCTTGAGGGCACCACGGACACCCACAGAACCCGTCGAGGGCACCCCACAATGCCCCCTTCAAAACGGGCCCGCACACACTAGCGGTGCCCCTACCGTTTCATCTGTTCTGAAGGAGCACCTCAGTGGTACCACTACCGGTGCCCGGGCACCCCTAACATTGGCGGTGCCCTGGCCAGAGAGTATAAAAGAAGGGAGCAAAATCAGTTCCCAACCATTCAGACTTCGAGTCAAACTAGATCTCAGCATAATGTCACTAAGGATTTGCCAGGAGATAATACGTCTTTATCACACTTCTTCAACGAAGCCATCTCTGCATACCTGAAGCCATGTCGGACCTCCACCTAGATGTAGAAGCATCCACGACACTTTCTAAACTGTCTCTCAGATCGGTGGATTCAGAGATCCTGTTAGATGGGCACCGCAGGAGTAAACGCACCAAGGCTGTAGCGTCTACGTCCAAAACCACGGCAGGGGCACCGTCAAGTAACCCTGCTAACCCACGAGCAACCAATAACAACCACGCTCAGTGATGGTCCAGGTCGACCAGTACCCCTTGGAGCAAAGACCAGCATCTGAGAAAAGACACATTACTAGCCAGGAAGAAATGGACACAGAGAGGGGCACCGCCAACACAAATGTATACAGGGCCCCCACCCAATTCCACCTGGATTCATGGGTACCTACTGCCTATGGCGGAACGCGGCATGCAAAGCAGCACGCATCAGGACCAGAAAGGATAAACTAATCACAAGCCTGGACAGCGAGTAACTGCCAGCACAGTTCCTGCCACGCATAGCATAAAGTTCACCACAGAGGCTAGAAACGCCATCAATGCCACACTATGCCGCACCGCCAGCAGACCCAGGAGCACATCACGTAGAAGAGGGAACCGCTCAGGCCTGCGCCAACAGGGGCCTGCTAGGACCAACCATGGTGCCACACCTAGAAGGATGCAGGCCAGCGCAGAATGCCGAAATCTCGCCCGGACAGACAGCGCCGCAGTTCCTTTGACGAACTACTGGAGGTTCGAAATATTCAGGAACGCAGGAACTCTCGTTTCTGACTAACAAACAATCTTGTATCTAAATCTGCTTTTAATCTGTCTTAAACCATTTGCGGACCATAACAATAACAGTAATGACTCAAATAAAGATTCACAACCGTACACTTCCAAGTTTGTGGTCAACACTTCAGATTATAAACTTGACGTTACAATCAAAACCCTATAAAAAGGTCTATGGTTTAGTTTTAGCATAGACGAACCAGACATGGGAAAACTTATGTCCAATCTAAACAGGTTTTTCAGGAACCCAGGGTTACGCCTGCACTTTACTCCTCACCTTTATGTCCCCCCATGACCGCCTGTTATCACTGACAGAGGTTGAGCACACACCCGCGCAACCGCCCATGCGGTTGTCTCTGGATGAAGGTTTTAATGCCATAATTAAAAAGAAATTTGGGGCCCCTAAAACCTTCACCCCGAACCTCGGTGCGGACTTCCTTCTGGACAGTTTCATTAGAACAGTTAAAAATGAGGTATCACAACATACCCATTATAGGCGTACTACAAGGAACACTTCTGTCCCTGAAAAACAAGCCATTGCTCAAATACTCAATAATCCAGGTTTGGTCATCAAAAAAGCGGACAAAGGTCAAGCCACTGTGGTCATGTCAAAAGACGACTACATAGCTGAAGCTCACAGACAGCTCTCAGATTAGACTAATTTCTACATGAAATTAGAGTCTGACAGAACTGAACACCACTCTAACTTGGTCAATAAACATCTAGACCAACTAGTAGCCAGTTGTGAAATAGAACCAGAGATCGCTACACAGCTGATCCCTAATCCAGTCAGAACGGCAAGATTCTACCGCCTGCCTAAAATCCACAAAGCATGCAAAAATGGTTTGATACAGGGCAGACCCATCATCAGTGGAAATGGGTGCCCCACAGAACTCATTAGCAGCTTTGTGAATGAACACATCAAACGGCATGTCACCAAGATACGCTCATATGTAAAGGACACCACTGAATTCATCAAAAAAGTCGAAGCATATGGAAATGCCATGAACAACACCCTTCTAGTCACCATGGATGTCACTTCTCTGTATACCAACATACCCAACAGGGAAGGACTCACGGCGGTAGGCCATTTTGTCCGTACGCACAGACTTACGGGAAAGCTCTCTATCAGAGGACTACTCTCAAACTCGTCCTGGAGTGCAACAGTTTTGAATTCTAGGGCGACCACTACCTACAGATAGGAGGTACCGCCATGGGCAGCAAGGCACCCTGCACTTGTGCATGCATCTTTATGGCGGATCTTGAAACTCAACTGCTCATGAAGGCACCACACCAGCCATCACTATCTCAGATACATAGACGATCTGGGAACATAGCGTGCCAGCCCTAGAAGAATTCGTAACCTGTATGAACAGTTGCCACCACAGCATTAAATTCACACACGAGTTCTCGAAGACTAGTGTCAACTTCCTGGACACACTTGTCATTCTCACCCCAGAGAAGCATATGGAATTCTCACTCTTCACCAAGCCCCCCGACACCCATGGATGGCTACCTAGACTACAACTCGGCTGACCCACAGGCCTGCAAAAATGCCAGCCCATATGGCCAATTTCTATGCATTCGCTTGATTTGCATAAACACAGACGACTTCCTCACACATGGAAACAATCTCCGTGAACACTTCCTAGCAAGAGGGTACCCACATCCAGTACTGGACTCTGCATTTGAGAAAGCTTTGGCCTTAAAAAGGGCCGACATACTCTACCCACCTGCCCACAATTCATCCAACATGAAGAAACAGAAGAATACCAACACTTCTTTCTTCATAACCGACTACACGGGCACCAGTGTCTTTGCAAAAAGGATAATCCAACGCTATTGGGTTTTACTGGACTCAAGCACTAGATGCCGGCTAGCCTTCCCGAACCCACCGAAGTTCGGTTACCGCATTAATCCCACAATAGGTGGCAAAATAGTCGAGCATGCTTGGTTAATCAAGAAAAAGATAAACCCGCATTCCACAATCCCTTTGAGGCCTGCAATACACAAAATTGCAACATCTGCAAGAGGATGGGAAAAACCCGTTCTTCACCAGCAACCACACTGGCTACACGTACAGATGCAAGATCATAGGCAACTGCAGGACGTGCAACGTCGTATATCTACTCTCCTGTAAGTTTTCCAGAAAACAGTACGTTGGAGAAACGCTGCGAGTCTTCGGTGTCAGAATAAAGGAACACCTGAGAAGTATCACCTACTTCTACAGGAAGGCTTCCTACGACACTCCCGTTTCTAGGCAATTCAACGCCATCAACCACTGCAGGAACGATATGCAGTTTCGCATTATCCAAGTCCTCTCATCGGATCCACTGGATCTTGAATCCACCAAATCGAGATAACAAAAAGAACACCATTGGATCCATCAGCTCCACTGTATGGACCCACAGGGCATCAACAATCAGGCTAAGAGCGCATTTGATGCACGCACACACTGGGACCTGCACAAAAAGCCCCAGCCCCATGTGCATGTCATAGTTATTACCCCCCCCCCCCCCCATATTAAAATATTACTTAAGAAATGTCCATTTGCAGTCCAAGAGAAGATAACTTTAAAAATTTTGCAACAAGAGTGAGTGACTTTTATGACCGTGCCAGCGATTCCAATGGCAAAATTTCAGAAATGGCCTGCAGATGTACATTCACTTACCGGTAATAATATTTTCAATTTTTTTTAACAATCTTGACAATTAAAGGATTAAAATACATGTTTCATTTAGTAAATTGTAAATTTTCAGTTCAGTTTCACTCAGCAGCATAACCTGCAGTTATATTGAAAATCATTTTATTTTAATTTACTTGTGGTTTTTCTTCAATTATGTCAATGGTGTTGTATGCTTGATCGCTGTTAAATTTACTATATTCTGCCTTTGTTTCAGCTTTGATGAGCAGTGCATTAGCCAATGGTTTCCAGCTTGTAGTGAATGGTGGACAGGCTAAAGCCTTATCAGACTTTCAACTTACCAACATACAGGTCTGTTCTGGAGCTGTTGTGCTGCAGTGCATGCATTCAGTATTTGTGTCTATCAGTCATTTTCTCAAAAACATTTTGTCTTGACTATGAAGCATAAATGACACACTGGTATCACCTTACAACGATGGCGGCGGCTGTTTCAACGTTGACATTTGTGTTTAGCAAATAGCTTTAATTATGTTTTTTAACATCATAAATCGCTGGACACAAATTTGGTTATAATGACCCTATACAGATATCTGATTGGTAAATTTGTTCTGCAGTAGTGTAATGTACCACTTAAAATGAGAGATGTACATGTATTGCCGAAGAACTTCTTGCATTGTCCAGGAACTTAGAACCATAGCGTAGTTTTTGTCCAGGAACTTAGAACCATAGCGTAGTTTTTGTCCAGGAACTTAGAAACAAAGCTTCTTGTGTTATTTAGTTAACTCTTTCATGACGAAGCCGGCCAGAACCTGCCGCTGCAGTTGTTTTGAGGAATGATATTTGTAGGTCAAGAGAATATTATTTTTGAGAATTTACTAATGGAATGACTGGCTCGATAATCAAGCCAGTCATTCCAGTGGTAAATTTTCCAATATAGTCTTCTTGGCTTGCAAATGCACATTCAATAAGAAAATATTGTTATTTTATTGAATAAATTTAACAATCAAAGGCTTAAACTAAAGTTCTGCTGAGCAGATTTTCACCAGTAGTAACATGCATTTGTTAGCCCAGCATGCTGTCATTTAATTTTAGAGTCAACATGCATCCATTCATCAATTTCATCTTTAACATTTTATTGATCATCCCAACTAAAAGTGGCCTTTCTAGTGGTTGTCTGAAATTCCATTTTCAGGCCACGAGAAGACTATTCTGGACACTTTACCACTGAAATAACGCTTTATAACAGCCAGTCAAGCCAATGGTAAACTTCCAGAAATACAATTTGGTCTGCAAATGGACATTTTCTATGAGATATTTGAAATTTTGTTAAGCACATTTGACCTGTAAATGTGTTAAAGGCTTGAACCAATGCTCTGCAATCACTCGGCTGCGTCAAAGTGTCCGAAAGCATGGGGATTGCAATAGCGTGACATGGACTGCTTTCTATTATTCTTTTATTTGTATTTCAGGGTAAGCTATCTGGTCTTGGCATTGAAGATCAACTGCCTACTGTCGTGATAGTGGCGCACTACGACTCATATGGAATTGCCCCGGTAAGTATGGAGACATCCAACCTGTCATTCAAGTATCTGATGTCGTAATCAAATATGTCACATATTGACTGAGGTCACACTCAAAGTAAGCCCATCACGTAAATAAAAGTCTGTCCATAAAGTGTGAAAATTTTATCTCTGTTAAATTTACAATTTAATAGATATTCTGTTGAATATTTTGAAACTAAAAATGAATGTGAGATGTTTCAAGGTTTTGTGGTAAGCTTTTCAACCTAATTAACCCATCCCCTAAGGTAACTGCTAGGGTTGCACGATTTTTCGATTATTCGCGATTATGTAATTCAAAATGATCGTGGATGATTATAAAATGAAATAATCGTGTAATCGCCATGTTGAAATTTTGGTCAAGATACTTTTACACTAGTGAAACTCTGCTCGCGTTACCAATCATGGAAACAAACATCCGGCTATCAGCCGAATGTGTGAATGATTAAATAGACTAAATAAATAACTGATCTGTTTGTATTGACTCACGATTAGTTTTAGATGAATAAAGATTGTTCACTTGGTCGCTATTTGTCATTGGTGTTGTAATCACACACGCTTATCCCGCATTCCCCATTCTCTAAAACTGATACCACGGAAATTCAAGCGTTTTCTCCCCTAAGAATTCTCACCACCTACGCCTATGTTTAATGTATACCTCAAAACATCATCGGGGAAGTGAAATTATTTGATTTGAGCGCCTAAATATCGGGTATCCTTTAATAAAGGTCGTTTATTACATCAAAATTAATCCACAATTTGATATAAAATGGCATCGCGAAAAACTACAAATCACGTGATTCGCATCCAGTTGACGAGTTTATTTTAGAGCGAGTACTCGGATATAAATATTCTGGAACCGGGCACTCAGAACTCGGGAATTTCTATATATTATCATTGCGCGATAGGAACTGAGTATTATACTGATCTGAATAACGGGTACCCATTTGATAAACTCCCGTTAGCGTATAATGTCTCGCGAGAACACGCCGCCTCCCATCGCAAAAGAGCTGCTGGCTCGCCAACTTAAGAAGCCGGCTATATTGTCATTCGTAATATTCAATACAAAATTGATGCACATTTTCTCCTGTACTTGTTTGGTACATAAACTTGGTCTTAGAATATATTTATAAGGAAGGTATTTAATCACGCCAAGACTGTTTTAAGCGCATTTTGACTCCAAAAGTGTGGAATAAACTTTATTATATCTTGAACATACGTGGCCTACTATTAGTATTAATCTAATAGGTGGTCGAGATTTACAAATCCGAGGCCTGTATTGACTTCTAGAGGGGCTGGAAATGTATCAGGTCAGAGATCGGTCTGAAGTGGACACACCCTGTGACACGATTGTTATTATTATACACGCTATTCTTACAAATTTGCTCTTAAAAAAATGTTTCCTATACGATCTGCTGAGTTAGCGGGTGGGCTTCTAATACAGTTTTGCCATTTTGAAACTGCTAAGAAATCATTGGAGCTCATATGTCAAAGTTAGGGGGTGGGCTTCTATTAGAGCATAGGCTACAATTAAGTGAAATACGGTACCTACCGTTTTCCGTCTAGAAAAATCTTGATGCATTCCTTTGTATGCAATCAGCAACTGGCGTATTCTGTCCACGTATGTATACCCAAGTGCGTAACCCATAATCTTACAATCTGCAGTAGCATAATAACGTCCTCTAAGCAGCAGTGACGTAGTTAATATAGTTCATGATTAATCGTATGATCGCGATTTTTTTTTTAAATGATCGCGATTATGAAAAGTGAATAATCGTGCAACCCTAGTAACTGCTACCTGCCAGATGGTATAATTGAAATAAAGACGGTAAAGCAAGCAGGATATTTTGAATCTACTGCAGCTGCATAGCAGTCAATCATCACCATCATGATAAATAGTGGAGTATGGAATGAGCTTAGCATATGTGTTTCAGTCCAGCTTCATATAGATCTGTCTCGATTAACCCCTTAGCATGTTTAACACTCATATCAGCAAAAATGCCTGATCTTGAGAAATGTCCATTTGCAGACCATTTTTGAAAATTTACCACTGGAATGACTGACTTGATAACTGATTTTCTTGAACAAATTCGAGGGTTGAAGGGTTATTCTTTCCCTAGATTTTTGTCTACTCCCTTCTGGAGTTAAGGTCATGCTGATGATTTTGAGAGCCATTTTGGTGAAAGTCATTGTCTAGTGGCTAGACCGGGTGTATATCTCCGGGTTCTCAAAATGTATGGCAGGTTTCATAAAAACTTAGTTTCCTTGGAGACCATTAGTCATGTTAGTGGTCAAGCCAGCGAAAACCTACCTTTGTAGTGGTCTTGAGAAATGTCCATTTGAAAGCCAAAAGAGGATTATTTTTAGAAATTTTACCACTTGAATTACTGGCTCGGTGTCCAGGCCAGTTAGCCAGTCAGTGGTAGATTTTCAAAAATGTTCTGTTGGCTTGTAAATGGACATTCACAGAGCAAATCTTTTCTTTCTTGACCATTAAGATGAGACACATTGATTACACTTTGTATGGTGTCTGTTGTCTTTCATCTCATTTGTCAAAGTTAGCACTTTAACCCCTTAACACTCATATAAGCCAAAAACAGCTGCTGGGGTGATCTTAAGAAATGTCTATTTGTAGAACAAGAGAAGAGTATTACCGAGCCAGTCATAAATTTTCTAAAATACTCTTCTTGGTCTGCAAATCGACATTTAATTTTCTTGAATTTATAAATTTGCATTTTAAAGGGATAATAGTCAAAGCAAAGATAATCCAAATTTGTACTCTGTACATGTTCATGAGCCAGACAGGAGGCATAGTTACCAACAGTTATCGACCTAGCCATTCCAGTCATTGATTTTCAAAAATAGTACTCTTTTGGCCTGCAAATGGACATTCCTCAAGACAACTGCAGAAGCCATTTTCATCTGGCATGTCTGGCTTGACATTAATCCTTTAACCCTCACATTTCTTAAGAAAATTGAAAGTTTAGGGGAAATATCCATTTGTAGATCTGAAGAGGACTTTTTTGAAAATTTACCACTGGAATGACTGGCTTAGTTATCAAGCCTGTCATTCCAGTGGTAAATTTTCAAAAAATAGTCTACTCTTGGTTTGAAAATGGAAAATTTTCCATGACCACTGCAGAAGCCATTTTTGGCTGATATAAGTGTTAAAGGGTTCTAAAAACATGTCTTTATTTTGCCAGGCTCTTGCTGAGGGTGGTGACTCGAATGCCAGTGGTGTCATCGCTTTGTTGGAATTGGCACGTTTATTTTCTAAATTATACACAAACTCCAGGACACATGCAAAGTAAGGATGTAATACTAGATCCTAATAGTAAATCAGTCATGCTGACTGGTACATGTACCCCTTTGCATTACAGCACGTTGCAGAATATAGTGCTAACAAAGTCTGCTGCCATCAAGTGTCCACTTGATTATTTTCTACATACTGAAATGAAGGGATCCGATCTGTCACTCAAGTATCTGATGCCATAAGCAACTACGTCACTTATTAGCTGGTATCACAATCAAAATGGAGTATATCCGTCGGGAAAGGTGAAAAGTCTGTTACGAATTGTATGGCTGATTAATTGGCAATTTAATATACATTCTGTTGAATATTTTGAAACTAATTTGACCTGTCGCTGTTACAGTAAGTCTCCAGTCAAATTAGTTTTAAAATATTCAAAAAAGCTTACATGTATAGACGGAAAGCTTATGTATATAGATGGGAATTCAGTTTTCAGTTTCTTAATCAAATCGAGGCCAACACGTATAAAAGTGGGGTACAGTTAGCTTGAAATGGATACCCCTCTATTTGCTGTCAAACCAAGCGTTTTACACGTACACATGTACTTATTATACCAAATGAATTGAGGAATCCAGTTTCTCAGTCAATCATGATGGTATAATCAACTAAGTGACTTGTAGGCTGATGTCATAATCAATTACATCATGAATGACTCGATTTAGTCAGTTTTAAGCGCTTAATAGTCCTGCAGAGTGTACAAATTTATGTGTACATATTGTACAAATTTATGTGTACATGTACTATTTAATAAACATGCTGTTGAATCTTTGGAAACTAATTGACTTGGCGCATGCACCTGTATAGTTTTATGGAAATTGATAGCCAGGTCCATTCAGTACAAGGTCAAAATGTGTGTTGCGCTTAGCTAAAGATGGGTGAGGTATAGCTAAGACTGGATTCCTCCATTGATTGCACCTCTGGTGTTTGAGGACTAGAGTTCACTGAGACATGCCAGAGGTCTTGTTTAAATGATTGAGTCTGCATTTTAGATATACTTCAGGTGGCTTTTGGCTTAATATTATTCACTATTTGTGTTTACCTGACATGCCTGTGTACTCTAACAGTAATATCCTTTCAGTAATTCAGTTTTTCTCCCTTGTTATGTTATCTAGATACAATTTGGTATTCATGCTGTCTGGTGGTGGAAAGTTCAACTATCAGGGCTCAAAGCGCTGGATTGAGGACAATATGGATTCACCAGGTTCGTAGTTGCAGTGAAAAGATGTTGAAGATGTGATGGTTAAAGGAAATGGAAACAGCTAAATATTGTTGAATGGCGACCTCATATAATAGTAAAGCTATCACCACCAGTAAAATAGCTGAGCTGAATACTGTACTAAGACGGCATCCCTAATCAGTATTAGTTTACCTGGTCTGAAAGGCCAAGTGAACTTGTGGCATGACGACCATCGATCATCTGCTTGTCTGTCGTCCATTGTCCGTCACCATGGACAACATTTGCTTTATAACACTACTCGTCATTAACTGTTTGGCAGATTTCAACCTATAATTTGACTGGAAAGACTATGGCATTAGGATTCAGAACTTGTTTGCAGAATTTGATTGGTCAATTTTTCTGATGGCCATCTTGGATTTTTTTTTATTGGCTTGAGCTCCTTTAAAATGCTACTCATTAACCGCTTGGCCATTTTCAACCAAACTTGGCTAGAAAGATAGTCTTCAGAAATTGAATAGAGAATTATGATTGGCCAATTTTCCGATGGCCATCCTGGATTTGCCGAAAGGTTTTAGTTAATAGCCTGCTCGTCATTAACCACCTGGCCGATTTCAACCAAGCTTAGCCGGAATGACTATGGTGGTAGATTTCAGAACTTGTATAGATAATTTTGATTGGTTAGCTGTTGCCTAACAGGACAATCTATGTGTGACTTCCTGTGGCAAACAAGGTTTGGTGAAGGGCTGCCGGAGGGTGTCGGGTGGGAGTGGAATCTTGTGATGTACATCATCTAGTTTGCCATCTTTATTTTATCTTCTTTGCTTTCATACAGATACAAACCTCTTAGCTGATGTTGCATTTGTATTATGCTTGGACAGCCTTGGTAATGATGATGTCATAAACTTACATGTATCTAAGCCACCTAGAGAGGACAGCGATAGTGGGATCTTTATCAAGGTATTTCGTTAGAAACCGTAACCCTTTGAGCACCCCACCAAAAAATTGTTGTGGGTTGAGGTGAGGTGGGGTTCGAGGGTGGGGGAGGTGGTGTGTGTATTATGTGATGGCGCCTGGCGGAGCTGATGTTACAAGTAATAATTCTTCTGGTCAATATTTTGAAACTAATTTGGCTGTGAGCTGTTGCTGCTTCTATCAGGCAACAGCACCTGATTCCTGCAAAATTAGTTTCAAAATATTGAACAGTTTTCAAACTTTATAATTACTTTGAAATTGAGATTATTCAGGCAATACATAGTTAAAGGATATAGATAATTCAGAAAAACAATTTCCAGGTTGTTTTGTGTATTCCACAATTGAAATATTACCCCTTTGGAAAGTTGGGGGGTGGGGGAGGGGTCATAAATTTGAAGAGGTCGTGTTAGTGTCCTCACTTTTAGGAGGGTCAGGGGGTTCTCCAGAAATTTTTTAAAAATCTAAATTCTCCCAGAGAATGTCTCCCGCATTTCTCAAGGTAAATCTGGACATTTAGTTGTCTGTGAATTTGTGTATTTTAGCAATTTCTCCTGAAAATAAATATACCCCTTTACGGATAAATCGTTTGTCATCTGGGACATTTTTATGGCACATCCAGATCTGCAAAAAACATCTGGCATGGGTGTGGTGGTGCTCTGAGGTGGGCCCACACATGTGAAGAATTACATGTTTTCACTTCAAGAGTATACTTACCTCCCTAATACTCTGATATTGCTAAATATCGCCTTTCATTCAATAAAAACTCAAAAAAGATAGGTGCCCCTACTGGGCAGGTAGTCAGGTGACATTCTGGCGGGTGCTAGCCCCAACCACCGCACTTGCGCAGACTAGTACTTCCTCTGCTAATTTATTGGCAGGGAGACCACATGCGACTTTTGTCTGGTTTTCAATTGAAATAAAATAGAATAAGGTAATTCAAGTGTCCATCTACCTGAGATCATGTCTGAGCGCGCTGTATCTCCAGAGGAGGGCCCAGGACCGAATTAGGTGATTTCTACTACGTTTTAGCGAGTTTTGTTCCGTTGTAATGTGTTTCCGGGACTCGCGTTTAACGTGTTAAGCGCCTAAAAAACTGGTTTATTTCTATTATGGCGCTATGAAATACTAATCTCTCTTTGTGTTTATGTCCACAGGTATCTGTCTATGATTGTACAGGCCAGCACATCATCAGAGGGTTTGTTTTTCTCTCCACCAAGGTTCCATTTCCTACTAACATTGTTATAGTAAGTTGGAGGCCTCGGAAGAAGGGCTTCTCAGTTTGCCCTCTTGGTTCACTTCCTTCCCCTTATAGGTAGAAAGAGTTAAGAGGTCATAGAGTTGGTGGAGTTTCCAGTTCATCAGATCGGATGGTTTGTCTATGCTAAAGACTCGGGTATTCTAGTTATGATATTAGGCACTTCAATTTTATTTGAAAATATTTAGAAAATCTGTGACCATTGTATCATTGTATATCTGGGGCCAGTTTCACAAAGGTGCGTAAGTTATGCCCCCGGCTAACTTAGACGCTATACTTAAGTCCTGCGTCTACGTCAGTTTCACGAAAGGGGTTGTAAATAAACGCCTAAATAATAAAACGCGTAACTTAGACGCGGAGCTCCCTAGTACGTTACGGCGAGAATCGTCGCCGCTTATGACATGATTCAGCTGACTACAATGTGACAGCTGTCAGTTGTTAATTATAGTACGGGGTCAATCAGTACAAATAACTTCTAGCGTGAACCATATAGAAAGTACAATTGCATATTTTAACGGCAGCGAGATGACAATTCAACGTTCGCCACTACATTAAACTTGGTAAGCGTTACCTTATGTCGTGTTTTATTTTGATAAACATTGCCAACATAATCATGTTTGAATAAATCCTATAAATAGTAATTTTCTAACATTGATTTTTCTAATGTGTTTGCAAACTAAGAAAGAAAACACCAAATGAGGTCAAGGCATAGGCATTTTTAACGCGGCGCCGTACCTCTCTTATTATAGAGAGAGTGACTTAGAAGTAGGTCAGGCTGAAGGCGCCTATGAGTCAACGCGCTCTAAAACGGCAGCGGCCTATATTCTCGGAAATGCAGACAAACCTGTCTATAGCGGACATACACGTCTACGACGCACACTCGCTTTTGGGACGAATTGCTGACTATCCATAAGAGTTGATTCTTACTGTTAGGAAAACACGATCACATGTCATGCATGCACCTAAAACCCCACAGCCGGTGAGCTGCAATTAGCGACCACCTATCTTAGTGACTATATTTTAATGGTCCATACAGTGACCGTTATAGACAGGTTTGCTTGTATAGCTCTACCAGTGTTTCGTTGATTGAAATAACATCGCCTCAAGAAAGCAGGACTGAGATCGATAACCATGTCACCAATGAGGGGTGGGGGTGGTGTTGCGCATACCACTGGGTGGCAACCCCCACTCCATCACATCCCAACCTCAACATAAAACCAGGGTTGTCAAGACTGACTGTATAGATAATGTCAAGTGATTTCCTGAAGTAAACAATACCATCTGATTGCAGACCCTCACTCTCCTGTTGTTATTTACTGTTATGCCATTGTAACCACTTCCAGGGTTTTTAGATTGCATCCCTAGTTGTGGAATCCTAGTACAGGATCACACACATTCTTGTGTTAAGATTTCAGCTAAATTAAACCAGACAATTATTGTTAACACTGTCGTACACGTTAATTCTAATTCAATAAAGAAGGATTATTGGCTTTGAGCAGCATTTCAAAATTGTCATCATTTTATTCGTGCGTTTGTGTGTGCGAGCGTCTGTGTAGGTGTTGTGCGCGCGCTTGTGTGTGGGTGCGGGGGGAGGTGCGCCTGTGTTTGTTTGTCTATTTACGTGCTCCCATAAAAACTAATCAGATTTGAGTCAAATTTTAACACAACAAAGAATTTTATTGTGAAAGCGGATGTCTAACATTAGCCATGATTCAGAAAAAAGCCAGCTCAAATTTTTGGAAACTATATAGCTCAAAATTTTTACATAGGAAAGGATTTGACCATACACTAGGGTTTCACAATTTTGGATGTAATATGACAAAATCTGGCGAATAGGAAAGTTGTACAATGTGATAAAAATGGCAGGGCGAGGGTCTGCAATCTCTATCTTGTTATTGTATAAAACCAAAACAAGATAAAATGCACCATATCCCTTTAACCGTAGCGATTACCTCACAAAATGAGACATCGCTTGTTCATGTCTTTATGCCAAAGCATGTGGGTTGTTTAGAATATTAACAAGAGGCCCAAGGGGCCTGTATCGTTTACCTGAAATATTTGCCCACTGACACAACCGAACAAAACAAGATGACTTGGAAAATTTTACCAATCAAATTTCTGTGAAGAAAGCTTAGCCAAGTTTTATTAAAATTGGCCCAGTGGTTAATAAGTATGATTTGCTAAGAAATTTGCAGAAAATACAAGATGTTCGCCAAAAACATTATATTTTCATTGATTCATGGCGGACATGTTTTTTTACATATACAATTTTCGGCCCGATCCATTCAGCGATTCTGGAGTTGTTTTCGCGAGAACTAGATGATCCAAGATGGCCACCGAACCATTTTGTCAATCAAGTTCTCTTGAACAAACTTGGCTTAGCTCTTGCCCTAGATGATGTTTCATGAGTTTTGAATTGATTCCCAAGCAGTTTCGGAGATTTTTAAAGACTTCAACAAATCGGCCAAAATCCAAGATGGCCACGGTTTCGGAGATTTTTAAAGACTTCTACAAAGCGGCCAAAATCCAAGATGGCCACCCGCCAAATTGGCTGATCGACTGTTTGAACAAACTTGAATCTCTATGCCCTAAGGATGCTTCCTGCCCAGGCCTGTGCTGTTATGGTAACCTGTTGAAAAAGCTCTCCATGAGGTTGCCTTAGTTTATTTTAGGGGACCTGAACCAGATTACCTTAATCTGTTGATTTTAGTATGGACATCAATGAGCTTTCTACGGTTTAGGTTACCATAGGTCTCCATAAAGCATATAAGGCAACCTATTATGGGTTACCATTGGAAATATTACAGCACAGGCCTGCTGCCGATATTATATAATTGAAATCTACCAAGTGGCTCTTGAGAAGTCATTTAACGAAAAAGTTGATGGATGGACGGACAGTGGGCGGTCGCCACGGTATAAGCTAACTTGGCGATTCCGGCCAGGTGAGCTAATAATTGTTTAAAACGTTTTGTTTATGTTTCAGATGATACTTATGTTCCAGAGTCATGGGAAAGACACTCATGCTATAAATTCATGATGCTAATTTACCAGCATCTACTTACTGTATCTGATGACATATTTCACTCTGGCATGTTGCTCAAATGCAGTAGCAGTATACTGCATGTCATTGGTTGAATCTTTCAATCTAGCCTGGATATGGCATTTCAAGGGCATCATGATTTTGCATGACTAAACCATTTAGTCAATTTCATAGCAATACAAGTCATTCCAATTCCAGAATTTTAAAAATAGTCTTCTTGGTCTACCAATGTGCATTTCTCAATACCAGTGTTTGGGTCGGCTTGAGTGATAAACCGTTAAGTTGGATAAATTTGTGTCGCTTTATAGCATGTCATGAGGTTGTAATTTAAGATGGCCCAAAATAAAACAAATTATATAGTATCATTACCATGCAAAAAATGGCTATGATATTTTCGTAAATTACCAACAAATAAACACCCTGGAGATTGTATCGCTCACTTGGAACCTCAGTATTTGAATCAGAACACTTGAATATAAATTTCAAAACACAATTTGGCTGAAAACATACACATTTTGGTCAGAAATGCTAACATTTTTTTCTTGAAATGAGGTAATTTGAGATTAAAACCAAAACATTTGGACAGAGATGTATATATTTTAGCAGCAAATATGGAAATCGCAGGTCAAAATGTAGCACTTGACCAGAAGTATGAAACTTAGGATCAGAATACACAATATGTGTATTTAGACATTAACCCAAGATTATTTGTTTAACATCTAGGCCATGCAACTCTTTAAACAATATATGCCAGTCTTATTAACTACTGGTTCTGCAACAATTAACCATTTTGAAATCATTGTCATAACTTGACACAAGGGTTAAATAAAAACTTCAATCACTAAAACTTAATTTTTTCTTTTTAACTCATTCAATAAATACAGTATTTGCCTTAAATATGAGTATTGATGCAATGAACTGTAATTATCAGTGTGTTGTTAATAACAAGTATATATGAGACTTTGAAAACAGTCTTTAGAAACACCGTGGTCACATCCATCACAGGTGTGTGCTTGTCATTCTGAGATTGACTGAGAATGTCTTTTGGGAATTTGGTACCGGTATTACAGATGGTATTCCATTTACTGCATCCAATCATTTAAGAGTGATGAAGAAGAAATCATAGAATGCATCTCATTGCAAGGCCTATCTGTTACACTAGACATTTATTTGGTGCACACTCATCACCCTGGCACAGGCTGCAAAACAAAGGAAAGTACTTTTGAATCATCTAATATATTATTCACCAGTTGGGCCCCCTGCAATTGCAGTCAAAGATAATGCTATTCTTGGAATCTTATCACTGGAATAATGGGCTCAATCACCAAGCCAGTTATTCCAGTGTTAAGTTGTCAAAAATAGTCTTCTCATGGTCTGTAAATGGAAATATTCTAGGTGACAATGTATATCCATTCGCAGACCAAGAGAATGCTATTTTTGAAATAACTGGCTGATTATTTTGAAAACAATTTGACAGTAAAGAACTTAAGGAAGCAACAACACACTCAATCTATTTTCAAAATAATCTGCCGACTATTATCTGTCACCTAGGGCATACACCTTGGGCCTTGGCTCGATTCACTATTCATATTCTGACTGTGCTCCTATAGTGTGGGCGTAATAGACAGGCTTTATCGCTTAAATTAAATCCCGGATTTGAAGCGTTATTTTTAGAGGACGAAGAATATAGGGGGGGTTCCAGGTGCATGATTTACAAAATGAGGGACCACAACTCTATCCAGTATGGAATCTTGATATCTTTGTCCATTTAGTGTTCCAGGTACAGTCAACAGATCCAGCTTACAATCAAATGAGATGCACCCCCATATCATAACGGAACCTCCACCAAATGGAACTTCTTCCATGATGTTACGTTGGTCGTACGCCGTGCGTCTGGACCTCCATACACGAGTTCGACCATCTGTGGCATGAAGCAGGAACCGACTTTCATCGGACCAGGGTACCCGTCTCCAGGATCTCATGTTCCAGTGTCTTCTTTCGTTGCACCACCTCGGACGCTCCTCTTTGTGGTGTGCAGTGAGGAGAGGATGTCTGACAGGTCTCCTAGCTTTCATGCCAGCAGCATACAGTCTCCTTTTGACGGTAGACATTGACACTCTATTACGCGTTTCCCATTGCTGGCTGAGCACTCTGCTGTTGGTGAATGGAGATCTCCTAACAAGGCGTACTAGGGCTCGATCATCACGGGCAGTAGTCTTCTTCGGTCTTCCAGATCTAGGCCTGTCCTTCACCTCGTTAGTTTGCCCATGTTTTGCAATCAAACGACTGATTACAGTATGGTTAATGTTCAGCTGTCTGCCAATCTCTCTGCATGACATACCAGTGGTATGCATGCCTATGATTTGCCATTTCACACGATCACTTAACCTTCGTCTTGCCATAGCGGTTCACAATCAAGAGCTAATTCTCTCTGTACAAATAAACCACGGTCATGAACACAAAATTCCTAATCTTGTCGCCTAAATCTGTATGTAATGTTCTACACCTCAAACTGGACTTTTACATAACTGAACACGTGTGCTGTTTCCCGCCACGCACGGACATCAAGTGGCGTGAAGTCATGCATGCATGTGCATTTCGTACTTGGAATTATGTCAGCTAACGCGGGGACAAAAAGTATGGCAGCCTAGTTGTACCATCATGTTTCTACGTTCTATTGTTTTTGCTGGTGCTTAACTTTTGCACAGGTGTATATATTGTTACCAGCTTTGACTAGATATGATCCTGATTCAAAAGCATGGTGTCCAGTCCGAGCATTAAACCGGTACAAACAACGTACTCAGGAATGGCGGACGGACCCGTCAGCGTTATGGTTGTCATACATTGAACCCCATGGCAGGGCGTCTAAGGACACCATTTCCAGGTGGATTGTAGAGTGTATTCAATTTTGTCATAAATCCGCCACAGGTAAACAAGTTGACATGGCCAAGGCTCACAGTGTTCGTGGCATAGTGACTTCTACTGCCCTGTTTAATGGGGTTCCTGTGGATGACATTATGTCAGTAGCCCAGTGGCACTGTGAGTCGAGTTTTACCGACCATTATCTCCGTGATACCTCGAATCCTCTGGCCTTATCGATTTTGAAGAAATAATCTAGGTGTACATATTTTGATGTTTCCTCATTTTTTATATATTTCACAATTAATCAATGGAGACAACCACTTTTTAGGACTGCATCAGCCTTCACAAAGGGGAAGATGATGACAGCTTCCAGCCTCGACAAGGTCAGTCTTGTTTATGTGTTGTCCATTGTTTATTGTGTTGTCACGTGATCCTTCGTTATTAATATGGTGATGGTTCGTGTTTTATGTGGTTCATTATTGAGAGTATACGAAAATGAAGCCTTTTCGTTTTTAAATGTCCTATAGTACATGGCACTTGTACGTAGAGAGCGTATGGGACATTGAGGTCATTCAGTCTTCCTCCCAGGAAGGGGGTGGGGGAGTGCATATGACATATGGTCATCTCTCAGCCATCGGTGGTGTTAGCCGATGATCAGATCTATTCCTGGTTGTGTTTTCACACAATTTTCAGAAGTTTAAGTGCCTTAAACACAGAAAAGCGCATAGGGAAGACCTGGTCTTTTGACCTCGTCTCCCTCCTGCCGAATTCTCTGTCGAATTCTGGCAATATCAAAGAGTATTAGGGAGGTAAGTATCCTCTTGAAGTGAAATAAACGAAAGCACGGATTTCTTTTTTCACGAGAGAGTTGATATGTACCTCCCTAATACGGACCCGGCCTCTCCGCCCCACAGAGGCTCGGTCTTCAGACTCTCGTAAAGTTGCATAGTGTCAGCCAGTAAATTAGTCAGAGGAAGTACTAGTCTGCACATGCGCGGTGGTTGGGGCTAGCATCCGCCAGACTGTCACCTGACTACCTGCCCAGTAGGGGCACCTATCTTTTTAAATCTGAGTTTTTATTGAATGAAAACCGATATTTAGCAATATCAAAGAGTATTAGGGAGGTAAGTATCAACTCTCGTGAAAAAAGAAATCTGTGATTTCATTTAATTTCAGTTCCGTTTAATTTCAAGAGAAAATATATGTATTCAAGCGTAGGAGAATCAGCTAGATCTATTGCTTTTCAGAGTCTCATTTCTAAGGTGGTCACCACTAGACCTTCCTCCCCATTTGGTGGAAGGTGACACACTGTCCGGAATCACGCCATATACATTAGTTCCCGCCCGATATCATTCAGCCTGGCTGTGCCACTGACAATGACAATTAACATGCAATATTTAGGTTTCAATCAAATTATGTACAAGTGTATTGTGAGACACTTGCTTTTCATGGTGAAGCAGTTAAATACATGCATGCAATTTGGATTTCGGATTCCTTGCCACTCTTACTTGCATGTTTCAAATACATATATATATATATATATATATATATATATATATAAGTTTCAACTAGGATATCCAGACTTTACTCAAAGTACACAATTGTTATTTCCTGCTTGTCCATAATAGATCCATTAGCTAGACTAATAGAGTGCGCAGAAACAACTGAACCTGAGTCTGTGAATATGTATTTCAGATTTTTTTCACAGGTTGTGCAAGGTGTTCGCACCTAACGACACTGTCTCGCGATGCCACTGCTTTCATCCCTGAAACGAAATATTTCAATTATGTCAAGGCAGTCATACAAGACATATTTTAGCCCTTTAATTACCAAATAATGTAATCAAAAATTTGAGTCTAAGTATTTGTTTGCAGGCCAAGAGAAGACTATTTTTGAAAATTTACCACACAAAATTTATTCATTGTTGGGATAAATTGTCAAAAATAGTCTCTTGGCGTGCAAATGGACATTCCTGAACACCACTGTCCAGAGGCCAGTTTTTGCTGGCTTTATCATAAAAGGTTTAATTTGAAATGTTATGAAATACCATTTATTTTGTTTTGAACTTTAGAGCATGGAGGAAGTTATCAAGCTATTTTATCCGGAGATGTCTTTCAAACTTGTTCATAAGAAAATTAACCTGGCTGAGGACATGTTAGCGTGGGAGCATGAGCGCTACAGTATGAAGAGAATGCCGGCATTTACACTGTCACATCATGAAAATCCTAAACTGCTGAATAGAGGCACTGTACTAGATACTAGGCAGGTCTACTTATGATGATTTAACAAGCTATCATAATATATCATGGAGTATATGCTCACCGGTACTAAAAATAGCATTTTCCTTTCTACATCAAAATGGTAACTCAACCTTATACTTGATATAATTTGATTGCTACTTGTTGCTGGTGATAGCAGCACCAATTTTCCTTCAAATTATTTTGGACATAATCAGCAGAAAAATACACGTGCCACTATCTAACATTTTGAAAAAGATTTGACTAAAATCATTGCTGCAACAGCTTTCAACCAAATTGTTCTCAAAATAATTTCAATGGATTTCAAGGATTTTCAATGTAGTAACACTTTCTGAAGATGTTTCGAGCAATTCGATTGACATGCATTGCTAACTAAAGCAGCAACAACTTGATCAAATTCTCTGAATAATCGATGTCACACTTTCAATGTTGTTAGCTAACAGCTGTACCTACAATTAGTTAGGCCTCTGCCATATACGTTATCAAGATCGGTGCAAAATATGTTTGAAAGTGCTCAATCATTAAGTAACCATGTCACTGCATTTGAGCTTTTGCATGTTCTTGGGAGACTTGCTCGCCTAGCAAAATATATTTCATGTCAGATGTTGATTACGTATATGATACAGGCCTACCTACAACTGTTATGTAACTCTTACAACATACTATACAGGTAGATCCGCTCACCTCGGAGGCCAACCGTACACTGACTATTTTCACATAGAGAACATACTTACCTCCCTAACACTTGATATACTAGTATATCGGCTCTAAATTCCATAATATTCAGAATAATAAAAAGTTAGGCGGCCCTACTGGGCAGGTGGAATGTACACAGTCATGCGCATGTCAGACACCACCTCTGCACTTGCACTTACTGCTGCTTCCATTTTCTAATATATTGGCTTCAAAGCAACTTGGAAAACAATTTTTAAGCTCTTGTTTTGTGAATTTTCAATTCTATTTCCATCCATCTATCGTTATGGCTGATGTTAATACGCCTGAGGAGTCTGCCTCATCATCTAATAAGGTGATATTCTTCCATATATTTATTTAAGACTTGTAACAATGATACGTTACCGGTTTTCATAACGCGGCCGCCCGGCGCTAGCGCAATTTTAGGCATTGGGAATCCTTGTTAAATTATCCTAGCACCTAAATTCTACTAATCCTTTGTGTATTTGGCTCATCTTATGGTGGTACAGCTCCTGTTCTTCACTCAGAGTTTGATCACGTCTCCCTTTTTTTTTGACATATCAAATAATTATGCCTACGGGTCAGAGATCTAAAACGAAAAAGATCTCCCACCTTTTGTCCCATCCCCTCATCAGACTCTACAGATTCGGCAGATGGTATGAACATGATTTTCTGCACAAGAGGACTGTTTACCTTTGTTCAGGATAAGGGAGTTTATTAGTTATGGCACCTAATTATTTGAAATTTTTATAAATTTTTGCTGCCGTCTTTATTGCACTGTATTCTCTCTTGTGTTTGTGCATGTGTTCTCAGATATATAATTATAGTATTATATTATTCTTGAGTGATGAATGTATGTAGTCCTAAGTATTTCTTGCATTCATAATCTGATATCTCCTCCCCTTGAAGGGGCTTTTGCATTGTGGTTTGATGTCATAATCAGCCAGTATTCCCTTTATCTTGACGTATAATCTCTTGTTTATTAGAGGGTTCTTGATGTCATTATCATCTTATGTTATGAATGTGTAGAGTTAACTTGGTGTCATAATTGGCCTCTCACAAATTTTCTAACATTCTCTTTACCCCTGGCTGTGTTTATTCGTTATTATTTTGAGGACAACTGTCCCTTCGGGGTTTTCAGTAATAGTAGTTGTCTTCTATCTCTAGTTTGTTTTTAAATTTTTAAACAAAATTAACAAACTAGAATACTCATTCTCTTCGTGTGTCTCCCTTTCAGAAGTCGTCATGCGACAGACATCTTAAAGTTCTCATTTCCCATTAAATATAGCCCCGTTTGCACGAAATATGAGATGCCTGCTGATATCTGTTGAATTTACCCAGCATGCTATACTACCCACCATGCAACGCTACCCAGCATGCAATTTCCTGACTCCGTAATCGTTGTAACTATTGGATGCCATATTCGTTTAGTCTATTTTCTGTATAGGCCAGGATTTCTTAAATAAAACCAACCCGCCTGCACATGCAAATAGTCATTTCTCCTCCAGCTCTGGAAGCGTAAGCATGCTCGTAGGGCGTATTATTCACGACAATACAATCGACGGCCTGCATTTCAATACTGTTCAGCACAAGTGTGTCAATTTCCAGAAGAAAATTAGAGAAAGCTTTTATATATATTTTGACAATAATTTGCATGAAAGTTATTGTTATCAATGACAGCAACAACATTCAGTAAAATTATTGTCAAAATAATTATTAGGTAATGCGATTACTACCTGGTACAGATTTGATAATAATTTGAATGAAAATTGTTGCTACAACAGCTTTCAGTCGCTATATTCTAAAATAATAATCATAAATTTTAGTCAACTCACGCTATGGATTTGAATAGCGATTTGACTAAGTTGTTGGTTTCTAAGGCACCAACAACATTGTCAAATTATTATCCACACGTGCAATCAATATATTACTGTTTAGGTAATGTGAACGTAGGCCTATATACACTTTCTCGCCAAGAATGAATGCTTAGCAAGTGGCGTGTATGTTTCGATGACAGATTTGTGCATTTGTTTGAAATGCATTGATCGAACAGAAATGTAGACCCGGTAGCTAGGCGAAATATTTCCTTCGTGCAGGTAAAGTAATAATGAGCGCCGTGTGATTCTATGGACAACAATTTGATAATGTTGTTGGTGCCTTAGTCAGCAACAACTTAGTCAAATTGCTCTTCAAATCTATTCCAGCAACACTTCAATAAAAATTTGTATCAAATATATAGCAGGTAGTAATTGCATTACATACTAATTATTTTGACAACAATTTGACTGAATGTTGGTGCTGTCATTGATAGCAACAACTTTCAAGCAATTTACTGTCTTATGTCTATGAAAGCTTTCTCCTATTTTCTCCTGGACATTGACACACTGAACAGTATTGAAATACAGACTGTCGAATGCACTGCCGTGAATATGCCCTACGTGCATGATTACGCTTCCAGAGCTGGAGGACAAATGACTATTTGCATGTGCAAGCAGTTTGGTTTTGTTTGAGAAATCCCGACTTGCGCAGACAATAGACTAAACGAATATGGCGTCTAATAGTTACAACGATTATAGAGTCAGGGCATTGCATGCTGGGTAGCATTGCATGCCGGGTAGCATTGCATGCTCGGTAAATTGAACAGACATCTCATCTCTCGTGCATAAGTGTCTATTTAATGGAACACGGGTGCTTTAAGGCTCAATTCTTCCCCCACCTCTGCCCATCTTGTACCGACTGTAGGCCTAATAACATATGTGGTATTTGTAAAGAGTGGAGGAGAGGAAGATCTAACCTCTGAATTCTTCTCATTGCAGGCGAAGATGGTGATGGAAGACAGCAAGAGAGTGAGGAATGAGAAGGTTAAGAGGAACGCGTCCGAGAATGGCGAGCTGGAGGCCTTCAAAGTTGAGTTAGTGAGTGAGATGCGCAGGACGTTGAAGGACCTGATCGCTGACATGCTTCGCAGAATGTTGCCGGGCACAGGTGTTTCAACTTCCTGCGCATCGACCTCCAAGCAGGTAGCCCCCGTCCCTGGATCATGCCGTCCTAGTTTGGACAACGTTTTCAATGATCCAGGGGCGGCCGACTCGGACCCAGGCTTGATGTTCGCATCGCCTGGTGATCAAGCGGCGCGAGTAGCATCAGGCGGGGCCCGACCACGATCACTCACGGAGTACCCTCGTCATCTGCCTACGGGTCTTTTCCTGGTCAGTCTGGGTTAGCTTTCTTTGCTAACCCGGAGTCTAACTTTCATGACCAGGAAGCCGTTGGCCACCTCGGCTCAGTGTCTGCTGTATGGAGAGCATATCGTAGATATGTTCGCAGCGGCAGCGGAGTCGATAAGACCGAAAGGTTGCCTCGTGAACCCCCCCCCCCCCCCCCCCTGCCCGCGAGGTTGCTAGACGTTGACAGGTTACTGCTAGTCAGTACACTCGGTACGGTCTAGCTCCCAGACCGAGCGCGGAGGACTGCGCCGCTCTGGTAGAAGACACACGGCCAGGCTCTCATCTCATGCTGACCCGCGAGCGCTGTGCTCGGGCGCTATACGCTCAGCAAACGCAGCACTACATGACATGGAGAGTTCGCGGGCCGCAATCAGTGACTTTCCCACATCTCTCCGCTGCTATTAGGGGTAGTAGCAGCCTCGGTTTACCAGCAGTATAGTCCAGTTACAATCCAACGAGCCATCCAGGATGGTATCAACCTGGCATTGGACTGCTTGACTACATCTGTGACCAAGTCACTGAGGAAGAGGTGCACGTTTTCTCTGGACAATCTGCCCGTCCCAGGAGCTCAAGTCGCGCTTACTGCAAGCGCCGATGTCGGACCCTGGTCTGTTTAGAGGTGAGGGTTGTCGGCACCGCCAAGAGTCAGTGAACCTGCACGCACAATTTGTTTCAGAAACCTCTACGACCGCGCCAGCAGCAGCATGTTCCTGAACGTCAGCTAGGCAGCAGGCCACACACCGTGGAGCAGCTCGTGGTAACCGGGCCTGGTGGCCAAATGCCCACTTCTAAAATTTATGTGCACCCCGCTATCCCTAGGTGCACCAGTGGGAGGTCGATTGACTTTTGCATTTGCCTTTCGATCAATCTCTTTTCATCGGTCGATTATCTGATGCTTAATTCTATTCCTGGTTGTGTTTTTGACACAATTTCAGATGTTTTAAATCTCTTGAAAATTCAAAGAGCTATTCTCTTCGAGGGTGAACTGATTTTAGGACCTTGCCTCCCTCCCACCAAATTTACTTTCAAATTCTGGCTTTTATCAAGAGTGTTAGGGAGGTAAGTATGTTCTCATGATGTGAAATAAGAAAATTTATCAAATTTCATTTTCACGAGTGAAATGACATACCTCCCTAACAGGATCCCGGCCTCTCCACCCCACGGAGGCCTGATCCTTTGGTTATTTGAATAGTATGTCAGCCAATATTTAGTAACGGAAGTACCAGTATGCGCAGAGGTGGGGTCTGACATGTGTATGACTGTGTACATTCCACCTGCCCGGTAGGGGCACCTAACTTTTTATAATTCTGAATATTATTAGCTCACCTGGCCTGAAAGGCCTCAGTGTGGCGAGTTCAAATATGCCACTTTCGAGACTATCGGATAAATGGTTTGCTGGCCATCTTGTTGATAAAGAGCATTCTAGTTGAAATGCCTATTGTCCAGCTGAGCGATACAGGCCTCTTGGGCCTCTTGTTGAATTTAGAGCTGATATACTAGTATATCAAGAGTGTTAGGAAGGAAGGTAAGTATGTCATCTCACTCGTGAAAAAGAAAGTTGATAAATTTCCGTATATTACCGTTACCACTAATTATCAAACTCAAAAGACAATCATCACTTAAATTTTCAAATATTTTCCTAGTCTTATTGCTTTAGGATAACATTAAACCTTTATTAGTCAAGCCACCCAGAACTGGCCTTTGCACTGGTCTTAGAAATGTCTATTTACACACCAAAAGACCTTTTAAAAATGTACTACTGGAATGGCTGACTAGATAAACGAGTCGAGCATTTCAATGGTAAATTCTTTTAACCTTTCACTGAATACTTCCCTTTATATGTATCTCATTTTCAAGGCAGCCATACAGGAAAACTGTTGAATATTTAGAAATTGATTTGAGTGGAAGCCTTTGGTAGCAATAGCTTCCAGTCAAATTAATTTCTAAATATTCAACAGAATAAGTTTTATATTGTATAGAATTAACATGTGCTTTTTACTGATTTGTCGGTGAAAGGGTTAAGACTTCTCTTGACCTGTGAATGGACAATGAGAAAATATTTGGATTCGGTGGCGATTGTTAAAAATAGTCTCTGAGGCCTGCAGATCTGACATTCACTAAGCTAGAAAGGTAATTTTCTTGGCAAATCTTTGCCATGAAATGGCTAAATCACATTCCTGAAGAATAACTAAGTTCTATGAAAACGATTGTCTGCAGTAAGTGTGGCCTGGACCTACACTGGTTATTCTTGGACAAGAGGTGTGACATAATTGTGTAAATTACCTCCATGAAGCATACTTGCTACATCAAACTAGGTTGAGAATGTGGGTGTTAGTTAATTAGTTCTTTGTTTTGTTTCTGCAGGTATAAAGTGGACAAAAGCAAACTTTCACGAAACATTCATGTAATAGCTGAGGCATTGGCTCGTTACTCTTATAACATGTCCAATATTCCACACTTCCAGTTATTCGACGAGGGAATGGTAAGATCACTAGACACTAGCGCTTCCAGTCCTGATATCCTACTATCTCAATTTTATTCCACTCTCAATTTGAAAAAGAATCATGCCGGAAAGCAGTATTAATATTTTGAAAATAATTTCGGGGAGGCCATTAAAATTATTAAACATGTTTTCACATTTTCTTGAATTAGTTCTATGTACCATTCATCGATGTGAAAGAGAGTCACATTTCTTTCACATTATAGGGATGAAATAAACTAAATGTCATTGCATTCCTAAATATTCTTGCCATTTCTTATAAAATTTAACATTGAAATTGAAGCTAATTCACTATGACCCCTACTTTATAAATAGGATTATTTAATTGCACCTGAATCTCTAAATGATGCCTGGTCATATGCTGTTTTATATTCATAGAATGTGCAGCATACGGTTATTGAGTCGTGGTTAACGCAGTTAACATCTCAGCCTCGAGCTGCGCAACTATTGCCGAAAGATCATAGTCTGTTAGTGATGCTCTCAGACACACTAAATCGATATTTAAAAGATGTTCGGGTATCGGTATTCAAAGCCGATAAACGGTATGTACCTTGATAATTTAAGTTCTCAAATAGAAATGGGGTTTTCCAATTATAATTCTGGGAAGACTGCTATGTGGATACCTGGTGTGAATTGAGGGATCTATTTCTAGCTATGCCTCACCTATTTCTAGCTATGCCTCACCTATTTCTAGCTATGCCCAACTCATTTCTAGTTAGACCACACCCATTTCTAACTTTGAAGCCTGAATTCCTATAATCTAGGTTTCAAGGTAACTATAAATGTACGTTGTTAAATATTTTGAAACTAAATTGGCTGGGTGGCTGTTGCTTCCTGTGCTAACAACAGCTCCCACTTCGTTTCGAAATATTCAGCAGGTTTAATAAATTCAAAGCCATAAAATTGGTACACTTTGTGACCTACTTTTTGATTTGCGTGACAGAACTATACGTCATTTTGATTCTGACATCAGCTAACATATGCTGTATTTTATTATGATGTTGGATACTTGCGTGATCGATCAGATTCATCTATCGCATTTCAGGAATGCAGAGAAGTGATGAAATTTTGTATAACCCTTTAATGGTCATACCGGCCAAAACCAGCCTCTGCCAGGGTCTTGGGGAATATCCATTTACAGGCCAAGAGAATAAAAAATTTGAAAATTTACCACTGGAATGACTGGCTCGATAACTGAACCATTAAAGGGTTATATAAACTAGGATATGTCATCTTTGCTCCTTATCTCATATGGATACAGATTCTGAGCAAGTGTCATCAATCCTTAACCTTGTCACCAATGAATAGCCTGTATCTCAATCTCAGAGCAAACAAACAGGACAGTTATTGAATATTTTGAAATTAATATGACGGAGCAATTGCTGCCTTATGCACCAATAGTTTCCAGGCATATTAATTTCAAAATATTCAACAGAATGTGCTATAAATCGTAGAGTTTAACTTTTTCAGGGATTTGTCGTTGATGAGGTCAATGGCTGTATTTTTCTTGCATTGTAGGGATCCGGAGTTTGTATTTTACACTGGAGCCGAGTTTACCATGTCTGCATACAAGTATGTATCATTCAGTTATCTTTAATCTTTTCATTGTCAATAAACTTGAAGTCAGAGAAATGGGGAATATTTTGAAAACAAATTCACTGTAATTAACTCCAAAACATTGAATATATTTCATGCATGTTGACTTTAAAACTGACACACTATCATGTCAGCGATGAAAGGTGTGGAATTATCCAATCTTTTATGTTTTGGGTAAATTGAAACAAACATGGTGTGCTATTATTGTGATGTATGAAGCAGTAACTGATTTAGCGACCGACTGGAATTTATTTAGTCTGTGTTGGAGCTTTAGAAGAGGATTATTAGTAAGTTGGTAATAAGAAATTAAATTTTAATGTATATTGGATCGAAAAAACAATAACCAGATTGAAGTAATTAGTTTTGCAGTCTTAATTAGCAAACACACCAGACCGATGCAACATGACAGCACGATATGATCATATCTGTGAAGGTTCACTTTGATATGTGCACGAAAATGACTAATGCGATACTTCATGAAAGCGACAGTTTGGCTAATCACCAGTCACCACCTGGTTGTACAACATGCTTTAAAATCACTCCAATTGCTGCCAATGAGCCCGTGATTACATCCTACTAGCCAATGACGATGATTATTCCAATCATGTGATTGTTAGTAAACATAGAAACCTTTGGCATTGAAAAGCATAGGTTGTATCAAGTCACATTAATATGTTCATTATAAAACCACAACACTGACACGAGGCAACTAGGAAGCGACAGATAGCGATAACGTTTTTGTCGCGTTGCTCTGTGTGCCTAGCTTTAGTATGCTTGGAACTTGACGTTCAAATCAGATTTAATGGAACAGTTATAGTCAGTAATTATTTCCAGACTAACACGCCGATCACAGCTTTGCAGCCCTTTAGTTGACATTAGTGTTCTACCTTGAAGTGAAAAGGGGCAGGGTGCTAAGAAACAAATGGCACTTTGCTGGAAGAAGATAAACAGGACACTTTGTTGGAAATTTGGATTTTTGCTGTCACGTTCAAAAGAATTGTGTTTACGGGCAGGGGTGCTCTAAAATTAGTGCAGGGTGGAGCGTCCTTAAAAATTTCAAGTTAGAGCACTGCACTGCTTTACCTTGATTGACAAAAAGCCAGGCTGTTACAAGAGGTTTTGCTGTAAAATTAGGACATTTGTTGTCAAAGTTAAATAACTGAAATTTTAAGGCAGTTTTGAGCCCATTACGGTAAAACACTGTCATGAAAATTTAAATATCGGTTTATTTAACCCTTGAAATTCTTTAAGAAAATTTCTATTTTCTCAGAAAATGTCAATTTGCAGACCAAGAGAAGACTATTTTTGAAAATTGACCACTGGAATGACTGGCTCGGTTCTCCAGCCAGTTATTCCATTGGTAAATTTTAAAAAATAGTCTTCTTGGTCTGCAAATGGGCATTTCTCAAGACCACTGCAGAAACTGTTTTTGGCTGATACGAGTGTTAAAAAGGGTTAATGTATATTTGCAGACCAAGAGATTATTTTTGAAAATTTAACACTGGAATGACGGGATCTGTTATCAAGCCAGTCTTTCTGGTGGTAAAATTAAAAAAATGGTCTTTGCCTGCAAATGTACTTTCCTCAGAAAAACTGCAGAAAATGTTTTTGGCTGTCGACAATTATATAGGGTCAATTACAGATGTATTAGTACCATAACCGTTTAGATTATTTGAATATATATAAACTAAGTAATGGTTTGTTCTATTATGTTTTATGTTTCAGTGTAAAGCCAGCCATCTTTGACTTGTTACTGGCTCTAGGTATTATTGCTTACCTGGGTGTAATGTACCTCGCTTCACAGGTAAGATATTCCTGATAGTTATTGTTTTCATGGAAACAATTATCCACAACTCGCCATCTTGACATCCACACCTGGTGCTTTGGGGCACATTTGGGTCTGGCCAAGCGGTAACGGACTCGCAAAAGAGCCACCTAAAGCAGCTTAATTTACCATAACTTTTTAATGCTGAAATTTAAAACAAACTATTTAATATATCAATGTATTGTCCCATAATATAAATGAACTGATGTTCTGATCAATGAAGCTAACATAAACACATTGTAAATTTATGGTAACGGACTCATGCAAATTTAGCATCATATATACAGTATTAGATGCATATGTATCTAACTAGCTGTTCTTCACATAAATTTCTCAAAATTCATATCAGATGTCTTTCATGAGATAGTGATCTTCATTATCTTGGTTCACTTTTATTCAAATTGAGTTTTCATGAAATACTGATTTGAATTTTTGGAAGTAACGGACTCACATTTTTGTTGGTAACGTACCCGCATTTTTGTTGGTAACGTACCCGCACATCAGTCATATCCATCCAAAAATAGAAAAAGGTGGCAAAGCTGAACACAACTGATGGAATTTGATAAATTTACAACAATGTACATGTAGATCTTATAATATAAGGGTTAGCAACATAGAATAGAGAACCATTTAATTAATTAAAGTATTAGATTGAAAAATGTCATTGACCGATTCAAATTCTGAAATTCATAAATTGTGAAGTCTTTGGAACGGGTTTGTATCAAGTTCACAGAGACAGCAGTTACAGTTCTGTAAGTTTCTGCATCACAGTTTGTGAGTACCGTTCAATAAACTTCTGTATGACATTTTGGTAGTCAATGTCAGACAGTTTCAGAAGTTGTGTTGTGGTAGACGATGATGGTGCAGGCAAAAATACCTATGCAAAGACATGGTTACTGGAAACGCACTCTGTGTCATTGGCCAGTTTGAAAGTATTAGTTTAATCACTGGTTTGATTTTTTTGCACCATTTTGCATCATGTTCCTGTTGACGTAGGGCATGACCAATATTGAGTTGGCTCCCGGTATACACCATACCACTGTCCAGAAATGGTCATGACCTCTTCAGTTGTCAGATTATCCATTGGTACTACTGATGCATGATTGCATAGTGTATCTGTTAGTGCGCTATGTGACAAAAGCATATGAGTGACACCATCATTTAATGAATAGTTCACCACTAAGATATGTCCGTAACCTAATGTTCAGATGCAGTGCTGAGACAGTTCTTGGCACTGCCACAACAAACTCACACATGGTAGCAAGACTTTTTGTCTGTTACTGTGGTGCTATCTAGAAACTAAGTTGTTGATGAGCCAACTAGAGCCTGGGCACATTCAGCATAATCTCTAGGAGTACTGAAGTGGTGGCGACGAGTTTTAATTGCACTGAAAACTGCTCTCTACAGTACCACCTACACCATCTACAGCCCCTTTTCTGTGCGAGGTAGCAAATAAGTGCCAATTAGCTCTTAATTTCTGCTTTTCTTGCTGGCATACATGAACATAGACTTTTGTTTAAAATGTTGAGCTGCTCCATCGCTAAAAATATCAATTTCAGCAAGCTTTGTACTCCTCTTTGTCTGCAATGTATCTAGCACAGAGTCTATAAATGTCGCTGCCACATATTTATCATGTGAAAGATAGTCTGATGTTACACAGAAAGAGTAAGTGGCATCTTGTGGCAATGCCTTCGCGGTGAAGATCGCTACTTGAGCACGAGTCCAATGAGTACGTTGTATCCCATCGTGGTCAATAATAGTATCATTTTCACTGAAGTCAATCGGGAGGACTGCATGGTGTGACTTGGGTAATTCATGAAGGTTTTTGAATTCCATAGCTTGTTTGCATTTAATGAAACTGTAATTTGAATGAAGGTAGCTTATCTGATAGTGTCAGTAGACACTGTACATTGTCTGGTTCCCCTTCTGTATGTATCCACTCGTACCATTTAATGTGTTCCTCCTATATGTAGGATTAGATACATACTACCATTGTTCCTCATGCACACGTGTCTTGTCCAACTGAGCATACGTAAAACAGGGTGCTACAAAACTATCATTTACATCCCTCTATAAATGTGAGTCTGTTACCGGTAACGGACTCGCCAGAATACGGTGATAATAAACAAAGTGAAAAATAAATAATAATAAATAAATGTTCATGGACTCTGAGGTCTACACTTAATGTCCTTGTTTTTTTTAATATGGTTATAATACACATAAATGTATTAAAGAATCAGCTTGATAGATATTTCTCTTATTTTTAGCTTGAGTAGTCAAAAAGTATGAAAAGAAGCATATTTCATCAACCAAGTCTGATGTCATCCTTTGTACAACAGATTACAGATGACAAAATATTAGAGATTACGCCTAAACGTGCATGATTCCACAAAATATACATCTTTAACTACATGTATAAAAAAATGTTAATCTTTAAAATTTATTGTTGATTTTAAATTTTGACTTAAACGTTAACATCCCCATGGCATTTGGGCTTTTGTCCATGTAGATTAGGTTTCGCTTTGGGACACATTTGGAGTTGCGTCCAGGTAGATTAGATTTCGTTTTCTGTTGGAGAATTTAGCTTCAATTTTTCTTATGTTGGTGAAACTTCATAAAGATAGGAAGAACCCTGCTATTATATGTATCACTCCATCCATCGGAGTAGATATGGGTAGTATATGTCCTGCCGACCATGTGTCTGTCATTGTGTGCGTGCATGCCTAGATTTTATTTTAGCTTAAAATATTTTCTCACAATTGTGATTAAGTAATTCTGCTCTCATTATATGGAATTATGAGAGTTTTACGTTTAACTGGAGGCAGTTAGGCATGTTAGGGAGCAATACTTCCAGTTAACTTATTTCCAAAATATTCAAGAAATTACTTTTGAATGGTTTCTTTGAAATTGAAAGTATTGATATATGAATATTGTCTCTTCCTTTCAGCATTTTTACCTGGTCTCTGGTCTGTTACAGAAAATACTTGGTGGCGATAAGATAAAAAAACACTAACCAGTGATGGTGTATAGATCTATAGTAAGTTGTTTTGTTTGGTGCTGTCAGTCTGCTGTAATACAAGTATAACAGCACTTCAGGATGCACTGGAATGCAAGTTGATGGCAGATCTGTGTTAGATACACAACAATCATCATTTTTACTGAAGCATTATTATGCGGATTGCCCCCCCTCCCCCCCCCCCCCCCCTCCCACCAATGGATATGTTGCCGTTTCCATAGCATTTGCTTTGCTCATCCATCCGTTTGTTTGTCCATTAATTTGTTTGGCCACACAGACCTTTATATTCATACAATAACTACCGTTCTACTACAGGATCATCGCCAGACTTCGCGTGTGTGTTGCCCTTCGTGACCCGAAGAAACATATTAATTTCGGCGTCTAAATATCAAAGGTTAATATCATGATTACCCATTTAATGAAATTTAGTTATGTTTCCACATGATAGCTCAAGTTTTACTGAAGGGATCATCAGCAAACTTGGCCTGTGTTTTGTTCTGTGGGGTCTGAAGAATTTAGGGGTCGAAAGGTCAATTTAATAGTGACCCATTTAAGGAAATTGTGTATGATTTTGCATATGTAAATAAGCCTGAACACAATATGCTGTGCACTTTCCTTTAACACTGCACTGCTGGACAATCTTAATGCTACATTGAGGCAGTGCATGATAGCGATGGTGAGCTTAGATTTCAGCAACCTCTCTCTGACTGTTGTTCTTGTTTATGTTTACATATTTCCAGACTAATGCTCAGATTATGGAGTGGGGCATAGCTGGAAATGGTTCTCTATTGGGACATATCAAAGTCTAAAGCATTGGACGCTATCAATGAATTGAATATGGAATGTACCTTTCCAGTTTATCCATCACGCATATGATGTCATAATCAACTGCGTTACGTTTAGGATGACGTCATAATCAAAGATGTCATGAATAACGTAGATAAGTACATCACGAACGCATGATTGGTGACATAAAGATGCTGTTGTATATTTTGAAACTAACTTGACTAGGCGCTGTTGCTGCAACATATGGCAGCAACAGCACCCAGTCCAATTAGTTTCAAAATAGTCAACAGATTACCTGTATAGCTATCTGGAAATTGATAGTCAGGGAGTTCAGAGATCAATTGATCCTAACACGCGATGTGTGGGTGGAGATTAGCTAGCGATGGGAGGGGCATAACTAAAACAGGAAAGGTCCATTGCACTGGACACTAAACCTAGTCCCATTTCGCATAATTTCCATCCACGTGTGTGCGCTGATGGCCGCAAATTATCAGCATGAAAAATAGATGCTCTCAAAAGTCTGATGGGTAGGATTTAGATATGGCCCAATAGAGGGAACTCTGTCTAGCTATGTATGCTTCACTTATTTCTAGTTAAATTCTGTCCACTTTAGCTCGCCGTGTGCTTATGTCGTGGCGACCGTCCGTCCGTCAACTTTTACTTTAAACGACTTCTCAAGAACTGCTGGGCCAATTTCAATTATATTTGGCAGGAAGCATCCTTAGGGCATAGGGATCCAAGTTTGTTCAAAGGAAGCCGATCAGCCAATTAGGCCGGTGGCCATCTCGGATTTTGACCGATTTTTAGAAACTTCTTTAAAAATCTTCTCCAAAGCTGCTTGAGGGATTGAAGGAAACCTCATGAAATATCATCTAGGCAACCAAATTTGTTCAAGGGAACTTAATTGGTCAAATAGTTTGGTGGCCATCTTGGTTGACCTAGTTTTAGCGAAAATAACTTCTCCAGAACCGCTGAAGGGATCAGGCCAAAATTTAGCAGATATGATTAGGGACTAACGGCCATTAAACTTTGTTCAAGAGAAGTTGATCTGTCAAAAAACATGGCCGCCATGGCCCAATCAAAATATAGCATGTTTGGCGGCCATGTTGGATTTTTTATTTGAATGATTTTGAGGCCGAAATTGGTTTTATATGGGTTTTTGGGTATTCTGATCTCAAATTTGCAATTTTCGAAACTCAGATAAACAGTTTGGTGGCCATCTTGGATCATTTTCCCGCCAAAAGCTCCCATACTAAAGCAATGGGAAATTAAAAATATCTCGAACTACTAGGCCGATTTCAATTATATTTGGCATGAAGCATCCTTACGGCATAGAGATTCAAGTTTGTTCAAAGGAACCCGATTGACCAATTTGGCCGGCGACCATCTTGTATCTCGGCTAAACATCTTCTCCCAAACCATTTGAGGGATCGATTCAAAACTCACGAAATATGATCTATGGTAAGCGCTGAATCAATTTTCAAGGGAACTTGATTGACCAAATGGTTCAGCGGCCATCTTGGATGACCTAGTTTTCACAAAAACGACCTGCTCCAGAACCGCTGAAGCGATCAGGCCGAAATTTGTGATATATAATTAGGAACTACGGGTGATTAATGTTTGTTCAAGAGAAGTTGATTCGTCGAAAAACATGGCCGTGGTGGACCAGTCAAAATATAGTGTGTTTGGCAGCCATATTGGATTTTTTTATTTAATGGATTTTGAGGCCGAAATTCATTTTGTATAGGTTTTTGGGTATTCTGATGTCAAATTTGCAATTTTCGAAACTGTCGGGTAAATGGTTTGGCAGCCATGGTGGATCATTTTCATGCCAAAAGCTCCCATACTAATGCAATGGGAAATTTAAAATGTCTTATCGAGAACTACTGGGCTGATTTGATTTATATGTGGCAGGAAGCATCCTTATGTCATAGAGATTTCATTTTGTTCAAACAAAGCCGATCGGCCAATTTGACCGGTGGCCATCTTGGATTTCGGCCGATTTTTAGAAATGTCTTTAAAAATCTCGTTCTCCATGGCTTGTGGAATCGATTCAAAACTTATGAAACCTCATTTAGGCAAAGAGGTAAGCCATGTTTGTTCAAGACAACTTGATTGACCGAATGGTTCAGCAGCCATCTTGGATGGCCTAGTTTTCTCGAAAACGACTTCTCCAGAACCGATGAATGGATCAGGCCAAAATTTGGGAGATATGATTAGGGACTAAGGGCCATTAAAGTTTGTTCAAGGGAAGTTGCTCCATCAAAAAACATGGTCGCCGTGGGTGTGTTTGGCGGACATATTGGATTTTTTTATTTGATGGATTTTGAGGCCAAAATTGGTTCTATATATGTTTTTGGGTATTCTGAGCTCAAATTTGCAAATTTCAAAACTGTCGGATAAACGGTTTGGCGGCCATCTTGGATAATTTTCTCATCAAAAGCTCCCATGCTAAAGCAATCGGAAATTTAAAATGTCTTCTCGAGAACTACCAGGCCAATTTCAATTATATTTGGCAGGAAGCATCCTTAGGGCATAAGGATCCAAGTTTGTTCAAATGAATCCGATTGGCCAATTTTCCCAGTGGCCATTTTGGATCTCGGACAATTTCACGAAATGTCTTTAAAAATCTTCTCCGAAACCACATGGGGAATCTTCATCTAGGCCAAGAGGTAAGCCAGGTTTGTTCAAGAGGACTTGATTGACCAAATGGTTCGGCGACCATCTTCGATGACCGGGTTTTCACGAAAATGACTTCCAGAACCGCTGAAGGGATCAGGCCGAAGTTTCGGCCATTAAAATTTGTTCACGGGAAGTTGATCCATCAAAAAAACATGGGTGCTGTGGGGCAATCAAAATGTAGTGTGTTTGGTGGCCATATTGCACTTGCAAAAATGTCCACAAACTCATTTAAAAGACTGCTAAACCACCCACCAACAATTTTGACAAAAATTGATGGTGCTCCAGGTGAGCGATACAGGCCCCTTGGGCCTCTTGTTATTACATATGTTGGAATGGACCTTTCCATTTTTAGCTATGCCCCACCCATCACTAGCTAAGCTCCACCCACACCTCGCCGTGTTGGGATTGATCGATCCCCAAATGCACTACCTATCAATTTCCTGAAAACTGCAGGGAAGCTGTTGAATATTTTGTAACTAATTTGAGTGGGTGCAGCGCCCAGTCAAATTAGTTTCAAAATATTCAACAGAATATTTATCAAATAGTAAAGGCAAACAATTTGTACAACAACGCATAGACCGTCTTCAAATATGCATTCGTGACGTACTTATCGACGTCATTATGATGTCATTGTACACATCGCGCAGTTCATTATGTCATATGATGGGTGGGTACTCTGGAAAGGTGAATGAGTTGAACCTTTAATGCTGTCATTAGCACCAGTTAACCCTTTCCTCCCTGAAATATAAGTGTAAATTTCAAAGGAACACATTTTGTTAAAGATTTAGATTCTATGTTTACTGAAAGCCTTATGCAGCAGTAGTTTCCACTTAAACTAGTTTCAGAATATTAACCGATTAATGGCCAAATTTGGTTAAGAAATCAAAATATTTGCTCAATGAATGTCCATTTGCAGGCAGAGAGAGAGGACTATTTTTAAACATTTACCACTGGAAATGACTGGCTCGATTATCAAGCCAGGCATTCCAATGTTAATTTTCAAAAATAGTCCTCTCTTGGCCTGCAAATGGACATTCATTCAAGACCACTGTAGAGGCCGGCTTGGCCATTAAAGGGATCAAAGAGAATATTTTTGAAATCATTGGAAGTCTTTTGTGTTTTTTTGTTTGCAGGGTAAAAAATATTAACATGCTAAAGAGAACCTATTAGTATGAATGTATTGATAAAACACAGAACTGTTGATATTCTTTCTTGCAGATCCATAAGTTTGTTTCTCACCAAGCAGCTGTCCGCATCCTGAGCATTCTGAGATCACCTGTGGTTAATGCTGTCACTAGATTATTAGTGTCATGATTCTTAAACATAGACTAGCATTATGACCGTTGACCTCTAGAATCGGGAGCATTTACAGATGTCATTGTTGGAATATACTTCCATTCGTCAATCCATATCAACCTTATTTAATTTAAATAAATCATCATTCCTATTTTAGCCATGTGTTTTCACTGATGTCAAGAAATGTAGCTCCTGCTTGCAATATGAATTTCTTGACCATAAAACGGTCAAAGAGTGTAGAGTTTGACATTTTTGTATTAAATATTGCTATGTGTGCATCATGAACAGTTTTAAGATTTAATACTGATCCCCTAGCAGAAACTGGGAGATCAAAAATAGTATTATGAAATTCCATTCAGGCGATCGAGAGATCATTTTTTTATTTCCCCACTGTTTTGAGGCCTGGGCAGGTCGCTAACGAGAACTACATGCCTGTGCCAGAAGACGGCTAGTATTAAATACATACGGCATTCATTCGCCTTGAGATGAATTTTATATTAAACCGTATGAGTTATCTCTCTTGACACCTGTGTACAAATATGTGTAGTAAACCATGTTAATTCACAGTGGATATGTATAATATTCAGTTTTATAGATGTAGAATGTAGTCATCTTTTTTTACCGAGATTATAATCAAACTGACGTTTTGATATGGTTTGTAATTATATATGGTGTTTTTGTCTGATAATGAAAACTGTCCAGCATTTCATTTCCTTCATTGCATATATAGCGAATGTATTAAAACTGTAATCAGAATATGCATGAACCCTTTAATGACGAAGGCGGCCAAAACCGGCCTCTAGTGGTCTTGGTGAATGTCCATTTGCAGGCCAAGAGAAGAATGTTTTTAAAATTTACAACTGGATTGACTGGCTCGATAACCACGCCAGTCATTCCAGTGGTAAATTTTCAAAAATAGTCTTCTTGGCCTGCACATGGACATTCAATAATTAAATATTTTAATATTGTAATCAAATTTCGTCATTAAAGGGTTAACTAGTACTAATTATGTCATTTTCTTCAATACTTCTAGTGCATAAATTAACAGTAAATTTAGATCCGATTATCTATCGGTTTATCAACCCTTTAACCATCGTAGCAAATTCTTTACCGTACATTGGTACAAGGAATATTCTGTTAAATATTTCGAAATTACACTAACTGGAAGCCGTTGCTGTTATCCAGTCGAATAAGTTTCAAAATGTCCAACCGTTCCTGTACTGTTGTCTTGGAACAAAGGGATCCATTTCTAGCTATGCCCCCACCTATATTTAGCTAAGCTCTGCCAATATCTACCTAAGCTCCACCCATATCTATCTAAGCTCTGTCCATATCCAGCTAAGCTCTGCCCATATCTAGCTAAGCTCCGCCCATATCTAGCTAAGCTCCGCCCACACATTGCACATGTTGGCATCGATCGAACCCTGAATTCAGAATCCCAATATCAAGTGAACTATACAGGTAAGCTGTTGAATATTTTGAAACTAATTTCAACGGAATGTTTTTAACATCAGCCTACATATGACATAAGTGATTATGACATCATATGCTTGATGAAAGATGGGATTCATCCATTGATTGACACATTGGAATTTCACATGTTAAAGGGTTAATGCGATAATAGTTTCTACCTGGAGTTTAACCGTCAGATTTGTTCAAGAAAATTTCAATTTTCTCATAGAAAATGTCTATTTGTAGACCAAGAGAAGACTATGTTTGAAAATTTAACACGAATGACTGGCTCGGTTATAGAGCCATTCACTCTAGTGGTAAAATGTCAAAAATAGTCTTCTTGTTCTGCAAATGGACATTTCTCAATACCACTTCAGATGCCATTTTTGGCTGATATGAGTGTTAAAATGTTAATGGCTAGTTGTTGTTTATGTTAGGAGTGAATATCACACCTGCTCAAGAGTCCACTTATGTTAAAGAACCCATGGTATAGTGACCAATACATGTGACTTTCTGCAACCCTCAAATCAAACCATTTAACCCTCAAATTTGTTCAAGAAAATTTAAATTTTCCCATAGAAAATTTCCGTTTTCAGAACAAGAGATTATTTTTGTTTTTGAAAATTTACCAGGAAAATGACTGGCTTGTCTATGGAGTCATTCATTCTTGTGGTAATGTTTCAAAAATAGTCTTCTCTTGGTCTGCAAATGGACCTTTCTCAAGACAACTGCAGAAGCTGTTTTTGGGTGTCTTAAGTGGTAACGGGATAACCTGTAGATAAACAGGAGTAGAGACAATTTTGTTATGGCTTTGTAGCAATCTTGACTGACTGACAAACCCACTGACATAGTAAATTATTCTAGCTGCGGGTCACAGTTAAAATAACTGTCACCAACGGTCTCACTTTGCCTATTATGTAGATGTACATTGAGCATTTCAACACTGAAGTTCCAGGAGTGTGGAGTACCATTATTCTGTGAGGAGCATAATGGAGGAATTGCGTTTTAGCTAGGCCCCATGCGTCTTTAGGTATTCTACACCCACACTTAGCCCATGTTGAGATCGATCGACCCCTGAACTCCTTGACTATCAATTTCCAGAAAACTATACAGGTAAGCTGTTGAATGCCTATGGCATGTTTATTAAATAGTAAAGACATGCAATTCTTGCAATCATGTAAACGTTTGGGACGAACTTGGCTACATCATTCATGACATAATTGATTATGACATCAGCCTACACGTCACGTACTCTATTATGACATCATATGATCGACTAAGAGACTGGATTCCTTCATTCCATGAATGCATTGCATGACTGTGGAGGTATCACATGTGCTGATGATGTGCCTCCCTTGAACACCGCATTGCTGTTTTACCATCTGGCTGATAAGAGTTTGCAGACAACATTGCAAGGATTATATCTCTGGACCTGCTAAATATTTTGAAAATCATTAGCCTGAAAATAGCCACCATCAACTTTCAGTCAAGTTGTTTTCAAAATATTCAGAAAGTCCAAAGTTTTTACTCCTTGAAATTATTCTGTGGTGGTTTACAGCAGCGAGACACTAAAAAATCCAAAGTGGGGTACCCCAATGGTGCACATGTAATTTATAGCATACATTACTTTTGTGGATAAGAACTGGACGTTTTAATGTCTGATATGCCTGAACTAACAATGGCTGTACGTGTAGAGAATCAATAGATAATTAGATAACACACATGCTTATAGACAATATTATTGCATGAGAATATAACCCTTTAATCATCAAGCCAGTCAAAGATGCCTTCTAACCAGGAAGGGGTTCAGTGATGGAATAACTAATTGAACGTACAAAACATTACATTAAATTTTTGTTTTCATATCAGTCAAATGCATTGGAAGGCCCTGTGTTTTTATGTATCCTCAGTATTATGCTCCCCCTCTCACCTTACCTCAATTTCAAGCTAACCATTTCCGTAAGGTGTTGAATATTTTGAACTTAGAGGTAACAATAGCTTCCACTCAAATCAACTTTGATATAATGAACTGGATATTTCCTACATCATATATATATATATATATATATATATATATATATATATATATATATATATAATAACTGTCATAGATTTTGAGCTGCTGTATCAAATCCTCTATTTCAACCTTCATGGAGCTTCATAATCTAGTCGAGTTAAGTTGTGCATCCCTCCTCTTTCTTGCTCATTATGTTGACTATTGTTCATGATGGAGTCTAGGGTGACACCTGTGTTGATGCATACAGCTACGTCATGCAGTGCACTCATCTGTATCACCTCGATCACGAGGAATATCATTTAAATGACACAATGGAGAGATTGGATTTGTCACTCAAGTTTATGATGTCATAATCAATTAAGTCACATGTGGGCTGATGTCACAATCAAAATGGGTAATGAATGATGTATACTATTTAATAAAATCCATTGAATATTTCCAAACTAGTTTGACTGGGCACTGTTCCTGCCATAGTTTCAAAATATTCAACACCTTACCTGAATAGTTCTTAAAATTGGATTCTCGGAAGTCGGTGTTCAAAGTATATAAATCGATCCCAAGACACGCAAAGTGGCTGAGCATAAGTATACAATAAGTGGGTGTGGCAGAGCTAGAAATGGATCCCTGTATTTGAAGACCTAGCTGTCATAATTTCTTTTACCTAATACTCCAGATACTGAAACATTGATTCTAAACCAGACCTAATAATTGAAAACTCATCTGTAGAGGTTATTGCGTGACATGATACTACCAAATATTTCCAAGTATTATAGCTAGCATTTTGAACAATCAGGATTTTGTATTATAATTGTTTATGGCACCAAATATGATATGTTAAAACTGTATGACAACTTCACATAGTATTGTTCTTCAGAAAGATACATACGTTTGTGTTTAATGTAAAAGTTATCAGTAATTTGTTCTGTACAGTACGAGTCAGAAATAAGCTACCCTGTTTTCAAAACAAACACAGAAACAAGTAAGAAATGTTCTGTTGCGTATTTTGAAGACGCTAGGATTGGAAGATATATTGAGTAAATATTCAGCAGTACATTTTGTTTTGGAAACATGTTAAGTTTTATGGTGTGCTGTACTGTAGCTGGTGTATGATCTTATTGTGTGTGTTTGGAGTTAACGCTCTAACTGCTGCAAGCCACCAAGCAATAACGTCAGTGCACCATAATTCTGGAGCTGGTAATTATTTTGAAAACAATTTGACTGAAAGTTGTTGGTGACTGCCACCAACAACTTTCAGTCAAATTGTTTTCAAAATACTCAACATGTCCAGATTTAAAAGCCGTGAAAATGTAGGCTGCAAAAATTCAGCAGCCAGACAGTTAAAATACATTCAATGTATCATCATCACTTGTTGGTTAAAGCGCTTGTGTTCCATTAAATATAGACACTTTTGCACGAGATATAAGATGCCTGTTCAATTTACCCAGCATGCAATGCTACCCGGCATGCAGTGGCCTGACTCCATAATTGTTGTAAATATTGGACGCCATATTCCTTTAGTCTATTGTCTACACAAGCCAGGATTTCTCAAACAAAACCAACCTTCTTGCACGTGCAAATAGTCATTTGTCCTCCAGCTTTGGAAGCGTAAGCGTGCACGTATGGCGTATTAAAGGCAGTACATTCGACAGTCTGTATTTCAATACTTTTCAGAGAAAGTGTGTCAATGTCCAGGAGAAAATAGGAGAACGCCTTTATATACATTGACAGTAATTTGTGTGAAAGTTGTTGCTATCAATGACAAAACCAACATTCAGTCAAATTGTTGTCAAAATAATTAGTATGTAATGCAATTACTACCTGCTATATATTTGATACAAATTTTATTGAAAAGTGTTGCTGCAACAGCTTTCAGTCTATGTATTCTAAAATAATCATAATATTTAGTCAACTCTCGCTACGGATTTGAAGAGCAATTTGACTGTACGTTGTTGGTTTCTAAGGCACCAACAACATTGTCGAATTATTATCCACACATGTGCAATCAATATACTACTATTTAGGTAAAGTGAGCGTAGGCCTATATACTCTTTCTAGCCGAGAATGAATGCTTAGCAAACGGCGTGCATGTTTAGTTGACGGATTTGTGTATTTGTTTGAAATGCGTTGGTCGAACAGAAATGTACACCCCGTAGCTAGCCGAAATATTTCCTTTTGGCCATATATACTCACTCTACTTAGATAGTAATACTGAGCGCCGTGTGATTCTATGGACAACAATTTGATAACGTTGTTGGTGCCTTAGTCAGCAACAACTAATTACAGTCAAATTGCTCTTCAAATCTGTAGCGAGAGTTGACTAAATATTATAATGATTATTTTAGAATACAGATGATTATTTTAGAATACAGACTGAAAGCTGTTTCAGCAACACTTCAATAAAATTTGTATCAAATATATAGCAGGTAGTAATTGCATTACATACTAATTATTTTGACAAGAATTTGACTGAAAGTTGGTGCTGTCATTGATGGCAAAAACTTTCGCACAAATTATTGTCAATGTATATAAAAGCGTTTTATTTTCTCATGGACATTGACACACTTTCTCTGAAAATATTGAAATACAGCCTGTCGAATGTACTGCCTTGAATACGCCCACCGTGCATGCTTACACTTCCAAAGCTGGAGGACAAATGACTATTTACACGTGCAAGCAGGTTGATTGTGTTTGAGAAAGCATAGCTTGTGCAGACAATAGACTAAACAATTATGGCGTCCAACAGTTCCAACGATTATGGAGTCAGGGCATTGCATGCTGGGTAGCATTGCACGCCGGGTAGCATTGCAAGCTGGGTAAATTGAACAGGCATCTCATATCTCGTGCAAAAGTGTCTATTTAATGGAACACGAGAGCTTTAACCTATTCACCTTCATATCAAAGTGCTTATGTGAAGTCTTTCTCACACTATGAATTACATCTGTACCATGTATCTGATAACGCATCTCTTATCATACTTGTGCTAATTTCATTCTAGGAAAGAAGAAGTCTAATTTCGTCACTCATTTCCAGAATCTTTTAGCCATAAACAGATAAATGTAATCAGTTTTTGTCGAGGTTTAATCAGAAATGTCTATAAAAGGCAGTGTTTGCCGTACAATATTCATTACAGAAGCCCAGTTCAAATTTTTTATAATATACTAAAATTGTTGATAAGTTGTGACAATAAGTATGATTGTATTATTATAATGAATGAATGTGTGATTTGTAACTGTCATCTGTTTAGTCTAAATAGGAAATGTCTTCCAAAAATTGTGAAATTTTCATAGACTTGAACCCTATTCTATATTTCTTTTGTTTTCATTTGGAGAGACTGCATTATAATTCCTTCAACATATTTAAGTCGATTTTAATGTGATATTTTTGTACTTCTTGCACATGTCCATGCATCCTTATCATTGCTGCATTCATTAATGCAAACATGAACCTAGTCTTGCCTACATTTATTCTCATCCATGTCATCAGTATAATTACCGCAGGGGTGTCATTGTCATGATATTGTTAAAAATCAGCTGTGCACAAATTACTGTTTTATCGTTATCCTACTTAATAATCTACACTTTATGAACACTGTAGAAAGACTAAAGTCTGTCTGTCTGTCTGTCTGTCTATCATAGACAATGCTGGCATGTTTCCAAAAATGGTGATCACGTCCCCAAGACAATTCATAATAAGGAAAATTAGTTACCTCTCCGGAATATTGAGTCAATGTGGATATTAAAATCTAGAAACACCAGACGAGGAATTCACCAGAACTGAGACGAGGTCTACCATATATTAGGTGTCTACCAGTTATTAATGCTGTCAAGTGACTCCACAAGAACTGACCAGAGTGATATTATATAGCCCAGCGCCCACCAGTTAGTGCTGAAGAAGTCATCGAGATGGTCACCAAAGTTATACTCAAACAAATTCTACCTTCCATAAAGATAACTAATTTTTCTCATAATGCTGGCATGTTTTATCATTTCTTAACAGATTCAAACCAAACTTGGTGAAAATGTACGAATAGACATCTCATATAAGCATTATGGACTAGATGTTGATTCGATTAGAATTTGTGTGTGACCGGGTTGAGTGCTAAAGGGGCTAAAGCAAATAACATGTCACAATTCACAATTCCCAAAATACAAGTGGTCTTCTCAAACAGGTTTATATGTATTTGTTGTTTCTGTTCTTCACAAAGATGAAAACCCTCCATATGTATTGCAGTGATGAAAACCCTCCATATGTATTGCAGTGATCTCAACAACATTCTACCATTATTAATCAGAACACTTGGCGAGAATTAGATATGCAATCAAAATACAATGTATTGTTTAATCAATGATTTGTCCGAGTTGTCTTTCTTAACTAGACTGTTACACAGACTCCGCTTCGGAGGCCATCTGGGGACCAGTCTGTCTGTCTTCTGAGAGGGACTTTAAATACAGGCTATCTTTATGTCAATAGATTAATATTAATGTATGATGTCATAATATCAGCCAATCAAAGATCAACACAGCAGACATTGTCATGGCAAGGAATCCCATTATGAAATGATTCTGACTATCACCGCCATGGACACATCACATGTTAAACCGCTCACCGTGTGTGAGGCTGTGTTATAGACTAATGTCTAAACATGCAAAAAATGTCTTGATCATCGCTGAATCACTTCGGCATAAAGTCATCATCATCTCCGTCATTTTCTAATTCTAGACCATAGATAAAATTAAGACGGTCTTGACCTTTTAACTCTCAAATTTGTTCAAGAAAATTTAAATTTTCTCAAAAAATGTCAATTTGCAGACCAAGAGAAGACTATTTTTTAAAGCTTGCCACTGGAATGAGTCTGAATGACTGGCTCGGTTATCAAGCCAGTATTTCCAGGGGTAAATTTTCAAAAATAGTCTTGGTCTGCAAATGGACATTTATCAAGACCCCTACAGATTCCGTTTATGACTGATGTGAGTATTAAATGGCTAAGCGACCACTTTTTAGCAACCAGTCAGCGGTCAGGTGGTCTGTAATCGAATCCACATGCCAGTCATTTAAGGGGCGCCAAGATGGTGTTTCTTTAACCATTTAAACCTTAGTTGTTGCAAATCAGAAACAGTCAAGTTGTAATGAATATTGTCTTTGATACGTGTACCCACAAAAAAGCAAGGTGGGGTGGGGGGTATAGTATACACTTGACTGTGTGTGCATGTGTTTGTCCCCGATTCTTTGCCTGACCACAGCATCAAAGACTTCACTTAGTCACCAAACATAGTTTCTGGATGCACAAAAGCCTCGAGGTGTGTCATATATCCAAAGCAGGTTAGCGTGACCTTTTTACAGTTCACTGAACATCATAGAAAATTCATGTACAGATTTTTCAATGGACATTTAATTCATTAAAGAATTTTACTGATCATAATAAAACTACAGATTTGATCTATGAGTTCATTGCATCCAGGATCCAGTCTTCATATTTCAAATAATTTTCGCCTTGTGACCTTATTGTGTGTGTTTGGAGTTAGGTTTGGGGATCCCATTCAAGACTGGTCCATGCGTGAAATCCAATATGTACCCCAAACGACCATCATGAAAATTGTTTTCCATGTGATAAATTTATATAATTCTGTTTGAAAACTTTGGAAATCTATTGGGTATGTTATGGCGAAGAGATCTTTCAAAACCGGTAGGAATTCGAAACCCAATCTGGCCACCAGGCAGTCATCTTCAAAATTGCTTTCCAGGGTTTAAGTCTGTGTAGGTTTGACTGATTCAAAGCTAAAGGTCAAATCCAAAATGGCAACCAAACAGCCATTTCGGAAATCATCGTCACCGAAATCAATATTTGTAGTCTTGACCAATAGAGGGATCCAGTCCAGCTATGTCACACCAATTTCTAGTTAAGCTCCGTCCACTGTGTTGCAGTTGATTTAAAATATTGAAATCCGAATTCCCAGAATCTAACTCGCACAGTAACTATGCAGGTAAGATTTTTAATATTTTGAAACTAGTTTGTGTAAGGGATTTTGCCCTGTGGCAGCAGCAACTCCAAATCAAGATGTTCAACAGAATATGTATTACGTTGTAAATACAGTAAAGACATACAATTTATGCACATTGGTGACAGACTTCGATTTTCATAATGGAGACACATCATTTAAATTTAGACCAGGCGCTAGTTAATTTTATTTATGGGAAATATGGCTAAATGTTTACATGGATCATGACAGCCTTGGGTTTGAAGCTTCTTGAAAGTTGAAAGCTGGCACGGCTCAGCCTGAGCCCATTGTGGTACGGCTCAGCCTGAGCCCATTGTGGTACGGCTCAGCCTGAGCCCATTGTGGTACGGCTCAGCCTGAGCCCATTGTGGTACAGCTCAGCCTGAGCCCATTGTGGTACGGCTCAGCCTGAGCCCATTGTGGCACGGCTCAGCCTGAGCCCATTGACCTCAAGGGTCATCAAAATGGTCACCAGATGATATTTATTCATACTAATCCTGATTAAACTAAATTTACATATTACATAACATGCTTCTGTTATCTAGTGTTTCAGAAACCACCAGGACTGATTTCTGAATGACCTCGTTTCTGGACAGTGAACAGTTCTACGGCTCAGAAGTGGCATTTATTTATGGGAACATTGACATAGTCTAAGCTGTTGTTGCTGTTCTTCCCAATACATGTACAAATGAAAAATAACACTGACTGAATTGTCCTTGTTCTGGACAATGAACAATGCAATTTTCTGAAAGAATGGCGAATTGAGGTTATCTTATATGGTGGACGGCCCTGGAGTTGTGCCATTCCTACAGGCTTAATTTGCTAAATGTCTTAATCACAGATAATCATTAATGAATTTCAGCCCTCATCTAGAAATGATGTAGTTCTCAAGTGAATGAAAAGGATCATGCACGTTGCAGCAGAAAATAGACAGGCATAGGCTATGTGTCCTATGATCTGGCATCTGCATTGAAAGCCTCAACTCAAGTTCTCAAATCTACACTGGACAACAATTTAGTCATAATGCTCGTTGTTTTCCACCTTGAATTATCATCTCTTTTTTTTGGGAGGGGCCAGGGCAGTTTGTGTATGTACTGTAGTCCCGGTAGCGGTGTGCAAATTACGGAACAGCCGGGGCGCAGTCTCAAACCTGTGACGTCACTAAGAAGCGGTCTTCTCATGGTGTTGTTGCTCTCGGTCTGCCAGATCGTAGTCGGTCATTAACATGTCCAGTTTCCTGCTCACGTTGGTGGAGACGGGAAATTGTTGAGGCATGAACATTAAAATGTCGAGCAACAGCGCGAACGCTCTGCCCAGCAGCGAGTCTTCCCATTGCTTCATGGCGCTGATTTTCGGGTAGCCCTAGGCGGCGGCCCATGTTCGGTAGGGTAAACTTTTAAGAGTTTTGTGTTAATGTTCGTTATCTGCTTTTGCAATATGGTGAATTTTTGCCTTCGCTACCCGCCAATGTGGGCCAGTGCATGAAAAATGCATTTTTACATGCAGTAAGCGTGCAGCCGAGAAATGCAAGAAATGATTTGCATTTCTTCATGATCAGGGAGACATTACATTGACGAAACATGTCTGCAAATTTGGTTATAAATGGACGCATGGAGGGCAAGTTATACAATTATATCCGCGGATTCATCAGCTGATTGCTGCAGTCACATAACACCTGCTGCTGAAAATGTACCTTATTCTGTCCGTATGAATGTTGGGAAATAATGGAAGAAGTGTTGTCAAGGATAATTCACTGAACATCCTGTCTTCTGATGTATACAAAGTCGCCATGGATGGTTTTGAGGACGTTTTTCATGGAGTAATCAAAGGTAAACACGGGAAGACATCAGAGTATTGGGGTACGTATATGTGCTCTTGATTCGTCGCCTTCACCGAATGCTTCAGCAGTCAGTCCGAACTAATGACGTGAATATGTCCATCACAATTCTGCTAATGGTCATTGACGTATTCTTTGCCCAAAATGGCCAAATGCACACTTTCTATGGCAACTCTGCCAGTTGTCACCAAAAGCATTCTAAGGTATGTTGCATTTTCTATAAAATACCTAACTGATTCATTGACTGGGAGTAGAAGACCGAAAACGGATCACAAAAGAATGTTCTGGTGATGGTATTTATAAAACGAATAGATAAACAGAAGGTTGAGAATTTTGCTGCGGAAAATATCAAGAGAAGGCCAACCAGACAAATTGCAACATTCGGCGTTGCAGAAACTATGCGAGATGCATTTGGACACCCGCTTACGGACGCTTCTTCAGCTAATGAAACCTTTGATTTGAGATGATTGACATATTCAACTACCAGTGTGCCATTATCCATTGCTTAAAGTGATGAGATATTTTATAAGATCGACAAATCAAATTTAGTAGAAGAACTCGAAACTAAATTTGATCTTATTTATCCTGACTATCTGAATTGCATTGCAGCAGCAATTTTTGATGGAGTATGGAGTAATTGTCCGAGATTTCCTGGCAGCACTAACAAAGGTACCTGAAAGTCAAGCCCACCTGTGACCTGTTGTTAGATAAGTTCAGCATAGGCCTCCCTTCCATAAATGACTGAAAGTCTAATTAACCTGGGACTGGGGAGGGAATACTTTGTCGTCATGGGTTCTGATCAAAGTCAGAAAACGAATGGTTGCCATGTTCACAAAGGTGTCGTTAAATAGGCTTGTTTAGCGATGTCGTTAACCAGGTTTACGACGCCATAGTGTTACTGTTTACGACAGTTAGACAAATGTGTCGTTATCTATTCGTTATTGCGTCGTGTACCTATTGTCGTTGGAAGGGGAAGCACACTGTCGTTGAAATGACATCGATAAATCATGTGTAGGTTTCACTCTCGCCCCGTGCATGTGTTGACACCGACATCGACATTAACATTAACAACACCATCAGCATCAGCATCTATAGAATCATCCACACTAGTATTAGCATCGAAATCATTATTGACATCAAAATCACTAACATCAACATCTAAAATTATCAACGAAAAGACACCTAGGAATGAACCATTTGAACGGCAACCACTCGGCGCTATCGATGGTCAACCGCCAAATGATGCCTGTCCGCCGAACAATCCTAAGCAATCTGTCAGGTAATCAACTATAAATATCATTGCTGGCTCCGATTTTTTTAAGCTTGCTTTTTACTAGCAAACTAACCCAAACTATTGATACACTTTTTATTAAGGTGGTAGTATAATTTGATGGGAAGCTGCGCGTGTGTGTGCATGCACGTGCCCGTCAGTCCGTTTGTTTGCCTGACTGTCTGTCGTTTGTTCAGTTACTCGGCATGCCCATCAGTCAAACAGCCAGACGAACACGTGGACGGACAGAAGCGTGTATGAACACGCATCTACGTATCATTTCTCTCTCTCTCTCTCTCTCTCTCTCTCTCTCTCTCTCTCTCTCTCTCTCTCTCTCTCTCTCTCTCTCTCTCTCTCTCTCTCTCTCTCTCGTTAATAATTGTTTGATTTAAAATTATATGCTTATGAAAGCCATCACGTCGCTATTATGGTAACGTCGTTAGCCACCCAAATCTAATTGTCAACTCGGGATTCTTGTACTGGCATTTGTAGCCCATCATGCTATTCTGTCACTGCACATACATACAGTGATAAACGAATTGGTATGTTGTATTTTCTATGTATTATAGCAACAAGCGTAAATCATCTATCGTAAAGGAAGACCAATCTGATTTTAGTCTTGATCTGCTGGATATTGAGCGGAAAAGACTGGCTGGAAACCGAGCTACTGGATGTTGAGAAGCAGAAACTAGATGTCGAAAAGCAGAGGCTGGCGCTTGAACAGGCAGAAAATTTCATTGCTCGAAAAGATCCTGAAACATTTGACGAGAGAGGGCACTCCTGAGAATAATCAAGATTCAGATGCAATTGTATATGATTTGATGCAGAAATATAAAAATATATAACATGATCGCATACATTAAACATGAATTGTGTTAAATGGATTTATCGTGTCTTTTAATATCAAGGTTAAGTTAACATTTTTCTCTTTAATATTTTTCGCTTAAACCAGTGCTACATGTGAGTAATAGACTCTTTATGTGGTGAGGTTCTTTTTATAATGCAACCACCACCTACAACTGTCGTGTCGGCCTGACATCTCATACGCAATACACACATTTCTGTTCCTCTCCGTCCTATAATTTAGCATTCCTTTTCCATATACTCTGTCCAGTGATATTGTCATATGTACATGCATTGCTCAAAATATAGCAGTAATCGATAAAACAGGATTTTTGGTAAGGATAGGAAATCCAATTTTCTCATGTACAGAGAATAGTCCATTTGCAGCCAAATGCAGGAGTGTGTTTGTTCACACTAGCCAGAAATATTTGGTTTTCAAAAATTGACGTTTCTCAGTCTGCAAATGGACATTTTCTGAGAGCACTACAGAGATCGATTTTGTCCAGTTCAGGCATTAAAGGTAGCCTTAAGCTAAACTGGCTGTGTATTAGCTATGTGCAAGTGTGCATTGGCAATGTTGCAATCGTATTCGGAACACATGAGCTAAAGGCCGTAGTATAAATTGGATGGGTGTGGAGTTTGTGATTTACTAAAATATGGTCCACTTATGACACTACTCCATCCATGCTGTTTGATATAAAACGGTGGTGGGTGTCACTGTCATGTGTATGTGTGCGTGTGTTTCTATATGTACATATCCATGTGCGTCTATGACTGCGTGCGTGTAGAGACAGACATGCATGGCCCAACACGATATCTTTTATGATGATAGGGCAATTTGTAATTTTGTTGTTAACATTAAAAATATAAGTCATATCAAATACCTTTAGATGGTGAAGTAATTGTGTATGACCTGATTTCTTGTTCTGCGCTCATCTTCTAGAAGTGGATTGTTATCGTCATTTTCTTCCCCGCCTAAATCACCATCTTCCTCTACTACTTCTAGGTCTGGATATCGAAGACGTCTCTCTTTACAGATGTTTTCCAACACGGTAGTGCAGATGATAACTTTGAGACAGCGATCGGGCACACACATCATGCAGCCACCGGATTTATGTAGGCATCGCCAACGAGATTTCCAAATGCCAAATCCTCGCTCACAAGATGACCTGGTAGTCTTGTGTGCTTTGTTATAAGATCTCTCCGGTCTAGTTGTCGGTATTTGTATCGGCGTCAGTAACCACGGTAACAAGGGATAGCCTCAATCGCCTAGTAACCATCCTCCAGTTGTATTTCCTACCTCAAATTGATTAGATAATTCACAGTTTCTCCAAATAAGTGCATCGTGAGTCGCACCTGGCCATCTAGCAACAACATCAAGGAATCAGCCATCTGAGGCTAGGAAACATTGGACATTAATGGCATGATATCCTTTATTGCTGAAATACAAATGCTCGTCTTCGGATGGTGCTTTAATAGGAATAGGTGTGCCATCCAATGCGCCGTACACATTTGGAAAGTTTGCTGGATTGTAAAAGCCCTCCTTGGTAGCTAGAATCTCTCTTTGCTCGAGTGGAAACTTTACATGTATTTCAAGTAATCTGTTCACGATCGACAGAGGCACAGCGTGTACGCACCGGGAAACTGAGAACCGACGAATTCCATGAACATCACCGGTTACTGCTTGAAAACTGCCAGTGGCAAAATATCTCAATGCAGCAACTATTTGTATAGCGACTGGCAATGCTGATGAACGACGTGTAGGGTGTTGTAAGTCTGCCTCTAGTTGTCCACACAAATACAATATAGTGTCTCTGTCCAGACGATACCTTTCTATTAGAAGAGAATCTTGCATGAAGTCTATAGGATTCAACCTATCCCTGATTATTCTCGGCCTTGGCAGTGCTCTTCGGCGCCTCAAATCTCTGAATTTGGAAAAACGCTGCTGCCATGACTGATAGTTACAGTATTCTGTTAGGTCTGGCGGTATATACGTATAATACTAAGCATACAAATGTACGATTTCACTCCTAACAACACAGTCGTGCAAAAACGACATGCCAACGACAGGTTACAGGCCACCCTTAAATTAACGACGTCGTTGACGAAATTCTCTCTTAACGACATGTTTGTGATCAATTTTTCTCAACGATACCATAACGATGCCGTTAAGGCGAACGACACCTTTGTGAACACACCCCTGTTTAATTCACCGAAATTCATGGAACCGCTATGTGAGGTTTTTAAGAAAATGCCAGAGAAGTATTATGCACCTATGATGAGACTAAAAGCACTCTATTTCTCATGGTGGTGTCTGCTGTATTATAATAGTTAGTGATGAACTAGGTGAAATGGAAGTTACATCGCCGCAGTACCAACGCTTACCGAGGAAGCTGACACTTTGATAGCCAAATACAGAATGGCCTAGTTTTAATTCGCTCAACCGATACAGACGTGGTACAAGAAACAACAGAATATATCGTGACCTTAGTAAACTGGCTGTCAACTGGAAAAGATAGAGGCTGGCTTGGGTCAAACATAGGTTGGACTTCACGGCCTTGCCAGAAGACGTGTTCCCATCACCTTAGGCGGGGTAGTTATGTCCATATCCTTTATCGATACACGAACACTGCCTGTTCAACGACACTGTCCATTGGATTGCGCATGGATAGAACCTGGACAACAATTAGAGTCGGAGTGGCGCAGTGGCTGCCACCTTCCGCCCATTTCTGCTGATCCTAATGCATCTGCATGGTGATATCATCGGCTTAGAAATCACACCAGGGACATCAGATTATGAAGCGATTCACCAGGTCATGAATATGGAAGCTGATTCTGAGGTAGATGATTATGGTACCGAGACGATTACAGAGGAGGACGAAGAATGTTCTGGTGATAGTGTACGAGTCTGATGGTGACGATGATAACCAATAAGCATTCCAGTTTTTCAGTTAATAAGACATTTTCATTTATGATTTATTCTTGAGGTAAACTAACATTGTTTCGATGAGTGGCAGTTAGTATTTTCGCAATCTTCATATCGCAAGCACACGGTTCAATACTATGTGATTGGTGTGTGGTGTGAATTGGTTTTCTGTTTTAAGGAGAAGACATTTCTAAGGACTGCATCAGTTTTATCGAACTGGAAGTGAAGAGACATTACGTTCATGCCGGCCACTACGACAAACCCGTATTAAGGCAAGGGCTAACGGGGCTAGAGCCCCGGGACACTGAAAAATAATGGATCCTCAAATTAAAAAAGAATTATCGCATTTTATCCATTTGAACGTGATATCCCAGTATCTCACTTGTACATTCATGATATACACAAGCTGGTGAATATTTTGAAACCAATTTCACTGGAAGATGGTACTGCCCTGGGCAGTACCAGCTTCCAATCAAATTATTTTCAAAATATTCAACGTAATTTTGACACATAGGTTACTTAACGAATTTATCACATTTGGCAGAAGTAACAAGATCAACATCATCATCAACAACATCATCATCAACAACATGATCAACAACATCAGCATCAACAACATCATCAACATTATCATCAACATCATCATCATCAACATCAGCAGCAGCAGCAACATCATCATCAACAACATCAGCATCAACAACATCATCACCAACATCATCATCATCATCAACAACATCATCATCATCATCATCATCATCATCAACAACATCAGCATCAACAACATCATCATCATCATCATCATCATCATCATCATCATCAACAACATCATCATCATCATCATCAACACCATCATCAACATCATCATTAACATCATCATCAACATCATCATCAACAACAGCATCAACAACATCATCAACAACAACAACATCATCATCATCAACAACATCATCAACAACATCATCATTAACATCATCATCATCAACATCAGCAACATCATCATCATCAACAACATCATCAACATCAGCAACATTATCATCAACATCATCATCATCAGCATCAGCAACATCATCATCAACAACATCAGCATCAACAACATCATCAACAACATCAGCAACATCATCATCAACATCATCAACATCAGCAACATCATCATCATCAACACCATCATCAAGAACATCATCAACATCATCATTAACATCATCATCATCATCATCAACACCACCATCAACATTATCATTAACATCATCATCAACATCATCATCAACAACAGCATCAACAACATCATCAACAACAACAACATCATCATCATCAACAACATCATCAACAACATCATCATTAACATCATCATCATCAACATCAGCAACATCATCATCATCAACACCATCATCAACCACATCATCAACAACATCATCAACATCAGCAACATTATCATCAACATCATCATCATCAACATCAGCAACATCATCATCAACAACATCAGCAGCATCAACAACATCATCAACAACATCAGCAACATCATCATCAACATCATCATCAACATCAGCAACATCATCATCATCAACACCATCATCAAGAACATCATCAACATCATCATTAACATCATCATCATCATCATCATCATCATCAACAACATCATCATCAGCAACATCATCAACAACATCATCAACATCAGCAGCATTATCATCGACATCAGCAACATCATCAACATCATCATCATCATCATCAACATCATCATCAACAACATCATCAACAACATCATCATCAACAACATCATCAACAACATCAACATCATCAACACCATCATCAACAACATCAGCAGCAACATCATCAACAACATCATCATCAACAACATTATCATCAACATCATCATCATCAACATCAGCATCAACATCATTATCATCAGCAGCATCTTCATCAACAACAACATCAACAACATCATCATCATCATTAACATCATCATCAACACCAACAACAACAGCATCAACAACAACAACAGCATCAACAACAACAGCAGCAATAACAACAGCAGCAGCGCCATTCCCACGATGACCCACCCAATAAGCACCCACCCACCCCACCCCCACCCACCCACCCCACCCCCACCCCCACCCCCGCTTAATCAGGGTCTGACTACGATTGCACAACATGCCACTGTCTGTGGCCAGCTTCCGAATAATGTTATTTTTAATAAGGTTCTTGGTAAGATCCCACAACCTTGTTTCACACCATCTCCGTTTTGTAAGCCCAGAAGACCCACCCGTCCCACTGAGCTAGAGAACACCTTTTGGAAATTCCGGAACGAGTCTGTAAATAGACCCAATTGGCAGCTTCCCACTATTTGTAAAAAAAATCTTGATTGTGGGAGCATCAAATCTCAGCAGAATCAACTTAGACCCGCATCCAGACATACAGGTGGCCTGCTTCCCTGGCGCATCTATTAATGACATAAGAACTGTCATTAATCGATACACACAGGGTCAGTCCATCCTGAGAAGCTGTATCAATGACCGGAACAGTCCACTCTCAGAGACTGAGACTCGACTGAGATTGATGTTCAGCATGAGTCCCTAAAACTATGATTTATTTCAGCCAATTGAACTTCTCAGCTACCTCGACCCCCAACCAGAAGGAAATTCTTGAGGCAATTAATCGAATTGCAGAGTCCCCTAGGTCCAATGTTGCTGTCATACCACGCCTGCCAATCGCAGATTTCCGTGTGTGTCGTGACAATATACATTGGACTGACGGGACTGCTAACCCTATCTATAGCAATTGGCTAAATGTCCTTAATTTAAACTAGATTCGGGTCAAGGTAGCTGCCATCCAGAAATTGGACTAGGCAGTAATATTGTCAAACTAGTTGGTTCTCAGTCAAGCGAAACCGAAAAATCGCTGCTTAATTTTGGATTAACCTTTGTACCAACTCCGAAACCCAAAATTGGTTTGGATGCAGATTTAGAAAATGGCCTTATTGAAACTGCTGAATTTGGTCACCGCGTCAAATTGGCAGATTTTTTTCGAAACTTGAATAGCAACATTCCACCATTCATTGAGAAAACAGGCTGGGCACCAAATTTGAAACTGGTAGACCCAGCAATCAGTAAAAGTATAAAACTGTATTCAGAGCGTATTAAAAATACAACATTTCCAAATGATCAGCAAAATTTATCTTATGAGCAGCGCCATGCCTTACATGGCTTATCTAAAATAATAAAATTGTTATTAAACCTGCGGATAAAGGATCAGCTACTGTAATAATGGATAAGGATAACTATATCAAAGAAGCACATAGACAGCTTAGTAATCCGAAACATTACCAGAAGCTAAAGGAACCACTTTGGAAAAATAAATGTAGCAAATTTAATGAAATTGTCCAGAAAATGGTTAATAACAAGAAGATAAGAGAAAAGCAATTTAAATATCTCTTTGCAAAAGATGATTCGAAACCACAAACATTTCATCTTCTTCCTAAAATCCATAAGTCTGTTGACTCGCGGACCGACCCAATGACCCCACCAGGGCGACCCATTATTTCAGATTGTGGTTCGGAATCATATAGGATTAGTGAATTTATCGACTACCATCTTCAGCCAATTGCGAACAGACATTTTAGCTATCTGAAAAACACTGAGGACTTCCTAGCCCAGGTCTCTAAGATCTCGGTCCCTCCAAATTCATTCTTAATTACGATGGACGTCGATGCTATGTACACAAATATTGATATCGAAAAGGGTCTAAATTCAATTCGTAGAGCATTTGCCGACTACCCCGACACCAACAGGCCCGACAGAGAAGTAATAGCTCTATGGGAGCTTAGTCTGAAAGGCAATGACTTTGAATTTGCTGGTGAAATTTTCCAACAAATTTGTGGCTGCGCAATGGGTAAGCGTTTCAGCCCAGGTTTCGCTAACCTTTAAATTGCAGAGTGGGAAAAGGAAGCACTCAAAAAGTGTCCAAATCAGCCACTCATTTACCGCTTGTACCTCGATGACATTTTCATGATCGGGCAACATACCAAAGAAGCATTTAACGAATTTTTAGCCATTCTGAACAATCATGATCCGAATATCAAACTAAAAGCTGAAATTGATGAGATGTCCGTAGATTTCCTGGATGTAACCTTATACAAAGGTATATTAAAGTATGAAACAACTGGTTACTTAGACTACAAGGTTTATTTTAAGCCAACAGACTCCCATCAACTACTGCATAAGAAATCGTTCCATCCACCGCATACTTTCAAGGGACTTGTAAAATCACAAATAATCCGCTTTCATAGAAATTCGAGTGATAGGAAAAACTTTGAATCATCATGTTCGACCTTATTCAAAGCTCTCAGACCGAGAGGGTACTCTTCTCGGTTCCTACGTAAAATAAAGTCTGAAATTCTGCGTAATTTGGAACTCATTCCGGATAATGCCAGAAATTCTCGGCCTACCAAAATTTGTCATAATCGTCCGATTGTAGGTGAAGGAGGATCTCGGAAATGCGAAAAGAAAAGGTGTAAATTGGATAGTTTTCTTCCTTCCCAGAGTACATTCACAAGCTTTCAAAACAAAAGCAAATTTCAAATTCAGTCAAATTTAGATTGTGATTCTAAAAATGTCATTTATTTAATTTCATGCAAATTGTGTCAAAATCAGTATGTCGGCGAAACGAAAAATCCACTAAGATGGCGTGCAACTATAGACACCTCTCAGATATTAGACTAGAGGAAGACACGCATGTGGCTGAACATTTTAATCTTCCTGATCATTCAGTCACTCGTGACTTTGAAATTATGCCTATCGAAAGCTACCTCTTTCAGATACAACAGAGGAAACTGATAAACAAAGAAAACTAAGAGAATCGTTCTGGATTAAACAATTAGAAACACAATGGCCAAGGGGCATAAATTCTGACCCAGGCCTATTGGATCAAAGGGAGATTATCCCATTTACTTTCACATACAATCGGAAAAATGTTGTAATAGCCAAAATCCTAAAAGATGAATATCACAAATTACAGGACAATCTCAGACAACCTTTCAACAAGCGTCCAGTAATTGCGAATCCGAATCTACGTGACATCTTAGTAAAAGCCAAACTGAAATAGGTTTTCGAAATACCACTCAGTGATTTATCATTGTGTGACAATTAGGCCATATGGCGTCACTAAAACATAATGACAATCTCAAGGAATAAAATAAACAAGAATTTTTTCAATTTTGAAAATTCTGAACCAGTACGTTTGACAATACGCACGCAGCAGCATCGGCCCAGTAACCTGCGTTATCAGGGATATATATAACTTTTTGCCATAATTCCCATAAATATAATTAGCTAGCGCTAGCTAGTCTATTACCCCTAAATGTTTGGACATTACATGGTTCGTGGCCTGGAGATGATCTCTATTGAAACTGGTCTGCGGATAGACATTTTACTCTGAATTGACAAATAGATTCCTGGACTGTATTGCCGTATTCAGTCTCTACCGTTCCATCTGTACATACGGGACGTGATATACGTGATATTCGGCTTTAGGATTTGTACAGGCATCAAGTTGTGATCAGAAATAACGCTATATTATTATTGGGGAAAATTATAATTTTCATCAATATGTCGATGGGTTCATTTACCCTGTCTGTCTGTCTGTCTGTCTGTCTGTCTGTCTGTCTGTCTGTCTGTCTGTCTGTCTGTCTGTCTGTCTGTCTGTCTGTCTGTCTGTCTGTCTGTCTGTCTGTCTGTCTGTCTGTCTGTCTGTCTGTCTGTCTGTCTGTCTGTCTGTCTGTCTGTCTGTCTGTCTGTCTGTCTGTCTGTCTGTCTGTCTGTCTGTCTGTCTGTCTGTCTGTCTGTCTGTCTGTCTGTCTGTCTGTCTGTCTGTCTGTCTGTCTGTCTGTCTGTCTGTCTGTCTGTCTGTCTGTCTGTCTGTCTGTCTGTCTGTCTGTCTGTCTGTCTGTCTGTCTGTCTGTCTGTCTGTCTGTCTGTCTGTCTGTCTGTCTGTCTGTCTGTCTGTCTGTCTGTCTGTCTGTCTGTCTGTCTGTCTGTCTGTCTGTCTGTCTGTCTGTCTGTCTGTCTGTCTGTCTGTCTGTCTGTCTGTCTGTCTGTCTGTCTGTCTGTCTGTCTGTCTGTCTGTCTGTCTGTCTGTCTGTCTGTCTGTCTGTCTGTCTGTCTGTCTGTCTGTCTGTCTGTCTGTCTGTCTGTCTGTCTGTCTGTCTGGGTGTCTGTCTGTCTGTCTGTCTGTCTGTCTGTCTGTCTGTCTGTCTGGGTGTCTGTCTGTCTGTCTGTCTGTCTGTCTGTCTGTCTGTCTGTCTGTCTGTCTGTCTGCGTCCAATCTCGGTTAAGGTTAGGCCTATATCTCGGGATTGATTCACCCAAATGGGACTAAACTTGGACACATGCTTCCTTATATCAAGTGGATAGAGCACAGTGATATTGATGCCATGAGGTCAAATTTCAAGTCACTGTGACCTTGATAAAAGAACTACTTTTACGGGTATGTTTTTGGTTTAGCTCAGCATATCGTCTTATATCTCGGTTTGGCTTCACCTTATTGGGACCAAACTTTGACGCATGCTTCCTTATATCAAAGGGATGAAGCACAATGGCATTGAGACCAAAGGTCAAGGTCATTGTACCATTTGATTTGTATCAAATGCAGACATTAAGTTACTGGTAGATTCCTCTGCTTAGCTCACTTTGCCTTTATTTTGGAATTGGCCAAATTACTGGAGCTACGCATGGTCATACAGTTACCTCAACCAGTCGGAGCAGCACAAAGACATTCAGACTTCTGAGGTCAAAGTCATTGTGATATTGATACAAATCTAGATTGGCATTTGGAAATGCATAATGTCAAGATTTTCTCCAATATCCCATCAGTGTAACACTGCTGCATTGTCTCTTATTATTATGTTCTAAATGCACGCAATAATGTATCATTAAAAAACAAAGGTTTCGTAACAATGGCTTATATAAGATGAATGGATTTAAGATGTAAGCTTTATGCAGGAGCCATATAGCTAGATTCACATCAATGATCTTCTGGTGTCCGTCAGCACAAGAACATTCACAAATGAATGCAAAATGATTACCACTTGATTGTGGCTTGCACACAATACAAAACCAAAAACTATTTGGCATAATTTATTCAAGCTTTCAATAAATTTCACAACTTTTTGGCTGCACATAAAACCAACATTTAAAATACAATAATCACTTATGTAGGAGAAACTAGAAAATAGTGACATGCCTTGCACCCATTATCTGTGGTTTCTTTCAGTATCTATACATAAAATTACATGTAACATGTCTTGGAGAAGGACAGGCACCTTACATGTATTAAGTATTAATAGCATTGTGACTAGTCAGAGTTCTCTGACTTTATCCCATGAAAATTCTAATATGACGCCCATCGTCATAGGGAAGAGTCCGAGAACTTGGGATACATTGTGACAGGCATCATCCTGGAGTTCTTTGTGTCTCCACCATATAGAAATTCTGACGTGACTCATGTAGACATGAGAAACTGATAACTCGGACGACGTTACACCTTATCAAGGCTTTCTATTTATTTTAGCCAAAATGTTGTGCTCTTACAACAGGTATAGGCTAATTCATGAATCCATTTCCTTAGTCAATCATAAGACGTCATAATCAACTACATGACGTGTAGGCTGACGTCATAATAATGACGTCATGAATGATTCCAAATAGTCCGTCTTTAATGCGTAATACTCTGACACGTTGTACGAATTTTATGTCCTTGCTATTTAATAAACATGATGTGGAATAATTTGAAACTAATTTGACTGGATTGCAGCAACAGCACCCAGTCGAATTAGTTTCAAAATGTTCAACAGCTTACATGCATAGTTTTCTGGAAACTGATAGTCAGATAGTTCAGAGATCGATCAATCCCAATACGAGCGTGGGTGGAGCTTAGATATGGATGGGCGGGGCATAGCTAAAACTGGAAAGGTCCATTGTCTGATTTAATTAAATCTATCCTGATTCGATATGCCATATAAGGAATTGGACAATTCCTATCTAGTAATCAACAACTAATATCTTTTCAATTTACTTTAAAAGCCGAAATTACGAATGATAATCATTCGAATTTCCTAAGAGTGTTTACAACAGAAAGCCAATGACCCGATTGCATCTTTATGCTTGTTTCAAACTATGTTGAGATTGCAGATCACCACACCTACGGCAGTAACAGCCCCAGTCAAATTATTGACAGAAAGATTCAAACAGCTTACCTGTATTGTTTACCTTGCAAAATAGGTTCTGTAAATTGGGAGCTACAAAGTTCCAAAATTGATGCCAAAGCACGTAAAATGTGGACGAGGCTGAGCTAGATATAGGTGTGGCACAGCTACAGAAGTGGATCCCTGTATAGGGGTGTGTATTGTTTATTTACAGTTAGCATCTTTCTTGACCCTCTGGACTCGAATGAACAAAACGCCAAAAAAGGCACGCACGCGCACACGTGCTCACCAAATAATTGGTGCACTCTTTATCTAAAGAAATAATTCCTGCACAATTCTGTATTAAAAAACTATATTGATTTCAAATAACAAACAATGCAGATTTCCGTAACAAATAATACTAAGGATAGATAGAAAATATTGTGATAATTACCATTAGAATATAATAATAACAACATATATTTGATAAATTATTTAACAAGACTAATTTAAAATAATTACCCTGAAAACTTCAATAAAGAGTATCGAATTTGTTGCCAGACGTGGATTTCATAGCACCTAGCCAATCAAGAATTTCATTATTGAAAAATTGACGTGATAACTAAAATCTGGTAACTTGTGGCCATGACAAGGTTGTGACCATAACATCAACATAGAATATATAGAATATGTGTTTGCTGTTTATTTGCAGTCAACCCTGTCCATAACAGACACTTTCTTTTAGGACCGACTTTGAAAAGGATAATTCTTTAATCCGACCATCTGGCTTAAGGAACGAATATCATTTGAGGGAATTGGTTTCACTAAAGCTTTGAAACCTGAATTCCCAGAATCGTTATTTCAAAACGTTTCACTAAAGCTTTGAAACCTGAATTCCCAGAATCGTTATTTTAAAACGATCGTACAGGTAAGCTGTTGAGTATTTTGAAACTAATTTGACAGGAAGCTGTTGCTGCCTATGGCAACAACAGCTTCCAGACAAATTAGTTTCAAAATACTCAACAGAATATTTATAAAATCGTAAAAGATTTTGGTGTTTTTAGCCTTCCGGGTTCAAAGGCCTAAAACTATAGAGGGTTTCATTTCTTTGTATGCCACGCCCATTACTGGCTAAGCTCCACCTACTTTGTACAGGCATTTGAATCGATCTTAACAACTTGAAGCATGATGTCCCGGAAATCTCAATATCAATGTAACCATAGGCCTACAATTAGGCTGTTGAATATTTTGAAACTAATTTCACTGTGAGCTGTTGCTGCCATAGGCAACATCATGATTATTAAATTGTAGTCATAGGCCATATTATGCCATATAACTCAGAGGTTACTATCGGCCCTTTCGAGTAGGATCTCTGCTCTCTGCTCAAGACGTTAGCCAACAAGTGACATATTTTCGTTCTAGCGTGATATATTATTTGAGTGACAGATAGGACACCTTCATTTAACACGCTGTCTTGGAAAATTCTCGAAACCAATTCCCTCCTGCCTAGGCATATTACTTATTTAGAAGACACCCAATAGCCACCCACCCTACAGCGAATACATTTCAGATATTACACATGCACGCACGCGCACACACGCGTGCGCACTTTGTCGTATGACGCCCAACGTTGTGGAATCCTAGCGTATGTCACACATTTTCCCGTGTTAAAATGTGAGCCAAATCTCACCAGCATTTTCCGTGATATCTACTGATCTAGAATTTGATTGGATCCGGATTGTTTTATCTAGATCGTGACCAACGTCTGGAAATGCACGACAAGTTTCTTTGTTGTTTTAAAGTTTAAGCCACAATCGGATCAATAGTTTTTTTAGATGCGGCTGCGGGCATAGAGACAGACACACAGACAGACCAGATCGCACTACCATCTTCCCCTTACGAGCAGTAGTGTAGCCAGGGGGAGCTGGGGGACCGCTCGCACACAACCACCACCCACCCACCCACCCACCCTGGACCATCTTCCCAAATGTGGCGCCTAAATCATGTCCGTAACACATACAAGTTTCTGGACGTCCCAACTCCCAAGCTGCCTTTAACAAGTTAATCTACATTGAAAATTAGAACTATTGGAATTTACAACGTTGTTAATGTCTTCTTGTCATGCTTGTTCGTCTCTATGTTGAGACTTTTTGTTTTAATTACGCTGCATCGAGACACAAAATAGTAGAATACACGCTACTTCCTCGGTAGAATAAAACAATAGGCGACACTGGGATGCTATTTTCTCTTTATTAAAGAGATTTAAGCAGATTCCGACGCCTAATTTGTATGCGGGGTCGCGCCTTTTAAGTCCTCGTTCAAGTATGGTGACGCCTTTTTATACCTCGCTCCCCCTGACGTGAAAACCTGGCTACGCCACTGCTTACGAGACGAGGGTAAGTAGAGGTTTATCCAGAGATATGTTCCCTAGACTATGCACCTTGTTTTCAGGGACAGATATTTTGAAATGTTTGTGGAACCCTGCTGTTGATTCACCTATTTCAGGGACGCATGGAGCCATATAACATTAAAGAATTTTTTACCACGTCTCAAAAAGCTTATTAGGCAAATTGCTGAATTGTGGCGTCACTTTCCTCTTTATAAGGTAATTAGCATGGTTCACACAAATTTGAAAAGTACTTGCATTTTGACATATGCCTTGAAAAGCCTTGAATATGATAATTCTTTTGAAAAGTACTTTAAAATTGTTATAATGAACTGAAAAGCCCTTGAGTTTATCAATTCAGCCCAAATTATTTTCATAGCGTACAAAAGTGGTGTCGTGAATCATCAGTCAAAATGAAGGAACTGCCTTCTCAAAGCAACTAATATTGAAATATTTGCATCAGCATCTCGGAGCTCCTTATAAGTTGTATTGATTGGGGACACCCCCCCCCCCCCATCACCACCCTCACCCCCAACCCCACACCACCCCTCCCATAATTTCCCACGCCATGTCCAGCCTCATATCAAGACCTTGAAGATTTTTAAATTGCGGACAATTCGTTGAAAATATCAAACCGTATGTTTGATTGACAGCTCTGTTATATGAATTATAATTAAATGCATATCTCATTTGTAGCATATAGGCGTATTGCTCAGGTTATGCTGCCTGTACATTTGATGTTAATTACACGGCTACAGTACAGCTCATATATAAGTGACGTGTTTCCAAAACAAAAACAGAAACATCAACGGTGTATAGAATTAACATACTTTGACCGGGGGAGGGGCCCAATAGACTATGGGTGGGGCCAAAACCTCAGGTGTCCGTTATGGGGGATACACTGTGCGAGAGGTACCACCCCACCCCACCCCACCTCACCCCACCCCACCCCGCCCCCACCCCCGTTCCTACGAGTATGATTTACATGTACGTTCGTAAGAAATGTGCTTTTCAATACTTTGAACATAATTGGATTGGAAGGCATACATCCAATCCAATTATATTAAAAATATTTAAGAGTGCGTTTTATTTTGTTTTGGAAACATTCTAAATTATTTCTGAGCTGTGCTATCAGCTATAAGCATATATATGGTGTGAGTACATAATCTGCGTACACAGTAGTTCTAGTAAATAGTCAACGCGTTACACGCAAACAATATTAACAACATACAAAACGTAAACTAATTGGATTTAAGCTTTGATCTTTTTCACCTACTTTGATTACTTGAATAGACAGATATCCAGTAAATAATGATGAGCTATTCAGTGAACAGAATCTTATGGTAATTATTCTTTTATTAGAACAAAAATAACGATATGATAACAGAAGCATTGAACAACGAAATGCAATCTCAGGAATACGAAATGTGTATGGATCACAGTCACGTGTCTGTTAGAGGGTCTCTAAATAAAGACCAGCTGAGATGTGGTGTATAAGATTATGACGCCATATTTAAGCGACAGATCGTATTACGTGATCATCTGTCTGCGCTCAAAGTTCTGGTTGACGATTTAAACATATTTTATTGCACGGAAATGTGCAGTGGGGTCGGGTACAAGTTCTTCAAACTTAGATAAACCTTTTCCCAAAATAATTATTACTAGACAACATATAAATAAAGTGTATATAAGAATTCTATAGCATTTAATGAAAGGAAAAATATTTAAGTAGAAGCATAAGAGAATAAAAGCGCTGCGATAAAACGGAGGCGAGAGGGGTGGGGGGGCTGTTGAGTACTGGTTCTGGTGCCTGTTTATCTCCCCCCCAACCCAAAAAACCCCCAAAACACCGCAGCCCCCCCCCCACCACGCTTTCGCGAAAAGCGGGGTAATTATATTGTTCGGAGTGATTATGTTTTCGCTGCCATACGTCCGTGCGTCCGTCAACCACACACATGCTTCCGTTCAATAACTTTACTTTTGTTTGGAGTATCGTGAGGCAACTTAATGGGAAGGTTGGGCTGCCGTTGCGGGGTGGGGGTGACTTTGTCTAGTTTATTCTGGTAATATTGATAACAGGGTTCAAAGACCGTACACGTTATCATTATTTATTCTGACGAGCTTTCGCGCATAAACGCGCTTCATCTGGCGCATCTTCAGCTGAAGCGCATTTACGAGCGAAAGTTTATCCGTATCGAATGTCTATAGAGATTAATTGCGTGCGCTCCTTAAGGTTATCGTTTAGGACAGGTTTTACTGTTACTTAACCCATTCCATCCTGTATGACTGGTGTAGGCATATATAATATTTAATATATACCATCAATAAACTTGCTAAATATTTTTGGAAATAGTTTAGCTTACTAAAGTTCATTGTTGTGTCAAACCTTTTCAGACTGTTTAGCAGATTTCATGTTTATCTCCATTGAAAGCAAACGCATACGGATATAGAGTGAAATGGTTAGCTACACGTGCTTACAGTATTTGCTGTTCTTCTCCGTTGTTTATTTCTGAGATTGAAGAATCGTTTGGCTAATATAATGATAACTTTGCAGGCTACCCGTCTCTGAAAAAACCAGGTGCGTGCTAATATACTAAGAAGCATAGATACCCGCCTAATGGATAGATTGGAATTAAATTATTTAACACCCCACCCCCATCCCAACCCACCCCACCCCACCCCCACACCCCCAACCCCCACACACCCCACCCCGTGTCAACTTAACCTTTTAATGGCCAAACACGGCATCAGCAGTGGTCCGTAGGAATATCCATTTGCAGCTCAAGAGAAAACGTTTTTTGAAAATATACCACTGAAATGACTGGCTCGGTAACCGATCCCGTCATTCCAGTGGTAAATTTTCAGGTATTGTCTTCTCTCGGCCTGCAGATTGACATTGGCTAAGCAAGCACTTGATTTTTTTTTTACCAGTAACCATTTGATGGTCAAACCGGAGAAAAACGTCATCCGCAGCGGTCTTGGTGAAATGTCCATTTGCAGGACAACAGAAAGCTTTTTTTTGTAAATTTCAGTAGTAAATTTACAAAAAAAAAAATTTTCTCTTGGTTTGCAAAAAGTATAATTTTCTGGAAAAATCTTGACCATTAAAGGGTTTTAAATTAATATAATTATTATTGTGAGCGCTTTGAGGCGTCATTGACATGAGGGGTTAAATACTACTACTACTACTACTACTACTACTACTACTACTACTACTACTACTACTACTACTACTACTACTACTACTACTACTACTACTACTACTACTACTACTACAACAATAATAGTGCACTATTCAAGGATACCCAATTTTACAGTTTTCTTCAAACTGTTCTTGATAAACACATAAAACGTTGATAAACGCATAAAATCGTTGATGAGACAAAAAACTTTGATAAACGCATAAAACGTTGATAAATGAGAAAAAGTTGAAATTAGATTCTCCTCAGATTATTACGTGTGGCCAATCAAAGTAATAGGAATTTTAGTATGATAGGTCTATATAATTTGTAAAATTCCTGCGTTTGATCAAGAAAGCTAAGAAAGTAAAATCCAAAATTAGGTGCCCCGATAGTATTAGCGTATAATAACTTAGTAAGCGAAATCTAATTAGAGATTTCGCTTTAGCCTCAAACAGGTTCTAAACGAAATGTGTTATTGATAAACTCAATACCTGTCTGAGGCTTCAATGAAATCTCTTTATTTCGCGCGTATAGAAAAACCTTATTATATGGAGCGCAAGTGATTATAGTCCCGCTAGACAGATGCTCTGTAATAGGCCCTACAAATCACTGCTACGGCTTAATGGACCTTTCCATTGTTAGCTATGCCCCGCCCATCTCTAGCTAAGCTCCACCCACACCTCGCTCGCGTTGGGATCGATCGATCTTTGATCTCTCTGACTATCAATTTCCAGAAAACTATCCAGGTAAGCTATTGAATATTGTGAAACTAATTTGACTAGGCGCTGTTGCCGCAACAGCGTCCCTGAGTCATATTAGTTTTTAAATATTCAACAGCATGTTTATTAAATAGTAGAGACATACAATTCGTACAACGTGTCGGACTATTATGAGTTAGAGACGGGCCTAATGGAATCATTCATGACGTAATGATTATGACGTCATCCTACACGTCGCTTAGCTGATTATGACGTCATATGAAATCAGATTGATAGATAGATACTCTGGAAAGGTGAATTAACACTGTCATCTTTGAAATCCCAGTGTCTCAATTTCTAGAAACTTATTTGACTGGAATCCGTTGCTGGCATTAGCAGTCAGATTACTTTCAAAATATTCAACAGAGTATTCTCCAAATCATAAAGAATTTGTCATTTCTGATATATAATTGTTTACGGGTTACCCGTCTTGCTGCTGAAAGTCACCAGACAATAATTCCAATGAGCTAAAACCTGTGACGTGTCGGATGTTTTGAAAACAAATGGACTGAAAGTTATTGGTGGCTTACCAACGACATTCAGTCCAATTGGTTTCAATATAATTAGCAGGTCGAGAGATATAACCCTTGGAATATGTCGTCTGCAAAAGCTCAGCAGTCAGACGGTAGTGCGGCCATATTTTGGCTCCGAAATGCAGGAGGTCTCTTGTGCAGGTTTGACTCTAATTCTGTAACATTCCGACTTGTTTTATGTAATTAGACTTCAGTCAAATTCTTCTCAAAATATCCACGAGGGTTTCTAGTAAGCTAACATTCTTGACATCGATGTCCTCAAATTGGAATGGAATGTAGAGAACTATAACTGGAGTAAGTATATACAGAGCGCTTGATGTGTATAAAGCAGTTACAATAATATTTTTGAGCATAAAGACGTTTTGCTAACATCAGTTCAGAAGAAACGATTCTGACTCAAATAACTGTATTACACATGATGTACAGGTATGTTTTATAGCCGGATTAAGGCAAGGGCTGGCGATGCTACAGCCTCGGGGCCCCGAAAAATAAGCCCCCCCCCTCACCCAAAGAAACAACTAATGGCGTTTTACCCATTTTTTCCTGCCTTGGGCAGCACCCGCGTTCAGTCCAGTTTCAGAATATTTAACCATTTTAACATATACGTAACGAATATTTATATTTGGAAGTAGTAGTAGTAGTAGTAGTAGTAGTAGTAGTAGTTAGTAGTTAGTAGTAGTAGTAGTAGTAGTAGTAGTAGTAGTAGTAGTAGTAGTAGTAGTAGTAGTAGTAGTAGTAGTAGTAGTAGTAGTAGTAGTAGTAGTAGTAGTAGTAGTAGTAGTAGTAGTAGTAGTGTTCAACTGGGAAATTATATTTAAGAATTATTGCCCATTTGTGATTTAGTCGAACGCTACATTTTCGGACTATCTTGTCAGAAATTGATGCGTTGGATTGAAAAAACCAGTTAGGCCTTGGGCTAGCTATATTTCCCTCAATTCAACATAGTAACGCCGTTTGCGACTACATGCAACAAGACGCGCGATCAGAAATTGAAGATACTCGCTCTCACGTCTTTGTCCAGGGTTTTCTTATTATCAATACTGTACTTTGCAATTTTCCAGATTTTTATGGAGTCCCCGAATGTAATACCCTCTTACCCTTATAATTACATGATCCTTCATGACAAGAAATGTAACGATAATTAAATTAAATATCACATGGTCATTCTCGCTATCAAGTGCACTAGGGAGTGGGGACAAATATCATACTGGGAACACTAGTAAGCTCTGGCATCTGGCGAATATCTCCCGAACATTGATGTCACCCAGCATTACAGACACATACCACATCTCCACTGACATGTAGCCTACTGTGTGTTTATAACGACGAACACGATCCACTATAGCATCAGTGTTAACGAAAATTGCATCACATGTGGGTTTATATATACAGAAATAAAAACATATTTCATCTCAAAAAATCATTTAGAACAAAGGTTTAGGCCAAGTTAATGAATGCACATGGAGGTTTCACCAACAGTCTTAAGTTTCTCACAAACCAATCTAGTTATACATGCACTGTACATGCCCTGTAAAATACACATGATCGATTCACGAACGCTTAATTCCATCGTCAAAACGAACATCGACAGCAAAAGAACCATTTTCCCGCAGAAAATCGGAATGTAACATCTGACATCTCGCCCATCTCGACATCTATGTTATAGATTTTAGCCTCTGGACTCTATCGCTAGAACCCGGTAGTTATTTTGAAAACAATTTGACTAAGATATATGGTCAGACTGTTTAGAAAATATCCAGCTGATTTCAAGCAGATTTTGGGTGAATTCCTTCTCAATGGAAAAATGTCGAATTATGATCGCTAATACTGGTCATATTCCCACGTGATCGGGTTTCTTAATCTTGATGGCGGTGCACTTTTGCATCGTCTACCCGACCACGTACGTGACTTATGTATAACAGGAGGCGGAGCTTTAGAATGACGATCATTTAATGTCAGCTTCTGAATAGTCATAGATTCTGACACCCAATCTGGATGGATTACGAAGAATTCTGGCCGTGTTGTGACGTCAGTGAAACATGGTCCTTGTGTGACGTAATTAGTCCCGACCGCGGACACGGGTCGACGAGAGAGCCCCGCAGCCCGCCTCTTGCTAGCGTTCTCCCAGCGTTGCGGTGAGTGCATGGCAGATGATGGCCGTGATGAAGGCTCACTGTATGATTGGGACATTCTCGTGGATGTGAGCCAATCTTGAGGCTTCTCTTGGGCTTGGGTTCGTTCCCGTTCTGTAAGCTGCCCAGTTTGGTCGCGTGTACGATAGTGTCTCCTCCGGACTAATGATTCTTCGTAGCGCTCAGAGAGTGTTTGGTTGCCTGAACGACTAGGCGTTGCCCTATAAACCATACGTTCATTGGCTTGGTTACTGGTGATGGTGCTGGTGAGACCTGTACCCTTCTTTGGACTATTAGATGTAGCGTTTCTGGGATTATTTGATGTAATCTTTATTGGAATACTTGATGTAGTCTTCTTCGGACTTTTAGATGCCATACCGGCCGCTGCTGTCTCTGACACTCGACTCCCTAATGGAAGCTGAAACCTGCAAGTTGAAATAGGAAAACAATTATTAAACTAAGTAATCTATATAAACCACTTCAATGAATGAATCCGATCTGTGGATCAAGTATATGACGTCATAATAAATTACGTCACATGTAACTACTCACATCCTTTACTCCGTCACGAAGCTGGAATAGTATGTCGCGTGTACGAATTGTATATGTTTGATGCATCTACTATTTAAGGAACATTCTGTTGAGAATTTTGAAAGTAATTTGACTGCGCCATAAGCAGCAAAAGCACCCAGTTAAATTAGTTTCAAAATATTCAATAGCTTATATGTATAGTAACTTTGATATTGAATTCTGAGAATTCACGGTTCGATCGATCCCAACATGGGCAAAGCGTAGGCGGAGCTTAGGTATAAATGGGTGGGGCATGGCTAGACATGGATCCGTCTATTACAGTATATGTCTATATAGGCCTTAATATTTGGTATTTAATATATTTATCTGTCAGATAAGATCATGATTTCCAAATGGATGAATCCAGTTTTATCCATACCCCGCCCACTTCTAGCTAAGCCCCACCCACGTTTTCCCCGTGTTGGGATCAATCGATCCCGGCACTCTCTGAATTCAGTTTCCATACCTATACAAATAAGATGTTGAATATTTTGAAACTAATTTGACTGGGTGCTGTTGCTGCCGCCCCGTCAGATTAGTTTCAAAATATTCAACATACTTCATTAAATAATAACGATTTACAATTCGTACAACTTGACAGACTATTAAGCGTTTCTGACGGACTAAATCGCGGCATCTGTGACGTAATTGATTGTGACCTCAGCCTACTCGTCAAATAGTTGATTTTAACGTCATATGATTTACTTACAAGCTGGATTCCTTAAATTAAGTAGGCCTACTAATCCACTATAACAAGCTTGTAAATGAGTCATGGCAATACAGTTATCGCATACAGCCCTGATGTATTGCGAATTAACATTACCCTTTTTTCACCACGACTCTCGATAGCCGTCAAGAAAATGTTTTTTGAGAGATGCCCTACGAAGCAACTGATTTGACTATATGCACAGTTACTTCCCAAATTCTACAATATGTTTACTGATATTGTGGTTTTGAAATTGTCAAAGCTTATTAATACCTGAAAACGATGCAATTTTGCTGATTGATTTTAGATTCTTTAAATTCTTATTATTGGAGATTGTGCATTAACCTTTTAATGGCTAAATTTGGTCAAGAAAATATAAATATTTACTTATTGAATGTCCATTTGTAGGCGAAGAGAAGTCTACTTTTGAAAATTTACCACTGGAATGACTGGCTCGGTTATCGAGCCAGTCATTCCAGTGGTAAATAAAAAAAAATCTATTGGCCAGCAAATGGGCATTCTTCAAGGCCACTGAAGAGGCCGGTTTTTGCCGGCTTCGAGATGAAAGGGTTAACAGGTAGCCTGAAAAGTGTTATATAAGCTAATCAAAGTGTTTGTAGCACGATCTTCCCACAGCACATGACAATGATTCAGTGGCGGCATATTGCGTTTTTGGAGGCCATCCAAACGGATGGGTTCAGAGGTCTCCGCAAACGTTTTCCCAAACGCCATCTCTTATATTCCGGGTAATAAATAAATCTTTGTTGCAAAATCCACGCACGCACGCACGCACGCACGCACGCACGCACGCACGCACACACACCAAATCAACCACCACCCACCACCCGCCCGGCCCGCCATGATATGTGAGACCATGGGTGGTTGTCAGGTTTGCGCACTCATACTATTCAACTGCATGAGCTAACTATAGAGCTATCAATTTGACCCTCCAAGTCCATCGGAACATTTCGAGACTAGATATTGCAAAAACAACTAGCACATAGTCAACTATAGTTAACTATAGCTCGCCGGTCAAACAATAAAAATGTAACCTGGTTAGTGCATGCAATATTACCAGCATATATGTCACTAGCTGGGTCACAATAACCTTTATACGTGCATAACTGATTGAGAGTACTGCTCACATCATATCATTATTAAAACACGTATCTGGAGCCTCTTCGAAAAGGCAACGGTTCCAAAGCGTATGTTACACGTGCAAAACCAGCGTTCCCCATTGATCACCTTGGATGGCGCAATAAGATGGTCTGTCGTTAAGTTAGAGGCGTATTCTATTTTTAGATTGCTGGCCAGATTGTCTAAGTGAGTTTATGCCATCGATCCATTGCCATTTTCTTTAGGTTCTCAAGAACCGCTGGGCTAATTTCAATTAAATTTGTCAGAACGCATCTTTTGGGAATAGAGATCCAAGATTGTTCAAAGGAAGCCGATTACTAGATTTGGGTGTCGGCCATATTGTACTATTCTAGAAGCGTAGTTAAACATTTCCGAAATCACGTGGTTGATTGCTTTTGACGTCAAGAAACGTCATCTGGGCTCAGATCTTAACCAAGTTTGTTCAAATGAACTTGATTGGTCAATATGTCAGAGAGCCATCTTGGATAACCAAGTTTTCACGAAAACTAGTTCTCGTTCAGAACGGACAACGGAATGGCCTGGAACCTGGCTTAAGATGATTAGGGACTAAGGGTCATTCAAGTTTCTTCAAGGGAAGTTGATCTGTTCAAAACGGGGTCATTAGTCCGAAATGTTGTTTGGGTCAATATTCCGAAGGTTCGTAATTCCGAAGGTCCGTTAGTCCGATTTCAAAGGGTTCATTAGTCTGAAGGATCGTTAGTCCGAAGGTTCGGTAGTCCGAATTTTGATAGATCCGTGTACTTTTAGAACATTTGAGTTGGCTGGCTAGCTCACCGACAGACCAACTGACTAATGCTGTGATTTATGCGGTAATTAATTGTGTAATTGTGTAGGTGATTGATAGTGTTGTTTTCCTGATTACCTTAGCAACAAGAACGAAATTCAAACCAACTGACAGCTTATTTATAATGTGTAATAACAACATACTGGGCGTGTCCGCCTATGGTGGGCGTGTTGGTCCAGGTAAAGGGTGTTCCCTAACCCGCTAGATTGATGCCTATAGGCTTCATCGTGTGGAGCTGGTGTATCCCATGGTATTCCTTTTGTCTCCTCCACGGTGTGGAGTTTTCATCATCGGGGTCTGATGTGAGAACCTGTATGATTCTGAACTGTATATCTGTTCGTGAGTGTCCAGGTTTGTTGAAATGCCTGGCAACTGGGGTGTCCTATCTCTCACTTTTGTAGAGATTTGATACAGATCTCAAGTGTTCTTGAATTCGGACCTTAAAGGTGCGCAGGGATTCTCTCACATATTGTTTGTTGCATTTGCTACATGTTAGTAGGTAGACAATGTTTCTTGTCTGACAGTTGCCTATTATTTTCGCCTTGTAGGATAGGCACGTGTGAGAGCTTGAGAAGAATCTGCTTTTCTGCATCCTTTGGCAGATGATACAGTATTTTGTTTTGCAGGCGATGAATGGGTTTCTGTGCGTTACAGGGGCGTGCTCTGCTGGGAGTTTGGCCCTGGTAATCGTGTCTTTGATTGTTTTGTTCTTCCTGTATCCAAACAGTGGTGTTTCTGGAAATCCTATCCTGAATTTGTTGCTGGCTTTCAGAATTGGCCAGTACTTCTTTACGGTTTTCTTTTTTAAAAATGCCTGTCCTGGTGAACTCACATACAAAGATTGGCCTTTGTGTATGGGTTTTGGCGGTTGCTTTTGGTGGTGAGTGAACGATTTGTTGTCTGTCTTGTGATCTGGCTTTGGCCATAAAAGGTACTAGCCAACTTTTAATTGATTGATTGATTGATTGATTGATTGATTGATTGATTGATTGATTGATTGATTGATTGATTGATTGATTGGATATCGGATTGATTAATCAACTGGTTGCGTATTTACATACTCCACTCAATCAAATCTTTGTCTGGCTCGTCGTCGTCGTCGTCATCGTCGTCGTCGCCGCCGTCGTCGTCGTCCGTCCTTCCTTCCTCCATTCTTCCTTCCTTCCTTCCGTCAGTCCGTCCGTCCATCCGTCCGGTTATTCAGTTGAACAAACAAGCCAATCCAAGGATTGCTTGGTTGATCGATTGCAGAATCAATCAATCAATTAGATGATCGATTGATTGGTCAATTGCTTGATAGATCGTTGAGCTAACCAATCGACTACCTGAGCAATAATATCAACTTATTGATTTATTAGATATTTGATTTTTTATCAAACAATTAATTGAATGATTTTTTGATGGATCAATGATCCATTGATAGATTGCTTGCTTGCTTGAGTGATTGATTGATTGATTGATTGATTAATTGATGGATTGACGGATCATTGTTTACTTGGACAAGAGATTGATTAATCGACAGGTTATGTAAGTGATTTATTAACTGTTTGATCGATTAACTGACTGATTGATTGGCTGCTAATCAACGATTTATCGAAGTGACTGATTGGGCGATTGCATGATTAATTGATCAAATGATTGATCGATTAACTGATCAATAAATTGATTGATTGATTGATTGATTGATTGATTGATTGATTGATTGGCTGACCACTCACAGATTGATTAATCTACTGAATAATTGATTGATCGAGTGAGTGGGTGGGTGGGTGGCCAGGTTGGTGGGTGGGTGAATGACTGGGTGGATGAGTGAGTGTGGGTGGTTGAAGGAGGGAGAGAGGGAGGGATCGATTCAAATATTGCGGCATAATTGTTATATACGCCCGCGCAAAGCGGTGTCGTATTACGTGATGGCGCCCGCCGTCCGTCTGATTCGTGTCTGGGCCACACCCAGAATTTTGAACCAGATGTCTTAGGTATAGACAAAGCGTCATGATTTCATTTCGGCAAAATCCACCCATATTCGCCAGAGTTCTCTCCCCTTGAAAGGCTAAAGTTCATCAAAATTTCCTTGTCCGAGCCAAATCTCGAAGAGTTTTTAAACTATACTCATAATTTTTCCCCAGCCAATGTGTTAGGGATAGACGAAGTGTCATGATTTCGTTTTGACAAATTCTGCCCATATTTGCCAGAGTTATCTCCCTTCAGAAGCTACAATTTGTCAGAATTTTCTTGTCCGGGCCAGATCTCGACGACTTTTGAACCTACACTCACCATTTCTTTTTGAGCAGATCTGTTAGGTATAGACGAAGTGTCATGATTTTGTTTAGGCAAAATCCGATCATATTTGATAGAGTTACACTCACCATTTTTATTTGATGACCATCATATGAAAGCACTCCCCATCTGACCATCTGACCATTTTTTGCCCGGACAGCTCTAGTTGTAATTGTAATCATCAATGCAGATATGACGATTTTTAGTGATGTCTTTGCCGTGAAGTCCAAATGTGTGCCTAATAGAAGTCAGCAACCCCCCCCCCCCCACCCTTCTCAGAGAAGTATCAAAGACTAACTATTCACATTCAGCATTCTTCAAACAAGTATGCTTGCGGGCGTATGTTGAGTTTCACTAAAACTCTTGTTTAATTAACTGATAAAGCGATTAATCTGCTGGTTAAGTGATTGATTGATTGATTGATTGATTGATTGACTGGTGGGTTGATTTGACAATCAATTAATCAATCGATTGATTGATTTTAATTGATTCATTGCCTCAATGATTGGTCGATCCTTTAATCAATTGCTTGCTCGCATGCTTGCTTGCTTACTTGCTTGTTTGCTTGCTTGCTTGCTTGCTTGCTTGCTTGATTATCTGTTTGCTAGTTTGCTTGCTTGTACAACAGACGGATAGACTGCTTGTTTGACTGGTCAGGTAAATGACGGTTTGGTCGATTGATTGACTGCCCGATCGATTGATTGATGGATGGATGGACAGATGGATTGAACAATCAGCTGATCAGTAAATTGAATTGTTTATCGATTGGTTGATTAAACATTTGATCGATTGACAAATCAATTGACCAAACAATCAGATCAACAAATTGACCGATTGACCGAGTGATTCGTTTATCGACTGATAGATTAATCAATAGCTTAACCAACTAAGTGGTTGATCAGGGTTAAATGACTGATTAGGTGGGTTCATTAATTCATTCATCAATCGATCGATCGATGTATAAATTGACAGATTAATCCATTGGATGACTGATCGATTGGTGAATTGATTGATTGGTCGATCAATTAATTGATCGAATAACTGCTCAATAAATTAATTCAAAATTGATCCAGCAATGAATCAACTGACTGATTAATTGACCGCCCTATTAAGCAATTGAACGATTTCCTGTTCGATCGATTGCCTGATCAATCAATTTATTGCTTGATTGCTCGATCAATTGATTGATTGATTGACAGATTCGTGATTGATTGACTATATCTACTTGATAATTAATTGAGTTCTCGATTGATTGATTAATTAATTAACTGATTTCTAGATTGCAGGATGGATTGACTGGCTGAATCTGCTTAATCTGCTGGTTAATTTCTTGATTCCTCGATCAAGTGATCGATCAATTATATGAGCAATCAATTTATTGTTTGATTGCTCGAGCGATTGATTGATTGACACATTCTTGATTGATATGATAAGTAACTGATAAACTGATTAATTGATTGATTGATTGATCGATCGATCGATCGATCAATCCAGTGGTCAACTGAACAGCCAAGCATCGAATGATTGCTTGCTTGATCAAGTGAAGAATCAATCAATCAAATGATCGATTAATAGGTAAATTGGTTGAATGACTGATCAATTAACCGACCGGCTACCCAATCAATGATTGATTGATTGATTGATTTGTCTGTTGCTTGAACATTGAATATTTGATTGATTGAAAGATCAATAAACGATCCATTGGTAGATTGCTCAATTGATTGATTAATTAATCAATCGTCCAGTTGACCGACCGACCGACCGACACGTTAATAGTTGATTGGCTGATATATTGATTAATCAACTGTTTAAGTAATTGGCTGATTGATTGACTACCAGATCATTGATTGATTGGCTGATTGATCTTTTATTCGTCCTATCAATCTATTTAGTATATCGGTTGATTAATCTTTTTTTTACTTCTACGCCTGGTCGATTGTTTATTCAATTGCTTACTCGCTTAATTGATCAACTGGTTGACCTCTTAATTGATTAGTTGATAAATCAATTGACGGCTTGATCGATCAATTGATTGATTAATGGACTGGTTTATGGACCATTAATTAGATGGTAGATTGATCAATCCACTGGTTCAGTAATTGGATTATTAATTGATTGATTGATTGCTTAATAATCTAATCACCCACTCAACGAATTGATTAATTAATTATTTCATTCTGTGATTAAGAATGCGTATTTATTTGAATCTATCGATTGTATTTTGCCTGGCTGCCTGCCTGCCTGCCTGCCTGCCTGCCTGCCTGCCTGCCTGCCTGCCTGCCTGCCTGCCTGCCTGACTGCCTGCCTTCCTTCCTTCCTTCCTTCCTTCCTGCCTGCATGTCTGCCTGCCTGCCTGCCTGCCTGACTGACTGACTGACTGACTGACTGACTGACTGACTGACTGACTGACTGTCTGCCTGCCTGCCTGCCTGCCTGCATGTCTGCCCGCCGCCACCCACCCGTCCGCCTGCCTGCCTGCCTGCCTGTGTGCCTGCATGTCTGCCTACATGCCTGCCTGCCTGCCTGCCTGCCTGCCTGCCTGCCTACATGTCTGCCTACCTACGTGCATGCATACATGCATGCATGCCTGTCCACATACCATGCATGCAATTATACAACCGATTTATTTCATGTCCAGCTATTGCTTTTAATAAAAACTCGAATCTGTGCAATATCTACAAATCCACCCATTCAGCGATCTCAGTCATTTTGTTCACGTGCATATTATTTACTTGAGCTGGAATTGAATCTATCTAATATCCTTTCAACAGCTTGCTGCTTCTATTATCTTCTTAGATTCGGCTTCTTAATCGTGCAAGTACGTATTCACAACGAATTCTCGCACATCGAACTGGTGCATGGATGTCGTCAAACAACGCAAGCTTGCTAAAATAATAGGGAGAAAATTTCGGAATCCTGAATTTAACCATGTATATAGTATTAAATATAAGCCTGAGAAATGCATATAAATTCGGACTAACGAACTTTCGGACTAATAAACCTTCGGAATTAAGAACCTTCGGAATTACGAACCTTCGGAATTACGAACCCTAAGAATTTCGAACCAATGTACCTTCGGAATTAAGACCATTTGTATTTTCGGACTAATGAACCTTCGGACCTATGAACCTTCGGAATATCGACCTGGACCCGTTAAAAACATGGCCGCCATTGACCAACTAAAGGCGAGCATTTGTTAGTTAATAGACTTGCAAGGGGAGGCACTTGTATATGATTAACTGAATAAAAAAAATCACTGAATCCACTTAAATCAGATTGTCAAGAAGCATTATGTGACAGAGAGATTGCTCAAACGAAGATAATTTCTCAGTATGGGCGGCAGTTAATATCTTCTGCTAAAGCGCTTGGCCGATTGCCATGAAACCCACAAAATTTCATTTAGGCCAAGAACTGAACCCAGTTTGTTCTAAAGAATCTTATTTATCGATTTGCGGGGCAGCCATCTTGAATGGCGTATTTTCTTTCCTCTTTTAACCTCCCCTGGAAGCGCTGAAGGGATAGGACCGAAACTTGGCAAATATAATTGGTGACTGACGTCTAAGAGCCTTAAAGTTACTATCGACCAATTAAAATTTAACTTTTGTTATTTGGTGGATTTTGAAAGAGAATATTACGATACATAGGGTTTGGGGCAATATCTTGTAGTTACTGCTATAATTAATAAATCCGATCTGTCGCTCAGATAATTGTGATTCTTGGAATTCAGGATTCAATCTATATAAATCATTACCAACATGCGCAAAGCATGGGCGGAGCTTAGCTAGAGATCGGCGGGGTATAGCTAAAAGTGAATTCATCGGTATCTAGTCTTTTACAGTAATCTCGAGCTACTGGTGATATCGAGATGTCGATTAGAATGCATGGGGCGGGCCTCAGATTCACTCTCACGCTCTTACGTTACAGTATTTTATTTTATTCTATAAGTGTGTGAATAACTGCCTGACAGTCTAACATCTGCCAACTACATTGGAAATGTAAATTCTGAAAATAGAATAAAGTCAAGTGGTCCTAGAGTGCTTGTCGTTAATACACAATGTTTGGCAGAAAGGGTAAATTAATAGGATACTGGAATATATCAATTATCTTATCTATGACTTGATCAAACGGATTGCCAAAATTGTAGCTCCGTCGTCAGATCCCCACGCCAGCAATTTCGTTGACAACTGGCGTGTGTTAGCGCAGTGTACAGCTCATGCCTTCTGGTTAGAATATCAATACGGCATTGATTTTGTTTCATGCTCTGTCAGGACTAACGATTGATCATGTTATTGTGGACTACTATGGCACGCGAAGTAGGAAGGCTACACTGAGAGAAATGCCGACTTAGGCCTTAATTACTCTCTATTTTGCAAATGCATTTTGTGATCTTGTGACCTAGATATATGACAATTTTCGCTGAAACCCATCTTATTTCTAGTGCCATCCAATTTGAATAGATATGCCAATGTGGGTTATACTACCCACTTGTACTCCAGAGTTACAAACAAAATGTGCATTCCTGTATCACTTAGTGACTCTATGTCCGAGATAGTTGACGCCGTACATTCTGACTAGCTCTAGCCGGACAAAACATGAATGGACGAGTTAAATTTGTCTTGCATTCCAGAATTATTGGAAATTGTGCATTCCAATATGCACTTAGCGACCACGTGACCTAAATATGTGACACTTTGATCTGAAACTCAAAGTATTTAGCTCATTACAATTTAAATGGATGTGCACATTTTGGTGATTCTACCTTCTTGTATTCCCGAGTTATGGGTCAAATGGGTGTGTTCCTGTATGCATTTAGTGACAATGTGATCTAAATTTGTTACCGTTTGACTTGGAAACTCACTCACACCCCACATTTCTCCCTCCCTCCCTCCCTCCCTCCCTCCCTCTCCCTCCCTTCCTTCCTTCCTTCCTTCCATCCTCCCTCCCTTCCTCCCTCCCTCCCTCCCTCTCTCTCTCCCCCTCCCTTCTCTCCCTCCCCCTCTCTCTCCCCTCCCTCCCTCCATCCCTCCCTCCCGCTCTCTCTCCCTCCCCCTCCCCTCTCTCTCTCCTTCCCTCTCTCCCTCTCTCTCTCCCTTCCTCCCTCTCCCTCTCCCTCTCCCTCCCTCTTCTCTCTCCCTCCTCTCTCTCTCCCTCCCTCCCTCCCTCCCTCCCTCTCGCTCTCTCTCTCTCCCTCCCTCCCTCTCGCTCTCTCTCTCTCTCTCTCTCTCTCCCTCTCTCTCTCTCTCTCCTCTCTCTCTCTCTCTCTCTCTCTCTCTCTCTCTCTCAATGGGAAACAGCAGTTAATACGTAGGTCTAGGTACGATCCTATTCGTCAATATCTGAATGCAACAGTGACCTATTAAACATTGATTTGAAACAGCATCCTATTTTCGCGAAACATGTACCTTAGGCACCAGATCGAAGAAGAATCAATAGCTGGCCACAGTATATCATTATAACCTCGACAGCTATTTAAATTGATGAATAGATTTTTGCTGCCATGCATACGGCTCTATGAATGTATGCCCTGATATGAGAGTATATACTGTACAAACCTGGTTCTTTTGTACATAGATGAGTAACTCAGCTGTGCCTTCTCAAAGCATTCGAACTCTCGAAGAATCCTAAGAATCGACTAATTTTATTATATTTCTACCATTCTAGCTTGGAGGGCGAGTTCAAGTCAAAAGAGATCAGGGGTGGATCGATCGATGAAAGGTGACAGCTGAGTGGATTAATTAATAGCTAACATTTCTCTCAGAATTGAATGCCGCTTCCTGCCGCTTTCTACTTTTCGTCGCGTTACTGTTATCTTAATATCTTGCAAAAATTGTTCATTCGATGTGGCGAATATATTAAACAAAGCTCCTGTTTATTAATTGCATTGTGTTACTATGAAAATAAGATCGATGAATCTCCTGTGCGTGTTTGTATACATCTATAGAACGCATATCAGACCAATGTCTGTAATTTCTTTATTTTCGGTCAGTTCTGGCGACATTCTTAGTTCCGAGGCTTTAATAACCCAGCAGGCACATGACATTGTTTCAACGTTGAATCCACATTGAAATCACGTCATGACGTGATTTCAACGTGGATTCAACGTTGAAACAACGTCATGTGCCTGCTGGGAAGGAAAGATCATGACATGCATGAGTGACTACAGCAAGAAACGTTGCACAACATAACGTGCGTAGGTTCTATAGAAACATTCTAGAGGGGCTACCCGTCTTGGTCTATCTAGGTCAAGGTCAGGACAAGGTCAAAGGTCGTGTGATTTTAATTACTGTAGCTCATGGCATGCTGTATATACCAGTGAGGCTAAGAAGAATGCATTGTCAGAAATGTGAATCGCTTTCATTTATCTTGTTCCTTAATGTAAATTTAAAGTTATAGGCCTATACGTTGATGGCATGGCAATCGTTGATTAAGGTTTATGACAATCCCAGTGGTGATTCTAGGAATTTTGAGGCTGAGGATAGGATGGAGGATGGGGGGGGGGGGGAGTGCATGAATGAGGGAGAGAGTTTGAGTTTCGGGTCAAAGGGTCAAATGTCACGTGGTCACTAAGTGTATATTGAAATGCACACTTTTGGTCATGACTCGAGAATGCAAGCATGTAGACTCACCATATTTGGGAAATACAATAATTTTGTAGTAGGTTAGAAGTAGTTTCAGTTCCACTTCAAAGGTCAAATATCTAGGTCACGGGGTCACATTGACAGGCGTGTGTCAGCACCTCCCCGGAGTATAATCTGGTTTTGGTATGTGCATAGCCTATTGGCCCGTGTTGTCTTTACCGTGCACATATTTGGGGAATTGAAGCAAGAACGGTCTTCGAGCTAGGTAAGTCACCACTAGGCATATACTGGCTTAATTTTCATAACTTGAGAGCCATTTGCGCTTAGAACTAGCAAAATAGTTGATATTTTGTATACCGCTGTGTATCTATCCCATGTAGGGCCTACAATGAATTTTAATAAATCAAGGTTACAGCCAAACTCTGCTTCTGTTTTGGTATTGAGATCATAAGCAAGAATCAAAGACATGTGAAATAGTTATCCCGCAGACTGTAGGGATGGTCGATGATCTCCATGACAACGATGTAGCAACTGCTTCCAGTCAAATTTGCTTCAAACAAGCCCTAACATTGGCATTGTATGCACTAGGTCTCGTATAGAATCCATTCTAGTAGCGAATAGCAACTAACACAAGTCAGTCTATCAGTCTATTTGTTGGTCTGTCGGCCCCTACAAATTTTGACAATACTGACAAAGCTGCCTAAATATAGCAACTAGAACGCGCCGCACCTGTTTATCGACTAATTGTAATAATATGACCAGCATGTCCGTAAATTATGAATCTTCAGCCATTAATCGATTTAGGCAAATGCTTGGCACATAGCTGACAATTTGAAAGAGTCAAATACAAATCTTATCTTCAGTCATTTATTAATATGACAGTCTATTTTTAAATACAGTTATATCTCGGTCGAAAGATGCCGTTATCAGGTGTTCTTGCACGCTCGTGCCACGCTCGTGCGGCGATAAATGTAAGAGAAATGAGCTAAATATGCCGCCATTGTTATGTATGGAGACAATAATACTGCGAATGTAAACAGATGCCACGGTACACAGACATCTCAGTGGCATATAGCTATAATCTATTAATTGCAATAAATGGTATTCATATCACTTACTTTCGACATAATCTAGCCGACAACATATGTTATTTTAATTTAGAAAATTGACAAATGTAATGCTATCCTAAAAAGATGCCCCTATTGAATGTCACATCTTTTCGGATTATCTATTTGAATTAAGATGGCGTCTGATCCGTTAGTGTCATAAATGGAATATCTTACCTGTGTTGGTAATTTTGAATGTTGTTCATTTTATAAACATCATTGCTAACATTTGAGCAAGCTGGAATTGTCGTCTGATGTGATCTGCCCATATTTGCCGACCTCAGACGTTTTACTTGCAGATTATTCCGAACGAGGTTAGCGCGAGACAAAATGCCTTCTTGGATTATTCCAACAGCAGACGACAGGCTCTGCCTCTCTTGTACCGTGTGATGATGGTAAGCCTTCAGAGCGGATCGCATGATCCGCGCGTGTTCATGATCAATATCTGCATAGAATTACAGCAAATCAGATTCTATATGCCCTCGATTTATTTTCAATACAACTATATAAGTACTCACCTTTACTTCAACCCGCCGTGAACGTACTACTCGATGTGTCTATAGCTGTCACGCCACCATTAGAGTTTCCATGCAAAATGTCAGCGTCCACGCAGCAGACATTATGTTAATTCCCACCATGTCTATTCGTGTATAGCCACCACAGTCTACAGCCAGCATCGAGTACGCTAGAGTAAAACTCCGTACGCCCACAAACAGATAACCAGAATGTAGTCAGAAAAACGCTGCTTTGTACAAAATCAATACGAAATCTCCTGACATTGTGTGCTTGCCTGAAATACACACGAGTGATTCTTCTTGCACGCGAACGGAGATAAACCCCACGAACATCCCTCTTATCATTCCTAAATATCTAGTACAGTGATTTTCATTTATGTACCATATAGGAAACCAGACGATTATTTTGAGAACGATTTGAATGAAAGTCGTTGCTGTTATAGGCATAACAAACTTTCGATCACACTTTCCTCAAATAATCAAAACCTTTTATATTTTGGACTTAAGGAAGTACTGGCTGCATGGATAAAAATAGTTTGTTAAAACTCTTCAATGATCGATCGATCGATCTATCCATCCACCCATCAATCAATCCAACCAACCAACCAACCAACCAACCAACCAACCAACCAACCAACCAACCAACCAACCAACCAACCAACCAACCAACCAACCAACCAACCAACCAACCAACCAACCAACCAACCAACCAACCAACCAACCAACCAACCAACCAACCAACCTCCCATCCACCCATCCACCCATCCATCCATCCATCCGTCCGTCAGTACGTCCGTCCATCTATTCATTCATTCATTCATTCATTCATTCATTCATTCATTCATTCATTCATTCATTCATTCATAAATACATATTGGTCCTAAATATGTGCGTGTGTATGCGCATCCTATAGCGTCAGGAAGTACAACTGTTTGCCTAACGCTATGTGCAGACTAAGCTTATGTGTTCAAATCGTTATGGATAGATTTTTTTGCCTTTTGTTAATAAAATACTTGTGTAATTGCCAGAATATGCCAGAGCATCTATGTTTAGGCCACGGGATATGATATGATGGCTCACATGTCGGCGCGCTAAAGCTACTTATGCATTCACAAAGCATAGACCTAGGCTATATAGCCCAATGTAATTTTCATTCTCAATTCAACAAATGTAACATGTATTTAGAGGCGTCTGCGGAAATTTTTCGAAAGGGTCATAATCAAATCCCATGTTAGCTGACGTCGCAATCAAAATGGCGTCGTTCCGTCATGAAACAGGAAAAGTAGGTCACTAAAGTGCACAACGCTAATGAAATGAAATGACACTAAAGTGTACGAATTGGATATTTCTGATGAATTTACAATTTAATAAACATTCTGTTGAATAATTTGAATGCAACGTGACTGGAGCCCCAAGTCAAATTATTTTCGAAATAGTCAACAGCTTCCCTTTACCTTCCAATATTCTTGGAATTTTGTTTTCAAAGTTTCAAGTCGGCACGCATTCAAAGTGGACGGAGATTGGCTAAAATGGGCGAGAAGATGGTACAGTCAGATGCTCTGAGAAACTATTTTTGTGATGAAGCATCTTTAATTACCTAGAGCATAACGCTAACTTTTGTCTAAAAATTTTGCAATATTGGGCGACTCATGGGTGGGGTGGAGGTGGATGTGTGTGGGTAAGTACAATCCGCTCATGGTCATAGAGAAGATTGGAAGCAACATATTCCAGCCTTCCATCGACAAATCCCAGAAAAGCAAATGAGATAGAGGGAATTCATCGGTGAAACGATTAATCTAATCCCAAGGTTCCATATAAAGCCTATCTGGAGTACACACATGCATTCTTAAGGACGGGGAAAGGATGAATTCAGATATGTAATTCCGCCTTTTTAAACAAATTATTTCCCAAAACATGAAATTTCTAATTTTCTACAGTATATGAATTGTTGGTAGAAAACGAATTTTGATTTTCATAATGTGTCTTTTGCAATCTGCTGTTTCTTCTACAGTAACATCGTGTAGCAAAACCTATTATTCTGTCAATCTTAGCCCATGTTAATAGTGATCTTCCCATACACTATTCACAATAAGCAAACTAGACTACATACTTAGGATAGTGACGTGCATCTGGCTCGTTAGAGAGCCAGAGGTAATGCGTTTCTAACTAGGACCAGATTAAGCCTGTTTGGGACTACTACTACTACTACTACTACTACTACTACTACTACTACTACTACTACTACTACTACTACTACTACTACTACTACTACTACTACTACTACTACTACTACTACTACTATTACTATTACTATTACTACTACTACTACTACTACTACTACTACTACTACTACTACTACTACTACTACTACTACTACTACTACTACTACTACTACTACTACTACTACTACTACTACTACTACTATAACCACTACTACTACTACTACTACTACTACTACTACTACTACTACTACTACTACTACTACTACTACTACTACTACTACTACTACTACTACTACTACTACTACTACTACAACCACTACTACTACTACTACTACTACTACTACTACTACTACTACTACTACTACTACTACTATGTGTCAAAATGTTGTTGAATATTTGGGAACTAATCCGACTGAAAGCTGGTGCTGCCTAAAGCAGCACTACATTCCAGTCAAATTGGTTTCAAAATATTCAACAGCTTGCGTATATCATGACTGTAAAAATGAGATACCGGAGTTACATGTTCAAATGAGTAAAATGCGATAATTGTTTTTGATTTGGGACCCGTCATTTTTCGGCTGGAGGGCGGGGTGGGGGCACTGGGGCTGTAGGCGTGTAGACCCGTTAGCCCTTGTCTTAATCTAGTGTAGTATAGCATATATAGTTATCTTTTTCGAGTAATCATTTAGTGTAATTTCTTTAACCCTTTAACCCTCGAATTTATTCAAGAAAATTTCAATCTTCTCATCGAAAATGTTCATTTGCAGAACAAGAGAAGACTATTTTTGAAAATTTACCACGGGAATGACTGGCTCGGTTATCGAAATTTTCAGAAATAGTCTTCTCTTGGCCTGCAAGTGGGCATTTCTCAAGACTACTGCAGAAGCTGTTTTGGCCTGATATGAGTGTTTTAAAGGGTTAATTGTAATATTGCCAAAGTAGAAAGGGTTAATTGAGCGCCGGACAGACAACGTGGACATTTTCTTACAGCGTCTTTTTAGCAGCTTCACGATTTTACCTTAGAACTTAAAGTATTTAAAATATACTATGTGAAGAGTTATTTTAAAAGAAATTGTTGTCTAAACCTGAGAAGAGTTCGTGCTTCTGTACATGAATGTATGTGTGCGTGTTTACACGTGAGTATGTAAGTGTGCGTGTTTGTACGTGAGTATGTAAGCATAATATAGATCAGTCCTTCATCGCATTTCTCTTACCGTCTGTTCCTGTTGTTGGTAGCTGATAGCATGCCTCTCCAGTACTGTACATCTCGCCATCAGGCCCCTGACAAGAAATATGCAAGAAAATACCAGAGAATATATCACAGGTACCCCTTCCCTCGCAGGTATGACAGGTAAACCAAAAACAGGTGTGGGAATAAGTGATAAGGAGTCAGCAAGAAAGTCAAAGATCGCGTATGTCAATTGTACAGTGAAACTTAGCATGTTCAAATGAACGCTAGAATCTTTGGAATTATCATGGTGAAGGGGTATTCACCCCATTCGACTCCTGACATCTATTGACTTTACGGAAGCCACGCACGAGACGATCAAACGTGCTGAATAGTTTTACTCAGTTTGACTGAGAGTTGTTGTTGTCGAGTGTGATCGGTTCATTTGGCCAACTTGGGCATTAATGCGTTAGGTCAGTTGTTCATCGTATCCCTGAAATTCCGAATTTTTAACTTCAAAGCAAATCGAGCAGAGATGTTAACTGTTGGTAATGCTTCATCTAAATCGACTGGGAACTGTTGATATCCAGCTCGTCTTTACCAGTCAAATTAGTTTCACACTATTCGACATGATATTGTTGGTAGTATAAAGAAAGTGTTTTATTCATTCACAGTCATGGATGTGATGATAGAATAAATATCACGTCACACACCCACACCCACGTCCCCCCCCCCCCCCCCCCCCCCCCACCCCCCCGCTCTCTCATCCTCGTATAGCGTACTGCTGGACACATTGCGATATGGGTGTGGTACCAATGACGTGTTTTGTATTGAACCCGAGACTGTTTGGGTTACTGTCAATTTCTAGCTATGTCCCATCTATTTTAGCTAAGCTCCGCCCACTTTGTGCGCGCGTAGGTATCGATTTTAACGTTTTGAACCATGAATTCCCAAGGTTTCAAATTCAGATAACCTATTGAATATTTTGAAACTAATTTGACTGGGAGCTTTTTCTGCCTATGGCAGCATCAGCTCTCAGTCAAAGTAGTCTCAAAATATTCAACAGGATGTTGATGAAATTGTACATTCACCAAAGACATGCATTTCATATGGTTACAGTATAGTGTGCCATGTCTACACGTGTGAGGGGTGGCGAGGTGTTGCGTGATCGAATGCATCGATGAGACTGTGAAGGCGGTCTGAGTATCCTGAAGCAAAAGTACATCCTTTGTCTAAACGAATTAGTCTGGTCGTTGAAAGAGTGAGCCGAGGAAAAGGGGGATATCAGTTTGAAGGCTACTCATTAACCGCTTGGCCAGTTTGAACCAAACTTAGCTGGAAGGACCCTAGATTGGTACACTTTAAAATTGGTATACAAGATGTGACTGCTTCATTCTTTTTTTGGTAGCTATCTTGAATCTTCCGAAAAATGGCAGGAAATCGTTTACAACGTTACTCCTCAGTAACAGCGTGTTCGAGTGGCTGTCTTGTTCTCGAAACTGACATCTCAGGAATTGCTGTACGGAGCATGCCGAAACTCATTACATTTAATTTCTTCGATACGTAAGGGTGATTAAATTTTGTTCAAGAGAATTTGTTCCTTGATAAAACGTGGTTGTCATGGATCAATCAAAATCTAAGGTTCAATCTGATTGTGTGGTCAGCGTCCATCATTAATTTCCCACTAAATATCATTTCTACTGAATTGCGATTTTAGATTTTTTGCCTTGTTACTGCTGAATTTAAAGTATTATGTCTGTTCAAATGCTTTAGATCAAATGTTATGGTCTACGTGATCGTCAAGGCCATTAGACCTCTTGTTTTTATAGGTAGGGTATATTTCTTGTGTCCAACAATCAGCCTAAATGACATGTACTAAGAAAGAAAATCATGAAATTATCCCATCTGGATAATAATGCAGGATTTATATGATACCGTCCATGGATTTGGCACACCGCGTAAGTTTAATTGTATTCCGTTGCTTGAACGGATGCCATAAATCTATAGATCAAAGTTATTCCCACGTGGTTGTGAACAACGATAGATTTCTTTATAACATTGGCACATGTGTTAGTATGGTGGCGCTCACTGACATTCTTCCTAGGCCGCGCTGTTCCGTCTGACGGTAAAAAGGTCCCTCCATTTATAGGAATCGCTAGTCTCGTCACTAGAAAATTTGCCACTGAATCCCCGGTCTACAATGCCTGCATAGCAAAGAATGCCACGCCATACTTAGAGCACAACCAGCAGAGATGATGATTGACAGGAAGGTGTTACAACCCTGATACAATGGACCTTTCCATTGTATCCATCCATCATATGACGTCATAATCAACTACGTGATGTGTATGATAACGTCATAATCGATTACAGCACGAATGACTCGATTTAGTCCGTCTTAAACGCTTATTAGTCCGACACGTGCGAATTGTATGTCTTTACTATTCAGTAAACATTCTGCCGAATATTTTGAAACGAATTTGACTGACCAAGTCAAATTAGTTTCAAAATGTTCAACAGCTTACCTGTATAGTTTTCTGGAAATTGATAGTCAGGGAGTTCAGGGATCGATCTAGCCCAACACCGGCGAAGTGTGGATCGAGCTTAGCTAGAGATAGGCGGGGCGGGGCGTAGCTAAAACTGGAAAGGTCCATTGTCCGCTAAGTAGTTCTCCGACTGACAGCTAGCAATAAACGTATAGGTACCTAGTTGATTATCGCTGCTGAAGAGAGACCTCTTAAAATGTAAGCGAACTACCGTGGGCGTGAAAGCTGGTGACAGACCCTAGGTCAAAGTCATGGCCTAAGAATGGTAAAGAGGCACAGATGGAGTATTGGATTTGGACAATGACGTAACGACATGATATAGAGAAAGAAGAACATCTCGCTGAAGTATTTCGATCAATAGAGCGATCCTTGAACGTCAAACTTCTAACCATGCTCCGCCCATTCCAGCTATGCTCCACCCATTCCAGCTATGCTCCACCCATTCCAGCTATGCTCCACCCATTCCAGCTATGCTCCACCCATTCCAGCTATGCTCCGCCCATTCCAGCTATGCTCCACCCATTCCAGCTATGCTCCACCCATTCCAGCTATGCTCCGCCCATTCCAGCTATGCTCCACCCATTCCAGCTATGCTCCGGCCACGCTTCCGCGTGTTGGAATCGATTTATTACCTTTGAATCCTGAATTCCCAGAATCCTAATTTCAAGCTAACTATACACCGCGTCCAGTCAAATTAGTTTCAAAATAGTCGACACAATATATACTAAATTCATCAGAGGCATACAATTCATACAACTGACGGACTATTTCAGCATCATGACGGAGTATTCTCTGTCAATTATGATTGTGATGACGGGCTACATGTGACGTAACTGATTATGACGTCAAATACTTGAGTGACAGGTCGGATTTATTGATAAGCGGTGCAGATGAGCAGCGTTCACCACGTCTGGTAAACTGGTTATGATGACCCAAGAGATGTTGAAAAAGTTACAATCAGGGCAAAGATATTGACAGCATACTATAGCATACCCTTCAAGTTAACTGGCAAGATTCAACCAGTGCAGGACAGACATTCCTGATAACGCAGATTACTTAGCCGATTCTGGGCACGGTTTCAGCCCAGTAGGTTCCGTTATCTGGGATGTCATTTCTGCCACATAGAAGATGATGCGTATACTCCGTAGGCCTATAGTCACTTCACTGCCAGAAGCACCAGTTACTCTGATGTTTGTCATAAGTGTCTAGCGAAGTTAGCGATTCTATTGCAACTTCTGTATGCATGGTGCATGGTCTAATGAAGTACACAAGTTAGTCACCGATACCAACATCCTGCCGCAATTGGCCATGCATGGTCCAATCGTCTTTTCCAGAGATTTACGCGCAAATTCTTTCAGCTGCGTAGCACACTGGTATAGGGTCGAAGGTTGAGAAGTGCAGATGCGATCCTGGCAACGTGGAGGGAGTAAGATCAAAGAGTCATTCCACTTCCTTACTGCTGTGTGAGCGTACCAGAAGATAGAGCATATGCGTCACACTAACGTTCACATTCAAGTATAACCTTGTGTACCGGTCCATCATGCTACACATGCTTACCGTACACATTTCTCGCATGCTACAATAGCAAATGTATAAGGGAGGGAGGGATGGAGGGAGGGGGGGGGGAGGTGAGGGAGGGAGGGAGAGAGAGGGAGGGCGGGAGGGGAGGAGGGAGGAGGAGAGATATAGAGATGGAGGGAAGGACGGAGAGAGAGAGAGAGGGGCGGGCGGGCGGGCGGGCGAGAGAGATAGAGATTACCACGTACGCGCGTGCGTGCGTTCAAGGAAAATCATTAGTTGCACATATTTAATATGATATAAGATTGAGAATTGAGATAGCCTGGACGCTTGCCAACCGAGGCTACCAAGGTGAATAGACGTGGTATTTAACTAGACAGTTGCGAGACAAAATGTTTAGATTTGTAACGTAAATGCCCATTTATTGTTTTGTATTGCTCATGTCTTTATGGACTTTGACAGGCATTAACGTGCTGTACAGGATTTGCCGGAGAAATGATTACGTGATGTTAAATTCGACATCCGACATCGACATACGTGTAGGCCTATACGTGCGTGCGTGTATTAACCCTTGCCCGATAAGTGTTCCATATCTCATTTTCAATGAACGGATACAAGAAAACGTTTGAATATTTTGAAATTAATTTGATTGGAAGCCATTGATGCCTAAGGCAGCAATGGCTCCCAGTAAAATTACTTTCGAAAGTATTTAACAGAATAAGATTTATACCTTAAAGAATATACTTTTTAGGAATTTTACGGCGAAAGGGTTAAAATAATAATTCACAACATGGTGATAAAATGCTATTATCGCGGCTATAAACAAATGAGTGATGTGATGGAGCGGGTTGGACCCAAATTCATGGGGATAATATGTTTAGAAAAGAAATACAAATTTTAAAAAGTGACCTCAGTCAACTGAGTGTTCATATTTATCTCCAGAAATGCCTGAGGTGTCATTAGAGAGGATCTGGATGTCAATATTTCCCCTTCCCTGAGAAGTTTCCCGGAACCACCTTTAGTTTTGGCATTCGCGTAATCCCAGCCAAACTCCAACCCTGTCTACGGCCTTGATTAGATGCTCTGAGAGAGGGTATATATGACCCCTGTAAGGGAGGGAGGGTGGTGAGAGTGGGTTTTGAATCGATTCCCTATTTAGAGAGCGTGCTCGATGGAATGATCGTTTGTCTAAATTTACTGGTAAAATTGTTGTGACAGAGCGCGTCGGACTAGCTTGTTTTCGCGCTTAGCTAGGTCTAGCCTCCAACTTGAATCATTGACCCTTGCAGGAATAAATCAAGTGCAATCTGTTTACAGAATCTGATTTATCGTGTGCATAGATCTTATTTAAACCCTGTGCCTGATTAAAAGTCATTTTGTCTAAAATAAACCCATTTCCAACTAAATTAGCGGGTTATATTGCCTGGTTCAATTTTGCCGTATGCCTACATTATATCTTATAATCAATGCTGCGATGCCTTTCGACGTTTTCAAATTGACTAGTCTCTTTCTAGCTGAGCACTATGGCTTCTGGACCATCTGTCTGTAACAGAACTGTACATTATTAATAACTAGAGTACTTTGGCAGGCATGTCTCATACTGATAGACTCTTTCTCGAGCCTTCGCGTTGGTCTGGTATAAGGCCAGATTCAGGTATGTTCTGTACACTATATTATTGACGAACCACCTGAAGCCGTGCCAGTTGTTAGCATTTATTAACAATCCGCGTACATAAAGACGTGGGCTATACCTGATTGTCGGGCTGATTACATACGATTGCACTTAATTCGAGCCTGTCCAGTCAGATTTGAAAATACATAGGTCTATGGGCATATCAACGCTCGAGAAAATTGTGCATTTGCCCATTCCTAAGATTAATTCGTGAAAGTGACGGATTAGTCGTCTTTGAAACACTCGTCAAGAAAGGCGTAGCGATACATAAGTGTATAGTACGAAGTGGACTTCTCAAATCTGTATGGTTTAGTTAAGGTAGGCCTACGTTATAAACAGATCAAGAGTGGTAGAACCTTCTTTGGAGGTATACTTAGTATTATCTTAACGCTCGAATATGTATCAATAACAAAACAATTAAGACTTTATTTACTATACAACGGATGAATCCAATCCGCCACTCAAGTATATGACATCATAACGAAAATACGTCACAATCACGAATGACAAAAATACTCCGTCGCGAACCTTGAATAGTCCATCAGTTGTACGAATTCTATAACTTTACTATTTAATAAACATTCTGTTGAATAATTTCAAACTTAATAGTCAGCAACAGTCTCAGTCAAATTAGTTTCAACATATCAAACAGGTTAGCTGCGCAAATAATGGACGGAGCTTAGCTAGATGTGAGCGGGGCATAGCTAAAAGTGAATTCATCCATTCTTATCATCCGTTGTCCTCTTAAAGATATCACGATACTATTTTCAACCCAAACAAAATAAATTCTTCACCACAGCAAAAATAATTCACGGTGAATATTTTGACACTAATATGACTTGAAGCTGGCGCTGCTTAAAGCAATACTCTACCATGGAAGTCATTGTCAGAATATCCGCCGTGTTAAAGGTTTGCTTATTTTCAAATTGCGACGCTGATATGAAATGGTATCAATACTAACACATCTGTTATTGTAGATTGCCTTCGGTTCATAGGCCTTTGCTCAAGATGGCAGCCAATACGGATTTTTGCATCAGGTTCCCAACTTTACGCGGAATCAAGCCAGCGGACAAAAACGCAAGTAAGTACCCTGTCTATGTAGGGGCCTATGTATTACGTGCGTGCGTGCACGTGTACGCGCTTGTGTGCTTACGCGGTGCCGGCGTGGGTGTGTGCGTACGTGCGCAAATGCGCAATCATATATGTTATATCAATTTGTGAATTCCAGGTCATTTGCATTTTAGTTTAATTAAATTGCCTGTTTCATTTCAGTTTGGATCGATCTTCGCAATCCCTCATTCCTATTAAGCGTTGCATCTTTTTTGGTATTGTCAACAAGGCGTAATAGGCCTAATACTTGTATCGATATGAATTGAATATTTTAACTTGACAATACTGATACTGAAAGAAAATCTCCTTTAACACCAGCTTAATCCAATAATGGTTAAACCTGCAAAAACGACCTCTGCTGTGGTCTGCCGTGAACCATATGGGCACGCCATGTACAGATCTGATGAATATTGGTTTGCTGTTCCTGGATGTCTGGACTCTTGAGAACAAAGTATCTATCGATGGCGCATATCCGCCAGATTTTCCAATTTACTGAGTACCATACAGGAGGAATGTCGGTTTATCGATTGGAACCAGTCCAAATTCGAGCTACTAATTATGGTCAGCCCATTTTAGCTAGGTTCCGCCCATGGACTATCTTACGATTTGAAGTTTTGAAATCTGAATTGCTAGAATCTAAGTTTTAAGGTAAGCTGTTGAATACTTTGCAACTAATTTGACTGATGGGTGTTGCTGCACATGGCACCAACAGCCCCAATCAAATTACTTTCAAAATTTTCAACATAATGTTTACTAAATGGTGAATTCATCAAAGACATAAAATTCGTATATTTCAGTAATGAACTTTTAGATTTTCGTAAGGGGCGGGGTGGGGTGTGTGTGGTTGGTGGTCGGGGAGGGTTGCTACATTTTAATAATGACGTCATCTAGAATTGTACCTTTTTATTATGACGTCCAATACTGGAGTGATAGATCGGATGTATCCATTATGTCCATCCGTCTTTCTTTCCATTATTGCATTGCGCTATCACCCACTTTGTTATCAATACTGTTAAATAATTATAATAGTGTCTTAAATGAGATAAAGAATATAATGTCAATACAGTGTACCTTCATTTGGGGCGACGAAATGGTAACTTAGGTGAAACCGGTAGTCGAATAAATAATCCTCTCGTTAAATATTTTACCACTTTCAACGTTCATTGTTGATTGTATTTTGTCTGATATTATTTTTACTTTTCAGAACTCTGGTGGGTAAATAATAATTTAGGTAAAACTACCACCGGTGATCAAACGGACCCAAGAAAAAAACTTCCAGGTCTGTTTGCCCAGCAAGATTGTTTTAGCGATACTGTGGTCGAGGATATACTCCAGAGAACCGCCCCACTGGACCCTGACTTCCCTATAACTCCAAGCGATACAGCATCAGTTAATATGAGAGGTGAGCCTGTTCTCGGAGTGGAGCGTCATAGACTGTTCAGAAACACGATTCCGATGTCAGGATATCAATATGTCCGTGACCCGCGACAGGTAAGGCAGCATCGCTAGTAGTAGTAGTAGTAGTAGTAGTAGTAGTAGTAGTAGTAGTAGTAGTAGTGGTGGTGGTGGTGGTGGTGGTGGTGGTAGTGGTAGTAGTAGTAGTAGTAGTAGTAGTAGTAGTAGTAGTAGTAGTAGTAGTAGTAGTAGTAGTAGTAGTAGTAGTAGTAGTAGTAGTAGTAGTAGCAGCAGCAGCAACAGTATGCGCTGCATACACCGCCATTTCGGCGTCATATGAAGCTGCAATGGCGACCTCTTCAGCATCACCTTCGTGTTCGGTGCCGCCTGCATCATTGGCGCAGCGCCATCAATTATGCAAGCATTATCTCTTTGGTAGCATCTGTATCATCCATCTACGGCGTCAGCGCTGGCGACATCAGCTGAATCCACAATGTCGCGACAGCAGTATTTAGAACATATATGAGTCTGTAGGAAACATATCATTAGACAGTCTACAGACTCCAATTCGGAAAACCAAAATGCACAACAGCCACTTCAATCAAATTTACGCAAGAACGGACGTCTTTAAATTCAGCTTTATTCCCAGTGCGATAAGGGATAGGAACAAACTATCGCAGGATCTTCTAAGCAGTTCAGAAAACTGCAAATCCTACAAATAAATTTACAGAATTAATCAGAGGGGAAAACATATTAAACCAGCTGTACTTGACGAATGCGCGGCGAAAATAATGTCCTTTGGATGTTTCGCCATAAATAGTCAAGATCAAGAGCGTCTGCAGGCCACTGTGGTCTTGCTGATCATCCAGTCCCATCTACATCGTCGATACATCGATCATCGATCATCTGCACTTGCAGATGAAGCTGTATAGTGGCTGTGAATGTTCAATATACTGATGACACTAATAACGCTAATGCTAAAACAGTAACGTCAATGATCTGATTAGGCCCAGAGAGTGAACCGTATAAGTATATAAACATATGCTGAATAATACCTTTGGCAAACATTATTTCTCACATAAACGGGATTGAAAACATCGTCATATTCTGCAGAAATGATTTTCAATGACATTTTCAAGGCGCCAAAACGTCGAGATTGTTTGAGAAGGTTCGACTAGTGGAAGCTGCCGTAACCCTCATCATGAGTCGCATCAGTAATGTTTTATTCAGTCAAAGGTTGTACATCCGAGTACAGTTGAACATCTCGAACTGCTGGAACAGATCTTCACGCTTAATGCTGTCATACACATTCTAAATGAAAAGGCTGTGGACTGATAAAGGTGTGGCACGTTTCTTCCAGACCACGCCCTAAATCAACCCTTATATCCAGGGTATCTTCTATCAAGAAAAAAATGAATCCGGCCGCATATGATATTATAGCAGAGGAATCATCAAGAAAGATATAGTGATATGTTTGCATTACGATTGGATGATGTGTTTATGACATTAGGCCATGATTAAGAATAAAACAAATCAAATGGATACAATGAATGAATATGAAATTAATTGTCCTGGACGCTCCATTCTCTCGCAATGTATGATACGCTCACATATCTTATCTACAGCAAAGAATATTACTGTACGTTTTCTTCCAGAGGCTGAATAAATTAATAGAAGCATCTTGCAATGTACACAAAATCCATGCAATAATTCCACAGTGTGACGGAACCTGGCCATTTGGGGCAGGACTGTCTGAGAGACCTGGCCCAAATTGTCAGATTCCGTCAGGCTGTGCCTCTCCGTTTTCGTCATCAAACAGGTTATCATGACGGTAACAAAGCAATTCGGTAACAAAGCAATGCGGCAAGATTACCAGAGGATCATGGGCAGCAGAGTATCTCAATCCGGAACATAATAGATGAATCTGATCCGTCGGTCACCTTAGTGACAACCCCTCATTTCGAAACATTTTGACCGATGTAGAGGCGAACAAGCAAGGCAAATAGGGCAGGCGGCTTTAAATGGCATGGCCTGCTAATACGTAAACTGTGCACCTTCCCAGAAAAAAAATACCAAAGTAGTAATACCATAATCCAAATCCACATCAGAAGCAATAGTCCTTGCCCAACAAAAAAAACTACAGAGACGAGCCAGTTCAGCTAATAGAGGCATCTACTTCTAGCTATTGTTATAGCTAAGCTCCACCCACGCTTTGCCCGTGTTGGGATCGACCAAACCATGAATTCCCCAAATCCCAATATCACGGCCAGTATACATATAAGCGGTTGAATCTTTTGAAACTAATTTGACTGGGTGCTGTTGCTGCCAATGTCCTCAACAACGCCCAGTCAAATTAGTTTCAAATGATTCAGTACAATGTTTATTAAATAGTAAGTCTATCAAAGACATACAATTGACGGACTATTTCGAGATTCATGACGGAGTATTTCTGTCAACTACCCAGATAACACAGCTTACTGGGCCGATATCGGACCAGTAAGCTGAGTTATCCGGGTATGATTCTGATGGCAGCCTACATGTGACGGCAGCCTACATGCGACGTAATTGACTGATGATATGTACTTGACTGACGAATCAGATTCATCAATTGCCTGTATTTTCTGGATGGAGACACTCTGCTGACTGCTGCACATGATCCCTCGCAGACTGGAGAAATGTAGCACGGACCGGCCCGATGGGTACAGAGCGCCGTTCTTGGTATCTATCAGGACCGGAATGAGACGAGGATTCCAAAACTATTTACCTTTTTAAAATCGGACCAGAAATGGCCGAGTTATCCTAATTTAGCTCATTGAAATTATGTTCAAAATATTACTGGGACGTCGTAAAACCGCGTGTATGCATTAAATGAATGCGGACGATGTCTATCACGTGATAGCATCTTCATCCTTTCTATCTGCACGCCGATTGGCTACAAATCTCCCGCTGATTGGCTGGGCGCCCTGCCTCTGACGCCACGAGTAGTATAAAAGGAGTGAAAAATCAAGAATCTAGACCACACTTTGGCGAGAGAGAACAAATGGAAGGTTCTGTGGCCAGAGCAGCGCAAGAGTAACTGCTTACTGACTATGGCTCCCTATTAGCCGCATCAGTTCCTCTTAGATTTCAGTTCTTAGTCTCTGGCCCGCGACCGGAGCATCCACATCTAAGTTTTTGTAAGCCCTCGGACGGCCATCCGGGGACAACTAATTAAATAGAAGAGTCCCTCACTACCAACACTTCAGAGGAGCCTTCCTGCGGATCGGCCTTGCGGCCCCAATATAATTTCTTTAGTATGTAGAACGAGTGGTGAATTTTGGTAGACAACTCGTCAGATCTTCCGAACCACGCAAAGGTGGCGAGCAGACTACCGTGCAGCATGTCGTGTGTTATTTAACATTTAGGCCGCAGTCGGGTGGGACTCTGCCTGATATGCCTCAAGAGCTATGTGGTGTACCATGTACGCTGTACCCAGGAATGTACATGCATTGTTTAATTATAAATTACAACTGTAGCCCATCATATTATGGGTAACTTTCAAACTTCCGGTACCGGACAGACATTTATAACATTCTGCTTAATTATTTGTAATAGCTATTATGACTATCTAGTAGACATCCAGCTACAGTCATTCTTCTTCACCGTCTTTGAGAGTGAGCCACATCAACAGTTGGCCTGTGGAGATTTCCCAGCAACCTCAGAATCATGCCATCTCATGTCCGTCATCTGTGACGTAGCATCTACAGTGATTTATGAACTTTTTCCGTACCGATGACTAATAGGTACTCATTTAGCTATTGTAGTCATTCATTTCTTTACAGGTACTGATGACTAATAGGTACCGACTGGTCGTCTGAAACCGTATTTTATAATTTATATCTTTTACTGTAAATATTATCCTTATTTTTGTGCTTATGACTATCAAGCACCTCAAGGTCCTAAGACCTGATTTATTCTCAACACTGTGATAGTTAGTTATATATGGCAGCAGCCATCCTAGTTACTTGTTTTGTTTATTTTAAATAAAACACTATTACACTAGACTATACCATACAGCAACAATAAATCTGCATCACTTTTCCCCCAGCATCAGTTTTACACTGAGGTCACTTTTCATGTTCTCATTGTGCGAACCGACTAAACCTGGCTATTTTAGCTTGATAGGATAGGTTTAAAAGTAGTTAGGGACAACCACTCCTTAGAAGCATCATACCAGTGACACTAATAGTTGGGATGAGATGGTGAGGTTCAATCTCGCAATGGTCGTCGGGCCCCACTGGAACGTTATCATTCCACCGGCTCTAGAAGTCAGTCTTTGTACTTTTTGGAGATTCACGATACAGGATCCGTAACCCAGAGAACCGAAGCTAACCAGCCCTCCCGCGCATCCTGTACATGCGGTGCAATGGAGCAGAGCAGTAGGATGGACCAGTGCATACCCCCACGAGCTACAAGTGGCGCCCGATGTGGGGGTCAAATGAGAAGCAAACCCACGCCAACCCTCAACACACCCGCGTTTCAGTCTCCATCATTCGACGAACAACAGTCATGTGATATGGAAGTAGCATCAGATGACACGAGAACTGCATGCCTGCTCACAGACTATGCCAGAAATTTCCCGGGTGTGAAACAACCAGCACAGATGCAACATGTGTATTCGCCAATCAGCGAGGGGACCTTCTGCGATGCCTCTCAGGCGGGTACTCAATATAGCACATTGTTGGATATCCATGATAGGCACCCAACACCTTTGCCAGATTGCGGTTGACCACGACAAAGACACCTATGGGGGCACACCAATTCTTCACGACCATTACATTCACCTGTATCACCAGAAGGTGAGCAATACCCTGCCCCTCAGGCACCATGTCCCGCATCTCCTCCACTCAGAACGTCATCACCTTATTATCAATCTGTACCACGACACGAGCTGAGGGATGCAGAAACTCCTTTTCAGTATTATACCAGAAGAAACACCTCATCACATGGCATGCACCACCCCTGTCAATCTCCTGGACCACCTCCGTATGAAGAAGACCCATCACAGTGACCTACGGAACATCTGCATCACATCCACGGAATGCCTCCATCAGTCTATAGACCAACACCTGTCTATAGGCCCGCATCAGGGCAGTATTCAGGGGAACCAACATATCTCACACCACATCATCGTCTGGAATCGCCTTCACAGATGTGATATCAGCGAGATCAACAGTGGGAACAACTACCAACACCACCACGGATACGCAGACCAGCATCTGCGTTTACACCATTCTCCCCAGCACTGCCACCTGGATTCGCACCTATAGTATGATATCATGGCCATGGCCAGGTCATTCTCCCTCCCGAATTCAGTGGGGAAAATGACTGGGCCAATTACAAGTGCCAGTTCGAGATCATTAGCTGCACAAACCGTTTGATGGATCAACAAATTGGAGAGTATCTGGCAGCAAATCTGTCGGGCAAAGCATTGCAAGTACTGGCAGACTTGGGGTCAGACTCCACACCAACATACACGGAACTGGTAAATGTGTTGGCAGAAAGATTCGGAGACACCGCCCTCAGAGAAACGAGTCATCTTCAGCTCAAAGGCTTGTGTAGATGAGCTGGGAAGACCTTGCCGGAGTTAGCAAGTCGTATCCGACGTCTTGTTACAATTGCATACCCCAGCACTAATCACGAGAGAGTCACCCATCTTTAATTGGATACCTTCATCGACACGTTGAGCGGTAAGCCCGCCCTGAAGGAAACAATATTTCTGATCGAGTATAATAATTTACAGTCATTAACCATGACTGCGGTCAGAATCAAGAACTTCTTGGAGCAGGTAAAAGCCAATCGCCGCCATCTGCATCCAATTAATGAGGTAAACGATTCACACCTCCTAATTGCCACCGACACCACATCTGCACCTACATCCACATCAGCAACAGACCTGAGTATCATACAATCAGAACACCCCACCAGCAATAATCACGCACCTAGAGAAAGAGGGTGTGGCCAGTCCCATCGGGGGTGGGGGGGGGGCCAAAACAACGCCCCCGGATGCGGAAACCAGCAACAACAACAATAGAAAAAACATGCACGATAGGTTAGAAGAGATAACTAAACAGATCTCCACACTCACTAATTTAGTCACCACGCTCAGCACCACTGTCGCCTCACAGGTGACTACACGACCCGCTACAAGTACGGTAACACATACACAGCCACCAAACACATGTTATAGATGTGGTCAGCCAGGCCATTGGAAAGAATGATGCCCAAATCGGCCTCCATCAGCAACTCCAACAGCTGACCAATGTACACCGCAACCTGAGTCCTCGTTAAACTAAAATGGGCACCGATTATAGAGTCACTTCGGTGCCCACTCTCACAACCCAGCTCAAATACAGCTTCCAGACAACAACGTCAAGTGGCGAACCTTACAACACAAAATACTACTTACGTGACAGTACATAACCACGCCCACCTGGATTCATCTGAGTCGGTGGCAAACATGCGCACTGCATCCATGGCACTGCCAAGATCTCCCTCTGCAAGAGGTTGTGACCCTGCAACCTCCGCATCTCAAACCTTCTTTCCTATGTAAAACGGCAGTGGTTGGTTCTAGTACCTCCACTGCAAAACGTTTATACAAGGACCACAACCCGCCACTAAGGCACTTAACACACGGTGCCCCTTGGTGGTATGCAATTCGCAGGTCCTAACAGCATCACCCACCGCATCTAGCAGCAGTGACACGGACAGCGATCAGCATTCGGCATCATGGAGCAGCAAGAAGAAGCGTCACACAGTTGGCCCTTACCCACGACTGCACCAGTCCTGTCCAGACTGCTGTCTACACAAATTCATGGTACAACACACCAGCATCAACAACACTGCTATTGCTAGCCCCGGCTCCGTCATCACCTAAGCAATCACAGCAGCAGCGACGACGAGTTGGTCCCTTCCTTACTCAGCCACAGATTGCACTCACGGAAGCTATCCAAAAGCACATAGACTACATACAGGATGATACTGTACCAAAAGCAATCCCTCAGGCAGTATCATTGGAAACTCTTCCACAAGCACACCGCAAAGTAATATACAAGTGTGCTTTCCTGTTTAGTGGTGTATCGACCAGTGTCACCGTAGACACTGGAGCTTCCATCACAATTTTTAACAAGCGCTTGTATGAGAGCATCCCACCTCATAAAAAGCCACCCCTTAGGCCTACAAACATCTTTTTACAAACAGCTACCAGAGCCGATGTTCATGTGGCTGGTACAGTAAACCTCGTGATACAGGCAGAGGAAATGCAATTCATAGAGCGAGTTGTAGTTGCCTCTATTCAAAATGATGCCCTGCTAGGTTCTGATTTCCTCAGTGCCAGCGAAGCCATCATCCATTGCAGACTACAGGAATTGGACATACATGGCCGACACATACCCCTTGGACCGGAATCATCATTGTACGTCACTTGTGTGGTGATTTTGGCATCTACGGCCACAGTTGAGCCAGGACAAGAGGAAATATTATGTGCCACCGCACCAGTTAGGAAGCAACACACACACGGCCATGCTGGAACCCAACCCTGATTACATGATCGCCTCACAATGCGCAAGTCCCCGAATGATCGTGGACACCACCAACAAGGATCATATACCATTCAGAGTATTCAATGGCACAGCAGACCCAATAACACTAGTACCGGGAGTTCATTGTGGCCATCTGGTGGATGTAATATCACTGGAGACACCCCTTACTGCACAACACCAGCAACAACTTTTGGAGATAATTTATCGGAACATCTGCATGACATTTATTTGCATGCCACAGTTGGTTTAACTCAATCTAACAAACGTGACGTACGACGAATATTACATAAGTATCGCAACAGTTTTTTGGCCAGAGACATGGATCTTGGAGAAACTCATCTCGTGCGACAATCCATCGACACCAGAAATAATTGACCCATTCGACAACCAGTACGACGTCTTCCCATTCACAAGGAGGCGGAAGCACATCAGCAAGTAAATGACATGTTTCAGACGGGCATCATAGAGCCCTCAGCATCCCCCTGGGCCAGTCCCATTGTACTAGCAGGCAAGAAGGACGGATCTGTGTGGTTTTGTATTGACTACCGCCGCGTTAATGATCTTAGCATCAAGGATGCATATCCGCTGCCGCAGATAGATCAGGCATTAGATCCCTTGTCCAGAGCCAAGCGATTTTGTACCCTTGACCTAGCTAGCGAGTACTGGCAGGTAGCCATGGATGAGGCTGACCAAGAGAAGACCGCATTCGTATGCAGAGATGGTCTTTTCCAATTCCGCAAGATGCCCTATGGCTTGTGCAACGCTCCTGAAATATTCGAACATCTCATTGAACAGGTGCCCACTACATTACAATGGGAGATCTGCCTCTGTTACATCGACGACGTAATTGTCTTTGGCTCTTTGAGTAGACCATGTCCAACTTGGACAAGGTTCTTACACAGTTTCATACCGCCAACCTCAAGCTCAAACCCAAGAAGTGTCATCTTTTTAGACAGAGCATCGTGTTCCTGGGACATGTCATATCCGGTGATTGAGTAGCTACTCAACCATCAAAAACCAAACCAGTAATGCAGTGGCAAACCCCCTCTTCAGTTACAGACACCCAGAGTTTCCTCGGTCTCTGCCAGTACTATCGTCGATACATCCATCACTTTAGTGAGATTGCAGCCGTGTTATTCCAGATCACCGAAAAAGATCGACCATTCAAGTGGAGTGTGCTCATCCTAACCCTAACCTTGATTTTACCTTAGACACTGATACATCTGCTTATGCAATAGGTGCAGTTCTATCTCAGGTCACAGAAGATTGAACAGAGCAGGTACTGGGTTATGGTTTGTGTACTCTGAATAAGACAGAGAAACGTTACACGACCACTAAGAGGGTATTGTTAGCTGCGGTATATTTTGTCAAATATTACAAGCATTTTCTTTCTGTACAGGCGCCCATTTATACTCCGTACAGATCACGCTTCACTACGCTGGCTCAGAAACCTAAAAAATCCGAAGGGCCAGGTAGCGAGGTGGCAGGAATCCCTGCAAGCCTTTAACTTCAATGTTGTTCATAGACCCGGCAAGCTGCATGGGAATGTCGATGCCTTGAGCAGAATCGGACACCACCATGACACATGCAACACAGCCATCTCTCATGTTCCCCAAACTGTGGTGCGCAGAGTGGGACCCAGAGACAGTTGCTCATGAACAAACAACAGAGGCATAGACACAGAATATATACATGTGGATTCAAAGAGGGGGTACGACCTCCTAAAGAATCTGTTACCCACTCTCCATAATGGTCAAATATTGCTATCAAAGGTTTGGAGAATGTCATACACAAGGTGGCATCCTCTACATCAATAACGGGATAGTAATTCCTGAGCGTTAAAGGATTGTGATATTACAACAATTACACAACAACGCTGGACATTTGGCCGTAGAGCATACAACGGATCATATCAAACAGAGATTCCACTGGATCAGGATACGCGATAGAGTGAAGGCATGGGTCGCCAAATGTGTCCCATGCCAAAGACACAGTGTTGGCCAGCACCGTTACAAGTTAAAATTGTTGGTGCACCATGGGAGCGAGTGGCTATTGATGTGCACAGACCCTTAAATATGACGGATGAAGGAAACAAGTACATGCCAAGAGGCATCCACGGTAGCAAAGGTCCTGTCTAGCAATGTGTTCTGCCACTTTGTTATGCCTTATGAACTGCACTCCGACCAAGGAAGTAATTTTGAGAGCCGGATGATCTCTGAGCTCTGCAAATTGTTTCATATAGTTAAGACACGCACCACGCCCTATCATCCAGGAAGTGATGGGATGGTAGAGAGTTTCAATAGAACCTTGACTAAGATGCTGACTAAGGAAACACACCTTGATTGTCACAATTGGGATTTACGACTCCCATACATGCTCATGATATACTGCACTTCGACACATTCCAGCACAACTATACCCTGCTTGGTTAATGTTAGGCCATGAATTAGCCTTACCCTTGGACATAGCCATGCCCAGGATTCCAGGAGAGAAGAATTCGCCATCTTTCTACGTAGAGCTCATGTGATAACGGAATGAACAGGCCCATGAGCTAGTGAGAGAATCATTATCCACTGCACACTGGCTTCAGAAAATGTGGCATGACTGGCGAGTGCATGGAGATCCATATGAGGCAGGGAACAATTTTTGGCTTCACGATTTGCGACATTTTGCAAACGTGTCAAGTAAGCTGAGTTAACAGTGGAAAGGCCCCTATGTGGTAGTAGGTAAGAAGTCGGATGTGACCTACCTGATATGCACCTCGGATGGCCTGACCTCAGTCATCCACTTCGATCGACTTAAACCTTGTGTTAGTGATGACCCAGTGCCAAAGCTCGGACTGGGCATTCCATGTAACACCGGTACCCAGACAGATGTCTCTACAGAAACATGTATTCCCGACATTAGTCTGGAGCACCGCTGTGCCAGTTGGACCCCTCTCCTATCAAGCCAGGAATCCGGCAAACATATAACTAACGCTGAGGACGATGACGAGCTACGTACTCGCCCTCTCCCTCCTCAGAGCAGGTCTACACAATCTGGGACCTCGTACCTGAGGACTTTCTCGTTTGTGCTGTCCAAGGGGAAGGACGGAAAAATTGTTCCGCCGACCTCTTCCCATTCCCACCCACTTCATGCTATTACTCCAATTATAGGGTTGCTACATGCAGAAGCGGAGGCTGCCCCAGACCATGCTTCTTGCGAGGTGGAATATATAATAAATATCATGGAAGTGAAGAGGCTTGATGTGGCCTTTGCCTGTTGCAGAGAACAGAAAAACCGCACAACTCGGTGCACTTCCACTCCCATCCCCGAAATCGTGAGACCACCCCCACTCCAAGTTTCACCCTATCCATTGTCAACACTACTCCCATTCCAACTCGCATCTCTAATCTCCGCGCCGAGTTCGGACATTACACGTCCTGTCCATTTCACACTCCACTCGTCGTCTGTTGACTGTCAATCTTCAGATATGAGCGAGTCAGCTGCTTCAGAGGAGGTGGCATCCCGCACCACTTGGCATCCGCAAGACATGGATCTGTTTAAACCACGCAGTAAATTACCATCAGCTATACCGTCCTAATTTTGATTAAGAACACAACTGTTCTAACACATATACAAATCATTAGCCGGCGGGCTGATGGAGCAGCATCAAAACTTAGACAGTATAACACCATAGAGAATTTCAAATATTCTCTTATCTAAAATTCCAGCCAACAATCGACACGAGCTGGAACAAATTCACCATACACAGGTGGAGGTGCATGTTCAAGATCACACGCATAAAAGGGACGCTGTTCTAAGGAACAGAGTAATTAAAACATGTTTCTATTTTTCGCATCAAATACTTACAGTCAACAGCATCAATCTCCACCCATATACAAATAGCCTAACTTTCCGATCAACCATGTGCTTTCAAAACAAGAATCACGTGATCATCACTTCTATTTTCCCGTAAATTAGATCATAGGTTATAAACAAAAGAATCGCTCTCCCATGACGCTACCACAATGTGATGGAAGAGGCGAGAGGTGGTGGGTCGGAGTCACGGCCGCTGACGTCATCACACTCTCCCACACCCCATAGGGCGATCCATCCTGAAATTCGAACAGGCGAGTTTATAAGCATCCAACTTGAAAAACTGCATCATGCTAATTAAAATGTGAGCATCCACAGGAATAAATAATCCCACATTTTAACGTTGATCGGAGACTTGATTTCCCTCAGAGTGGGAATAAAAGTGGCTGTCCTACCTTCTTATATATACATTTACCTTCTTTTGACAAAAGGAGTATATAATCGGACTCCAGAAGAACGAAAGTTAAATAAACCCGGACATCGAGTGACCAACTCACTCACGAACTTTCAGGCATAGTCCTCCACCCTCCTGTGACATTACCAAAAAGTATAAAAGGAGAAAGGCGCGCACTGAAACTTCATCTTACCTTCAAACTCGACACCAGGGAAGATCAGGCATTAGGCCATTTTTCGTGTCGCAAACCAAATTCTGCTGTTTTATATATTATTTTCATTTTATGTTATAATTAGGCCAGGAAAGTATTATGAAGAGATAGGAAAGTTAGGAAAAGTTTAGTTAGGTACATGCAGTTCCGCATATAACAATCATGTGGGAGTAATATGTCGCTTGCGGAAGATCTCGCATTGTCTGACAGCTTGGAAGAATCGCCACCTGCGAACATCAGCAAGAAATATCCATGTACTTCAACTTCGTACGACGGGCAGCCATGCAAGCGTGCATTTTCCAGAAATTCGGACTTCAAACTTCACGTCAATCATGACCATCTACTTCAGAGAGCATACTGTGTGGACTGCAAATACTTATATTCTGCCACATGGTACAGTGTCACACACGTGCTATCTTTTAAACATCGTGTGTTGGTCGTAACTTTGAAAACTGGTGAACAGAGTGAGGCTATAGAAATCCTTGCTCCCGGCTTTGAAAGTATACTTCCAATAGTATTAATTCCGACCGGGAAGATGGCCAAAACTAAAGTCACAAAGAGACGACAACCTGACTTTCTGCAGGTAGCTTCAGCATCCGCATCAGCAACACAGTCAGCTGGCACCAGCACACCAGCAACTATCATCACAACACCGGCAGCACCCGTAAGATCAACATTGGCAGCACCTGCAGCATCGGCATCGACACCAAATGCAATGTCTGCACTGGCAGCACCAGCAGTAATCACTCCACCAGCACTCATCACTGCAGCAACATCCGCAACTGTGATCGGACAGCCAATTTCGGGTTATCGACGAGGAGATGAGTCTCACGGAAACCACCATCATCACTTCTGCGCCACATGCCAGCACGCCGACATCCATGTGCAGCACCATCGTACCAATAGATCCCACCATCTGAAAAGCTACCACGCCGGACAGACCGTACTCAGGGAAACGTCGCTTAGCTCACCAACCCGAGATCCAAGCGGTACCTAGAACATCTGCGAGTAGACTTATTCAGGCTGTAAAAATTAGAAAACTATCCGCACCCACTGAAGCAACATTGCAGCGCAGCATTTCCGCGACACTCTGTAGACCACGTGCAAGCACCACTACCCCCCCAGCCACTGCCACAGTGATTACAGAAACCTCGGAATCAGCCACCATCAGGACCCCACACATAATCGTCACCACCACAACAAGTGCATCAACCAACTTATCCACAACTTCATCACACCTGAGCACAGAGAATATTAACATAGACAATGTAATATCAGTGACAGTAGATCAGCCTCCACGACCCTCATGTTCGGATCACAGAACTCAGACTCACTGAGGCAACTTTTCTGCAGACACTTGTGGCCATTATTGTCGTGGGTGCAGCAGAATGTTTGACTAGGTATGCGGTAAAAGGAACTATTATATTTTTATTTTTTTCTTATTATATATGTTTCCAAAATTGAAACCATGCCCCTTGGCTGACTATGGTCATCCTACAGACCTACACAGCTACGCAAATTACTGCATAGCTGTGTCTCAGCAAAATAATCGCTGGAGATTCGTGTGTTGTAAACACACCATGTATGCTGTAAGTACACAACACACCACAGCGAATATGACTTATATTCCCGACATTCCATCCCAGCTATTGCTGGGGCTGCCTGATGAACCAGTCTTTATTATTATATACTATTTTTCTTATTATTTTTATCTCATCTGGCCTGAAAGGCCAAGTGAGCTTATGTCGTGGCGACCATCCGTCCATCCGTCCATCAACTTTTCCTTTAAAACGACTTCTTCTCAAGAACCGCTTGGCCGATTTCAATTATATTTGGCAGGAAGCATCCCTAGCGAATAGAGACTCAAGTTTGTTCAAATGAAGCCGATCGGCCAAAATCCAAGATGGCCGCCGGCCAAAATAGCCGATTTTTAGAAACACTTTAAAAAATCTTCTTCTCCGAAACCACTGGAGGAATTGATTCAAACCTCATAACACATCATCTAGTGCAACGGTAGACCCAAGTTTGTTCAAGGCAACCTGATTGGCCTATTTTCCTGGCGGCCATCTTGGATGACCTAGCTTTCGCGAAAATTACTTCTTCTCCCGAAACGCTTAAGGGATAGGTCTGAAATTTGGTAAATATGCTTAGCGACCAAGGTCCATTCAACTTTGTTCAAGGGAAGTGTGTTCGTTAAAAAACATGGCCGCCATCAGCCAATCAAAATTCAGCGTTTCTAGGTCATATTGTCTTTTTTGTATTTGATGTATTTTGATGGCGAAAATTGCTTTATATATGCTTATCAGTGTGGCGAGTTCAAATATGTCACTTTCGAGACCGTCGAATAAACGGTTTGGCTGTCATCTTGGTTTATTTTCCCGCCAAAGGCTCCCATAATAAAGCAATGGTCCCATAGTAAAGCAATGGGGAATTCTTTAAACGACTTCTTCTCAAGAACCGCTGGGCCGATTTCAATTATATTTGGGAGGAAGCATTCATAGGGCATATAGATCTAAGTTTGTTTAAATGAACCCGATTGGCCAATTTGTCCGGCGGCCATCTTGGATTTAGGCCGATTTTAGGAAACGTCTTTAAAATTCTTCTCCGAAACGGCTTGTGGGATTGATGGAAACCTCATGAAATATGATTTATGGCAAGGGAACTTGATTGGTCAAATGGTTCGGCGGCCATCTTGGTTGACCTAGTTGTAGTGAAAATGACTTATTCTCCAGAAGCGCTGAAGGGATCGGGCCGAAATTTGGCAGATATAATTAGGACCTAAGGGTCATTAAAGTTTGTTCAAGAGAAGTTGATCCATAAAAAACATGGCCGCCGTGGGCCAACAAAAATATAGTATGTTTGGTGGCCATATTGGATTTTTTTTATTCGATGGATTTTGAGGCCGAAATTGTTTTTATATGTGTTTTTGGGTATTCTGATCTCAAATTTGCAAGTTTCTAAACTGTCGGATAAATGGTTTGCTGGCCATCTTGTTGATAAAGAGTATTCTAGTTGAAATGCCTATTGTCCAGGTGAGCGATAGAGGCCCCTTGGGCCTCTTGTTCTTCTTGTGTCAATGTGATGCGACGGATTTGGGATGGCAAGAGCCATCCGTGCAGACCCGCCAAAACGGGCCGCACTGTATGCATGCCCTCATATTATTGGCATGCATACCTAATTACTGTATTCATTATACTGTTATATGTATAAAATATGTATACATATATATTGTATTTTCACAACTGTTTTCATATATATATTATATATATATATATATATATATATATATATATATATATATATATATATATATATATATATATATATATATATATATATATATATATATATATATATATATATATATATATATATATATATATATATATGTATATATATATATATATATATATATATATATATATATATATATATATATAATAATATATATATCTTAATTTGGGTACGTTGGAGCTTGGCTAGGTGAGGTCTTGGAACCCACCACGCCCTTACAGGAAGGTCACTGGAGATGGATATCTGCCTCTTACTCCCCACCATAAACTTTTATGCGGTTTTCAACTTGCTTGTGTAATATTGACTTGTCCTGATGATGTTATATATGGTTGCAGTGTGGTATGTAACCAGATCGTTATATGATTCTGAAACTGCCACTCTGTAACATGTCCGCTCGCTGCCTTTCTGAGGGAGATGTTCCAGAAGGAGGCCTTGGGGAAACCGAGCATCTTCGCCAGTCAGGCTCATGTGTCAAAGGATAGGTAGAAATTCCTGCCACGTGCGTCCAAAGATAGTATATAAATCTAACACCTAACTGGTAGTTTGAGATATAGCAGAAGGGCCGCATAAATAAAAGTGGCAACTACCAATGCAGTATCTTGGACTTACATAAGATAACGGTGTTGAATTCTCCAGAAATCATCCACCCCATCTTCACGTAAAATAGCGTGCATCACATTAATTATAATTTCACTAGGTTAACTCACACTACACTTGTATATGTTTGAACAAGAGAGTGGCCCTTTTTGCCAGCTCTCTTCCTCCGCTTCGGCGTTGAAGGCATTTTCCTGTGACGAAGGCCTGTGCGAAGCACTTTCCTCTCGCAACAATACTATTTTTGTTAGGGGTATAATGGTTTATGTTAAACTATCCAAGTGAGTTCGTTAGGACGCGCCCTTGCAGGGATACCTCACGGATATATACGGATCGGTGAGGTACCTCTGACGAATCCACGTTAACAAGACACCAACTTAGTTCTATGTACTGTATATTTTCTCTCTCGTGCTAACAAACGAGTACTATTGTTTGTGTAGTATATATTTTTCTTAATTATCATGTCTAGGCTCCTAAATTGAGTTATGGACCGTCATACCGGTGACACTAATAGTTGGGACGAGACGATGAGGTTCAATTTCGGCGGCAATGGTCGTACGGCCACACTGGAACGTTATCGTTCCACCGGCTCTAGAAGTCAGTCTTTGTACTTTTCGGAGATTTGCGATATGGTATCTGTAGCCCCGAGAACGGAAGCTAACCAGTATATGCTAATCCTGTACATGCTGTGCAATGGAGCGGAGCAGTAGGACGGACCAGCGCGTACCCCCGCGAGCTGCAGAAACATGATACTCAAACAGTATACCGTGTTAGTGCAGGTATAGCTGTGCTGGTACTGAGTACCCACGGTATTAGCCCAGTACCAGCCCAGTTATACCTGCGCTATCATGCCACCATCTATGTGTCAATACATTCTGAGAACATTGTTTTCGTCTTCGTTGGGTATATTACCAATGTTTCTTTTTCAAAAGATTGTGCCCATCAAAGACCGATAAGAGTGTGTGAACACAGAACCGAATCATTTAAACCATCAGTGTCACTGCAGCTAAGGAAGGAAGTAATCATCTCCCATGAAAGCAACGAGCAAACAATTAATCAATACACTCAGTGGCTATCTCGATTACCGCAAGTTGCTCAGTTCACATTCAGAAGGTTATGTTGACGTTCTATTTGTTAGGATGATCATACAGGTTTCAGAAAAAGAGCCTATGGTGCTTGTTGTTGGCGATACAGACCGTCTAGATCTTATGTTTCATTAAGCAATATATGTAAGGCACAACACGTAAGTGAGACAGAAGCCAAAGAAAAAAGAAATTGCAAAATATATACACATCAAGAGTGTGAGGATGATTCTTGGGGATGGCATTTGTGAAAACACACTTTCTGCTTTTACTATGCATATCAAATGCCTGCCACTGATGACTGCCACAAAATGTTTCGGGCAGCCCGAGCCATGAGATTTACTGAGTACACACCACCACTCAACTCTGAAGGACACTTTATCGGAACTGACCAGCGCAAAGCCGAGGCAATTCGAGAATGGTTCACGGAACAGTTCACTGACCTCGATGATGACCCTTGTACCCGTTCTCAGGAGACCCCAGGCCATTACTAACACCAATTAAAACAGCGGTGGACGTGCATCTGGACCTGATGGCATGAGCAATGAACTACTCAAATATACAAGTGACATTATTTCAAAATCGACCACGCACCTAATCAATTCAGCTTTTATGCACCACAGTCCCATCGATGCTGTATGCCAAGGCACCCTTATCGCGCTACCCAAACCCAAGAAGCCACCTGCCCCCCCCCCCCCGACATTCTATGGCCCGTTATGCTCCTCAATAGCATACGGAAAATCATATCCACTGTTACTCTATACCGCATCCGAGACACGATCGATGACTTCAACGGATCATGTCAAAGTGGTTTCAAACATGGGCGCAGCTGTGCAGACATTGTATGAGCTCAACGCATGCATGTGTAAGTATGCATGTCCAAACACTTGGATTACCACAAGATTGGCATTGACATGACACGATCCTTCGACACAATTAATCGCTCAAAGGTACTAGATGTACCACGCCAGGCCAGTTGCAATGAAGCTGAGCTATACGACTAGTGAGAATACTACTTGCAGACACCAAGCTGAGAGTACGAGTCAAGTTAGTGAAGTCTGTAGAGTTTGAGGCATCAATCGGCTCCCCACAGGGAGATGATCTATCCCCATGTACCTCTCACGTGCTACCTTGCTGCAGCATTGAAATCAGTGCGAGAAAATTTCACAAGACCGACACCCCACCCATCCCAGCCCCACCCCAAGTATCCATATTGGGTATGCCGCTAGAGATGGAATATGTCGAAGATGTGGGCGTCATAGACGAGGAAAAGAAACCCCTTGACGAACTTCTCCCAACAGCTGTAATCTAAAAATTGAGAATCTCTTTATGAATTAATCCAAAACAGAGTTCATCCACATATAGCTGTCTACAAGGCATGAAACCAAACAAAATGACAACTCAGTTCGTGGCGGCAAACCATGATCCTCGGCTCACTGCTTTGCAGTACCGTCGTTGACATTGCTGCACATTGCGTCATAGGGAACATAGCTTTCCAGTCTTTCTGGAAGCTATGGATTCGTAGATCAAAGATGCTCTTGACAACAGGACTATGTTTATACAATGCAACCTGCGTATCCTTAATGTTGTATAGCTATAACAGCTGGGCAGCTCCAAAGGCAGCTCTAGACTTGATGCCTGCTACCGCAAACACGTACGCACTATCACTGGACACCAATAACCAGACAGTATAATTTCCAATGCACTATGCAACATGTGTAACACATCGCCACTGTTTGTAAAAAAAACCGTCCAGCAAAGATGGTCCACGGATGCCAGAAGACACCCCCGCAAAGAGAGTCTTGGAATTCGCCCTACTGGGAGCCAGCAAACACAAAGCCAGGAGAGGACGTCATTGCATAAATCTGCTAAGCGTTCTACGATGTGACCTCAAGAAAGCAGGACTGGGTACACTCAAATCAAGAATGGCCCTGAGGAAGCTAAGGATTTCGGCTGGGAACAAGACACAGTGGGCAAAAGCGAAGGACTGATGGCAGATGTATGGTGTTTCTCCAACTACAGCCGCAGAATACAGTAATCATACATATGCTAGGCCGCGATGTCCCACCACAGGTTTTTGGATTCGAAAACGTGCAGCATTAAAGCTAATCCATGAGAGTGACTGGTTTTATAAGCGGGCCACTGTATATGATAGTGCCGATTCCTTCAATAGCATCTAATGGACCTTTCCAGTTTTAGCTATGCCCCGCCGACTCTAGCTAAGCTCCACCCACACTTCGTCGTGTTGGGATCAATCGATCACCGAATGCCCTAACAATTAATTTCCTGAAAACTATACAGGTAAGCTGCTGAATATTTTGTAACTAATTTGACTGGGTGTTGTTGCTGCCAATGGCAGCAACAGCGGCCAGTTAAATTAGTTTTAAAATATTGAACATAAAATTTATTAAATAGTAAATACATACAATTCGTACAACAACGCATAGTCCTGTCTTTAAATATGCGTTCGTGACGTACTTATCTACGACATTCATGACGTCATCCATTATGATGTCATTCTACACGTCACGTAGTTGATTATGACGTCATACGAGGGATAAAGTGGAAAGGTCTATTGAAGCAGGGGCTAAAGCTTCTATTTGTTGTTATATAATAAGCTCAAAATGACAGCATGGGACCCTTGAGACATTACAAATTTAATGAGCTGGCTACAGCCGGCAAGAAAGTAATCCCTCTGATGATATTATTACTAAGCTGTACAGTAACTACGATAGCCTTCATACGTAGGCCTACCATCAGGTACAACAGTGGACGATGTTGAAGTTGATTATGGCAATCACTATAATCGTTTGACACTTTTGAACATCGGTTAAGATTCATATATTGAGATTACTTAACACCACATTTTATTGGGAGGGTGTTTTATGTTGTCCAACTACAAGGTCGAAGAAGCAGACTTAAGACGCTAATTTATGATTTATGTTAGAGATGTAAAGCATTTCTCTCTTGTCTTTAATGGACATCTTAGCAATGACCCATCAGAGGGTAGATGCACCCTAGGTTTTTGTTACATGGCGTCTTTAAATGCTGATATAGTTGCTCTCGTTACCTCTATATATGCACTATGCAACCATGGTAGAACGGAGAAAACTATGCATTTTCACGAGAGCAATGGCTAGCTTGGGGTGATTTTTTGCATAACCTTCATTTTGACCGACGCTCAAATCTCACAAAAGGTGAAGAATGTGGGAATGGCAGATGGCCTGACGGACTGACAGAAGAACGAATGGTCGGGCGGGCAGGCGGATGCCTGGCCGGGCCGGAAATAGGTGGGCGGGAACAGACAGAGGAGAGGGAGTTGGAAGAAGGAATGAAGAAAAAAGTAATACTTACGTTTGATTTCATACTATGTGATGAATGGTCAGATATAGCTGGACATTTCAATGATATTCCTGTAATATTCATATCGTTGACGTCTCTTGTTCTCCATAGTCCTGGGCTTTTGGGCCTTATCTTTACTCCAGGTATGGACAGTTCATTCAATAACAATGACCTATTCACGTCTATAAGTAATGGTTGCATTTTAAAACTTGGTTTGGTTCAATTGATAATGCATTTCCATGTCTATAAACGTATAAATAAATATTTCAGCTGACTGTTCTCATCTTAATCGATAGCTTTTTTGTAATGCAAACTGCCTTACACAATACAGTCTATTTTCCAATCTTGCTCAACGCTTGTTGTGCAGAGAACATTTGCGTACTGTCTATCTCACACTCAAGCACCCTGTGTAATTTATGGTGCTCATATTTGGCCTTTGATGGTCATTTAAATAAATATTAAATAAAAAGCTGTCATCCATGATTTCTTTTAATACATCTAGGACTTTGGTTCTCGTCTAAGGAAAATACTTCACACGGAAGACATAGTAAATTGAAAGAACATGGTGTACGTCAGCTATTTATGTTTTATGTAGGCATGGCAGTTTAATATAGTCTCCTAACCCGTGCACCTCTTCCTCGAACAGTTCCAACATAATTTATTAAAAGATGTTAGCAGCATAAATCGTACTGATTTTTAAACAGGTTTGCTAAAATCTACTCCTGTTTTCAACAGCAACAGCAACAGCTTACAACAGTTCAACTTTAAAAGTCATAACACGTGCTGGTATAAACTGGATCTGTGTCAGTAGCCTAACTGCGTCAGTTAACGTAACTGTATCAGTAAGGGTGTAAATATACACCTGTATTTATTTTGTTATCTAGATCTGTGATATTGTATTATTTTCGGAACAAGCGTAGTAAACTTCAGAGATCGTTTACCAGCTGTAACTCGACAAAGGAATGCTCATAAGCCTGAGTGATCTTTCTACAAAGTGTAAAATTCTAAATGGACCGAACATTGCAATTATCGAGCCCTTAACCCTGTAAGCCTTAAATTTGTTCAGGAAAATGAAAATTTTCTCAAAGAAATTGTCAATTTGCAGACCAAGAGAAGAGTATTTTTTTTCAATTTTACCACTGGAATGACTGGCTAGGTTATCGAGCCAGTCATTCCAGTGGTAAATTAAAAAAAAATACTCTTCTCTTGGTCTGCAAATTTACATTGCCCAAGACCACTGTAGAAGCCGTGTTTGGGTGATATGAGGGTTAATGGGCTAATCGTGAACCGTTTCATGTTCAAAGTTGACACTATTGATCACTCGTCTGCATTGCGCAATTCCATTGAAATGTTGGTGTAGTGCATATAAAAGGTTGTAATCGAGCATAATAAGGAGACTAGTCATTAATATTAATCATTAGAGCATGTTTGAACCAGGCCAATTAGTGCACGAAAGTTGTGGAGTAGGCTAACCGTATAGCACGCGCCTATATAGCACATAGGGGATACAGGACTATGTGTATATACGCTATAGGCCTACGTTTCTCACGTGTGTGTACACGTTCATTTGCCCATACGCGGGTGTCTGTACGTGCGCGCGTGCCTGTGTGATCATTGGTTGATATTGCTTGATGTTTGTGTCTCGTTTATGAAATAGAGAGAGCTGCAATTATCAATTATGTAGGCCCTATGTTTTACATTCTTACTAACCATTGTACTGGAGGAATCCCGTTTCTAGCTAAGCTCCACCCACACCTCGACCGTGTTGGGATCGATCGATCCCTGAACTCCAAGTCTATCAATTCCCATAAAACTATACAGGTAAGCTGTTGAATATTCTGAAATTATTTTAACTGGTTGATGTTGCTGCCTATCCAGCCAAATTAGTTTTAAATTATTCAACAGACTGCTTAATAAGTAGTAAAGACATACATTTCGTACAATAACGCTTAGTCCGTCATCAATTAAACGTCATTCATAACGTAATTGATTTTGGTGTCATACTACACGTCGCGTAGTTGAGTATGACGTCATGTGATTGATGGATACACTGGAATCAAAGATGATCTATGTCATGCTTCATTGAGTGACAAAGTCGAAAGTCAATTTTTAGGCTCTGCTGGAATAGGAATATTGAATCCGAATGATATTCATCTTATCAACACAGAACAGCTTAAAGGTTCATATTGGAAAGACGGTTTGTACACAGGTCACATTGATATTTTAAGAGACTTATTTTATGATAAAACGTGTGTGTTTGGAATAAGAAATGCAGCCAAAAAACGCGTGGGCCAGATGTAAGGAAATGGAGAAACTCGCTAACTAGAAATAAAGAGAACACAGAAACTACACACAGGAGCAACTAGAACGTGTAGTTGGTGTTGAGCCACCACAAATCCCCCACTCTCACCATCTTTTACCTCTTTACCCCACCCATGCCACCCACCCACCAGCTCATAAATAAGTTAACATGTTTATAGAGCAAAAATAGAAAGATGTCAAAAAATATTCTAAGTTGTGGTGTATAGTGCAATGTTACTATGATGGTCACAGCGTGGAATGAGTAACACCAGATACAATTAGTTTGGATTCAAAGGCCGAGTCCGGATAGGATGGATAGGATCAAATTCCATATCATTGGATATGAGTATCTTGGAAAATACTGATCCGATTTGGCTCACATTTTAAGACAAGAAGGTTAATTGTGACAATACACTTGGATCCCCACAGTCTGTCGTGATCCGACGAAAATATCAGAATATCTGATGGTTGTTGTTGTTTGTTGTTGTTTTTGTTGTTGTTGTTGTAGTAGTAGTAGTAGTAGTAGTTGTTGTTGTTGCTGCTGTTGTTGTTGTTGTTGTTGTTGCTGCTTCTGCTGCTGGGTTAGTTGGTTGGTTGGTTGGTTGGTTGGTTGGTTTGTTGTTGTTGTTGTTGTTGTTGTTGTTGTTGTTGTTGCTGTTGATGTTGTTGTTGTTGTTGTTATTATTATTATTATTATTATTATTATTATTATTATTATTATTGTTATTATTATTATTATTATTATTATTATTATTATTATTATTATTATTATTATTATAATTATTATTATTATTATTATTATTATTATTATTATTATTATTATTATTATTATTATTATAGTCAAACGGCGGGCCTGTACATTCAAAATCACGTCAACAAATGTATACTGTCCGACCAACATCCGTGCCAACCTTTGATGAACCATGGAACCGACCAAAACCAGAGCACATCTTAAAAAGTCAAAGTGAGGGAGCGATAGGAGAAAATATGGAACGATTTGGATATGGTTTGTCCACCAGCTTGGAGAAGTAAGTTATAAATTTTTAAAGGTATTCCGTATACATCTTTCAACATAGGATAGCCTTAATACAATGTACAGACTGACCATTCATGTTCTTGTATTAATGTCAACAGTGTTTAGATAGTATATTCTTGAAAGTATGACGCTAACATAACTTTTATTTGCCACCCACAACTAGTATAAACGTACATGCCTGCCTGCCTGCCTGCCTGTCTGCCTGCGCGCCTATCTAGTGGCCACCGCCCGCCTGCCCGTCAAATATTTTACATTTCTGACAAAGCTGCCTACGTCACAGCTATAGCGTCTTGTCAACAAAGTTTGTCGCCTAGTGAATGGAATTTTGAGCCACTGGGCGACAAGGCATTTTCAACTGTTACTTATGAGTACATACATATTTGAGCTTTTATTACTCATGAAGTATTGTTGTATAATAATATAGAGTTAACGAGTTACCACTCTCACACACTCCAATCATCAATGTCGCCCAGTAAAATTTGATTAAAAAATGCACTGGGGCGTAACCCGTAATTCCCTCCGTGGTATAGATAACAAAAATGTTAGTCTTGTGATGAGAGATCTAAATTCCTCTTCATGTTCTGGAATGATAATGGTTTATGCCTTATGGAGATAGTGTTTTTGTGCCAGTAGAAAAGAACAACTTTGTTGACATAATACATCACATGAACTGTTTAATTGTAGTTTCAGGTGAGCAAGAACAGTCGTCGTCGTCGTCGTCGTCGTCGTCGTCGTCGTCGTCGTCGTCGTCGTCGTGTTTTTGCGCTGGAATTTTTGGTTTAACCCTTTAACACTTTAATCTTTTTTCCCCAAAAAAGTAATTTTCTCATAGAAAATGTCAAATTTGCAGATCAAAAGATTATTTTTGAAAATTTATCACTGAAATGACTGGCTCGCTTATCGAGCCAGTCATTCTAGTGGTACATTCTCAAAATAGTTTTCTCTTGGCCTGCAAATGGACATTTCTCAAGATCACTGCAGAAGCCGTTTTTGGCTGATATGAAGGTTAAAGGGTTAATCATGAGCAAGTGTGAGGAATCCAGAACACCCCTTTAAATTGTGTTAACATTTGAGTCTTATCGCATTAACAGTTTCTGAGAAACAACATCAGACAGGCAGACAAATAAACCAACACGTACACGAACGTGCGAATGAAGGAGTGGATGGACAAATGAATGGATGAAAAGATAGGCGGATGGTGCGTTAGTGGGAGGATGTATGGATGGATGGGTGGGTGGGTGGGTGGGTGGGTGGATGAATGTACGGGTGGGTGGCTGTTTAGGTGGATGGATGGATGGATGGATGGATGGATGGGTAGGTGGGTGGGTGGATGGGTGGGCGGGTAGGTAGGCGGGCGGGCGGATGGATGGATGACGAATCGAGCAGATAGAAATAGCATACCCTCTTTTCCTTACGAGGTAGGGGAAGGTTAATTAATTTGAAAGAGGGGGTAATATATTCATCCATCTTTATTAAATAAAGTGAGATGAACACATTACCCCATCTATCAAATTAATTATTAAATAGTAGGCGAAACAAAGAGAACGGTTAAATATAATTAGCACATATTAGACCAATCAGTCTGTAAAGTTGGCTTAGTCAAATTGTTCCATATAATTTTTGCCCCTCCATCTCGTGCCACTATTATTGTCTGTAATTTCCACGGATAACTTATGGGAAACTATTTCACATGTCATTATCAATTATCTTTGGATTGCTCTCCAGTCAGTGACTTGTAATCATGCATCAATTTTTATTTGACTTTCGTATTTTGGATTAATTGTTAAGTTATATATATATTTAATATTTTCAGACCACCACGCATGTTTACCCGCTATGATATAGTACCAACAGGCCTCTACCGAGAACGCCTTCCTGTCAACAAAGACTTCACACATACATATGGTTTCTTCATTGTACGTAGATTCTTAGAAATAATGCATTATAAACGACAATTTAGATACACCTCACCCCTCCCCCCTTTTCCAATACAATGTGATACATAATAATGATTGATTTATTTGACAATAAGCCACATGCCCTTGAGTGTATATTTATACGGTATACGTATTGACAATTAAATTAGTATGCTATATAATTATCTCGATACCTAATCTTATAACTAATACAATGAAATTCTCTTTAGCGTTATATTCACAAGCCCTTCAACAGCATAATAACTTTTGTAAAGGCGGGCTTACGCAGTTTAAACATGGCTTGGGCATATTATTTATACAGTTTTCACCAATATATAACATATATAATGTTAATATGATTGATAATATCATCGCCGCCATCTTTTCTTATATAATCCGTAATGTTACCGCGTCATGCCTGGTGACGCTACCTTTTATGCAATGCCTCTAATAGCTGGAGATTCAAGTGCGGACAGTATAAACAGAAGTGTGGAGATAGAAACAGTTCGCTATGAAGAAGATGAAAACTACTTAATTAAGTACAACATATACTTAGTAACTGTAAAAATGAAGAATTCTAATTCAATAACCAAATCGATTTCTACATTTGAGCAACTCTATGGTGAACCAACTAATAAGGTGGACAATGTATTAATATTACGTGTTAAGCGTCTTGTTTCTGAAAATGTCGAGTGTAATGTAACAGTTACAGTCTACCCAACCACATCCGTCATACATGTACAAGGAGAGAATTGTCGCTACTGGATTGCAACAGATCTTTTGCATTTGTCGCGCATGATATTTGATGTAATAAATTCGATACGCGTGATGATGACCATGGTGACAAAAGTAATAATGATACTAATGACACCCGTATTGCAGATCCCGCTCAAAATCAAAATGAACAATTCGACATTTTAAATGAAAACTGTTCTGGTCTGACCTTGCGCGAAGATAAACTGTGTTTTTCACCGGAAACTACTACGTTTCCTAAGCAGCTCTTCAGTCCAGAATATGCCAGCACACCTGCTGCGCGTAATCAACGAAGATCTAGCCTTAACCAGCTCACGCAGCAAGATGTATTCAATTATAGCCAACCCAGTCAGCAAGACCTATTTAAGCAAATCTTTATGCTTAATGAACTGCTTCTGAGCAAGGAAGCCATAATCAAGGAGCTCCATGAAGAAAATAAGCGGCTTGCCAGTGACTTACAATCTAAATGTATTAAAGAGACAAAAACAATGACAGAAGTCGGGGTTATGACTGAGATGGCCGTTGCTGATATTGTTTTGCAATGTACGCCCCAACAGGCTGCCACGGAAGCTACCGTGAATGGAACTCTTGATGAATCTAAAGTTAATAATAAACCTTCATCATCATATCCAGGATCTATCGCGTACCAACCTATGCCAGCGTCAAGGCTTCCTAAACCACAGATTTCCAAACAAATAAGCTACGTGCGAGTGGTTAATGGACTTGCACCAGATCAGTTACATGAACGTATCCCGCAGGTAAATGAGAACTCTACTACAACACGGGTCCCGCTAGTAAGCAAAACACTTCCTAAAAAGACATTGATAATTGGGAGTTCTATAATAAAAGGCGTGAACACCAATGGCCTTCAAGATTCGGTCGAGGTTATGTACCTCAGAGGAGCGAAGATAGAGGTTATTCACTCCAAACTACTTAGTTCCAACTTACATACGTACAAAGACATAATTATTATGGCTGGTACAAATAATTCTGATGGATCATTAGCTGATGCCCTTATATCCATGGACAATTTAATTATGGATCTACAACCGCTAGTACCAGAATGCAAAATACGCATATGCGAGCTATGTCCCCGTGGTGATGCAAAGTATCGACAGGACTTCATCCGCTCATTCAACAAGCATCTTGAGGTGAGAGTTTTCTAAACTTCTCAATCATCAGGTTCGCAGATTACTTTTATTCATCATATAGGCCTGGTTCCATAGACAACGCGTTATATCACGCAGCTAAGCTGCACATAAACAGTCGTGGATCATCAGTTCTTGTTAAGTGTCTGAATGACTATGTTCCAATCGTCAGGTCGCCGCCGTGTAAATTTTGCGGGGAACCCAACCACAGGTATACCAAGTGTCAGCATGGTCAGCCTGTCCGTTGGTGGAGTTGTATGGGATCCGGTCACAAATTAAACTCGTGTCCAGTATATTAGGAACGTGGCCAAGAAGTAGAGCCAAACAAACATTCTAAATACAATATAAGCAAAACTAAGTGTCTGAACCGTTTGGATGCAGTTACTAACGGGACTATGATTAATGACATTGATATAAATGTAAAACTGTCTGGTTTTCCCGCGGTAAGCTCCTCGAGTAGACGTGATGTCAATTCAGTATGTATGGTATGTAGTGATGAGTCCAAGCATTGTATTGAGTATCATAATTATTCTAATCTGTTGCTCAGTAATATATATCAACTACTCAGTAACAATACGAGTAATAGTGGTATCTTGCCAAAATGCGGCATACGCGCTAATAATACACTAAATGATGAAGACAACGACGATGATGACGATCATGACAACTATGACGATGATGACGAGCATGACAATGATGACGATCATGACAATGATGACGATCACGATAATGATGATGATCATGACAATAGTGACAATCATGGCAATGATGACGATCTTGCCAATGGTGATGATGATGATGATGGCGTAATTGGCGGTGCTGCTGCTGCTGCTGCTGCTGATGATGATGATGATGATGATGATGGTGATGATGTTAGTGGCGGTGGTGATGATAGTGTTGGTGTTGGTGATAGTAGTAGTGGTGGTGGTGGTGGTGGCGGCGACGGTTGTTATGGTGGTGGTGGTGGCGGGGCCGGTGGTCGTACTATTATTAATAATAATAATAATAATAATAATAATAATAATAATAATAATAATAATAATAATAATAATAATAAATCCATTGATCTGCCGTCTTTCAATATTAATTCTAAAGGAATTAGGATTTGTCATTTAAATGTACAGCACCTGGTGCCTAAGATTGACTAGTTAAAACTGATTATGGAGAAGTGTGATAGAGAACTTGAGGTTTTCTGTACCACTGAAACATTGCTCTCACCAACAATCCCAAATAACTCCATTGAAATTGAAGGCTATGTTAATGAAAGAAAGGACAGGAAAGAACGGGACGGTGGTGGAATTGTACTATATATAGCTGATAACTATTCATGTGTGAGGAAACAAAGTTTTGAAACCGATGATCTGGAAACTCTATGGATTGAAATTAGACCCTTTAAGACCAAGCCTTTCCTATTTGGCTGTGTCTATAGACCCGCTGATTCACCCGCTATCTGGATTGATGAATTTGAAGCTATGTTAGAAAAGGTATATTCCGAAAACTCAGATATTATACTTGTAGGAGATTTTAATTTCGACCTTATTAAAGCAGATAATCATAAATGGCAGTCTTTAATTGAACTTTTTCATTTAGAGAAACTTATACGTAATCCAACCAGAGTTACTGAGAAAACATCTAAACTGATTGACCATGTGTATGTCACAGATAAAGACAACATTCAATCGTCACATGTCGGCTCTGTGGCACTAAGTGACCATTATCCAATATTCGCTGCACGCAAATGTAAACCATTCAAAACTCAAAATTCGCACCAACTTATTAAATACAGGAGCATCAAAAGCTTTAATGAAGCTAAGTTTTTAGTGACCTGTCTGTATGTGATTGGCGTTCTATAGGTTATTTAGGTAGTCGTGATCAAGCGCTTGATCAATGGTATGCAAAATTCATCAACATTATAAATAAACACGCTCCTGCCATTGAACGCAGAGTTAAACGTGTATGTCAACCGGGATGGACGAACAGAGAAAATTTAAAAACAATGAAAGAAAGGGATTATCATAAAAACGTAGGAAACATGTTGAATTTTAAAATGTTAAAAGCAAAGAGTTACGTATTTGATTAAAGCATCTAAACGAGATTATTTTGCAAATAAATTAGAAGCAGGCAAAAATAATCCGGCTAATATATGGAAAATTCTAAAAGACATAAATCCCAAGGCAAACAAATTACCTTCAATAATCTATGATGATAATGGAAGTGAAATTCAAAACCCACAATTGCAATCTGAACATTGTAATATATAATTCGGTACAATCGCGTCAAAACTGACACACTCCATGATAAAACAAAGGCCAATGGCATTTGATAAGCTATCAGATCATGTTTTAATAAAGTTCCAGAAAATATAGAGTTTCTAATTCCATATATAGCCGTTGAATATGCGTACAGAGAACCTAGCAACTTAAAAACAAATAAGTCATCTGGTTACGATGAATTGAACGCACACTTCCTCAAAGCTGCAGCATCAATAATTGCACCCTCAATTACACTTATTATAAACAAAAGCATAGCTACGGGAAAATTCCCCAAAATGTGGAAATGTGCAAAGTTAAAGCCTCTACATAAATCTGATTAAAAAACCAATGTTAGCAATTAATGGCCTATCTCTATATTACCCGTTATCTCTAAGGTTATTGAACGACACATACATGATCATATTTATAAATTTATAACCAAGTATAATTTATTAGTGGAGTCGCAATCAGGCTTCAAACCTAACCATTCATGTGAAACTGCTTTGTTAAATCTAGCAGAAAGAAAGCGCTTTTCGATAGATAATGGCGACCTTATTGGTTCTATTATGATTGACTTTAAAAAGGACTTTGATCTTGTCAATCATGACATCCTAGTACAAAAATTAAGTATTTACAAATTCAGCTATAATACATTAAAGTGGTTTTCTTCATATTTAAATGGCAGACAATAATACGTTTCAATTTCTGGAAAGAATTCTTACCCACTGCCCATCGATATAGGAGTACCACAAGGCTTAGTTTTATGGCCACTTCTGTTCATTTTATATGTTAATGAGTTACCCATGTGTGTCAACAATCTTATGGATATGTATGCTGATGATACAACTATGCATGCTACTAGCTCAAATGTCGCTGAAACTCAAGAAAATCTAATTAACGGTATGATGTCGGTAGAAGAATGGTGTGTAAATAATAAAATGTTGTTAAATACGGACAAAACTAAGTTTATGATGTTAGGAACTAAGCATAAATTGAAACAAGTAAACAATAATGTTATAATCCCTACAAATCGTGGAAGCTTAAATGTTGTGGAATCTGACAAACTTTTAGGAGTATACATAGACAATACGCTTGCATGGAAAGAACATATAGGCAAACTTTGTAAAAAGATTTCGTCCTTGATTTATATTCTACGGAAAAATAAACATTGTCTTAGCATTGAGCAACGAAATCTTTTCTATAAGTCGTATATCCTTTCACACATTGATTATTGTAGTCTTGTATTTTTCCCGTCTTCACCTACATTATTGGATAGCTTAGAAAAACTACAAAAACGGGCTGCTATGGTGATATTAGACATGCCTTGCAGGACACCATCTGCACAACTATATGAAACATTAAACTGGACAAACTTAACTAAAAGAATGCAAATTAAAATGGGTATTATGACATATAAATCTGGAAATGGTCTGGCCCCTGGTTACATGAAAGACATGTTTGCTTCCGTTGGGGTGGCGCACACTAGAAATTTACGTTCCAAAACGTTCCAATCACCTACAACTTCCGAGGATGAAAACGGAATATGGCAGAAAAAGCTTCAAACACACTGCAGCCCAACTGTGGAATTCTCTGCCTGAAACGATTACTCAGGCTTCTACTCTGCTGACATTCAAATTAAATATACATGAGTATATTACTAAATTATAGTGATATATGGGCAATGTGATTTCACCTTTTTACTTGTGTTCTAATATTGCATATTTTGTATATTTCTAAATAGCTATATATGTGTGCATGTGTGAATGAATGTGTACGACCTTGCGCGTATGTATGTGTGTACGGTGATTCGAACATCGACATTTGACGAGGTAATTATTCTGCAATACTGTTTTAGTAATATCTATCGAAAATGAACAAACATGTTAATAATCAATTTAACAGTCATTTTACTTGTGTTATAATATTGTAAATTTTGGATATTTGTAAATAGTTATATATATATATATATATATATATATATATATATATATATATATATATATATATATATATGCGTGCGTGCGTGCGTGCGTGCGTGCGTGCATGTGAATGACCGTGTACGACCTTGCATGTATGTATGTATTTATGTATGTGTGTGTGTGCGCGCGCGTGCGTGCGTGCGTGCGTGCGTGCGTGCGTGCGTGCGTGTGAATGACCGTGTACGACCTTGCACGTATGCATGTATTTTTATTTTATTGACGCACTGGCAACATGCGGCTTCAATTTCCATGTGCTAACTTAGCCGACAATGATGCACCCATTAGTTTAATTTGTTGACGCGTGCGTGCGTGCGTGCGTGCGTGCGTGCGTGTGAATGACCGTGTACGACCTTGCACGTATGCATGTATGTATGTATTTATGTATGTGTGTGTGTGTGTGTGTGTGTGTGTGTGTGTGTGTGTGTGTGTGTGTGTGTGTGTGTGTGTGTGTGTGTGTGCGCGCGCGCGCGCGGGCGGGCGGGCGGGCGTGTGTGTGATTCCATACAACACAATTCGTAGATCTAAGCATGCTAAAGTTTTCTAGGCATTTCTACCATATATAGAAACAATGGCCGTGTTTGGATTGGGCATGTTATTACATGTCCTTGAAGGAGCTATTTCACGTCGAAAGAAACCCCGGTGGTTCTTATGAGCATTCTTAGAAAACAATCACTACGCACGCGCGTATATACAATAAGGGAGGTAAATCCGGAATAAAAGTTGCATAATATACGATCTCGATCTGAACTCCCTGATTATCGATTTCCAGAAAGCTATGCAGATGCTGTTGGGTATCTTGAGGCTAATTTGACCGGGCGCTGTTGCTGCCTGTGGCAACGGCGTCAGGCATGGTTAGTTTCGAGATATTCAACAAAATGTTTATTGAATGGTAGAGACATACAATGGACCTTTCCGGTTTTAGCTATGTCCCGCCCATCTCTAGCTAAGCTCCACCCACACCTCGCTCGTGTTGGGATCGATCGATCTCTGAACACCCTGACTATCAATTTCCAAAGAATACAAGCTGTTGAATATTTCGAAACTAACCTGACTGGGCGCCATTGCTGCCTAAGGCGCGCCCAGTCAAACCAGCCCCAAAACACCCAACATCATGCTTGTTAAATAGCAAAGAATTACAAAGCCACTGTGCGGACTCTGAGATTTGATGAGGGTCTATATGGAACCAGTTATGACGTAATGATTGAGACGTCATCATACACGCGCTGAGCTGATTATGACGTCATATGAGGTCAGATGATGGATGTATACTTTGGAAAGGTGAATGTACAAATTTGACAGTTTCCGATGACTGTTTCATAAAATGTAAGATTTTTACCAAATTGCGCCTACTACCGAGCACCATTATGTATATAATTTAGCGAGACTACGCTGTCTTGCTGAGGAAGCACTCATTCCACAAGTTCATCCCGCTTCAAAAATGCGTTGTAAATAAATGCTGCGAGTCCCTTCAGAACCTGATCATTTGTGGAATTTAATAATTCGGTCAATTTATAAACACTTGGGTGTTTCCAATAGTAGGATTTTATACTTTTCTTTCGGTATTCTTGATGTAGTGGGCAAACTAAAATAAAATGGCACTCGTCTTCCAGATCGTCGCATGAGAAGCATATTCTCTCAATCAACGGTGTTGCTAAAGGCTTATGCCATCGACCCGTTTCTATGTTTAACTTATGCGAACCCGTTCGAAGCGGGCACAACGTACGCATGGCTGTGTTTGGCAATTCTAACTTTGTCTAAATAATGTTTATATGATAAATCCGGCGAAATATGTTTATATAACCTACATTTACTGCTATTTTCTAATTGGCCCTTCCATTCCTGGGTGAAATTATCCATAGCCCTTTGCTTGTACAGAAAAAAAAAATGTCCCCTATCGAGATTCTCGCCTTGCGTTTCCCATGCATAATTAAATCCGCGGGTACATAATAAATCTCGAAGTTTTCTGACCCAATTATTACAGTAATTATCATTAAACCAGTCATTATACATTGCTTTATACAGACATTTTACTAATTTGTGATCATCAGATTCTAGAATCTTGAACCAATATTTTTAAATTCTTACTTCTCTCAACAGGTACTGAGGCACCCTCCCCAACTCCCCATAAATAATACAATTTGGGGTACTTTGCTTAACATTTAAAATATGTTTACAAAACCTAAGATGACACTTTTCGACTTAGTAACCTCGGTGGAACCCCCATACCTCACTACCACAAGATAATATTGGTGTCGCCAGTTTGTCAAACAGTTTACAGTAATAATCTGACTTTAGCCATACAAATCTGCCCCATGATTGTTGTAGTGAAAATACAGCCTTTTGCCCTAGATCCTCTAAAGTTCGCTGAGCCTCCATAAAGGAGCCTGTGGTACTAAATAAAATTCCTAAATGTTTTAAATGTTTCACTATTTCTAATTCAGACCCGTTAGGGTACCACTTATACTCATCTCCAAGTCTACCTCTGTGCCTGATGCCATGACCTTTGTCATTATTCACGGTTAAACACTATCGCTTGCAATAATCTGCTAGAATATCTAACTCTCTCTGCAAACTGCGCCTACTTTCTGCCATTAATATTATATCGTCGGCATATTGTGTTAAAAATAATTTTAACATATATATTTCCACCCCGTCCCCTCCCTTTCTATACAGCTCATCTTCAAGATCGTTTACATGCATGGCAAAAAGGAACTGCGACAAACGTTCCCCTTGTCTTACTCCGGTGCGGCATGCAAAGCATTGCGATAAAGTAGAATTTACTCTAACTCGAGTTTTTACGTCATTGTACATTGACATAATAAGATTTATCATGTTTCCCTTAATACCTATTTTTAACAATTTATACCCTAAACAGTCATGCACCACGTAGTCAAAAGCCTTTGTATAATCGACAAAGACACAGTACAACTTCCTCCCTTTATTTAGCAAGTGAGAAAATACACCACTTAGGACATATATATTATCTGCGGTACCCATACCGGTCCTGAAACCTGCCTGCGCTTCTACGTATTTACCGTTTAATTCCGCCCATGAACTTAACCTATTGTTCAAAATTTTTGTAAATAATTTACCTAGTGTACTAACAGCGTTATCCCTCTGTAGTTATTAACATCCATGGTATTTCCCTTTTTTGTGCAGAGGGACTAAAATGCCTTCCGACCATATTTTGGGAAAACATCCGCTACTAAAAATACTGTTGAACAGTAAATTTATAAAAGGCAAAGGTTCGTTTATAACATTTTTGAAAAATTCGTTTATCAGCATGTCAGCTCCGGCGCTCTTACAATTGTTTAATTGACGTACTGCCTTTCTAATCTCGGTATCGGTTATCGTCGTATTTAACTCGTCAACGGTACTAATGTTGTTCGGCCTTAGTTCTTCCTGCACGTACTTAATTATATCAGGCTCAGCTTGGTAGAAATCGCCAGTAGGAGTATTTACCTGTTTGAAAAGTCGACGAAATCATCGAGATCTATGTTTATTTTACTAATCTTCTTACCGGATTTCAAAATTCCAGATTGTTTTATATTGTTCACCTTAACAGACCGCTTAAACTCGGTTCTTGATTTTATCATGTTAATCCGTGACATTTCAAACTTTTCTTCCCGGTACCTATTAAGTGCGTGAAAAAAATGCGTTCGCTTTTCCTCACATTCTATCGAATACTTGAAAACTGACCTTTTTCTATTACTAAATGTGTTATCGCGATATTTATTAAATAGGAATTGTTTATCGGCTGTCGTTTTTATTGCTTTGGTGAATTTATCAACAGCCTCTGCAATGGTAATTTCGCTTAGAATGAGTGGGTCAATTAAAATCGTGGTCATATCTATGAGTAAATTGTGTACGCACTCGGCTGACAAATTCCTATTGTAGATACGCTCCCAAATTCATCGAGTGTCCTTATGATATGGATTTTTGGAAAATGGTCAATGAGAATGATTAAAGTTCACGTTCTTGAAACCATATATATGCGATATTATCTTGATATAGGTTGGCTTTGGTGACACAATATTTCACATCTTTTCAACTATTGAGGCGTTACAATAGTCCTTAGTTGTCGAAGGTAGGTCATTCTTATGAACGATTCGATAAATAATGCGACGACGACGACGACGACAATGACGATGCCGACGGCGGCGGCGACATCGCCGATGACGACGTAACAATTTATCATACAATTTTGGATATCATACATAACGCAAATTTTGCTATTACAGTATATTTTATTTTTAATCATTCAATTTTAAATACACATTTCTATCTTCAGAATTCCAACCCTGCTTTCCGGAGTTGCTTTATCATACATCCTGAGTGGGTATCAGAGTCCAGTGGTGTACCGAGAAAACCCACGCGTACTACCAAAAGCACGTGCTTCCAAAATGGACCAATGAGAAAGGCTTAATGATGATTTATACTGTTTTCTTTATTATTATGTTACCTATTAATAATTTATTTGTTTGTAAATTTAAGAATAAAAGCAGATGTTATTTAAAAGACTTGTATTTCTACTTAAGGATGTATGCACATTACATTCGAGGTGGTATCGTACTGGAGAACCAGTATAAGATGTCACATTCGGAGGTAGTAATCAACCTATGTCAATCTAATTCACTATTTTGTCAAATAGTCATACTAATTCACCTTTCCAGTTTATCTATCGATCACCTGACGTCATATGACATCATAATTAACTAAGTGACGTGTATGATGACGTCATATTACGACACGTTGCACGAAGTTATGTCTTTATTATTCAATGATAGGCAGCAACAGCACCCAGTCAAATTAGTTTTAATATATTCAACAGCTTACATGTATTGTTTTCTGGAAATCGATCGCCAGGGAGTTCAGGGATCGATCGATCCCAACATGGGCGTGGTGTAGGTGGATTTTTGGTTGAGATGGGCGGGGCATAACTGAAAGTGGAAAGGTACATTGCACAAATGACTGCGTGATCGATGAGCATTTGGACGAGTGTGAAAGTGTCACTTAAAGTTATCATATGACGTTAAGTCCAACCAAATTTCATAGCTCTGGCGCTACCACCTAACAGCTTCTCTACACTATCTTAAATGAAGGGAAAAGGGAAATAACAAATGATGTTTACTGGTTATTTCATACAGTATTAAATAAACTACCAACGGTAAAAAATTGAAATGAATCGGGATTATTTGTGCAAAAGAATTTCCAAAATCTGGGAGTCCTTAACTTGGAACCAATTAGTGACGTAGCTGGTGCTTCGCACCCCACCGTGTGCCAACTGTGTGCGCAGGTATATCGCATACTCGAATATAACAAAAGCAAACGTGAATATAGTTTCGTAGGTGGTATGCATATTATTCTTTATAGGCGCCGATGGAGAGCGATTAACTCGCTACTGTTAATTCACTATTGATCCTTTTGAAAACGTTATATTTGAAAGCGACTGTTTCTGGTGGAAGCAACGAGTTTCTGCCAAATTGATTTCAAAATACACTGCTGGTTTCCAAGGTCGCAACATGATGCCTACTGAATATTTCGAAATTCGTGTAACTGAATGTAGATCCTGTCTATGGAAACAACGGCTTTCAGCCAACTTGTTTTAAGATTAGACAGTATTTTACCTGCAGGAAGTAGTTGTTAATTAGCTTAACGCGAATATAACTGAGTTTATATGGCCGTCTGTAGTGGGTATTATTTATTCACGTGGCATAAACCAGAGCGCATACCACTGCGTCACTAATTGGTTCCCGCCAGAGTGACATAAATGGTATTTATTCCTGTTTCTTACTGGTGTCCATAGGTTGCTTATTATCTAAATCTATCATCTTAGTTCCCTGGTCCCTTCCTTTAACGAGTTTTGACGTCAAATCGCCTTCAATGTTTTATACTGCTTTTGATGGGGCTGTCAAGCTGCATAATAATAGTGTTTCCATCTTGCCACCTACGGTATTAAACTTAACTCAGCTACTTGTTTATTGTCTCCGATATTATTCACATGAAAAATTAGGCTTTGCAGTATTTGCAATAAATGATATCGGAAACAATAAGTATCTGCATTGAGTCATCTAGGTATCAAGATGCATACATTATTAGGTAGCTTGACATTGCCGTCTAAACCAGCAGAAAAGAATTATGGAGAAATAATCCAAATCCTAGAAACACATTTGTCAGTCAACCTGTGTTATCGCTGAATGTTGTATGCTCCATGAGTGTGGACAGAGAGAAAAAGACTCTGTTAATATTCGTGTAGCGGAATTAAGGAATCATTCACAACCTTGTGAATTTTGTGACAAACTTTGTTGTGTTATTCGTGTGTGGTTTACATTCAGAAGACATTCGGAGACGTTTGAATTTTGAGTATAACTTAGAGTTAGCCAGAAATAGTGCAACAGCTGTACCTATGGCAATGGCGGCTAAAGATACATTTACGTTGAGGGGCACTGGCGACCAACAATAATTGCATAAACTACCCTAATAACGCAGGCTACTGGGCTGCTCCTGGACCAATACTGGACCCCGTATTGATCCAGCATTGCCCCAATATCAGCCCAGCAACCTACGTTATCAGAGTATGTTTACCCAGTAAGATAGTACTGATGGTGTTCTGCTGAAACAGATAGAAGTAGTGACTGGTATAGATGTACTGGTCCATACTCGTCCACGTTATGTAGGTTTGAGGATGCGATCTGAAGGTATTGTCAGACAAAGGTGCATGTGGAATGGAAATGTCACAGCAAAGGTAAACAGCATGGGTGCAAACAAGACAATACCCAAAGAAATCACAGTGATAAGATGCAGTGGTGAATGGTTGTTTCCAAATTGCCTGTTCCGGTAAAATGTAGTGGAACAAAGTTTTAAAACCTGAACTTGTGCCATTAATTTGACAGAGCATGCACTGTTTTGTCATTAATGGCTTCAGAAAATAAGACTGGACTGGCAGAAAATTATTTCTTTGAACTCGACTAATTCTGATCAATCCACATATACTAGATTTCAAACTGGAGAGGTTGAAGATATCAGGTATTCTCACCAAAAAACGAACGTGAATAGAGGATTTCAATATGTCGATCAAGTATATGACGTCATATTCAATTACGTCACGTGCAGGTTGACATCACAATCAAATAATTTATGAATGTCGTAGCTACCTCTGTCAATATTCAATAGTCTGTCAGTTGTACGAATTGTGGGCCTATGTTTTTCTATTTAATAAACATTCTGCTGAATATTTTGAAACTTATTTGACCAGGCCATATTTGCTGCCATATGTAGCACACAATCAAATAAGTTTCAAAATAATCAACAGCCCATCTGTATAGTTACCTTGAAAATGGGATTCTGGGAAGACAGGGCTGACAGTATATAAATCGATCCCAACATGCTCGACACATGAGGCGACAATTGTCCGTGGTGCTAGTTCAAATCCTGGTGGACTGTGGCTGACGAGCATATGGTGGAAACATGAGAAATCTCCTCCACCCCTCGATGTCTCTCTCCACCCAGGAGTATAAATGGGCACCAGTGTAAAAGTGGTGAAGTTACCAATGACAGACTGAAACAAAAACCAGCCAAACTAGATATGGCGTGAATGGGACCTGGAATCATGGGCTCCATAGACACCAGTCAAACCAATAACTCAACACATGGCCGGAGCTTAGCTAGAATTGGAAGTGAATAGCGAAAACTGGATTAATCCATTGCCTGAATTTGGCCACATACAGTATTCCAATTGTAAAGCTAACCTTAGCTTGAGAAGCTGCAACGACTGATCGAAACCATTTCATTTTCACAGGAGATGTGGCATGGATCCCATCGTATATATGTGAAAATGATTCAAAATTACCATCTTTCTCTTTCATTTGAAATTAAAACCTTTTGGATATTTGTGAATAATCGCTCGATGTCACGACACAGTTGATGTCTCAGATCAAACAAATTGTATATTAGAGACATTTTCAGTGATAAGAAACTGAATTACTCGAGCTAAGTAGGCTAACCATTGAACCTTTCTTTCCTTTCAGTTTCTTGGATTTGAAAATGAAGCTGATTATATAACTTAGCTTCATCACTTACCATCCCCATATACATGGAGCAGTATGTCAATTTAACATTTCCTGTTCTGCTTTTTTCCAGCTGTGTTATTGCAGAATAATTCTTCAGTTTCCATTTAAAAAGTCTCTAATTCTCTGATATATTTTAATGAAAACTTAATATCTTTTCTTGACGAATTCCATTAACTTGGGTTGTCATCTTAACAAAATATGAAAGTTGCATTTGATAGAATGTTAATGAATCTGTACAGTAACAAGTTTTATAATTTATTTTCAGTTGTCAGGATCGCATAAATATTTGTACTACAATACTTACAATTCTGAGTTATTCAGTTCCTCTAGCTTAATGGCAAGTGATTTAAAACATAGCACCGATTGACATGTACTGTCTGAGAAGTTTCACAGTTATTCGTATGAGTCACATATATTGGCAACACGAACAGAGATGTGATTGGTATAATACCAAAATTTAGTCATTATATAATATTCATCATTGTGACAGGCAGGCCGCTCGGGTGGCGGCAGCACAGCTGGTGCCTCTGATAACCGGCAGCGTTATATCTTTAACAGACCTGTTCATTGTTGGGGTTGTTGACTGCTCTTCTAGAGACATTTTATATGGGCTCGAACACCTCTCAGAAACGCCGTTTCACCTTCTCCATGGCTTGTGATATCATTTACATGACACTGCCTTGCCTAAACGGCACTATGTCAGAGTCCCAGTCAGACTGGGTGGGTGGGGAATGGTGATACAATCACTCTATCTTGTGAATAACGATGTGGTGATGCGGACAGAAAGTGTGGGGGGGGGGGATACGGAATTTCCAGATATCGAAAGCTGAGGGTGATAATTTTCACTTGGACTACTTCTATTTCATACTAGCAAAGCGTTAGCATGTAGTAGACAGCCACAATGGTAGACGTCTTTAGCCCATAGAATGGAGCTGTTCAAAGACAAGTGGATAGCCTCCAGTTATCGAGCAGACCAGGTGTGATGTCCTTCGGAGAACATCAGTAGGCTGCACATAAAGCTTCTCACTCACTTTCTTTCTAAGATATGCCCTGGCTAATCTAAAGAAATGGTAAAAATGTGTGTGTACGTGCGTGCATGCGCGCGCGTGTGTGTGGGTGTGTAGGTGGGAGTGGGGTGATCATTTATAGAGGTGAATATACACCCTCACCCTCCTATCGCCACCCCACACTCCTTGATACTTTGATAAATTGTAACTATACATATAACTGGGTCAGCATACAATGGCACATCACAACGGATTACATAGATGAATCTCGGCCAAACCAGGTATTCTGATTCATTACAACAGCTCCCAGTCAAATTAGTTTCAAAACATTCAACAAAATGTTTATTAAATTATTATTGAATGACTCTAAGTATAGGGACTGATGTATCACCGACTACGTTATGTGCCATAACGCACATAACGTCGCAATATATATATATATATATATATATATATATATATATATATATATATATATATATATATATATATATATATATATATATATATATATATATATATATATATATATATATATATATATATGCTGTAATTGGACTAATTTCCTTATTCTGCCACCCTGACAGTAATCTCCCGAGCAGCATTAATCCCATAATCACGTTCGAATCATATCCAAGAAATCGCCCTACTAACCAATCAAATCAAATTATTTATGGTGTAGTATCCTTTCAGAATTTTTATAGATGTAAATAGATAGTGGGATTCGCGATCCTCTCACCAACATTTCGGCCAATGTATCTGCTCCATTCACCCTGGGTAATGATATGTGCCCATGCACTGTATCAAATTTGTAGACAAGCCCAATTTTCTCTGAGGGAAACCCTATTTTCTTTCTTTTTTTCTTCTTGTTCTCTTCTTTCGTGGTTCCATCTTCACAAGCTTCTACCAATATACTACACTCTACCGGTACAGTGAGCCAACTATTCAGATATAATACGGAAGATAAGGCTACCTCCCACTCCCCTTTAAATGCCAGAGGGGTTTGCAGATGAGTTTTGAGCTCATAGTTTTATTAGGATAGTGTGTAAAATCAAACCGATGAAGCCAGTAATCTAAGCAGTTTAACTGACTTAATGCTCATCGCTGCTAATATATATATAAATATATATATATATATATATATATATATATATATATATATATATATATATATATATATATATATATATATATATATATATATATAACCCAAACAACCTGAGACTAAGGCAATCAACACACGTTTATCCATATTCTGTAGAGTCAGATTTATTAACCATGTGATGGCTATAATATATATTATTATAACCTGAGCCAAATACATAATTTCTTCCTGGGGAATCCCATCACAAAGAACTTCACAGGGACTTTCTCCATGGTGCAGACTTTTGTGCTAAAGTAACATCTGAAAACCAGTATGTAGGACGTGTGGTGTTCAATAATATCTCGCCAGATCTGCCGTACCCTGCTGAAAAAGTGGTAGATCAAACTTTGCACATGTTTAAACGTTTTAAACCGCAGTCTGGATAAGGACATTGCTTTGCGCACCGCACGAGCTATGCAGTGTGTATTGTCTTGTGCCACAAGATAAGTATCCTGTATTATTACAAAACACTTCATTTAGCCTTCATACCAAGGAAGGCATCTTTAATCCACACCAGTACATAACTTCTTACAGCTGCATGATCAAAGCTTCATCATCGGTACATGACTATCTACTAGCCATCCAAAGTGAGTTCTTCTTCACCATTCCTGAGTATGAGCCACATCAGCTAGATCATCTATAGCTAACTACCAAGCAGCGACTACAGAATCGTGCCAGCTTGCACCACTCACACATGACGGTTCAACAACAGTGACATTTTGGAACATATTGTACCGAGGACTAATAGGTACTCCGCAATATTATTATTTGACTGTTTTTCAAAGTAGGTACCGTCGACTATTAGGTACCTCAAGGTTTGATGTGACCTTTATTATTTTTTTAGTGTATATACTTATTTTATTTGTAAAGTGTTGATGACTAATAGGCACCACAAGGTCGGATGTGACCTCATTATTTTACTGCATTGTATAGTTATGTAATATGGCAGTTGCCATCCAAGTTAATACTTTTTGCTTAGTTAGATATAAATTATGTCTACAAAGATACTTGGACCACACTTCGCTTAGGTTACACTATACATCAACAACAAACACACCACATCCTCCCTTACAGTAACAAATTTTCCCTACGGTCGCTGTTCATGTTTTCACTAGTGAACATGACATGTGGCCACTAAACCTAACTATGATAGCTCCTCTAGAGGGGAGATGGGTGGTACAGTACCGTGTAGAATGGGTCCTCTACATACACGCCAATGTGCTACATCAACCTCCGGGCAGTGCACACAGCAGCTCACTGGTAGAAGTCGGCCGGGATGTGATAGAGTATCTCCCAGGTGCCAACAGCAACCTATGGAAAGCAATCAGTCCTAGCATGTTCAAACCTGTAAATCACCTGTTTGACAGCCCCTCCATTAATATATATGCCAACAGGGATGGGATATTGGACCCCCATTTAGAGTTTACACCCTTATTACTCATTGACCTGATGACAACATGATATTATACCAGCATTATCTGACCTTTGACAAGATGATGAAAGAGGGTGCCCCTTCATGACCCCTGCACAAAACGAACAGATGCTCGCACTGCAACAAGGAGAGCGACTACAGTGGGAGATCTGGTGTCAACAGAACGCGAGCATTGCAAGGAGATGAAGGAACAGTGAAGCTTCCAAATACTGGCAGGACCTCCTGAAGAAGAGTAAGCGAGACGCAGGAGTCTTGACAGACGGCGATGAGCCAGATGTCTTCACATACGATGATGAGCCAGATGTCTTCACAGACGAGGATGAGCCAGGTGTCTTCTCTGATGAGGATGAGCCAGAGGTCATACAGTGGGAAGAGGAGATGGCGCAGAAGTGTAAGACCAAGAAAGCCATTCAGCGGCGGACCTACTATCTTGGTGATATGGTGAAGTTCCAGATGTCACGTCTCAGAAAGGTACTGGCACCCATCATAGTGTTGGATGACCGCTGTCTAAGAGATGTGTGTCTCAACACCCACTAGCTGGTATGGTTCGCCAGGCTTTCCAAAATGAACCCATCTATGACTTATAAGCAGATTCTGCAGGTGATGCCTGTTTAAGCCTCCAGATATACTATGACAAAATCAGAGTGGCTGAAGCAACCAGAACTATACCCCTCCCTGACTGCTGATGAGGGCGGTACCATCCACGGCTGGCGCCTCCAGCAGATAGATACCATCAGGCAGAATCTCGTCCGTGAGGCAGAAAAGTACAGCCGAATGCGCAGACGATATAAGATGGTATACAACGTCCTCGCGCGTACAACGACTGCTGCAGGTGTGATTGAAGCCAGTGCTGGTGTGGCAGGTGTGGCCACTCTCACTACAGGGGTGGGTGCCTCCAGATATACTATGGCAAAATCAGAGTGGCGGAAGCAACCAGAACTATACCCCTCCCTGACTGCTGATGAGGGCGGTACCATCCAAGGCTGGCGCCTCCAGCAGATAGATACCATCAGGCAGAATCTCGTCCGTGAGGCAGAAAAGTACAGCCGAATGCGCAGGCGATATAAGATGGCATACAATGTCCTCGCGTGTACAACCACTGCTGCAGGTGTGATTGAAGCCAGTGCTGGTGTGGCAGGTGTGGCCACTCTCGCTACAGGGGTGGGTGCCCTTGTCTTGGCCACGGGCTTGGGGGGTGGGGCAGCGGCAGATCACAAGGAGGCTGGAGAAGCATGCTAAGTACGTGACACTGGCACAGAGTGTGCTACATACTATCGATGAGTCTGACAGCAAAGCTCTTGAGGATGGCCAGGTCACTGATGAAGAGTACCAGCATATTTTGAATGTCCAAGCCCTGTGCCACATGGAGAAACCTAAACTGTGAGAGCATTACCACAAAGGCTCCAGCGGGCGGGTTGATATGGAGGAGCCAAAAAACGAGATGTTACGGCGAGGTCAGCTCGCCGATCTCTGGAGTCGAGACGACTACAAATAGTGCGCTGCCTGTACGGTAGCTTTAAGAACACCAGCATAGATGGTCTTCCCACTGAACCTCACGACAGTCCTCCAGAGCCAACCACCCCTCCTGCGTACACCCATGACTGGCCTGAGAGGTCTACTGGATGATAAACCAGAGCTAACACCGTTCTCCATCACAGTGGATGGATGGTCCCGAACCAGCTTCTCCGTCAACCCATGACCGCTGACCAACTGCCCAATCACCATCAAGGATGTGAAGCAAGCTCATACTTGGATGGCTGCTCCAAGCCTCTCATACTGGAATCAGCAGCTGAACTTTGCCGTGTGGTGTGCCACGGCAGGATGTGGAATGAGTTCCACCCTGCGTCACTCCTATTATGATACTCCTGAAGCAGTACTCATCGCCAGCTGTCTCAGATTCCACGTGTACTGCACGGTGCGATGAATCCTCCATGAGCTGGGTGCAAGCCTCCCTGATACAAACGACTTCGACCCACAGCTCAACAGTCATAGCGTCTCAGCGGCCAGCAGACTACAGAGAGAGTTCAGCGCTCACCCAGACTATCGGTGGCATGGTGGTGACAACACTGGCTTTGGGGTTATGTACGGTGACCCGAGACATGACTACTCAGGATTCCCCTATCGAACACCCCGACGAGTAGGCTGCCGGAAGACAGTGACATTCTCGTTCAATCCAGACTCCGACCCTGGAGCGCTGGTACAAAATATGCACATCACTGGCTTGTGGCAGGACTAAATAGATGTGTGGAAGTACTTTGTCCCACACACCACCTCAGGCCTCACACCGGCAGGGATCGTTCGGATCAACCAGTCCCTGGAAGCACTGTGCTACTGCCTCCTTACAGCACAGACCAATCTCCGTCATTCCATAGATGGTGTCAGCGGAGCAGAGGTCCAAGCCATGTTCATCAGTCTCGTTGAAGATATGATCATCGTGGCAGATCTCAGCAGTCTTATTGCTAAGTTCCAGCAGGGGTTGCAGAAGGCCTGTCGCAAACTTGACGTTGCCATTTCACCACACCTACAGTTGATTCCAAGCAACCTGATCGTGAACATCGAGGACCTCCAAGTCAGGGGCTATAACAACATGACAGTCGAGGGGAGTTCCCCCGGTGTCCACTTTGGCTTCAACACCGATATCAATGCACCTACGCATAGTACAGCCCATACAGTCATTCCGAACCTGACACTGCAGCCAGTCGACACGACACATCCAATGGCAGCTCCGACCCCGACACTGCTGCCAGTCGACACAACACCACTTCCCGTGGTAGCTCTACGAATGTTGTCAGGCCTAGCTATCGTGGCACTCGGGATCAGCCTACTCCGCCACTAGCAAATCAGCTATAAGACTATCCTGACTCTCTACAGTAGCAGTGGGGGAGCACGGTGAAACACTGAACCAGCTTGGCCTGCCCTACAACCCCTATACACGGTTCCAACATGCACATCCAAGGGCTGGATGGTTCCACAGCACAACCTTTTTCCAGCTTGTAGTATCGCAGAGCCTTGTTCAACTCTGAGTCATGTGAGGCCATGGAGGTCTGCAACTACTGGAACACATCTGACAGATACTCCCGATCCTTGTAGAAACATTTCGCTCGCAGGAGATGCTCGATGATACTCCCGCCCATGATAAGGTATTCGAGAGAGCAGATCTGCCCATTAGCAAATCCTAGATAGAGCTTCACAGCTGTCAGCTCCTCTGTCAGCCCAGCACCGGAGAGCTGAGAGGGCTCATCTGGGGTATTCTTCTTGTAGTCCTTCAACTCCCTCTGGAAGACCTCATAGTACTTCTCGCATAGCGCGAGCCCGGACATGTTTAAGATGTCTCAATAGAGAGATGAATATTCCTGAGTACCAACCCAGCCACCTGGCAGATGCAGACTGGGAAGATCTTATTAGCTCTCTTGACAGGGGATGCAGACATTTAACAGCGTTGTATACTCAGTGCTTAAACAATGACGTCAACTGTACAGATCGTGAAGCAACTGCTCGAGAGCCAGGCAAGTCTTCAGAAGGTGAAGAACCTGCTGCGAACCAAGACACAGAAGTTACTGACCAAAGCAAAACCTCTGGCAGTCCATGTCACCAGTAACGTGGCGGCGAATGTGGCCGTGGTGAAGATGACCGGGGGAATGAGGTTCTTCCTGCCGCCACTGTGGCTGTCCTCGCTACAGTGGTGAGTGGGGTGGCCGGCACTCTCTCAGAATAACTCAGCCCATCCCAAAGATCGCCCTCAGTTGTGCCTCCTATACTGTTACCGCCAAGATCATGGGTGAACATATTACACTAATGGAGGCTGTGGTTCTAGGGCTAGCAATGAGTTTAATGGCTGAGATCATCGTCGCCTACGTTTAACCCCTCTGAATAGTGAGAGATGGATCAGGAGACCCCTGCAGCATATGAAGCATGGCGTGCCGGAGGGTGGTGTGTAGCCCATAGTCGAGTACGCAGACTGAGGATCGCCAATGCCCGGGAATGGTGGACCGCCCTCAAGGCGTGCTCCGGCAGAGAAGGCCAGTACCCTGAGCACTGCTACCTATTCCCTTGGCCGACTGCGTGGTCCTCCTATGCCCAACTATTTCACTGGGGGTATGACGAGTAGGTTTAAGCTTTGTATATAGCACTATGACTCTGTCACTCACAGACCTAGAAAATCAGAGAGCTAGGCGATCCTGCTCACTTGGGCACGGCACTGGTGCCCCTATCTCCTTTCTAGACTTCGATGGGAAGGGAGACCCGCGGGAGATCTGAGGTACCATCCCAGCCCGAGATCTCATCGGGAACACTGATATGGTAGGACAATCGGCCAGTAACAAGGCCTAGACTGTATATAAGGGGATGGGCATCAAAGACAGGGCAACGATGCTCGGTATGCTCGGAGTCGATGAGGCTGGTGCCATCAATGTTATGGCTGACTCCTATGCACAAGACCTGGTTAAGGATCTCCTGAAACCACGGAGCTCATTCCAACAGGATGGAGAGAATCTCAGGGTAGGCACCATCGGCCTGAGCCATATCACTGTCGATGGCAAAAAAGGTGCTATCGCCAGCCTCCAACTACCAGAGGTGAAGAAGTTAGGGTTCTTTGGTTTGCCGTTTAAGACCACAGGATAGTCATGGCTTCCTGTGCATGTATCATACAGATACTGGATGTACGAGACACTGTGGGTGCTGACACAGGCCATCTATGCTATCTTCTCAGCTGCTGGTGGGATTTCATACTTGACGCCTCCAGCGCATCCATCATATCTGCTGGAGGTGCAGGATTCCCTGCTCTGCAGGCAAAAGAGCTGGTGCAGGAAGTACTGCCGTTTAGTCTCCCAGATTTAGACGAGGCTACCGCCGACCAAGTGCTAACCATCCTCCGCATGCATGTCTGTACCATTCGACAGTAGGCCGGCTGATGCTGGCCAGGTGGTGCTGATCATTGCCTCGTCAGGACACGCGAAAAACATCTTGCTGCAGGCTCTCCTGGCCGAACATCTACACTCTCAATACATCCTTCTGGTGTCTGGCTCCGCCGCTGAGGCGGTTGACAGTAATGATCAATGGTACAATGGCCCAATCACCAAGACGCAGAACCTGCAAGCACTGATGGAGAAGCTGCTGGCAGCTCGACTGACAGAACCACTTGTTCTAGTTATCGATGACCCTGCAATGGACCAGAAGACCGTCACCTACCTCAGCAACATCACCAGGGGCATCCGGCACACAAAGATAACTGTCTTCATCCTCTTTCAGAAGTACACCAGCGAGATCTCACCGGACATCCGCCACAATGCCTGGTTGCTATACTTCAGCTCCAAGTGTGGATGTGCCCTGCTCGAGACGATATACAACAGCCTAACCCTCAAGCAGACCAAAGGGGATTTTATCGCAGGTGTACAGAGGGAAGCTGAGCTGTACTGCTTCATCTTCAGCAACAAGGAGACAGGTGAGCTGCCACACTTCAAGCCATTTCTGGAAAAGGCGCAGACCATCACCTACAAGCTGAATCCAGCCAGGAAACTAGCCTGCTCTACGCGTTATCGCTGACAGACTGTCGGCTGCAACTTTTTTCATTCATCAGATGGCTGCGCGGTCTCCGCTACATCATCCGCAGTCTCTGCTACTTCATCAGATGCTTGAGGAACTTCGTTAGAAGCTTGAGGAACTTCGTCAGAAGCTTGAGGAACTTAAGCAATTTCGTCAGAAGCCTGTCGCTTAAACTGTTGCTGAAACTCTATCCACTGAGGGTCAGAGTCTAGGACTCTCTTCTCATGGAACTTCTCACGAAAAACCCACTTTTTCCATACGCGACTAGCATCGTGCTTGCGAGTGGATTTGATGAGGCAGTCCTGGTAGTTATCTGGGAATTTCAGAAATGCTGGCAGGTTACTGGCCAATCTCCTGCGCCCTCTTTCATTGAAGATGTGCTCAATATCCTCCGTGCAGCCAACAGTGAACCCCTCCTGGGTACCTTCAGCATGACCAGTGTCGTGGCTCTCTGCTACAGTGGCACTGACCTCCTCCATGAAGTAGTTATTTGCACCAGACTGGAGGCTATCCAGCATATCTTGCTCTTCCTGGCTATGGAGGATAAATACGGCAGCCCACTTCCCGACCATTAGTAGATCTTTGGGATCGACCCTCGGTCTTTGGAGAGCTAGAATAACAGGACTGTTGGTTTGGGCCACAGGTAGGTTCAGTGCCCTGCCCTGGGTGCTGTCAAACATCCGGTAGAGTATCCGAGTCAGGAGTTCCTTTGTACTACGAGCTGGCGACCCTTCCTCTATGGCGGCCAGTATCTCCGCATCAGACGGAGGTGTAACCTTGGCTCGCCCATGGATAATGCTGATGTCACGAAGCAGTCCTCGGACCCTGTCACAGTGGGACTGTCGTGCTAACTTGTCCTGCTCCCTATAGACAATCTGCTGGAGAACTTTACCAAACATGGCAGCCGTTTAAACCCGCTATATACCCACCCCTTAAACATGCTGCAGTATACGCAACATGCAGATGGGGCCATTGAACCCGTGACATCACACCACACTGATACTTGGAAGGACTGCCTGATGGTCATTCGACCCAGTATACATGATGAGAACCCGTTGTCCGCTGCTGGGAAGTACATCGACTTTGCAATCTCGGCACAGATCCACGAGATCAAGAGCATGACAGTCGAGTTCAAGCTTCAGGGCACAATAGAACAGATGGTAGAGCTCCTGCAGGTCCTGAACAGGTGGGAGGTCGTGCAGCGCAACAGCACCGGGGACACCACCTATGTGAACGATGAGTACTGAGTCCTAGGTCCGCTGGCTCGTGGACCAACCTTCTATATGAAGGGAAAGGGGTAATACGTTGTGGGTGCAATGAGGGGTTCATGGAATTCGAACTACAGGCAGGTGTCGAGAAGCCTGTGGCAGTTCCACTCTTAACCCTCCTCGAGAACACACACGTGAATTCGGCTGCCATGCAGGATAGGCTGTTCCTCCAGCTGTACACTGAGCAGCTCGCAGATGCGACGATGAATGCGCCAAGACTTCATGTCTGGCATGACGAGAATGACCAGGAACTGAAGCAAACGGATTCCAAACAGTGGATCATGCATGTGGAGCGAGAACACCAGCAGGTCCAAGCCACAGCTAACCAACAGGTAGAGCTGACATTGCATCATGGTGCATCGGACTGTGTCGCTGTTGCGGTCCTGGTTCAGAAGGGAGGAGCCATCCAGCAGGTGGATAAGCTAGACGACTTCAAGCTTGTGGTTGCTGGGACCAATGTTCTTGCTGAGGTATGCGAGCTGGCTGACTGCCAACTCTACAGACAGAAAAGTCATATGTACTTCTGTGACTAACCAGTGGAAGCGATGACCTCGAGTCGGCACTCGTGGGCCGTCACCACCTCGGGGGCAGGAACATCCCACCTAATCAGGGCAACCAGCTCAGCTTCAACATCGGAAACCTCATAGCTGGGACTCGGCCATTAGGTGTGACGGTACTTTACTTTGACTATGCTAACGTATGCGTGTCGAACACATCAGGAATTCAGCTTGAGTGTGCGTAGAGCACGACTCCTGTCGTCACCGCTGCAGCTGCCACCACTACTATAAGCTCTGCTGTCTTCTGACCTGTCGATGCTTCATAGTCGAGCGTTGGCTCAGATATCTTTACAGCCTCGTAGTACTCATCGAGATTCTCATCTGCCTCTTTGAGGCTCTGGTTGGTCTGAGCTCGGAGTTGTCGTTGGCGTTCCTCCCTCTGGCGCATATGCTCGAGTGCTTTTTCTGTACTCAAACTTCTCCTTAGACTGCTTCTCCATCGCCTGGTTATGATGCACACGCTCGACCTCTGCTGCCTTCTTGTCGGCGAAGCTGAGTCCCCAGTTCGCTAAGGCAAACACGCCTGCAATAAAGATTGCGGAGGCCATGCTATAGACTACAGTTTAAAGCTACTATATAGCTGCCACAGTGACGGATATGTATGAACCAGAGATCCAGTCGAGGATATAGATGATGAGGTCTATGAAGAGGACTATGATGAGAATGATTATGATGCAGATGACTATGATCTAGCGGAGACCGCGGGTGAGTATGATGATGTGGAGCCTGAATCCTGCAAGTTAGTACACAGAGCGAAAGGAATCTATCGCACTTACGTAAAAGGTTCCATTGGGCCGCTGGCAGCAGTTGGGGCTCTGATCGCTCTGTTCACTATGAAGGCTGGCGAGGCGGTCTCCAAGATCGCCAACAATGCTCTCCATGGTGTGGAGAAGATTTCTGAAGCCATACCAGCCATCGCCTCAGGAGTAGGTACATTCTTCGGCGTCGCAGGCCCTTGGCTACCGTACGTTGTCATAGCACTCACGGCCATCTGGGCTGCCGAACATTTAAGCCATGCTATATAAGGATGGCGTCTGTGTACGACCTGGTCAAGATACTTAACTTCCAGGGGTTAATCGATAAACTACCGTTCAATGAGGATCCAGCAGAGACTAGACGCCGGTGTACGGAGGTGTTTGAGGAGGTCTTCAGTGATAGTCGAATGAATGACAGCCGTCTGTTCATCTGTTTAGAGTTCGCCCAGGCCGTGTGTGACAGGATGGGAGTGGACGTCAGTGAGAAAATCACCAAAGCTGTGTGTGATAGGACGGGAGTGGACGTCAGTGATGAAATCAAGCGTCTTTCTTGAGGAACTCTACTATCAGCCTGGTGGATATTACCGTGAGCCCCCTCAACTACTTGAGGCTGCATGTTGCAAGGGCCACAACTTCACATTGGAGACAGTTAGCCAGTGGCTCAGCCGCCAGGCGATGTGGCAGATATACAGACGTCATCCACGGCACATCAGGCATGCCCATTTCGAGGAATCTGTCCTGAACAGAGTTCACCAGGCAGATGTTCTATTCCTTGCACACGACTCGGTTGGTCGTAAGACCTACAAGTATGCCCTCACCATCATCGATGTTGCCAGCAGGTACAAGGCAGCAGTACTGCTCACAGACAAGTCAGCTGGCCAGGTGGTCCAGGCATTCCAGGGTTTCTACGAGGCTTCAGAAAAATCCCCTTCAGTGGCCGAAATTGTTGCAGGTGGATGATGGTAAGGAGTTCAGAAGGAAGACTGCAGCCCTCATGTGGAAACACTGTGTGGCAGTTAGGCGAGGTGAGGTAGGGCATCACTGTGCTCAGGCTATCGTTGAGCGGTGGAATTGGACACTGGCAGAGAGACTGTTCCCACACCAATACGCCCAGGAAATGGCCGTGCCGAGTGAACGTTCTAGAGTATTGGTGAGAGGGCTGCCTGCTGTGGTAGAGAGATCCAATGCCGAGGTTACTAGGCTAATCGGGAAGAAGCCGGTAGAGGCTATCAGACACTCTGCTGGTCACAGCTCTAGAGGAGCGAACAAGGGCGAGGAGTGGTTACCACCCGATGCTCTGGTTCGGTACCTGTATGAGCCTGGTGAGCTGGAAGGTGGTCGATGGCGTGCAACAGATCCTAACTGGTCGATAGATGTTCACAGGCTTGACAGGTATGTGGAGGCAGAAGGGCGGCCTACACTGTACTACCTGGCACGCCAGCACGGAGTGCCTAGGCGACCATTTGTCGTAGAAGAGCTTCAGCTAGTCCCTGAAGACACACAGCTACCACCCCCTAGGGTGCTAACATGATACTCGATGGGCTCGGTATGGACCCCATCTGGCAGCACATGGCGCTTATCATAGTCGAATAGTGATTCTCGGCTTGCGACTCTGGAGCTCGTATGACTCACCGATCTCAAGATCTTCGAACCATGCACTATGCAGGGCCTTGTCTACCACGCGTTCATCCTTTGTAAAGCTGGTGTTGCTATGGCGTTCTAGGGCCTCGATGAACTTCCCGTAGGCACTGTTGCCGAGGAGTTTGAGGAGATCTGCCAAGAGCGCTTTGCTCTTATCTACATCTCCCGAGCGGCGGGCCTCCGTAACATTCTCCATGAACCACTGGAATGGGCGCTTGGCCTCATAGTCTATGGTGCGGTATACAGCAGTGATCTCCAGGCCATGGGTTATATACCACTTGAGTGTCGGTGCGTACAGCAGCCGCTTCTTGCCAGAGAGGGAACCGGCCAGCTTCTGGGTGGTGGGTCGCTTCCGCCCTGTACGCTCTAGATATGCCTGCATCTCAGAAGAGATGGCCTCTACCAGGATCTCGCCGTTATAGAAGAGCGGGAACATTTCCTCAAACTTTGCCCACAGAGCCTTAGGGACCTCTATATCCACCTCAGCAAATCCAAACCAGCGGTCTGCTACGAGCTCCTCCTTAAAGCTGGCTACACCACTGGCACCCGACCAACGGCGCACTGTCTCCTTACCACAGGGCATCTCTTTGGCCATCGTTGACAGGTACAGAGAATTTGCGTCGTAGCCGAGTAGACGTTGGCAGACCCGCTCACTCTGGTGGATGTGTGTCACACCTGCCTCATGGTATCTTGTGAACTTGATGCTGGGCCCTCCAACAACCGTGTCCTTCAGCATCTCGTAGGCTTCCTTGCCCGGAGAGTAGAGGCTAACTTCCGGACAAGTTTATATGGGACTATAATATACTTATAAGTGATGTATTTTTTTCTAAAACTTTGCTATTAATTATAAGCCTGGCTAATACAGAATGCAGTGGAAGTGAGGCTCCACATGGGGTGGTCAGTGTTTCTCAAGTACAATGCAAATTCAGGGAACTTTTAAGGACTATGTTCACTCATTTTCAAGGACTTTTTAACATTGTCACATACTTTTGAATGGTTTCCCACTTTTTAACAGTAGTAAAACTACTTTAAAATTGTATTATTAGTTCACCTGGCCTAACGGCTATGGCAGCTGTCCAGCGTCCATCCATCTGTCATTCATCTGTCATCCGTCCATCTTTCAAAAGGATTCCTTTATGCTTTGACCGATTGCAACCAAATTTGGCTTCAAAAATCGTTTCGTGGTAGCTTCTAGCATTTTTATTCAGAATTTTGATTAGTCTATTTTTTGGAGACCATCTTGGATTTTGTGAAAATTTTCCAGAACCATTTCAAATGCTCCTGTTGGTGCGCTGGCGGCTAATTGGCATGTATGGACTACTCCTCATTCATTGCCCTTACCCCAAATACAACTCTTTAATCTCAATAACTAAAAGGAAAAAAATACATTGCTGTATTTTATTGTATTTGTACATCGAATGCCAGCCTTGTAGCACTTGCATAAACCATACAAGCTTTGCGACAATCACACATCACAATGAATTAGTTCTGATATTACTCAGGTAGGGTGGTCTACGCTGGTGTCCCCCTATCGACTTTCCAACACAACTCCTAGAAGTCAAGCTTGGCAGGAATGGAGTGGGAAACAAGCCTTGCACCCCCACCCCTGCACCCCCACCCCAGATTTAGCCTATCAGGAAGCTCCCTTAATATGAGTTTAAGTTATTTGTGTAGTTGATGCCCATATACTTTACTGGTGAGACAAAATTTAGGTTGCCTCCTTTTAGCATGTAGTGAAATTTGATGGTTTTGGTTTTTCTAGTGAGGCACATCATGTTGTATTTTGCTGGTTGGAAGCACATTCCCTAAGTGGTAGCTCAGTTGCCTAAAATGTACATGGCATGTTGGAGTGTTTCGCAGTCCTTCGAGTCATTAATTCCCTGTTAGCATATGTGAATAGCCGGATCTCTGAGAAAATGTCCTGGATTATGTATGATTACTATATTCTGCGGCTCTAGTAGTAGAAACATCCTACAGCTGCAATCAGGTCTTCTTCGCTTTTGCCCACAATGTTTTGTCCTTGGCCGAAATCCTTAGATTCCTCAGGTCTTTTCTTGACTTGAGTGTACCGAGTCCTGCTTTCTTGAGGTCACCTCGAAGCACGCTTAGCAGATTTAGGCAATGACATCCTCTCCTGGCTTTTATTTGTTAGCTCAGAGTAGGGCGAATTCCACGGCTCTCTGTGATAGTGTGTCTTCTGGCATCCTTAGCGCATGGACAAACATGGACCATGTTTGCTAGGTGACTTTGACAGATAGTGGCGACATATTACACGTCTTGGATTGTGTATCATTAGAAATTATTCTGTCTGGCCATCGGTGTCCAGTCATGGTGCGTAGGTGTTTGCGGTGGCAGGCATCGAGTTTGTCTCGAGCTGTCTTTGGAGCTGCCCAGCTGTTATAGTTATACAGCATCAAGGATACACAGTTTGCATTGTATAGACATAGTCTTTTTATCAAGGGCATCTTTGATCTACGAATCCATAGCTTCCAGAAGGACTGGAAAGCTATGTTCCCCATGATGCATCAATGTCAGCAGTACTGCAAAGCAGTGAGCCCAGAATTTTACTTTTCCTTCATGGTTCGCCGACCAAATGTGGGTCGTCATTTTCTTTAGTTTCATGCTTTGGAGATAGGTACATGTAGGTGAACCCTGTTTTAGTAGATCCATTCATAAAGAGATTCTCAAGTTTTAGTTTGCTTGCAGCTATTGGGAGAAGTTCGTCAAGGGCTTTCTTTCCCTTGTCTATGAAGTCACTGGCATATTCCATCTCTAGTAGCATACCCGGTACTGACACGGGGGTGGGGGGGGGGATTGGGTCTCGCAGAATTTTCACGCAGAGATTTCAATGCAGCAGCAAGATAACAGGTGAAAAGGACAGAAGATCTCCCTGTGGGGAGCCGATTGATGTCTCAACCTCTACAGACTTCAGTGACTTGATTCGTACTCTCAGCTTGGTGTCTGCAAGCAGTAGTCTCACTAGTCGTAGCTCATTTTCATTGCAACTGGCCTGGTATAGTACATCTAGAATCTGTGTGCGTTTAATTCTGTAGAAGGCTCGTGACATGTCAATGCCCATTTTGTGGAAATCCCTGTGTTTGGACATGACTATTGACACAAGCATTCATTGAGCCCATACAATGTTTGCGCAGCTGAATAGTTCATTGCTCATGCCATCAGGTCCAGATGCACGTTCATTTTTCAGGACTTTAAGTGCCTTCTCAACTTCTTCTGTTTTAATTGGTGTTAGTAATGGCATGGAATCTCCTGAGAATGGGTGCAGGGCTCATCAGTATGGTCAGTAAACTGTTCCTTGGAGCATTCTCGAATCGCCTTGGCTTTTCCTTGGTCAGTCCCAATAAAATGTCCTTCAGAGTTGTGTACAGTGGGTGGTGGTGTATAGTTAGTAGCTCTCAGAGCTTGAGCCGCCCGAAACATTTTGTGACAGTCATCCGTTGTAGTGATTTTTATCTGCTAGGGAGTCTGCCTGTTGAATAGCAAGATCTTTTAAGCATTCACTAATGTGGCGCAGAATGTTTTTGCATTCCCGATGTAGTTTGGTGCCGTCTTCACTTTGGCAACTTTGATAGATGTGCAGACGTGACGTTTTTCTGCTCTGCTGACAGTCTTACAGGCGGGTCATCAGTATACCTAGTTTGGTTGTTTTTTAGAACACCTATGGTACTGGTAGCTGATGATTCCATAGATTTCAGTATTTTGGTTAGGGCTTTATTTGTATCTGAGCTGACATTGATGTTAGTTATCTGCTCCCCGAGGACCTTTTGTATGACATCTGAGCATCAGTGTCACTGATAAACTTGGGTAGGTTGTAGGCGACTCTACCCTCTTGTCTGGTATGGCATTTATACATCAGGTAAAGATGGTTCATATGGAGGCATGTAATGACCGGAATATTGGCATAATTGAGGTCTGTGCCTCCATGGGAATGAGCATCCTGAAGCATAGTGTAGTAACTTAACTACGTATAAAACGTTACTCACCCAACAGAGGTCTTGAATCGGCCAGTGGAACAAGCGGCAGATATGCACGGTTCAGGTTCCAAGGTACGACTGCCGGGCGTCCGTAGAAACGGCGGGAATCAGCTAGCCCGGCAGCCGCGAAACCCGAACTGCGGAATTGCGGGATACCGCCAGCACCACACTCTCCCCCGTTTATAAAAACATGCTTATTTAATTAAAAATATTATCTTTTAATTAAAAATCCTATCTAAAAATCTACTCTTTTAAAAATCTGCACACCATGAAAACACACAGGCATTGACGTGCAACTGCTAAAGGTAGCAAAAGAAATTGCCAATTAAAAAAATATAGGTGTCGATCCATCTAGAAGGAAGGAGCGGTTAATAATAAAACAGATGGATCGATCAACAGCTGCTGGACGAGGGCCAGCGTCACAGATTTAAAAATAGCATAGCATCCTAACTAAAATTAAGGACAGTGGTTTTCCACCACCGCAGAAAACTGACAGAATTGCCGAATTGATAAAGAAGTAATAAAAATAATCTCACATGAATTTAGTTGGAGTGTTATCTGAAATTAACTTAGGTGAGATTCGAGGAAACTTATGAATATTGCAAATTTTTAAATTTAGTGAATATTTTTTAACCTTAACATTTATGATATACCTCTTATATAATTGAAACTGATCTGAATCCACAAATTTAGGAAATCCGGAAAACCACTATCCCTATCACAATAAAGATATCTGAATGAAGCTAAGCGGAACGGATAATACAGCAGAAGAAAGAAACATATGAATTTGCGCTATGACTAACGCGCCAATTACTTCGCGCATTATGAAATGGTAAGCGCAAGAAATGCATCTGTACGATTTATGCAGTCTTTGCTCAATGCATATTATAAATATGCTGTCATATGCAAGACTTCTGCATTATAGAGTAATGCACATTATAAATATGCCTGAGTTATGCATTATAGAGTAATAATGCATCATTGCATCATTTTAACATGTAATTGCTACACGTTTAATAAATGAAATACCTAGGTATGGCAATATATAATATGTTGGCCTAATATAAAATATCTGAGCTGACCTATGTAGAATTAATATACCTGGGCTATCCTATGAAATATCTGTGCTGACCTACTAAAACTACATATAATATATTTGAGCTACCCTATAAAATATCTGAGCTGACAAATGTAGAACTGGCATTAAATAGCTAACCTATACAGGATTTCACTATACATAAATGAGTTTGCATCATAACATATGATGCATATACTAATAAAAGCGTGTACATGGATTTAATCCATATACACATAACAGAGAGCATTATTATGACCACACGTCATGACGGACAATAATTGCAGTTAACAATACAATGCGTATGATTAATGTGTAACAATTTACACATCATTTGACAACACATATTTGTAATGTGTAATCAAGAAATGCGTAAATATAACCACGCATTACTACGCGCAATTATTCACGCGTCATTTGCAAAAACGCGTAATTATAATAACGCGTTCTGTGAGTCATACAGCGATGGACCCCTGTTGGTTTTTGGTATCTCACGGAGTATTATTGCTGGAAAAAGCCACTATGTGCTTATGTGTCCAACTAATTTAGTGTCCCAAAACTTACAAAAAATAGAACATCACGATTTTGCTGTTGCTGAACTAAAACCAAGATGGAAACAGAACATAAGCCAATGAGTATAAATGTTTTCCGGACAAGTTGAATGTCTTCAGTGTCATGCAGCATATTAAAATTTGAAGTCATAATTTCATATCATCTGGATTACAGTAATTCTTTTAATGTTGAATTACTGTTACCATTGTACATTATCACATTACTATTGTAGTACTGTACTACGACCGAAAAGCTAACTGCAGTCCGCAACAATACCATGACCAAATGAATCCGTAATAAGACGAAACCAAAGGAACGTTTATTCAGGTGGACACGTAGGGTCCATGAAGACTTATATAGTCTAATTCCTGAATGCTTAAAGATCATTCTAATACATTTCATAATCTAGGAACCTGTTAGGAAGACGGCACTGCCTTCCTGTTCGACTCTGAATGGTGTGAGTTTGGAGTTGGTCATCTCTAGGAGATGTGTGATGCATTTCCCCTCGGACCTGACACCTCATGCGCCTAGGGGAAAAAGTGTGATGCGGTTCCCCTCGGACCTGACACCTCATGCGCCTAGGGGACGTGTTATGCGTTTCTCCTCGGACCTGACACCTCATGCGCCTAGGAGAGTGATGCTGTGTTTGTGGGACGGGTAAAACAGAGTCGATATCCAGGTCATCTGTCAAAACAGCATCTAGATCATTATGCAGAATTGATGAGGATGGATCAATACCATATGGAATGGTTTCATCCGAATCCTCTTCAAAAATGGAAGCACGGTTATCATCAGATAACCTAAGGCCATTATCGGGGGATAATAAGTCATCATCATCGCCATGATCTTCAGAGCTCATAGCACGTCTCATTCGCAATATCCAGAGAGGTAAATCACGATCTCTGCACAGCTTTAATCTATCATGGTGAACAACTAGTTCCCGGCGTTGGTTTTTGATACCAAACAGTGCTTCTGACAACTTTTTATAAATAATAAATGGACCAGTCCAAGGAGGTTGTAATTTACTGGACTGGCCTATTTTAGTTGCAGAATTAGCAAGATAAACTACATCACCAACATGATAGGCATGCTCATGCAAACGTAGATCATACTCTTTTTTCTGGCGCTTCTGAGCCATTTTAAGGTTATCCCGTGCTATCTCATGAGTTTCGTGCAACGTTTGCTGTAACTGTTGGACGAAGTCACAGGCATCTGAAGGGGCATTCTCTGTAGTCACAGACACAGGGCATTTGCACATTATGTCAATAGGCTGTAGTACTTCTCGACCAAGCATCATCATGTTGGGAGTATACCCCGTCTGTCGGCTTACAGTAGATCGTATAGCTCCAGCGATGAAAGGAATACACTTATCCCAATCTTTCTGTCTGTCATGCTCTTGCAGGTAACACCGTATACACTGCAAGACAGTACGGTTTATACGTTCAATCTGTCCATTCGAACATGGTCTATAAGCTGTGGTGCGTGTTTTTGAAATCTCCAGTAGATGGCACAGTTCCTTAAATAGGTTGCTCTCAAAGTTACGACCCTGGTCGGTGTGTAAGAGATATGAACAGCCAAATGTGGTGACAAAACGCTCCACATACGTTTTGGCTACCAGTTCTGCCCCTTGTTCAGGGAGCGCATAGCACTCAACCCATTTAGTGAACTGATCTATGATCATCAACACGTATCTATTTCCCAGTGTAGATGTGATAAAGGGGCCCAAAATGTCCATATGTACCCGTTCCAAGGGAAACCCAGCATGGAACTCGCCCAGAGCAGCTCTAGGTCGGATGGAAGCTTTTTTGCTACAGCTACAAATCCGACAGGATTTCACATACGCCACCACATCACGAGAGTATCCGTGCCAGATATACTTAGCCTTCACTCTCTCTAATGTCTTCTGCTCACCCATGTGACTGGCAAGCATGGAATCATGACAATTTTCCAAAACCAGCTTCTGGAGAGACTTTGGGACTACCAGCAGATTCCGTGTGGTATTTGCTTCTACCCAGAGATAGTGCAAAATGCTATCGACAAAAATCAATTGATCACAACGAGCCCACCAAAACTTGACAGCTGGACTAGCTAAATATAGCTCCGCGTCAGAAGGTGTGTGTGACTGCTCAATCCATGATACAACTGTCTTCAGATCAGGATCCTCCAACTGACGCTCCCTTAGATTTTCCGAAGAGAATGCGTCTAACCAGTTTGACCTTCCGATAACCTGGTCTGTTTGGGGGACACCATTCAGCAGTCCATCTGGATCGTCGCTGTCTGTGTCGCTGTCTGATAGATCATTATTACTCAGTTGAAGGGCCCTTATGGTTTGAAAAGCCAAAGGAATTACATCATCAACATCTTGTTCAAATTGAGACTATTGCTGCTGAAGCTTGGTACAATATTTGCACCCACCACATGGTAACGAACTAAGAGATTGGCCAGTTTTATAACAGTGGCAAGGTGAAAAATCACTTGGAACTCGTGATAGACCATCAGCATTAGAGTGCTGTTTACCGGGCCTGTACTGCATCGTCATATTATATTGGGACAGTTCTTCTAGCCATCTAGCTAGTTGTCCTTCGATGTGCTTGAAACTGAGCAGCCACGTGAGACTGTGATGGTCAGTCCGCACAATAAATGACCGTCCTAGCAAGTACATACGGTACTGCCTAGTAAATGCTACCACGGCCAGCAACTCTTTGCGTGTAACACAATATTTACGCTGAGCCGGTGTCAACGTTCGGCTCGCAAAACCAATAAGCACCTCTTTCCCATTCTGAATTTGGGATAACTCTGCACCAATAGCCGCCTCCGAAGCATCCGTATCCAGTATGAAGGTACCATCCGGTGTCGGATAACCTAACACTGCAGGGTTGGCCATAACACCCTGAAGTGTTTTGAAAGCTACCTGATGCTTTAGAGTCCAGTCATACTCTACTTTGGAACTGGTAAGTGCAGAGAGAGGAGCAGAAATACCAGCAAAACCCTGTATGTGCTCTCGGTGGTAATTCATGAACCCTAGGAAAGATTCCAGCTCTTTCCTGGTCTTAGGAACAGGCCAATTAGCGACGCTTTCCATATTGTTTGGCTTAACAGCGATTCCCTTATCACTCACCAACTTACCTAAGAAACAGAGTTCTGTACGGAACAAATTACACTTCTTAGGTTTTAATTTAAGGTTGTGCAACAGGAATCAGGAAAGGACAGCTTTCAAGTTGGTCATATGACTGTCAAAATCAGTCCCTGTCACTACCACGTCATCTAAATACGCAAGACACTCGCACCAGTTAAGACCTTGCAATACCAGCTGAACAACCCTCTGAAAGGTAGCCGGGCTGTTGCACGTACCAAATGGCATCCGGACAAATTCAAAAAGCCCATATCTTGTGATAAATGCGAGCTTGTGGCGGTCCTCTGGGTCAACCTCGACCTGCCAATACCCAGCTGCCATATCAAGTGTGCTGATGAACTTAGCACCACCAAGTGCATCCAGACATGTCTCAATGTTTGGTAGGGGGTAAAGGTCTTTGCGAGTTATACTGTTCAGAGCTCGAAAATCGACGCAGTACCTCACGGTACCGTCTTTCTTCCGAACTAATACCGGGGCTGACGACCACTCAGATTTTGACGGAACTATGATACCTTTCTCTAACATTTTCGCAAGGTGTTTCTCTTCCTCATTCTCAAAACCAAGAGGAGTTCGTCTAAGTTTAGAACGAACAGGTTGTGCATTACCTGTGTCAACCTTATGTCTTATCCCCTTGAACAAACCCAAATCAAGATCATCTTTTGCAAATGCATCCTGATACTCGATTAACATGGATTCAACTTGCGAAGACTGCGTCTCCGATAAACCCGATGTCGACCTCACATACAGCTCCTGTAAGAACACAGGGAGGTCCACCTCAGTGGCTGTAGAAGTCTGTAAACCGTCCTGGTTTATGGGAGTACCAGCAAGTTGAAATTCTGTTCTAGGGTCTAAAACCTCCTCAATTTCTGTGACAATACCAAGGTTGTGGTCTTGTTCCAGAGTAATATATTGGGCCGACAGGCTCCTTAACAAAATAGGAATCTGCGAATCTTTGGCAGTGGCCACTGTATGAGGTGTTACCAGACCCTCCAGTTTAGATGAGGGCTGGAGCACAACATCATTCTGTACCTCCCGATCCAGAACACCTGTGGTCTTCACGGCCTCAAAAGGACCCACGACCACTTTCTGCTTCAATGTTACCCGAGCTACCTGGGCTTCCTTCCCATGAGCTCTCAACATTGAGGCTTGAATCGGTTCTCCATTAATTGTCAGACATAGTCTAGTCAGATCAATGGTGGCCTTGTGTGCCTTCAAGAAATCCAGGCCTAATATAATCGGATCATTAATATTGGCAAGAAGTACTGGCCAGTTGAACATCATAGAGCCTAATGCAATTGTGACTGGCTCAACACTTTCCGCAGGGATAACATTGTCTCTACCTGCACCTTTCAATGCAATAGACTCCAACCTCTTTAAAGGGTAAGGTAATTTATTTGCAAAGAAATTGCCAATTACTGTCACTTGTGCCGCAGTGTCCACCACTGCATCAACGGAAACACCATTTACTTTAATGGGAATGACTAGTGTCATAGGGTCACGATTAAACTCATACATGCGAACATCATATGATCGCACAGGCGAAGATCTCGGTGAAGCAGAAGGTGATGGCGACCGTGTACGCCTCGGCTCTGGACACTCACAGGAAAAATGCCCCTCTAAATTGCAATTAAAGCACTTTCCCGATCTGAGAGGAGAAGAAGGGGAACGTGATGGAACGACCTTCCCTCTTGGAGGAGACCGACCTCGACCGAATTGACCAGATATAAGATTCAAAATCTTAGCCACATCTACCTTCATATCCGCCATATCCTTCCTAAGTCCTTCGACATCTTTCTCCAATTTATCTATCCTGCTTGGAGCCGTTATGCCTCTCAACTGCTCAGGATTATCTGCCTCCAACAACCCAGAAGCATCGTCCGGAAAACGGACCTTTCGAACCTCAGGTCTTCTGGAACCCATGATCAATCTTTGATTATGGATAGCTGCATTGACCATTTGTACAGCCTCCTCCAGGGTGCTCGGATCTTTATCCATAGCTATCAGAGCGGCTCGTTTATGCTCAACACCCCGTAGGAATGCATCAATGGCAATAGTCTCGCCCAAACTCTCTGAGGCATCAGGGTAACCATCTAAAGTGAGCTCCTGAATGATGTCTGCAAATTCTTCTAAAGAGTTACCCTCTTGTCGAATATCTTGCATCTTTTTTCTGATGATGTGGGGCAGATCTTTCTTCCCGAATCTCAACTTTAATTTCTCACATAAACTAAAGTAATCATTCTGGACCTGCCCAGAACAGATGCAGTAAAACTTTAAGGCCTTGTCCCTTAAAGCTGAGATGAGCATGTCTAATTTATACATATCAGACCAACGGTACCTTGAAGCAGTATGCTCAAACTGTATGAAAAATGGTTTCCACTCAAATTTTCCATCAAAAGTTGACATTTTAGGTGGAGGAGGACCATCAGAGTAGCTTCTACGACCGGGGGATGACATTCTAGAGTCATTGTACGAAGAGCCATCCCAGTAAGCTCTACGAACTGGTGATGACGTCCTAGTGTCATGGTGAGAAACTGATCGCGACTCCCTCTTAGGTTCTCTAGGGGTATATACCCCCCTAGGAGCCAGGTTATCAACTAGGGTATGATCACCCCTTTGTTGACTAGTTGAGTTTAGGAGTGCCTTGTATTTGATACCTTGAGCTAACAGTTCCATGTTCAGTCTAGCTACCGTCTCTTCCAGGGATTCTTCCCTTGGGTGTGAGTCGACCCCACCAACAGCGCCTTCATCATTGATGTCGAATACAACTTCCCCAGCATGGAGCAATCGTGCAAGGATTGTAGCTGTGGCAGGCAGATCAGGATCTGCCTTAATGTCGGCCAGGGATATGAAACCTCCTCTGGACTCACGAAAATTTACTATGCCAGCAGCTCGAACTTTACCAATATTATGGAGTGCACCAAGTTCCTCCACGGTTGCAGTGTTAATACACAAAGGTTTCGTCATTATGGGTCACCGGTTGTTTTATACCAAGGAAGCGAAATTAATATCCGCTAAAAGAGTAATATCACCTACTGAAATGAGTCGTAAGCGTATGCTTACTGAAATATATAAATCACTGAGTAGTGATGGTGGTGCAACTCCGGAGAACGTCTAAATGAATCTTCCGAAGCCAAACCAAATTCAGTAACGTACCTGCATGCAAACCATCCTTCAGAAACTCGAAAGTATAATGATAACGGACGCGTTTACGTGCACTAGATTTTTTACGGAGTATTAACTCTACACTGCACTTGATGGTGTGTACACCAATATCTGCATTAATTTTCTCAATTCTATCATTGAGAAGAGAGAGTTGGTCATGCAGTTGCAGCTCTTGGTCTTTGAAGGAACAGGGATTCAAATGGTGAAGTTGCTCATTATACAGGACCAGAGAATACGCCGGGATATCAATAAATTTCACCGTTTGGCCGTAATGCCTTACTATGTCTATCGCACGTTGATAGTGTTGGCAAATGCGGTCTACCGCGAGTTCATCATCGGCTGTCCTTAAATAGACAAAACCGTCGCCTCGTTTCTCGGTAAGGTCGCACGTTCCGGCCCAGATATAGAAAACGATCCGGTGAAATTTCTGAACGGCGCTGGCTATTCTCGACTGCAGAATATTGACCAAGTCTTGTGTAGTACCACCGCTTTTACACCAATACTCAACAAACCCAGTTTGATCAGCTCTTTTCAAAATGAAACCTTTACTTGTACCCAACAAAATCGCTTTGTGGGTAAAGGACTGATCCAACGAAAACTGGGTGCGAGCCAAAAACTCCTCAGATTTAACTTGAAAAGGAGGCATAAGCTGAGTATTGTTTCAACGGAGTAACTAGCAATGTGATTATGAACTTTTTGAATTAATAATAACAAGAAAAAACCCCAAAACAAATAGTGTTCAGCGTAATTAGTAAACCTAATATTACAATTGAAACATATTTGTTAATTAGAAGGGAGATTACCCTCTAATGTTCAAAAAGTTAATAATAATGATAATAATAACAACAAAAGTGATTTATATCACTTCTTTATTTCAAATAATTCTGAAATAAACAAAGAAATTGAACTGTAATTAACATATAAAGAAATATCGAAAAACCGATGGTTAAATTACAGCTCAGAATCGCGTACATATGACACTGAAGACAACTAACAATAACAATCCAGAAACTATAGGGTTGTCATTCCACGGAATACTGACATAGATGATAGGAACTAAGCACGAAAATATACCTCAATTCATTACAGTTCAAATAAATAACATTGAATCTTGAATTTATGACGTATATGACGTATGTATGTAAGGTATATTAATCTATATACCCGACATTTGCATGCCTAGTATAAATAAATAATATATATTTAACTATAACTCACCTATCATCCGTGATTGTTAAATACTAAAAAAATAACTATCAATAATCAAAATGGCGGCCAAAGTCTGTAAAATTGACGTTCGGGCAGGACTAGAGTAGTCCTTATATTTCCGAGAATTCTATCTTTTTTTTCCAGCAAAATCGTGAGTAGAATTTAGAAATAACTAATAACAATTTTTTATTTAGGGCCCAAAGTACTCCTGACACCATTTGTAGTAACTTAACTACGTATAAAACGTTACTCACCCAACAGAGGTCTTGAATCGGCCAGTGGAACAAGCGGCAGATATGCACGGTTCAGGTTCCAAGGTACGACTGCCGGGCGTCCGTAGAAACGGCGGGAATCAGCTAGCCCGGCAGCCGCAAAACCCGAACTGCGGAATTGCGGGATACCGCCAGCACCACAATAGGAACGAGCAACCTGAAGTAGGCATTTTGCTTCTGTCTTGCATAGTATGAAGTCTATTTGGTTGAAGACAGCTGTTGTAGCCTTAGAACTTTTTGGGGCTTTGTGATCCAGTCCATGTTGTCCGATGATGCCATGGGTGTTTGAAAGCCCTATTTATGGCAAATAGGTCATTGGAACTGTAGGCAGAAGGGAGACCATACTTTTGGAGAATATGTGTGGCCTTTATTACTAAGCTGTGAGATGGTTGTGATTTTACTGCAAGCTGTCTCTCGATAATATTCCTTTCAAAGGAATTCTGTCTGTGGAGCATATTGACAAGAAAGCCAAGGATCATCTTGTGTAGTTGTCCTTCTGCAGGCAGGGCTCCGAGTAATGGCTGCATGTAGATGTACACCTTCCAAAGAAGCAGGACTGCGCAGGTTTTTACACCTATCCACATACATGAGTGCGGGATCGAGCATGGAACATTTGGTTTCGAATCCCGCGTCAGAAGTGAAAGCTCTAGACCACTGAGCTACACCGCACCTCAGTTCTATTACGACAGGAGGCGTATACAGAACAAGACGAAAATATTAATGTCTAATAAAAAGTGTGAAATTATTTTATTATTTTTAACAAGTGAATGTCAGCATCGATATTTTGGCGTACTCTCTATGAAACTAACATGTATTTCAAAATGCAATGTGTTTTTGTCATTAACCATTAAATGTAGAGAAATAACAGTACAAGTTACCAGTTTTCGTCATTCTGCTTAAGTCAAGATTCTGCCATTTCTTCTTCCTGTTAGTGTTAACTAGCCCCTTCTACTTGCTGGAGTTTCTGCTAGTTTGTGGGTATGTACACATGAAGAAGATGCGTCAGAAATACGATAAATGATATATAGGCCCTATGATAATCATTATATGTAGGCTTGTGGCTTTAAAAACGGTATATCTATGTACACGATTTACAGCTTTCGGCACCCTACTGATTTACCCCTAGGCATTCTACTCCGAATAATACTTACCAGATGTACTATTATGATAATGTCTATTATCTAGTCTAGCTCAAAATAAACAATTAAAACTCTGCACTCTCCTGGTCCTGCCCATACTGTGTCCGGGAATTACCATAGCCCCAGGTACCGAGTCAATTTTGCAAATTTTAGCGGAATTCAGCGTATTTGAAGCTATCCATTGCTGGCGTCATGGAAGAGAGGAAAATCATCTCAGGGGCAGGTTGTATCAATCTAGAATTTATACATTCGTGCCGTAATGAATGATTGAATTTTCCTTAAATTGGCACATTATTTTAAAATGGTAGCCATTGTTGGGAGTCGCTCAGGTACCCTTAACTGTTTAAGCATTATGTGGGTACTCGGTTAATTTCTCTTGCGACTCGGTTCCTTCCAAGATGGATGCGCTCTTAGCCAAGATGGCAGCGCCCATGATTTATGTTTGCCTTCGGCTCTGATTGTGCCAATCTTTAACCTTCACTTCATTGATGAAGGTGTTTGTAGCGATCGGTACGTTTTTCTTGGTTATTTTAACGGTTAGTTAATTACCAAGCCGTGTTTATTAATTTTCACTCTAAAAAATTTCAAATATCTCCTGCTTTAAATCTTGATTATCATTAATTTAAGAGAAAGTTAATGTTTCTAAGTAATTTTAATATTACAATCAAATCATTGTGCATTTGCTCGTCATGTATGTCATGTGCAGCGTTTTAATTCTTGCCTTGTGTTCGCAGAGGGCTAAAGGCCTGGGCACTTTGTGCACAAAATGCAATCGGTTCATGAAGCGTAGATTTGCTGGTCACCACTGCGTAGCTTGCACGTAGTGCAAGGTTGGGAGTCCTTGCGATGTTTGTGTGAAGTGGTTGTCGGAGTTAGTGGCGGAGTTTGACCGTGATCGGCGTACGCGACTGGACAGAATCGCGAGGGACAAGGCGGCCAAGGCAGATCAGGCGTCCAACAGAGGCTTGGAGGAGCGCCTGAATGAGAGAATGGACTCAGCTTTGGGTGTATGGGCGGCCCAGTTTAAAGCCATGTTTGAGTCTCTGCAATCCACGATCCCGTCGATGCAGCCTGGTGCAGGACTACCTTTCGGTGGTCCGGCCAGTGCTGCGGAGGGTGTTGCACCAGTACCTCCTGTTGCGTTGGCTCAAGAGCCGACGGCAGAGGAGGAGGAGCTTTTGCTCATGGAGGATTCCGGCATGCCGGATCTTTCCGCGATGGCTGTACCTGGTACATCCCAAGGTTCTCCTTTGGGTTATGTACGGGTTTGCCAGCTGGGTGGTGATGTTGACGTTCCGTCGGGCATCTTCCATCCGGATTTTGTTCAGCCCGTGCTGCTGTTGGAGTCGTGTTTGACGGCATCCCGGCGCTGGTGGTTACAGGTCCTATCGGATTTCTGTCGGCTACCGTGATTAATGCGGCTGTGGTCCCGGCTCCCGTGCTGGAGCCGATGAATTTTAGTGAGTCCGTGTCCGGCAAATCGTTGGATGTTGGAGCTGCGAGTACACGGTCTGTGGGCGTTATTTACAGTAGTAAACAAGCTCGCAGTCCTCAGCATGGATCGTTGGTGTCTGCCTCGTCCAAGGGCGAGAAAGAAGATGAGAACGGCACTACCTTGTTGGATGAGTCGTCCTTTTCCACCGGGGCTGAATGGGTACAGGTCCTTGAATGGATGTCCTTCCGTCTCGCATTGGCATCGGATCAAGGATCTCAGCGCGATCCGGCAATGGAGCGGATGTCAGAGCAAGCGGCTAGCGCTCTGTCCAGTGGCTCTTCTGCCTGCTCTGCCTTTGGATACGTTGACCTCTGACATCTTGGAGGTAGCGGCGTATCGTATGGTCCAGCCAGACTTTACGCTTCCAAATGCCCCGAAAGGGATTAGGAGTAGGGTCTGCTTTCTGGAGCAGGCCTACCATCAGTATGCCCGAGTCCCACTGCTTTCCATCGGGGAGAGAGAGGCACTGAATAGGCCAATAGGCAATAGGGTCTGCGTGTTCTGCCAAGAGCAGAGTTTATGTCAAAGAATCAATCTTTGAGATATCCCGGCAAACCGATCATAATACCGAAGTTAACAAGGTTTGATCGTGATGCTAGTGTCTGGTGCCCGGTCCGTGCTTTGACTAAGTACAGGAAACGGACTGGCTCGTTACGGTCGAACGATAGACATCTATGGATCTGTCATAAGAAGCTTTTGAACGGCTGTACCGTCCTGCAGGGTATGCTGACCTGCGCGGCGGAAGGTGGGGTAGTGCCAGAGACTGCTCCTGGAGTTGTCCGGGACACCATGCGCCTATCTCAAGATTGCCTGGCCAGGTTGATCACGAGATCATTGGCTGAGCGACGGAGAATGGTTCTCGATTTTGTAGAACCAGGACCTGAAATGAGGACTGCGTTGTCTTCCGCGCCAATCATAGTTCCAGGCTTGTTCGGCGGCTCGGCACGGCAAGCCGTATCCAAGGTCGCATCAATGGTTGCAGAATAAGAAGTAGTTGGCAAGTCGTGGAAGTCGACGAAAAGGACTCGGCAGTCCTATAAGCAGCACCGACAGGAGCAGCAGAGACAGCGCCAAGGATCGCCCTTCCATCCTTCTGGCCGTGATACCCATCGGGCATCCAGTTCGCAAGGTCCTGGTCATTCTTCCTCATACAAGTCCTCTAATAAGAGGCCGTATGATGAGGATGGGGAGGGTGGCGGTTCGGGTCGCGGCGGCTACCGTAAGGATAGCTGTGGTGGTGGTTCCGGACCGTCGTTTTCCAAGAAACCGCGGGGTGGCCGTGGGGTACGGTCCTGACAGGTTTCCGGCGGGATCCACTTCGGTATCACCAGGAACGAGGGGAGTCGAGAATCTTCACCTAGGCGAATTAACGTCGTCTCGTGCAATATTGATCACGAGTTGTGTGCAGATTCCTTCCCTCGAAGGCAGACTTTAACTGTTGTCAAACCAGTGGGAACAGATCGTGCAAGATTGTTTAGTCTGTCAGTGGTTAAGAAACGGCTACGAACCGGACTGGCTCATCCGTCAATCGTTAGTTCCGTCAACATCGACTCCAGTGTGGACTCCCGTTCCAAGGGAATCTGATCGTCTAGATGCCATTTGCTCAGAAATCGAAAGCCTTCAGCGGAACAATGCGATTCACTTAGTCCGCAATCAGTCATCCCTAGGCTTCTATTCGATGATGTTCCTCGTTCCGAAACGCACCGGACGGTGGAGACCGATTCTCAATCTCAAATCGTTAAACAAGTTTATTCTGTCACCAAAATTTCAGATGGAGACTGTAGCGGCAGTGATGTCGGGGTTGAGAAAAGGCATATGGGCAGTGTTGATAGATCTGAAGGATGCTTATTTTCATATTCCAATGTCAATTCCTTTTCAGAAATACCTTCGCTTTGCATTCCAAGACAATGTTTGGGAATTCAATGCGCTTCCATTCGGCTTGACCACAGCACCGAGGGTCTTCACCAAAGTGGTCCTCGCCATGACTTCTTATGTTCGCAGGAGAAACATAGCTGTTCATACTTACATAGACGGCTGCTGAAGGCAGGGAATCCAGTCACTCTGCGCAACAATCTTCAGGTAGTCCTAGCCTTACTAAAGAATCTAGAGAAATCAGAATTGACTCCATCCCAGGAGTTTGTTTATCTGGGAATATTTTTCAATCTCAGGGATGGCGTAGCCTGATTTGCAGTTCTGGAGTCGGTTTCTCTAGGAGCCTATCTATCCTATACTAGTTCTCCTTCGATCAATACTCACCATTCTGTCACTTCTGATACACAGCTGGCCTTGACAGCTGGCTCTAGGACTATAGACTTAGAAAGCTTTACCGACTCCTTGGAACCGGGTACTCGGCTCCCAACTGCCAAGTACCCGTCTACCATAGAGCTCATTCTTGTTTGCATAGCAACAAGAGCTATACATGCTTTTTGCAGTGGAAAGATTGAGAAATAAAAATCTAAGTCTTTGTTTAACTGTGATTGTGATAGCTAGTGACTCTCTTGCAAGGATAATTGGATAATATGAATACCGCTGATGATAACCAGGTCGTATATTTCCCTATTATTCCATAGTTAAAAGACTTAGGTCTCTAAATTTCGTTGTGTCGCATGTTCCAATTTCTGACCCCAAAGAATCTGGGACGTGTGTTAACAACGAGATATGCCGGATGGTCGCCTTCTTTAACCCCAACAGGCGATCGGCAGATATGAAAATAGGTGTTTGCTATGGTATTTGTAACACGAATATCGGCTGACGTCGTTCTCCGTAAGATCCGAGCGGGTGACGTCACACCCGTGGTGCTCGGATGTTTATGTGAAGAAAATTTTTTTCATTAATTCGCGCATCTTGTTCTGGGTGCTGCGTACTAAAAATGGTACCAGAAAACTTTGGAATGGTCAAGTTTTGCGTGTTATCACAATCTGTTTGCAATGATCGGTGGTTTCAAAATTCTTGATTAAGATGTGTGGTCTGCGGTTTTACCGTGTGCTACAGCAGTTTGTTTACATTTTGTTGTTTCTCACGTATCGTTTTGGCTTTCGTTAGGAGTATAATTTATATTAGATGGTAAATATACCCCGAATGCTATGAGATATGATTCCTGGTTCCGTTATACATCCTGGAGGATCAATTATGGGTGTATTTAATGCCCGCTTCGTTCTTGTCGTCATAATCAATGCGATCTTTGCTGTAACGTTGCGGGGTGGGGTGCGGGAGGGTTACAGTTAATTTATGGTCAAATTATTTGAGAATTAATTGTCTGCCTTCCATCCGTGTCTCATTCCGCTTGCTTATTGTAGGTTTGTGCTTATTTATAGGCCAAGCCAGCCCCGCCATCATGTGACAAGTGCCACAAGTTCGTACGGGTCCTATTTAAGGACCATGTCTGCTTTAGATGTACTGCATGTAACCTTGATAGGAGGTGTAATGTGTGTGCAGTGTGGTCCGCGGATATGATGTTGAAGTTCCTTGCCCAGAAGGATTTGGCTGGGTCTGACGCGGGGTCAGGCGGTCCGAAGTTAAATCATGGAGCATCCGGTTCGGCCGGTGGGGGCGCTCCACATCCTCAGCTGGAGGTGGCGGAGATGGCACCGCCGGCGTGGTTTGGTCCGGCTATGCAGGGTTTTCTGCATAGTGTTCTGCCCATGCTGGTGTCGTCCCTGCTGCCGAAGGTTGTTGGGCAGTCTCTCCCCATGCTTGGTACGGACCCTGTCCCTGGACAGGGTTCTGGACTGGTCACCGAGGGAGCCGTCTCGTACTGCCCCTTGGCAGTCCCGTTGGGCTCCGGCCTGACGGGTTCTGTCTCTCTGCGGCCACCTCCGGGTGGTCCAGTAGCGGTGGCCGGTCCATCAGGCATGGGAGCCGTCCGCCAGGATGGCTCCACGGTTTCTTCGTCTAGTGACGACTCTTCGGGGCCTGAAGATGAGGAGGAGAGGTTACTGCAGCCTGTGATGCCACGGGTGGAGCAGATGGAGGTCGATTCCGTCCTGGACGGAACCGTCCTCCATCTGTCTAGCTTGGCGCAAGCCAGGGCAGCGGCTCCGCCCGTGGTTGAGGCCAATCTGGTACCGGGCACCGGTCCCGTGATGGTTGGTGTGATGCCAGCCGACACGGTGATGGGTGTGCCGGGCCAGGCGTGGTACTCACCTATCTCGCCTGGTCTGGCAGTCAGACGTGGGGTGCCGTTGGCGCCCGTGTCTGGCCACGGTTCCGCATCTGCTATGGGTCCGCATGGTTTTCCGTGCGGGCCTACTCCATGGACTGGTGTGTTCCATGGGGTGGCGTCGGAACCGTATGGTACCGCAGTACCTAGCGTGTCAGTCGCGGCTCTTAGCCGGGAGGCCGTGGCTGGTAGGTCCGTGAACGAGAGCTCCCTTCGTATCCGCCTGGACCGCACCTGTGCGACAGGAACAGCGGTGCCAGTTAGACCTGCCGAGCCAAGACCGAAATGGTTCTCTCGCTCTCTCGTTAAGAAAGGGGGGGGGGAGCGGACCGCGAGCCGGACAACCCTGTTAGGCATCGAGGCATCTATAGTGGGTGGCAGGCTCATGCGTTTCGTCGAGGCTTGGCAAGGTGTGACGTCAGACAGTCTGGTCCTGGGATGGTTATCCCAGGGATACATGCCGGAGTGGTGGGACTTTCCGCCACAGAATCTGTCATTGGCACCTGTCTGGACACCCGTACCAAGGGAACCAGACAAGTTAGAAGCCATTCAAAACGAAGTGTCAGGTTTGCTTCTGTAGGGAGCAATAAAACCAGCAAACCAGCAAACCAGAACACTCCAGGCTTCTATTCAAATATGTTCCTTGTCCCCAAGAGCACGGTGGGATGGAGACCCGTACTCAATCTCAAGCCATTAAATTGGTTTATCCATACGCCTCGGTTCCAGATGGAAACACTGGGGTCGGTAATGGCAGGATTGAGGAAGGGAATGTGGTGTGTATCGATTGATCTGAAAGATGCATATTTCCACATTCCAATGAACAGGAGTTGTCACAGGTTTCTGAGATTTGCGTTTCAGAATCAAGTATGGGAGTTTATTGTTCTCCCGTTTGGCCTGTCGACAGCGCTAAGGATTTTCACAAGAGTGGTCCTTGCGGTGACAGCGTTTCTCAGAAAAGAGAACGTGGCGCTACACACCTACATAGACGACTGGCTGATCAAAGCCGACTCGGCAGCCAGGTTGGGCGTGGATACTGCTCTGACTCTGAAGTTACTTTCAGATCTAGGCTGGATAGTCAACAAGGAGAAATCCGAGTTGAGACCCACTCAACATTTCGTTTATTTGGGGATGCGATTCGATCTCGAGGAGGGCAGGGTTTACCCATCAGAGCCCAGAGTGGTGTCTCTGTTAGCCATCCTCAAGAGTTTTCGAGTGGGAAACCACATTCAGGCGAGGCGGTTTCTTCAGATGCCGGGCATGATGGTCTCCATGGAGCAGGTGATCCCGTACCCTGCTCTAATGCGAAGACCTATCCAGTTGTATCTGATGTCTCTGTGGAAACAGAGAACAGAACCCCTGTCAAAACTGGTGCCAGTTTTGGAGCCGATAATGTCGCATCTTGTATGGTGGAAAGAGCGTCAGAATCTCCTAGTAGGGGTTTCGCTGCACCTACCCCATCCCCAGCTATCCGTGTACACGGATGCATCGCTGGAGGGGTGGGGGGCCTGCCTGGGAGAGCACCAGGTCTCGGGCACATGGACTCTCCAGGAGAGTCAGCTGCATATCAATCTGTTGGAAATGATGGCAGTGGAACTGGCATTGGAAGAGTTTCTTCCAATGATCAGGGGCAAGGTGATATTGATACGGTTGGACAATTCGACGGTAGTATCATACATAAATCTCCAAGGCGGGACCAGGTCACCCACGCTGTGTATCAAAGTGTGGCACTTGATTCAATGATGCAGGAATTACTCGGTTGTTTTGAACGCAGCTCACATTCCTCGGCGATTGAACATTCTGACGGATGCTTTGTCTCACAGACAGAGAATTCTGCCAACAGAATGGTCCCTCAACTCTCCAGTTCTACGAAGGATCTTCGAGCATTGGGGCAAACCCAACGTGGCCTTGTTCGCCACAAGGGAAAATGCTCAAATCATGACTTATGTCTCGCCGATTCCAGATCCAAATGCCGTCGATACAGATGCTCTGGCGATAAGCTGGAGGGGGATGCACACTTACGCGTACCCACCCACCATTCTTCTGCCGAAGGTATTGGTGAAGATCAGGGAGGAACCGTGTCTGGTCCTGCTAATAGCGCCGTATTGACCCAGTGCAGTTGCCCGAGATTCCGAACATAATCTCCCAGGCCAAGGGACGCTTCCTACACGAGCGTCCCGAAATGTTCGAATTGACTGCGTGGATGTTATCAAACAACGTTCCACGTCGGAAGGTTTTTCTCGACAAGCTGCTGATTTCATCACGGCTGCGAGAAGGAGGTCAACCTTCAAGTCATATAACAACAAGGTTAACAGATTTGCAGACTGGTGTGAAGAAAAGGGTATTGATACCTTTCAATCCACTATTCAGCAAATAGCAGACTTTCTCTGTGAGCTGTTCTTTTCAGGACTATCTCCCGTCACAATTGCTGGATACAAGTCAGCTTTGGCATCAGTTATCCCTTGTCTAGCCAATACGGATAGTCCAGAGGTGGCCCAGTTAAATGTGATGGTGACAGGAATGAGCAATCTCCGACCGAGACACCCGGTAGTCATTCCAGCCTGGAGTCTATCTTTAGTGCTTAATGTACTGGCCAAGCACCCTTTCGAACCGTTGCGTTCGGCTAGTCTAAAGCATTTGACTCTAAAGGCGGTCTTTCTATTGGCAGCTTCCTCAGCTAGAAGGCGCAGTGAGATCCATGCGCTTTCGGCAGAGAGGGACCGATTTATTGTCTCCGGAGAGGGTCTGCGTGTTCTGCCAAGAGCAGAGTTTATGTCAAAGAATCAATCTTTGAGATATCCCGGCAAACCGATCATAATACCGAAGTTAACAAGGTTTGATCGTGATGCTAGTGTCTGGTGCCCGGTCCGTGCTTTGACTAAGTACAGGAAACGGACTGGCTCGTTACGGTCGAACGATAGACATCTATGGATCTGTCATAAGAAGCCTTATGGCGCCGCATCCATGGATACTATCTCTCGTTGGGTAGTCGAATGCATTCAGACTACTCATGAGATGGCGACTGGGCACCAGGTGCAAGGCGCAAGGGCACACGATGTTAGAGGAATAGCCCCCTTGACCGCCCTTTACAGTGGTGTTCCATTAGAGGACATCATGGCCATTGCACAATGGCACTGTGAGTCCTCATTCACGGATTACTATATGAGGGATGTGTCAAACTCAGCCAATCCACTCGCTTTAGCTGTTTTGAAATGATAGTTAAGTGACCACACTGCTCTTCTCCCTTTTTTCACTTTGGTAAGAAAAGAATTTAAAAGCAGACATGGTCGAGCGAGAGGATGACAACCAGATTGTGTCCCTGATGGCCGGACCAGTGATTGGTTGGAGGCAGTACGTCTGGAGTCCATTTATCATGAGGTAATTGAAGATTGAGAGTTTTTTGTATTATGTCTATATATCATGTTCATTCATCTTATATATTCATGCTCATTCCCAGGCTAATACATGTGTATATGCAAGGAGCAGTTAACCCTCTTGGCATATTTGTGTTTTCAGGCGAGATACATGTTCGTGAGTTCTCTCCCTTTTCTTAGGAGAAAAAGGGGGGTGGGGGGTGGTCAGTGATGCGAATGTGATTCGGTTCCATTAACTTGACGGTCCTTTTTAGGTCTCCGTTAGTCAGGTTTTTTAAGTCTAACTCTTTCTCCAAGGGGCAAAAGTAGCATTTATGGCTTGCCCCTTCCCACCAGGTTACTGACCAAATCTGGTGTATATCAGAAGTAACAGAATGGTGAGTATTGATCGAAGGAGAATGCTGGAAATGTAAATTTCCCTTTCTCCGAGATCTAACAATACTCACCATTCTGTTATGGACCCAGCCTCCCAGCCCCACGGAGGCAAGCCATGGATTTCTCTTGTTTGGTGGCTATGCAAACAATATGCGCTCTATGGTAGACGGGTACTCGGCAGTTGGGAGCCGAGTACCCGGTTCCAAGGAGTCGGTAAAGCTTTCTAAGTCTATAGTCCTAGAGGCAGCTGTCAAGGCCAGCCGTATATCAGAAGTAACAGAATGGTGAGTATTGTTAGATCTCGGAGAAAGGGAAATTTACATTTCCTGCAGTTTACTAGTGTCTCTGGAGAAAGTGGGGCAGGCCGATTCAGATGTATCTAATGTCATTCTGGTCTCAGAAAACGGATCCGTTATCTCTGAGAATTACAGTAAAAGAACCGTTGATATTCCATCTTTAGTGGTGGTTATCAGAACAGAATCTCCTGCGAGGTGTTCCTCTACATTCTCCTCAACCACAGATGTCCATCTTTACAGATGCATCGACGATGGGTTGGGGAGCGGTATTGGACAATCGATCAGTGTCAGGGAAATGGGATCGGACCAATGCGCAGAAACATATCAATGTTCTCGAATTATTAGCGGTGGTATTAGCACTTCGAAAATTTGAGATTTTAATCCGAGACAAGATTGTCCTAATAAGGACAGACAACTCGACAGTGGTGTCTTATTTGAACCGCCAAGGCGGGACGAGGTCACCAGAGTTGTGCATGATGATTTGGAACCTTCTGCTGTGGTGCCAAGAGAGGAATATTATTCTTCGGACAGCACACATTCTAAGAAGACTGAACATCCTAGCAGATGCGCTCAGTCGAAGGATGATTTGTCATCCGACGGAATGGCAGCTCAACCAATCGGTAGCGGAGGTTCTATTCAAACACTGGGGCAAACCAAATGTGGATCTATTTGCGATGAAACTAAATGCAAAGATGGTCACATATGTGTCACCGATCCCGGACCCGCTAGCCTTGGCAGTAGATGCACTGGCGATAAGTTGGAAGGGAATGTATGCATATGCGTATCCTCCAACGATTCTCTTCCCAAAAATTCTGGCAAAAATAAGAGAGGGAATATGCCAAGTACTACTGATCGCCGCTCATTGACCAGGCCGATCATGGTTTACGGATCTGCTGGACCTTCTGGTCTGCAATCCAATTCCTCTTTCAGACAGAAGGGATCTAATCACTCAGAACAAGGGTCTGTGTCTTCACGACAGACCGGAAATGTTCAAATTGACTGCATGGATGTTATCAAGCAGCGTGCAATTGAGGGTGGCTTTTCTGAGCAAGCAGCGAAGTTTGTCGTTTCAGACAGAAGAGGGTCAACCACCAAGACATATAATTATAGAATCAACAAATTTGCAGAGTGGTGTCAGAGAAGAGATATTAATCACTTTTCTGCATCTGTTCAACATGTAGCAGATTTTATCTGTCATTTATGCGAAGTTGAAAAACTTGTACCTTCAACCCTAGCAGCATATACGTCTGCATTGGCTTCAGTCATTCCCAGTCTGGCCATTGAAGGAGTTGAGAATGACACTTTGAATGAAGTTATTAAAGGAATGAGCAATCTGCGACCTAGACAGCCAGTTCCTATCCCAGCATGGAATCTATTTCTTGTTCTGCAGGTTTTAGGGCATGCTCCCTTTGAACCGATTAGATCTATAGATATTAAACTGTTAACTATTAAATCAGTTTTCTTGGTTGCAGCAGCATCGGCAAGAAGGAGAAGCGAGACCGTTTTGTCGTCACGGGTGAAGGTTTAAGACTACTTCCACGTCTTTGTTTCCTGGCAAAGAATCAGTCACTTAAATATCCAGGTCAACCGATCAATTTGCCAAGTTTAATTAGACATGACCCAAACTCTTCTGCTTGGTGTCCTGTCAGATGTCTGAAAATGTATAAGAAACGTACTGAGGAGTGGAGAGATGACCCGAAATCTCTGTGGTTATGTCTCAAAGCTCCTCATTTTCACGCCTCGAAAGATACTATTTCTCGTTGGATAGTTGATGCTATTCAGATGTCGCAAAAAATTGCTACAGGAAAGCAGATTGATCGTGCGAACACCCATCAGGTCCGAGCATTAGCAGCAGCATCGGCCCTTTTTAAAGGTGTCTCATTAGAGGAGGTGATGTCTGTAGCACAATGGCATGCCGAGTCGTCATTCACTGATTTCTACCTTGGCGACATCTCCAGCGCACTTAATCCGGTAGCCGTCGCCAATTTGTCGAACCTTAGTTAAGCCACATCCGACCACTATTTCACAAACATCACAAGTTACTTCCTCCTGCACTGAAAAAGAGCCATGCACATGACCAGTGAACGACTGTGGATCGGGCCGAGCTCCTGGGATGATCAACAAAGAACAAGCACTCAAAATGGTGAGTGTTTACATTAATTAAGTGATTAATAATAATTTACTTACAGTCGAAATACCAGACTGCTTAGGTAAATAGTCTGGTGTAAGAGTATACTTGTCCTCTCAAACAGACATTAGACTCATTCCGATTTGAAAACTTAATCGATATACTAATATTTTTTCAAAATTAGAAGTTGTAGTAGCTTCTTTGCACTCTACTGGACTGCCCTAGCTGAGACTTGGGGCTGACATGGGTCTGGTGGGTGTTGCATCCCCTTTTTTCGACAGTCCTCTCGATTTTGTGCGGACAAAAGAGGGGGGGACCGCGGTCTAGGCCATGGAAGTTTAGCACTCTTATGAGTCAGATGGCAGAACCCAAACGTATGCCAGGGTTCTAGTCTCTTCACAACCTTCTCTGTTGGATGGTAGATGAGTGCTGGTTCGAGCCTCACCTCCTCCCACCGGTATTTCTTGGCTGTTGAAATCCGGAGTTTATCATAATAGTACATCTGGTAAGTATTATTCGAAGTAGAATAAAAAAAGCATCCGATTTTGTTTCTGCGGGAATTCTTAATACTTACCAGATGTACTATGGCCCTGCCTCAGCCGCCCCGCTGAGGTAAGGCTGAGCTGCTTTCACTGTTTGTCAAGGCAAATATAAGACGAATCTGACTGTGATTGGGAAATGACTCGGTACCTGGGGCTATGTTAATTCCCGGACACAGTATGGACAGGACCAGGAGAGTGCAGAGTTTTAATTGTTTATTTTGAGCTAGACTAGATAATAGACATTATCATAATAGTACATCTGGTAAGTATTAAGAATTCTCGTAGAAACAAAAGCGGATGCTTTTTTGAGACACCTTGGCTTTGAATGTGCCAAAGGTACTTGCATTGGCAACATTGCATAGTAGGGCATTCCAGTTAGGGTTGCACGATTATTCACTTTTCATAATCGCGATCATTTAAAAAAAAATAATCGCGATCATATGATTAATCATGAACTATACACCTGTGCAAAAGTTAAGCACCAGCAAAAACAATAGAACGTAGGAACATGATGGTACAACTAGGCTGCCATACTTTTTGTCCCCGCGTTAGCTGACATAATTCCAAGTACGAAATGCACATGCATGCATGTCTTCACGCCGCTTGATGTCCGTGCGTGGCGGGAAACAGCACGCGTGTTCAGTTATGTAAAAGTCCAGTTTGAGGTGTAGAACATTACATACAGATTTAGGTGACAAGATTAGGAATTTTGTGTTCATGACCGTGGTTTATTTGTACAGAGAGAATTAGCTCTTGATTGTGAACCGCTATGGCAAGACGAAGGTTAAGTGATCGTGTGAAATGGCAAATCATAGGCATGCATACCACTGGTATGTCATGCAGAGAGATTGGCAGACAGCTGAACATTAACCATACTGTAATCAGTCGTTTGATTGCAAAACATGGGCAAACTAACAAGGTGAAGGACAGGCCTAGATCTGGAAGACCGAAGAAGACTACTGCCCGTGATGATCGAGCCCTAGTACGCCTTGTTAGGAGATCTCCATTCACCAACCGCAGAGTGCTCAGCCAGCAATGGGAAACGTGCAATAGAGTGTCAATGTCTACCGTCAAAAGGAGACTGTATGCTGCTGGCATGAAAGCTAGGAGACCTGTCAGATGTCCTCTCCTCACTGCACACCACAAAGAGGAGCGTCTGAGGTGGTGCAACGAAAGAAGACACTGGAACATGAGATCCTGGAGACGGGTACACTGGTCCGATGAAAGTCGGTTCCTGCTTCATGCCACAGATGGTCGAACTCGTGTATGGAGGTCCAGACGCACAGCGTACGACCAACGTAACATCATGGAAGAAGTTCCATTTGGTGGAGGTTCCGTTATGATATGGGGGTGCATCTCATTTGATTGTAAGCTGGATCTGTTGACTGTACCTGGAACACTAAATGGACAAAGATATCAAGATTCCATACTGGATAGAGTTGTGGTCCCTCATTTTGTAAATCATGCACCTGGAACCCACCCTATATTCATGGATGACAACGCCCGACCACATCGTGCTAGAGCTGTGCATGAATACCTCTGCCAGAATGCCATCGAAACCCTACCATGGCCAGCAAGGAGCCCTGACATGAACTCTATTGAGCATATCTGGGACATTCTGGGAAACATGGTGAGAAGGAGGGATCCTCCTGTGCAAGAACCTACAGGAATTAACAGACGCACTCCATCTTGAATGGCAACGAATACCACAATGGCGTATCAGTCGGTTGGTGATCAGCATGAGACGTCGTGTCCAGGCCGTCATCCAGGCACAAGGTGGATATACCCGGTATTAATAATGACAGTCTCAAACTCGTGCACAGATGTTAAACTTCGTTTTCAGACACCATTAATGACAATCTAGCCACGTGTGTCAACTGTAGGGCAATAGTTGTCAGTTGTGTCAACGTAACCATATTCAGGCCTCGTTTTCAAGTTCAAACAAAAACATACAGTGTTTCCCCACCATCATAATCAGCATTCCTCTAGTTGCATTATTACCTCTTGCACTAAGATGGATGGGTACATAAATGTTTATGCTATTGCTTTCTTCATAGCACATGAATATACCCTCGCATGTGCGTAAAAATAGGGTGGTGCTTAACTTTTGCACAGGTGTATATATTAACTACGTCAATGCTGCTTAGAGGATGTTATTATGCTACGGCAGATTGTAGGATTATGGGTTAGGCACATGGGTATACATACTAGAGCTGGCGGGATTGACATTTACATGACGGTATCGGTACCATAAAAAATACCGCGATACCACGGTATACCGTCATCTGAGGTTGAGGCATGCCACGAAGTTAGAATAATTTTGTTCATTTCCTTTTCACTTCCATCTTCAATCAACGGTAAATATAGGTAAAATAAATAAATCGGCTTCCTGATTTAGAGAAGAAAAACATTATGGCTATTGCGACTGTTTAGTTTCACGGTTTTATTAGGTCACTATTTTTATTAACGTAATATCATTCACGGGAATATCGGTCAAAGTGTGTGGTCAACTCGCTAACTATAACCCGCTGTTTGAGACATTGGAGCGCGCTATTTTCAATCTGGATTGTTCTTGCTATTAATGCATGCAACCAGCAAATGGTAAATTTTATTTTGGCAGTCGAGCGCTTTGATAAACAGAATCCAGACAAAATCTACGAGTATTTAAATGAGGCCAGTGTTGTACTCTTTTATTTCTGTTGGAGTCCCGCGAAAACAGGCCTATACACATATAACACAACATTGAATATAGCTGATTCCAAAGCTTCTGATAATTACCGAGTACCCAACGTGCAAACTCATTACTCGCCACGCTTCACGTGAACAATGCGTGTAAAAAGCTATTTCCGCGAACTTCCGACGTGTAGCCAGTTGAAAAATTAATTACAAAAACTAAAACACTATAATTTTTAGGTGTCGTTACTTAAACTGGATTTAATCCTTAAAGAAATTTCTTAAAATAAGCCAGAAAAATAAAAAATAACGACTTCAACGCTGCTCGTTGTTAATAAATTAGCATTTGATCAAAATGGTGCGAACAAATACTACGTTTTAGTAAATTTTCATTGATAAATTCAGCATAGTAATGTATTTTCCCACGGTCTAGTTCATGAACTTTCAATCAGATACGTCTTTGCAAGATTGTTGTTGCATTTGAATAGCACGCATTTTGTATGTTATTTTGTTATTCTAGCGTGTTTGTTCGGTGACAAAATGCTGGGAGTAATAAATTACAAATAATAGAAACGGGAATAGGGAATATATTATAGTATAATTACTACCGGCAGACGGCCAGAGAATGAGTTTAGATGTTTTAAATAAAGCAATTTTACTGTGAGACTTTCAAGACATACATTTGACATACAATTCTGCCTGTCATTATTTTGTAACTGACGACTTGATGTTTGTTTTTACAATGACCCTTTCACCTCAACTCGGCTAATAGTTAGGGATGCCTGTATTTTTGGCACTATTAGCACCTATTTACCCTTGGTCAAGATAGATTTTATGGATCTATTTCTCAAATATTGCTCAAACATTATGGACGGTATTCACGTGATTTGGGAATGTTAACGGTCACGGTATCAGTTCATGGTATACCGCGGTCCTCACGGTACTGCCGTCAGACCACCCAGCTCTAATACATACATGGACAGAATACGCCAGTTGCTGATTGCAAACAAAGGAATGTATCAAGATTTTTCTAGACGGAAAACGGAAGGTGCCATATTTTGCTTAATTGTAGCCTATGCTCTAATAGAAGCCCACCCTCTAACTTTGACATATGAGCTCCAATGATTTCTTAGCAGTTTCAAAATGGCAAAACTCTGTATTAGAAGCCCACCCCCAACTCAGCAGATTGTATCAGAAAATTTGTAAGAATAACGTGTATAATAATAACAATCGTGTCCCAGGGTGTGTCTACTTCAGACCGATCTCTGCCCTGATACATTTCCGGCCCTTCTAGAAGTCAATACAGGCCTCGGATTTGTAAATCTCGACCACCTATTAGATTAATAGTAAGCTACGTATGTTCAAGATATAATAAAGTTTATTCCACACTTGTCAAAATGCGCTTAAAACAGTCTTGGCGTGATTAAATAGCTTCATTATAAATATATATTTTAAGACCAAATTTATGTACCAAACACGTATGGGAGAAAATGTGCATCAATTTTGCAATGCCAATCAACATTAAATGATCCAAATTGAATTATTACGAATGACAATATAGCCGGCTTCTTAAGTTGGCGAGCCAGTGCCTCTTTTGCGATGGAAGGCGGCGTGTTCTCGCGAGATATTATACGCTAACGGGAGTTTATCAAACGGGTACCCGTTATTCAGATCAGTATAATACTCAGTTCCTATCGCGCAATGTTAATATATGGAAATTCCCGAGTTCCGAGTTCCCGATTCCAGAATATTTATATCCAAGTACTCGCTCTAAAATAACCTCTTCAATTGGAGGCGAATCACGTGATTTGTATTTTTTTCGCTACTCCATTTTATATCAAATTGTGGATGAATTTTGATGTAATAAACGACATTTATTAAAGGATACGCAATATTTAGGCGCTCAAATCAAATAATTTCACTTCCCCAATGATGTTTTTAGGTATACATTAAAAGTAAACGTAGGCGGTGAGAATTTTTACGGGAGAAAATGCGTCGAATTTCTGTGGTATCAGTTTTAGAAGTTTTTGGGGAAAACCGTTAGCGCATAACTATTCAGAGAATGGGGAACACGGGATAAGCATGTGTGATTACAACAACAATGACAAATTCATAGTTTCGCACATCCGGGCGTCTTGAGATTGGCCGCCATTAAAGTTGGGGCAAACTTACTACATGCTAAAGAGGACTGTCCAAAGCAATGCATTGTTTACATTTTCCATGAAGCTCAAACTATTAAATCTGAGTATCTGTAATAAACCGGTATCAGTAAACATCAAATCATGAGTGAATTTTGCAAGATAGTAAAGAAAATGTAATTAAGGTTTTACGGCCCATTGCTCGTAATGTTAAATTAGCCCCTCCATAAATGGCGTTGTTCCCAGTGTATTATGGGAAATTTGATTGTGATGACATCATCACGATTCTATGAATAGCGACCATGTGAACAATCTTTATTCATCTAAAACTAATCATGAGTCAATACAAACAAATCAGTTATTTATTTAGTTTATTTAATCATTCACACATTCGGCTGATAGCCGGATGTTTGTTTCCATGATTGGTAACGCGAGCAGAGTTTCACAAGCGTAAAAGTGTCTTGACAAAAATTTCAACTTGGCTATTATACGATTATTTCATTTTATAATCGTCCACGATCATTTTGAATTATATAATCGCGATTAATCGAATAATCAAAAAATTGTGCAACCCTAATTCCAGTCACAGATGGTCGTTAGGAAGAATGACATCTTGTATGCTTCTGTACGACAATGCGGGATCTGAAAGGAGTATTCATGTGCATTTCAAGATCTGTGATTTGGTTCGAGCAATTTTCCCTCGGAGTTGATATCTATTTGGTTTTGCGAGGTCTTGTACAGCATACAGAGTCCAATATCTTGTTGTTTGCTTTGTAGAGTTCGCCATATTTAGTAGCCACCATCAACAGGTTGATTATGCTACTTGAAAAGAGCACACAGCAGCGTTAAAAACGAAAGTACTTTTTATAAAAGCCAGCTGAAACCTGATGAAACCGGGTCAAATCCTATATAAAAACTTATATGTAGATACATGTACTATAAAACCTATATATGGATACTAAATAATTTTCAGACCACAATTCCACATACTGTAACCATGGGTGTTTGCTGTTTAAGAAAATACGAAAATTATGATAGACATCAATACATGATTCAAGATTTAAAGTTGCTTTATTTCATGGTTTTTCTATACATATTTGTAATAGACTCTAAACAGGCAACCCGTTCAAAGGCATAGCCTATTGAGCGATGGACTCCTTACACATATTACAAAACACTTGTACATTAACATATATATGACACATATCACAAGACAATGGCACAGTGACAGAATGTTAAAAATTACTTTGATATGAATACTTACTTATGCAGGAACCTGACTACCCTTCTGGAGTTATTAGACAGTAAATAAACCTTTTTAAAACTTAAAACATAATATATATAATAAATACATGAAAAGCTGTCTTATCAGTCTAACATCCAGAACATGAAATTATGTTAGTCTAATTTGATCTAACAAAATTATTAGTATCCATATATAAGTTTTGTTATCATATATGAATTGCCCGGTTTTGACAGTATTTTACCCAGTTTCGCTAGGTTTTACTTATACTTATCTCATACTACCTTCAATAAGATTTAAGCCTTTAGGTAGATCCTTTTGAGGTTTTGAGCAGTAGCATCAGGTTTTGGCAGGTATCGACCAAACATACTTTCCTGTTAAGAAAAGTGGTTTTGAAATTTTGTCTTTCTTGATCCTACCCCATTCCCATAGATTTACTATGCCTGGGCTTTCTGTTTGCCACAGAATATGGTTAAAACACTATAAATAAAATTACTAAAATGTTTTCAATGTCTGCAACATTTTAATAGGTAAGACTTTATTTCTATGATGCATTTTTTGCCAAACGAAGAAAGTGAGGACACTAAATAACAGAAATAAACTCGAGTTACCACTTTTCATGGGGTATAAGAATAAACATAACTGAAATTTAAAAAAAAGAGAAATATATTCGCTGTGCGTAGTGCTTACTGTGTGAGAGACTTGAATATGTCAAGGCTCTCAGCTTGTACAGTAGCTGATGGTAAGACATTCCGGTCCTTGATGGTACGCGCCAACGTGGGAGGAACGATTCTTTGCAGTTCTCATTTCTGCAGGAGGTGACTTGAAAAGACAGGTGGTGTATATTTATCAAGAAGTATTTTGGTGGGGTGAGTCATTAATCTTTGTAGACATACATGTACATTTGATTGTAGACGATTTCATAATAATTGCAAGCCATGTTGATTTACGCTGGTCTTCGAGAGATGGCCATTGGAAATAATTCAACAAACTGCTTACACTTGATCTGTTGTGAAATATGCTGAGTAAGTACTGAGCTGCTCGTCTTTGGACTATATCTAGCCAGTGAATGCGTAAGTGGTCATTCCTACTTAGTGCTTGTCATAAGTCATGTCTCCGCACATAATTTGTTTAAATATCAAAATATTCCATACATGTATTATATTGTATACTACATGTATGTCGCATGCAATACATTAAATATATTTAGAAATGTTATATGTATTTATACATAACATTATAATAAATAATTATATGTCATGGGTCCACCCCATCATAGCCTTGCCTTTGGTGGATGCCTATTTTGAATGGTTAAATTATATATCTATGAGGAAATATAGTATCCTGAATCTAGGTTCAATTTTCAAAGTTATCTATTTCATAATTGAACAATAGTTGATGAGGCAATTGTTATCCCAGAACCTCCCTCATACAAACAATATCTTTAGCGAACAGGAACAAGTTAATTATTTACCATTATGTATGGTCAGGTTTAATGAATGTAATATGGTCATAATAATGATGGGGGGTTAGGGGCGGCCTAGCTCAGTGGTATAGAGCATTCACCTTTGCCGCGAGATTCGAATGCAAATATCACAGGTTCAACCCCACACTCAGGCATGTAGTTAGGTGTAAGGCATGTAGTTCTTGAATTATTAATTAGAGTTATTTTGCATTATTAGATAAACTTGCAAGTCATGTAAGTCCTTGAGAAATACTGAATTACTGATCTTGTATTATATATCTTCACTGCCTTTAAATGTCTAGAATCTCAAGCGTTGTTTACTATTGATATTGTTCTTAAGGAAGTTATTATATCTGCTAGCCTTGCCTATATGATATTATCATCAATATATAATACTAATATTAAACAACGGTACACTTTCCTGTCAGACACACACATGTACTGTTATTGTCTATGCATACATTCCCAGAAAGCATGTTTATATGCATACATATTATTATCCCCACATTAAAAAACCAAACGGGGATATTGTAATCGTGCCCGTCCGTCACACTATCTCCTCTTAAACCATTGGGTGGAATTCAACCAAATTTGGTAGGGGCATTACCCATATGATTCCACTTTGCAGGATGATATTTACACTTTGCTCCACCCCCTGGGGCAGGGATCAAAAGATCAAATCATTTGTAATGCAACTCCTCTGAAACCGTTAGATGGAAATCAACCAAATTTGATATCTGAGTTACCCATATGAATCCAGGGTGCAAGAGGCCATTTGCATTTGGTTCTGCACCCAGGGGATGGGGAGGAGTCAAAAGGTCAAATTTTAACCGGCAGAAATTGATTGTAACGCATCTCTTCCGAAACCGTTGGCCAGAATTCAACAAAATTTGGTATGTGAGTTACCCATATCAATGTAGAGTACATAAGCACATTTACATTTAGCTCCGCCCCTAGGGGTGAGTGGGGGTGGGGGTCAAAAGGTCACAAAATTGATTGTAATGCAACTTCTCTGAAACCATTAGACAGAACTCAACCAAATTTGATATATGAATTACCCATATGAGTGTGAAGTGCAAGAGACAATTTACATTTGGCTCCGCCCCCAGGCGTTGGGGAAGGGGTCAAGTACATGAGCACATTTACATTAGGCCCCGTACCAAGAGGGTCAAAAGGTAAAAAAATTGATTGTAATGCAACTCCTACGAGACCATTGGACGGAAATCAACAAAATTTGGTTTGTGAGGTACCCATATCAATGTAGTGTGGCTGGGCACATTTGTTTTTGGTTCCGCCCCCATTTTGGTGGGGGATGGGGGTCAAAAGATCAAGAAATAAATTGTATTGCAACTCCTCCGAAACTGTTTGATGGAATTCAACCAAATTTGGTATGTATGTTACCCATATCAATGTGATGTGCATGAGCACATTTAGATTTGGCCTCAACCCCAGGGGTGTGTGGGGTTGCTGTACAAGTGTAAAAAAAATGGATTGTAATGCAACTCCTCTGAAACCATTAGACGGAACTCAACCAAATTTGATATGTGATTGTGGAGTACAAGAGGCAATTTACATTTGACTCCGCCACCAGGGGTCGGGGGATGGGTCAGGTACATGAGAACATTTACATTTGTGCCTCATCCCAAGGGTGGGATAGTCATGGGGGACAAAAGGTAAAAGATTTGATTGTAATGCAACTCCTCTGAAACCATTGGACGGAAATCAGCCAAATTTTGGTATTTGGTATGTATGTTACCCATATCAATGTGGAGTGCAAAAGGACATTTACATTTGGCTCCGCCCCCGGGGGTGGGTTGACGGGTTGTAAAAAATCATGATTTCGAAAAAATTGAAAAATCAGATTTTTTCAATTTAATCAGATTTTTTTTATTTTTATGATTTTTTTACTAGAACTAAATAGGATATAATCACTCTAAACAATTTTGACCTTATTTATACTATTAAAATGTATTATAACAATAAGCATCCCAGAATTTGTTCTTGTTGTTCTTAAGACATTTTTTAATTTGTTGTCACATTTTGAAATAACTGCAGTTCTACTGGACGGGTCATGACCATTGACCAAATTTCTAATAAACATGCCTACAGTACCGTAACCATGTTTTGTCTACACTTGATGGGTTACATTTTACCCATCTTAATATTTTGTGGATAAAATTTGTATAAGGCTGTATAACTCTGGACATGGTATAAAATATTTTGAATACAATTTAACTGAGTGTAGTCGGCAATAACTGTCGGTCAAATTTGTTTGAAAATATTCAGCTGGTCTAGAGTTATTATTGTCCAGTGAAATTATTGTCTAGTGGCTGGTAGCAGTCAAAGTCAAGTCAGTTAAAAATAATATCCACAGAACTGTTATAAATAGTATTGGTCTGTGCTATGTTTACGCGTCAAATAACAACTAATGAAAGTTTTTACTAACTGTACTGATAGAAATAAAGCGTCTTAGTTCTTATATTAGCATAATATTGTATAACCAGGCCTATTAACTATCTGAAACAATAGCTACAATAACTTTTAACAAATCAAAAAAAAAATCTTTATAAATTTTATAGTGCAAATGAGATAAGTTGAGGAGGAAAAAATCGAAAAAAGAAATAGTAATAAAAAACGTTGATTTTTTCAGCTTGATTTAATCGTTGATTTAATCGATTTGATTAAATCAAACCGTGTTGTGTGGGTGCGGTCAAAAGTTCAAAGCGGTGAATGTAGGGATTTGTGATGACGCATCATCGACCCATCAATCTAGTTGTAATTTATTATTAACCTACGGTACTAAAGAAGTAAAAAAATTTTGTAAATAATTAATATGACATACAGATACTATCTGTGTAAATTAAAATAACCACAATTATTCAATATGCTTCCTAAAAAATGAATGATACAGTTAGCCTAAGATAGTTGAGTTTATTGTAAAAATAACAGCTAGGAATTTGTCATTCTCGCGCATGCAGATAAAGCTAACGTTGTAGACGAGGCAAAAGTTAAAAATAACTTACATCCCTAGTCAAGATATTCAAGATAAATATCATATAATATAATTTAAACACTAAAGTTATCGTAGCATAACAGGTGTAGTTTATAATCACTAAATAGCCTAGATGCATTATGTACATATAATTATTGGTACATAATATTGGCAGTAAAGTGGATTTATAGTGGTTAACGGGATGTTTAACATCTCAAATGTTGTATTGTACTGCTAGATTATGGTTTATAGATTCCATATTATTTATGTCCTGTCACAATCCCTTTATCTCTATCACAATTATCTGCTTTCTAATGTCGCATAAATGTTGAACAGTGATCGCCGCCATTTTGTCTCCTCGAGCGTTAGTGGGTGGTGTCGTGTAAGTGCCAATGCATTGCATTCTTTATTATGTAATACTCATCTTGTTGAATATTTTGGAACTAATTTGACTTGGTTAGGGTTAGGGCTAACCTCCAGTCAAATTAGTTTCAAAATATTCAACAGCTTACCTGTATGGTTGCTTTTACACCACATTGTCAAACTATAGCTGGCACCTCTAGACTGAGTGGATATACCGAAGCAGACACACTAGGTTTTTTTTTTTGATTGATTGAAAAGTAAATCATGACAGCAATCATATGGTGCAGAAATGTATCAACATTTAGCTACTAAAGCAAGAAATATCTTTCTTTAGTGGCATAATAAAATACTGAAAATTACCTGCATAGTTTGAGTGGCATATTAGATCACCTGAATACAAGTAGCTATCAAGAGATGAGGTGGGTTATCCTTTAAATTAGTCTTTAACCTATATCTACCTTGGAGAATGCGACAGAAAGAGTACCGGTCTTACAGTAGTAATGTACAGTCCATCAGGATATATATATCTGTGCTTGGCCGATTGATTAGGTCTAACTGCAAGTTTTCACTCACAGCACTGTTGATTTAATTGAGAATTGGAGCACTCACTTCTTCCATTGCTGGATAGAGGATAAGATAGTGCTCCACAGTTTCTGGCTCTTTCTTGCATAGTAGACGCAGTGGGTCTGTGGACTCATTTTCAAATCTTGTTGTTTGAGACTGTAAAATCTATACCTGTTAATAGTGTCAGCTTGACAGGGATCAGGCTTACTTGACCCAATATCCATGCATACCTCTCTTTGTTAGACTTTACGATCGTGGTAACTGTTAATATCCTCAAGCTTGTACATCCATGCACATTTCTTGGACAAGATCTGTAATCTGTATCCATCAATGACTGAAGCTAATTTATAATCCATGACCTCTATTCTATTCTCAGGCTGCTTTGATGTACATGTTCAGTGAAGATGGCCAAGGAGCTTTCTCATGTTAGTATTGTGCTCTTCATTGCCACTGGTGCTCTGGTAAGTCACAGCAGGAGCAGATCTCCATGAATATATCTAGATGCAACCTGTTACAACATACATGACATAGCCAACATGGAAAGACAAACTGACTTAACCCTTTAACACTCATATCAGCCAAAAATGGCTTCTGCAGTTGTCTTGAGAAATGTCCATTTGCAGACCAAGAGAAGACTATTTTATAAAATTTACCAATGGAATGACTGGTTCGATAACCGAGCCAGTCATTCCAGTGGTAAATTTTCAAAAATAATCACTTAGTCTGTAAATGGACATTTTCTATGAGAAAACTTACATTTTCTTGAATAAATTTGATGTTTAAAGAGTTAACCTTTTACTGGTCATGCCGGCCAAAACTGGCCGCTGTTATGGTCTTGTAGAATGTCCATTTACAGGCCAAGATAATACAATTTTTGAAAATTTACTACAGGAATGACTGGCTCGATAACCGAGCCAGTCATTCCAGTGATAAATTTTCAAAAATTGTTTTCTCTTTGTCTGTAAATGGACATTCAATAGGTAGATATTTGAATTTTCTTGACTAAATTTGACCATTAAAGGGTTAATACAGTCATATCATCATCATCATCATCATCATCATCGTCATCATCATCATCATCATCATCATCATCATCATCATCAAACAGTTAATCGATATGTGTAGCTTTGTTAATTTTTTGAGGCACTGTTGGCAGGTGAATTATTAATATTAGTAGCAAATAGTACATACTACAGCATGTTAAAATATTTTACCAGCTTTCAAAATATTCTATTGACTCTTTCAAACTAATTTTTCGTTGAAATATCTTCTGGTGGTGAAACGGGATTTCCTGGATGTACTTTTAAACCCAGTTCTTTCTAATATTTCAGGTTGTCTTCTTACTGTTTTGTTTTGGTAAGCGGCAAATTCAAAGATTTACTCTCAAATCAGCTCGGAAACCTCATGTTCATATCGGTACAGATGCACCAAAGGTAGGAAACAGTTTCTTTCATCATCCGTATCTGACATTGCCATCTTCGATGTGGAATATACATGTAATAAATATTTCCATGTGTAGGTAATGACATTATTAATTATACCAAATATTGATTTGATGTGACATCAGTAATCAATTAATCGTAGATCCCGCAATGTTTACGTTGATGATTAAAGTGGTTTTAATTTAGTTGTGTTTTACTCTAATGTAATGTTAAAGTATTATTAGCTCACCTGGCCCGAATAAGAAGTTTTATTCAAAATTTTAATTCGTCGATTTTTAGGTGGCTATCTTGGATTTGACAAAAATTATATGGAAATCGTTTAAAAAGCTACTCGTCCAATATCAATGGCTGGATTTCGACGAAACTTTGGTGGATAATACTGTGGTGGTAGGCTTAAACGCTTCTAACGAGAATTTTGATTGGTCAATTTTTCCGGTGGCCATATTGGTTTTGCTGAAAATTTCTGGAAATCGGTTAAAAGCCTGCTCAATAACCACTTGGCAGATCTTGAGCACACTCAGTTGGAAAGACCCTAGAGTGGGATGTTTCAGAAGCTTTATACAGAATTTTGATTGCTCAATTCTTTTAGCAGCCATCTTGAATTTTCTGGAAAATGGCTGGAAATGGTTTAAAACGCTACTTCTCATTAACTGCTTGGATGATTTCAACCAGATTTGGCTGGAAGGATACTAACGGTAGGCTTCAGAACACGTATACAGAATTTTGACTGGTCAATTCTTTCGGCAGCCATCTTGGATTTTCTGAAAAACTTTTTGAAATCATCTCAACGGCTACTCCTCATTAACCGCTTGGTCCATTTCAACCAAACTGGAAGGACCCTAGGCTGATAGACTTCAGAACTTGTACATGTATATACGGAAGTTTGACTGCTTGATTTTTTTGATTGGCCATCTTGGATTTTCCGAAAAATGGGAATTTGTTTAAAACACTACTCCTCATTAACCACTTTGGCAATTTCAATCAAATTTGGCTGGAAGAATCCTATAGTGGTACCGTTTAGAATTTATATTCAGAATTTTGATAGGTCAATATTTTGGCAACCATCTTTGATCTTCTGAAAATCTTCCGAAAACATTTAAAAACGGTACTCCTTAATCAATTTTTTCGATTTTAACAAACCTTGGATGGAGCGATCTGATGATGGTAGGCTTCTACATATCAAACGAGAAGCTTGATTGGTAAATCTTTTTGCTTGCATTTTGGATTTTCCGAAAATTATCAATCTTGTCTATTTTAAATGCAAATGGTAATGGTCCATTTGCATGTCACAGGTCCTTGGGCCTCTTTTAGTTTGATGATTAACCCTTTGACCCTTTCATGCCTACGCCGGCCATAGCCAACCCGTTCACTCAGTACTACACCGGCCGAGGTCGGTCTGCACACTAAACTGTCATTACTGTCAAAATTTTGCCATAAACGGCTGTCTCCCTTTAGCTGTTAGACACACACAATAACGAGCCTATTTCACTTCAAGAGTATACTTACCTCCCTAATACTTATTGATATTGCTAAATATCGGCTTTCACTCAATAAACACTCAGATTAAAACAGTTAGGTGCCCCTACTGGGCAGGGAGTCAGAGTGTAGTCTGGCGGATGCCAGCCCCACCACCGCGCATGTGCAGACTAGCACTTCCTCTTTGCTAATTTATTGGCAGAGAGTAAACACATGTTTTTGTGCTTTGCGCTTTTCTACTCATTTTTAAGTCGATTTAGCCTGTTTAGTAGAAGTTTCAAGCCTGTTTGGAATGTCTGAGAGAGTTGCTTCACCGGAGGACGGCCCAGGACCTATCCATCAGGTGACTTCTATTAAAATTTAGCGAGTTTTACCCGGTGTAATGTGTTTCCGGGACTCGCGTTTACCGTGATAAGCGCCTTGTTTAGTTGGTTTATTTCAACTAGGTGCTATATAATACTAATCTCTCTTTGTGTTTATGTCCACAGGTCTTTGTGAGGATATGTAATGGACATCACAGCATCAGAGGGTTTGTTTCTCTCCACCATGGTTCTATTTCCTACTAATACTGTTAGGTTATCTAACCAAAATTTTTTGTGTTCAGTGAGTCGGAGGCCTAGTATAAAGGTCTTCTCACTTTGCCCTCTTTATCCAACTCCTTCCCCTAAGGTGGAGAGTGTTAGGAGGCGTAGTCTTGGTGGAGTGCTCCAGGTCATCACGTTGAATGGTTTGTCTATACAAGGTGTCAGGTATCTAATTATTGATATGAGGTGATGTTAATTATTTAAGAAAAAATTAACTGTATTTGCCATTGTTATCAGTATGTATCTGATGGTTGTGTAGTCAGAATGTCCATTCTGTAGATGTTCTGGTTATGGATACAATTCGTCCTTGCACTTGGATGTTTGTTATGGATCGATATTTTTTTTCCTGTCATGGGATTAATGACGTCATAATCAGCCTTGCTCTTTATTAACAATTAAAGTTTTGTCCAACGCTGGTTTCAGATGATTGGTGATCTTTATGATCATTCTCCCTCTCTTTGAGTTGGTTTGAGTTTCTAAGCTTAACTATTTTGCTCATTGTCCTCGTCCTTTGGCCTGTTTCAGAGACCTGGTTGCTCGTCCTGTGGACGTTTCTTAAAGGAAAAGTTTGTTCCGCATCTCTGCTATCAGTGTAGTCCCTGTGGTCCCTTGATTAATTGCGAGATATGTAAGCACTGGGTGGGGCGAACTAATGTCCGAATTCTTGTGCTTACAGGCGAAGGACAAGGTGGTGGAGGAGGAGAAGAAGAAGCAGAAAAGAGAGGGTGTGAGTAAGAAGGGTAAGAGGAAGGCCTCGTCCGCGGTGGACATGGAGGCCTTCCGTAGTGAGATGTTGGGAGAGATGAAGAGGACAATAAAGGATTTGGTTCCAGAGTTGCTTCGTGGCATGCTTCCTGGACCAAATCCTTTGTTGGCCTCATCATCTGCTTCGGAGCAGGTAATCCCCACCTCTGAATCACCTTTCCGTAGGCCGTTTGCGTTGTTCGAAGATTCAGAGGTGCCCCCATTAGAGGGGGCGTTCCACGACCCTTGCAGCAGGCTTGGTGCCGCGCCGAGGGGTCGTGGACGGCTGTCACTGGAACCCGCGGGCTGCTTATCAGTCCAGGGGTATCCGCACGCCGCGGGTGCCAGTACCTCCTATGGCACCTTTCCTGGCCAGTCCGGGTTAGCTCTCTTTGCTGACCCGGAGTCTAATCTTTCTGGCCAGGAGGAAGAGGATTACCTGTTAGGGTCGCCGTCTGAGGACGTGACCATGGATTATGACGTCTGTGCACCCCGCGCGGGGAATACAGGCGACATAGTCCATGGCTCTACTCACGCAGGAGTAGAGTTCACGGTTCAGAAGGTGGCCCTGGGCGCTGCTGATGGCCAGCGTTACCGCATACCTCGGCTTGCCGAGAGTGTCGCTGGTGCTGGCCAGGGCCGTGGTGGGGCGGTATCTGCCCCGCGCTCTACCACGGCGCCTGCTCCTGGTCAGGCCAGTGAGATTAGCATGCCTGTTCTTTCGGGCCCGCATGCTTTCCCTGGCTTGCCAGGGTTATCAGCATATCCGCCGTCAAGCTCTGCTGCTTGCGCTCAGGAGGAAGACGAAGGCCCCCGTCTTGTAGAGCGCTCGCAGCTAGCCACGGAAGAGGATTGGTCTGACGCTTGCCAGTGGCTGGTAAGTGTTAGGCCAGGTCTGCCCGTGGAGCAGTCAGCTAGCCAGCGTGACCACAGGCCGTGGTTAGCTGGTAAGGCTACTGCTAACGCGATGCCATCTCTGCCGCTGGCAGAGCATGTCGTTGACATGTTCGAGGCGGCGGAGACGTCCATTAAGGCGAATGGGCGTCTCGCGAAGGCCCCTCGCGAGGTGGCCCGGCGTTGCCGCATCGTGCCCCTGAATTACCAGAGGTATGGTGTGGTACCCGCCATCGCGACTCTCTAGTGCCAATCTGGACTCCAAATCCGAGAGATCCAGAGCAGAGGTTGTGTATCGAGGAGGAGATAAATTCCCTCATACTAAAAGGAGCTATTCAGCCGGCACAGAAGTGTCCGGGCTTCTATTCAATCGTGTTCTTAGTAACAAAAAACACCGGAGGGTGGAGACCAATTCTCAACCTCAAGCCGTTGAACAAGTTCATAGAGATGCCCAGTTTCAAGATGGAGACTGTGCGCTTGGTGTTGGCGGGGTTAGAGAAGGGAATGTGGACAGCTTCGATAGATTTGAAGGATGCTTATTTCCACATTCCCATAGCGAGGAGTTTCCGTCGCTTCCTGAGATTTGCATTCCAGGGCAGACAGTGGGAATTCAGGGTGTTACCCTTCAGGATTTCCATTCGCTCCTCGGGTTTTCACCCGTGTGGTTCTTGCGATCACAGCATACCTCCGCAGGAGAAGCATTGCAGTCCACACGTACATAGACGACTGGCTGTTAAAAGCACACACCCAGGAAAGTTTATCGACCAATCTGGAGATTGTTTTGAAAACGCTCACGGATTTAGGCTGGATGATAAATTTTCAAAAATCAGAGCTGACTCCATCCCAGAAGTTTGTTTACCTGAGGATGTTCTTCGATCTAGAGACAGGATATGTTTATCCTACTCAGGAGAGAGTTCAGAAACTCATCTCAGTAATTCAGTCAGTGTGCGACAGTCGTCATGTTCTGGCACGGGTTTACTTGAGAATGCTGGGGTTGATGGTTTCGTTGGAACCAGTCATTCCTCAGGCCGCCTTACGCAGGCGGCCGATCCAGCTTTTTCTCATGACACAATGGACCCAGAGTACAGGTTCACTGGACTAGAATGTGTCAGTGTTGGCGCCTCTAATTCACCACCTGCAATGGTGGTTGAAGACAGAGAATCTCCTGTTGGGGGTTTTGCTAACCCCTCCCCACCCTCAGGTGACTGTGTATACAGATGCATCGATGGAGGGTTGGGGAGCTTGCCTGGACGAGTCCACAATATCAGGGCTGTGGGATCTGGATCAGTCAAAGGAACATATCAATCTACTGGAATTAAGAGCAGTAGTCCTGGGCCTGGAACATTTCTTACGGAAAGTTCAGGGCAAGATTGTTCTTATTCGTTCAGACAACTCAACTGTAGTGACTTACATAAACCGCCAGGGCGGAACGAAGTCGCCCAGTCTCTGTATGATGACATGGAGACTGCTTTGTTGGTGCCTGGATCACAGGATTACCTTGAAAGCAGTTCATATTCCGGGAAGGTTAAATCTGCTAGCAGACTCATTGAGCCGAAGGATGAGTGTTTTACCCACGGAATGGCAACTAAATCAATGTGTGGCGGATCGTCTATTCGACCATTGGGGGAAGCCCAACATCGATTTGTTCGCAACGAAGAGGAATGCGAAGATGACGACGTACGTCTCTCCGATTCCAGATCCAAGCGCTTTCGCAACAGATGCGTTAGCTATCAGCTGGGCGGGAATGTATGCATACGCATTCCCTCCAGCAATCCTGATTCCAAAAGTTCTTCAGAAAATCTGGCAGGAGGAGTGCCAAGTGCTCCTGATCGCCCCGGATTGGCCAAGTCGATCGTGGTATACGGATCTGCTGGACCTTCTGGTCTGCAATCCGGTTCCTCTGCCTCTGATGGACGACATTATCTTCCAGGGCAAGGCCCTTCACAACAATCCGTCAATGTTCCGATTGACTGCGTGGATGTTGTCAAGGAATCTAGAATTAAGGAGGGCTTTTCTGAGCAAGCAGCCATGTTTATGGCCAAAGCCAGGAGGGGGTCAACCTCCAGAGCATATAATTATAAAATCAACAGATTTGCAGAGTGGTGCTCAAAAAGATGTATTGATCCAATGGATTCATCTATTCAGGAAGTAGCTGATTTCCTCTGTCACCTGTATGATGCCTATAGCCTCAAGCCTAACTATTGCTGGTTATAAGTCAGCTTTAATGTCTGTTATTCCTTGCTTGGCTAAGAGGGGAAGTGATGAAGTAAGTACATTAAATGTATTAATTAAAGGCATGGGCAATCTAAGACCAAGGAATCCCCCGGTGATTCCGTCTTGGAGTTTATCGCTAGTGCTTCAAGTACTAGGTGATAAGCCTTTTGAACCACTTAGTTCCATTTCTATGAAACTATTAACTCTTAAAACTGTATTTCTAATTGCTGCGGCCTCGGCTAGGCGTAGGAGTGAAATTCATGCCTTATCAGCCGAGGATCACCGTTTTGTGGTTACAGGGGAAGGCCTTAAGCTGCTACCTAGGATTAATTTCTTGGCTAAGAATCAGTCTTTGAAATATCCAGGTCAACCTATTGTTTTGCCAGCTTTAACTAGATATGATCCTAATTCTAAAGCATGGTGTCCCGTCCGGGCGCTGCTCCGGTACAAACAACGTACATCGGAGTGGCGCACCGACCAGTCAGCGTTATGGTTGTCATATATTGAACCCCATGGCAGGGCGTCGAAGGACACCATTTCCAGGTGGATTGTAGAATGTATTCAGTTTTGTCATAAATCCGCCACCGGGAAGCAGGTTGACGTGGCCAAGGCTCACAGTGTCCGCGGCATAGTGACATCCACTGCCCTATTTAATGGGGTCCCTGTGGATGACATTATGTCGGTTGCTCAGTGGCACTGTGAGTCAAGTTTTACAGACCATTATCTCCGTGACACCTCTAATCCTCTCGCCTTGTCGATTTTGAAAAAATAACTAGGTGTACATTATTTGATGAGGTTTCCTCATTGCTTATATATTTCACAATTAATTATTGGAAACAACCACTTTTTTGGCACTGCATCAGTCTTCACCACTGGGAAGATGATGTCAGCACCCAAGTTCAACAAGGTCAGTCTTGTTCATGTGTTGTCCATTGTTGATTGTATTGTCACGTTACCCGTTGTTATTAGCATGATGATGGTTTGTGTGTTTATGTGGTTCATTATTGAGAGTATACGAAAATGGAGCCTTTTCGTCTCTGTCCTATAGTACATGGCACTTGTACGTAGAGAGCGTATGGGACATTGAGGTCATTCCAGTCTTCCTCCCAAGAAGGGGGGGGGGGGGGGGGGGGGGGAAGCGCATATGACATTCGGTCATCTCTCTTACATCGGTTGTGTTATCCGATGGTTGGTCAAGTCCTGACTGTGTTTTCACACAGTTTCAGAAGTTTAAGTGCCTTAAACGCAGAAAAGCGTATAGGGATGAGCTGGTCTTTTGACCTCGCCTCCCTCCCGCCGAATTCCCTGTCGAATTCTGGCAATATCAATAAGTATTAGGGAGGTAAGTATACTCTTGAAGTGAAATAAACGAAATCTAGGATTTCTTTTTTCACGAGAGAGTTGATACTTACCTCCCTAGATACGGACCCGGCCTCTCCACCCCACAGAGGCTCGGTCTTCAGGCTCTTAATAGTTGCATGTGTGTCAGCCAATAAATTAGTCAGAGGAAGTGCTAGTCTGCGCATGCGTGGTGGTGGGGCTGGCATCCGCCAGACTACACTCTGACTCCCTGCCCAGTAGGGGCACCTAACTGTTTTAATCTGAGTGTTTCTTGAGTGAAAGCCGATATTTAGCAATATCAATAAGTATTAGGGAGGTAAGTATCAACTCTGTCGTGAAAAAAGAAATCCTAGATTTCGTTTAATTTCTGCCATCATCAGTACATGCATAGCACCTATTTTAAGAAAGTGCTTCATTAGTTAGCGCTTGAGGTGTAAGCGTGGTATTAACTTGACAGCTCATATATGGTACAATACTGTTCAGTCCAGGTGTATCAATTTCATGAACGCCATACGAGAAAGAAGTTGTATATTTTGACAATAATTTGCCTGAAAGCTGTACAGTCATTGATTGTTTGGCAGATTTGTGTTAAGAATTTCATTTTGGTTTTCACTTTCAGCTCATGCGTCAAGAGATCCAGCGACAACTGAACCGAATCAAGGACATTAAGTATGAACCAAAGCTTGTTCATGACCGCTGCGAGGTGAAACCAGACAGCATTAAGGATCTGGGTAATAATTATATTTTGTTAAAGGAAAGAAAAAGGGAAATAACAAATGAGTATTATTGGTAATTTCATACAATATTAAATAAACTACCTTCAGTAAAAAATGGAAATGAATCTGGATTATTTGAGAAAAAGCATTTACTAAATCTAGGAGCGCTCCGCCATGTATCAACTGTGTGTACATGTATACCACATATACCTACCTGAATATAGCGAAAGCACACTTGAATATAGTTTTGTAAGGGGTATGAATAGTAGGTGCCGATGTAGAGCGATTAACTCGCTACTGCTAATTCACTATTGATCCTTTTGAAAACATTATATTTGTATTTGTACCGGTAACAGTTTTCGGTCACAATGATTTCAAAATACACTGCTTGTTTCCAAGTTCGCAATATGGTGCCCACTGAATATTTTGAGATTTGTGTGACTGAATGTAGAATGTCTCTGGAAACAACGGTTTCAGTCAAATTGTTTTAAAACTAGACAGTATTTTACCTGCGGGAAGTAGTGGCTAATCAGCTTAATGTGAATATGACTGGCTATAGTGGGTATTATTTATTCGTTCTGCATACACCAGAGCACATAGGTCCAGCTGCGTCACTAATTGGTTCCCGCCAGAGTGACATAAATGGTATTTAGCTGCTTTTTTCTAATTATTCTGATTTATTTCTGTTTTTTACTGTTTTACTTATTATTATATAAAACTGTCATTCAAGAGTATATGTTAGTTCCCTGATTCTTTCCTCTAATTAAACCTTTGAACCCTGAATTACCAGAATCTTAATTTCAAAGTAACTATGCATGTAAGCTGTTGAATATTTTGAATCTAATTTAACGGGAACATGTTGCTGTCATAGACAGTCAACAGAATATTAAATTGTCGGTGACTGTTCGCATTTGGCATTCAGGTTCAAATGGTTAGACCTTTTCACCCTGAGTCCTAGTAACCATGGTGACCTTGTTTTAGCTAAGTATTGATCCTGAATGAATGGCTAATAGACGGGTGATAAGAAATATGTCAGTTCATCCGTGTGTCTGCGTGTCCATCAGGATTCCTTTCCAGAATACTTGCATGAAATTACATCTACACTTTGTCACAACAGATGAGTTGAACTTACAGTTCAATGAAACCCGTCCATATTTGCAATAGTTATCTCCACCAAAAATATTAAATTTATGTTTTCCATGGCATGGCTATAGATAGAATGTGCTGCCAAAAGAAGACTGTTTTTGAAAATTTAGCCCTGGAATGACTGGCTCCATAAAAAATATTTTATTCACATCTTAGCTATGGTTACAATCAATCACTGTAACCTTTTCAATGGAACACTACAGGTATACAATACAAATTTCAAATGAATATTTTGAAACTAATTTGCTTTGAGGCTTTTCCTACCTAAGGCAGCAACTTCGGATTCCACTGCTGAAAGTGTTAACATGATCATTATAAAGTATTTTGTAGCAAAAACTTTATATGACGGTTGATCTTAACTCTTTAAGGGTCAAGCCAGTCAAAAACTGCTTCTGCAGACATTTTTTAGCAATGGCCATTTGCAGGCCAAGAGAAGACTATTTTTGAGAATTCGATAACCCAGCCAGTTATTTCAGTAGTAAATTTTCAAAAATGATCTCTCGGCCTGCAAACGGACGTTAAATAAGCAAAGTATTTATTTTGTTGTCCCAATTTATCCATTAAATAATTGCTCATGAAACATTTCCTACAATATATAGTTATTGTTTTGACAGGCATAAGTTGTAACTATAAATACAGAATGCTGGCTGTGGATGCTTTCTCAACAATCGGTATGTACACTATACTTAGTATTTAAGTATTACTACATGAAAGGAGATAGCACCTATATTAGCAATAGAAAACTGTATTTATCCACATGTTTTGTGAAAGTGTGGGGGGCGGGGGGAGGGGCTATGATTGCGATCGGTCCATAAGGGGAAGAAGGTATTGCAGTCGAGTTTTCACATCATGAGAACATACTTACCTCCCTAACACTCTTGATATACTAATATATCAGCTCTAATTTCAATAATATTCAGAATTATAAAAAGTTAGGTGCCCCTAATGGGCAGGTGGAAGTACACAGTCATGCACATGACAAACACCACCCTCTGCGCATGCGCACACCGGTACTTCCGTTTTCTAATATATTGGCTGAAGAAGCAACTTGTGAAATTCCTCACAGGCTCTTTCTGATTTCTACGAGAACTAATTACATCCCAATCCATCATGGCTGATGCAAGAATGTTGGAGGAGTCCTCCTCGTCATCATCCAAGATGACATTGTTCCAGGCCTTTATTTTAGGCTTGTAACTTGTGTGTTACCGGTTTTCGTAGCGGCCGTTTTCGGCGGTACCGCGTTTTCAGGCGCTGGGAATCCTTGTAAATTTTTTCCCAGCGCCTAGGGCTAATAAACTCTTGTGTTTTATGCTTACAGGTGTGTCTTGTGTCTATACAAGGTTGCCTGGTCTTCTCTGGAAGGTTGTTCACGTCCCAGGATGACTTATCATCGTGATATGTCTACGGGTTGGAGATATAATATATTAATAAATAAAATATCTCCTTCCTTTTGTCCCATCCCCCTCATCAGTTCTTCTGGAAGAGGAGTCTCGGCGGATGGATGGACGTGTTTTCCTGCACAAGAGGATGGTTGCCTGTGCTCAGGCTAAGGGAGTTTATTAATTATGGCGCATGATTATTTGAAAATAATTACATTTTCTGCTGCCGTTTGCTATTGCACTATTTTCTATCTTGCGTGTGCATGGGTTCTCGAGTATATATAATTTAATATTATATTAGTCGAGAGCTGGGAATGTCTGGAGATCCAGATATTTCTTGCAGTAATCTGACGTCCCCTCTCCTGATAGGAGCTTTTGCATAGTGAGGTTTGATGTCATAATCAACCAGAGTTTGCTCTTTCCTTGATGTCATGATCCTAGGTTAGGGTAGTATGTGATGTGTTCATCTCCCTGTTATTAAGAGGGTTGAGAGATAGCTAGATAGTCATAATCTTTCTCTCTCTCTTAATTTGGGGTTCTGGTTGTATTTGGTGTGTATTAACTTGAGAAGTCTCCTGTCCCGTCAGGGTGGTCGTAATAGTGGATGTCTTCTCTCGAGTTGGTTTTTTGGTTTCTACTTGAAAATCCGTTATCACGGCTTTGAGACTGTCATACTCATTGTCTTTGTATCCCTCCCCCTTTCAGAAGTGCCCGTCCTGTCTGAAGACCATGAAAGCTAGATTCTTCCCCCACCCTTGCCATCTGTGTTCAGCGTGTAGGCTGTCCAACAAATGTGTTATTTGTGAAAAGAGGGGGTCGGGGGGGATCTAACCTCTGAGTTCTTCTCTTTGCAGGCGAAGATGATGGCGGAGGAGGGGAAGAAACCGAAGAAGGAGGGTAAGAAGAAGGCCTCTGAGAAGGGTGGGCTCGAGGCCTTCAAGAGTGAGTTGGTGAGTGAGATGCGCAGGACTTTGAAAGACCTGATGCCTGACATGCTTCGCGGCATGTTGCCTGGCACAGGTGTTTCAACTTCCTGCGCATCGACCTCAGTGCAGGTAGCCCCCGTCCCTGGATCATGGCCTATTAGCTCGGACAAAGCGTTGAGTGATCCAGGGGCGGCCGTCTTGGACCCAGGCTTGATGTTCGTATCGCCTGGGGTGCCAGCGGCGTGAGAAGCATCAGGCGGGACCCGACCAGCGGGCCTGACCACGATCACTCGCGGAGTAGACTCTTCATCTGCCTTTGGGCAGTCTCCTGGTCAGTCTGGATTAGTTTTCTTTACTAATCCAGAGTCTAACTTTCCTGACCAGGAAGATCATGAGGACTACCTGCTCGGTCCACAGGTGGATCACGAAGACATGGATGTGAGCGCCTACACTCCTCTCTTGGGGAGCGTGAACGCTCGCACCTATGGCACTGTTCCCTCGGGAGCAGGTTTCATGGTTCAGCCTGTGGCCCGCATTGGAGCAGACGGCCGGCCGTATAAGATTCCACGGTTGGACGTGGAGTCTCATACGGACGTTCCGGGCCGCGCTGGTGTGTATGATCCCCTTCATACAAGCGCGGCCGTGGAGCCTGGTTTGCCTATGGAGAATGCTATGCCAGCCCTCGCGGGCCCGTATACGTTCCCTGGGCAGCCAGGTTCGTCTATAGCCTCCTCCTCGGCCGTGCCTGCGAATGCCATTGAGGATGACGAGGGCCCGCTGCTCGTCGGCAGTTCGCAGGTAGCCATGGATGAAGACTGGTCGGAGGCATGTGCGTGGCTCCTCGCTGTGAGACCAGAGCTCGGGCATGGTTACAGGCGAAGCCGTTGGCCAGCACGGCTCTGTCTCTGCCGTACGTGGATCATGTCTTAGATATGTTCGCGGCGGCAGAGGAGTCGATCCACCGAGAGGTCGCCTCGCGAAGGCCCCCCGCGAGGTAGCTAGGCGATGTCGGGTTACTGCCAGTCAGTATGCTTGGTATGGCCTGGCACCCAGACCGAGCGCGTACGACCGCGCCGCTCTGGGGGAAGATACGCGGCCGGGTTCCTGGGCTGACACGGGAGCGTTGTGCACGGGTGCTATGCGCTCGGCGAATGCCGCCTTGCGTGACACCGAGAAGAGCTCGTGAGCAGCGATCAGTGCACTGTCGCATGTCTCTCAGCTGCTATCGGGGGTGGTAGCGGCGTCGGTGCAGCAACAGCCTAGTCCCGTGACAGTCCAACGATCCATCCAGGATGGCATCAACCTGGCGTTGGACTGCCTGACTAGGTCGGTCACGAAGTCGCTGAGGACGAGGCGCACTTTTGCACTGGACAATTTGTGCCCGTCTCAGGAGCTCAAGTCGCGCTTGATGCAAGCGCCGATGGCGGGCCCTGGACTCTTTGGAGGTGAAGGTTGTCGGCACCTCCAGGAGACAGTGACTTTGGTGAACAACCAGAGGGCGCTGCGGGCACAGTTTGAAGCGCTGCACAGGGAACACGGGCGTGTTCAGCCCTCGGCTGCTCGACAGCCGTACGCTCGTGGCGGGGCTGGCTGTGTCAGAGGCCAGCCGGCCGGCCGGTTTCAGAGACTGCGTCGGCTATGCCAGCAGCAGCGTGCGGTTGTGCGACAGCCGCCGCCTCAAGCGCTGCCTGCCAGACAGCAGCCCGCGCAGCATGCCCGCGCACCATGGTGCGCGTGGCGCTGGTCGCGGCACGTGGTAACCGAGCCTGATGCAAGAAAATTTTTTCCGGTTATCACAAGTAGCACTCGGGTGTTGCCACTCGTATCAGAGACACACCCACTTCTAAAATTTATGGGCATCCCGTCAACCCTAGGTGCACCAGTGGGAGGTCGTTTGACTTGTCACATTCAGAAGTGGGCGCGGTTAATTCAGGACCGCTTAGTCTTGCAATGGCTTTCGCACGGATACCGTCCAGATTGGATAAGGGGTCCGCCGTTGCATTTGTCTCTGGTTCCGGTCTGGACTCAATTTCCAAGAGATCCAGACAAGCGGTTGTGCATAGAAGAGGAGATAGATTCTCTCATTCTAAAAGAAGCAATTCAACCGGCGCAGGATTGCCCGGCTTCTATTCAACCGTGTTTCTTGTGGCAAAGAACACCGGGGGGTGGAGACCAATTCTCAACCTCAAGCCTCTAAACAAGTTTTTAGACACTCCGACTTTCAAAATGGAAACAGTGAGATCGTTGTTGTTGGGGTTAGAGAAGGGGATGTGGACAGGGTCTATAGATCTCAAGGATACTTACTTCCACATTCCAATTGCAAAGAGTTTTCGTCGGTTCCTGAGATTTGCTTTTCAGGGACGCCAATGGGAATTCAAGGTTCTTCCATTCGGCATCTCGACGGCTCCACAGGTCTTCACTCGAGTGGTACTTGCTATCACGGCATACCTCCGCAGGAAAAATATAGCTGTTTACACTTACATAGACGACTGGTTGCTAAAAGCACACAACCCAGAAAGTTTGACAGCAAATCTGGAGATAGTTTTGGAAACTCTCACAGATTTAGGCTGGATGATCAACTTTCCGAAATCAGAGCTGACTCCATCCCAGAAGTTTGTTTACCTGGGTATGTTCTTCGATCTGGAGATAGGATATGTTTATCCGTCCCAGGAGAGAGTGGAAAGTCTCCTCTCGTGCATTCAGTTGGTTTGCAACAGTCGTTATATTCTAGCACGGGTCTATCTGAGAATGTTGGGTCTGATGGTTTCGATGGAACCAGTCATTCCTCAGGCGGCCTTACGCAGGCGGCCGATTAAGTTGTTTCTCATGACCCAGTGGACGTAGAGTTCAGGTTCACTGGACTCGCGCATTCAAGTGTTGGCCCCTCTCATTCATCACCTTCACTGGTGGATGGAGAGAGGAAATCTCCTCGTGGGGGTAATGCTGACCCCTCCCCACCCTCAAGTAACGATGTTTACGGATGCATTGATGGAGGGTTGGGGAGCTTGCCTGGAAGAAGCCACTATATCAGGGCTTTGGAATCTGGAACAGTCAAAGGAACATATCAACATTCTAGAATTGCGGGCTGTAGTTCTAGGCCTGGAACACTTCTTAGAGGAGGTGGAGGGAAAATTTGTGATGATACGTTCAGACAACTCTACAGTAGTGAGTTACATAAACCGCCAGGGCGGAACGAAGTCGCCCAGTCTCTGTATGATGACATGGAAGCTGCTTTGCTGGTGCATGGATCATATGATCACCTTGAAAGCAGTTCATATTCCGGGAAGGCTGAATCTGTTAGCAGACTCATTGAGCCGAAGGATGAGTATTCTGCCTACGGAATGGCAACTAGATCAATGTGTGGCGGATCACCTGTTCAATCATTGGGGAAAGCCCAACATAGATTTGTTCGCAATGAAGAAGAATGCGAAGATGACGACATACGTTTCTCCGATTCCAGATCCAAGCGCTATCGCAATAGATGCGCTAGCTATCAGTTGGAAGGGAATGTATGCATACGCTTACCCTCCAACAATCCTGATTCCAAGGATCCTTCAGAAGATCAGACAAGAGGAATGCCAAGTGCTTCTGATCGCCCCGAATTGGCCAAGCCGATCATGGTTTATGGATCTGCTGGACCTTCTGGTTTGCAATCCGGTTCCTCTGCCGCTGATGGACAATATTAGCTTCCAGGGCAAGACCCTTCACAACAATCCGTCAATGTTTCGATTGACTGCATGGATGTTGTCAAACAATCCGCAATTAAGGAGGGCTTTTCTGAGCAAGCAGCCAATTTCATGGCCAGAGCCAGGAGGGGGTCAACCTCCTGAGCTTATAATTATGAAATCAACAGATTTGCAGAATGGTGCTCAAAGAGATGTATCAATCCGATGGAAGCATCTATTCAGGTAGTAGCTGATTTTCTCTGTCACCTGTATGATACCTATAGTCTTCAACCTAATTCTGTTGCTGGATACAAATCAGCATTGATGACTGTTATCCCTTGCTTGGCAAAGAGGGGAAGTGATGAAGTAAGTGTTTTAAATACTCTTATTAAAGGTATGGGCAATCTCAGACCTAGAAATCCTCCACTGACACCATCATGGAGTCTTTCTCTGGTGCTGCAGGTTTTGAGTGGTAAGCCTTTTGAACCACTTAGTGCTATATCTGTTAAATTATTGACGGCGGCGGCGGCTTCAGCCAGACGCAGGAGTGAAATTCATGCCTTGTCTGCTGAGCCTGACCGTTATATAGTTACAGGTGAAGGCCTTAAGCTTCTACCAAGATTGAATTTCCTGGCTAAGAATCAATCTTTAAAGTATCCGGGTAAACCTATTATTTTACCTGCCTTAACCAGATATGATCCTGGTGCTAAAGTATGGTGTCCAGTCCGTGCTTTGAATAAGTACAAGAAAAGAACTCAGGTTTGGCGGACGGACCCATGTTCCCTATGGTTGTCATATATTGAACCCCATTGTAGGGCGTCAAGAGACTATTTCCAGATGGATAGTGGAATGTATCCAATTCTGTCATAAAACAGCCACTGGAATCCAGGTAGATAGAGCCAAGGCTCATAGTGTCCGTGGTGTGGTAACTTCCACGGCATTATTTAATGGTGTTTCTATTGAAGACATTATGTCAGTAGCCCAGTGGCACTGTGAGTCAAGTTTTACTGATCATTAATTTCGTGACACTTCTAACCCACTCGCCGTCTCAGTCCTCAGGAAATAAAATATTTATGCAGAGGTTTATGTTTGTAAATAGTTTGCCTCCTCTGCTATTTTCAAATATCACATTTGTTGGTAGGGTATCCCTACTATTAGCTGGTACACTTCTCTTCATCCAGTGGGGGAAGAGATGAGTGCCGCGTCCAAGACATCAGAGGTCAGTAGTTATGACCATTTTTTGATTTTCTGTCTTGGTGATGGTGTCATTTTATTTTTTAATATGGTGATGGTTAATGTCTCTTAATTGTGGTGTTTCAGAGAGTTTTTGAAATAGAAGCATTTCTTCTTTTTCCAATGTCTAGTAATACTTTCATTAAGTATTAGAGAATGTGCTAGTCATCTAAAGCAGCGTTTTTTCCTAAACCTTCCTCAGAAAGAGGGGGGGGAGCGCATTTGCCTTTTGATCAATCTCTCTTCATCGGTCGATTATCCGATGCAAAATTCTATTCCTGGTTGTGGTTTCAGTCACAATTTCAGATGTTTTAAATCTCTTGAGAATTCAAAGAGCCTAGCCTCTTCGAGGGTGTGCGGGTTTTCAGGACCTTGCCTCCCTCCCACCAAAATTTACTTTCAAATTCTGGTTTTTATCAAGAGTGTTAGGGAGGTAAGTATGTTCTCATGATGTGAAATAAGTAAATTTGGCAAATTTCTTTTTCACGAGTGAGATGACATACTTACCTCCCTAACGGGATCCTGGCCTCACCACCCCACGGAGGCCTGGTCCTTTGGCTATTGAATAGTTGCTTCTATGTCAGCCAATATTTAGTAACGGAAGTACCGGTGTGCGCATGCGCAGAGGGTGGTGTTTGTCATGTGCATGAGTGTGTACTTCCACCTGCCCATTAGGGGCACCTAACTTTTTATAATTCTGAATATTATTGAAATTAGAGCCGATATATTAGTATATCAAGAGTGTTAGGGAGGTAAGTATGTCATCTCACTCGTGAAAAACTTAGTGTGTGTGTGTGTGCGTGTGTGTGTGTGTGCATGCGTGCGTGTATCTGTCTGTGTTGGTCTGTGACTGTGTCCAGAGCTGTATCTAAAAACTACTGAGCTGATGTTGCTCAAAATTTAACACAGCGCAGGAACTTACGGTGCATTAATATTTCCGGACTTGGGCCATGATCCGGATAAGAGAACCCAGATCTGGATCAGATGAAATTCTGGCTTTGTGAATATCTCACAAACTACTGGTCTGATTTGGCTCTAATTCTAACACAAGAAAGGGTGTGACCATACACTAGGATTCCACAGCTGTTGTCGTGATCCAGGAAGTTCCATTAAAAATCCGGAAAATCCGAAAAAGCTAAAAGCTAAGAGTGTGACAAAAATGGGAGGGTGAGGGTATGCAATCTCTGATTGTCCTCGTTTTGCTTTTGTCCCTACTTCTTGCCAACTGTGTATGTGTGTGCAGATTTTGTGGTTACCCTCCCCTCCCCCTGCCGAAAACTGTTTCTCCTATTATTTTTTGGCTCACTCTGCCCAGACATTCTCGGCCCCTACTATCAAAATGGCTGATGTCACTGGGATCATGTGATTTTATCTAGTTATGAAAATCTTGAACAGATCAATGAAATGTTTTCAAAAATGCTTTTCTATTCATCTAAACTGCTATTATGTACCTAGATCGGTGTGCTGTGTATATGTATCATATAATTTATCCATCATGTGTACCCATAGTTCAAGCTCTGAAACATGACCTTGCAGTTAGCCTTGTGATGGTCTTGATTTTGTGGTTGCATGTTCATAGTTGTGGAGACCCAATAGAAGGATGCCTTTCCAGTTATTCCCCGCCCATATTTAGCTAAGCTCTTCCAATTTTTTACCTATGTTGAAATCAATTTTAAAGTTTGAATCTGAATTTCTAGGAGCTAAATTTCAAAGTAACTACAGGTAAGCCATTGAATATTTTGAACCTAATTTAACTGCGACCTGTTGCTGCCTATGTCAGTGATAGCTACAAGTTGGATTAGTTTCAAAATATTTAACAAAATGTTGCTTAAATTTTAAACTCATCAAAGACATACACTACTGACAGACTTTCTGATTTACGTGACAGTTATATGTCATCATGGTTGTGACATAATAGACCTTTCCATTTTTAGCTATGTGTGGCCCATCTCTAGCTAAGCTCCACCCACACATTGGCCGTGTTGGGATCGATCGATCGCTGAACTCACTGACTATCAATTTCCAGAAAATTATACAGGTAGGCTGTTGAATATTTTGAAACTAATTTGATTGGGTGAAATAGTAGAGACATACAATTTGTACGTGTCGGACTATTAAGAGTTAAAGACATGTGTAATAGAATCATTTATGATGTCATGATTATGACTTCATCCTACACGCCGCTTGGTTGATTATGATGTCATATGATGTCAAACCATCGATGGATACTCTGGAATGGTGAATTATGCTGTCAGATGCTTGAGTGACGTGTTGAATTCCTCTGTATTTGATAATATATATAAACTGGAGGTCTGCAGATGATATCTTGGCCAGCGGTTTGTCCATGGGATTCAGAAGAACCAATGATGGTTTGGTCAAAAGGTCAAAGTCATCATGTTCTGGATGATAGCTTAAGTTCTATTAAAATAATATGTGTCCTGTGTGAGTCTTAACAAACATATCGATTTTGCAGTAAATAGGTCATGGTTGTACTTTTGAAATTGTAATTCTCAATGATATTTCTAAGGTTAATGTTATCGGCACAGCTGGCTACACTTGTGATTATAAAGAGACATGTGGTTTGTGTTCAGAAGATATAGGCTCCAGGTCATGGTGGCCCAGTTATGGAAATTGGCCATCAGAAAACGGATAATGATACTTAATCAAAATGTGTTTGTGTATGGGTGGGTGCGGGTATGTGTGGGTGGATGGTCATGAGGTTTGTCATAGATCAGCAGTGTTTAATTGTCATCCATGTTTTTATTATTCAGATGTGAGTTTGAAGAAGATAGACCCGCATCACGTGAGTCGCAATGCTAGTATGACGGTGCGTGATTACCTTACACGATTACATCATAAAGGTCCACTCCTGTCAGCAGAACTGCATCTGATACATGACTTTTGTGCAGCATATGAGCACGCAAGACACAGACCAGAAGTATGATTGAATAGCGCATTCTCTACGAGAAATAGATACATAAACTCAAAGTTATTGCCATTTACTTTAAAATATAGACTATTACTTCAGTTTAGTAAATGTCATCTTGATGAATATGCATTCTCTCTCTGTTGCTCTCCCTCCGATCCTCTCTCCGTCGCTCCCTCCCCCCTCCCTCCCTCCCTCTCTTGAAGCTCCAATATAAGACTTCGTCATCGACTCCTAATGCAGTTTCATTAATATTCTGCATGCTGGTGGTACTGAACAACAACAAATATCTGCATTGACACTCAGGTTCACACTAACAGGCATGTTCAAGCAATACAATTATGCACTCACAAATCAGGTGGAGAATTATTAGGGTTGAAATGTGTTAAAGTTTAGGTATCACAGGAACATTAATGCAAAAGTTTGGAATTTAAATTAAGCAAGATTAGTAGATTACACGCTTCAAGAGCAGACGTTTCAGCATGAAGATTTGTTAACCCTGTATCATGCTGATGTTGAAAAGTTAATTGTTGTAGATGATGATGAGTGACGGTGTTCTGCAGCTGAAAAAGTGAAAACATCTTGTCCATGTAGCTGCAATCAGTTTTTCTTCAGTCTTCACTTCCACTGTGTCTTGTCCACTGCGATTATCCAGAGCTCCTGTAGGTTTTTTCTCATCCTTAGTGGTCCTAGATTACGTTCTTTGAGGTCTGCTCACAAAATACTTAGGAAGTTGTTGCCCTGCCATCCATTGCATGCTTGATACCTGTTGGCACCTACCACTGCAAATTCTAGTGGTTTCTGAGCAGGCATATTTACTGGCTGAAACGTTTATGCATGCTTAGGTCGAATAGGTTATATACAGTCAGAGTAATGGTGTGTATTACAAATCTGCCTATCATACTCATGCTCTGAGGAAGAGTGTGTGTCCACATGCTCAGTAAATAGGATTTCTTGATCCAACTAATCGGATACAGTGTACGTATAATCAAACTCAGCCTTACATGTATATATGAGAACAAAAATTATTTCCTAGCATACAAAAAGGCAATCGACCTTATTTCAATAAACATCATACGAATGATACGAGAACACGCATACTAAAAAACTTAAAGGTATAACATATTTCTTTTCTCGCGATAATGTCATTCAAACAGCGTGTTCAGTGTTAGCATTATAGACTTGTTGGGAAAAAATGTCTCGCTGTATAACGTGCAACTTAAGATGAGCCAGCTTCAGAAAATCCCTGAGAGATTATGCTTGAATGCCTGAGAGCTTATTCTATCGTATATTAAGTTGGGTAAAATGAAATGTACACGTATAGCAAACGCACCTTCACTCCCAGGTTTTGCAGATGTTAGTGACTACTGTGCTCTCAGAATTTGTAATAGATTTCATTGAATTTAGTAAAAGACTAGCAGTTTGCACTCTCAAAACATTGAACATTACAATCTGGCAACATACTCGCAAAATATGAATAAAACTGAAAATGAATTTTCTTCACCATTTTATTTTGTGGGGTTGATATGTAGTAATTGGCCGTATGAATTCCCATTTATGCACTAGTAATATGCACAGTAGTGAAAATAGATAAAGAGATTTAAAAAAGCATTAACCCGTTAATAGTCATATTTGTTTAAGAAAATTTAAATATCTGCCTATTGAATGTCCATTCACAGGCTAAGAGAACATAATTTTAGAAAATTTATCACTGGAATGACTGGCTCGGTTATCGAGCCAGTCATTCCAGTGGTAAATTTTCTAAAATAGTTTTCTCCCGGCCTGTAAACGGACATTCCACAAGACCATAACAGAGGCCGGTTTTGGCCAGCATGACCATTTAAGAATTAATTAATGCTTTGGCCCTCACAGACCAGGAGTAGCAAATTCTTTCTAATATAAGCAATATCCTGTTAAACAATTTGAAAGTAATTTGGCTGGATGCGGTTGTTGCCATAGGCCAAATATCTAGCATCTTTCTTGTATACTCATCTTGAAACTGCGACAGACAAGTTAAAGGGTTAAGAATGCTTGACACCTGATCATTATTTTTCAAAATATAGTTTGGTCGCCATTGTTCTTACTCCTTACTGGTACCAGTAAAATCATTTGTCTTTGCCCTCTACCTTATCTCAGTCTATATAGAGTTGTGTAGATATATTTGTGTGACAGTCTTGACCTGTAATAGATTACTGGTCATTGCTAATAAACAGCAGCCATGTATTGGAGAACTGCAGTTTGTGTTAAGACTACATATGAATATATTTAGTTATTATTTTACAGCCATTTGGTCAAGAGGAGTACAAGAATTACATAGAGCTTCTCCAGGCACTTCTTTGTCAGTGAGTCTTTAGTTCAGTAAAATTAATTAAACTTCTTGCCGCCTCTGCCATGGAATGGTACCGTGTTGTCGAGACGCTTTTCTATTTCGGAAATGGTCATGGGCCTATGTTTGCAAACACGTCATCATCTAGCGACTGGAAATTTGTGCTGTATTTGCCGATGTCACTTCGAATCACAGCTCACCGGACCTTTCCAGTTTATCCATCCATCATATGATGTCATAATCAACTAAGTGATGTGTAAGATGACATCAGAATTAATTATGGTATGAATGACTCAATTTAGGCCATCTTAAACGCTTAATAGTCCGACACGTACTAATTGAATGTCTACTATTTAATAAACATTCTGTCGAATATTTTGAAACTAATTTGACTGGGCGCTGTTGCTGCATATGGGCGCTGTTGCACCCAGTCAAATTAGTTTCAAAATATTCAAGAGGTTAACTGTATAGTTTATTGGAAATTGATAGTCAGGGAGTTCAGGGATAGATCAATCCCAACACGAGCAAGGTGTGGGTGGTGCTTAGAGCTCTAGAGATGGGCGGGGCATAGCTAAAACCGGAAAGCTCCTTCTCCTTCGATCAATACTCACCATTCTGTTACTTCTGATATACAGCTGGCCCTGACAGCTGGCTCTAGGACTATAGACTTAGAAAGCTTTACCGACTCCTTGGAACCGGGTACTCGGCTCCCAACTGCCGAGTACCCGTCTACCATAGAGCTCATTCTTGTTTGCATAGCAACAAGAGCTATACATGCTTTTCGCAGTGGAGAGATTAAGGAATAAATCTAAGTCTTTTTGTCTGTGATTGTGATAGCTAGTGATTCTCTTGCAAGGATAATTGGATAATATGGATACCGCCGAGGATAACCAGGTCGTATATTTCCTTATTATTCCATAGTTAAAAGACTTAGGTCTCTAAATTTTGTTGTGTCGCATGTTCCAATTTCTGAACCCAAAGAATCTGGGACGTGTGTTAACAACGAGATATGCCGGATGATCGCCTTCTTTAAACCCCAACAGGCGATCGGCAGATATGAAAATAGGTGTTTGCTACGGTATTTGTAACACGAATATCGGCTGACGTCGTTCTCCGTAAGATTCGAGTGGGTGACGTCACACCCGTGGTGCTCGGATGTTTATGTGAAGAAAATTTTTTCATTAATTCGCGCATCTTGTTCTGGGTGCTGCGTACTAAAAATGGTACCAGAAAACTTTGGAATGTTCAAGTTTTGCGTGTTATCACGATCTGTTTGCAATGATCGGTGGTTTCAAAATTCTTGATTAGATGTGTGGTCTGCGGTTTTACCGTGTGCTACAGCAGTTTGTTTACATTTTGTTGTTTCTTCACATATCGTTTTGGCTTTCGTTAGGAGTATAATTTATATTGATTGGTAAATATACCCCGAATGCTATGCGATATGATTCCTGGTTCCGTTATACATCCTGGAGGATCAATTATGGGTGTATTTATGCCCGCTTCGTTCTTGTCGTCATAATCAATGCGATCTTTGCTGTAACGATGCGGGAGGGTTACAGTTAATTTATGGTCAAATTATTTGAAAATTAATTGTCTGCCTTCCATCCGTGTCTCGTTCCGCTTGCTTATTGTAGGTTTGTGCTTATTTATAGGCCAAGCCAGCCCCGCCATCATGTGACGAGTGCCACAAGTTCGTACGGGTCCTATTTAAGGACCATGTCTGCTTTAGATGTACTCCATGTAACCTTGATAGTAGGTGTAATGTGTGTGCAGTGTGGTCCGCGGATATCATGTTATAGTTCCTTGCCCAGAAGGATGTGGCTGGGTCTGACGCGGGGTCAGGCAGTTCGAAGTTAAATCGTGGAGCGTCCGGTTCGGCCGGTGGGGGCGCTCCACATCCCCAGCTGGAGGTGGCGGAGATGGCACCGCTGGCGTGGTTCGGTCTGGCTATGCAGGGTTTTCTGCATAGCGTTCTGCCCACGCTGGTGTCGTCCCTGCTGCCGAAGGTTGGGGGCCAGTTTCTCCCCATGCTTGGTACGGACCCTGTCCTTGGACAGGGTTCTGGACTGGTCACCGAGGGAGCCGTCTCGTACGGCTCCCTGGCAGTCCCGTCGGGCTCCGAGTGGTCCAGTAGCGGTGGCCGGTCCGTCAGGCGTGGGAGCCGTCCGCCAGGGCGGCTCCACGGTTTCCTCGTCTAGTGACGACTCTTCGGAGTCTGAAGACGAGGAGGCCGAGGAGGAGAGGTTGCTGCGGCCTGTGATGCCACGGGTGGAGAATATGGAGGCCGATTCCGTCCTGGACGGAACCGTCCTCCATCTGTCTGGCTTGGCGCAAGCCAGGGCAGCGGCTCCGCCCGTGGTTGAGGCCAATCTGGTACCAGGCACCGGTCCCGTGACGGTTGGTTTGACGCCAGCCGACACGGTGACGGGTGTGCCGGGCCAGGCGTGGTACTCACCTATCTCGCCTGGTCCGGCGGTCAGACGTGGGGTGCCGTTGGCGCCCGTGTCTGGCCACGGTTCCGCGTCTGCTATGGGTCTGCACGGTTTTCCGTGCGGGCCTACCCCATGGACTGGTGTGTTTCATGGGGTGGCGGCGGAACCGTTTGGTACTGGAGTGCCTGGCGTGTCAGCCGCGGCTCCTTGCCGGGAGGCCGTGGCTGGCAGGCCCGTGAACGTGTCAACGGGTGATGTGTTCACGGGTGTGTCTTCCTCGGAAGTAGACTGGTCGGATGCTCTGGCTTGGCTAGCCAGGGTTGACCCGTCTGTGGTTTCGGCCATGGCCGAGGAGGATGCGCCCCGTCCGTCGGTTGCATCGATTAGGATGGGGATCTTGCCCGCAGCCCGGATCCAGTCTGTTGGACTGGATCCACGGTTCATCGAGTTGCTTGAGGCTATTTATAGTAAGCAGCTCATGACCAAGGGCCAGCTCCCTGCGGCCTCCAGGGAGGTGCGGGCGAGGTGTTGTATTCCACGGGGGGAATACGACAGGTATGGTGTGGTACCATCGGTCACCGAGGATGACCGATGGGTTCTGGGTGTTCAGAGTGCTGGAGCGGGTGGCCCCGGTCCGGCACTTGTGAATAAGTCCCAGGCACACCAGGATGAAGTCGTGTCTCTATGCGATGAGGGTATGAGGGCAGCTATGAGTGCTGTCAACCATTCGTATCGTCTTCTTCAGTCGGTGTGGGCTGAAGTGGGGGCAGGCCACCCTGTGCCAGCTGTTGCGCTTTTGTGTGTCAATGACGGCTTGGTGCTGTCTATGGACGCGCTGGCAAGGGTGCAGGCGCGTGTGACAAAGTCCAGGAGGCAAATGGTTCTTGACCATATGCGTCCGGCTACGGCAGTCAGGGAGCGTCTTCTTGGGACACCCCTGACAGGGCCTAGCATCTTCGGTGGCCAGGCGTGGGCCATCCTAGAGGACACTGCCAGCATTGCGCAGAATCGGTTGGCGGTAAACCTACAGCTGGAGCTAGTGCGGCAAGCGCATGCACTAGGGGCTGTAGGGAAACCGTTAGCTGTTCAATCTTCAAAGAAGCAGAAGAATCAGAAAGGCAAGGCGAAAGCTAAGCCTACTGCGACTTCTGCTTCGTCTGGTTTTTCTCAGCCGCCGCCGGCTAAGAAAGCCAGGAAGGTTGTGGAGGCCCCTACCCTCCCCAATGTTGCTCCTGATCGCCCTAGAGGCGGGAAGGGTAAGGGTAAGTCCTCAAAGGGCGGAAAGAAGGGAGCGGATCGTACCTGACGGTACAAGAGCTCCCTTCATATCCGCCTGGACCGCACCTGTGTGACAGGAACAGCAGTGCCAGTTAGACCTGCCGAGCCAAGACCGAAATGGTTCTCTCTCTCTCTCATTAAGAAAGGGGGGGTAGCGGACCGCGAGCCGGACAACCCTGTTAGACGTTGAGGCGTCTATGGTGGGTGGAAGGCTCATGCGTTTCGTCGAGGCCTGGCGAGGTGTGACGTCAGACAGTCTGGTCCTGGGATGGTTATCCCAGGGATACATGCCGGAGTGGTGGGACTTTCCGCCGCAGAATCTGTCTTTGGCACCTGTCTGGACACCCGTACCAAGGGAACCAGACAAGTTAGAAGCCGTTCAAAACGATGTGTCGGGTTTGCTTCTGAAGGGAGCAATAAAACCAGCGAACCAGAACACTCCAGGCTTCTATTCAAATATGTTCCTTGTCCCCAAGAGCACAGGGGGATGGAGACCCATACTCAATCTCAGGCCATTAAATTGGCTTGTCCATACGCCTCGGTTCCAGATGGAAACGCCGAGGTCGGTAATGGCAGGATTGAGGAAAGGAATGTGGTGTGTGTCGATCGATCTGAAAGATGCATATTTCCACATTCCAATGAACAGGAGTTGTCACAGGTTTCTGAGATTTGCGTTTCAGAATCAAGTATGGGAGTTTATTGTTCTCCCGTTTGGCCTGTCGACAGCTCCAAGGGTTTTCACAAGAGTGGTCCTTGCGGTGACAGCGTTTCTCAGAAAAGAGAACGTGCCGCTACACACCTACATAGACGACTGGCTGATCAAAGCAGACTCGGCAGCCAGGTTGAACGTGGATACTGCTCTGACTCTGAAGCTACTTTCAGATCTAGGCTGGATAGTCAACAAGGAGAAATCCGAGTTGACACCTACGCAACATTTCGTTTATTTGGGGATGCGATTCGATCTCGAGGAGGGCAGGGTTTACCCGTCAGAGCCCAGAGTGGTGTCTCTGTTAGCCATCCTCAAGAGTTTTCGAGTGGGAAACCACATTCAGGCGAGGCGGTTTCTTCAGATGCTGGGCATGATGGTCTCCATGGAGCAGGTGATCCCGTACGCTGCTCTAATGCGAAGACCTATCCAGTTGTATCTGATGTCTCTGTGGAAACAGAGAACAGAACCCCCTGTCAAAACTGGTGCCAGTTTTGGTGCCGATAATGTCACATCTTGTATGGGGGTAAAAGCGTCAGAATCTCCTAGTAGGGGTTTCGCTGCACCTACCCCACCCCCAGCTGTCCGTGTACACGGATGCATCGCTGGAGGGGTGGGGGGCCTGCCTGGGAGAACACCAGGTCTCTGGCACATGGACTCTCCAGGAGAGTCAGCTGCATATCAATCTGTTGGAAATGATGGCAGTGGAACTGGCGTTGGAAGAGTTTCTTCCGATGATCAGGGGCACGGTGATATTGATACGGTCGGACAACTCGACGGTAGTATCATACATAAATCGCCAAGGCGGGACCAGGTCACCCACACTGTGTATCAAAGTGTGGCACTTGATTCAATGGTGCAGGAATTACTCGGTTGTTTTGAAAGCAGCTCACATTCCTGGGCGATTGAACATTCTGGCGGATGCTTTGTCTCGCAGACAGAGAATTCTGCCAACAGAATGGTCCCTCAACCCTCCAGTTCTACGAAGGATCTTCGAGCATTGGGGCAAACCCAACGTGGACTTGTTCGCCACAAGGGAAAATGCTCAAATCATGACTTATGTCTCGCCGATTCCAGATCCAAATGCCGTCGATACAGACGCTCTGGCGATAAGCTGGAGAGGGATGCACGCTTACGCGTACCCACCCACCATTCTTCTGCCGAAGGTATTGGTGAAGATCAGGGAGTAACAGTGTCTGGTCCTGCTAATAGCGCCGTATTGGCCCAGCAGGGCATGGTTCACGGATCTGCTAGATCTGCTGGTGGAAAACCCAGTGCGGTTGCCCGAGATTCCGAACATAATCTCCCAGGCCAAGGGACGCTTCCTACACGAGCGTCCCGAAATGTTCAAATTGACTGTGTGGATGTTATCAAACAACGTTCCACATCAGAAGGCTTTTCTCGACAAGCTGCTGATTTCATCGCGGCTGCGAGAAGGAGGCCAACCTTCAAGTCATATAACAACAAGGTTAACAGATTTGCAGACTGGTGTGAAGAAAAGGGTATTGATACCTTTCAATCCACTATTCAGCAAATAGCAGACTTTCTCTGTGAGCTGTTCTTTTCAGGACTAGCTCCCGTCACAATTGCTGGATACAAGTCAGCTTTGGCATCAGTTATCCCTTGTCTAGCCAACAGGGATAGTCCAGAGGTGGCCCAGTTAAATGTGATGGTGAAGGGAATGAGCAATCTCCGACCGAGACAACCGGTAGTCATTCCAGCCTGGAGTCTATCTTTAGTGCTTAAGGTACTGGCCAAGCACCCTTTCGAACCGTTGCATTCGGCTAGTCTAAAGCATTTGACTCTAAAGGCGGTTTTTCTATTGGCAGCTTCCTCAGCTAGAAGGCGCAGTGAGATCCATGCGCTTTCGGCAGAGAGGGACTGATTTATTGTCTCCGGAGAGGGTCTGCGTCTTCTGCCAAGAGCAGAGTTTATGTCAAAGAATCAATCTTTGAAATATCCCGGCAAACCGATCATAATACCGAAGTTAACAAGGTTTGATCGTGATGCCAGTGTCTGGTGCCCGGTCCATGCTTTGACTAAGTACAGGAAACGGACTGAGTTGTTACGGTCGAACGATAGACATAGATCTGTGGATCTGCCATAAGAAGCCTTATGGCGCCGCATCCATGGATACTATCTCTCGTTGGGTAGTCGAATGCATTCAGACTACTCATGAGATGGCGACTGGGCACCAGGTGCAAGTCGCAAGGGCACACGATGTTAGAGGAATAGCCGCCTCGACCACCCTTTACAGTGGTGTTCCGTTAGAGGACATCATGGCCGTTGCACAATGGCACTGTGAGTCCTCATTTACGGATTACTATATGAGGGATGTGTCAGACTCAGCCAATCCACTCGCTTTAGCTGTTTTGAGACGATAGTTAAGTGACCACACTGCTCTTCACCCTTTTTTCACTTTGGTAAGAAAAGAATCTAAAGCAGGCATGGTTGAGCGAGAGGATGACAACCAGATTGTGTCACTGATGGCCGGACCAGTGAATGGTTGGAGGCGGTACGTCTGAAGTCCAATTATCATAAGGTAATTCAATAGTGAGAGTTTTTTGTATTATGTCTATATATCATGTTCATTCATCTTATATATTCATGCTCATTCCCAGGCTAATACATGTGGATATGCAAGGAGCAGTTAACCCTCTTGGCATATTTGTGTTTCAGGCGAGATACATGTTCGTGAGTTCTCTCCCTTTTCTTAGGAGAAAAAAGGGGGGGAGGGCAGTGATGCGAATGTGATTCGGTTCCGTTAACTTGACGGTCCTTTTAGGTCTCCGTTAGTCAAGTTTTAAGTCTAAATCTTTCTCCAAGGGGCAAAAGTAGCATTGATAGCTTGCCCCTTCCCACCAGGTTACTGATCAAATCTGGTGTATATCAGAAGTAACAGAATGGTGAGTATTGATCGAAGGAGAATGAAGGAAATGTCAATTTCCCTTTCTCCGAGATCTAACAATACTCACCATTCTGTTACGGACCCAGCCTCCCAGCCCCACGGAGGCAAGCCATGGATCTCTCTTGTTTGGTGGCTATGCAAACAATATGAGCTCTATGGTAGACGGGTACTCGGCAGTTGGGAGCCGAGTACCCGGTTCCAAGGAGTCGGTAAAGCTTTCTAAGTCTATAGTCCTAGAGCCAGCTGTCAGGGCCAGCTGTATATCAGAAGTAACAGAATGATGAGTATTGTTAGATCTCGGAGAAAGGGAAATTGACATTTCCTTCAATTCCCTCCACTGTTACAATGATTTTATGAACACAAGCCAGTAGCTTTGTCTACCTGTTGTAAACATAGTCAATAAAGAGTTTTAAATAATGTCATTGTAAAGATTGGTAACAACATTTTCAGGAACATAGGTCCTGGACATGCTACTCAGAAAACAAAACTGCTGTCCTCAGATGCAGATAATAATTTTTGTATCTGTAGCGCAAAGGATGCTGGGGCAGTAAGGTACTTTTTCGCTTCGTACCATTCTATAGTGCTCAGCAATAGCTGCTCTATTTGCATGCCTTTTTTAAAGCTAAAAAGGTTTTCCTTGTGGAACAAAAGCCAGCTTTTACTTCAGTCTGTTAGCCGATATCAGAAGCAGAACTGAAATGTACAGCACATTATAGAAACAATTTTGCTGAAAGTCAGCAATCTGTTTCAAAATGGAATACCAATTAACAAATGAAAGTGGCTTAAATTTAGCTGTGTAATAGAGACTATTATTTCCGTTGCTGTCCATATGAGTAGTTTTGGTTAAGTTTTCTTAAAATCATTTTTTCTTATCAACATACCTGGGGTCAAATGTAAATGTATTTGCATTTAAATGCATTTAAATACTTTTTCAAATATTTGCATTTGCATTTGAAGAGTTCAAATCACAACTATTTGCATTTGCATTTGAAGAGTTCAAATCACAACTATTTGCATTTGCATGTAAATACTTTCACTAAAGTATTTGAAATTTCAAATAGTTTTCAAATGTTTTTTCAAATACTTTTCATATAATACAGCAGGATCTTCCAAGCAAAGTAAATTAAAAATATTCCCAAACCTGAGGAAAGAATTTGTATCTGCCTTGTGGTCCTGAAACCCCTTTGACCACTGAAATATCAGCCTCCCAAAGTCTATATTGCTTTTTCATATACTGAATTTGGGATGTAATGGATTAAATTGTGCCTATGAGATGTTAATTCCCACTAAGCAATAGAGCTACTGTTGTATCTAGAATCAAACTAAACAGAAAACTTATCTTGAAGACAATTTGATTGGAAGCCAGTGCTGCTTAACAGCTAGCATGCAAATTAGTTTCAAACTATTCACCAGAATATCATCCTGCATCATAAAGGTTTGTGTCAGGTTTATGTACAGAACTGTTTGTCTATAGGGTCAAATGATTGTATGAAGTAGTTAAGCATATACCAGGGTTTGATTATAAGTGAGCAGGTGTTTGTGGGAGAATGAATAGAAAACAGCAGGAAGGTGTTGAATCAATAAAATTACACTCCATGTGTGGGAGCATAGGTTTAAACAGCTCTTAATTTTTCAATGATGCAACTAATTTTTCATGACATAGCAAATATTCTGTTGAATATTGTGAAATTTATTTATTTACAAGCTGCTGCTGCGTAAGGCAGCAAAATATTCCAGTCAAATTATTTTCAAAGTAGTCAACTGCTTTTCTGTGTGGTTGCTTTGAAAATGTGATTTAAAGTATTCGATCCATGAAAGGGCTAACGAAATAAATTTATCAACAAGATGAATTTCTCATGAAGAATGTACATGTGACAACAATTGGACTGTATCGGTTCCTGTGGGAGAAATTACTTTCTGTCAAATAATTTTCAAAGTAATGAAATTTTAATTACAGAAAATGTATAGTTTATTTAACCCTTTCACCAATGAAACTGGCGTGTCACACAATTTGAAGGTAACCATACATCAAAGCTGTTGAATATTTTGAATTTAATTTGAATGGAAGGCATTGCTGTCTTAGGCAGCAACAACTTCCAGACAAATTAATTTCAAAAAAGCTAAAAAAAAAGTTCTCATTAAATGGGTTAAACAAAATTTCATAATGAAAGAAAATATAAGAGAAGGTTAAGTATAGGTGGAATAATGTGAGTTTAGCCAGTGAGGGCAGGTGTGATTAGAAGTGGCATGGATGTGTGTGTGAAAATAAATAGAATAGGTGAATGAATACCCTAGGGCCTATCATAGCAATAAAAAGGGATTTGTGGATTTAAACAATACAAATCAACATTTAACCATATAATGGAATAAGTCAGTCAACAATATAGAACATTCATCATATGGAATGTTTTTCAAGCTAAAAAGATCTTAGCTCTAAGAATGTGTATAATTTATTTAAACTTCTACTGCTAGATATATAAATATATAAATAAGTTGCTGTCAAATCTGCTTTATTGACTACCTGTTTATAATATCCAATGCAACACCTGAGTGTCTAACGCATTAAATACTTCCAGTCAAATTAATTTCAAAATTTTGAACAGCTGTCCTATCCTAAGAAATCACCTTCCTTAAGGTCCCTTCTGTTAAATCTTTTGAAAACAATTTGCCTGGAGTGAGCCTCAGGTAGGCTAACTTTTCAAAATCTGAGAAAAGAATATGAAGGTTTAAAATGTCACCAGCTCCCTGGACGAAACATGATTTTGCAAGAAATATATAAAGATGCATAAAAACTGAATAGGAGGATTTACTTTCACTAAAACAGACAATGTTCCACATGTACCTCATACAAAATATGATGTTTCTTCTGAGTTAGTGCTTAATTCCATGTTATGTCATTTACAGTAACCCGTCAGATGTGCCAATAAGAGAGGTATCTGGTATACAGACCACTTTCTTCAATTTACAAATCTAATTTAAAAGCAATACATTTGACCCTCTATTTAATAAGAGATCATGCATTAACTCTAACCTTCAAAGTCGTCCAAGAAATTTTCAATTTTCTCATAGAAAATGTCCATTTGCAGACCAAGAGAAGAAATTTTTTGAAAATTTATCACTGTAACGACTGGCTCGGTTACCGACCTAGCCATTCCAGGGATTCAGAATTTGATTGTTAAAGGTTTAAGTGAGAAGCTCTATTCTCCTTTGGACGCTGTTGCCTGGTACATGTTATAATACAGTGTACAACTGTTTAACCCATTTCCTCTCAGAAATCATGAGAGTTATCTGATATGGCTATTATAGTAATGAAAAGCATTTGAAAGGATTTGAAGTATTTGAAATACTTTTAGAAAAGTATTTGCATTTGCACTTGCATTTGAACAAAGTTGAAAGTATTTGCATTTGCATTTGAAGCAATGTGAAGTATTTGCATTTGCATTTAAATACTTTTGAAAGTATTTGACCCCAGGTCTGCTTATCAATGGCCAATCAGATCTCAAGGAAGCTTTACAGATGTGTTCTAAGCCATATAAGTCTCACTAGTTTTAATTTTTTCAATTTTTTCATGGTTTTGCTTAAGGTAATTAAATTTGTCTTATTGTTCGACAATGGGTCTCCAGATTTCAACGAAACAGATATGTTCTATGCCATGCAGATATACAGGCTGCACCATTTCCTTTTTTCTCCACTGTTTTCGATATAGAATATTTTTCATATTTTTTTTAAATTAATGTTTTTAATGATAATGATAATGATGATGATGATGATGATTACTGTATTCTGCAGCTGTAGTAGTAGAAACATCCTACAGCTGCAATCGGTCCTTCGCTTTTGCCCACTGTGTCTTGTCCTCAGGCGAAATCCTTAGCTTCCTCAGGTCCATTCTTTACTTGAGTGTACACTGAGTCCTGCTTTCCTTAGGTCACCTCATAGCATGCTTAGAAGATTTTTGCAATGACGTCCTCTCCTGGCTTTGTATTTGCAGGCTCCGAGTAGAGCGAATTCCAAGGCTCTCTGTGCTGGTGTCTCTTCTGGCATCCTTAGCACATGGCCAAACATGGACCATCTTTGCTGGGCGACGTATTACACATCTTGTATAGTGCATCGTTGGAAATTATGCTGTCTGGCCATCGGTGTACAATGATGGTGCGTAGATGTTTGCGGTGGCAGGCATCGAGTTTGTCTAGAGCTGCCTTTGGGGCTGCCCAGCTGTCACAGTTATGCAGCATCAAGGATACACAGGTTGCATTGTATAAACGTAACCTTTTTATCAAGGGTATCTTTGATCTACAAATCCATAGCTTCCAGAAGGACTGGAAAGCTATTTTCCCCATGACGCAGCGTGCAGCAATGTCAGCAGTACTGCAAAGCAGTGAGTCCAGAATTGTACTTTTCCTCCATGGTTCACCGCCACGAAGTGGATCATTACTTTCTTCATTGTCACCTCAATTCATCAGTTTGAATAAACTACCCTATATCCGCCTGTGTGTCGTATCAGTGTGCTATCCTCATATTATCTTCAACTAAATCGTTTTATTTAATGTTTCATGATAATAAACATGATAATAAATGCCAAAACATCCAATAATTATTTCTATTTCCGCGAAATGAAAATACAATGCCATCTTGACAGCAAGCGTCGCTTTCATTTCGCATACCATTCTGATGATGTCATTACACTATGCAAACCAATATTGGTCAGTGGATATATTAGAGCTCTGCTTTGAGAATGTTGTTCTAAACAAAACTTAACTCGGATCTAGGAAACCACTACTGTAACACACACACACACGCACGCATGCACACATGCACGCATGCACACACACACACCTGGCCTGAAAGGCCAAGGGAGCGTATGCCATGGTGACCGTCTGTCGTCCATCCGTCCGTCCATCATCAGTCAAATTTTCCTTTAAACGACTTCGTCTCAAGAACCACTGGGCTTAATTCAATTATATTTGGCAGGAAGCATCCTTAGGGCATAGGAATCCAAGTTTGTTCAAATGAAGCTGATCGGCCAATATGGCCGGTGGCCATCTTGGATTTTGGCCTATTTTAGGAAATGTCTTTAAAAATCTTCTCCGAAACCGCTTGGGGAATCAATTCAAAACTCATGAAACATCATCTAGGGAATGAGGTAAGCCAAGTTTGTTCAAGAGGACTTGATTGACCAAATGGTTGGGCAGCCATTTTGGATGACCTAGTTTTCCTGAAAATGACTTCTCCAGAACCACTGAAGGGATCAGGCCAAAATTTAGGAGATATGATTAGGGACTAAGCACCAATAAAGTTTGTCCACGGGTAGTTGATCTGTCAAGAAATATGGCTGCGATGGGCCAATCAAAATGTAGCGTGTTTGGCGGCCATATTGGATTTTTTATTTGATGGATTTTGAGGCCGAAATTGGTTCTATATATTTTTTTCGGTATTCTGAGCTAAAATTTTCCATTTTTGAAACCGCCAGATAAATGTGTCGCCTTGGATTATTTTCCTGCCAAGGCTCCCATACTAAAGCAATGGGAAATTTAAAATGTCTTTTTCTTGAGAACTACTAGGCCGATTTCAATTATATTTGGCATTAAACATCCTTATGGCATAGGGATCCAAGTTTGTTCAAATGAAGCCAATCAGCCAATTTGGTAGGCATCCATCTTGGACTTCGGCCGATTTTAGGAAACATCTTTAAAAATCTTCTTTTCTGGAACCGATTGGGGAATCAATTCAAAACTCATGAAACATCATCTAGGCCAAGAGCTAAGCCAAGTTTGTTAATGAGAACTTGATTGACCAAATGGTTCGGTGGCCATCTTGGATGTCCTAGTTTTACCGAAAACGACTTCTCGAGAACCGCTGAAGGGATCAGGCCCAAATTTGGGAGATATGATTAGGGACTAAGGGCCATTAAAGTTTGTTCAAGGGAAGTTGATCCCTAAAAAAACATGGCCACTGTGGGCCAATCGAAATGTAGCATGTTTGGCGGCCATATTTAATTTTTTTATTTGATATATTTTGAGGCCGAAATTGGTTTTATATATGTTTTTGGGCATCCTGAGATCAAATTTGCCATTTTTGAAACGGTCGGATAAATGGTTTGGAGGCCATCTTGGATTATTTTCCCACAAAAGGCTCCCATACTAAAGCAATGCTCCTATACTAAAGCAATGGGAAATTTAAAATGTCCTCTCGAGAACTGCTAGGCCGATTTCAATTATATTTAGCAGGAAGCATCCTTAGGGAATAGGGGCTTAAGTTTGTTCAAATGAACCCCATCGGCCGATTTGGCCGGCGACCGTCTTGGATTTCAGCCGATTTTAGGAAACGTCTTTAAAAAGTCTTCCGAAACCGCTGTGGGAATTGATTCAAAACTCATGAAACATCATCCAGGGCAAGAGGTAAGCCAAGTTTGTTCCAGAGGACTTGATTAACCAAATGGTTCGGTGGCCATCTTGGATGACCTAGTTTTCCCGAAAACGACTTCTCTAGAACCACTGAAGTGATCAGGCTGAAATTGTGGAGGTATTATTAGAGACTAATGGCCATTAAAGTTTGTTCAAGGGAAGGCAATTCATCAAAAAACATGGCCACCGTGTACCAATCAAAATGTAGCATGCTTGGCGGCCATGATTTTTTATTTGATGGATTTTGAGGTCGAAATTGGGTTTATATATGTTTGTAGGTATTCTGATTTCATATTTGCCATTTTTGAAACTGTCGGATAAACAGTTTGGCAGCCATCTTGGATCTTTTTCCTGCCAAAAACTCCCAATGGGAAATTTAAAATGTCTTCTCGGGAACCGCTGGACCGATTTCTAGTGCATTTGACAGGAAGCATTCTGAGGGCATAGAGGTTCATGTTTGTTCAAACAAAGCCGATTGGCCAATTTGATTGGTGGCCATCTTGGATTTTGGTTGATTTTTAGAAATGTCTTTAAAAATCTTCTCCGAAACCGCTTGGGGGATCAATTCAAAATGCATGAAATATCATCTAGGGCAAGAGCTGCACCAAGTTTGTTCAAGAGAACTTGATTGGCCAAATGGTTTGGTGGCCATCTTGGATAACCTATTTTTTTGCCAAAACAACTCCAGAACTACTGAACTGATTGGGCCGCAATTTGGGAGATATGATTAGGCACTGATTGCCATTAAAGTTTGTCCAAGGGAAGGAGCTGTGTCAGAAACATGGCCACAGAGGACCAATCAAAATGTAGTGTGTTTCGCGGCCATATTGGACTTGCAAAAATGTCCACAAACTCATTTAAAAGACCACCCACTGACAATTTTATATTAAAATGTTAGAAATAAGATTAAAAAATCGATCTGACTAAGCTAGCTGATTATATTGATATAATAGCTTGGAATTTTTTTTATCTTATACATTCTAATAGCATAAACAGTGTCCATTTTAGAATTATATGTCTTATGCTTTGTAGGAAGCCTATAGGATGAGATGTGTTAGCTTGACGCCTTCAGCGGCGGTTCGCTTTGATGTATAGTACATAGACTGTCAAAGTGAATTGTAACCGATCAGATAGCCAGATTTACTGGAAATGTAGATCTAGTGTGTGTTCAACTGGCCAACTATATATAATTCACCTGATTATTTGCCAGTCAAAAATAGTGCATTCAACTGGAGAAGTCGCCGTTAATTAACTATATTTGCCTAGTCGAACGTGTCTTTAGACCTATTTCCATCTTAACCAATCAGATTTGAGCATTGGGAATTCCATTTTGCAAATAGCGAATGGTCTTTTTACGACAGAAATTTGTTAAATGATTGAATAAAATATTGAGAATGGAATAAAATATGAAATTAATGCTTGGTGTATATATCACATGTCACTTTTAGATCGCCTTAATCCATGCTAGTGGCGATCAGTAATATCAGATGTTCCGTTTGTGCTATGAGCCATGATTTTCATAAGGGGTGAGTTTTCGTGGCAATTACTACCAATTTGAAAAACCCATCTTATCCTAAGGCCCAATCACCTAGATGATATACCGTGATACCACAGTATTTTCCCAGATACCGTTACCATCTGCCAAAATCCAATATCGCCCAGCTCTATCTATGAAGTCCACATCTTCTGCATATTCCTTAATATACTTAAAGGTACTTGAGATACTTAAAGGTACTTGAGATACTTAAAGGTACTTGTGATACTTAAAGGTACTTGAGATACTTAAAGGTACTTGTGATACTTAAAGGTTTAACTGATTCTGATATTTCTTTTATCACTTTAACTACTGTATAAAATAGTGTAGACCTTAGTACACCTGACCAGAAATGACAAATGCACTTATGCCATTGCGATTGTCTGTCTGTCCATCATTCTTTTCTTTAATGAACTCCTCCTTCACAGATTTCAAACTTGGGGTTAGTCTTCAGAATTTCTCTACAGAAATCTGATTTGTCATTTCTTTCGGTAGTCATCTAGGATTTTCTCAAAGGAAAGGAAAATTTGTTAAAAGTGGTCTGATTTTAATGTGCCTTATTATTCAACAATTGCTGTTTGGATTTGAATAAACTTTAGAAAAGTGTTATATTCCATACTAAGTCTTGTAAACTAAATCATTAGTACAAACATGTAGTTTGTTTTCTTGGACATTATTCCTATTTCTTCATGGTTTTGGGCAATGGAACCTCAGTTCTCTGCAATACAGGCATATTTAATGTGGACTATTTGCCTATCTGTTAGTATTACCTAAAGTAGGCTTGTAGTACTTGCGCTTCAGATAGAGTGAGCAGTTAGACTATACAGCTCAGTCTTGAGGTTATATCCTTTTTGCTTCCTTATTGGGCAATATGATTGGCATCTTTGTTCTTGTCTTTTTTAGCAATCCACACTGTCCATGCCTTTACAGGTGAGACATTGAAAGCGTCAGCATTGTTTTTTATGATTTAGGGAATCTTTTGTTGAATTTTTTTTGTTGCCACCAGTTAAATTAGTATCAAAATATTCAATTGCATTCCTGTATAGTTGTTTTGAAATTGAGATACTGAAAATTTGAGCGTTAAAGATATTCCTTTTGTCAGTTTAACTACTGCATAAAATAGTGTAGACTTTAGTACACCTGACCAGAAATGACAAATGCACTTATGCCATTGCGATTGCCTGTCTGTCCATCATTCTTTTCTTTAATGAACTCCTCCTTCACAGATTTCAAACTTGGTGGTAGTCTTCAGAATTTCTCTACAGAAATCTGATTTGTCAATTCTTTCGGTAGTCATCTAGGATTTTCTCAAAGGACAAGAAAATTTGTTAAAAGTGGTCTGATTTTATGCAAACTTTGCTTGAAGTACCCTAAGGTATAGGCATCAGAGCATCTATACAGAAATCTGATTGGTACATTTTTTCAGCAGCCATCTTAGCATTTCTAAAAAATTCCAGGAAATCAAAATTATTGGATCTATTTAACTGAAAAAACCCCATTTCTTGAAGGATATTTTAGTGGTCAGTTTCCTATATTCATAATTTAAGAATCCAGTCTTTCTTCAAATACAGGTGAGCGACTCTGGTCATTGGATCTATGGACATATTATTAAAGTAGTCCTACAATTAATTGGTGGGTAGTTAAGTCGGCCCAGAACCGAACTCTGCAGTGAGCTTGAGGATGGTCCATTTACAGGTCAACAGAAGATAACCGAGTCTGTCATGCCAGTGTAAAATTTTCAAAAGTAGTCTTCTTTTGACCTGTAAACTAATGACATTCACTAAGCAGAATTTGTAATGTTCAGGATCAATCTCGATTCATTAACCCTTTAACCATCAAATTTGTCCATGAAAATTAGAATTTTATCAGAAAATGTCCAGTTACAAACCAAGAAATGACTATTTTTGAAAATTTACCACTGGAAATTTTGTGGACAAAACTTAGTCCCCAGGGAACATTTACATGAAAAAACGTAGGCACACAATGGTTAATGGCTAAATTTGGTAAAAAAATATAAATATTTGCTTATTGAATGTCTATTTGCATATCAAGAGACAACCTTTTTTGACAATTTACCACCGGAATGACTGGATCGGTTATCGAGCTAGTCATTCCAGTGGTAAATTATCAAAAATAGTCTTCATGGTCTGCAAATTAACATTTCTGAAGTCCACTGCAGAAGCTGTTTTTGGTCTGTTTGCGTATTAAAGTGGTAACACTAAGATTCCATCCAGCCGTTAGCCAGTCATGTCAACAGATTAATATATCTCATACTTGATTGATATCTTTCCAGCTTAGAGGCGTGTCCAGCACCAGCTGATAGTCAGGGCAGTGGTAGCAGCATTGACCGACAGAAAGTTGTCACAGAAGTCATATTTAAGCCTGACAGACATTCCCCACATACAGAAATAAGAACCAGAATTGAAGACATTCCAGAGATTGCGACAGAGGTTACTGACTCGAGTATTGTGTTTAATTTTGCAAATCAGATTCGTTGTCGCTCGTCACAATCCAGTAGTGGTGAACATATTGGTTTGATAAAAAGAGACAGTGGACGATCTAGTCAACACAGCAGTACAACAACTGTCCGAGCCATGGACAGCGTCGAAAAGCATGAAATGGTCACGCAACGCATGGGAGAATGAGAATGTCTGGCATGTATCAGTCCTGATTTAAATAATTGGCCAGGTTTCATCAACCGTATTTGGCCTACGTTAACCCTTTCACTGAAAAATTCCGAAAAAAGTATATTCTTTACGATATAAAAGTTACTCGGTTGAATATTTTGAAATTAATTTAACTGGACAAATTAATTTCAAAATATTCAACAGTTTTCCTGTATTGTTGCCTTGAAAATGAGATATGGAGATTATATCGGTGAAAGGGTTAACACTATGATCAGTCGGAGATGTATGTTTCTGGAGGTGGTTGATGGAAGCCGGTTCCATATTGTGAGAGGTGTTGCTAAAAGCTGTTGCGGTTATTGATATTAACATCTACATTTCTATGAACAAATGATCTTTTCATGATGAACATCAGATAAAGTAATATATGAAAACCAGGAAAAAGCTCATCTAGGCTAAGATCTGAAATGTTATCATCAATTTGTATCACGCTATCAAAATTTAAGGGTTGGGTGCCCATCTAAAACCCACCAGGGAGGTGAATGGACGATCAGGCTTTGTTATGATGCAGATATTTACCATAAGAGTATCCAACCCATTCATCAATAATGGAGGCGTATCAATTTTATAAAACTTACCTGCAGGTGATCTGCATACATGTGTGTGAATGGAAATCATGCTCTGTTACGATACCGATAGTTACCCTGATAGTCCCCCCCCCCCAAGTTGTATGCAGATCAGGTCATAGATAATGGAGGAGTATCAATTTTCAAGTATAATTCACCTTTCAAGAGTATCCATCTATCATATGATGTCATAATCAATTAAGCGGCGTGTAGGATGACATCATAATCATTGCCTCATAAATGGTTATATTTGGCCCATCTTTAACTCTTAATAGTCTGACATATTGTACAAATTGTATGTCTCTACTATTTAATAAACATACTGTTGAATATTTTGAAACTAATTTGACTGGATGCTGTTAGCGCCCAGTCATGGATGCTATTAGCGCCCAGTCAAATTAGTTCCAAAAAATTCAATATCTTACCTGTATACTTTTCTGGAAATTGATAGTCAAGGATTTTAGAGATCGATTGATCCCAACATGAATGAGGTGTGGACAGAGCTTAGCTTGAGATGGTCGGGGCATAGCTAAAAATGGAAAGGGCCATTGAGAGGTGGCAGCCCTTATAAAACCAACTAGGGAGTGATAAATCAACCTCCATTATGATTTCTACTTCGAATAATACTTAGCAGATGTACTATTATGATAATGTCTATTATCTAGTCTAGCTCAAAATAAACAATTAAAAACTCCGCACTCTCCTGGTCCTGCCCATACTGTGTCCGGGAATTACCATAGCCGCAGGTACCGAGTCAATTCCCACTCACAGTCAGATTCGTCTATTTTGCTGACTTCTCAAGTCGCATGTGTTTAAGCTCATCAAATTTTAACGGAATTCAGCGTGTTTGAAGTTATCCATTGCTGGCTTCATGGAAGGAAAGGGAAAGTCATCACCGGGGCAGGTTGTATCAATCTAGAATTTATACATTCGTGCCGTAATGATTGATTAGAATTTCCTTAAATTGGCACATTATTTTAAAATGGTAGCCATTGTTGGAGTCGCTCCGGTACTCGTTAACTGTTTAATCTTATCCAGGTACTCGGTTAATTTCTCTTGTGACTCGGTTCCTTCCAAGATGAATGCGCCCTTAGCCAAGATGACGGCGCCCATGATTAACGTTTTGTTTTGGCTTGGTGTGTCTATGCACTCTGTGTTTTGTGCCGATCTTTAGCTCTCGCTTCAACGACGAGGGTGTTTGTAGCGATCAGTGTTTATTTCTTGGCTATTTTAACGTTAGTTAATTACCAAGTCCTGTTTATAAATTTTCACTCAAAAAAGTTTCAAATATTTCCTGCCTAAAGACTTGATTATCATTAATCTAAGAGAAAGTTAATGTTTCTAAGTAATTCTAAGTTACAATCAAGTCAATTGTGCGTGTTGCTCATCATCGTATGTCATGTGCAGCGTTTTAATTCTTACTCTGTGTTCGCAGATAGCCAAGAACCAGAACACGCTGTGTCAGAAGTATAATCGGTTCATGAAGCGCAAGTTCTCGGGTCATCACTGTGTGGCTTGCGCGAAGTGCAAGGTGGGAAGTCCTTGTGATGTGTGTGCGAAGTGGTCGTCGGAGTTGGTGGCGGAGTTCGATCGTGATCGACGTACGCGTTTGGAGAGGATCGCGAGGGATAAGGCAGCCAAGCTGGATCAGGCATCAGTAAAAGGTCTTGAAGAGCGTCTGAACGATCGTATGGACTCAGTATTCAAGGCGATGTTTGAGTCCTTCCAGTCCACGATGCAGGCTGGTGCAGGGCAACCTATCGGTGGTCCGGCTAGTTCTGCGGAGGGACGAGCACCTGTCCTTCCTCCGACCTTGGCTCAAGAGCCGACGGCAGAGGAGGAAGATCTTCTGCTTATGGAAGATTCCGGCATGCCGGATATTTCATTAACGGCAGAACCGAGTACGTCCCAGGGATCGCCCTCGGGTTTTTTACGGGTCTGCCAGTCGGGTGGTGATGTCGACGTTCTGTCTGGCATCTTTCACCCAGATTTTGCTCAACCCGCGTTGTCGTTGGAGCAGTGTTTTGCGGTTCCTAGCGGCATCCCGGCGGCGTTAGGTGCGGCTCCTCTCGGAGTTCCGTCATCTACCGTAGTGAAAGTGACTGTAGTCCCGGCTCCCGTGCTGGAGCCGATGGACTGCGGTGAATCCGTGTCCGGTGATTCGCTGGACACTGGTGCCGCTATTAGTCGGGCTATGGATGCGCTTCATGGTGGAAGAAGTACAGGCCATAGTTCTCAGCATGGGTCGTCGGTGGCTTTCTCATCCAAGGGTGAGAAGGAAGATGAGAACGGTAGTCCATTGATGGACGAGTCCTCTTTTTGCACCGAAGCTGAATGGGTGCAGGTCCTTGACTGGATGTCCGACCGTCTCAGGTTGGCATCGGATCAGGGATCTCAGCGCAATCCGGCGATGGAACGGATGTCAGAGCGAGTGGCTAGCGCTCTGTCAAGTGGTTCTTCTGCCATGCCGACGCTCCCCTTGGACTCGCACACTTCTGACACATTGGAAGTTGCAGCGTATCATCTGGTTCAACCAGACTATTCGTTGCCCAAGGCCCCGAAGGGGATAAGGAGTAGGGTCCGTTTTCCTGAGCATGCCTACCATAAATATGCCCGGGTTCCACGGCTTTCCGTCGGGGGGCGAGAGGCATTAAATAGGCCGTTGGCTTGCAAACCGAAGGGTCGTTCTCGTCCCTTAGTTTCCCAGGCCAACAAGGATCCTTTTAATGAGTTAACGCTCATTGAGGATGCGGCGAGGTTAGCCATGGCTGCACTCTCGCACGGATGTACCGTCCTGCAGGGTATGCTGACCTGCGCGGCGGAAGGTGGAGAAGTGCCAGAGGCTGCTCCCGGAGTTGTCCGGGACACCATGCGCTTATCCCAGGATTGCCTGGCCAGGGTGATCACCAGATCATTGGCGGAGCGCAGGAGAATGGTTCTCGATTGTGTAGAACCAGAACCTGAGATGAGGGCTGCGTGATCTTCTGCGCCTTTCATTGGTCCAGGCTTGTTCGGCGGCTCGGCACGGCAAGCCTTATCCAAAGTCGCTTCAATGGTCGCGGAGCAGGAAGTAGTCGGCAAGTCGTGGAAGTCGACTAAGAGGACACAGCCGCAGCAGTCCTACAAGCAGCATCGGCAGGAGCAACAGAGGCAGCGCCAGAGATCGCCTTTCCGTCCTTCTGGCCGTGATGCCCATCAGGCATCCGGATCGCAGGGACCTGGCCATTCGTCCTCATACAGGTACTCTAATAAGAGGCCGTATGAGGACAGGAAGGGTGGCGGCAGTTATCGTAAGGATAGGCATGGCGGCGGTCCCGGACCGTCATACTCCAAGAAACCGCGTGGAGGTCGGTCCTGACAGGTTTCCGGCGGGATCAGTTCCGGTGACGTCATGAACGAAGGGAGGCGAGAATCTTCACCCAAGTGATTTAGCGTCTTATCGTGCAATATCGACCACCAGCTGAGTGCAGATTCCTACCGTCGGAGGCAAACTTCAACTGTTCTCAAGCCAATGGGAACGGGTCGTGCGAGATTGTTTAGTCTGTCAGTGGTTAAGAAACAGCTACGAACCGGACTGGCTCATCCGTCAATTGTTAGTTCCGTTAACATTGACTCCAGTGTGGACTCCCGTTCCAAGGGAATCCGATCGTCTAGATGCCATTTGCTCAGAAATCGAAGATCTTCAGTGGAAGAACGCGATTCATCTAGTCCGCAATCAGTCCTCCCTAGGCGATGATGTTCCTCGTTCCGAAACGTACCGGAGGTTGGAGACCAATTCTCACTCTCAAACCGTTGAACAAATTTATTCTTTCTCCAAAGTTTCAGATGGAGACTGTAGCAGCGGTGATGACAGGGCTGATAGATCTGAAGGATGCATATTTTCATATTCCAATGTCAATTCCTTTTCAGAAATACCTTCGCTTTGCATTCCAAGACAATGTTTGGGAATTCAATGCACTTCCATTCGGCCTGACCACAGCACCGAGGGTCTTCGCCAAAGTGGTTCTCGCCATGACTTCTTATGTTCGCAGGAGAAACATAGCTGTTCATACTTACTTAGACGACTGGCTGCTGAAGGCGGGGAATCCAGTCACTCTGCGCAACAATCTTCAGGTAGTCCTAGCCTTACTAAAGGACCTAGGATGGATTGTGAATCTAGAGAAATCAGAATTGACTTCATCCTAGGAGTTTGTTTATCTGAGAATATTTTTCAACCTCAGGGACGGCGTAGCTTTTCCGGCGGAGAGCAGAGTCAAGAGTTTGATTGCAGTACTGGAGTCAGTTTCTCTAGGAGCCTTTCTGACGGCGCGCCAATTTCTCAGGATACTAGGTTTACTAGTGTCTCTGGAGAAAGTGGTTCCTTATGCGGCACTCAGGCGCAGGCCGATTCAGATGTATCTAATGTCATTCTGGTCTCGGAGAACGGATCCGTTATCTCTGAGAATTCCAGTAAAAGAACCATTGATATTCCACCTTCACTGGTTGTTATCAGAACAGAATCTCCTGCGAGGTGTTCCTCTACAACCTCCTCAACCACAGATGTCCATCTTCACAGATGCATCAACGACGGGTTGGGGAGCGGTATTGGACGATCAGTCAGTGTCAGGGGAATGGGATCGGACCAATGCGCAGAAACATATCAATGTTCTCGAATTATTAGCGGTGGCATTAGCACTTCGAAAATTCGAGAACTTAATCCGAGACAAGATTGTCCTAGTAAGGACAGACAACTCAACAGTGGTGTCTTATTTGAACCGCCAAGGCGGGACAAGATCACCGAAGTTGTGTATGATGATTTGGAACCTTCTGCTCTGGTGCCAAGAGAGGAATGTTATTCTTCGGGCAGCACACATTCCAGGAAGACTGAACATCTTAGCAGATGCTCTCAGTCGAAGGACGGTTTGTCGTGCGACGGAATGGCAGTTCGACCAATCGGTAGCGGAGGTTCTATTCAAACATTGGGGCAAGCCAAATGTGGAACTGTGCGATAAAACAGAACGCAAAGATGGTCACATACGTGTCACCGATCCCGGACCCGCTAGCTTTGGCAGTAGACGCACTGGCGATAAGTTGGAAGGGAATGTACACGTATGCGTATCCTCCAACGATTCTCATCCCAAAAGTTCTAGCAAAGATAAGAGAGGGTATGTGCCAAGTACTACTGATCGCCACTCATTGACCAGGCCGATCATGGTTTAGGGATCTGCTGGACCTTCTGACAGACAGAAGAGATCTAATCTCTCAGAACAGGGGTCTGTATCTCCACGACAGACCGGAAATGTTCAAATTGACTGCATGGATGTTATCAAGCAGCGTGCAATTAAGGGTGGCTTTTCTGAGCAAGCAGCGAAGTGTGTTGCTTCAGCCAGAAGAGGGTCAACCAGAAGAACATATAATTATAGAATCAACACATTTGCAGAGTGGTGTAAGGGAAGAGATATCGATCCCTTTTCTGCATCTGTTCAACACGTAGCAGATTTTATCTGTCATTTATATGAAGTTGACAAACTTGTACCTTCAACCCTAGCAGCATATAAGTCTGCATTAGCTTCAGTCATTCCCAGTCTGGTCATTGAAGGAGTGGAGAATGACACTTTAAATGAAGTTATTAAAGGAATGAGCAATCTGCGACCTAGACAGCCAATTCCTATCCCAGCATGGAATGTATCTCTTGTTCTACAGGTTTTAGGGCAGGCTCCCTTTGAACTGATTAGATCTATAGATATTAAACTGTTAACTATTAAATCAGTTTTCTTGGTTGCAGCAGCGTCAGCGAGAAGGAGAAACGAAATACATGTGCTTTCTGCCGACCACGTCTTTGTTTCCTAGCGAAGAATCAGTCACTTAAATATACAGGACACCCGATCAATTTGCCAAGTTTAATTAGACATGACCCAAACTCTTCTGCTTGGTGTCCTGTCAGATGTCTGAAAATGTATAAGAAACGTACTGAGGAGTGGAGAGATGACCCAAAATCTCTGTGGTTATGTCTCAAAGCTCCTCATTTGCGCGCCTCGAAAGATATCATTTCTCGTTGGATAGTCGATGCTATTCAGATGTCGCACAAAATCGCTACAGGAAAGCAGATTGATCGTGCGAATGCCCATCAGGTCCGAGCACTAGCAGCATCATCAGCCCTATATAAGGGTGTTTCATTAGAGGAGGTGATGTCTGTAGCACAATGGCATGCCGAGTCGTCATTCACTGATTTCTACCTTCGCGACATCTCCAGCGCACTTAATCCGGTAGCCATCGCCAATTTATCGAATCTAAACTAAAGCCACATCCGACCACTTTTTCGCACACATCACAAGTTTCTTCCACTTGCACTGAACAATGGCCATGCACATGACCCGAGAATGACTGTGGATTGGGCCGAGCTCCTGTGATGAGCAAGAAAGACCAAGCACTCAAAATGGTGAGTGTTTGCCTTAATTAAGTGACTAATTTTAAGTTTACTTATAGTCGAAATACCAGACTATCCAAGTAAATAGTCTGGCCAAGAACATCTTATTCTTTTAAACAGACATTAGACTCATTCCAATTTGAAAGCCTATTCGATATACTGAGAGTTTTCTTTTTCAAAATTAGAAGTTGTAGTAGCTTCTTTGCACTCTACTGGACTGCCCTAGCTGAGACTTGGGGCTGACACGGGTCTGGTGGGTGTTGCTCCCCGTTTTGACAGCCCTCTGGAATTTGTGCGGACAAATGAGGGGGTGGGGGAGGGAGCGCGGTCTAGACCATGGAAGTTTAGCACTATGAGTCAGATAGCGGAACCCAAGCATATGCCAGGGTTCCAGTCTCTTCACAACCTTCTCTGTCGGATGGTAGATGAGTGCTGGTTCAAGCCTCACCTCCTCCCACCAGTATTTCTTGGCTGTCGAAATCCAGAGTTTATCATAATAGTACATCTGGTAAGTATTATTCGAATTAGAATCAAAAAAGCATCCGCTTTTGTTTCTACGAGAATTCTTAATACTTACCAGATGTACTATGGCCCTGCCTCAGCTGCCCCGCTGAGGTAAGGCTGAGCTGCTTTCGCTGTTTGTCAAGGCAAACATAAGATGAATCTGACTGTGATTGGGAATTAACTCGGTACCTGCGGCTATGGTAATTCCCGGACACAGTATGGGCAGGACTAGGAGAATGCGGAGTTTTTAATTGTTTATTTTGAGCTAGACTAGATAATAGACATTATCATAATAGTACATCTGGTAAGTATTAAGAATTCTCGTAGAAACAAAAGCGGATGCTTTTTTGACTCAGTACTTATCCATAGAATATATGTGTGATGTCATAGTGATATTGGATGAGAATTGTATCAGTAGTAACAAGAAATGAAGGGTCCACAGCACCAGGAACATCAAGAACATGAACACGCTTTAGAGATCCATGCCAGATCTAAAAACAAAATCTGATTGTTCAAACTGACATGGGTTAACTCGACTGCACAAACCATCTAAATATCAAGTCAACACTCCGCCTACGAAGTGATGATTTATAGAATGCATTTCTACCTTGTCTAGACTATAATATTGTCTGTTCACTCTATATTGACTAATAAATAGTAGATTTATTCCCACTTATGCCGAGTGTTGAAAATACAACTTGATATTTAGATAGTCTATGATCCACCAGATGTTGTTTTTAGATGCGGACTGGATCTCTAAATCGTGCTCATATTCTTGGTGCTATGGACATTTAGTTTCTTTTTACTACTCATACAGTTTTCTCATGAAATATCACCGAAACTTGTCACATATTCCTGGCACACGTAATGTCCATTATGGACAGATTTGGCTTACATACATCTGAATCAGTGCTGTGATTGAAACATTATACATTCAATGGACACTACATGTTCCATAAAAATGTGGTTAATAAATATAGGTGTTATTAGGTCACCTAATATAACTAAGGCTGTGTTCTCACTAGAGAGTTAAACAGGAATAATGCCATACATCTTGATTAATTCTCTAGTGAGAACACGGCCTTAGTTACTATTATGAGTAGTTTCTGTGGTCGAAAGCGGTTGATTCATTAAGATGGATGATCTTATGACTACCGATGCTAAAGTGACATCATCTTTTATCCCGAAGTGCCTGTTATAGACAGGTATGACTTGGTTCAGCATATGACTCTGGCTTTGATGAAGCTAATTTGATTTTCAGCAATCAGTCCAGCTCGGCATACAATGAACATGTATAATCCAGGTGTAAATACTAGGGAATTTTACGATATTCGTAATGTCTAGTCACTAGTCAATGCTAAAGCTGAGCACATACTGGAACAATGTGACAACAAATGATGCAGTTTGGTCGTGTCGGTGACACATCGGTGCAGTGTACTAGCGAAATTCACCGATGCAACTTATTTGGATTGGTGTCACAGCAGCCTTTAAAATCTTTCCCGTCACTAACGATTAGTTTCTACTGAACAATGATAACTACTGAGTGAACCACTTGATTATTGGTAAAGATAGAAAGAAACTTAGTGCGCCACAACGCAATTAGGAAGCAACACACTGGGATTATGTTAGGCTCACGGCATATCAGTATCATATTGTTTTAGTTTTACCTCCACATGCGCTTATCTTTATTTATCAGGGTTTATGTCATGTCTGTTGTCACTCAATTAGCTTATGTGATCATGTGCAACCATGTAGATGGATAACAATACAGATTTAATCTTATTTCCGAAAATGTTTGTCCCGCTCCCAGGATGATTCATAATAAAGAAATATTAGTTACCTCTCCGGGATGTAGAAATGGTTTGAGTGTAGCTTTCGTGACTATCTTGGTCCAACTCAGCTGTGGCAGAACACACAGAATCCACTGGCCATGTCATCCCCACTAGCAGTGCCTCGGTCATCAACATCGAGACTAACTTATTTAAACGGAAGGTTAAAGAGGCTATAGAAATGTACAAACATCAACCAACCAAGAACCGAGACGAGGGCTACCGTATACCAGCAGTCTACCAATCCATGCTGTCACGTGACTCTACAAGAACTGACCAGAGTGACATTGCCAGCGACCATCAGTTAGTGCTGAAGAAGTGACCGAGATGGTCACAAAAGCTACACTCAAACAATTTCTACATCCCAGAGAGGTAACTAATATTTCTTTATTAAGGTTTAATCTTGTCTGATATTGTTATTTTGAAAGTTATTTCACCCAAAGCGCTTCCTGTCCAGTTTGGCTCAACTGATCAAGCGTTGTGAGAATTCACAATTGTGTTCATTTAGAATTAATACAATGTATATCCTATAGACATTCCATAATATAATAAATTTTATTCACATATATTATCCTGTCTGGGTTTTAGTTTATTTACAGCACATCTTTGGGAGGGGTACAAACATCCTGTCAAGATTTAAACAATTGTCTCTCAAACTATAGGACTTGCAGTGACACAATTTTTGGGGATGAATGGACAGGATGGAGCGTTGCAAAAAATGTCATCATTAGTCATATGTTTTGGTGGTGTACAATCATTCTGCAGAGTTTCAAACGAATCTCTCTGAAACTGTAGGAGTTGCTGTGACAAGATTTTTAGAGACAGACAGCTGTACCTGCCTACATGAGCTATGGAATGATAGGATGGACTGTATGACAAAGATTTTAACATGAGACACATCATTGAGTGGTTTAAAATCATCCGGTCAAACAATTCTCTCAAACAGATGAGTTGCATTGACAAGAATTTCGGGACACGTACATATGGTACGAAAGATAATTTAAGAAGACTAATTACCAACCTTGATATCATTAATCATGAAGTATGATCTGATGATGCATTTACAAATTCTGCCTCCATCTTACCTAACACAATCCACTGCTCGTTCATAATTGATCTTGCTTAGTCAGATTAAAGCGGATCTATTATGTTAAAAGAAACAGTGCTTAACGCCTACCAGTAGCATAACACTAACAATAAACTTGTTTTCAGTAATTCTGTTATGAGTCCAGGTATGCTCACTTTAAACAGGACCTGCCTAACATTCCTCATGCATTATCAAAACATTAGCTCAGTACATAGAACTGGCAGTCAGCGGGTGTGTGTTGGCATGAGCATATGGCTGCCAAGTAATACACAGACGACAGCTCTACTTATTGCTGCGCTGTGTAGACAAGTGCTTACCTTATATAACACACCTGCTGGCAAACTGATAACTCACTCTACTGAGGGAATCATTTTGTAGTGCTTGAGAAGTGCTGCGTGAGGCATGTTTAACCCGTTCTCATATCAGCCAAAAACGCCTCCTGCAGTGATCTTGAGAAAGGTCTATTTACAGACCAAGAGAAGACTATTTTTAAAAATTTACCACTGCTAACTGAGCCAGTCATTCCAGTGATAAAATTTCAAAAATAGTCTCTTGGTCTACAAATGGACCTTTTCTATGTGAAAATTTAAATTATCTTGAACAAATTTGAGTGTTAACGGGTCAATGAATCAATGCCCAAACTCATAATCGAATTACTGAAACTGAAATTTATTGATATCATTATGTTACTGGTAGGCATACAACACTGGTTCTCTTAGCCCTTACCACTCTGGTGTCAAAATTTTCAAATTAAATTAAAAGATGAACTGGTTTTCATTTTTCAACAAATTTGGTAGGAGATGGTGCTGTCATAGACAGCAACATCTTCCACCAAAATTGTTGTGAAATGTACACCAGTTTCTTTGCTACTGACTCAATAAAAAATAGAATATTGACATCAGAGTGGTAAGAGTTAAAATGCTAGATCAGATTTAAGGTGGGAAAAACTTTGCTGCAGAAAATTTCAAAGTTATGATTTGAAACTGTTCAGTATCTATGTTTATTAGATGGTCGGATTTCTGACATGGTTAGGAAATTATCCTTGTTAGCTCACCTGGCCTGAAAGGCCTGAGTGAGCTTATGCCGTGGCGACTGTCCGTCGTCCGAAGCATCCCTATGGCATAGAGATTCAAGTTTGTTCAAACGAGGCCGATCGGCCAAAGATGCAACGGTCGACCCAAGTTTGTTCAAGGCAACCTGATTGAACGATTTGCCTGGTGGCCATCTTGGATGACCTAGTTTTCGTGAAAACGATTTCTCCCGAACCGCTGAAGGGATAGACCTGAAATTTGGTAAATATGCTTAGGGACCAAGGTCCATTCAAGTTTGTTCAAGGGAAGTTCGTACGTTAAAAAACATGGCCGCCATCAACCAATCAAAATTTAGCTTTTGTTGGTCATTTTGGCTTTTTTGTATTTGATGTATTTTGATGGCGAAAATTGCTTTATATATGCTTATCAGGGTGGCGAGTTCAAATGTTCCACTTTCGAGACTGTTGGATAAACGGTTTGACTGCCATCTTGGTTTGCTTTCCTGCCATAGGCTCCCATAGTAAAGCAATGGGCCCATAGTAAAGCAATGGGGAATTCTTTAAACGACTTCTCAAGAACCACTGGGCCAATTTCAATTATATTTGGCAGAATGCATCCTTAGGGCATAGAGGTCTAAGTTTGTTCAAACAAAGCTGATCGGCCAAAATCCATGATGGCCACCGGCTAAACCAGCCAATTTTTAGAAATGTCCAAAAATCTCCGAAACGGCATGGGGGGTTGATTCAAAACTCATGAAACATCATCTAATGCAGAAGGAGAACCAATTTGTTCAAGAGAACCTGATTGGTCCATTGGCTTGGCGGCCATCTTGGATGACTTAGTTTTCGCGAAAACAACTTCGTATCCAGAATCATTGAACGGATTGGGCCAAAATTTTTGGAGATATGATAAGGGACTAAGGGCCGTTAACTTTTGTTCAAAAGTAGTTGATACATAAAGAAACATGGGTTCTGTTTTCCTGTTATAATTCTGCTCAACTCTGTAGGGTTCTACTTATTGTTGATGGCCTTTCTGGTTGAAGTGCCTATGATGCAGGTGAGCGACACAGGCCCCTTGGGCCTCTTGTTGTTCAGAAGTATTAACAGTCGCTTACAGTACTTTTATCCTCACCTGTTAAACCCTGTAAACCCGAAAACACATTTACAAGTTAATAAGCATTCTGGTAGATATATTTTGAAACTAACGTGACTAAGAGCTGTCAATAAATAACCTGTATAATTACTTTGAAATTGAGATTTTGGGAATTCAGTGTTCAATGAGTTAAGGGGACATGGGATAATTATCTGTCTAAGTGTCTGCATGCGCGTCTGTGTCCGGTGATGTATTTATAAAATACTGATCTGATTTGGCACAAATTTTAATACAGCATAGGGACTAGAATTTCCAGACATTGGCCGTGATGCGGATAAAAAAATAAGGAATCCTGCTTGGATCAAACTCTGTCATGGGATAGCTCCTAACCTAATGGTCTGATTTGGCTCAAAGTTATACACAAGAAAGAGTATGGCTATACACTAGCATGACTAGGATAGCACAATGGTGGCTCTGATCAGAAGCATGACTACGATAACACAATGGTGGATCTGATCCGAAGGATCTTTACAAATTGGACTTTTATAAACACACTAGTCTAAGGCATAGAGATTTATCTTTAGTTATAAGTTCAGCAAGCCATTCAATTTAGTCAGACATTTCTACTTGTTTAAAGTTATCCTGAAGCAGTAAAATTAGAAGGAAATCGTTCGAAAAATTCAGTGACAATAGTTTCCTTCGAATCTGCCATTTTAGTTTGAAGCCGCCATTATTTGGGATTATATTTTATCTCGATTACGGAATGCTTACCATAAATCCCATAGCAGTAATGGTAATGATATTCATTGTATTGTTGGCTTCAAAGGCGATCAGCTCTACCTCGATAGTGCATGGTAAGCATATAGTAGTTTGCTTCTAATTGTGTATTTCCTATGGTAGAGGTGAAATGTCCTAGGCTAGATATTTTGACTGAAAATTGTTGTCTATAGCAGCTAGGGTTGGGCAGTTTTTTGATATCATGAAAATCGCGATATATCGAATATTGATATCGAAATCGTTATAATTTCAAAAATCATAAATATTGTCACGACAGTATTTCACTTTTAATTTTGACTAAATAAGCTAGAGATGCCATATTCTTACCTGCATTCGGCGCAGTACTAGTCTTTGATTAATAAGCCATTCTTTGGTATTAAAACATATTAAACGCCAAAATAATCCTTGTTTAATTAATCCATGCATTGTTTGCACTAATAAAAAATATTTAGACTACAAAATAATCCTTTGTTGTTCACTTTTCACAATTACATTGGAGATGTCATTTCATGGTTTGAATGCAACAATCTTAAATGTACTGTGTCACACTAAGTAATCTTAAATTAAAAATAATACCAAACTTACAATATTCCAGGCGTATTTGGCATATTTTTATGCAATCTAATCGAATATGAAATGATTTTCCATGTTGAGTGCTCTATCATAGAAATTGATTTGTGCCTAAAATCTGTGCAACGTAGATGAGTTTTATTTAAAATGTGTAGTTTGTACCTCGTGACATGGTGGAACAGCCATTCAATATGAAGAAGGGCTTCCCCAGTCACAAAGTATGTCACAACATATAAATAAATCTCTTGTCACAGCGACGAGTTTGTGAATGTTACGCTACATATTTTTCTCCTCCTACTAGCGTGTTTTCATATATCAACTTCTTGGTGACAGTTTGATATTGAATCATATGAAGATATTGATACTAAATTTGATAAAAGGCAAGTGAAGGCTCTGGGCAAAATACAGGATGACAGGTGTTGTAACGAAAACAGAATATAACAGGGTAAGAAATCAGATCTGCAGAGAAACCTGAAAGACTAAAATTACATGAGCAAAAAAATAGCCAAAAATATTAAGGACAATCCCAAAAAGTTTTGGACTTGTGTAAGATCCAAGACAAAAACCAAACAGGCAATTCCAGACTTATACACTGACAATAACCATAAACACTTTACTTCTACGGATGTAGACAAAGCTGATGCTTTATCAGATTTTTTCTCATCTGTATTTATCATAGAACCTGATGGCGTATTACCAGAAATTGAGAAAGTGTCTTGCCCAGAAATAAATTCAGTAACTATCCATACCGATCATCAAGAAATACATGGAGAACCTGAAAATTTAAAAAAAACCTGGACCCAACACGATACATCCACGTATTTTAAAAGAACTTAAAAGATATTTGAGTAAAACATTTACTGATAGTTTTTCAGAACTCGTTGAGTACTGGTTGGCTACCTACACAGTGGAAACAAGCCAATATAAGTCCCATGTTTAAGAAAGGAAACAAAAAGTGTGGGAAACTATAGACCTAAAAGTTGAACTAGCATAGTAGGTAACCTGTTAGAAAGTATTATAAAAGATAGTATAATGATACATATGGAGGCGAACAGAAAGTAAAAATCAATTTGGTTTCATCCCGGGTAGATCAACTTTATTACAGCTATTACATGTTATAGACAAATGGACACAAATTCTCGATGGGGGAGGGACTGTTGACGTCGCTTATTTTGACTTTTTAAAGGCCTTTGATAAGGTGGGTGATTGGAGACGTGTTCACAAATTAACCCAATACAATATAGGGCCTACAATTGTGAATTGGATTAAATCATTTCTATCAGACTGCAAACAAAGAATCATAATTAACAAAGAACACTCAGAATGTAACGACCTACCCAATTGTATAAAAAATGGCAGTGACGCATATTTATATACAGACGACACAAAGTTGTTTCAGGAAATAAACTCCACATCAGATAGATTAAAAATGCAATCAGATATTTATTTGTTAGGAGATTTATCAGATAAGTGGCTCTTACAATTCAACGCAGAAAAATGTAAATGCATGCAAATTGGTAAATCATCCTTAGAAGAGTACAATTACAGATTACTAAAAGATGGTACACCTATAGAATTCACTAACACTGAAATAGATATTGGTGTTATCATTGATGATAAGTTGACCTTTGAAAAACATATTGTTGATAAGGTCAACAAGGCAAATGTAATTATGGGAATTATCCGGTGAACATTTGTGCATTTAGACATAAAATTGTTCAAAACAATTTACACATCATTGGTAAGACCTCATGTTGAATATGCAAACCAGGCATGGAGTCCTCATCATAGAAAACATATAGACCATCTGGAAAATGTACAGCGACGCGCAACTAAAGTAGTACCAGGCTATACCTAAGCTATGAAGCCAGACTTAAAATACCCAATTTACCAACTTTGGCATATCAAAGAAAAAGGGGGGGGGGGGGGATATGATAGAGACTTACAAAATCCTAACTAAAAAATATGACCCAGAAATCTGTGAATTTTTTCAGTTAAGAGAAAATCTTATAACTAGGGGTCATAGTCTAAAGTTATACAAACCAAGAGTAAGACTACTTGCAAAAACACTCTTTCAAACATCGAGTTATAGACTTATGGAATAGCCTACCACAACACGTAGTTGAAGCCCAAACAATAATATCTTTTGAATCTAGGCTGGATAAGTTATGGAAGACTCAACCATTATACTATGATTACCTCGCAACCGTTTAAAGCCCGATTGGTATCAGACCAACTATTAAAAACGGTACACTAACTAATACCCTCAGGTAATAATTTAAAAACCCAAACAACCTATCATAACAGGCTGATGGGCTTTCTTACAGGATATAGATTATGATTGATTGATTGATTGATATTTGAGCACTAGAATAAGAAAATTCAACATTTACGTGATTGGAAGCGGAAAACAATCCCATCAAGGGGCATTCGCCCTAGTGCCAATTCGCCACATTAAGCCGTTGTTATGATGGTACAGTTATAATAGAAAATGTAGGATATAGGTCATCTATTCATGGTTTGTGTGTAGGATACGCATACATGAGTCTTACAGCTTCATTCACCGCTAACACAGTCATCCACACAGTCACAGTTGGTCAGTCGGTCAGTGGTTTGGTCAATCGGTGGGTGGGTGGTTTGGTCTGTCAGCCGGTCTGCCCATCCATCACTCATGCAGTCATCTGATCTGTCACCCATGCAGTCTAGACTGCCAGTCCATTCCTCATGCAGTCATCAGATCGGTCACTCATGAAGTCATCTGATCTGTCACTCATGCAGTCATCCCAACTGTCACTCATGCAGTCATCCCATCTGTCGCTCATGCAGTTATCTGATCTGTCACTCACGAAGTCATCTGATCTGTCACTCATGCAGGCCTTCAGTCTATCACTCATGCAGTCATCCGATCTTTCACACATGTGGTCGGTGGGTGGTTTGGTCTGTCATCATGTCCATCAGTCTGTCACTTATGCAGTCATCCGTTCTGTCACTTATGCAATCCTCCATTTCGTCACTCATGCAGTCAACCGATCTGTCACTCAGGTGGTTATCTGATCTGTTGCTCATGCAGTCATCCGATCTGTCAATCATGCAGTCTGTCAGTCTGTCCCTCATGCAGTCATCCTATCTGTCACTCATGCAGTTGTCCAATCTGTCACTCATGCAGTCGGTCAAGCAGTTTGCAACTCGGTCAGGCAGTGGGTTCGTCAGTCGGTAAGTGGGTAGTTTGGTCTCAGTCTGTCCGTCAGTCCATCACTCATGCAGTCATCCTATCTGTCACTCATGCAGTCCGGCAGTCACTCATGCAGTTATCCGATCTGTCACTCATAGTCATCTGATCTGTCACTCATGCAGTTGGTCGGGGAGCCGGTTGGTCACTCAGTCGGTCAGTGGGTACGTCAGTCGGTGGGTGAGTGGTTTGGTCTGTCAGCCTGTCCATCAGTCCACCACTCATGCCATCCTCTGATCTGTCACTCATGCAGTCCACAACTCATGCAGCCATCCAATTTATAAGTCATGCAGTTGGTCACTCATATAGTCGGTAGGTCTGTCACTCATGAGGTCTGTCAGTCCATCATGCATGCAGTCAGCTGATCTGTCACTTATGTGTTCAGTTGGTCCGTCGCTCATGCAGTCGGTCGGTCGGCCGAAGGGTAGTTTGGTCTGTCAGCCTGTCCATCAATCCATCATTTATGCAATCAGCCTATCTGTCATTCATGTGGTAGGCCATTCTACCAGTCTGTCACGCATGCCGTCATCTGATCTGTCACTAATACAGTCATCCGCTCTGTCACTCATGCAGCCATGCTATCTATCAGTCATACAGTCATCCAATATGACACATGCAGTCCATCAGTCTGTCACTCATGCAGTCATCCGATCTGTCACTCATGCAGTCCATCAGTCTGTCACTCATGCAGTCATCAGATCCGTCACTCATGCAGTCATCTGATCTGCCACTCATGTAGTCCGTTAACACTCATCCGATCTATCCCGCATGCAGTCGGGTGGGTGATCAATTGGTCACTCAGTTAGTCCATCTGTGGGTTGGTTAGTCAGTCGGTGGGTGGTTTGGTCTGTCAGCCTGCTCGTCAGTCCATCACTCATGCAGTCATCCAATCTGTCACTCATGCAGCCTGTCAGTCCATCAGTCATGTAGTCATCCGATCTGTCACACATGTGGTCAGTCGGTCGGTTGCTCAGTGGGTTTGTCATTCTGTGGGTGGGTGGTTTGGTCTGTCAGCATCTCATGTAGTCCTCCGATTTGTCCCTCATGTAGTCCGTCACTTGTGAAGTCATCCAATGTGTCACTCTTGCAGTCATCCGATCTGTGACTCATGCAGTCAGTCAGTCTGTTACTCGTGCAGTCATCCTATTTGTGACTCGTGCAGTCATCCGATATGTCAGACATACAGTCCATCAGTCTATCACTGATGCGGTCCGTCAGTCTGTCACTCATGCCGTCATTCAATCTGTCACTCATGCAGTCAGTCATTCTGTCTGTCAGTTCATCACTCATGCAGTCGGACATCCGATCTGTCACTCATGCAATCGGTCGGTCATCTGATCTGTCACTCATGCGGTCGGTCAAAAATTGTCAAAGAGTCACCCCTCTCTTTCCCCCTCCCATATCCACACTGTATCTATTTGTAATTTCAAGGTAGTCTCAGATGAGTTCATGAAAAATCAGGTTATGATTGCTTTTTCATAATGAAAGTCCCATAACGAAAATAACACAACACTGGTAATACACACTTATGAATGTACATGGATTGTGGTTTTCGTAATAACTGCAATAGTTTGCAAACTATTGTGGACGGGTTATGAAAATTGATAATGCAAGCCACCTTCTCACGAGATACAAATGTTATACGCGGTGCGCGTTACCAGTATTGTTGGCCTGTTTACCGCTAATTCGCCTATTTTAGTCTAGCCTATTATTTAATTTAGTCGTTATTAGTATTTACTGATGATGTATCCATCTAATAACCATAGCTGATTGACACCAGTTAAAACCGAAAGCGAAACAAAAAATATGTCACATGATAAGAGGGATTTCCTTACATAAATATTTCTGAGATGCCCACTGAATACAAGAGGCCCACGGGGCCTATGTTACTCAGCTGGAATTACTGGCGACTGGCACAATCGAACAAAATGAGATGACCACTGTAAAAATTTACCAATCAAATTTCTTTGAAGAAAGTTTAGCCAAGTTTTATTAAAATTGGCCCCAGTGGTTAATAATTAAGTCTTTTTATGTTTTTCTCAGAAATGTACAGAAATTACGATGTCTGCCAAAAACGTTATATTTTGATTGATTCATGGCAGACATGTTTTTTTTGGACATATCAACTTTCCACGGACAAATTTTAATGGTGTTTCGGCCCTAATTATATCAGCCAAATTTCGGCCCGATCCATTCAGCGGTTCTGGAAGAGTCGTTTTCGGGAAAACTACGTCATCCAAGATGACCACGAAACCATTAGGAAAATTAAGTTCCCTTGAACAAACTTGGTTCAGCTCTTGCTCTAGATCATATTTTATGAGCTCTGGATCGATCCCCCAAACAGTTTCAAAGTTTTTTAAAGACGTTTCTAAGTCGGCCAAATCCAAGATGGCTGCGGGCCAAATTGGCTGATCATCTCCCTTTGAACAACTATGCTTAAAATACGCCCAGTGGTTCGTGAGAATACATTTTAAATTTCCCATTGCTTTAGTATGGGAGGTTTTGGCGGGTTAATGATCCAAGATGGCCGCTAAACCATTTATCAGACAATCTCGAAAATGGCAAATTTGAAATCACAATGCGCAAAAACATATGTAAAACCAATTTCGGCCTCAAAATCCATCAAATAAAAAAATCCAATATGGCCACCAGTGCACGCTACATTTTGATTGGCCCACACCGGCCATGTTTTTTGACGGATCAACTTCCCTTGAACAAACTTTAATGGCACTTAGTCCCTAATCATATATCACAAATTTTGCCCTGATCGCTTCAGCAGTTCTGGAGAAGTCGTTTTTGTGAAAACCTAGGTCATCCAAGATGGTCGCCGAACCATTAGGTCAATCAAGTTCCCTTGAACAAACTTGGTTCAGCTCTTGCCCTAGATCATATATCATGAGGTCTGAATCGATCCTTCAAATGGTTTCGGAGATTTTTAAGGACATTTCTAAAAAATCAGACAAAATCCAAGATGGCGGCTGGACAAAATGGCCGATCGGCTTCGTTTGAACAAACTTGAATTTCTATGCCCAAAGGATGCTTCCTGACAAATATAATTGAAATTGGCCCAGTAATTCTCGAGAAGACATTTTAAATTTCCCATTGCTTTAGTATGTGAGATTTTGGCGGGAAAATTATCCAAGATGGCCGCCAAACCGTTTATCCGACAGTTTCGAAAATTGCAATTTTGAAATCAAAATACCCAACAAGAACGCTGAAGTGTACAATGTCTCGCCTGTAAAGGCATGGATAGTCTTGGTTGGCAAAGCAAACTTGGCATGGTTTGTAATACACATTCAGTAATGCACCAACAAACAAGTGTAACCAATCAAACACAGAAATCTTGTTACCAAACTGCGGATAGTCTGATCTTGAAATTTTTTTCAAAATGAAACTAGTAATGATGCAGATACTACTCTTACATAGTATATAACTCTGCTGTAAAATTTAGTTGACATCTGGTGAGCCATTGTTGAAAATGAGTGGTCCACAAAGAACTACAAGAAAACAAACATGAAACAAGAGGTATCAGACGATACCAGTATCTCACATTTTAAAGTTACCATAGGATCCGGCTGCCGCAGTACCTGGTCTGCACAGGACTAAATATTCTGCGAAAATATAATGTCCAAGCCATGTACATATATAGAATTAGATTGCCCATTTGACCCCTGGCCACTTCCCTCATATTGACTCAAGAACAAAATAATTTTTGTACTGTAGTCTACTAACTACAAGCTTCAAAATGATGTGACATGACCACATTTGATACAATTTATTTTCTGCCCACCATTTCCCCCACCCCAGCCCCTGGAGGAGTGATATCAAAATACCAATGTATCATGCACATCCCTGGCCATATGTGTAATCATACCGAAAGTTTACAGTTTCTACGTGAAATGGTCGTGGAGTTACTTTACAATCGATTGGTGCCCACATTTGGCCCCACCACCTACCCTCAGGTTGACCCAAGATCAAAATAATTCCGTGTACTGTAGTCTACTCATCATTGGCTTCAAAATGATATGTGACATGACCACCTTTGGAAAGAAAATCTGCGCAAATCGAAGATGGCCACCAGCCATATTGGCCGATCGGCTTCGTTTGAACAAACTTGGATCCCGATGCCCTAAGTATATTTCCTGGCAAACATAATTGGAATCGGCCCAGCGGTTCTTGAGAAGTCGTCGTTTAATGGAAAAGTTGATAGACGATGGATGGATGGATACACGACGGATGGTCGCCACGACATAAGTTCACTTGGCCTTTCAGGCCAGATGAGCTAACAATATAAACTAGATGGATGAGATCAGTAATGTTTGTAAAAATGTGCTATTTGACAATCACAGTAATGATGGAATTACATCGTTTTATTGGTGGCATTGTGCAAATATGAACTTCTGACAGAATAAGATGATGTATATGGCCTAGAGACTGATTTGCAATAATGAAATATTATGACATAGCAGCCTTAATGAGAATAACTTGCAGACACCACCAATTTGAAACACATGTCATTCTATATCTATACCCTGACCCTCACAAATTTCGGCCTGATCTCTTCAGCGGTTCTGGAAAAGTCTCTTTTGCTAAAACTATGTCAACCAAGATGGCCGCCAAACAATTTGACCAATCAGGTTCCCTTGAACAAACTTGATTCAGCTCTTGCTCTAGATCATATTTCATGAGGTTTGCTTCAATTCCTTAAGCGGTTTCAGAGATTTTTAAAGACATTTCTAAAAATCTTCCAAAATCCAAGATGGCCACCGGCCATATTGGCCAATCGGCTTTGTTTGAACAAATTTGGATCCCGATGCCCTAAGTATGTTTCCTGCCAAACATTATTGGAATCGGCCCAGTGGTTCTTGAGAAGTCGTCGTTTAATGGAAAAGTTGACAGACGATGGATGGATGGATACATGACGGATGGTTGGCACGACATAAGTTCACTTGGCCTTTCAGGCCAGGTGAGCTAACAATATAAACTAGATGAATCAAATCAGTAATGTCTGTAAAAATGTGCTATTTGACAATCGTGGTAATGGTGGAATTACATTGTTTTATTTGCAAAAATTTGACTGATTTGCAATAATGAAATACTGTGACATAGCAGCCTTAATGAAAATAACTTGTAGCCACCACCAATTTGAAACACGTCATTCTATATCTATACCCTCACACGCACGCATGCACACGCACACGCACACGCACACGCACACGCACACACACACCACTTGAGGATATATCGTGATATTGTGATATTTTCATTCGATATCGTCATGGCTTCACCAATAGCGTCCAACCCTAATAGCAGCAGCAACTTCCCTTCAAATTGATCACTAAATAATCGGCATACAATACTAGTGTCACTTAAATTAATATTTTGATAATGATTTGACGTCGTTACAAAAGTTTGCAGCAAGAGTGACGTCAAATTAATGAAGTTTGTATTTTTCAAGGGTGATAACACTGGCAAATATTGAGGGAAACTAATGAAACAGAAACTTCCTCTCCGTTTTAGTACTATTAATCTAAATTCAGAATTTGGTTCAAGATGATACCCCTTCACAAACCAGAGTTATCGCCCTTGATACACTTTTAATGTATTAAAATATATGGGCAAATACACTTTTGCCAACGCATTTTGCTATTAGACACCAAATTTGTTTTCAAATTTAGGAGTGTTGGCATTCACAGTAGATGCCAACATGGTGAGGTTAAATTGGATATATTACAGCATTAAAGAATTACAGACTATTGAGTTGGTATCTCAATCAGCATCCTCAATGTCTTTCACTATAGATGAGTGCAATTGTTCACCTGTATTAGATTCATTGCTGCAGCTATAACTCAAACAGCCACATACTTCTGTGCATGAAATATTGTTATTCCAATAGCTACATTTTCCTGTGCACCCTCGTTTGCACACACACTACCAAATTCATTGTCTCAAACTGGTTCATGTAGTTGAGAATGAAGCACTGGATCACATTTGCATTACCTGAAAATTGTTCAAGTTTATTGACAAATATCTAGATTTGAACATAGTAATCGTGTCTGTAACATTTCCGAGATACTGAACTTCTCCTGTAGTATGCTGGTATCTCTCTGATATGCCTCTGCCAGATGAACAGATGATTCATTCAGGATTATCCATTCTTTGGGTTCTCTTGCCAAGAAATGCTGAAAGCAGACTGCATAGAACAATTAAAGTAGCAGTGTGTGCTTCTAATGCTCGATACATGTTTTTCCCATTGATAATGCACATTACAGGTGTGAGTTCAGCCTCTAACCACGCTTGATCAATTCCACTCCCATCCGCATATTTTCCCAGAGAATCCAGTGTTCAAAACACAACATGAAGTTCTCCTGGGCGAAAAAGAAACTGCTTCATGATATCTTTTCTACCAACCCACAGCTTCATTGCCATATCGTACAACTGAGGATCAAGAGGCATTACAGTGGCTGCGTCCTCCCCATTACACGAATCGTAATATCACGTGCTCTCATGAGGCCTGTGTAAAATATGTCAGTCTGTAGGAGGGGATCTGATCAAAGGCGCTAGTAGGTCAACATTGGTCAAACTGTTATTAGAGAAGAGCAAAGAATTAAATACAACCCATGTTCCCACAACGTTGGTTTTATCTTTAATTGTTATGCCATTTTTGGAGCTTAAGCAGCCAATTGCCCATGCCATATCTGTCTTCATGTTCAAGTCTGTTACAGGGTGAAATGTACTGTTTACATACACCCTTTCTCTTTCTGGAACATATCTGTCAATTACCCATGCCAGATCTGTCTTCATGTTCATGTCTGCTACGTGGTGAAGTGTACTCAGTTTACACACACCCTTTCTTTTGTTAAGCTCTGGAACTGTACATTTTAACATCTCACAGCTATGACATCATCTAACACTTGGACAATTGACGAACGGTCAATTTCAATTGGTAGCAACATAGGTGCTCTGTCAAGGGATATAAACCGGTGTGTAGCTAGCGCCGTGCCATGGAGTACTCATACCACAGGGGGTTGCTTCTGGAAAATCTATGATGTCTAATGCAAACCAAACAAACATATCTTGAACCAACAATGGAGGTAGATATATTCCACACAAGGAGTCCATTTGCCTTCGAATAACATTTGCAATGCCAGTGTCTATTTCTATAACTGTTCTATAAGGAATGGCAATGCCTAATTTACTGAGTTCTCCACAAGTGATTTGGATCTTGTATTTTTGTGCACATCTAGAGCTAAGCCGATGCTGATGGGAGTTTCAAAGTGCTGTCTAAAAGCACTATCTTCATTATTTGTTTTATATGACACTTGCCGATCAGATTCAAAGTGTTGTGCCACCACGGATGCACTTTGATTTACAGACCATTCCCTCCATGTAGTTATAACACGTGCCTTGAATTGCATGCTTAAAAAATGTGTTGAGCAGTACTGGTGGCTCATACTCTGAAAATGTTCCATGAACACTTCTATGGAGAAGTATCGATAGTGCTCCTAAGGATTGTAACTTGCAAATCATCTTTCAAATCTCCGGTCATCAGGGCACTTGTTGTCAGTGTCTTTACGCTTTGTCGAAAGAACGTGTTCCAGTTTTGTTTTATCTGGAGGTCTACTGAAGTGAATGTCATGAATGTTATCTAAAATCAGTTGTTTTACATATTTCTTGTACTCAGGATTCTCATGTAGAGGACACCCATTTTCTCCTAGTAAATGTATATATGATTGATGAATATCATTCATATTTAATACAATATGCATAGTTGGATTATTCAGCGCAGTCTCAATTACGTCAAATAAGTGATGCACTCTGTTTCTCCGCGTGTAACTTGTAGTCTCGTATTCGTAATTAGTTTTTTCAACCGAAGCAATAGACGACTTCAATACGTAGTTTGTGTTGTCAAGTTGCTCCACTAGTTCATCTGACAAATAAAACAAGGTTGAAAATCGACAGATTTCGACTTCTTGATGGACAACAGATCTTCCATCTTACAGTTAATTTATCACATCTAAAGTACATATTGTTGAGAATAAGTGGTAAATCTACGAATTATAACTTAGACAATATATCAAGTTTATATATATAGTGTCTGTCCTGGCATAGACAGCAATAATATGGCGATATTAGCATTGTAAATATGAGTTAATGAGCAGCTAATTACAATTAGTATATTCCAGTGGGCAATTAAATGCTCAAAACAACACGTGGCTTAATTTTGCGTATTGTCTGTTGCTAGTGGAATTATTTGAAAATTTTATCCTATAGGGCTACGGCCAATAGGTTGTACTGGATCATAGAATGCATGGAAATCTGTGTAATGACTCAGCCTATGGATGTTGACACCGCATATGCTCGTCGGTTCAGGGCCATATTAACCTATGGGCGGAAGGAGCAATCATTTTTTTAAATTTAGCACTGGAGTGACTAGCTCGATAAACAAGCCAGCCATTCCAGTGCTAAGTTTTCAAAAAATATCTCTTCAAATGGACATTTTATGAAAATATTTTCCTGAACAAATTTGAGGTTTAAAAGCCCAACCAAATTAATGAGTACCAGAGTGTCAGCTCAACCAACAGTTTTATTTTAAAGTCAGCAACACTGCTAACCCTAAATAAAACTATTGTTTGAATAAATTGATGATGTATTTATCTGTAAAAAAAATGTGCGTAATGACAATTGATAGAGTTGTCATAAAATGGTCAAATCTTTTCCCTGATATTTGGAATGGCGACAGCACACACACCCTCGTCTCGTGTACAATTTTTGGGAGATAATAAGCAAAAGTAGAATAATTTCCCGGACAAGCAAAGGTCTATATTTACCTTGCATAAACACAAGAGAAGCCATCTGAGAGCATCCAGATCTCAAAATTTCCCCCGACCACCCCCCACGCCCGACTACTCAGGGCCCCTACACCCTTAATACGGTCCAGCATCACGGGTAATGATTAAATTGCATGTGCACCCACCCCTTTTACAGCCAGCACTAACTAGATAAGCTAGCACATGCGGCATTCTCGTCTACGTAAGATATTTAGTAAATCAATAATGCATACGAAGGACAAAATCTCTTTATAATTCCTAGGAACGACTGAGTTTATAAACTGTTTTTTCAAGAGTTTCTAATGCTGAATTTCATAACTTTAGCGACTTTTGAAAAATTGCCATCATAATTTTTTAAGATCGTTCTAAGTCCCTAAAATCGAATAAAGTGAAATTTTGCTTTTAACAAACATTTCGCACGAAAGCTATTTATATGACATAAGGGCCTACAAATTTCAAATGCGTATAGTCTAGCATGAGTTATTGACAGGAAATGTCCAAATTAACAAAGTTTGTATATTTCAAAGTGCGATAGCATTGCCAAATATTTAGAAAATTTTCCGTTGAATATCTTGAACGAGTGCGAAAAAAGTGTGGAGAACCATTTGTGGCAGACGGACAGACTTGACGGATGCATGGAGAGCAAACCCATAACTTCCAGGCCCCACTGGTTTTACCAGTATTCAACTAATAATAGAACCAATGCCCTCTCCGACTCTCCCATTCTTAAACTCACAAGCTATGAAACAACACATTTGTGGAGACACTTAGAACACTTGGTTTATTTATCATCATAATAGGAGTCATTCCAATGTATAAAATTGTTATGGAAAATATGTAAAAAACAGATCAAATGAAATAATTATCATATTTATAAGTCATTTCAGAGACAACATGCAGGCGTGGAGGGAATACTTGATAATCAAACATAACCAAGATAAAGGCTTAATAAGTATTGACTCCGATATAACCATTTAATGGTCAAACTGCCCAAAAATTGATTTCTGTAGTGGTCTTGGACCGCTTGACCATTAACCCTTTAACCATCGAATTTGTTCAAGAAAATTTAAATTTTCTCAGAAAATGGCCATTTGCAGACCAAGAATATTTTTGAAACTTTACCACTGGAATAACTGGCTCGACTATCGAGCCAGTTATTCCAGTGGTAAATTTTCAAAAATAGTCTTCTTGGTCTGCAAATGGACATTTCTCAAGACCACTGCTGAAGCCGTTTTTGGCCGATATGCGTGTTAAAGGGTTAACTAACTAGAAATGTTTGTATTTGAATCTATTAGATGACAGAGGTGTTGAATGTGTTCTCTGCACTGGCTGAAATGAGTAGTGTGTTATCCAATGCACTTCATCATTCACCAGCTAGCTTTTGGTGGGTTTTCCATGTACGAGGTTTTTCTAGGTGCTAACGTCTTTTCTTCAAACTGCGAACATCTTATCGCTAGACATACATTTGTTATTGCCAGCGAACATCAGACAAAACGACTGCCACTAATTTAAAGACCATATAATCATATACCCAGAGTTTCCCTTATGCGTCCTTTTGCGGGTATATACGCATAAAAATGGCAGAGGGACGGATAAAAATGACAGAGGGATGCATAAAAATTAACCCTCTGCATCCCCGATGATACCAAGGAATATCACATATCTCATCTAAAATATGCACCATTAATGCGTCACAACATCATCAAGTTATGACATCATCTCCAGAATAACAGGAAAAACACTCAATATTTTTAATTCTACTCATGAATACAAACACGACATGAGCCCAAGTAGAACAAGTCATTACAAATTCTTTCAATTTAGGAACAGGTGAAATATAGTAGATAAAGTTGACCTCATACATATATGTCGAAATCTAGTATCGGTGTCTCAAATATCAGATGAACAAATGATAGATTTTTACAATGTAAAGCCAGTGTGAGATCGGGAGTTTCGTTTTTCATATATTAGTTATATTCTGGTTGGCAGGTTAATTGTAAGAGAGTTGTCATGACTTCATTGGATGGGCGAGTGAATTGTATTGCAATTATCATTGCTCAGGTCATTGTTAGTATGTTCAAAAGGCCTGTTGGGATAATAAATCCCAGAAATCATTAGTGAACATTCAACCTGCCGTCATAGCAACATGATATATCAGCAATTTAATATACAAATAGTTACTTATACTGGCATCAGTGTCAATATACATGTAGGTCAATACTGATTGAAATCTTGCCTTGCAATCATTGGCTCAGATATGTTTATGTAGAAAACTACAGCCCTATGTGCTGGCCATCAAATAGTCATGTTTTAAACCTTTCACCAAAAAATTCTTGAAAAAATATATTCTTTACAATATAAACCTTATTTTGTTGAATATTTTGATATTAATTTAACCGGAAGCTGTTGCTGCCAGTAGCAGCAACAGCTCCCAGTCAAATTAATTTCAAAATATTTAACAGGTTTCCCATATGGTTGCCTTGAAATTGAAATACGGGGAATTCATTGGTGAACGGGTTAATGGTCAAGTTGGCAAAGAAAACAACTTTGATAAAAGGCCATCTGCAGGCCAAGAGAAGACTATTTTCCAAAATTCATCACAGGATTGGCTGGTTCGATAACCGAGTCAGTCATTCCAGTGGTAAAATTTCAAAAAACATCTCGGCCCTGAAAAAACATTTAATGAGCAAAAATTTAATTTTCTTGACCATTAAATGATTAAACATAAATCTCAATCCATTGTCATTAATCCGTCACATGATCTGCCTAGTAAGGGAGATAACTGCTGGATCATACATCGCCTCCTACAGGAGAAATGATCCAGTCATCAATCAGTGCAATGTTATTAACGCGTCAATGGTCAAGCCGACCAAAATTTCCTTTTGAAATTCTCTTGAGAACTTTCCATTTGCAAACCAAGGGACTATTTTTTTAATTTACCAAACGGAATGACTTGCTTGATAACTAAGTCACAGAGCCAGTCATTCCAATGGCAAATTCTCAAAAATGGTCTCTTGGTCTGCAAATGGACAACATTTTTGAAACAATTACATTTTTCTTGACTAAATTTGACCATTAAAGGGTTAAATAAAATATTTCTATAACTATATATAGATATTATGCATCCAGAAAATGGTTACAATATGATAACCCATGTCATTCAGAATTAAGAATAAAAATCTTGTTATAAGGGCCCTAAAACTGATAATAAATGAGGACTAACGTATACTGAAAATAATTTGACTGAAGGTTGTTGCTGCTTGAGGCAGCAACCACTCTCAAGTGGCAACCACTTTCAGTCAGATTGTTTTCAGTATACATCAGTTCTCATTTATTATCAGTAGAGATATTGGAATGAAATTTGTGAAACAAACAAAATCATTAAATCGATAAAATGAAAATAGCAAATGAATACAATATTTAAGCGCAATATTCTATGCAGGTCAAAATAGGTATAAATACGGTAAAATTTATTTTTGGCATTTTTCAGCATGTCCATATATTTAAATATACATTCAAGATTGTATTCATTCCGGCATCATCAATGACTAACTTTTGTCATTTGCTTATCTACAGCACAGCAACGTAAGTAACTAGTGTCATTCTAACTGGTACATAAATACTCAATTAAACCTTTAACGTTCATACCCGGCAAAAACAGCCTCAGCTATGGTCTTGTGGAATGTCCATTTACAGGCCACTGGAATGACCTGTGATAAATTTTCAAAAATTGTATTCTCTTGGCCTGTAAATGGAAAAATCAAAAAGAAAATATTTTTTAAAATTTGACCAAATTTGACCTTTAAAGGGTTAAAAAAATTTTCAATTTGAAACAGACTTAACAAAAGGGTCACGACGAAAAAGCAAAGCAAAATAACAACTTAAACCACTTGTCATGGTGAATTGATAATAAAGATAAACAACAAAATATGCTAATAATAAAATATTAACTGTAAAATATAACAGTTCAGTAATATTTTATATATTATATGTTATACTATATAATAACACAACAAACTAACTAATAATATTAGTGCTAACAAAACAGAATTCATAAAAAAGGAACAAATAAATTTCAACAAGAATTTCGAGACAAAGTAAACAATAAGCATTTCATATTTCAAAATAAACACTGAAGAGAAGTACAGGATGGAGCAGTTATGGGGTTGTTTGGGTGGAATTTTCCACAGCGGGATTAAGCCTATTTGGTGGCCAGGGCTAAATAGGTATTTGCTCACCAAAATTATTGTCTAGTGGCTTGCAGCAGCGAGCCAGTTAAGTTAATCCAGCTCTGGATTTATCTAACACACCACAATGTTTTCCGCGATTTAGATATTAATATACCAAATTTGATGTGAATCTGTGCAAGTCTTGGTCAGGTTTGACTGGCTAAAATGAGTCAGTTAGTTTGTTTACTGAACATGCACATTTGTGTTGCCCAGACGAATGCTGGATAGTTAACCATAGATAGTTGCTACCAAATTCTGCATTGAATTACTATTGCAGGAAATTTGTATCCGAGTACCAGTCTCGACTAACCATTTCGGTCATCTGTTTTGATGGCCAAAGAAAATGGGTGTTTTGTCCCTAAGACATCAAAAAGCATTCAAATGAGATAACATGGAGCCAATCATTCCAAGGGTAAATATTAAACTACTAAAATTGCATCCCTCAGGTCGAGCCCTTTTGTTTATGTGCAAAACACACATATAGGTGTGGGGTGGGTGGGGTGGGGGGGGGGGGGGCTGGGTAGTTCAGGGCAAGTCTGATCTCCCTGCCCTATGGAAACTATGTGCGTTGTCTAAATCAGATTAAACATGATTGACCACTGGATAGTCCGATCCTGAAAATGCAAATTACTCGCAAGGGAAAGATCAACGTGGTATTGTCCTATGAAGCCATATGGCTATAGACTCACGATTGACTCATAAAGGCTAACTGCTTGCCATATATGCAGTGCAATAAATTATGTCCAAACCACGTAGAAATATGGAACAAATTTAAAAACAATTTTCATTATGATGCAATGAAGCTACAGATCAACTCTATAAAGTTATATTAAGATCAGAAAAGCCCTTAACCCTTTAACCTTCATATTAGCCAAAAACAGCTTATGTAGTGGGCTTTAGAAATGTCGATTTGCAGACCAAGAGTAGAGCATTTTTGACAATTTACCGCCGGAAAGACTGGCTCGATGACCGAACCAGTCATTCCAGCGGTAAATTTTCAAAAATACTCTTCTCTTTGTCTGCAACTCGTCATTTTCTATTGGAAAATTGAAATTTTCTTGAACAAATTCAAGGGTTAAAAGGTTAATGAATTAAATGTGGATTGAAAAACTACATAATTCTTGTTGCACAGCATTTGTATGAGTATTTCAAGCCATCCTCCACTTCATGTAGGTCTCCATAAAAACTGATCTCTTGGTCTGCAAATGCTCATTTTATATGAAATAATTAATTTGTTGACCAGATTTCACCATGAAATGGTTAATGAGCATAAATCTATGCACAGATCAAGGACAATAGAGGAATCCATTTGTAGCTATGCCTCGCCTAATTGTATCTAGGATCCGCCCATACCTTGTGCGTGTTAGGATCGATTTACATACTTTGAACCCTGAATTCTCAGAATAACAATCTCAAGGTAGCTATAGGTGTAAACTGTCGAATATTTTGAAACTAATTTAACTGGGATAGGCAGCAACAATTTCCAGTCAAATTAGTTTCAAAATATTCAACGGAATTTTATTAAATGGTAAATCCATCAAAGACATACAATTCGCACACTTGTCGGACTGACAGAATCGAAAACAGCCGTTTCATTATTTACCTTGCATATCACTGCATGTTAGATGCAATCGCTTGCAGATTATGGAGGGATATTATCTGTCAACCGAGTATCTGATTGTCAAAATATGTCACTTCTTACCTGACATCACAAACGACATATATCTGACATGAAATGGGCAAGCTCTGACGGTAACCATCTAAATTGTGTCTTTGATGAATTTAGAATTTAAAAAACTGTTGAATATTTTGCAAATAATTTGACTGGGAGCTGTTGCTGCTATAAGTAGCAACAGCTCCTAGTAAAATTAGTTTCAAAATATTCAATAGCTTACCTGTCCTGTGTAGTTACACGTGTTTTCATCTTTAGCTATGCCCCGCCCATCTCTAGCTAAGCTCCAACCACACCTCGCTCGTGTTGGGATCGATCGATCTCTGAACTCCCGACTATCAATTTCCAGAAAACTATACAGGTAAGCTGCTGAATATTTTGAAAATAATTTGACTGGGTGCTGTTGCTGCCTATGACTTAATGATTATGATGTCATCCTACACGCCGCTTAGCTATGTATGACGTCAAATCATCGATGGATACTCTGGAAAGGTGAATTGAACTTCTGGGAATTCATTGCTCAGTGTTAAAATCCATTCAAACGAGTCCGAACACACCTGGGCAATGTTTTCCGGATGGCGGATTCCTGTACCACTTTAATATCATCATGTCATTGACCCTATGGAAGCCATAATTGATGAATCCAATTGTCACTCAAGTACATGATGTCATAATCATTTACATCACAGGTAGGGTGATGTCACAATCAGAATACGTACTGAATGATGTATCTAGGTCCATCATGAATGTTTAGTAGTCCATCAATTATACGAATTGTATTCCTTTAATATTTAATAAACATTGTCTATCATGACTGGGTGATGTTGCTGCGCACCCAGTCAAATTAGTTTCAAAATTTCAACAGCTTAGCTGTATAGTTACCCTGAAATTGGGATTCTGGGAATTCACGATTCAACGTATATAAATCGATCCCAACACGTGCCAAGTATGGGAGGTGATTAGCTAGAGATGGATGGGTATAAGCGCTCTAAAAGTCAATTCATCCATTGAATTATTATAAATGCATATGTTCTGCAAACTGTTAACAAGAGGCCCAATGGGCCTGTATCGCTCACCTGGAACATTGGCATTTCAACTAATCTTACTTAAGTTTTACATCCATCGGTGTCACTTCCAATGACTTTCAGTCAAATGGTTTAGTTGTCGAGATACTGATAGCTCTTGACTTGTTGAATATTTTGAAAACAATCCGACTGAAAGTTGTTGGCGGCTTAGCCACCAACAACTTTCAGTCCAATTGTTTTCAAAATATTTATCAGGTTCAGAGATATAACCTTTGGAATATGTCGTCTGCAAAAACTCAGCAGTCTTTAAATACAATTGAAGAAAATGGTCTCTATTTCCCACCACCACACAATCCATTTAACACATGCACATCTGGCCGAATCGCCAAGTTAGCAGCAGGGGTAGTGTGAGCTGGAGTTGATTTAGAAAATAATTTGACTGAGTCATTGCTGCCTTAGGCAGCAACAACTTTCATTGCTGCCCAACAACTTTCAATCAAATACATTTCAAAATATTTTTAAGAGCATAGATGTCAGAGCACATAATACATATCTTAAATATTTAGGCAGTGATGGAAAGGTTAATCTGTTAATTGGAGTTTAATCTACTTTGGCAATAAAATCTGACATGGTGATAAATCAGTGGATGGTGGGAACAAACCTGTATTTTCCCTATGCAAATATTTAAGGGGTGATAACTCTGCCATTTGACATCCTATCAGTTTTATTTTCACAACACACATATTAGATGCCGGCATTAACATTGTGACCCAGTTTGGTGTCAATCCGTCAAGAAACAGCAAAATGAGCCGCCATTGTTGGTGATGGACAGACAGATGGATGGATGGACATACAGAAGATGGATGGGGTCATCGCTCTACGACAGCTGACTGACAAGTAAGCTGAGTTAAGAAAACCAATTTCCGCTTCAAAATCCATCAAATAAAAAAATTGAGTATGGCAGCCAAACACGCAAAAATTTGATTGGTCCACGGCGGCCATGTTTTTTACCTATCAATTTCCCATGAACAAACTTTGATGGCCCTTAGTCCATAATTATATCCCCAAAATTTCAGCCCGATCCATTCAGCGGTTCTGCAGAAGTAATTTTCACGAAAACTAGGTCATCCAAGATGGCCACCGAACCATTTGGCCAATCAAGTTCTTCGAACAAACTTGGCTCAGCTCTTTCCCTATATGATATTTCGTGAGTTTTGAATCGATCCACCAAGCGGTTTCGGAGAAGATTTTTAAAGAGGTTTCTAAAAATCGGCCAAACTCCAAGACGGCCACCGGCAAAATTGGCAGATCGACTTCCTTTGAACAAACTTAGATCTGTATGCCCTAAGAATGCTTCCTGCCAAATATGATTCAAATCGGCCCAGCAGTTCTTGAGAAGTCGTTTAAAGAAAAAAGTTGACGGATGGATGCCGGACAGACCATGGACGGTCGCCACAGCATAAGCTCACTTGGCCATTCTGGCCAGATGAGCTAATGAACAGCTGTTGCAATATATAGGACACAGCAAAAAACAGATTAACCATCTGAATATGAACACAAAATATAGAAAACTACCCTAAGTGAAACATATCATGCACTTTATAACATTCTTTTGAAATATTTTGAGAAATATATTTTGAATTCAGGAACATTGAGTCACAATATCGAATATACAAGCCTAACTAATTGAATGTAATATTCCAGGGAGATCAATTCAAATACATAATTCATGAGATTCAAAATTGTCTGTGAGTATGTTCTGTGCATATGCAAAAATGGCTGTGTGCGTGTTCCATGCATATGCAATGTGCATGCGTGTGTCTTTGTGCATGCGTGTGTGTAACTATGTGTATCTATGTATACATGACTGTGTTGCCATGTATTGAAGAGGAATGATTGAGACGACACATGTTTAAGAACAGTGTTGAGCTGCCTCTGAACATATTCGCACTGGCATGACTGATAAACAGTTAATTTTCTTGGTAATTAATTATTAATACAATTAATAACAAGAGGCACAAGGCGCATGCGTCGCTCACCTGGCATGCTTGGAAACATCGTCAGTGAGATTTCCGTATATAAATCTTTTAAATGATATCAGAGAAACGTTTTCGGAAAATCCAAGATGGCCACCAAACCCCCCACCCCCCTAAAACCATAGGGTCCTACCATCCAAGTTTATTTGAAACCAGCTCAGTGGCATTACCCAAGGCCTGTATTCAATGTCGTGTTATTCTGGCAAAATCTGGCATTGTAACTCTTCCCACTGACCTACTCATTGAAAGATGCAAATTGACCAATTAAACAACCTGATCAATCAGTCGGATTCGAAACTGTGAAGTTCACTTTTACCATCCACAGCAACATATTTCACCACTTTTACTGGATGAAATCAATCAATTAACAAAGGCGCAATTTTGATTGAACAATGGTGGCCATGGCAACTTCACTTGAACAAACTTGAATGTATCTTCGTCCCTAATCCTATTTACAGAATTTCAGAGTGATCCCTTTAGCAGTTTTGGAGGAGGAGATTTGGTGATTAAATCATCAAAGATGGCGACAGTGAAAAACCCAATGAGGTTCTCATGAACAAACACGCTTCATCCCTTTTACTAGATGAAGTGTCTTGAGTTTCAAAACAATCAGCCAAGCTGTTTCAGAGATCTTTATAGGTGTGCCTAAAAATAGTGCAAAATCTAAGATGGCCACCGTCCAAATCAACCAATCAGCTTCTTTTCAACAAACTTGAAAATCTCTATGCCCTAAGGATGCTTCCTGCCATATATAATTGAAATCGGCCATGAGGTGTTTGAGAAGTCATTTAAAGAAAAGGTTGATGGACAGACAAACGGACGGTTGCCATGGCATAAGTTCACTTGACCATTTTGGCCAGTTGAGCTAATATTAATAATATGAGAATATGGACGGTTAAGAATTTGCATGATATTACAATTATGACTAGACACTGATAGTGGCACTAGAAATGATAATGTAAACTAAAGCTAGAATACTAACCGCACTGTAATGAAATCATGAATTCTCCATTTAAAAATAAATTATCTGATAAACCTAATTTTAATGTACGAAACAAACCAATCAAAGATCGCAAATCCTCGCCCTTCCTATTGCAATACCCTCTTTCCCATCCTGGTAATGAATGTAATTAGAATCATTACTTTCTTGTAGAGTGACAATTGTTTAGCATATAGTTATGACTGGTCAGGAAAAGTTACGTTGCCCACCAAATGTAGTCAACATGTTTTGATATATTTTGAGTTATTTATACCAATTTCTGGTCAATATGATGCAAACTCGATAAAAATTGACAAAATTGTCTGAAGCATGAACTTGGTCTGCAACTCGTTATCAAACCACTTTTCATTTGAATAAGTTGAAGGAATGTGACAAAAGTGAAGAAAACTGATATTTTTATATTTCAAGTCGAAAGGGTGGTGTAACCCCATCAAACATTGACGGAAACATCTGAAACTAGAATTTTCTAACAAAACAATGGAGCAAGTTCAGCTGAATATGTTGAAGGAGTACGAAGAAAATGCGAAAAACTGACTTCGTATTTTATAAGTTGAAAGGAGGCATAACTCAATAAAAAATTTACTAAAATTGTCTGAAACTCGAACCTGATTTGTATAATAAAGCAATGTACCAATTTTCAGTTGAATTTCTTTAAGGCGTGTGAGAAAAGTGTGGAAAAGCGACTGTGACAGACGGACGGAGAGAAAACCTACTGGTCCCCGCTTTTATCAGTAGGATACTAATAAGCAGGATACATGGCAAATATTTTCAGCTCGCACTCAAACACAATCACAACCTTATCTGAAGATCTCCTCCATGTCAATTCTGAGCGAATCCATAATGCTTTCTAGAGTTATGATTCAGAAATCAAATTTTTACATATTCTCTGGCAAATATTAATGTACCAGGTATAATGAGAAATCTGCTTAATATTAATAGACTTGCTCAGAGAAAACATTGTTCGTCAGATCCATGTCTCCAGATTCAGGAAGAATTGTAGTATTTGGGACATTATTATCCAATGAGTCATTATTCGATTTGGCCATTCTTAGCGAGGCTTGCTCAGGAATATCGCCATTGCTATCTGACTGTGAATAGGACGGAACGGTCAGCATATCTGGCAGCGGCTTTGCTCTGGTCTCAGGCAGGACTAAGATGACTACAGCACATATTATTGTTGAACAACCAAAGATGGTAAATGGAACAGCTTGTGCCAATTTACTCTGTGGAGAAAAAACAAACGAGAATCAAGCCTATAAAAAAGCTGAACTTATACTCCTCAATACTAAGGATCCTGTCATCTGGCATTAAAAGACACACTGGTCTCATTCCACGAGCTAGTCTTGGTGTGAACATTAAGCAGTAAGCACTACACAGACATACCCATTAGCAGAGCTATCACACTGTATACTTGCCTAATGTACATGCCAGGAACCGTGTTAGCCGTCTGACAAGCCACCATACAATAATTTAAATGGGCAATAACTCTGGACATGTTATATATTTTGAAAACAATTTGACTGTCATTCAAGTTGTTTTCAAAATATTCAGCATATCCAGAGTTAAACCCCCTGAAAATGTAGTTTGCATAAATTCAACAGGCAGACAGTTAAAAGTGTCAATAGCCAGAATCCTAACGGCTAATTGTTGAGTTACGAAATCCAGAGATTACTGGGTTGCTGTTCCTAATCAATGCATTAGATTAGCCACTACTTATGGCATTAAACGTCCCACCAACATTAGTGGTCCAAGTTCGACATGCTGGTAGTGTTTACTTTGTCCCCAAATATAGTTAAATTAGGTAGATATTGCTATTATAATAACTTAGCCCTATCACGCGGTCAGAAACATTCTTTTAAAGATTTTGAGAACTAATCTTATTAGAAGCTGTAGTTAGTTTCAAAATATTCAACATGTTTATTAAATTCTACATTCATCAGACGTAAAATTTGTATACATTCATGATCTATGCTTTTTGATGTTTGTGAGCTCCACATTATTTTGATTGTGACATCAGCTAACATGTGAGGTATTGGATAATGACATCACATACTTAAGTGACAAATCAGATCACACTGTATGATCACACTTTATAGGCGAGGAAAAAACCCATTGACGAACTTCTCCCAAAAGCTGCAAGCGAAAAAAAATTGAGAATCTCTTTATGAAAGAATCCAAAACTGAGTTCACCCACATATACCTATCTACAAGTATGAAACTATAGAAAATGTTGATCCACTCCATGACGGCGAACCATGGAGGAAAAGTAAAATCCTGGGCTCACTGCTTTGCAGTACTGCTGATATTGCTGCACGTTGGATCATGGGGAACATACATGTAGCTTTCCAGTCCTTCTGGAAGCTATGGATTCGTAGATCAAAGATGCCCTTGGTAAAAAAGCTACGTTTATACAATGCAACTTGTGTATCCTTGATGATGTATAACTGTAACAGCTGGGCAGCTCCAAAGGCATCTCTAGACAAACTCGATGCCTGCCACCGCAAACACCTACAAGTACACACCATCACTGGCCACCGATGGCCAGACAGGATAATTTCCAAAGATGCACTATACAAGATGTGTAATACGTCGGCGCTTGTCTGTAAAAGTCACCCAGCAAAGATGGCCATGTGGTAAGGATGCCGGAACACACACCAGCACAGAGCCTTGGAATTCACCCTACCAGGAGCCAGCAAATACAGAGCCAAGAGAGAATGTCATTGCATAAATCTGCTAAACGAGGTGACCTCAAGAAAGCAGGACTAGGTACACTCAAGTCAAGAATGGACCGGAGGAAGCTAAGGATTTTGGCTGAGGACAAGACACAGTGGCCAAAAACGAAGAAGGACTGATTGCAGCTGTAGGATTTTCTACTACTGCAGCCACAGAGTAAGAAAATTTACCAAATATCTTTTTCGCGAGTGAAATGACATACTTACCTCCCTAACACCCTAGATATAATAGTATATCGGCTCTTAAGTTCAATAATATTCAGAATTATAAAAAGTTAGGTGCCCCTAATGGGCAGGTGGATGTACACAGTCATGCACATGACAGACCACACCTACTGCCCAGGTGAATACTGGTACTTCCGTTACTAAATATTGGCTGACATAGAAGCAACTATTCAAATAACCAAAGGACCAGGCCTCAGTGGGGTGGAGAGGCCAGGATCCTGTTAGGGAGGTAAATATGTCATCTCACTCGTGAAAAAGAAATTTGGTAAATTTTCTTATTTCACATCATGAGAACATACTTACCTCCCTAACACTCTTGATAAAAGCCAGAATTGGAAAATAAATTTGGCGAGAGGGAGGCAAGGTCCTGAAAACCAGCACACCCTCGAAGAGACTAGCTCTGAATTTTCAAGAGATTTAAAACATCTGAAATTGTGTCTGTAAACACAACCAGGAATAGAATTTTGCATTGGATAATCGACCGATGAAGAGAGATTGATCAAAAAGCAAATGCGCTCACCACCCCCCCACCCCTTTCTGACGAAGGTTAGGAAAAAATGCTGCTCTAAATGACTAGCACGTTCTCTAATACTTAATGAAAAGTATTACTAGACATTGGAAAAAGAAGAATTGCTTCATTTTCAAAAAACTCTGAAAGAACCACAATTAAGAAACATTAACAATATTAAAAAAAAAAAATATGACACCATCAACAAGACAAAAAACACCTCTGATGTCTTGGGCGCTGAACTCATCTCTTCCCCCACCGGATGAAGAGAAATGGTACCAGATAATAGTAGGGATACCCTACCAACAAATGTGATATTTGTAAATAGCAGAGGATGAAAACTAATTATAAAAACATACCTCTACATTTAATTATTTTCTGAGGACTGAGACGGCGAGCGGGTTAGACGTGTCATGGAGGTAATCGTCGGTAAAACTTGACTCACAGTGCCACTGGGCTACTGACATAATGTCTTCAACAGAAACACCATTAAATAATGCTGTGGAAGTTACCACAGTTATGAGCCTTGGCTCTATCTACTTGAATTCTAGTGGCTGTCTTATGACAGAATTGAATACGTTCTACTCTCCATCTGGAAATAGTGTCTTTTGACGCCCTACCATGGGGTTCAATATATGACAACCATAGGGAGCATGGGTCCGTCCACCAAACCTGAATTCTTCTTTTGTACTTATTTAAAGCACGGACAGAACACCATACTTTAGCACCAGGATCATATCTGGTTAAGACAGATAAAATAATAGGTTGACCCAGATATTTTAAAGATTGATTCTTAGCCATTGATTGATTCTTATTCAAGCTTAAGGCCTTCACCTGTAACTATATAATGGTCAGGATCAGTAGACAAGGCATGAATTTCACTTCTGCGTCTGGCTGATGCTGCCGCAACTAAAAATACAGCTTTAAGTTTCAATAATTTAATAGAAATATCACTAAGTGGTTCAAAAGGTTTATCACTCAAAACTTGAAGAACCAGAGAAAGACTCCATGACGATGTCAGTGGAGGATTTCTCGGTCTGAGATTGCCCATACCTTTAATAAGAGTATTTAATACACATACTTCATCACTTCCCCTCTTTGCCAAGCAAGGGATAACAGTCATTAATGCTGATTTATATCCAGCAATAGAATTAGGCGTAAGACTATAGGCATCATACAGGCGACAGAGAAAATCAGCTACTACCTGAATAGATGCATCCACTGGATTGATACATCTCTTTGAGCACCATTCTGCAAATCTGTTGATTTTATAATTATATGCTCTGGAGGTTGACCCCCTTCTGGCTCTGGCCATAAAATTGTCTGCTTGCTCAGAAAAGCCCTCCTTAATTGCAGATTTTTTGACAACATCCATGCAGTCAATTGAAACATTGACGGATTGTTGAGAAGGGTCTTGCCCTGGAAGATAATATTGACCATCAGAGGCAGAGGAACCGAATTGCAGACCAGAAGGTCCAGCAGATCCATAAACCATGATCGGCTTGGCCAATTCGGGGCGATCAGAAGTACTTGGCATTCCTCCTGCTTGATCTTCTGAAGAATACTTGGAATCAGGATTGTTGGAAGGTATGCATATGCATACATTCCCTTCCAACTGATAGCTAGTGCATCTATTGCGATAGCGCTTGGATCTGGAATCGGAGAAACGTGGAGAAACGTATGTCGTCATCTTCACATTCTTCTTCATTGCGAATAAATCTATGTTCGGTTTTCCCCAGTGATTGAACAGATGATCCGCCACACAACAGCATTACTAAGAGTTTTAAATGACATTCGCTCTGCTGTCGATAAAGGCAATGTGTCTCTCCTGCTTTTACTCGACCTAAGTGCCGCTTTTGACACAATTGATCATCAAAAGCTTTTGTCTCAATTAAATCGCGTGTTTGGTGTATCAGGCTTTGCCTTGAATTGGTTTCATTCGTACTTGACAGACAGATACCAATCAGTCTATATAAACGGTACTCTTTCAGAGTCAGTCATGCTTACATGTGGCGTACCGCAAGGGTCTATATTAGGGCCTGTGCTATTTACGTTGTATACTCATCAACTAGGATCCGTCATCCAGATGCATAATCTTCAGCGTCATCTCTATGCTGACGACACCCAGCTTATCAATAGTTTCCTGCCATCCGTTTCCGCCGGCCATACAGCTAGCAGAGAAATAACTGATTGCTGTGATAACATCAAATTGTGGATGACTTCAAACATGTTGATGTTAAATGATGACAAAACTGAAGCTATACTTGTTGGACCTAAAATTAGACAGGCTAAGACAGAGTTAAATACCATCACAGTTGGTTCAAGTCAGATTCAGCTATCTAATTATGTAAAGGATCTCGGCGTTATGCTGGACAGTGAATTGAGTATGGAACAACATGTTAATTATCTCTGTAAGATCTGTTTTATGCAGCTGCGCAATATCGGGAACATTAGAAAGTACATTACACGAGAAGCGGCCATCATGCTTGTCTTAGCCCTAGTGATATCAAGACTGGACTATTGCAATAGCCTTCTTATCGGTGCCCCTAAGGAACTAATCTCTAGGCTCCAAAAAATTCAGAACACGGCTGCACGAATTGTTTCCTTAAGCAACAAGCATGCACACATTAGTCCAGTCATGCAAGATTATCTGTCTGAGCTTGTACAGATATACAATCCTCCTCGGCAACTCAGATCTGCAGATCAAATGTTATTAGAAATTCCAAACGTTTGCGCAAAAACATATGGCCCCAAAACTTTCTCTTTTGCTGCTTCGTCTAACTGGAATAATTTACCATTTGATATCAAAATCTCTCCCACTCTATCCAGTTTCAAATCAAATCTCAAGACATATCTTTTTAAACAGGCTTATACATAAATATCAATTGTAAGCGCTTAGAGCAGGCATTACATGCATGGATTTCAGCGCATTATAAATGTACTATTATTATTATTATTATTATTATTATTATTACATTGATTTAGTTGCCATTCCGTAGGCAGAATGCTCATCCTTCAGCTCAATGAGTCTGCTAACAGATTCAGCCTTCCCGGAATATGAACTGCTTTCAAGGTGATCATATGATCCATGCATCAGCAAAGCAGCTTCCATGTCATCATACAGAGACTGGGTGACTTCGTCTCGCCTTGGCGGTTTATGTAACTCACTACTGTTGAGTTGTCTGAACATATCATCACAAATTTTCCCTCCACTTCCTTCAAGAAGTGTTCCAGGCCTAGAATTACAGCCCGTAATTCTAGTATGTTGATATGTTCCTTTGACTGATCCAGATTCCAAAGGCCTGATATTGTGGCTTCATCCAGGCAAGCTCCCCATCCCTCCATCGATGCATCCATAAACATCATTACTTGAGTGTGGGGAGGGGTCAGCATGACCCCCGCCAGGAGATTCCCTCTCTCCATCTACCAATGAAGGTGATGAATGAGAGGGTCCAACACTTGAATGCGCGAGCCCAGTGATCCTAAACTCTGCGTCCACTGAGTCATGAGAAACAACTGAATCGGCTGCCTGCGCAAGGCTGCCTGAGGAATCCATTGAAACCATCAGACCTAGCATTCTCAGATAGACTCGTGCTAGAATATAACGACTGCTGCAAACCAATTGAATGCACGAGAGGAGATTCTCCACTCTCTCCTGGAATGGATAAACATATCCTATCTCCAGATCCAAGACCATATCCAGGTAAACAAACTTCTGGGATGGAGTCAGCTCTGATTTTTGAAAGTTGATTATCCAGCCTAAATCTGTGAGAGTTTTCAAAACTATCTCCAGATTTTCTGTCAAACTTTCTGGGTTGTGTGCTTTTAGCAACCATTTGTCTATGTAAGTGTGGACTGCTATATTTCTCCTGCGGAGGTATGCTGTGATAGCAAGTACCACTCGAGTGAAGACGATTGGAGCTATTGAATTACCGAATGGAAGAACTTTGAATTCCCATTGGCATCCCTGAAAAGCAAATCTCAGGAACTGACGAAAACTCCTTGCAATTGGAATATGGAAATAAGCATCTTTGAGATCTATTGATGCTGTCCACATCCCCTTCTCTAACCCCAACACCGATTTTATTGTTTCCATTTTGAAACTCGGTGTATCTATAAACTTGTTTAGTGGTTTGAGGTTGTGAATTGGTCTCCACCCCCTCCACCCCCTCCACCCCCCGTTGTCCTTTGTTACAAGAAACATGGTTGAATAGAAGCCCGGGCAATCCTGCACCGGTTGAATTGCTTCTTTTAGAATTAGAGATTCCATCTCCTCTTCTATGCACAACCGTTTGTCTGGATCTCTTGGAATTTGAGTCCAGACCGGTACCAGAGACAGATGCAATGGCGGACCTTTTATCCACTCTGGACTGTATCTGCGTGAAAGCCATTGCAAGACTAAGCGGTCCTAAATTAACTGCTCGCACTTATGAATGTGGACAGTCAAACAACCTCACACTGGTGCACCTAGGGTTAATGGGGTGCTCATGAATTTTTGAAGTGGGTGTGTCTCTGGTATATGTGACAACACTAGAGTGGTACCTGTGGTAACTGTAAATTATTTTAGCCCATCAGGCCCGGTTACCATGTGCCGCTCCTCGCACGCCACGCCCAGCGCCACGTGCACCTCAGTGCGCGGGCTGCTGTCTGGCTGGCTGTGCTTGAGGCGCTGGCTGTGCTGGGGTGGCTGACGCGGTCTCTGAACCTGGCCGGCCTGCTGGCCTCTGACAATGCCAGCACCGCCACAAGCATACTGCTGTAGAGCAGCCGAGGGCTGAACACGCACATGTTCTCTGCGCAGCACTTCAAACTGTGCGTGCAGCGCCCTCTGGTTGTTCACCAAATTAACTGTCTCTTGGAGGTGCCGACAACCCTTACCTAAAAAAAGACCAGAGCCCGCCATCGGCGCTTGCAACAAGCACGACTTGAGCTCCTGGGATGGGCACAAATTGTCTAAGGCAAAATTGCGCCTCGTCCTCAGCGATTTGGTGACTGACCTAGTCAGACAGTCCAATGCCAGGTTGATCCCATCCTGGATGGCTCGTTGCCCTGTCACCGGACTAGGCTGTTGGTGCACCGAGGCTGCTACTACCCCTGATAGCAGCTGAGACGTGAGACAGAGCACTGATCGCTGCTCGCGAGCTCTCCTCGGCGTATCTTCTCCAAGAGCGGCACGGTCGTCCACACTCAGTCTGGGCGCTAGCCCATATCGAGTGTACTGACTAGCAGTAACTCGACATCGCCTAGAAACCTCGCGGAGGGGGGGGGAGGCCTTCGCGAGGCGACCTTTCACTCTGATAGACTCCTCTGCCGCTGTGAACATATCTAAGATACGCTCAGCATACGGCAGAGACTGAGTCGAGCTTTGCCTGTAACCATGCCCGAGGGTTACTGGCGGCCATTTCGTCCATGGAGAGCTCTGGTCGGACTGCAATGAGCCACGAGCATGCGGCAGACCAGTCTTCATCCCTAGCTACCTGTGAATTGCCGATGAGCAGCAGGCCCTTATCATCTTCAATGGCATTCACAGGTAGGGCCGTGGAGGCTATAGACAAACCCAGCTGCCAGGGAATGCATACGGGCCCACGAGGGCTGGCATGACATTCTCCACGGGCTGGCCGAGCACCGAGGTCGTGCTCATGTGTGGGGCATAAAGCACACTAGCGCAGCCCGGATCGTCCATATGAGATTCCACGTCTAAGCGTGGTATCTTATACGGGTGGCCATCCGCTCCAAATCGGGTCACAGGTTGAATCTTGAAACCTGCTCCCGAGGGAACAGAACCATAGGTGCAAGCGGCCGTGCTCCCCATGAGAGGAGTGTAGATGCTCGCATCCATGTCTTCATGACCATCCGGTGGGCCGAGCAGGTAGACTTCGCTATCTTCCTGGTCCGGAAAGTTAGACTCTGGGTTAGCAAGAAACACTAACCCAGATTGAACAGGAGAATGCCCGAGGGCAGATGATGAGGGTACTCTGCTAGTGATCGAGGTCAGGCCCGCTGGTCGGGTCCCGCCTGATGCTGCTCACGCGGCTGGATCACCAGGTGATGCGAATATCAAGCCTGGGTCCAAGACAGCCGCCCCTGGATCACTGAAAGCTTTGTCCGACATAGTAGGGCATGATCCAGGGACGGAGGCTACCTGCACTGAGGTCGATGCACAGGAAGTTGAAACACCTGTGCCCGGCAACATGCCGGGAAGCATGTCAGGCATCAGATCTTTCAAAGTTCTGAGCATCTCACTCACTAACTCTACCTTGAAGGCCTCGAGCTCACCCTTCTCAGAGGCCTTCTTCGCCTTCTTGCCATCCTCGACCATCAGCTTTGCCGGTAATGCAAAGAATTCAGAGGTTAGATCCCCACCACTCTTTACAAATGGCACTGTTGGACAGCCTACAAATAGTACAAGATGGGCAAGGATGGAGGAAGAATCTAGCCATCATGGACTTGAAACAAGATGGACATGATTTCTGAAAGGAAGGCATACTAAGACAATGAGACACCCACTTTTATTACTGACAACCCCGAAGGGACAGATGACTTCTCTTGTTAACAATAACATAAAACCACCAGGACCCGAATTAAGAATGGAAGAGGACAAGAGAATGATATGACCATCTAGATATCTCTCCACATTCATATTAAAGGATGATAATTACATCAATAAGATTTCTCTAAACTACATGTAAGATTATGACACCAAGGAAAGAGAAAAATCTCTGGTTGATTATGGCATCAAACTTCAATGCAACAGCTCCTTCATGGAGAGGGGACATCAGAAAATGAATGCAAGAAATACCTAGTGACTAAAACATTCATTACTTAAGAATAATATAATATTAAATTATATATATCCAAGAGCACATGCACATACAAGAGCAAATACAGTGCAATAAAGATGGCAGCAGAAATTGTAAATATATTCAAATAATTAGGTGCCATAATTAATAACGTCCTTATCCTGAGCCCATAATTAATAAACTCCCTTATCCTGAGCACAGGCAAGCTATCCTCTTGTGCAGAACACATCCATCCATCAGCCGAGACTCTTCTTTCTGCAGAGACTGATGAAGGGAATGGGACAAAAGGAGGCAGATATTTATTCGTGCTGTATCTTCGACCCTTAAACATATCATAATGATAAGTCAGAAAAGGAGACGTGAACAACCTCCGAGAGAAGAACAGGAACCCTTAGCATCCATAAGTTGAACCTGTGAACACACAACATAAGGGATTAATAGCCCTAGGCGCTGGGAGAATTTACCAAGGATTCCCAGCGCCTGAAACCACGTTAATGCCAAATTGGCTGCGAACGAAAACCGGTAACATATAAAAGTTACAAGTCTAATTTAATATATAGAACAATATCACCTTAAAGGATGATGAGGAAGATTCCTCTGATGATTTAGAATCAGCCATTATATAAAATGATGATGTAAATTGATAGAAATTCTCAAAAGAGATCTAGGGAAGTTTTCCAGGTGTGCTTGTCAGCCAATATATTAGAAAACGGAAGTACCAGTATGCGCATGCGCAGTAGGCAGGGTCTGTCATGTGCATGACTGTGTATATCCACCTGCCCATTAGGGGCACCTAACTTTTTATAATTCTGAATATTTTTGAACTTAGAGCCAATATGCTAGTATATCTATAGAGTGTTAGGGAGGTAAATATGTTCTCATGATGTGAAATACAGTAATCATGCAACCACTTTGTGGTCAAAATTTCAAATTAAACTTATTAGTCTAAAAGATGAACTGGTGTTCATCTTTCAACAAATTTGGTGGAAGATATTGATGTCTGTCTACGACAGCAACATCGTCCACGAAAATTGTTAAAATATGTACACAAGTGTCTTTGCTATTAACACAGTAAACATGGTAAAAGAGAAAATATTGACATCAGAGTGGTATGGGTTAGCGGATAAGCCATTCAAAAACAGTCTCTGTGGTGGCCTTGAGCAATGTTCATTTGCAGGCCAAGAGAACGGTATTTATGAACATTTACCACTGGAATGACTGGCTCGATAACTGAGCCAGTCATTCCAGCGATAAATATTTTAAAAAATTCTCTTCTCTTGTCCTACAAATAGACATTCAATAAGCACATATTTTGATTTTCATGACGGACCTTGGCCATTAAAGGACTAACATCTAGTGACACACATATTCCATGTCTATGTGTGGCATAGAATCTACCATGTCTTACTAGCTCACAGGAAGGTAAATCCACAAATACCTCGGGCAATTGAGGGATTCATTTTAGCTATGCCCCGCCCATTTCTAGCTATGCCCCGCCCATTTCTAGCTGTGCCCCGCCCACCTTTTACGCATGTTGGAATCGATTTAAAACATTGAAACCTAAATAACCAGAATTTAAATTTCAGTGTAACTGTTACAGGTTAGCTGCTGAATATTTTGAAACTAATTTGACTGAGGGCTGTTGCTGCGCATATCAGCAACAGCTCTCAATCAAATCAGTTTCAAAATACTTCAAAATATCCACCAAAATGTTTATTGATGAATGACTTATTCACTCACCACGAGACTCATCCACTTCACCACTGGTGTCACACTTTTGGTCATCAGGTCCAAGTGAGCACCAAGAGTGTGAAACCGGTCATGGAAAGGACAAATCTCATAGTGGGTGAATAAGTCATTCATCAAAAATTCTGTAACACCACAAAATTACCCACTGCTATAAACAAAGAACCTTTCCAGTTTTAGCTATGTTCTGCCCACCTCTAGCTAACCTCCACCCACACCTCGCTCGTGTTGGTATCTATAGATCCCTGAACTCCCTGACTATCAATTTCCAGATTTCCAATTTACAGGTAAGCTGTTGAATATTTTGAAAGCAAGTTGACTGGGTGCTGTTGCTGCCATAGCACAATCAAATTAGTTTCAAAATATTCAACAGAATGTTTATTAAATAGTAAATACATACAATTTAGAACAATGCTTAGTTCGTCTTTAATTAAGCGTTCATGACATCATTGATTATGACATCATCCTACATCACGTAGTTGATATGACGTCATATGATGGATGGATAAACTGAAATAAACGAAATCATGGATTTCTTTTTTCATGAGAGTTGATACTTACATCCCTAACACTCTTTGATATTCCCAAATATCGACTTTCACTCAACGTACACTCAGATTAAAAAAGTATGGTGCCCTTACTGGGCAGGTAGTCAGATGACAGTCCGGCGGATGCCAGCCCCAAACCTCGCGCATGCGCAGACGAGGACTTCCTCTGACTAATTTATTGGTTGACACAATGCAACTAAGTAAGCCTGGAGACCGAACCTCTGTGGGGCGGAGAGGCCAGGTCCATGTTAGGAAGGTAAGTATCAACTCTCTCGTGAGAAACGAAACACATGATTTCGTTTATTTCACTTCAAGAGTATACTTACCTCCCTAACAATCTTTGATATTGCCCGAATTCATCAGTGAATTTGGCAGGAGGGAGGCGAGGTCAAAAGACCAGCTCTTCCCTATCCCCTTTTCTGAGTTTAAGGCACTAAACTTCTGAAAATTGTGTGAGAACACAACCAGGGAATGAGTCGAACATCGGATAACACAAACGATGGGTGAGAGAAGACCACATGTCATATGCACTACATGCCCCCACCCTCCACCACCCCACCCCCACCCCAACTCTTGTTGCCTTAGATGATATTTCATGCGTTTTGAATTGATCCCCAAGCGGTTTCGGAGAAGATTTTTAAAGATCTCTTGGATTTTGAGTCCAGATCGGTACCAGAGACAGCTGCGATGGCAGTCCTGTTATCCGGTCGAGATGATAACCGACTGAAACCCATCGCAAGACTAAGCAGTCCTGAGTCAACTGCTCCCACTCCTGCCTGTGGTGGGCCAGACGCCCCCCCCTTCCCCCCCCCCCCCCACCCCGGTCCACCTAGGGAGAGAGGTGGACATGAGCAATGCAAGAGTGGCACTGTCTCTGGATCTAGATGCACTGGTATGGTCTTTTCTGTGGTAACCAGCCCACCAGGCACGGTTACCACGACCAGATCCTCGGCGCCATGACCTGCACCGCACACACCTCGGTGTGCGGGCGGCTGGCTGCGCTGGAGGAGCCTGCAGCCCCCCCCCCCTCGCTGCTGGCTGGAGCGTGCGCAGCCAAGGCCTGCGTTGTGCAGGTGGCTGGCCTCTGACATGGCCACCGCCACCACAGACCTGCTGAGGATGGAACGCAGGGGGGGGGGGGGCGTCGCGTGAACACGCGCTATACGGAGCACCTCAAATTGTTCGCGCAACACCCTCTGGTTATTTACCAGAATGACCATCTCCTGGAGGTTCCTACATCCCTACCTCCAAAGAGACCAGGACCTGACATAGGCGTCCGCAACAGTCTATTGTACAAGTCTTTGGATTGTCCGAAGCAAATGTGTGCCATGCCCAGACACTCCTGGTAACCGACCGGGTTAAGCAATCCAGAGCCAGGTTGATACCATCCTGGATGGCTCTCCAGACTGATACCAGACTAGTCTGGCGCGATGCAGATGCCATTACCACCCTCTGTAACAGCTAGGAGCCGCAATGGATGCTCTTGAACTCTCCCCCGCATCGCACAACGCAGTGAAAGCAGCGCGCTCGAGCACAGCGCTCCCGTGTCAGAACGGGAGCCTGGCCGCGTGTCTTCGCCTAGTGCAGCGTGGTCATCTGCTCTGGGCTTAGGCACCCAACCGTATTTCTGGTACTCATGAGGTACGATGCGGCAGCGCTTTGACACCACGCGAGGGGCCTTCGCAAGATGTCCATTCACCTTAATCGACGTCTCTGCCACTGCAAACATATCAATGATATGTTCAATCAACGGCAGAGACGGCATCACGGTAGAAGCCGGCTTACCTTCCAACCACGGGCGCTGGTCCCACTGGCTAGCGGACTGCCCACATTGAGTTCTGGTCTGATGTTCATTAGCCACTGACACGTGTCAGACCAGTCCTCCTCTGTGGCTACCAGCGAATCTTTGACAAGGCGCAGGCCTTCATCATCCTCTACAACATTCACAGGCATACCGATACTCCTTGAAAACCGGCAAAAACATGTGGGCCCGAAAGATCAGGCATGTTAATCGCTCTGGCTAGATGAGGAGCAGGCGCCGTGGCATCGTTTGTGGTATAATTCACCACGCCACGGCCCTGGCCAGCCATTGTCATACCATCGGCAAGTCGCGGTATGCAATACGGCTGGCTATCGGCTCCAACCCGGGCCACCTTCTGTACCGTGAACGTTATTCCTGTGGAAGTAGACCAAGCTACCTCTGAATCGTGAGCAAAAACTGGTAAAGCCCTAGGAAAACCAGATTCAGAGGTGGGGATTTTCTGCTTAGGAGGAGATGAAGGAGACAATAAAGAACTTGGCCCAGGGAGCATGCCGCGAAGCAACCCTGGTACCAAATCTTTTATTATCTTCTTCATCTCTCCCATGATTTCAAGATGGAAGGCTTCCATATCCATGGATGCGGAAGCCTTCCTCTTACCCTTCGAACTCACTCTGACAATCTTTTTTGGATCGCTTCTCCTCTTCACTCGCCTTATCTTTGGCCTGTAACAATAAAAAGTCAGTCATTAGTTTGCCCCCACCCAACTGTTTACAAATCTCACACAATTCAACAGTGGTCCACAAGTACTACATTTAAAGCAAGGGTGAGGGGCAAAACAAGGCTTCATAGGATGAACAACCAGGCTTCTAAAAGGCCACAAGACAAAGATAATGAGTATTTTAGTTAATGAATTAGGAAACATAGACATACTACCCGATCCGATGCTCTGGATACTCGACCAGCTATGACCTCTTAATTTTCTCAACCATAAATAGTGTGCGTGCGTGCGTGCGTGCGTGCGTGCGTGTGTGCGTGCGTGCGTGCGTGCGTGCGTGTGCGTGTGCGTGTGTGTGTGTAGGGATCAAGAGGGCAAAGTGAGCTCTTCTTCTGAGAACTCCAACTCATTTTGGGCAGACATTTTTCCTAACATGGGAAAATGGAACCGTGGCGGAGAGAAAAACTAACCATCTGCTGACTGTAGTGACCATCAATCATAACTATGTATCTGTGGACAAACACAAAGAGAGATTAGTATTTCAAAGCGCCAGTTATGAATTAATCCATTTTAATGGCACCTATTACGTCTAATGGTGAATCTCGGAAACACATGACACAATGAATCGTGACGTGAATTAGACAGAAATGTAATTGAATTCATCTGATAACTTGGTTCTGGAGTATCCTCCGGAGACTTAGCACGGTCAGACATGATTTTCAAGGTAAATTCTTATGAAAAAAATAGTTGAAACAGCAGAAAACTTCAAGCACAGAACTTGAGCATGTGTCTCCTTAGCCAATAAATTGGAAAAGAGGAAGTGCTAGTCTGCGCATGCACGAGGTTGGAGCTGGCATCTGCCGGACTGTCATCTGACTATCTGCCCAGCAGGGGCACCTTACTTTTTTAATCTGAGTGTTTATTCAGTGTCGATATTTGGGAATATCAAAGTGTTGGGAGGTAAGCACCGTAAAAATTTGACTAAAGGACGCAGTTTTTTTTGTCGAATTACATGTTCTAGGAAGGAGGTGCGCGTCCTATAATCGAGAACATTCCTTGCGCACATTTTTGGGTCAAAATTTTTCTTAAAAAGTCAAAGATTATACCACGGAAATTGAAATAGATGTTACCCTAGACAATTCGCGCCACCGATGACTATGTTTAATGTACTCCAAAAACACCAAGCGGAAGTGAAATTGTTAAATTGGGGCGCCTAAATATTGCTTATTCTTTAATAAATATCACTTATTACATCAAAATTAATCCAGAATTTGACATAAAATGGTGTCAAGAAATGATACAAGTATAAATCACGTGATTCGCTCCAATCGCAAAAGATCTTTATTCTAATTAGCACGAGTACTCAGATCTAAATATTCTGGACTCGGAAATTGCTATATATCATCATTGCGCGATAGGAACTGAATATTCCCGTACCCGTTTGATAACCTACTCCCGTTAGCACATAAGATTACACAGCCCCTCCAATCGCAAAAGAGCCAGATAACCAACTCCCGTTAGTGCATAAAATCACACAGCGCCTCAAAACGCTTATACTTGAATACAAGGTTTTTGGGTGGATTTTGGTCAAATTTGGGACAGTGTACTATATTCGAGGGCGGCCTTTAGTCGAGAAATCATGGTATACTCTTGAAGTGAAAAGGGCGATTCATAATACATGACCATTTACAGGCCAAGACAGTATTTCTGAAAATTGAGCACTGTCTGAGATGACAGATTTGAGACAGTGGATAACCGGTTATTGAGCCAGTCATTCCATTGATAAAATGTCAACAATATCCTCATGGCCTGCAAATGGATAACTCTCAAGACCACTAAGCCAGTTTTGGCCAGCTTGAGCATCGAAAGATTTACGGCTAAAATCTTTATACTTACCAAATAAACAAACTGTGGTGCGACAATTCCTCCTATTCTGGCAGCCATTGAACATGAGCCAATACCAATGTTCCTAAAATAGATAACAATGTGAATAAAATACATAACGTAATCACACAATCCCCTTCAATGAGTCATTTCCATAGATGTGTGTTGTCAAGACGCATGGATGGTTAGGAGTAAAAAATAACATAATCTGAATGAATAGACGAAGAGCTGGATGGACAGAAGTATAAACAAGAGGCCCAAGGACATGTGACGGTCACCTGGACCATTAGCATTTGAACTATTTGAATTTCAATAAACATGATGGATAATTTTTGGAAAATCCAAGATGGCCATTAAAAAGGTGACCAATCATAATTCTGCATACAAGTCCTGAAGCCTACTTGCCTAGTGTCCTTCCAGCTAAGCTTGTTTGAAATTGGTCGAGTGGGTTAATGTCAGGCGTAGCCCTTTAATAGATTTCCCAAAGTTTTCGGAAAATCAAAGATGGCCACAGCAAAAATTGGTCAATCAAAATTCGAGATAGAAGTTCTCAAACGTACCACACTGGTATCCTTTCTGGCAAGTCTGGTTGAAATCGCGCCAGCAGTTAATGTGGAGTTGTTTTTTAACTGATTTCCCCCAAAATTTTCAGAAAATCCAAGATGGCCACTGGAAAGATTTAACAATCAAAATTATGTACACAAAGTCTGAAGCCTACACCTATAAGGTCCTTTCAGCCAAATTTGTTTGAAATCGGGCAACCTATTAAGAAGCGATTTGACGGACGGACGGACAGCTGGATGCCATGGCATAAGCTCATTTGGCCCTTCAAAAAAAATGTGCTTTCTCAAAATAGTGACATAATAATGCAACAGCTTCACTTCAAATGGCTAACAATGGATGGATCCCCTTTTAGCTTTGCCCACCCATTTCTAGCTAAGCTCCGCCACCACTTTGCCCATGTTGGGATTTATCTAACACTGAACTCCCTGAATCTCAATTTCCAGAAAACTGTACAGGTAAGCAGTTGAATATAGTGAAACTAATTTGACTGGGTAATGTGCAACAGTGACCAGTTAAATTAGTTTCAAGATATTAAACAGAATGGTTATTAAGAAGCAAAGCCATACAATTCGTACACATGACAGACTATTAAGAGTTTCTGACGAGTTTACATACCCCATTCATGACATACTTTAATTGTGACATCAGCCTACCTGTGATATATTTGATAATGATGTCATATACTGGACTGACAAATGGGAAGCAGGAAAGAAGACCCTTCTTCCAAGATGCTTTCACGATATGAAGTGGCTTCATCATGTTCAAGGTGTGGCACTGGTAAAACTAGATGGTTTCCTTTTTCCTCCCAATGGTGGTAGGTGTATTTGTCAATAATAGGATCTCCTCTTTGTGTGTACCTACATATGTGCATGCATGTGTGCGTGCAAATGTATATACATGCATGTGCTGGACTAACCTGACAACAGTGGGAAATATTTCTGCAGAAAGCACTTGTACTGCTGCCCAGCCACCAGCGATACCAGACTTCCCTACCATAGCTACTGCTCTGGCTGTCCATGGCCACTCGTGTAACTTACCTAGAATTTTAACAGTAATAATACATAGCTTCTGAGATAAATATATCCGAGATATGTAATTCTATACCAAGATAAGCATGGCTGTTTTGGTCTAATGAGCATAGCGATACATCTATATCTGTATAACAGGGATAGCACATCAATAATGCACATGCAGGAAACAAGGAATAGACACAATGTAACAAAGACACATGTATCTCTCTTGAATGAGGTAGGCATGATATAACAAAGGCAGTAGAGGGATCCATTGCTAAGCAGTTCCCATTTCTAGCTAAGCTCCGCCCCCTTTATACATGTGATGTAATCAATTTTAATCCTGAATTCCCAGAATCTAAAGTTCAATATAACTATACAGGTACAGTAAGCTGCTGAATATTTTGAAACTACTTTGACTGAAGCTCAGCAACACTCCCAGTTAATTTAGTTTAGAAATATTAAACATGTTTATTAAATTGTAAATTCACCAGACATACAATTCAGACACATGTGTGATTGACTTATGTCATTTTGATTGTGATGTCAACTTGTCAAGTAACATGTGCTGTACTTGATTATGATGTCAGATATGTCAGTGAGAGGTCGGATCACTCTATTACAGTTACTTCACCACATAGCTGCTATAGAAAGCATTAGTTTTCAGTACTCAGGGCAATTAAGCATCAGGCATCACATGACACCATAACACCAAGCTGTTAAGTGTTCTGTGATCAGACGTCAAAACATGTAATCTTAGACTAGTAAAAACGAAGAACTTAAAATAGATTAGGATGCATGCAACGGACAAGACACAGTCATGAGCATGATGAAGATGGAAGATAACTGACAAAACTGAAAAAGGTTTACACTCCTTCCAGCCGCAGAAAACAGTCAGTCATCATCATCACTATTATTATATTCCCCTTGATGGTATCTCATATCATTATCACATGTATGTCAGTCAACTAAGAATAGTTTCAATGGACTTTTCCATCTTTATCTATGCCCCGCCAATCACTAGCTAAGCTCCACCCACACCTCGCCGTGTTGGGATTGATCGATCACCAAATGCCCTAGCTATCAATTTCCTGAAAACTATACAGGGAAGCTGTTGAATATTTTGTAACTAATCTGACTGGGTGCTGTTGCTGCCTATGGCAGCAACAGCGCCCAGTTAAATTAGTTTCAAAATATTCAACAGAATATTTTTTAAATAGTAAAAGCAAACAATTTGTACAACAATGCATAGACCGTCTTCAAATATGCGTTCGTGATGTACTTATCTACATCATTCATTATTATGTCATTCTACACATCGCGCAGTTTATTATGACGTGATATGATGGGTGGGTACTCCGGAAAGGTGAATTAACTAGTACTTCATTACTTATCATGTCAACACGACGGACTAACCAATAATCACACCTAATAAGCAGTTGGATAGATGGATGCTCATATGGAGTGGAAGACAGATCAACAGCAACTATCAGGAAGATAGATGGAAGGATGGGCAGACAAGCAGTAAACAGAGTATCAACGCAGTTAAGGGACAAAAACAGCTTCTACAAGAACAACAATATTATTTTTGAATATTTATAATTGAAATGATTGGCTCGATAACCGAGCCATTCATTCCAGCGGTAAATTTTCAAAAAATAATTGCTTGGTCTGTAAATGGACATTTAATAAGCAGATTTTTTTTTGACAGATCCTGTCAATTAAAACAAAGAACTATCAATGATGTCATAAATTAATCTGAATATATGTTCTTTCTATAGGGATTGTAACACCTTTCAGCTATATAGCACTAAACAAATTTACCAAAGCAATCCATGTATCTTACCGACTAAATCTAAGATTAGAATGAGGAAACAGAAACTCCCGGCTATCATCATGAGTATGAAGACAGTTTTTCTTCGTCCAATTCTGAAATCATGTGATAGTAACACTGTTAACAGCATAGAGCACAGCTCAAATATAACTTACAATGTTTCCATAAAAAACCCCAGAAACATATTAGTTAGTTAGCAATGTTCTGTTGACTATTTTTAACATAAATGGATTGGAAGACACTGCTGCCTTCAAATCCAATCATGTTCAAAATATTCAACAGTATGTTTATTTTGTTTGGGAAATGTGTTAAGTTATTTCTGAACTGTACTGTAAAACAGATACAGATTTTTAATGACATATTCTGTTGAATGCTTTGAAGCCTATTTGACTGGATTCACCGGAAGTGCTGCTTAAGTCTGACTGGAAGTGCTGCCTAAGTCTGACTGGATCCACTGGAAGTGCTGCCTAAGTCTGACTGGAAGTGCTGCCTAAGTCTGACTGGATTCACTGGAAGTGCTGCCTAGGTCTCACTAGAAGTGCTGCCTAAGTCTGACGGGATTCACTGGAAGTGCTGCCTAAGTCTGCCTGGATTCACTGGAAGTGCTGCCTAAGTCTGACTGGATTCACTGGAAGTGCTGCCTAAGTCTGACTGGATTCACTGGAAGTGCTGCCTAAGTCTGACTGGATCCACTGGAAGCGCTGCATAAGTCTGACTGGATTCACTGGAAGTCCTGTCTATGTCTGACTGGATTCACTGGAAGTCCTGTCTAAGTCTGACTGGATTCACTGGAAGTGCTGCCTAAGTCTGACTGGATTCACTGGAAGTGCTGCCTAGGTCTGACTGGATTCACTGGAAGTCCTGTCTAAGTCTGACTGGATTCACTGGAAGTGATGCATAAGTCTGACTGGATTCACTGGAAGTGCTGCATAAGTCTGCAGAAATTCAGCAGAGACAGCTAAAGAAAATACAGTTTTATACACATGTATATATTATCCCATGAAATGGCTGCATTTTACCATGTGGGCATTCCATAAAGAATTTGTGTTGGGCTCTGTCTAAAATCTGCATTGGACCCTCAACCATGTGTCAATACTATTTTAAAGTGATAAGAATATTGTATCATCATGGTTTATTATGGTTTATTAATGTCATTTGCAGTGGCATTGTTGCATCATGCAAACGTTACTTGATATTATTAAATCAATATGTAAATACATCATAAATGAATTTTGCTAAACATTCTGTTTATTCTCCATAAATAATACAGGCAATAAACACGCATTAAGATTAATTTTCTTACTTAGCAGTTTAGGTTTATAATACCGTAAATCACGTATTAGTAACCACATCCCTAATAGACGTCGCATGCCAATTTTCTAGATGAGCGATTTTAATTTCTTAGTTTGAAAACAGCAAATATATCTAATAGAAGTCGCATCCAAATTTCAGCAGCTTGTGCAAAGAACATTTTTTTATGAGCTAAATAACTTTACGTGTATTGCGCAAGTATCTATCCGGGTATGAACATTAGCATTTTCGAGCTACTTGAGTAATGCGAGAGTCACAAGCTAAACTCGTCCTATAGCGGAAGCGGATTCATCATGTGATTTATATATTTTTTCGATGACATTTTGTGTCAAACTTAGTATTAATTTTGATGACATAAACAATGTTTATTAAAGCATACACAATATTTAGGTGGTCCCATTCAATAATTTCACTCTCGCGATGATGGATATAAGGTATTCATTAAGCAAACGTCATAAGACGGTAAGAATTTCTGCTGTGAAATTGTGATCAATTTTTGTGCTATTGTTTTTTTATCAATTTAGAGAATTGATTTCAATTTTTACTTGAAATATACCGAATAGAATTCTCTCCCACCCACACCCCACCCCCCAACCCCACCTTCTTTCTCAAAGATCTGGATTTAAAGAGTTTACATTCCTTGCCCTATTAGAAGCCACGGTTACTAATAGGCAATTTATGGTACAGGTGTCATTTCGGCGTCTTGTTCAATACAGATTTTTAACACAGAATACTTGAATGTACAATAAAAATCTATATTAAATTCAGAAATGTTATATAATTGGATATTTTTCTATGCCAATAGATAGCAATTTGCTATTTTTACAGTTGCCTTTGTGCATTCGAACCGTTAACAATCATACCTGTTATTGACAATTAGGACAAAGATCAGAGCTGGAATCTCTACAAGGCCGGAGAGGAATATGTTGAGGTATTTATTGCCAGACAAGTTCTTGACATTAAGCGACAGACCATAGTATACAGAACTGCTGGTATACCTACAAGGTAGACAAACAAGATGGAATTAATGATGATATTAACATTAATCCTAGCAACAAAAAAAACTAGAAACATAAATTATGCTAATTAGCTGTTCACTGATTAGCTCAGCTGACTTGACAATCAACTGAACTATAACATTCACCCAGCGCTCACCATCCAACTGCCGGTTGTCTGTCCATCCATCTGTGCATCATCCACAATGGTGGCACTTTTCATTATGTCTGGACTGATTTAGATAAAGCCCAGTCAGCATATTTTAATATTCCTATCAGGAATAAATTAGTTTTGCTTCAGAAAATCATCCATACTTTCTTACTGACAAGAAAATCAAAAGATGGCTACCATTTGCGACAATTCCTTAAGTATGGGAACTGCCTAGTATGTACTTTTAATCTGCTAAGTTGTTGAACAATATTGCTAAAATTCGGAGGATATTTATCCCCAAATGTTTGAAAAAATGTTGAAATATTGCAATCACCTCCATCCATTCATTTGTCTGTCCATCTGGCTATCTCCTCCGAAACCGGTTGATGAAATTCAATCAAATTCGCTATGACACGACAATTACAATAGGCATTTACATTAGATTAGGCATTTACATTTACACTCCTAACCCCTCCCTTCCCCCTCCATGGGTGTAGAAATTCAAAGTTGGCAGAAGTCAACCAAATTTTGTATGCTAGTTGCCCTATGATTGCGGAATATGAGACACTGTTTTCATTAGTCTCATGTAGGGTATGTTAAAGTTGGCTAAAGCGTAGGGGTTTATGATGGTGTGCCGCCGATTTCCCATTCTGGTTATTTTTGCATCTTTTCTCCTGTGACAAAATTTCAGATCAAATCAATAGTATAAGCATAGGAAAGTCTGTATTCCCAACATTAAGTGGACAATGGTTTTGGGATGGACAGCAGTTTTGTTTTGAGAACAATTGGACTAAACGTTATTGCTGCCTATTAGTAAGCAAAACAAGTTATTCAAAAGATATGTGACATAATTCATTTGTCCCATAGGAAGCATCATCATAATAATACTCTTTAGTTATAAGCTTTTGGAGATGTGTCTATTCACCCAAGATGCCTGTTAGGACATGACTCATTACACAAAGCTCGCTTCCCTCTTACATGAAACAACATTGCCAAGGGAGATTATAGACTCTCGATATACATGTATATTACATCAGTAAATTGGATTAAATTTTTATGTTAACTAACTAATTTTTTTACAAATATAACAGAGTTGTGTCAAGGCAATTCTACATTGCATTTGGCATATTTATTGGGACACAAGTACTTTAAGCACTAACTTGCACAGCATAGTCAAAGTTGCTCACTATAACACCCGTTTGTCTGAGCCAAGACATGTTTTTAAAAAACAAAGATTGTCAAACAACCATCCAGAACTCATATATCATACGGGACAAATGTAGGCAGTCAATTGTATGGAGACCATCTTTCTATAGTGACTAATGGATAGATCTGATCTGTCAAGTCTCAAGTATATGGGGGTCATAATCAATTACGTCACATGTAGGTTGATGTCATAATCATAATGTATAATGAATGACGCATAGAGATGTAGGGCTGGGCGGTATACTGGTTTCACACCGTCTGACGGTTTTCTATGGCGACTGTCAAAAACCATTATGAAAATTTTAAAAATGAAAAACCTTCCGTAAGATCGTCATTGCATGACATCTGGTGATTGTCCTAAACTAGTTTGTTCTTGACTTGAGTTTATCGTCCAGCGGGTAACCATTTGCTAATAGCGGCCATAAAATACAGTCATCTATAACTATTAGCCGTAGGAAAGCCAGTGTGTTGGTAAAATCCTAACAAATCGGGTGAGGACAACACTCGGCAATTATGATTTGACTTGCCAGCAGTCAATTTTACATACGGTAAGCTCTGCGACTTCAAGGTAAGATTGAATAATTTGAAAATCTAAATTTCTTCTTTGTAACAAATAATCGAATTGTCAATTGAGTTTGTACTATGTTTAATTAGGATTCCAAGCGTGACACAACACAAAAAAATACAAGAAACACGCTACGAAAACAACCACGCTCTACAATGAACTCCCAATCCAAATATGTTATTATTTCCTTTAGATTTCGATAAACATAAAATGATCCAGCACGGAATAAGACATATCAGACAAATTGCTTGAACGACCGAAAAATGAAAATGATTAAGTTCGCTTCTTACATTGGTGGACCAGTTACAAGTAAAATAAACATCTTAGCCTCTCAAATACGAGCAGGCATAATGTGATTGGTTGCTACGAATTCTTCCCCGAGGATATTCACTATTATTGATTTTATGAATGAAATTACTGTAAATCATTATAGTATTTTTCATCGCGTGACTTTTTGGTCGATAGAGTTAGAATCACCTCGTTTTGTTTTATGGGTCGGGCCGTCTTCATATATCTGCCAGACTACGGAGTGTTGATTTAAGCAGATTTAGTAAGATTCCCGCCAATCATTGCGTTTATGTTGTCAATTTATCATAATTTCTTTATTATGGCATATATTACTCTCGAAAAATAGTCAGACAGTTTTTTGTGAACTCTTGAGATGCGATTTCCGGGAAATGACTACCCTTTAGTTATGTGCTGACTGACATTCACCCGTGTGAACGACAGTTTATTGAAGCGTATTACTGAATACCGAGTACTCGAATACAAACACGTGACTTACTAGACTAGATCATACTGTAAGTGGTTATACGAACTCTAGCCGTATCAGCACTACTCTACTAGGGGCCTAAACTCCCTCTCATATTCGGGTTCCTATTTTCATGCGGTAGATTTTACTATGCTTTCGAAAATAGTGTCCTAATAACTATATAGAAAATCAACATTTTAGTAGCTAGGGTAGTAATTTCACGACATCACATGAACCAGACTATTTATTTTATTTATTTTAACTGCTATTTTTAGATGTCCTGCATTGAAGTGAACAGTCATACGTAGTTATCATTCTAATTGTGTGCCAATTTACGTCAGTTGTCAAATCGCAAAATACATGTACTGTAGCTATAAAAAAAACCAAGATATATTCATATTTCAAATTATTTTCGCTCATTCTAGCCCCTTAAACCGGTATTTCGGTTAAACCGGTTTAATTAGTGATAACTTCACCGGTTTTCTTTTAGGCCAAACCGCCCAGCCCTACAGATATGTCCATCATGAACCTTGAATGGTTTGTCAAGTGTATGAGTTGTATGTCTACTATTTAATAAACATTCGGTTGAATATTTGAAAACTAATTTTACTCAGTCAAATTATTTTCACAATATTCAAAATTTACAGGTTAGAAATGTGCAGGGCATAGATAGAAATGTGTGGGGGTATAGCTAGAAATGTGCAGGGCATCGCTAGACCCATGCGGGCATAGCTAGAAATGTGTGGGTTATAGCTAGAAATGTGTGGGTTATAGCTAGTGTGGGGGCAGAGCTAGAAATGTATGGGGTATATATAGAAATGTCGGCAGCATAACTAGAAGTATGTGGGGCATAGCTAGAAATGTGTGGGATTAGGCTAGAAATGCATTCAATAAGGTGGTCACCTAAGACAAGTTTTACACAGTATACCACCTTGATACTTACCAAGCAAACATAAGAATGAATGAACACAGAGTGAGATGCCAGGAGCTGCACAGCTGCCAATAGTAATACTTCTTCCTTTTCTCACCTGGATTCTGAGCAGTTTAAAGAAACAACATCCACTTAATTTAGTGATGTTGACATTGATTTAAAAAGTGTACAAAATGCTATGAAATCGTATACAAGAGAGCGCAACGCTTTCCTGCCAGTGTAGTGCAAGATCACACATATCTTATTACCATGGCCAGGAGTCACAACCCTGATGAGGCCCATTCGATTTCAGAGAAAATTTTGATCATACAAGAGGTCCAAGGGCCTGTGGCGCTCACCTGGACCATTGGCATTTAAACCATTTGCATTTAAATAGACACGATGGATGATTTTCGGAAAATCCAAAAAAAGTGCGCAATCAAGACTCTTGTTTAATATGTTGAAACCTACCATCATAGGATCGTTCCACCCAAGTTTTCTTGAAATCGGGCTATTGATTGAAGGAAGGAAGGAGTACAGTTTTTAAATGGTTCCGGAAAACTTTCACATTTCTGCCAAAACATTGACCTATCGAAATTCTGAATAGAATTTCTAGAGGCTACGACAATAGGATGCTTCCAGCCGAGTTTGCTTAAACTCGTTAAAGCAGTTAATGAGGAGTAGCCTTTTAACTGATTTCCCAAAATTTTCAGAAAATCCAAGATGGCTACCAAAAAATTGGACCAATCAAAATTCTGTATAGAAGTTCTAAAAACTACCAGTCTAGTATCCTTCCAGTCAAGTCTGGCTGAAATTGCTCAAGCAGTTAATGAGTAGTGTTTTAAACGATTTTCCGCCATTTTTCAGCAAATCCAAGATGGTTGCTGGAAAAATTGACCAATCAAAATTCTGTATATAAGATCTGAAGCATACTAGGCTAGGGTTCTTCCAGCCAAGTTTGATTGAAATCGGCCCAGTGGTTATCAAGACTAGACTTTCACATGAGTTGCAGAAATTTTCAGGAAATCCAAGATGGCTGCCGGAAAACTTGACCAATCAAAATTCCTTATACAAGTTATGAAACCTACCAGCCTGTGTATCTTCCAGCTAAGTTTAGTTGAAATTGATCAAGCAGTTAATGAGGAGTAGCGTTTTAAATGATTTCCAGAGTGATTAATGAGTAGCATTTTAAGCAAAAGTTGACGGACAGATGCTGGACGCCGGATAGATGGACAGACGGATGATCGTCATGCCATAAGCTCACTTGGCCATTCTGGCCAGGTCAGCTAATAATGTCACAAAAATATTTTCAGAATAAGATAAGAAATATTTATAGTACCATATGTTGGCAGGAGGTATTGAATCTTGAATTACAGAGTAACTTTTGGATTATATGCAGAACCTTTTCCTATGTGATTAATTTTGTGGCTGTCACGTGTGTTACACTAGACAAATTTTTGAAAAACAATTTTCTATTAATCACCCTAAACTCTGTGATCTGTATGGATTATTTGCGTTGAAGTAATATAATTTTATTTCAATGGATAGTTCTCTAACTCTGTCAATCAATAGTTTCTAGATCACCAACATTTAGATACTTTTAGTTTAATGTGAAACTGTGTCACGTATGTTACGTCACGTGTGTTACATCAAGGACTTTCCTTTCAAAGCATTGTTTAAACACACATTTAATGTACATGAGAAAAATTGAAATCTTTTTTTGTCTTATTACACTTCAGGAAAAGTAGCATGCTGCTATACATCATGGGGTAACTTAGCTAGCATAACTAGTGAAGAAATATTGGCAATCCTGTGTGTCTCTTGTTTGTAATGTACTGTGATGTATATTTGTAAGGGGTCCATCACTTTATATGCATTGCCTTGGATGGACTGCCTGTAGCATCTGTTTACATGTACATAAATCGTGAAATAAATAATATTGAACTTGAACTTGAATCATCAACGACATGACAGATAGTCTATGATCAGAGATAAACCATGATTTACATGTATGATCAAATTGGTAGCAAGTCTGGTTAATTATATACAGTACTATGTATTTCACTAGACAGAATATGTACAACATCATATGGAATAGGGGTGATTGATGGCAATGAGGAATCAGCAAAATCACTTGTAAAAAATACATTCAATTACTGCCTGAATTTCAGACATCAAAGGTTACAGCACTACAGAGAACTACATGTGATACATGACATCCAAATGTGTTATTGAATTTGCTGACACACTACATGGGATAAATATTAGAAGATACCTGCCATATAAGTATAGAATGAATTTCATTAACTACAGTGACAAAAACATCTAAACTTCTGAAAGGAAGACCAGTTACATTTTTTACATTATACATTCATGCATTGCCTTGGCGGTTGTCAAACATATTACACACACTGAATTCAATGACACACGCACCCTGTAGAGTGGGTAATTGTCACTTACTCTTCCTGGGAAATTGACTCACTAGGTTTGATACAGGACTAAGTGTTACGAAACATTTACTGCTCTAGGGACATGGCTTCTTTCAGCTAAATCGATTGATGATAAGTCAGAAGATCTATGAAAAGTAGGTCGTCTAGTTCCGGTATCTGTGGCAACTATACATGTAAAATAGAAATTTAGTGTTGGAATTTACTAGCTTTTATAGTCATTCTCGTACATGTATGAACTGTCAGCCCACAAAACCATCACTAAACTAATGGTACATATAGATGAACTCAACACACATAGGTCATGTATACATAGCCATGCTCTGTTTGGGATTAGTGTGCCTCTAGATTGACAGATTTAAAATAACATTTACTGGGGACTTTTATTCTGCATTCTTTTCTCTGTAAAGTTGCGATTTTAACTCATTATATATATATATATATATATATATATATATATGGCCGCTTATCAAGCATTGGTATGCTGTAAAATACATGATGCCACACTGTAATTCTTAGTATATTGTCCAGGAAACTTTAAAGGCGATGGATTTAATCAAAACATATAAGTGAGATACATGTTCTCTAATGTTGATGTATACAGCTCTGAAAAGCAGCTAACACGTTTTAATTTTCACAATGTACCTAAAGAAATCATGTCATAATTCACTAAATAAATGGATGAGACAACAGAGTGAAATTGAATAGGAAAAAATGAATATCTATTAAACTTACATTTCCTAGGAAAGCTAACATAATGGAGTTGAATATTCAGCTATTTATACTAGAGAATAGACTAGTCAAATCCTGTAACACGTGACGTCATGTGTGTTACACTTTAATCAAGTTGATTCTTCACATTATTTCTTCAAAAATGTTTTTATGATGTATATCAAATGATTGCCCAAGATTACTTTGCTTTAGATATTATACTAAAAATTGTAACCTTATTCATGTAGACTTGGCAGGAAAACTTTATTATATAAATATGTCACGTGTGTTACAGGTGATGTGAGTATTCAATATAAAATCACGATTGATGTATAGTAAAGATTTGAGTTTACTTTCTCAAAAAACCATTAAATCCCTGAAAAATAAATATAAGTGCAACTAAATTAGAACAACATAATGATATAAAGAGCACAAGAGAGTTATTGTAAATTTCTCTGATTTATTAACAATGTTATGCAATGAATTTGAATGCTGATAATTTTATGACAGCGCTGCTACCGCTGTTAACCTGATGTTATTTCTGTCATTTGACTATCCCCAAGTAATAATAAAACAATTTCATTTCCAAAAAAACTAATTGTTTTATTTTGGGACCAATTGCCATGGAATGGGCCATAATGAAACAGACATAATCTCACACTCAGTGGAAATATAGATTTTTTTTCCATTCCACCAACTGCATACTTATAAATTCTAGAAGAAATGTTATGGAAATTGATATACTGATGGATATTTGAATCTATCCATGGCAAATAACATGTTTTATTCTACACCACATGTGTACAGGCCTTAACCCTCTCACTGATAAATCCCTGAAAGAGTAAATTCTTTACGACATAAAACTTATTCTGATGAATAGTTTTGAATTTAATTTAACTGGAAGCCGATGCTGTCTTAGGCAGCAATGGCTTCCAGTCAAAATAAATTTCAAAATGTTCAACAGTTTTCCTGTATGGTTGGCTTGAAAATGAGATATGGGGAATTCATCGGTGAAAGGGTTAAGAATGGGAGCTCAATCCTCAGACCATAACACCATCAAGAGGAAAACGAAGCATACTAGGTCCATCTACACCATGCTATAGAATCTCTAGACACACCAGGTTGGATGCTGGACTCCTAAATGTCACTATCCCATGTTAATATTTAATCAACCCTTACCATAGAAGTTTGAAGAAGCGCGGCGAGATCAGGAACGGGTTTATTGTTGAATTTGGCCATAGCTATAATAATGTCTTGAGCTTCTTTCACTCGGCCATGATATAATAGCCAGCGTGGACTTTCTGGAATGAGCCTGCAGAAAACACCTCTCACGTGTAAAATATACCGGCCTTTTGCAACATATGCTACAATTAATTATAACAAGAGACCAATGACACCTTCAAGCTGGACAGACATTATTGCACTAACATCATCACCAACTTCATACAAAATAACGGGATCCCATCTGTTATTCACGTTTCTGATGTCATAATCAAATACATCACATGTTTGCTGGCCTGACAATCACAAGGATTCGGCTGAATTAAATGTTTTGAATGTCTTATGTTTGTGACAGTGGCATTGACCTTTGACCGTGTGACCTCCGCGTCATCATGCTGCTTCCTAACATTATAGGTAACCTTGTATTCAAGCTTAGTTCCAATAGGATTAACCAATCCTGAAATATAAATGATTTGCTGAATGGAAAAACTTACGGTTGAAAAAGCAGAGGTTTAGTAGCAATATTAGAATGGCCCTGACCGTTGACCTGGTGTCACCCTCCTGTATCCTCTTGGTATAAGCACCCATATACCCAAGTTGTGTTCTAGTCCCGAAATATAACATGATAAGATTTGTTAAGCCTAAAAACTTAACATTGTAAAATAACAAATTTTGTAGAGGTCAGAATGACCTTCACCTTCGACATTGTGACTTCTATGTCAGCATGCTGCTTCCTAACATTATAGGTAACCATGTATCCAAGTTTAGTTGCAATAGGCTTAAGCAATCATGAAATATAAGCTGAGAAGTTTTGCTTAACGTAAAAACTTAATGTTGAAAAAAACAGAGTTCTGTATCAAGGTCACAGTGACCTTGACCTTTGACCCTATGACCTCAACATCATCGTGCTGTTTCTAATCATTATAGGTAACCATGTAACCAAGCTTAGTTGCAATAGGCTTAAGCAATCCTGAAATATAAGCTGCAAAGTTTTGCTAAACGCAGAACCTTAATGTTGACGCCGACGCCGTCAGAACTGATACCTATGTCTCGCTTTCTGCTTCACAGGCGAGACAAAAATGAGGTCGCTTCATCAGAAAAATCGAAAAGTCTGTCACAAAACTGTAAGAATCGTATGTCTTTGATGAATTTACAATTTAATAACCATTCTGTTGAATAGTTTGAAACTAATTTGACTGGGAGCTAAGCACCCATCAAATTACATGTAGTTTCAAAATATCCAACTGCTTCCCTGTACAGTTACTGTGACATTCAGATTCTGGGAATTCCAAGTTTCAGATCGATTCCAAGACACGTAAAGGTGGGCGGAATTTAGCTAGAGATGAACAGGGCATAGTTGAAAATGGGTCTGTCTATCATGTCTATTCTAATTTATGATAGAATTTTATAATCTTAACCCTTTCCCCGGGAAATTACTGAAAAAGCAACTTCTTTACATAATAAAACTTATTTTGTTGAAGATTTTGAAATTAACTTAACTGGATGATGCTAGACAGCAATGGCTTCCAGTCAAATTAATTACCAAATAATCTAGTTTTCCTGCATGGTTGCCTTGAAAATGAGATATGGGGAATTCAGCTTTCCAGAGTACCCACCCATCATATGACGTCATAATGAACTGCCTGATGTGTACAATGACATCATAATGTATGACATCGATAAGTACATCCCGAACGCATATTTGAAGACGGTCTATGCGTTGTTGTACAAATTGTTTGCTTTTACTATTTAATAAATATTCTGTTGAATATTTTGAAACTAATTTAACTGGGCGCTGTTGCTGCCATATGCAGCAACCGCACCCAGTCAAATTAGTTACAAAATATTCAACAGCTTCCATGTATAGTTTTCAGGAAATTGATAGCTAGGCCATTTGGGGATCGATCAATCCCAACATGGCGAGGTGTGGATGGAGCTTAGCTAGTGATGGCCGGGGCATAGCTAAAAATGGAAAGGTCCATTCATCGGTGAAATGATTGACAGCTTAACGGCTGAACAACTCTCTCCCACAATCACGCCTTACTTCCTAAAGGTGAGTTAAAAATAGGAGGGCGATGGTTTGCAATTTCCGATTGCTCTAGACTGCAGGAAATGTCAATTTCCCTTTCTCCGAGATCTAACAATACTCACCATTCTGTTACTTCTGATATACAGCTGGCCCTGACAGCGGCTCTAGGATTATAGACTTAGAAAGCTTTACCGACTCCTGGGAACCGGGTACCCGGCTCCCCACTGCCGAGTACCCGTTTACCATAGAGCTCATATTGTTTGCATAGCCACCAAACAAGAGAAAACTATGGCTTGCCTCCGTGGGGCTGGGAGGCTGGGTCCGTAACAGAATGGTGAGTATTGTTAGATCTCGGAGAAAGGGAAATTGACATTTCCTGCATTCTCCTTCGATCAATACTCACCATTCTGTTACTTCTGATATACACCAGATTTGATCAGTAACCTGGTGGGAAGGGGCAAGCCATAAATGCTAATTTTGCCCCTTGGAGAAAGATTTTAGACTTCAAACTTGACTAACGGAGACCTAAAAGGACCGTCAAGTTCACGGAACCGAATCACATTCGCGTCACAGCCCCCCCCCCCCTTTTTCCTCCTAAGAAAAGGGAGAGAACTAACGAACATGTATCTCGCCTGAAACACCAATATGCCAAGAGGGCTAACTACTCCCTGCATATCGTTTGTATTAGCCTGGGAATGAGCATGAATATATAAGATGAATGAACATGATACATATACATAATACAAAAAACTCTCACTTGTTGAATTACCTTATGATAACAGGACTTCAGACGTACCGCCTACAACCATACACCGGTTCGGCCATCAGTGACACAATCTGGTTGACATCCTCTCGCTTGACCATGCCTGCTTTAGGTTCTTTTCTTACCAAAGTGAAAAAAGGGGAAAAGCAGTGTGGTCACTAACTATCGTTTCAAAACAGCTAAAGCGAGTGGATTGGCTGAGTCTGACACATCCCTCATATAGTAATCCGTAAATGAGGACTCACAGTGCCATTGTGCAACGGCCATGATGTCCTCTAACGGAACACCATTGTAAAGGGCGGTCGAGGCGGCTATTCCTCTAACATCGTGTGCCCTTACGCCCTGCACCTGGTGCCCAGTCGCCATCTCATGAGTAGTCTGAATGCATTCGACCACCCAACGAGAGATAGTATCCATGGATGCGGCGCCATAAGGCTTTTTATGGCAGATCCACAGATGTCTATCGTTCGACCGTAACGAGTCAGTCCGTTTCTTGTACTTAGTCAAAGCACGGACCGGGCACCAGACACTGGCATCACGATCAAACCTGGTTAACTTCGGTATAATGATCGGTTTGCCGGGATATCTCAAAGATTGGTTCTTTGACATAAATTCTGCTCTTGGCAGAAGACGCAGACCTTCTCCAGAAACAATAAATCGGTTCCTCTCTGCCGAAAGCGCATGGATCTCACTGCGCCTTCTAGCTGAGGAAGCTGCCAATAGAAAAACCGCCTTTAGAGTCAAATGCTTTAGACTAGCCGAACGCAACGGTTCGAATGGGTGCTTGGCCAGTACATTAAGCACTAAAGATAGACTCCAGGCTGGAATGACTACCGGTTGTCTCGGTCGGAGATTGCTCATTCCCTTCAACATCACGTTTAACTGGGTCACCTCTGGACTATCCCTGTTGGCTAGACAAGGGATAACTGATGCCAAAGCTGACTTGTATCCAGCAATTGTGACGGGAGCTAGTCCTGTAAAGAACAGCTCACAGAGAAAGTCTGCTATTTGCTGAATAGTGGATTGAAAGGTATCAATACCCTTTTCTTCACACCAGTCTGCAAATCTGTTAACCTTGTTGTTATATGACTTGAAGGTTGACCTCCTTCTCGCAGCCGCGATGAAATCAGCAGCCTGTCGAGAAAAGCCTTCCGACGTGGAACGTTGTTTGACAACATCCACGCAGTCAATTTGAACATTTCGGGACGCTCGTGTAGGAAGCGTCCCTTGGCCTGGGAGATTATGTTCGGAATCTCGGGCAACTGCACAGGATTTTCCACCAGCAGATCTAGAAGATCCGTGAACCACGCCCTGCTCGGCCAATACGGCGCTATTAGCAGGACCAGACACGGTTCCTCCCTGACCTTCACCAATACCTTCGGTAGAAGAATGGTGGGTGGATACGCGTAAGCGTGCATCCCTCTCCAGCTTATCGCCAGAGCGTCTGTATCGACGGCATTTGGATCTGGAATCGGCGAGACATATGTCATGATTTGAGCATTTTCCTTTGTGGCGAACAAGTCCACGTTGGGTTTGCCCCAATGCTCGAAGATCCGTCGTAGAACTGGAGGGTTGAGGGACCATTCTGTTGGCAGGATTCTCTGTCTGCGAGACAAAGCATCCGCCAGAATGTTCAATCGGCCAGGAATATGAGCTGCTTTCAAAACAACCGAGTAATTCCTGCACCATTGAATCAAGTGCCACACCCTGATGCACAGGGTGGGCGACCTGGTCCCTCCTTGGCGATTTATATATGATACTACTGTCGAATTGTCCGACCGTATCAATATCACCTTGCCCCTGATCATCGGAAGGAATTCTTCCAACGCCAGTTCCACTGCCATCATTTCCAACAGATTGATATGCAGCTGACTCTCCGGGAGAGTCCATGTGCCCGAGACCTGGTGTTCTCCCAGGCAGGCACCCCACCCTTCCAGCGATGCATCCGTGTAAACGGACAGCTGGGGGTGGGGTAGGTGCAGCGAAACCCCTATTAGGAGATTCTGACGCTGTTTCCACCATAGAAGATGCGATATTATCGGCTCCAAAACTGGCACCAGTTTTGACAGGGGTTCTGTTCTCTGTTTCCACAGAGACATCAGATACAACTGGATAGGTCTTCGCATTAGAGCAGCGTACGGGATAACCTGCTCCATGGAGACCATCATGCCCAGCATCTGAAGGAACCGCCTCGCCTGAATGTGGTTTCCCACTCGAAAACTCCCGAGGATGGCTAACAGAGACACCACTCTGGGCTCTGACGGGTAAACCCTGCCCTCCTCGAGGTCGAATCGCATCCCCAAATAAACGAAATGTTGAGTGGGTGTCAACTCGGATTTCTCCTCGTTGACTAACCAGCCTAGATCTGAAAGTAACTTCAGAGTCAGAGCAGTATCCACGTTCAACCTGGCTGCCGAGTCTGCCTTGAGCAGCCAGTCGTCTATGTAGGTGTGTAGCGCCACGTTCTCTTTTCTGAGAAACGCTGTCACCGCAAGGACCACTCTTGTGAAAACCCTCGGAGCTGTCGACAGGCCAAACGGGAGAACTGTAAACTCCCATACTTGATTCTGAAACGCAAATCTCAGAAACCTGTGCCAACTCCGATTGATCGGAATGTGGAAATATGCATCTTTCAGATCGATCGATACACACCACATTCCTTTCCTCAATCCCGCCATTACCGACCTCGGTGTTTCCATCTGGAACCGAGGCGTATGGATAAACCAATTTAATGGCCTGAGATTGAGTATGGGTCTCCATCCCCCCGTGCTCTTGGGGACAAGGAACATGTTTGAATAGAAGCCTGGAGTGTTCCGGTTTGCTGGTTTTATTGCTCCCTTCAGAAGCAAACCCGACACTTCCTTTTGAACGGCTTCTAACTTGTCTGGCTCCCTTGGTACGGGTGTCCAGACTGGTGCCAAAGACAGATTTTGTGGCGGAAAGTCCCACCACTCCGGCATGTAACCCTGGGATAACCATCCCAGGACCAGACTGTCTGACGTCACACCTCGCCAAGCCTCGACGAAACGCATGAGCCTTCCACCCACCATAGACGCCTCGACGTCTAACGGGGTTGTCCGGCTCGCAGTCCGCCCCCCCCCCCCCCCTTTCTTAACGAGAGAGAGTGAGAACCATTTCGTTCTAGGCACGACGGGTATAACTGGCACCGCTGTTCCTGTCGCACAGGTGCGGTCCAGGCGGATATGAAGGGAGCTTGCGTACCCTCAGGTACGCTTCGGCCCCTTCTGTCCGCCCTTTGAGGCCTTACCCTTACCCTTCCCCTTGCCCTTACCACCTCTAGGGCGGTCCGGAGCAACATTGGGGAGGGTAGGCGCCTCTACAGCCTTCCTGGGTTTCTTCGCCGGCGGCGGCTCCGAAAACCCAGCCGAAACAGACGTCGCAATAGGCCTGGCTTTCGCCTTGCCCTTATGCTTTTTCTGTTTCTTTGAAGGCTGTACTGTTAGCGGCTTACCCACAGCCCCTAGTGCGTGCGCTTGCCGCACTAGCTCTAGCTGTAGATTTACCGCTAAACGATTCTGCGCAATACTGGCGGTGTCCTCTAAGATGGCCCGCGCTTGGCCACCAAAGATGCTAGGCCCTGTCAGGGGCGTCCCAAGAAGACGCTCCTTGACTGCCGTAGCCGGACGCATATGGTCAATGACCATTTGCCTCCTGGACTTCGTCACACGCGCTTGCACCCATGCCAATGCGTCCATTGACAGCACCAAGCCGTCATTAACGCACGATAGCGCCACAGGTGGCACAGGGTGGCCTGCCCCCGCTTCAGCCCACACCGACTGAAGTAGACGATAGGAGTGATTGACAGCGCTCATGGCTGCCCTCACACCCTCATCGCATAGGGCCAGGACTTCTTCCTGGTGTACCTGGGCCTTATCCACTAGTGCCGGACCGGGACCACCCGAACCGGCACTTTGGACGCCCAGTACCCATCGGTCATCCTCCGTGACCGACGGGACTACACCATACCTGTCGTATTCACCCCGCGGAATACGACACCTTGCCCGCACCTCCCTGGAGGCCGCAGGGAGCTGACCCTTGGTCATTAGTTGTTTGCTATAAATAGCATCCAACAAATCAATGAACCGTGGATCCAGTCCCACTGACTGGATCCGGGCCGCGGGCAAAATCCCCGTCCTAATCGACGCAACCGACGGACGGGGCGCATCTTCATCGGCCGTGGCCGAAACCACAGACGGGTCAACTCTGGCTAGCCACGCCAGGGCATCAGACCAGTCTAACTCCGAAGAAGATACCCCCGCAAACACGTCACCCGTTGACATGCTTACGGGTCTGCCAGCCATGGCCTCCCGGCCAGGAGCCACGGCTGACACGCCAGGCACTCCGCTACCACATGGTTCCGCCGCCACCCCATGAAACACTCCGGTCCATGGGGTAGGTCCGCACGGAAAACCGTACGGACCCGTAACCGTCGCGGAACCATAGCCGGCCACGGGCGCCAACGGCACCCCATGTCCGGCTGCCGGACCAGGCGAGATAGGTGAGTACCACGCCTGGCCCGGCACACCGGTTCCCCTGACGGCTGGTGACAAACCAAGCCGCGCGGAACCGGTGCACGGTAACGGATTGGCCTCAGCCGCAGGCGGAGCCGCTGACCTGGCTTGCGCCAAACCAGACAAATGGAGGCCGGTTCCGTCCAGGACGGAATCAACCTCCATATTCTCCACCTGCGGCTTCACGGGCCGCAGCAACCTCTCCTCCTCGGCCTCATCGTCTTCAGACTCCGAAGAGCCGTCACTAGACGAATAAACCGTGGAGCCGTCCTGGCGGACGGCTCCCACACCTGACGGACCGGCCACCGCTACTGGACCACCCGGAGGTGGCCGCAGAGAGACAGAACCCGTCTGGCCGAAGCCAGACGGACCCGCCAGGGGGCCGTACAAGACGGCCCCCTCGGTAACCAGTCCAGAATCCTGTCCGAAGACAGGATCCGTACCAGGCATGGGGAGAAACTGCCCCCCAACCTTTGGTAGCAGGGACGACACCAGCGTGGGCAGAACGCTATGCAGAAAACCCTGCATAGCCGGACCAAACCACGCCGGCGGTGCCATCTCCGCCACCTCCAGCTGGGGACGTGGAGCACCCCCACCGGCCGAACCGGGCGCTCCACGATTTCCTCTCGGACCGCCTGACCCCACGTCAGACCCAGCCAAGTCCTTCTGGGCAAGGAACTTAACCATCGTTTCGACGGACCACACTGCACAAACATTACACCTATGATCTATATTACACAGGGCACACCTAAAACAGACATGGTCCTTGAACATTACACGGACAAACTTATGGCAGTCGTCACATGATGGCGGGGCTGGCTTGGCCTATAAAATAAGCACAAACCTACAATAAACAAGCGGAACGAGACACGGATGGAAGGCAGACAATTAATTTTCAAATATTTTGACTCATAAATTAACCGTAACCTCCCGCACCCCACCCCGCCACGTTACAACAACGATCGCATTGATTATGACGACAAGAACGCGGCGGGCACAACACACCCATAATAGATCCTACAGGATGTGTAACGGCTCCAGGAATCATATCGCATAGCATTCAGGGTATATTTACTAATCAATATAAATTATACTCCTAACGAACGCAGCACGATATGTGAAGAAAACAACAAAATGTATAACAACTGCTGTCCCACACGGTAAAACCGCAGACCACGCATCTACTCAAGAATTTTGAAACCACCGATCATTGCAAACCGATCGTGATTGCACGTAAACTTGATCATTCTAAAGTTTCCGGTACCATTTTTAGTACGCAGCACCCAGAACAAGATGCGCGATTAATGAAAAAATTTTTCTTCACATAAACATCCGAGCGACCGGGTGTGACGTCACCCGCTCGGATTCTACGGAGAACGACGTCAGCCGATATTCGTGTTAGAAATACCGTAGCAAACACCTATTTTCATATCTGCCGATCGCCTGTTGGGGTTTAAAGAAGGCGATCGTCTGGCATATATCGTTGCTAGCACACGTCCCAGATTCTATGGGGTTAGAAATTGGAACATGCGACACAACGAAATTTAGAGACCTAAGTCTTTTAACTATGGATATAAAGAACAATACAACCTGGTTATCTTGGGCGGTATTCTCCATAGTCCTTAGTTATCCTTTCAGAACACACAAACTATCACTGATTAAAGACTTAGATTCTTTTAAAAAACACTAAAATCCTTAATGCGAAAAGCATGTATTGCACTTGTTGCTATGCAAACAAGAATGAGCTCTATGGTAAACGGGTACTCGGCAGTGGGGAGCCGGGTACCCGGTTCCCAGGAGTCGGTAAAGCTTTCTAAGTCTATAATCCTAGAGCCGCTGTCAGGGCCAGCTGTATATCAGAAGTAACAGAATGGTGAGTATTGATCGAAGGAGAAGTATTATTCCTTCACTTGCAATTACATTGTAGTTGTACGGGCGCTTTCCTTCAAAGCAGGGACCGATATAGCCCCTAGCCAATTAGCCAAATGATAGTAAAATTGAAATCTGGCTAATGATAAGCAGAATTGGCCAAATCATTGGCTAATGATTCAAAGTAACTTTCTTGATAGATCGGCATCCTGACTAATGGGTGCCATGATTCTCCATTGAGAATCGCTGATAACACTTGTTGAGTATTGTTGCATTTTGCGCATGGCACGCGCCCTATGAAAAATGTCAAAATACTGAGCAACTATTGTCAGCGATTCTCAAGGGAGAATCATGAAATATAAAAGCATGCAAAGATTTCTAATCCATGTCACCTGAAGACCACTTTAAAATCCATGTAAATCTAATATTTTTATTCAAACTACCAGAAATCTGGTTAGATTACTCCTTTAACAAGAGGCCCAATGAGCCTGTATCGCTCACCTGGAACATAAGCATTTCACTAGAAAGGCCATTGGCTATAAGTAGAACCCTAAGAAGTTGACCAGAATTGCACCATGAAGGCAGCGGCCATGTTTTTTTATGTATCAACTTAACAAACCTTATTGGCCTTTATTTGCTAAGCATATCTCCCAAATTTTGGCCCAATTCGTTCAGCGGTTATGGAGTTGTTTTCATGAAAACTAGGTCATCCAAGATGGCCTGCCAATCAAGTTCCCTTGTATAAACTTGGTTCAGTTGGTGCCCTAGGTGATGTTGTATGAGTTTTGAATCAATCCCCCAAGCAGTTTCTTACGTAAAGACATTTCTAACAATAGCTCTGCAAACAGCGCATAATACCCCACCCTGATGACAAACCAATGAATGAGAGCTTTAAAAAAATAGCGATTTCTTCCTCAGATCTATACCTGTCATCCTATGAAGTTTCAAAGTGATTTGCTAAACAGTCATGGAGCTATTGTCCAGAAACAAATTTTCAAGATGCCTGCCGGTGGCTATCGGCCATATTGGATTTCAGCTCATCTTCTATTTCATTAGGTTTCCTCCTCAGATGAAATGTAGAAAATGGAGTCGTCATTCGGAAACCTATTATCTAGATGGCCACTGGTGTCCGGTGGCCAAATTAGATTTAGGATCATCATCGATTTCACTAAGTTAAAAAAATCAGATAAAAATCCAAGATGACCACCGCCAAATTGATGACCGACTTCGTTTAAACAAACCTGTGTCCTTATGCCATAAGAATGCTTTCTGCAAAATATACTTGAAATCAGCCCAATTGTTCTCGAGAAGACATTAAAAATTATTATGGGAGCCTTTGGCAGGAAAATGATCAAAGATGGCCACCAAACCGTTTATCCCAGTTTCAAAAATGGCAAATTTGAAATCAAAATACCCAAAAATCTACATAAAACCAATTTCGGCTTAAAAATACATCAAATAAAAAATCCAATATGGCCTCCAAACACGCTATATTTTGAGTGGCCCACAGCGGCCATGTTTTTCGACATTTCAACTTCCCTTGAACAAAGTTTAATGGCTCTTTGTCCCTAATCACACCTGCCAAATTTTGACCAGATCCATTCAGTGGTTCTGGAGACGATGTCGTTTTCGCAAAAACTAGGTCATACAAGGTGGCTGCCAAAGCATTTGCCCCAATCAAGTTCCTTCGATCAAACATGGATCAGTGTTTGCCCTACATGACATTTCCTTAGTTTTGAATCGATCCTCGAGGCAGTTACCGAGATTTTTAAGAACGTTTCTAAAATTGGCCAAAATGCCAGATAGCTGCTGGCCAAATTGGCTGATCGGCTTCGTTTGAGCAAACTTGGATCCCTATGTTCCAAGGATAATTCCTGCCAAATATACATGAAATCGGCCCAGTGGTTCTCGAGAAGACATTTTAACTTTTCCACTGCTTTAGTACAGGATTTTTGGCAGGAAAACGATCCAAAATGGCCGCCAAACCATTTATCCGACAGTTTCGAAAGCGGCAAATATGAAATCAGCATACCCAAAAATGTATATAAAACTAAATCCATCAAATAAAAATATCCAATATGGCCATCAAACACGCTAAATTTGTATTGGTCTATGGGAGTCATTTTTTTTAACGTATCAACTTGCCTTGAACAAACTTTAATGGCCCTAACTACCTAATCATATCTGCTAAATTTCGGACGGATCCGTTTAGCGGTTCTGGAGAAGTCGTTTTCGATAAAACTAGATCATCCAAGCTGGCTGCCGAACTCTTTGGCCCATCAAGTTCCCTTGAACAAGCTTAGTAAATAATTTGGTTGGCAATTTCCCGGGAAATACTAGTATTTCCCAGGGCAGTGAGAAATACTGGGAAATATTGGGAAATACTGGGAAATACTCAGATATCAGGTGGCAAGTTTATATATTTAACCTCATGGTCATTTATCATGCTTAAGAAAATACTGACATAGATTAGTAAATATCATCTAGTGACATATACATGTACATAAGTTGCAAATCTATGCATAAGGAACAGTCTTCTAAACTTTACATCAGAAAAAACTGAAAATCCAATGAAATCCAATTATAATTTTATGAGGTATGACTGGATATTTAACAGTAAATCACTGTCTATAGATCTGCTTGGAGTTCAGTAGACCTACACAATTACCTACCCAATAATAAAATGCTATGACTACTGTCAGAACATGCAATGTAAACTTAATTATGTGGTCTTTACCTATTGCTGTGTACTTGCTTTAACCCTTTAGCACTCAAGTCGGCGAGAAATGGCTTATGCAGACTGCAGTGGTCTTGATGAACGTCCATTTGTAGACTAATGGAAGAATATTTTTTTTAATTTACGACTGGAGTGACTGGATTCTTGATAACTGAGTCAGTCATTCCAGTAGGAAATTTTCAAAAATAGCCTTGATCTGCAAATAGATATTTTCTATGAAATAATTGAAATTGCTTAAACAAATTTGAGTGTTAAAGGGGTAAATAACTAATTCACTCTCTGGGATGTCATTATATCTAAGTTAGTGCTATGATGACTGAATACATTTCATTCTGAAGTTGCAGAAATGTTAAAATTGTGATTGCTATTTAAACCTGAAAAATAGTACATAATATTAGTGTATAATCGTATATAACAGAATGAAATGTGTTGCCATCTCAATCAGTTAATCCCCAGTTAGACACATTGCTGGCTTTCCATTGTGAAGCATGTATATTCGTGACCTGCCCAACATTTTTACTCAGCAGTGTGACCCAGTCGCGCTAGACAACATAACTACCAATTGTCTCATGTACTCTGATGACCTTGTATTACTGTCTAAATTACATACAGGGCTCCAAACTTCAGTCAATAATTGCTTATTGTGATAAATGGGGCCTGGTGGTTATTGCACTGGCCACACAGTGCCCACTCTTCACATTCTGGTTGATTCAACAAAACAAGGGTGAAGAAAACTAGCATGATATGTGTCTTGAGTAAAAACCATCACCTTGGATAACGGCATGAGTTACATTATGGGCCGAGATTCAATGTGATAGTAAAATAACAATTATCAAGGTATTAAAAATCAGTGACATCCAACCTCTGACACTAAAATTTCGCTTCCCTGGGACAGGAGCAACTAGTAGAAATATTTACAGACTATACGACCAATTAAGCAGAAACATATGCCGATGCTATATGTTCCATACGGTTGCACTGATTAGTTCATAGTAGCCAACTACAGTTCTTTGCCGATCCACATAACATTAAAATCCACTTTTGTTGCCAGGAATCCAGGGTGGAGATGATGCTTCCGTACGAACTTGCCAGCTTTTCACCGGAAGCTACACAGAATTTACTGACAGACACATGGAAGATTGGCAAACTGAAAATAGAACAGCTGGCAGCATCTTTGTCACATAAATATCTATACAAATTTCCTACATGTTTGTGGACGATAGACATCTATATGATTACATTCTGTGGCCCGCTATATTCGTGGTTCCAGATGACTAAATACTACTCTATATATGCAAATAGCCATCGATTAAGGTTAACTTAGGCAGCTGGGATTAATAAGACTTCAAGGGAGGGAGGGAGGGAGGGTGGGAAATTTTGCAGCATCTATCTTGACAGTGACAGGATGTAAAAGACTGCATTAGTAAATATTTCCGGTAAGTTCAGGTTCGTACCATTCGTATGAAAGTCGGACTCTAACGTCGGGTTCGTATAACATACAGGTTTATTCCGTACGAACTTGCCAGCTTTTCGCCGGAAGCTACACAGAATTTACTGACAGACACATGGAAGATTGGCAAACTGAAAATAGAACAGCTGGCAGCATCTTTGTCACATAAATATCTATACAAATTTCCTACATGTTTGTGGACGATAGACATCTATATGATTACATTCTGTGGCCCGCTATATTCGTGGTTCCAGATGACTAAATACTACTCTATATATGCAAATAGCCATCGATTAAGGTTAACTTAGGCAGCTGGGAGGGAGGGAGGGAGGGTGGGAAATTTTGCAGCATCTATCTTGACAGTGACAGGATGTAAAAGACTGCATTAGTAAATATTTCCGGTAAGTTCAGGTTCGTACCATTCGTATGAAAGTCGGACTCTAACGTCGGGTTCGTATAACATACAGGTTTATTCCAGAGAATAGGAAAAAATCTGAAAAGCTCGATAGTATGCGGAAATAAAATGGTTTATCGCTATCACAATAAACCCGAATACAGTATTTGTTGCTTCTAGTAACTTTAAGCAAGACACTAAAACCATTTTCAAACTACGGCAATTTAATGTTAGGACCAACATATTTATGGGACTTGTTCTCTTCAAGCAATTGATTTCCCCTATTTTAATGTACGGATGCGAAGTTTGGGGCCCATATTTTCATAAAGGTCTTAGGATTCATGGCTTTAAAACAATCTGCAATAATCTACCAGCAGAAAGGGTTATTATGAAATTTTGGTGCTCGTAGAAATGCAACCAATGATGCAGTCCGCGGTGAATTGGGTCATCATACGCTTCTTATATCCTGCTTGATGCTTGCAATGAAATATTGGTGCAGGCTGTGTGCACTAGATAACACTTCCATAGTCCGCAAAGTGTATTGTGAATCCTCTTCTAATTTATTGATTAATTGTAATTGGCCTTTCTTCATCAGCGAACTGTGTACATATTTTGGTTTCGACTATATGTGGGATAACACAGTCGTTGGTCAAACGGAATCCGATGTTAAGAAATTAAAACTTTTGATGCAGTCCAAATATGTAGACATTTGGAAAGATAACCTTCTAAACATAAATGCTAAATCACGCACTTATGGATTGTTAAAATTTAACTTTGCGATGAAAAACTATCTGATTAATTCTCGAAATCTCTTAATACGTAAGGATTTCATGAAACATAGTTAATGCACACAGCCAGGCAATTGAACTCGGAAGACACCAAAAGGTACCATTTGAACGCAGGATATGCAATATGGGCAAATCAGAGTGTATTGAAGCTGAGAACCACGTTATCCTGCATTTTTCTGCTTATGACTATAAAAGACAGAACCTCTTCAATGCACTCGGCTCCTTTTGCGACTTCCCATCATTAATTGACGATGAGAAGTTTGTGTTCCTAATGTCCTGCAATAACGGAGATACAGAAATCTCTGAACTGGTTCTACCCTTTGTCCATGAATGTGTGCTAAAACAACATTCTACAACTATTGATCACATGCATTCGGATAAAGCCTCTGTGACCATAACTCAATACATTTTATCTTTGCACCTATCCTGCTGTTTTGTAGATATGCTGACTGTTATATTGTGTATATATTGTTAATGCATGTGTATTTTATGTTTTTTATTGTATTATCTCACAATCAAGTTTCAATTTATTGCATTGAAAATTGATTGTGAGACAATATCACACCTGTGTAGGAGTTGAGTGTGGGAGCCTAGCTTAGAGCATTGATTTACATAAAAATATCTATGGTTAAATAAATAAACAATACTTGGGCATCTACCAACAATTTGGTAATCCAAGATTAGATCTCTATTTTAAATCAATATTATGTTTAGCTGAGAATTGAACACGGTATAATGGATTTGTATTGTAAGTCACAATATGTACAGCATGATGTTTCTTAATATTTTGAAACTATTTTACTGGAAGTTGTTGTTGCAGCTCTACTGAAAATGGTTTCTAAAAATTCCAACATTGTTTGTGCAATAAATACTATTAAATAGTAGGTGTTGTGTCTGCTCCGTAAAGTTGAAAAGGTTATACATGTAGATATGCTATGATGTGCATACAAATGTATATTATCTATTTGATCTCATATGTCAACCTGTATTAGATATATCCTTGTATATTAGACCCTCTGATTAATATAGATCTAAGATATTTAGTTTAAAATTTACCACTTCTGATGAGTATTGGAGTATTTCCAGGTATTTCCCAGTATTTTCCACTTTTTGGAGTATTTCCTGGAGAGGTATTTACCAGTATTTCCCGCCCGGAAATTCCCGCACTGGGAAATTGCTGCCAACCCTGACTTGGCTCCACTCTTGCCCAGGATCATATTTCATGAGGTTTTGCATCGATCCCCAAAAAGGTTTCGGAGATTTTTAAAGACGTTTGTAAAAATCAGCCAAATTCCAAGATGTCCGCTGGGCAAATTAGCCGATCGCCTTCGTTTGAACAAACTTGGATTCCTATGCCCTAAAGATGCTTCCTGCCAAATATAAATAAAATTGGCACAATAGTTCTTGATAAGAGGTCGTTTATAGGAAAAGATGACGGATGACGGATGGACACACAACAGATGGTCACCATGGCATAAGTTCACATGGCCGTTCAGGTCAGGTAAGCTAAAAACTGAAATTCCAGCGTACCAATAGTAAAGCAAAAATGCCTATATAGTGTTGAATGAATATTTTGAAACAAATATGATTAAAAGCAGTTGCTGCCAAGCTTGCAGACAAATTAGTTCCAAGAATTCAACACATTTCTTCATGTTCTTAGATATTAAAACCCTTTACATCCGGTCTGTACAATTGACAGTATTAACTGATGATGATTGACTGCAAACCTTTCTAACAAAAATGGTATTTGGCTTTAATCTATTGACTAGACGCAGATCTGTACCAGCTAAGCTCTGCTTTATATGCTGATCTCAGCTGGATACAGTTTCTATCCTAATCCTAAGGGCTTAACGATATACTGATATTATATTAAATACTGGTACCAAAATAATTTAGTTAACTTAAGTTAACACCAAAATTTTCATCATATATAAAGCAAAACTGGTATAACAAATATTATATGTAGGTTCAATCAAGAATGTATTGGTTTTTTAGACCAGAGAAATCTTATCCAGGAAACAATTAAAAGACAAATCTCCCGAGATTAGAAGATATACAAGTACATGTGTGTGATGCGCTATAGTCATTACATATTCAGCTTTATCAGGAATGTTAAATGAGCTAATTGACAAAACAGACCGTCAACTTACATGTCTAGTTGCGAGCCACACTTTTCTTGTGAGATTTGTCATGATAGCAAACTTACCAAGAATTTTAATATTTCAGAAAATATGTGGCAAAATATTTCTTACAATTTACATATAAAAAGATATTCTGTGGATAATTGTTTAATTAATTTGGTGCACGTAAATGACTTTCAAGTTAATTTTTGCAAAATATTCAACATGTTTCCTGTATGTTTTGCCTGAAATAAAAATATTTGTGATTACCAATAATATTTTCATTTTTAACTGTGTGACTGCAGCAAGCAACCAGATAATAATCTCAATGGGCAATAACTCTGGACCTGCAGAATATTTTGAAAACAATTTGACTGAAAATTGTTGGTGGCTAAGCCACCAACACCTTCCAGTCAAATTGTTTTCAAATATTTCAGCATATCCAGTTAAACCCCCATAGAAATGTAGTCTGCAGAAAGTCAGTAAGCAGACAGTTAAAAACAATTTTAAATTACTTTTAAACGCAATACACAGGCTACATGTCGCTAATTTGGTGAACATGATTCGACTTTGTTGTAGAATTGAAAGGGTTAATGAATGAACAGTGATCTCATAGAAATCATTATTCCATTGCCTTACCAGTACGACAGTAGAATAAAGATGCCAGACACTGATGTACCGATTATGAGATGACGCCACTCACGAATAAAATAACCCCAGATTCCGAGCGTCATGAGTCCGACAGCCCAGAAACCAACACAGCCACAGAATGTGCGCCAATCCGGTGTCACAAACTCCAGTGGAAGAACAAAATTGACAACCAGCACTCCTACGGGTGAGATTATGTTAAATCAGGAAATTCTTGAAGACAGTTATTATTATTATTGGCAAAAATCAGAATTTTCACCACTATAGCGGTTGGTGCCTGTCGCCTGTAGTCTGCATCGGTGGCGTCTGTCACTGGCATCCTCGTCGTCGTCAGCATAAAAGTTTAGTTAAGTTTAATGTTTAGCTCTACATAATGGATGAATCCCGTGTTAGCTATGCTCCGCTGATTTTGAGCTAAGCTCCGCCCATGCTTTGCCCATTTTGCGATCGATCGAACCCTGAATTCTGAGAAATCCAATATCAATGCAACTATATAGTTACATACATACATGTAAGCTGTTAAATATTTTTTAACTACTTTGACTGGCGCTGTTGCTGGCTATAGTAGCAACAGCGTCCAGTCAAATTAATTAAAAAACTTTCAACATAATCTTCATTAAATAGTAAATCCATCAAAGTCATACAATTGGCATGATTGGTACACTTGGCAGACTATTACCAGTACAACATCATGACAGAGTATTTCAATCAATTATGATTGTGAAGTCAACCTACATGTGACATAATTTATTATGCAATCACTGACAGTCAGCTTACAAGGTCAAAGCTCAGGGTCATCATGACCTTTGACATAATTCTAGGTTCATTCACATTAGGTTTTTGGTTAGATTTTCTGTTCATCTCGGCAGTGTCATATTTCGGGATTACTTCACCATTTTGGGACAAAACTTGGACACATATTCATAATTTATTTTGTCTACCTTATCAGCCTAATGTAGACAATTTTCCTACTACATGTAGTACTTCTAAGACTTGCCAAGGTGCAGTGAATAGTAACTTAGGTTTGAAGGCTCTACTGTGAGGCGATATCCTTATGGCTTTCCAATTGGCCATTACCATTGGTATCCTGGTCTGGCAAGTAGCTTGGAATGTATGGTGTATCCAGTGGTCAATTACAAAACCATGAAACTTCTTCCAAGGTTAGTGACCTTGTGACCCCAATGTCATCATGTTGATGATCGTGCTGATGACCCAGAACCTGTAGAACAGGTAACTGAGTATCCAAGTTTTGTTAACCATGTAACCCTTAAATTCTTTCAAAATTTTTTTGATTTTCCACCCAAAAATTTCAATTTGCAGACAAAGAGAAGACTATTTTTGAGAATGTATCACTGAAATGACTGGGTCGGTTATCGAGACACTCACTCCAGTTGTAAATTTTCAAAAATTGTCTTCAATTGGTCTGTAAACGGACATTTATCAAGACCACTGCAGTAGAGCTGGGCGATATTGGCTTTTAGAAAATGATATCTAAGAAAATATCGCGAGATCAAGATATATCGTCCAGGCAATTGGGCTTGATTGAGGATAAGGTGTATTTTCAAACTTGTAATAATTGCCACAAAAACCCAACCCTCACCGCGGTAACGGCTCATACCACAAACAGATCATCTACAACATTACTGATGGGCATGGATTAAATTGATCTGATTCCTGCGTGAATATTAACCAAGCATAAACTGTATTTTATGCCATTCTTACCATTTTATTCAACTAGGTAACAAATTTGTTGTAAAACCGACATTCGCCATTTGCACAGAAGCTTAAATCTGATTGGCTAAGATGGCATTAGGTCTACAGTCATGTTCGACTAGCCAAATCTAGTTACTTTTAGATGATTATTTTACAGTCGACTGCATTATTTTCAGCTGGCAAATAATCAGCTACAGTTATCTATAGGTCACCAGTTAAACACGTCCTAGATCTGTGTTTCCAGTAAATCTGTCTGTCTGGTTGATTAGGATTCACTTTGACAGCTATGTACTGTAGGATACGGCCAGCTATGGCACAGGCTATAGTAATTGTGTTTGTAATTTTCTAGCTTTTACAAGGAATTTACCTTTTATTCCATCCCCACCACCACCCTAAGCCAATTAAAACTTTTCCATGCTTTGATATCGGTGTGATCATAGAAGTCTACTGCGAAGACGTGAATATAACACATTGTCACATTTCACCCTAAAAGCTGTTATGTGTACTGTCGAAATAATCTGTACAAATTAAACTGATTAATTTGAAAGCATTTTGATGGAAAGGTGGTGTCACAGATACTAAAATCTTTCTCAAAATTATTTTCAAAATTAATCAGCTGGCCTTATTTTTTGGTGGTTACATTTAATGCATTCTGCATAACAGTGCCTACCAGTGTCGATTCATGGACGACTAATGCTCCGAGGCAATGTGTACTATAGGGACATGCGTGTTGTGATTAGTGTTGAACAGATGTTAAAATCGAAAGGTCACGTTTTTGGCTTCCTAAATTCCGATATATCTACATTGTAGGCCTATTCATCATGAATGATTTTTGTCATTAAACCATGAAGCGGAATTTATTGTTACTGGCTGTTGTTGACCTTGTAATTATGTCATCAGATTGGAACGTGAACATGGTATTCCAATTCATTTATCCGGACCTGTCAATTTGTTGTTGGAAGGCCAAAGAAATTGGTAAATTAATGATTACTGATAAGAATGCACTGAAATATTTTTTTACTCATAGGACTGGGGGTGGATAAAAATGTATCAGATATATCATTTTATGCGGCAATATTTTATAATTTTGGCCCGGTATTCATTAGAAAATCACAATTTTAAATGACTATTTTGCGTCGTAATATTTTATCTCATCGATTACGAGAGCCTGTTAGTTAGTGTAGTTTTGTAATGACCGCCCGCCCATGTAAAGAGGAGCCGATGAAATGAGAAAAAATACTCAACCCCTGAGAGCTGTGATCACTTCTTATGGTGGCGGTTTGCTAGATGAAAGAGATATGGTCCTCAATTCGCCTACATTAATTGGCGAGTTCATATTCTCAGCAGTGGTGTCTATTTAGTACTGTTATAATGATGAAGTTGTACCAATGCATGGAGAATTCACAGCTGGTGGTTTAGTAATGATGTCATCAGAATGGCATGCTGAAAGGGATTTTCCAATCGAAAAATGAAAGCGAGGTTAAAAGTAGTCCATCTATCAAAATGGCTGACCTTTTATATTTTGCAGAAATAGATCAGAAATAATCTGTAGATATGGCAGGATATATTACCATAAGACATCGAACAAAAATGTGGAATAATAAAAATAGCATGAAAAGTACATGCATTGATACGTCACACAGCCCATTAGAGTAAGATTAAGTAGATGATTATAAACTGTTTGAATTGACTCCGGTTACTGTAGTACTGTATTGATATAAATACGACAGACTAGTCATATCTGTTTTATATTGATTTTATTCATAAATACAACTTAGACAACTGACGATATTGCTGATAACGATAAGGGTAATATCGCGATATTCTCGATATTATCATGAAATCGGCCAGCTCTACACTGCAGAGGCCATTTTTAGCTGAGAAGAGTGCTAAAAGGTTAAGTTATGGTAAACCTGAAATCTAACCTAAGAGGTTTACTCAAAGCTGTAAACTTAACTTAATGCTGGAAAGCAGTTTTGTACCAAGGTCACAGTGAACTTTACCTTTGACCTTGTGATGTCTATATCAACACACTGGGTCCTACCGGCACATACAACATGTATCCAAGTTTAATTCAAATAAGATTAACCAATACTAAAATATAAGCTGAGTTTGACTAAAAGCAAAAAACTTACATTGAAAAGGCTTTGGACCAAGGTCACAGTGACCTTCACATTTTCTCTTGTGATCTCATTGTCATCAAACTGACTCCTAATACATGTAGCATAGGTAGATGTGGGTGTGTTTTGTGCCATGATCTCAGTGATATTGACCTTTGACCTCAATGTCATCATGCAGATTCTTAACAGCATAGGTGTGCATGCGTGCATGTGTGTATGCGAGTGCATCCATGTGTGTGTCTGCATGCATGTGTGCGTTTGAATGATATAGAGGCCTGAGCTGGAATGTTGAGCCCTCAAGACAGTTTTGAAAAAGATTTAACATTTGAATCGGCATGATGAGCCATCCTCTACTTCATGTAGGGCTTGACAATAATACTCTCATGCATTACAGTACAGCTGAGAAACAACTCTGCATGTTTCCAAAACAGAATAAAACAGTGTTGAATATTTTGAACATAATTCGATTGAAATATGTTGCTGCAGCAAGGTAATGTCTTCCAATCCAATTACGATTTGTTCAAAATATTCAACAATATGTTTTACTTTGTTTTGGAAACATTCGGTTATTTCTGTACTGTAATACATGTTTCTGGGTTTTTTGTTTTGGAAACCTATTAAGTTATTTCTGAGTTGGTACTGTATTACTTGTACATACCTCCGACGAGAGCACCAGTAAAGAATCTCAGAATGGCGTAAATTTGCCAGGTTGAGGAAAATGCACTAGCAAACCAGAATATCAGCAGCAATGAGTATGTTATAAACAGTAGCTTTTTACGGCCAAACCAATCAGCCAGCTGACCAGTAATTACAGCACCAATAAGAAGTCCAATCATCTGTACTGAAGTAATCAGGTCAGGGATATAATCTTTGTCACATATCAGATTCCACTACAAAGAAAAGAAAATTAGAAATTCAAATGGCTATATGCACGTCATAAATGAGATTTTGTACAGTTTCAGTTCACTGAAATCCCAGATTGTCTAAACAACTGAGTCGCTGGACTGCTCCATATTTTGAAACCAGTTTGACTGGAAACTGTTGCAGTTAAATTTATTTCATATTCAGCAACATATTTCTCAAAATTGTAAACACGTACGATGAGCTGTACATGTAGTTGGGAGCCCATTAGCGTTGGTATAAATACTTTAACCCGTAGCAGTCTGATGTCTGTATTCTAACTTTTACTGGGTCAATAGCATAGAAACTGGTGCACATTTTTCAACAAATTTGTTGAAATATTAACACCCATTCATCTTTTAATTTAATTTGAAAATCTATAATATTCACACCAGCGGTAATGGATAAGAAACATTTGATCAGAATGGAGGGATTTGGTCTGACATTCAAATATATGAAGTCATAATCAAATATGTCACGTGTTTGCTGATGTCACAATCATAAATAATGATGTCATAATCATAAGTTCCCATACGAAAATCGAAAGGTCTGTCACAAAATTGTACAAATTTACTGCTGTTATTCTGTTGAATGTTTTGAAACTAATTTTACTGGGAGCTGTTGCTGCCATAGGTATACACTTACAACTTAGATTCTGGGAATTCAGGCTTTAAGTTTCAAATCGACTCTATCGCACGTAACCAGTGGGCGGAGCTTATCTAGAAATGGGCCGGGAATAGCAAGAAATGGATCTCTCTATTGCACCATCCTTCCGTGCCTATAAGCTGTATGCAGATAGTCAAAATAGTTGCGTAGTGATGGGGGTCTGTGGGGTTGCTCCTGGATGCCGAGTTCAGTGTAGTGTTGGGGTATGGGGGAGGGGGCAATGACATGGGGGAGAGGCACCAAAAGGTCATTGGAGCTGGTTTTATCTCACCCCCACCACCCCTGGGATTCCAATATTTGGATATGGGAGGGACCCCAAAAGGCTGGTTTACCCTGGGCTTCAGATACTCTCACTATGCCACTGTATGCAGGTGCAGAATGTGAGTTAAACTTTAGTTCAAACACAATGATTATTTATGGTATCAATTTAAACCTTTACAGACACAAAATATGTAAGGAATATTCAATAAAATAATTTGAAACTAATTTTACTGTGAGATGCTGCTTCAAAGTATGCAACAGCTTTCCTGGAAAGTTGTCTTGACCATTTCACCGATAAATTCACAGTATTGCAATCTCACGGCAAACAAACAGGTCAGTTGTTGAATATTTTGAAATTAAATATATGAGTGGAAGCCATTGCTGCCTTACATGTACAGTCAGATTAATTTCAAACTATTCAACAGAATATGCTATAAATCAAAAAGAATTTACTTTTTCAGGGATTTGTCATTGAAAGGGTTACTACATTATTTCAGGCACAGGAACTTCATGGGTTAAAAGTTTAATGTTTAACGTAAAAATAGTTTTTAGCCCCACATGGTCCAGTTTCAAAAAGGGTACAGTACTTAAATCAAGTAGGGAACTTAACACGCTGTATGGCGTAAATGTTAAACGTGATAGTCTGATTGGTCTGCTTTCTACTTTATGACAGGGTGTAAATTATACACCTTTGTGAAAATGGCCCCAGGATGGTGAATCCAAAAATAGTACTAGCCCTAGTACATTTTTACCAGCCTCGGGTGAATGGGCTAAGCCTCAAATTTATTCAGAATTTTTATTTCCTCATAGAAAATGCCAATTTGCAAACCAAGGGAAGACTTTTTATTTACCAGTGGAATGACTGGAAACATGCATTCCAGTAGCAAACTTTCAAAAAGAGTTTTATCTTGGTCTACAGATGGACATTTCTGAAGACCACTGCTGAAGCCACTCATCACCGACTTAATTGTTAATAGACATTTCCAGTTTTAGGTAAGCCCCACCCATCTCCAGCTAAGCTCCACCCACACCTCGCTCATGCTGGGATCGATTGACCGTGACTATCAATTTCCAAAAAACTACAGGTAAGCTGTTGAATATTTTGAAACTAATTTGACTGGGTGCTGTTGCTGCATGTTTATTAAATAGCAAAGAATTACAAAGACACACAATTCATACGTGTCGAACTGTTTGAGATTTGGTGACGGTCTATATGGAACCCTTTGTGACGTAATGATTGTGATGTCATCATACACGCGCTGAGCTGATTATGACGTCAAATGATGGATGGATACTCTAGAAAGGTGAATTGTCCGCCTCTTGAATTTCTACACACTACTTTTCCTATGGGGGTAAATTTTGGATACTAGTAATGGGTATGCTGAATATTTTGAAAAGAATTTCACTGAAAGTTGTTGGTGGCCAAGCAACCAACAACTTCCAGTCAAATTCTTTTCAAAATATTCAGTAGGTCAAGAGTTATTGCCCATAATTACTGTCTGGTGGCTTGCAGCAGTCAGAAAGATAAGGGGGTTAATTTCAAACTCGTTAGATTATCATATGTCTCACCTCAGTAATAATGGATGTAAAGTCACTCGTATAATTACAGAAAGTATCAAAGCTCTGGCCATCAGATAATGCTGCACAATTGTCCTGCACACTTCTCCAGACGTCCTGTGTCTCATTGCTGGCATTGTGTGCCACACTTACTGAACATACCCAATGTGGATTTGCTCCCGCTAGAATTGGAAGCAACATGGCCCATGCGGCCGGTGTCTCAAACATGCTGATGAGAACAAACACTCTGATCTGGTAACGACCGAATGACCCAATCGATGCAAGGACCGTCTCATATTCAGACCCCTTAGCTTTACAGTCTTGTTCTAAATGCAATCTTCTTGCTGCCATTCTAGGTTCTGCGGTTTACACCACTTCAATTAATTTATGGCTGAAATAATTAGAAAAATTGAAAATACAGTTTTACTAAATAACCATTTCAGCTCTGCAATTCAATAATCTCAATGTGACGTAGGCAAGCAGTGTTAAAGCTCGCTACTGAGTATTTTAGACTTGACATGCTTGAGGTTGCGGGGGGGGGAGGATGTGTAGATTTTAAGGATTTTTTTAATGACCCAGACGTGCAGTGCATCATTGATTTTACTATACCCCAGCAAATTTCACTAACCCAATGTTTGTAAGCTCAAAGCTGATCACTTCTTTAATCCATTCACCAATGGATACCTATAAAACTCATTTCCAAGGCAACCATACAGAGCTGTTGAAAATTTTGAAATTAATTTGTCCTTAGGCAGCAATGGCTTTCTGGAGAAATTAATTTCAAAATATTCAATAAAGCATTGAATGTAGCAGAAAATCTGTTCTTTTGTCAATTCTGGTTGGGTACTGAACATAATGACATTATAACAGTGTTTTTTTGTATTTCCTCTTTTGAGAGCATTACTAACCCAGACGGGTTAGTGCAGATGAAGTCTTACTAACCCGCATGAAATTCTACATGTACTATTCTCGGGTTAACAGGTTAGTGTTAAAATCGAGCCCTGGGTTGAGTGGCTGCGATTAAACAGTAACCGCTTTCAGATAAATTAGTTTCGAAAACTCCAATAGATTATTTCATCCATTGAAAACAATTTGTTGCTAAGTACTAGTTCATATGCTGAATATGGACCACTTAACCCTTTATCCCTTGAATTTGTTTAAGCAAATCTCAAATTTCTTATAGAAAATGTCCATTTGCAGACCAAGAGATGATTCTTTTTGAAAATTTACCACTGGAATGAATCCAATGGTAAATTTTCAGAGTCATCTCTTGGTCTGCAAATGGACATTCCTCAAGACCACTGCAGCTCTCTAAGCCATTTTTAGCTGATATGAGTGTCAATGGATTGAGTCACTATTCTGTCTTGTGTGGCACTTGTGGTCATGGGAAAGGTATATAACAAAATTTGTTCAACATGACAGATTATCAACTGTCTGAATGGAAAAAACCCTTTACATTGTTTCACTAAGAAGGAAATATCTCACAAAATTACCTACAATGCATGTTAACTGCAAATTTAACATAATTGCATCCCGCATGTTGAGCATTGACATTTTTCAATATATCACACATAATAGTTGGAAGTCGCGAAATAAGGATTTCTATGGCATCACTATGGTATGGCATGCTTACCATAGCAGGAGTGCAAGCACTACAGGTCTGATAAAGTCATAAACATAGGTAGTAGGGCAGATATATGAAAAAGATGTTACATTCTGGCAGAAAGCATGAAATTTGGCATATAGGTGGTTTACGGTATCCTGATCATAATTAGATGCGGTGCCACGTGATTCTACCAAGGGAACCCATTCAAAATGGCGGATTCAAAATGGCCGCCTTTCCAGCGGAAAATTCGCATTACTCAAGCTCTAGACGGAGTAGAGATGGGATTAATGTCAAATTAGGGGTTACATGGGTCAATCGTTATAATTCTACTCACTACAATACTCTAAATATGTAAATATCAATCCTTCCATAGCGACCACCTGTGTTTGATGTCAAAAGATGGTGGCTCTTTAAGATGTGTTATCTAAAAGATCCATCTCTTGAGAACAAAAGAAATATAGCATCTAGAAATAGTTTAAATTACCTGATTTCTTAATATCGAACCAAGTAATGGTCGTTATAGACACATTCAATTATCGTATTAGAGTATGCAAGGCTATACATGATTCTGTTGATTGTTGAATCATGATTCACAGACTTATAGCATTTCCATCTGCCAGTGTAATTACTTTTGCAAGCACATTTCACGAGTTCCCGGCATGCCTTAGATGCGTCTGCAAGCAAACTCCATTGCGGTGACCAAGTGTCTCCATCTCTGACCCAACCGCAGTCAGCTGGCGATGGCGTTTTTGCATTTACGTGGAGTGATTGGCCCCAAGGATGACCTGCCTGGAACGCAGCACGTTTGGTGTGTTGCAGCAGAGCTGCACTGGTCGGAGGAATGTTTTCTAGCTGCCTGTTGCCAAAAGCGAAAAGCCGTTTTTGTGCCTCATTAACCTTTGACAATGGTGATGTGCGTTTGTACAGTAGTACGACAAACCTCTCCAGCGTTTCCATGTCATTGTCACGTCTCCTAAATAGTGACTTGAATAGATCTGAAGTCGTCCAAACTTCCCATGCTGTCTTCTTGCCAATCCCACAAAATGCAGACACAGTGTCACACCCAGAGAAAACATGCATAAATAGCAGTCCTTGTGACGCTTCTGCACCCAAAACTGTTGCAATGCCATGAGCTGAAACATAGCGGAAGGTCTTCCCATGGCCAAATGCGACCCAGAGATCACACCCATGAAGAAAGTTTGCTCTCCGTATGGCTAGGACTACGACGTCTGTATCTGTAGCATGAATCATTATTGTTCGATAACCTTGGTGATATGCATGGAAGGCGTGGAGCAACATTCTACCATCTGCTTCATCTTGCATGCATGGCGCGAGTTGTGAAACGTCATGCTCTGGCCTCATCAGCACGTTTTCCTCACATGTTGTGACAAGTATCTTTCCTTCTTGTAGCTCGAATGACTCCACTGTATGTGCAAGAAAGGTGAAGAGGCCTGTTTTGTTTGCATCAACTCGTAGGAAAGTTTTCCAATTTTGAGGGAGTCTTGTACTCGATGCAACACTAAGAGCTTCACCATGTCCCCGTAATTCTCTAGTGTGTGTGTCTTCAAGCTTCCTGCCTTATACACGTCCCATACAACATCCAATCTTTTAACCATCTGTAGTTGTCTAGCAATGTGTGGGAGGAAGACGTGCTCTGCAAAATCTCCAAATGTCTTCACAACCACGTTTGATTTCTTGGGATCTAGATTACGCATCATAGCTGCTCCGTCAATGATCTTCACTTCAACCTCTGGACAATCAGCCGCACGAGCTACTAATGCTTCCAAACATCCCATCAGATCTGATTTGCTGCCTTGGCGCATTGCGTTGCTCTCAGCAAGTGATGGGGGCCATGGATGATTCTCATGCTCAAAGAATGAATCAAAGTCTCCATCTCTGGATTGGCAGGAAATGTACAGTCTAGAGAATAACTGTACATCTCTCTTCATTGCAACAAGCTTCTTGTTGGTTCTGGTACTCTTCCTCTGTTTTGATTTGAACAAAGCCAAATTGTTCTTTTGGATTGGGTCATATACCGATTTTTATGATACAGATAGTCGATCTGCGACGAATGCGTGGTACTGTCTGATGCCTAGTTCTTCTGCTGTTCAGATTGCATTCACTACAGACTCCGACATAATGACTTTGGTATCTAGAGTCACTAAGTTAAAACTGTCATCTAAAAATGGGTTTCCCATTTCCTCAATTGCATCAATAAGACAAATTGTGTTTAAATCAAACAATTTCTGCTTACTCTGAATCTGCTCAGTTATCATTGATATTTCTGTGTGTATGTTTCACTTCGCACTCGCTGATCATCCTTCCTATTTCTGGGCCTGACACCATCCATCGTTTCAAAGCAGCTTCATTTTCTGTGATTCCGATAATTCCACCATCGCCCTTCAGAATAGCATTTTGCTGCTCGTGGATTTGATCATGTGCCAAGGCTGAGAACTTGTGAGCCGTTTTCTGAGTAACGAGGTTTCCTTCCACAAATTTCCTATACAAGTGGGCATCGGTTCTCAAGTTAAAACAGAGCCATCGTGCATAGTGTACATGATCCAGGGTAAACATCCACTGGATAATCTTGCCCAATGTCTTTTCACGGCGCGATCAACTCGAGTCCGGCTACAGAGATGCCAACAAGATTTGTGCCACCTAGCACCGTTTTCTATGAGCATCTCCGCAATTCCGCAATGATCTAGTGATCACCCTGGCCAGGCAATCCTGAGATAGGCGCATAGTGTCCCGGATAATTCCGAGAGCAGCCTCTGGCACTAACCAACCTTCCGCCGCACAGGTCAGCATACACTGCAGGATGGTACAGCCGTGCGAAAGCACCGCCATGGCATCTCTCGCCGCATCCTCAATGAGGGTCAACTCATTGAAAGGATCTTTATTAGTCTGGGAAACTAACGGACGAGAACGCCCCTTAGCCTTACCAGCTAATGGCCTATTCAGCGCCTCTCTCTCCCCGACGGTGCACACCCATTCAGCCTCGGTGGAAAATGACGACTCATCCAACAAGGGACTGCCGTTTTCATCTTCTTTCTTGCCCTTGGACGAGGCAGACACCAACGATCCATGCTGAGGACTGCGAACTTGCTTACTAGTGTAAACAATGCCCGCCGACCGTGCACTCGCAGCTCCAGTATCCAACAACTCGCCGGATACGGACGCACTGAGATCCATCGGCTCCAGCACGGGAGCCGGGATCACAGCCGCATTACTTACAGTGGCCAACGGAAACCCGATAGAGCCCGTAGCCACCGGCGCCGGGATGCCGTCCGAAGCCGTCAAACACGACTCCAACGGCAGCACGGGCTGAACAAAATCTGGATGGAAAATGCCCGACGGAACTTCAACATCACCACCCGTCTGGCAAACCCATACATAACCCGAAGGAAAACCTTGGGACGTACCGGGTACAGCCATCGCGGAAAGATCCGGCATGCCGGAATCCTCCTTCAGCAAAAGCTCCTCCTCCTCTGCCGTCGGCTCTTGAGCCAACGCAACACGAGGTACAGGTGCAACACCCTCCGCAGCACTGACCGGACCACCGAAAGGTAGTCCTGCACCAGGCTGCATCGACGGGATCGTGGATTGCAGGGACTCAAACATGGCTTTAAACTGGGCCGCCCAAACACCCAAAGCCGAGTCCATCCTCTCATTCAGGCGCTCCTCCAAGCCTCTGTTGGACGCCTGATCTGCCTTGGCCGCCTTGTCCCTCACGATTCTATCCAGTCGCCCACGCCGATCACGGTCGAACTCCGCCACCAACTCTGACGACCACTTCACACAAACATCGCACGGTCTTCCCACCTTGCACTTCGTGCAAGCTACGCAGTGGTGACCAGCAAATCTCCGTTTCATGAACCGATTGCATTTGGTACACAAGGTATCCAGGCTTTTAGCCCTCTGCGAACACAAAGCAAGAATTAAAATGCTGCACATGACATGAATGACGAGCAGACGCACAATGACTTGATTGTAATCTTAGATATTTGAAAATTTTTAGAGTGAAAATTAATAAACACAGCTTGGTAATTAACTAACCGTTAAAATACCCAAGAAAAAATGTACCGATCGCTACAAACACCTTCAACAATGAAGTGAAGACTAAAGATTGGCACAACTAGAGTGCATAGATACGCCAAGCCGAAGGCAAACATACTCATGGGCGCCGCCATCTTGGCTAAGGGCGCATCCATCTTGAAAGGAACCCAGTCGCAAGAGAAATTAACTGAGTACCCGCATAATGCTTAAACAGTTAAGGGTACCGGACCGACTCCAACAATGGCTACCATTTTAAAACAATGTGCCAATTTAAGAAATTTCCAATCATTCATTACGGCATGAATGTATAAATTCTAGATTAATACAACCTGCCCCTGAGATGATTTTCCTTTCTCTTCCATCCTTCCAACAATGAATAGACCAGAAAACCGCTAACTCTGTTGAAATTGCGAATTTTATGAGCTTAGAAAAAACACGACTAGCATGGAGAGCAAAATAGACGAATCTGACTGTGATTGGGAATTGACTCGGTACCTGGGGCTATGGTAATTCCCGGACACAGTATGGGCAGGACCAGGAGAGTGCGGAGTTTTAATTGTTTATTTTGAGCTAGACTAGATAATAGACATCTTCATAATAGTACATCTGGTAAGTATTATTCGAAGTAGAATGCTGTGTCACTTCTGGCATCCTTAGCAAATGGTCAAACATGGACCACCTTTGCTGGGTGACTTTTACAGACAGCGGCGAAGTATTACACATCTTGTATAGTGCATCGTTGGAAATTATGCTGTCTGGCCATCGGTGTCCAGTGATGGTGTGTAGGTGTTTGCAGTGGCAGGCATCGAGTTTGTACAGAGCTGCCTTTGGAGCTTCCCAGCTGTTACAGTTATACAGCATCAAGGATACGCAGGTTGCTTTGTATCAACGTAGCCCTTTTTATCAATGGCATCTTTGATCTATGAATCCAGTTCGTCAAGGGGTTTCTTTTTCTCGTCTATGAAGTCTACATCATCGGCATATTCCATCTCTAGCGCCATCATCAGTATTGACACTGGCGGGGGTTTGGTCTTGTGGAAGTTTCCCGCATGGATTTCAATGCAGCAGCAAGGTAACAGGTGAAAATCACCGCAGATAGACAATCTCCCTGTGGGGAGCCGATTGATGTCACAATCTCTAGTCTTCACTGACTTGACTCGTACTCTAGCTTGGTCTCTGCAAGCAGTACTCTCACTAGCCCTAGCTCATCTTCATTGCAACTGGCCTGGCGTAGTGCATATCGGATCTTTGAGCGTTTAATTGTGTCAAAGGCTTGTGACATTCAATGCTTATTTTGTGGAAATCCCAGTGTTTGGACATGACTACCAACACAAGCATGCACTGAGCCCATACAATGTCTGCGCAGCTGCGGCCACGTTTGAAGCCACTTTGACATGATCCGCTGGAGTCATCAATCTTGTCTCGGATGGGGCATAGAATAGCATTGGGTAGGATTTTCCGTATGCTGTTGAGAATCACAATGGGCTGCAGATTTGCTGGTGTGGGGGTGGCATATGGCTTCTTATGCTTGAATAGTGCGATAAGGGTGGCTTGGCCTACAGCATTGATGGCAAGGTGGTGCATAAAAGTTGAATTTATGAAATAGTAAATGTGGTTAATAAAAAATATTCCTCACATGCGCACATGCGCGTACATTCATGAACATACGCATGCATGCACACAGGCACCCAAAATGTGTTATCTGAAGCAAAGAATAATAAAATGGTTTGGTTATTGCAAGCCATGGGTAGCATCATGCATTTATTACTATTATTATTATTTTTTATTATTTTTATTATGATTATTATTATTATTATTATTATTATTATTATTATTTCTGGGCAATAATAATAATATAATTTTGAATCTTGAATATTGAACATCTCCGTTGGAATAATGAATACTCCCCGAGATCTATCAAGAGTTCCAAACCACAGGTGCTCATGCCAAGGGTAGGAACTTCCAACACAAGAGCATGAAAAATGGCAACTGTTTACATTTGACTTTGTCGTACTTCGCTTAGAAAGGTAAAATGATGTATGTTATTTTATTCTTAACAAATTTTGATTCTAATTGTCGTAGATATATAGAAGGGAGTGCGGGACACCGATTCATAACCATTAATCGTGACATTTCTGGTGTTAAATGGGTGAGCAGGCTGTTTGAAATGTCTCCCATATTTTCAACACACAGCGCTCATAAGCCTCGCTGAGTAATGGAGGAGGGAGGTAGGCTTATAACATAGGCTATCCATGGCACAGACACCACATGAGACGGGACTGATGCCTTTATACAAGGCATAATTTATCTGGTATCGCATCTCCATTTGCTACACATATTTAGGCATTTGCTATACATTCTGCAACATGCATAGCTATATCTGCTATGCAAATTTTTTACGGGATTGCAATTTAATTGATTTTCTTAAGTTCTATTATTAACACGTTCAACAACAAATCCCTGAAAAAGTAAATTCTGTACTATGTCATGTATTGATAGCATATTCTGTTGAATATTTTGAAATTAATATGAATGGAAGCCATTGCTGCCTAAGGCAGCAATGGCTTCCAGTCATATTAATTTCAAAATATTCAACAGCTTTCCTGTTTTTTTGCTCTGAGATTGATATAAAGGGAATTTATCTGTAAAAGAGTTAACTGCTATACATTTTTATCGACTACTATACTATTTATAATTTGCATAGCAATACATGCTATGTAAATATCAAATTCTAAATTATGCCCTGCTTTATGTCCTCTCGGAAGGATGTGTCATATGACTGACGTATGGAATGACGCAGGTTTTTACACCTTGATCACATCCCTGAATGCGGGATTGAACCCGACTCTTTGGATTGGAAGTTTAAGCATGTGCGGCACAACGGTTTTGCCAACATTTTAACAAGAACATCTGTACTTGTATGGTGCTTTTTTCACCATACGAAGACAGCAGTAAGACCCGACAAATAAAATACTCGAGTTTCCATTTTAGTGAAGAATAAGGATATAGATTTTCAGGCCATGTGAGAAAATAAAAACTAATTAATTTCGTAATGACTGTGACACTTCAGCTTTAATTAACGAAAACTGGTGATATTATAGTTTCTCTGGTTTATTTCACTTTACAGGCTTTCCCATTGGTGACAGATAGACGCTATTTCCATCATTGTTTTCGCAGTTAACACTCACAGATAAAGGACGGATATCCCCGTTCTGGGACACTCGCCTATTAGTAGACTATATCAAGGGAGATAATCTTTAAATGAAATCACGAAAACACATTACTATTTTAAGTAATATAACATGTTTGATAGGAATCGTAGATGTTATTACCGTTCAGTAAAGGGATTGCAAATGAAAATGCTAAAGATTTGCTGATACAACAATAAGATATTAGCAGTGAAATCTTAGTCAGCAATAAATATATATACTGAAATAAATCAAAACTTTCTTTCTTTTATAGATCCCGTCTCTCGAACCTCCAGTTCAACTTTTAAAATTTCAAGATTCAAAATTATTTATTTTCATACAACACATAGATTTTACATTTACACATCTGTGATGTGCACATGCGCGGAGATAAGTGCGCTTTGCAACTTCTGTCCTTTGAAGATGATACCTTATGCATTTACTGACATCTTGACCAAGAAGATATTACCATATATTCAATACAGAAGTATATAGGCTATACTCGACAGCAGCAAACTTAATGTCCAGCAGGAAAACTTGCAGACCATGACCGAACTCCTGAAGGAATCCAGAGACCTCTTCTACATGCTGCACCTGAAACGGACAGCGAAAATGAAGACCCCCTGACTGCCTGCAGGGAAAGCTGGTATGCTGAATCTACAGGCATCCTCTTGACAGTCTGATCCAGATTATTTACAGGTTATGTACACATCAAGACAACAGGCTTTTGATAGCAAGCAAGTCATGACAATCTACATATCGTGTTCTTCGGTTAGAGACATTTGCGTTTATTAAATAATAAGTATTGTAATAATATTCGGTATCTACTCCTAACGGAGGTTCGTCTAAAGGACATTAAATTTCATGTTCAAGAGATGGGATCTACACAAGAAAGAAAGGAAGAAAGTAACTCTTACAGTACAATCCCGATATTTATGCGTGTCGTCGACCTACAGTAGCAATATCATCGAACGTGTGCGATCATAGAACAAACAATTACGCTGTTTCAGCGGTTCTCCGGAGAGCAGAGAAATATACATCATCATCATCTTCATCATCATCATCATCATCATCATCATCATCATCATCATCATCATGTGGCAGACATTGAAGAGACACAGTTTGTAGATGATTTAGGCGCCAGCCAGTACTTTGACACGGTTGATGTAGAGGATACATGTGAGCCAGAGCAAATACCTACAGTAGTGCCTTCTGTTGAAGAAACGTCTTAACCTACAAGAGTAAGTCTCATAAGACCAAGTTGAAGCCAGTCACACCTGGTACTGGAAAGTACATGGTCATATTGAGAAATCTGGGTCCTGCCAGTGATGAATCTGATAGCAGCGATCCAGACGAAAGGGAAGAAACTGCCCACGTAGAGGTATTTGCCAGAATGCCAGCACCCTATAGTGGATATAGGTGAGACAGGCTGATACTTGGTCCAAAACATCAACATCAAGACGCTGACCTTGATGAATCTACCTGCTCTAGAGCGGCCACTCCATATAGTGGGTATAGACAAGATAGGCTCATATTACGTCCATTTCAGCCACGAAATGATCCGAAGAAGAAGAATGTGTCAATTAGGTCTCCACCTCGAGAATGTAATTATAGTCTTCAACATAATTATGAGGACAGACGTCTGCACAGTTATAGTCAGCAAGGTAGATAGGACTTTGGTAGGTAACCTATTAGTAGGAATGACGTCACTATGGAAAGCCTAGGTAGAATAGCCCCTAGAACCTCCTTGCGCCAATCAGGGCGGGGAAAACACCTATCTCCATCCCATTTTTGGCCTCGTAAAACGTCCTCAAAATCCCTAGGTAAGCAGCTTGATGGCACGAAGAAGCCTAGACCGTCTCTGTACCGGTTACGGTAGCGCAGGATTTGGATATTAGTGGAGAGGAGGTGATATTGGAGCCATTTACTAATCTGTTATCTGTGGTTCTATCCCCACCTCCTTCCACATATTGAAGGTCCACTCGCGTCAGAAATGCTCTTGACAAGTATACATCAGATTCTGCTATGAGCCCCACAGCAAAAGTCTGGTATTAGGAACATGTTGATGTTATTATCGATGATAGCAGCAGCAGCAGCAGCAGCAGCAGCAGTGATACCATGGTATGGGTACACCCAGGTTGGTAGTGATGACATGGAAAGGGATTTTTTGTGTCATATTAATGAAATTTCAGAAATGTTATGTGATCTAAGGTTCGAAAATTGAAAATTGTATTTTGATATGTGGACTGTGATAATTTAAATAGAACTGATAAATTAAAATTGTTGTTACATCTGTTTTTCCAAGGCTTGAAACTGAACATCAAGGCCGGACCTTCATAGGCATCTGGAGTCCATGGAACTGCAGTGAACCTTCTGAGTGCTTCCAGTGTTTGCTAGACTTCTGGAATGGATCCATCAGAAATTTTAACTCTCCCAGGTAAAACCGAATAACAATAGTTTACCTTGGAACAGGCTATTAAGTTTTTCTTGGAATCATTTTTGATAACTTAATGGAAAAACAGATGTTATATCCTAATTATGATCAAAAGATTTAAGTATTACATTTTTATTGATTTTCATCATATTGTAGATATGGGAGTGTTTGGTGGGAAGTCATGACCCCACTGGACATCTTATATGTACGAGTAAGTCCCGAGTGAAATTCATGTTTGAATACCAGGTGAGCTAATAGACTATGTCACAATGTATATTTAGATGCACTGGTTGGCATCAAGCAGTTTCGCAGAAACGATGCGGGCACGATCTATATTTAGATATATTACCAGCACTAGGTAACAGTCTATATTTAGATGCATTACCAGTAGGTGTATCTTATTATTTGAATATGTATTAGCAGCACTGGATGACTAGCCATCGATGGGTTCTTGGTAGGCAAGATCTGGGAGGATGTCACCTTCGACGAATTCTACGAGTATATCACAATGAACTTCGTGTCGGCCAATGAGGGCGAACGTATACAGTACGATTTGGAGGGAGTACGTCAGCGACGGAACGAAACCGTCATCACCTTCAACATGCGGTTTAGAGAGATGATCGCTAGAGCATACCCCATCGAGAACGCCGACAACCGTCGGACAGTGCTGGGTATTTACCTGAAGGGCTTGTCTGACCACCGACTGAGCAAGCGAATCGTCAGGAAGAAGGCCACCACCTTGGGCCGGGTGATCGAAATTGCGGAAGAAGAAGCCACGTGGGACGATCTACTTCAGGCGATGAAAATAGAGGAGCACCAGGAGGAAAGCATGGAGGTGAATATGGTAGGCCCGGAGGAGGAAAGAGAGATATGGAGCGTGGTGCGAACTTTTAAGAAGCAAATTGCTCAGCAGAGCAAAATGATCGAGCAGCTGTGCGGCTTGGTCAGTGACCTTCAGTTACGGGAACAAAAGCCGGTGACCAGGGCCACCAAGCCCGAGAAGAAGGCCGCCCTGCTGGCTAAGCAACGCGCACCACCATCGCCCCGACCCGCCAGAGCCAGTAGGGACTTACAGCACGTTACCTGCTACAACTGCGGGAGGAACGGCCATTACAAAAGTGACTGCCGTCAACCGATGCAGCCGCAAGATGACGTCAACAGGAGGCCTACCCGGCGGCCCAAGCAGCCGAGACGGGCACCGCCCATGACGTGTTTCCAGTGTGGCCAGGAAGGGCATATGGCGCAAGACTAGCAAGTATCATAGCAGTTTTGGTGCGTACATGAACCGGAAGACCGCTCCCGCCTCCACGGTGACATGTTTCGGGTGTGGCAAGGACGGCGACTATGTGAGGGACTGCCCGCAGTACGGTCACTCAGTAAGAGGTCCGCTGCAGAGTGGTCCCGCATGGACGCAACAACAGAGTCCACCAGCACGCCGGGCGATCAAGCATCCACGCACTGACGATCTCGACATCGACATCGTCGACCGACGGCAGCAGGAGAGAAATGTCACACCACGTGACTGTTCGCGAAACCTCCGGAAGGATAGGAACAATCAGATGCGCGATCGGGACGAGTATGCCGACCGCGATGGATTTGTGTTGACCAGAGAAGGGACGGATGAGCATGGCCGTTATTCATACGGTGTCGGACAGGACTCATCCTCCCGTCGAAATAGTTACGCAGAGGTGGTTAGTGGACGGAGGAGTCCGTCAAACGATGACGGAGGAAACCATTGGTGAATTCACCGACCGAGCGGTTTCTAATCCGTCTGAAAATGGATAAAAACGGTCCAACGGATCAGGGTGAGTACTTGCATGCCTTAGTGGATACTGGTGCTAGTACATTCTTGATTCGCAAGGATATATGGCATAGCATGTTGAATGCTAGGCCATTAAAAATAGCAACGACGCTCTTGGCAGTAAATGGTTCCCCGATAGAACTTTTGGGGGAAACTCAAGTAAAATTCTAAAACGCCCATCCTATTCCGAGTACGGTAGTAGCGAGAATGCGGCATGAATGTTTGCTTGGTGCGGATGCTTTGCACTTGCGGAAGGCAAAGATTGACTATCAGGCCAAAGTTGTAGTATGGTTTGGCCAGATATATCCTTTTGAGTATCCCTATAGGGAACAAACGAATTATGTGTATGAGAGTTGCAAGGAAACGACCAGATATAAAGCTATCGACAAAGTACTTGAGGACTTTGCGGATAACTTTGATACGGCTCGTCCAAACACGTTAGGTTTGGTTCCCAAAGTAAAGTGTACGGTACCAACAGGAGATGCGTTTCCTATAAAGCAGAAAGCCTACCGTCTACCGCTCGCTAAGCAATATGTGGTCAAGAATCAAGTGGCCGAGATGCTGGCAGCGCGCGTCATAAGACCGTCGTCATCGCCCTGGGCGTCGCCCATTACGTTAGTTCCTAAGAAGGACGCGGACACGAGGTTCTGTGTTGACTACAGGAAGTTGAATTCTGTATGTCGGAAAGACAGTTATCCATTACCGAATATAACAGATATTTTTTACTCGATGCGCGGCGCAACGATATTTTCGACTATGGACTTGAAGTCTGGCTATTGGCAGATACCAATGGACAGCCAAGACATAGAGAAGACAGCGTCCGTTTGCAGTGACGGTTTGTTCGAATGGATTCGGATGCCTTTTGGTTTTTGCAACTCAGGTGCCGTATTTCAGAGGGCAATGAACGATATTTTCCGAGAATTCGTGGGAAAATATTTGCATGTTTTTGTCGATGATGTAGTCGTATATTCAAGAAATCCGGCTGAACATGCACAGCATTTGCGTAAGGTTATGCGTAGGATTCAAGAGTACAATTTGCAGGTTAAGAAAAAGAAATGCGAGTTTGCCCGGGAGTCTGTGGACTTGTTGGGGTATCGTGTTTCTGCACAAGGAGTGGCTCCGCAGGTTCAGAAGGTCAAGGTCATAAGAGAAATGTCACCGCCACGCGATGTGGGGGAGGTGAGAAGTTTCCTTGGAGCTACAGGGTATTACCGCTCCTGTGTGCAAGGCTATGCCGAAATTGCTAAGCCTTTGATAGAATTGACTAAGAAATATAAATGTTTTGAATGGGGTAAGGAAGAACAGCAAGCGTTCAAGAAATTACAAAACTTGCTGTGCAGTGAGACGGTTCTCACCTATCCCAATTTGAACGCTCCCTATAAGCTCTATACTGATGCATCTAGCTATGCGATAGGTGCGATATTGGTACAGGTAGATGGTAAGGGTATAGAAAGAGTGATACAGTATGTAAGCTCTACCCTGAAGGACAGTCAGTTAAATTGGCCCGTAATAGAAAAGGAAGCTTATGCTGTGATATATGCATTGAAGAAGCTTAGACCTTATCTATTTGGCGCGCAGTTCACCGTGTATACTGACCACAAACCCCTAAAGAGTTTGTTTGTGGGAGAGGTTAAAAACACGAAAATGCAGCGCTGGGCAGTGCTGATTGCCGAGTACGGATGTAAGATCGAATACATCCAAGGCTCGAAGAATATTCGAGCGGACATGTTGCCCAGGTTACGTCGTCCAGTGGAGATCGCCACCTTAGACACAGGTGATTTTGTCATACCGGATGTGGACGAGGGTGCGTTACCGCATGTCCCTCTAGAGGTATTCGACATTCCCTACGACGAGTTGTGTGCCAAGCAGACCAAGGAGTACCCGGAGTTGTTTAAGAACATGCCGGAGGAGTATATGGTCAAGAACGGTATATTATATTCTTTAGTTACGCCTTCAGCGTTGGACGCTGAGTACCCCAGAATCATGTTACCTATCCTGTTCCGTGAGAAAGTGCTCCGGATGGCTCATGAACGAGCCAGTCACCAAGGGCTGCAGAAGACCATCGGTATGGTAAGAGATTCCTTTTTGTGGACGTCTTTAAGAAAGGACGTGGTACGTATGCTGGAGACGTGTACGACGTGTCAGGTCAACCGACCTGTCAATACTCGACCACGGTTCAGTGAGATGCCCATGGCCAACTATCCGAGTCAGATAATCGGCATGGATTTGATAGGTCCACTGCTAGAGTCGAGTAAAGGTAATGTGTATATCATGACGATAATCGATCACTGTTCTGCGTGGGCAGAAGCATATCCGATTCCGGCTAAGACGTCCCAAAACGTGGAGGACAAGTTCTTCAATGAGTACGTCGCCCGTCATGGTGTCCCTGAGATCTTGATAACAGATCAGGGAAAAGAGTTTTGTTCTAAGTCGCTAGAGGAACGATTTAGAGAGCATGGGATCGATCATAGAAGATCGAGTCCCTACCACCCACAAACTAATGGGCGTACCGAGAGGTACAATTGGACCCTTAAGGACTTAATCCAGAAAGGAGTGAACAACACTTCTCGTACGTGGGAGGGAGAATTGTGTGCGGCCTTAACAGCTTACCGCAGTACTCGTCATTCCACTACTGGTTATACGCCATTTTATCTGACATACGGTCGACGGGCGAGACTGCCGTTTGCCATTCCTATAGATGCATCGCAGGATTTGGTTGAGAGACTGACCTGTGTCAACAATGCCCTACTGCTCGTATGGAAACAGCTAAGTCTCGTGAGGTCCACCGGGAGCAGATTGACAAGCGTGCGAACGCTGGTGTGTTTAAGGTGGGTGATTCGGTGGTCGTAAAGGCAGAGGAACGGATGAAGTTGACCTCTCGCAGTGACCCCGAATACGAGATCTTTAAGATCAACGGGCTTGTGGCCCATGTCCGGCATCAACGGTCTGGGAAGGTGCGCGTACTGAATATATCTAAGTTACACGTAGTCGACTCGGAGATGTGCTGGGACAAGGTACGGCCACGCCATGTTCGTAACCCTACCAAGGGTACGAAAGATAGCCATCATCCATGGGTGATGATGCTCCCCAGGTCCAAAGAAGGGCCAGAATCCAACCCTAAGGCAGCCCTTGGTAAGAGAGCTCGTAGGAAGCGACCAGCTTCTGATGACGAGCCAAGGTGAGCAAGCGGGGTAGGATGGTTGATAACAACATCAGTCAACCTGGTACGAGTGAGACTCGAAACCATGAGTCACTGATGGAAACTCACGTGACTCCGCAGACTGTCGTGATGGACAGCTCGGAGGAGGTACCCGAGAGTGTGCCGGAACCAATGGAAATGCTGCCAGCGCCATGGTACTTTTTGCGCAAGCGCAGTCACGCTCCTGAGGTCGAAGCCGACAGCCAGCGACTCGGGATTGGCGCGTTTGGCCGCGCCCTGTACGATGACTTCATCGATCGTATAGAGGCAGTTATAAGATGCCGTAGCCGCCGCTAGTTATCATTCGTTCGGAATAGTACTCTGTACCCGCGAACATCGCAATAGTGTAGCATCAGTGCTTCAGTTAGGACTAATTAAAACATGGCGTAGGAATCTGTTAAGCTCGAGTTCGCTCGACTAACAAGTAATGCCTACCCTCCAACGCGGGGGTCACAATTCGCCGCCTGCTATGACTTGTATAGCGCCTATGACTATATGATCGCGGCGTGGGACAAGAAGGTGGTGAAAACAGACCTTCAGATTGCGGTCCCGAACGGGTGTTATGGACGAGTAGCACCGAGGTTGGGGTTAGCGGCTAAACATTTCATAGATGTGGGTGCGGGAGTGATCGATCAGGATTACCGCGGCAATGTAGGTGTGGTCCTATTTAACTTTGGCAGTGGTAGTTTTCGGGTGCGGAAGGGTGACCGGATAGCCCAGTTAATAATGGACATGATAGTCACACCGGACCTAGTAGAGTGTGTAGCACTGGGTCAAACAGGGAGAGGAGAGAGTGGCTTTGGTTCCACGGGTACGAACTAACGGGTGTCGGTAAGACCCACGTACCCTGCATAGTAAGCATATTAACGAACACCACAGATAGTAAGTGTAATATTCAATTATCGGAATCAAACATAACCGCAAGTAAATTTATTTTCCGATAAGAAAATAGGCATTGTGTTGCAAACCTTCGGTGAAACAATGGAAATACACCGCGATGGACGACTGACCGACAGGTGTGTGGTGAGTAATGGCGTGTTTGCATTAATGTCTGGTCAATGCGGGTATAGCGGGAATGGCTGGCAATTCGAGCCTGTTGCGTCTTACAGTCGGACGTACACTCGGGTTAGCCTGGCCATTGAAATGCCCCACTTGGATGTGACCGGAGTCCTTAACCAGTCCATGATCGTGAATCATTTAAAAATGCAACCCTGGAACCATTTACAAAAGTCCAAGTATGTGCCGCTAGCACCATTATCCGCGATCGACCCAGTGATGGTCGATGGCATTGGAGTACGCTCTTTCGTATTATATTCAGCGGGCTCCTCCATTGTAGTGATTGTGATGGTGCTTATATTATATAAATGTGGTATTTTGACCCGCATGTGGATTTGGATTAGATGCAAGCCACCTGCGGCCCATAGTAGTGCGCCACGTCATATTCGTTCTCCACGGCCGCGGGGAACTGGAGCCCTGCCGGTAATGGTGGAGATGTCGGCCGGGTCGTCGCCTAACGCTATTGCCAGGACCGAGATCGACCTGACGGCTGACGATTGGATAGACGTGGAGCTATACAATGACATTGGTACACCTAACGTGGATCTTGGTGACCGATTGGAATCATCCCAATGACATTTTGGAGTTAACTTCATATGCTGTGTATGGAACACTCAGTGGTAGGGAATTGACTTTTATAGCTATTGTAATAATTGTACATGATTTGTAATGGTTTTTGCACTGTGGATTCTATATGTACTGATATAATCGTATTACGCATATTATGTTTATACTGATATATTAATGATGCTATTAATGTGTTTCCGGGGATGGTCATTTGCGCATGATATTCCATTACCCGGACAAGTTTGTAATTTGTATAGGATTATGCTGTTTTCCTATGTTTCCGGGGACGGTCATTTGCGCATGATATTCCGTTACCCGGACATGTTTAGTTATATTGTTGGTTAGGATATGATGTAATTATGAGGTATGACGTAGTCTGGAGGACTCTGGTACGATGTGGTTTAGGTTGTTGATGGTGCACAACGAGTTAATTATCACTCTCTTTAGGCCTTAAGAGACGGTTAATTAACTTTGGTTGAGGGGCATGTGTAGATATGGGAGTGTTTGGTGGGAAGTCATGACCGCACTGGACATCTTATATGTACAAGTAAGTCCTGAGTGAAATTCATGTTTGAATACCAGGTGAGCTAATAGACTATGTCACAATGTATATTTAGATGCACTGGTTGGCATCAAGCAGTTTCGCAGAAACGATGCGGCCACGATCTATATTTAGATATATTACCATCACTAGGTAACAGTCTATATTTAGATGCATTACCAGTAGGTGTATCTTATTATTTTAATATGTATTAGCAGCACTGGATGACTGGCAGTGGTTACGTCAGCTAGTGCGCAGTTACAGTTTCGCAGAAACTGAATCGAGTATGAGTCACAAGGCGTAGCACCTGGTGGCAATAAATCAAGGGATTAGATATGACAGACGGACTTAGTTAGTTACGTAAGCGGTCTTTGTTCTCACGGAAGCGTGTGACAACATAAGCCGAATATAATCCAGCTATGATGAATGGTAACTCGTGGGCCAATTAACTCTAGCATTCTACAGGTTGTCGGCTGATAGGCCATGAACAAGTCTTGGACATTGTAGCGTCCTGTAGGCAATAGGTGCACAATCGAGAATAGTTATCAAAAACATATCAATCGTATAGACATGTTAATCCACCAGTAAGCCTTGTTATCAAACAAGCATCCGTCATTCTTGGCAGGGCATTCGTCAGACCTGACATGTTGATCCAGCTGTAATCCTAAATATGAGGTAGGAGGATGACAGATCCCATCACTCCAGAACCAGCCAAACCGCAAGTGCTAAGTAAAATGCACCCTCCCTAGCCGGGAGGGTCGGAGTGGTGATTGGTCAAATTAAGGTTGTAATCCAATGAGAATAGGATAAACCTCCGGCGGTGCGAAACCAAGATGGAGGTAGAAGCGAAACTGAGAGTAGTATATAAAGGGCACTTTGCCTTTTATCGAGAGTCTTCTTGGTTCCGATTTAAGGAGTTCTTGCTGAATGGTTTTAAGTAGGCAAGAGCTGGTTGAAGTTTAGGGAAGCTTAGGAAATATTGATGGAATTTATTTATTGCTGTAAATACGTAAACTGGTAACAGTATAAGTTGCCAAACTTTGTAGGTTTTATTGTACAGTTAAGTTAGAAATAAAACGATCACCTTGAGTGTAATCCAAGGCAAAAGTTTGGCGTATCTCGTTGTTACTCTGGAGAACACGGAAGACCACCGTGTCGAACCAATCACTCTGAAACGTGCAGTCCGATCAGGCCCAGGCACTTCTATAAATATCGTCAGGTCTCTGTACCTACGAGGCGAGCTAGTGTCATGCTCCATCTTCATCGATAAAACCGGTTGTCTCAGCAGCCAAACATACACGGTTGTATCGACGAAGGAGGAGGCCCCGAATAAGTGAGTGAAGAGGAGGTGGAAATCTTCAATATGGTAATAAGTAAATAAATGTAAATAAGTGTTTGAGATTTATAGGTGATTGCATTTCAGCTAATTAAATGGGGTGTAAAAAGTGATTACATTTCAGTTTACTTAAATGGGATGTAAAATTCAGATTTTCATGACCAGGGAAAGTTAAATTTTCTCGATCACAAATTTTTTAATGGCCGAGATGATAAGTTTTACTGTTTTTTAGAAGCAATTGAGTTTTCAAATTTTCATTTTAGATTTTATGAGCTATTCGGTACAGTCTAAAAAAGCTTTATAAAAGCTTTTTGGAATAATTTTCAAAATTTTTATTGAAGGCTGGATCCATTACTAACCAGTTTATGCCCTAGGTTCAACGGGGAGGTCACACACCAATAACCACTGTTAATAAATTGCCATTAATTGTGAATGTGTTTTTAAAGGTTCTCCATTCGACAGCCTTCCTTCCTGCCAGAGACTTTGTGTTTGCAGTTTGTGCGGATGGCAATGCATGTTCCAGGCAGAACTTTAACTGACGGCCATATCCGATAGCACCTTGGTATTGGGTTGTAAGTGATATGTGTTCTAGTAAATCTTGACATACTTGAACTAATTGAACGATTGTTAAATCATTTTCTCTAAGTAATTTAACAAGTAGGGTATGCTCTGAGATCCTTAATTCGAAAACTTCTTGATGATTTTCTGGAAATTAAGATTAAGCCAGTCCTGTTTTCCTTTAAATGACTCTATTCATTTTCGAATATTAATTCAGTATTCTGAAAACCAGAAGTAAGAGTTTTAAAACTTCGTTAGCTGTCTAACTGGAAGTAATTATTGTTTTATATGAGAAATTGTGCAAAGCCAATTAAATCTATAGAAGTGCCTATAAAGTTGAAATTAAGTTATAAATATTAATTTATGGCACACAAATACATTGCTAATTTAAAAACATAACAAATAGCATGTTAACACTCTTATTTTGATAGTCTGCTTACAGATTCTGGTCAAGATGTTGGTGTCTTAAAATGTCTTCAAATAATGTTGCTGAATGTTGTTGTAATGTGCAGTGTAATGATTTTCAGCCGTTATTTGACGGATTTCTCACATGTTCTTTGACCGATGCTTTCTTGGCCAGGGTGTCTGACAGAATTCAGATGTAATGTTGGAAGATGTCAATCTTGGAATAATTCTCAGGCAGACCTGCTGATCTTGGTTGGTAGCATGTCCTTTGTGCCTGTTTTTTCGTTTGAGATATATTCATAAGACTAGTCTTCTCAGAAATCCTTCCTCTTGGTGTCTGCAGGTGTAAACATAAAAAAATATCTGTGTCCTGTTTACATGGGCTCTTGCTAACTTCTAAAATTTTGATACCTGTAAGCCTAAGTTTCTGATGTTTTTGGTTGAAAGAACTTAATTCTTCGACAGTGGTTAGCTTAGTATAGTGACTTGGACTAATTGAAGCCAGTTGTAATTTGTGTGCTCTCGCCATGTTAATTTTTACTGTGGTGTCATGTCTATCGTGAAAGACATTCTTTCCTGGTGTTAGCACTTACAGTTTTGGCCAGCCAACCTGGTTAATCCAAGGCCGATAGTAGGTGCACACTTTGTTAATTTGTGGCTAGTTCAGTTAATATTCAGGATTTAATGTGTCAGCTCGAGGGCAACAAAACCCTTATCATTTTCGGCAAAACAGCATCCTGAAGCTAAATTGATTAACCCGATTTCACGTTAAACCAAGCGTAGCATTACGGTGAAAGGACGGGTCTTCCTTAACACAGGGTAATCTAAACCTTAATTTTGCTCTAATTGATTTATTTAAAACTTGATCTCTGTCATTCATGATTTTGAACTGCTCAATTTATCTAAATTCAGTCTAGAAACTCGGACACATTTATAGGAGAAATATCAACGGTCACTATCATTCAATTAAATTCACCCGTTCTCTCCATGTAGTCAGAGAGGTCACTCTGCTTTCAATAGAAAGGTGAGCTGGGCTCTTTCAGTTCCTGAATACCAGATTTCAAGGAGATCTACCGTATACTTCTATACTTGATCTTATTTACCGGCTTTCAGAATTTAGCCAGTAGACGTCCCAGCCTGCTTGCTTTTATTTTCTTCATATAAATTTCAGGTGAAAGTAGTTTTTGGACACCGTAAAATGTCCAAAACTGTCCAAAGCTGTCTAAAGCCTAAATTCATAGTCTAAATTATTTCCTTGAAAGCTTATATATCTACAACAATTGTATAAGAATATGTATAATATAAGTTCGGGTATGTTGTTGGGGTAAGCGCGGTACCTCGACAACATATTCAAACGACCAGGAGTATAATCGGACAACTGTATCACATGGTATAAATTCGTATCAAGTGGTACAAATTCAACTCTATTACTCCTGCTTCAAGCGAGAGTAAGTGTGCGCATGCGTAGATAGGCAAAACGACCACATGGTTCTTCCGGTCCGAATGACCCGACAACGAACCTGAATTCAACCTGAGTCATGTGTGTGTGTACACATCTATGTACAATGAAATGTTCATACATAGCTATCGGTCTTGGACACCTTAAACTGTCCAAAACTGTCTAAAACCTAAAATCTTAGTCTAAATTATTTCCTTGAAAACTATATGTACAGCAATTGTTTAAGAATATGTGTAATATTTGGACACATAGATGTACTTTGCAATGTTCAAAGCTACCTATTTTGGACACTTTAACCCTTATTACACTGATGCCAATAAGTTAATCATTACACATGCAGTTAAATTCATGTAATATTAAATTACTTACCATGTATATACTTAGACCTGTATGTTAGATTAATTTGAAAACAATTTGATAGAAAATCATTCGGTGTCTTAAGATGCAAATTATTCCAATTATTTTCAAAGTAATGTTTAATATCATCCTGAATTTTCAAAAGCATATTGCCTAAATTGTGTTGCTACATGTACCTGAGAAAGCAACGATTTTCAAATCAACAAGGCTGTATTCTAAAACAGGATATTGATTATTCATTTGTTCTTTATTTAAAATATGGTCCACACCATGCATGTAGACTGTTGCAACATTGGAAAGCGATGAGTTTTTGTCAAAATACTTAACTACGGAAAGTAGCACATATCCATACAGAGAGGCTATTACATAATTAGATCTCTTTGTAGCTCGAACCATCACTGATAACCGTCAATCACACCATGTGTTTCTTTACAAATCAATGGTGCCACATACACAGCATACAGGTCGATAATTAGATGGTGATAAAGATTTAAAGCGTAATAGGCCTACACATGTAATGACCTGTGGTTGACCATTTCAATTCTGAATCCTATTACTTTAGAATGAAATCTGTTTTGAAGATATCTTAGATAATTTTGCCTTATTTATACTTTCCAGCCAAATGTGTTTTTAAATGTTCACCAAATTACATTTTTACTTAAATTGTAAGTATTTAGTAGTCTTCATTTTCTCCTAGAAAATGTCCAAATTACATTTTTACTTAAATTGTAAATATTTAGTAATTTGTCATATCTGGTAAGACTAGTCTATGCCACAAAATGTTAGATAAACAAATAAAATACAAATGAGGATTGGATTTAGTTATGACATTCATGACATTGTATATAGTTTCCTGTTGATTCTTGAAGTTGGTGCATGGATTACTCAAAGACTAATAGCGTGTTGAACTTTGTACAAAGCCTTCATATAACTACTAACTCAGTGACGGTGTGGCTAACTCGTTTAACATTAACCTGATGGACAGGGGGACTACAACACAGTAACAGTAACAGACAGGTGAACAATCTGTATTTGACAATTTAATTTCTGAATCTTAGTAGTCTTTTCATTTTAATATACCTGTACATAAAATCAGCTTTTTAAAAAGTAATTTCACTGTGGAACTTGTTGCTGCCTTAGGTAGACTGAATTACATATTATTCGTAGTGTATAAGATAGGTAATTAATTAACACTAATGACTAAATTTAATCATTAAAATTTAAATTTGCTCCTAGAAAATGTCCATTTGTAGGATAAGAGAAGACTATTTTTGAAAATTGACCACTGGAATGATTCAATTATCATTTAAATTCTCTGTTTGATTTCTTATATATCGATATTTCAAATGGCTGTATTGACATATTAAATAAGCACATATCATTTAACAAACATATATTCACATTAGTATTGACCGTTTTGGATGGTTTTGGACAGGTTTAAACTCTTTTAGTCAGGTTTTAGACAGGTTTTGGACAATGTCTGCTTAAAGTTAGTTTTGGACAGTCTAAAACCTAACCCTGATTGTAGTAGGCCCGACGTGTTTGACATTTCGTTGCTAGATAGTGTGCGAGTTCTTTCTTAGCATTTGTTGATTATCAACAACAGCTAGCAATTATTTAATCCATATAGAAGTTAAATTGGAGCATTGCTGCCAGATTGTTACCAGCACAACGTCACCAAAATTATCTTAGGCATTGTTGCCAGGTAGTGCGCTCAATCGCTATCTTATATGGTACACAATCTGAGCATTGCTAACTGTTTCCAGATTATTATTCAAAATTAGTCTCTAAGTTAGCTAATATTTAGGCCCGCTTAGTTGGCACTTTATACCAAGTTTGATGTAAATCATCCGGTCAATTTGCTATTTACCTAGATTAAAGTTGACTTCGATACAAGCTTGTACTTTACACTACACGTTACTCAGATTAAATTAACCCGCATTGGAGTAGGGACTTATAAGCTAGTTATTCAGTTATTTAGGCAATAAAATCTTAGAGCGTGACAAGTTAATTGATAACTGAGGATTTCTTGTGTAGACTAAAAAGTGTGGCCAATCTTCAGTGTTCCACCAACGTGAGGTTATCTACCTTTGCTTAGCCTTGTAGCTTAACATTTACTTAAAAGAGCTTCTGGTCTTCTTTACACTTAGCAGACTGGGCACAGTCTTTAGTAAACCCATTAGGAATTTGGTGCCAACCTGACCTTTTGCATTCTAACAACCTCAGCACTTGCAGGGACTGCACTACTAACCTGCACTTCACACTTTTTCAAGACTTTTATTTCGTAAGGTGTACCTTGAGTGTCATCTGACGCACCAGTATATACTTTTTATCCTCTCATAGTCAATGGATCACCCAAGCACGTCAAGCACTTGGGTGGTGCATGGACTACAGTGAGATGTGAATTCCTGTAGCCTCTGGGGGGACAGGGGCAATGTTGTTCGTGAGATTGAACAACTGGCTGGTGTGATAGATGATCTGTTGAGACAGATTGCCCAAGAAGGGGAAACAACTTTAAGGAAGGTGGCGGGGGTTGGGGCAGTTAGGGGTGGGGTGCGGTCTGCACACACATACCCACACCAAACAGCCTGAGAACTCGCCATCTCCAGTGTCAAGAATGCCGATCCTGGTCCAAATGTCGACAGTGTTAGCTCCACCTCCTGGGTTCGCTTTTCGGGAGATAGCTTTAGCTTCGCCTAAAAGAACTCCGGGTGGCACCACCAAGGTTGACAAGCCAAGATCCAGAATGCGTGCCTTTTATAGCAATATTGCGTTGCACCAAGACCACCAGTGCATCATCTATCCAGAGAATTCGCTACAGTATGAACAGTATAATAATTTACCATAAACTTATTTTGGCATGAAACTGTGAAATCCAAGAGCAGTCAGAGGGTTTGATATCGGGATAAAGTGAAGTACCAATTTCATCTCTTTTACTGAATCATTTGATTCCGTAACCAAGTAATGGTTACAGAGTGGAGGTAACGGAGTTGAAAATCTTACACAATTATATTTAACCATTTAGCATTCAGATAAATTTTGAAACTTCCTGTCATATTATGGGAAGCCCTGCTTAAGCATCATGATACACATCACAAAAAAATGTGTTCAGCAATTATACCCTAGATATTAATGAAGGTAACGGAGTGGAGTTTAAAAAGTAAACTCACCTGCTTTTTCAAGTATTATGTCAAAATTCAGAAACCCTGTGAGGAGGTGTCCATTGCATCGTGCATGGCAGAAATGTGGTTGAGGCAAATCATCCTATAGCAGGAGCCAACTCTCTTAATTATACTCAGTAGGGGAGCCAGTGCATTGATGGTTACGGAGTAGAGTCAATTTGTCCTGCCACCTGAATATTGTTTTTTTAATAGAAAGTAATCATAGGTGCATTGGTGAACTTCATTTCCATTGATGCTTTACCTTTATTGATTTTGAATCAAAGTATGATTACAGAAATCTGGGAAAAGCCTATAAAACGAAACACACAATGTGATCACCCACACTTCGGATATCTTAAAATATTGCCAAAACCCCTCATATTTTCTCCTGAATCTCCGAGTTCGGATGCAAATATACTACAGACACTTAAATCCCAACTTGACATATACGAACTCAATATTTTAGTGGATACAATTCTTACTGAAAAGTACTAGTAAAAAAATACCAAGCCTGGATACAAAAAATATCTAAAGTTGTGCCCTTATTTAAAAACACTTGCCGACACAATTCGAGAATTCTTCAAGGAGCAGTTCACTGACCACGATGATAAACCATTGCATACATTCCCAGGTGGTCTCAGGTCATTATTAACACCAATTAAAACAGCAGAAGTTGAGAGGTACTCAAATCCCTGAAAAACAGACCTGCATCCGGACCTGAAAACATGAGCAATGAACTATTACCTCAACACCGATCATGCACCTAATCAATTCAGCTTTATGTACCACATTCCATCGATGTGGTAAGCCAAGACACCATTAGCGCGCTACCTAAGCCCAAGAATCCACCCGCAGGAAATTTGCAGATCATTGTGCTCCTCAACAGCATATGGTAGACTATATCCAATGTTAGTCTATGCCACATCCGAGAGAGGATCAGTGACTTCACTGGATCATGTCAAAGGGGTCTTTAAACGCGGATGCAGCTTCGCAGACATTTGTGGCCTCAATGCGTGCGTGTGTAAGTAGTCAGGTGACTCATGTCCAAAAACGACGACGTCCGTGAGATCGCCTAGTGCGTTTGCGCATGCATCAAAGATTGCCTACCAACGCACATTAGCATTGGAGAGAATGGCGTCATGTTTTGTACCGAGTTGGTACACGTAATTTCTTTAAACTGCACTCTCCTCGTCATTCTTGATATCGATCATTACCGCGATCATTGATGCGAGGATTCCAAATCTTTTGACTATTTTAAAATCAGTTATTCGTGTTTGATTCCGCTCAAAATAGTTCTCTAAAACCATAAGTGTGTGTATGTAATTAGTGAATGGGGAGGATAGCGTATCAGGTGATCGCTTTTCCTGCCTCTGAAACTTGCGCACTGCTTGGGTGTGGTGCTCCAACTGTGACGTCACAAGTAGTATAAAAGGAGCTGAAAAATCAGAATCGAGAGCAGAGAGTGCCTGGTCTGAGAATAAGCGAGTTGTGGGATATTGCTTGCTGTATAGTCAGGTTCCCTATAACCTACTATAGTGCCTCTCGGTTTTGATACTCATCTCTAGGGCACAAGCCACCACATCCGCATCACAATTTTTTACGCTCCCGGAAAAATATCATCCATGGGCAATGGTGAAATTTAAGTAAAGGTACACCCCCATACCCCCACCCCCCCGCAGCAGGGCCTTGCGGATGGGCCTTTTTGCCCCAATGTCAACCTCATCAAGTATGTAGGACGAGTGGTGCTTTCAATGGATAACTCGATGGATCTGCCAAACCACGCTAAAGAGTGGTAGTTCAAATCTGCACATGTGTCGTGCTCAGTATTAAACTTCATCTTGTGATCCACCAGGATGCATACGCATCAAATAACTTTCAACTGTAGCCCTTCGTAACCACAGGGCAGCTTCAAACTTCTGCACCAGTATGGAACTTTCCAACCACTGTTTAAATTACTAATTGTGTGAATAGACGTGACTGGCTAATAGCCATCCACATCTGCAACAGTTCTTCTTCTGCGAACCTGACATACTGCTGACTAAACCTGCCTATTTTAGCTCGATAGGATAGGTTTATAAGAAGTAAGGGACGGTTACTCTGTAGGAGACATTTTGTGTGAGTCTCTTTTCCGGGAGTAGCAGATATGTAACACCACACACTGGCTAGGTTGTATAAATTGGCCATATACCATAAGGCCTTCCATTCTTAGGAACATAAGAGTAATTGTCTCTATCTACACTCCTCCAGCCTCAGGGATTACTAATTGTTTGGACTTCCCTCTGTCCCAATGGTTAGAACTGACTTTGAAACTAATTGGCTTTCAGAGCGCTTAGAATCAAAGTGTCGATGACTGCACACACCTCCCCCGTATCTTCGAATACTTGATAGTTAGATAACCACGCCAAAGTAGGAAGCACTGCGAAAATATTATACTTACAGGCCTGAAGTTCATCTCTTGGCATTTTACATAACCCTAAAGAGTGATAAATGTTAGTCCCCAGGTGCGGCTCTCACATGATCTGCCCCTGACATGCTAGGTGACGGACAGGACACAGATCTACATCTAACTCTACAAGTAACTAGGTGCGGTCTTAGAACCCACCACGCCCTCACGGGAAGGTCACTATAATTGGATATCTGTCTCTTATTACCCACCATAAACTTATATGTGCTTTTCATTGCTTATATAATGTGACTTGTTCCTGTGCTGTATATGAGGTCATTATGCAGTGGTGACAGGATCGTTATATGATTCTGGAGCTGCCACCTTGTGACATGTCTGCACGCTGTCTATCTGAGGGGGTGCTCCGTGAGGGTGACCATACGGATACCAGGCATTCTCGCCAGTCAGGCTTATATATTAAAGATATTTAGAACACACAGCCACTTGTGGCTTAACCTTCATCTGGACCCAAAAAACTAACTGGAGGATATGCTCTGACAGAAGGACCGCATAAATAAAGCAGAAACTACTAATTCAGTATCTTTTAACTTACATATGGTGACGGTGTTGAATTCTGCAGAAATCATCCACCCCATCTTCACGTAATACAGCTGCATCACAATAACTTATAATTTCACTAGGTTGACCTTTTCTTACATAGCATAGTTTGAACAAGAGAGTGCCCCTTTTTGCCATCTCTCTTCCTCCACATTTTCCTGTGATGGAGGCCTGCGCGAGTGTAGTTCGGATCGACCGGGCGGGTACCGGCTGTACCAGCCAAGCTGGGTACACGCTGCCCATCCAGGACTCATTCCATGAATACTCCCCCCTGGGTAGAGCCATAAGTGTATATGAGCCTATGAGAGAGATCGTGTTATAAAAACGCCTAAGTCCGTTAAAGCGCATAGTGTGCATGCGCACACTTAGATGCTATTTTGACGCTTTTAGTGTAACGAGATGGTACCATGTAATCCTTTTTAATTACTTGTTCCCGCCGAATCTGGCATGACCACCACCAGCTATGCAGAATTCCAATCAGAATCAAGCGCCTGGAGGAAGGGGGCATGCACGTAGAGGAAGCGGGAACCAGCGCAACAATAACAACGGCAACATGAAAGAACGTATGGATGAGATCAATAAACAGATCTCCACACTAATTAATTTAGTCACGACACTCAGCACCAAACTCGCCACCACTCATTTTAGGACAACAAACATCACCAGCACCGCACCACCACCAAACACCTGTTTCGGATGCGTTTAGCCAGGCCATTGGAGGGAATGGTGTCCTAACCGACCTCCCTCTACAACGACTGCCCCTGACTGCAGCACACCGCAACCAGAGAAGCAATCAAACTCCCAAGGGCACCGAACTATCACGAGCCACCTCGGTGCCCGTATCCGCTTCCCGGCTCAACTGCAGTCTTCGTACAACAACGTCCGGTGGCCAACAATCACCCACCAAAATCAGCTTTTACACCTACACCCAAATGCACGGCTTCACATATGTCAATGTCTGCGATGCCTTCCCCGTCCGCAGCATTGCCATCCCCCTCTTTCTCCGAATATAACACGCCTTCTTTCCTGTGTAAAATGGCAGTGGTAGGTTGTAGCACCTCTGCTGAAACAACGTTTTTGCAAGCACCATGTCCCGCCACCAAGGCACTAAATTTTAGGTGTCCCTTGGTGGTATGAAAAACACCACCCCACCCAGCATCATCTCCCGCATCCACAGATAGCGGCGACTCGGGAGAAACGGTTCACTCTGCCTCATGGATTTGCAAGTGCCGACGTAGATGGGGAAAAACATGTCCCTGGTGGCAACACTGTTTCTTCTGTGCTTCACCAAAACATCCGATGAAGCATTGTAAGAAATGGCTTGTGCAGGTGGAGCTTATCCGTCATCCCGTGCACACTGCTGTCTGCACCAATACAGAATACCCGGGAATGGCAACACCTCCATCAACATTGCTACCCCCAGCTCCGCCTTCACCACAGCCCTCACAGCAGCAGCCACGACGAACTGGCCCTTTCCTCACTCAGCCATCCAACACATTAAGAGAAGCAATTAGGAAACAGTCAGAGTACATACAGAGTGATTCCGCTCCGACACCATTGTCGCAGACGGTGTCATTGGAAACTCTTCCACAGGTATACCGTAAAGTATTATACAAATGTGCCTGTCTGTTTAGTGGCGTTTCCACCAGTGCCACCGTCGACACTGGTACTTCAATCACGGTATTTAACAAGCACTTATATGAGAGCATCCTACCTCATAAAAAGCCACCCTGTAAACCTACAAACATTTATCCACAGACGGCTACTGGAGCTGATGTGCCCGTGGCCAGTGTAGTCAATTTAATCATCCAAATAGAGGAGATGCAATTCATACAGCGAGTTGTCATCGCCTCTATTCTATGCCCTCCTTGGCTCTGATTTTCTCAGTGCCAGCGAAGCCATCATACATTGCAAACAACAAGAACTCGACATACACGGCCGACATATACCTCTTGGACCGGCATCATCGTTATACGACATGTGTGCGGTTATATTATCAAATACTGCCCCAGTTGAGCCAGGACAAGAACAAAGCTTATGGGCCACTGCACCACAGTTAGGAAGCAACACACACATCGCCATGCTGGAACCCGATCCTGATTATATGATCGCCTCACAATGCGCAAGTCCCTGCATAATAGTAGACACTACTAATAAGGAAAATATACCTTTCAGAGTGTTCAATGGTACCACAGATCCCATCACTCTGGAACCAGGAGTACGCCACGGCCATTTAGTGGACATACTCTCATTGGAATCACCTACACTTGCTGACACACCACCACACCTGACTGATCATTTACCCGAACACTTACATGATTTGTATCTATGTGCCACAGTTGGATTACAGCAATCACAGAAACGTGAAATTCGTAAATTACTACACAAATATCACGATAGTTTCTCCTCTGGAGACATGCAGGCAATAATCGCCCCATATGTCAACTGGTACGACGTCTTCCCATTCATAAGGAAGTGGAAGCACACCAACAAGTGGTGCGGACTGGTATTAATGAACCCTCAGCTTCTCCATGGGCTAGCCCAATAGTACTAGCAGGCAAAAAGGACGGAACCTTGCGGTTTTGTATTGACTACCGCCACCTTAAAAATCTTAGCATCAAGGACGCTTATCCGTTACCTCGGATAGATCAGGCCTTGGATTCCGTGTCCGGAGCCAAGAGATTTTGTACCCTTGACTTAGCTAGCGGTTACTGGCAAGTAGCCATGGACGAAGCTGACATGGAAAAGACCGCATTCGTTTGTAGGGATGGCCTTTTCCAATTCCGCAAGATGCCCTATGGGTTGTGCAATGCTTCCTGAACTTTTGAACGACTCATTGAGCAGGTATTAACCACCCTGCAATGGGAAATCTGTCTTTGTTACATCGATGACATAATAGTCTTCGGACCAACGTTTGAGCAAACCTTAATCAATTTGGACACCGTGCTCTCTAGGTTCCGCACAGCCAATTTGAAACTCAAACCAAAGAAATGTCATCTCTTTAGACTGAGCGTTGAGCAGCTGGGAACGTCATATCTGGTGATGGAGTGGCTACTCAGCCGTAAAAAACTAAGGCAGTAGCAGAGTGGCCACAGCCCTCTTCAGTTACAGAGACACAGAGTTTTTTTGGCCTATGCCAGTACTATCGCCGTTACATCCGACATTTCAGCGAGATTGCTTCACCCCTCTACAAGATCACCGAGAAAGATCGACCATTTGAGTGGACGAGTGTGAAGGCTCCTTCAGGGCATTGAAGGAACTCTTGACGACCGCCCCGATTCCTTCTCATCCTAATCCAAACCTCGATTCCATCTTAGACTCTGACGTGTCAGCTTACGCTTTTGGCGCGGTTCTATCTCAGGTCACAGAAGATGGAACAGCGCAGGTATTGGGTTATGGTTCACATACTCTGAATAAAACGGAGAGAAGATACGCAACCACTAAGCGAGAACTGTTAACAGCGGTACATTTCGTCAAGTATTATAAACACTTTCTGTACGGGTGCCCTTTTACACTCTGTTAGGACCATGCCTCACTACGATGGCTCAGGAATTTGAAATATCTGGAGGGCCAGGTGGCAAGATGGCAGGAATCCATGCAGGCCTATAACTTCAACGTTGTTCTCCATCCCACCAAATTGCATGGGAATGCCGACGCCCTTAGTAGAATTGGTGCAGAAGCTGAACACGAAGAGGCCGCCACCGTGACACAGTCAACACAGCCATCTCCAGAGTTCCCCGAATTGAGGTGCGCAGAGTGGAATCCGGAGAAAATCACACACCACCAAACAACAGACGTGCGGACACGAAATATATACGCATGGATCCATGAGGGGGTACGTCCTCGTAAGGAATCGGTAACACCACTTTCCACCACGGCAAAATATTATTACCAATGGTTTGAAGAATGTCGATTAATAAATAACGTTCTGTATATTAATGACCGTCTGGTAGTCCCGGAAAGTTATTGTGAACTTATATTAAAACAACTGCATGATAACGCCGGGCATCTGGCCGTGGAAAGAACTGTTGCCCATATCAAATTGAGATTCCACTGGATTGGGATTCGTGATAGTGTCAAGGCATGGGTTGCCAAATGTATCCCATGCCAAAAATACGATGTGGGCCAACACCACATCGCACCATCTCAAATTAAGAATGTTGGTGCACCGTGGGAGCGAGTGGCTATCGACGTGCTCGGACCATTGAATTCGATGGATGATGGAAATAAGGACGTCCTCGTATTACAAGATTACTTTACGAAGTGGGTAGAAGTATTTGCTTTTCCAGACCAAGAGGCATCCACCGTAGCGGAGGTCTTGGCAAGCACTGTGTTCTGCCGTTTTGGTATGCCTTATGAGTTGCACTCCGATCAAGGAAGTAATTTTTAGAGCCAGCTTATATCAGAGCTCTGCAAATTGTTCCATATCGTCAAAACAAGGACGACTCCATATCACCCCCAGAGTGACGGGATGGTAGAGAGATTCAACAGAACTCTCGCGGAGATGCTTACGAGGGAAACATGTCTTGATTGTGGAGATTGGGACCTATGGCTCCCGTATGTACTCATGGCTTACCGCACTTCAGTACATTCCAGCACAGGTTATACCCCTACTCGGTTAATGTTTGGCCGTGAATTAGCCTTACCCCTGGATCTGAGCATGCCTCGGATACCAGGAGAAAAAAAATCACCATCTCTCTATGTTGAACTCTTGTGGCAAAGGATAGAACAAGCCCATGAGTTAATGAGAGAAACCTTATCCACTGCACACCGGCGGCAAAAGACATGGCATGACCGGAGGGTGCATGGAAACCTTTATGAACCAGGAAGGATGGTTTAGGTACATGATTCATGATGATCTGCAAACGTGCCAAGTAAACTGAGTTACCAGTGGAGGGGCCCCTATGTGGTAGTAGCTAAGACGTCGGACGTGACCTACCGTATCCGTGCTTCGGATGGCCTGACCTCAGTCATCCACTTCAATCGGCTTAAACCTTGTATCAGTGATGACCCAGCACCAGAGCTCGGACTGGGCGTTTCTCGTGACACCGGTACCCAGACAGATATTTCTGTGGAAATTAGTATTCCCACGGTTAGCGCAGAGCACTGCGGTGCAAGTTCAGCCCCACTTCTACCAAGCCAGAATGTGGGTGAACAAGTGGGTAATGCTGACGACGATGATGAAATACGTACTCGCCCTCTCCCTCCTCAGCGCAGGTCTACTCGATCTGGGAAGTAGTATCTGAAGAATTTTGTGTTTGTTTTGTCCAAGGGACCGGATGGAAAAGTTGTTCCTCCAATCTCTTCCCATTCCCACCCACTTCATGCTATGTCACTCCGCCCCCCCACCCCCCCCCCCATCATAGAGTTACCATAAGCGGAAGATGAGGCTGACCCAAGCCATGCTTCCTGTGGGGTGGAACATATGGTGATAAGCATGGAAGTGAAGAGGCTAGATGAAGCCTTAGCGTGTCTAGAACCGCAGAACTGTACAACAAGGTGTACCCGACCACCTCCAAAAACGCCAGACCAATTCCCAACCAAGCAAGACCAGTATCCAACATCGCACCACCACCCCAAATCCAACTGGCGTCCCTTATCTATACACCAAGTTCGGACATCACCGGCCACGTCCATTTCACACTCCCATCGTCGTCTGTTGACCGTCAATCTTCAGATATGAGAGAGACTGCTGCAACAGAGGAGGTGGCATCCCGCACCGCACCGACCAACATTACCCCCCCCCACCCACCCACGGTGGGCAGGGAAGCAGCCTGTTCAGCAGACACTCGGTTCGAATTTTCCCGGTGTCTAGAAATTATGACAGGACGCCAACCATCGTGTAATGGGAGATGACCACCTCCCTCTATCCAACGGCCACCCCATCCATTCGGCCTGCCATACTCCCCCATGAGCAGTCAGGACATCACACAACAGACAGAACCTCATCACATACAGAGCACACCTGCCCTCAAGGCTGGATATGTCAATTCATCATTGCGCACACATCACATACCTACTCAGTTATACTCAGCATAGCAGAGACATTCAACATCGGCAACAATATCGTTTAGCAGCACCTACCGGTATTAATTAATTCCTGATAAAGACATAAAAAATCAAACTGCGGGAGAAATACTATCTCCCGCAAACCTACACCTCCCGCAATAACAACAGACTTGGCGTTCACCAGCGTGGAAAACTGGAATGCGCCCACTTCGCTTATAACATCGGCATCATACAGCAGCCCGGACATCCCGACAACAACATCATCATCAACAAACAGCAGCCGACAAATCTCCCGCACACACCTTCTTATCCAGTTACGGGAGAACTGATCATATGGATATAAGGAATGCATTACAGCCATCTACAGTACGCCTCATGGGGGGGGGGGACGTTTGTCCAATGCTCTTCCCCCTCCCTTTTCCCCGACGTCGTACAGAAACAGCCAAAATCTACATACATCATCTACACGTAATAACAGTCAATATTATTAAGAGAGCAAGATGCCCGCGTTATCCTCAGTCACGAGTAGGATTTTACTACAGAAAAGTTGAATTCGATAATGGATTGATCAATGTTACGACAGCATCCGACAGGTCATCTGCACTCTAAAATAACTCTGTCCCACCCACGGGCTCGGCCATTACATAGTGAAATACCCTCAGGGTTCGATAAAGTTGACATCCCCCCCCCCCCCCCGCACCTGGCGGCCATAAAAACGTCACCTTCACCACAGCGCAAGTATCATCCACAGATAACTAGCGACGCGTATCAGATTCAAATCACCAACATGGCAGAAACACAGACACTCAGGTTGACTGTATTCTCAATCTCCAAATGACGGCATTGTAAATTGTAATAACTGTGGCATCCACTTCCGAGTTGTTATGTAATTTAGCCATTATTGAATGGTATTAATGTGTCTGGTCTAGGCCGGGACGAAGCTAGTTCTACCCATTAAGGAGAATGCTTGGCAAGGCCTCCCGCTTGGAAAACCTGAATAGATCTGTTTAAACCACACATCAAATTACTTACAACTTTACTGTTAAATTTTTGATTAAGAACACAACTGCTCTACCGTGCTACAAATCATTAGCGCACGGGCCGGTAAAGCGGCATCAAAAATCTAACAGTATAATTACAAGGGGAGTTTCAAAAATTCTCTTCCCTGCATTCCAGTCCATAATCAACACGGGCTGAGAACTACCTATTACAGTCATATACCAAGACGCATGGTTAAGAACTCGCGTGAACAGGGGACATCATATTATAACGATTCATGATATAACATATATATCTTTCCATATCTCGCATCTACAACAGACTACCTCAGCAACAGTATTTTGGCCATTGACATAAACAGTACATACGTTTCGGATCAACCACATGCTTTTAAGAACCACGTGACATTTACTGCTATTTCCAGTAAATTGGATCACACGCTTTAAACACAAGAGTTGCCCAAAAACGCGGCTACCACAGCGTGATGGAGGAGTGGCGATGGTGAGTCGTGGTATTTGCCGCTGACGTCATCAGGCTCCCACACACACCATCGAGCGCTCCAGCCTAAAATTAAAACAGGCAAGTTTATAAGCATCCAATCTGAAAAACCACCTCATGCTGATTAAAAGGTGAGGCTCCTCAAAGAAAAAGTAGTAGCACGTTTTTATGATGATCGGAGGCTGTTAAATGTGCTAAGATTAGGACAAAGTTAATGAGCCATTCCTCCTATAATTAAAAGTACTCCCTTTATACGGGAAGAATTAATCCCTAGACGTCTAGAAAGGGAAAGAGGAAACTTTCCATATAGGGCTGACCGAATCACCTGTTAAAACTTCCAGGTGTGGTCATCCTCTGCCTATGACGTCACCAAATAGTATAAAAGGAGGAAGCGCGCTCTGAAACTTTGTCTTCCCATCAAAACTCGACACTGGGGAAGAACAGATAGCATTATGCTTCTTTCGTGTCGAAAACCAAATTCCGCTGTTTTGTTATTAGTTCATTTATTATGCTTGGCCTGGAAAGTTAACACAATGAAGAGATAGGGCATTAGGTTTTGAATAGGGTTCCCGCTGCCACCTACCATGCAGGAACGAGATGTCACTCCTTGAAGATTTAGCGTTATCGGATTCGTCTGAAGAGGAATCGGTAGCAGTTCCAAAATGCTTCCTATGCAGCTCGTTATTAGCTACATCTACACTGGTCCTGAAGCGGAGTAAGAAGCGAAAGTCTTCCACAGAATCCAGTCCGGCAGCACCCGCATCAGTAACCAGCCATCCAACTACAGCCACTACACCCTCAACCGTAGTGTCTAAAGCAGTTTTAGCCAGTCAGCCAATTTCGGTAGTCATCACGACACCTGCGGGAATAGAAATTCCAAATCACCCGCAGTCACCATCTCCGCCAGACCTGACCATAGACGAGGGACCAGGACCGACGCAGCCTGCGTCGATTAGCATACTTCAACTTGTGTTATCCAGCATCCGCTTCCTAGCCTTTCTGACCCCGCCATCAGAAATGGCACCACGCCGGAACGACCATGCATGGGAAAGAGACGTATCGCCCACACCCAGGACATGCAGCCCGTGCCTAACGCTACCGCAAATCGTCTGTTAAAATATGCTAAGTCTCAGAAGATGTCATCTCCTGCCCTATCCGCTCCCACATCATTGCCTCAGCCTACGATACAGCTCACCGCCATCACCACGCCAGCTACTGCAGCCACCTACTACAACAACTACAACATCAACCACGTTAGCAACCACTAGCACCACCACTGCCTCACGGACAGATATTTTAAAACCGGCAGTAACTGTGAGAGACATTATGGACGCTCATATTTCCGTCGCCACCACTTCAGACATTTCCGACAGTGCCAGTAATAGTGAACGCATCTCAGCAATGATAGTGCATCCACCGCGACCAACCACGTCAGTCGCGGGACCCAGACTCAGTGGGGAAATTTTGCAGCAGAGGTGTAATCATTTGTGATACAGCAGAAACATCAGTGGTGCGATTCATGGAAGTGTATTAATTATTACTTTATTTTTTAAATACTTTTCTTCTTATTATATATGTTAGATCAATTGAATCCCCTCCCTATGATGACAACGGTTATCCGACACAGCTGCGTACTTCGGTGCCCAGCTGTGTCCCACACAAAATGAGCACTGCGGACTCCGGTGTTGTAAGAACGTTGTGTGCGACGTAAAGAATACAACATCCTGCAGTGCAATAATGTCATAATCCCGTCATGCAGTCTCAGCTACGCTGGGGCTGCATGATAAACTAACTGTTATGTTATTATTATATATATATATTTTATTTCTTCCTGTCTTGGATGTCAGGACGGCTATGGGGCTGGCGGGAGCTGGCCATTGCAGACCTGCTGTCTATAAATCCCGCCTAGCATACGTCCATGTGTCGATCTGCCATGCACGGTCGTTTGCCATGGATGTCAAACTAGGAGGGGGTGGTGTAGTTCGGATCGACCGGGCGGGTACCGGCCGTAGCAGCCAAGCTGGGTATGCGCCGCCCACCCTGGATTCGTTCGTTGAACACGCCCCCCCCCTGGGTTGAGCCATAAGCGTATATGGGCCTATGAGAGAGAACGCGTTGTGAAAACGACTAAGTTCATTAAAGCGAATAGTCCGCATGCACACGCTTAGATACTATTTTTGATGGAGCACATAGTTTACGACCAAGATGGGATGACGCTTTTAGTGTACCGAGATGATACCATGTAATCTTTCTTAATTGCTTGTTCCCGCCGAAGCTGGCATTATTCAAGAGCAGAATTCGACTGGCTTTTTAAATCTGTAAACCATTTCAAAATCGGTTAAGAAATGGCTGAGTTATCCACAGAAATCCCCTCTTGATTATCTTCAAAATATTGCTGTGACGTCATAACCACGTGGACGCATAACTTCTAGAATGTTTTAGAAACTTCGACTGCGTGATTATTAGCTATGAGCTGATTGGCTGTTGCTCGGCCGATGATTGGTTGGACCTTGCGCCTGTGACGTCACGAGTAGTATAAAAGGAGAAGCGATCCAGAGATCGAGGGCATCCTTGGCCAGGGGCCGACAATCAGCGCGACACTACGCAGATCACTTTGCCTTCTGTCAGTTTCTCTACCGTAGCTAGCAGTATCGAACCCACCGCACTAAAGCAATTTTGTAACTCCCCTTACTTGCGGGAGCATTTTGGAACTTTCTACTTATTGTTCACGAATATCAAGATCTACTTCGGAACACAAACTTGCGGTGAGGCCTCTACGGCCGGAATATGTGATTCTACAGATGTAGGGACAGCGATGTTCTTTGATGGATGACTCACCGGATCTGCCAGCCATGCCAAAATGTGGTATTTCAACCGTCCCCACAGTGGTTCTTCTGACTTTCGACCGCATCAAGTAAACTTTGCCCAGTGCGTCTTCGGAGCTGGCTGACGTACCCAGCACCGTTAAGCTTTGTTTTGTATCTTCATCTGCATCTAACAACCCCGCTTGTGATCGGGTTGTTGTCAACTTCCATCCGTACCAGCGGTGTATGGGAACTTTCTTCACAGCAGGAGTGCTATTGTATCTCTTACTAAATACTCATTAGACATTCTATATTGTGCTTACAGTCCTAAGTTCAATCCGCGCCCATCATGCGCAGATTGTAGGAAGCCTGTTTGCGGGAACCAACCTGCGGGAGCTTTCCAGCTTCGTGAGAATGCATCAACTCACGTCAAACTAAGAATAACGTATCAATTTCAGCAACACGATAGCCGAACTTAAGAATACTTAACTATACATAAAATTTTAATTATTCCGTTAAATGTATTTTTCCTAAATTATATCGTACCTGTATAAATGGTCCCGATGACTAAAAGGTACCGTAATGGTCTTAGGACTGCTAGTTATAATTTCTGTATATGTTTATAGTTATTCTCATTTTCTGTAAGGCGTTTTCAGTAACCGCACCGTAGTTTGTTCGTTAACCTGTACTAAAGATATATAATTCTTATAATTTATACACTGTATTGATTGTTCTGGTTAGTTTATATATATATGGCGAGTGGCCATCAGTTCATATGTTTTGTTTATTTATAGAAAATATAGGACTGCAGTGCACGTAGAAAACACTATACAGCAACACTTATATATGCAACATTTTCTCCCGCCACCAACACTTTTTCACTGAGGTCGCTGTACGTGCTATAACTTTGTTTAGCCCGGCATGCTAACGACTAAAACCTTTTCTATTCAGCTCGATAGGATAGGTTTAATATGATTATAGACGATGTCTTCGTTAGGAAATGAGTAGTATACTCTTCTCTTCCGGTAGTTGCGATAATTTAGCCCCACATGCCGGCAAGATTCATATCTCTAGGATATTGTCTCTCTTCATGTTCCACTAAGCCTTGTGGCTTCTTAATTGTTTGGATGTCCCTATCCGCACCATGGGCTGATCCGACCCTGGGAAGCTGTTGGTGTTTCTGAGCGGTGATGGTATGGTATCACATACATTCCCTCCGTATCTTCAGATACCTAGTAGTTAGCACTAAAGCGGCAACTACTAATTCAGCATACTAAGAGTTACATAAGACGGTGACGGGGGAATCCTTCGGGAATCGTTCATCCCGTCGTCACATAAAACAGTACGCAACCTTATACTCATAATCTCACTAGGTATGGTCTTTTCTTTTTCAATCATTTTGGTTAAATATTAGAGTGGGCCCATTTTTGCCTACTACTCTTCTCCCGCTTTAAGCAGTGGCGACACCTTCCCGAGACGGAGGCTCGCGCGAGGCACTTGCCTCTCGCAAGGATTCAGTGATGACGGTCCACGTGCGGATAATACTCCTCACCCAAACTAGCACTAGTAGTATGCGTGTGAGGCACATGATTTTCGTCACTACAGAGGTAATCTTCTTTCCTTTCAGCTTAGAGGTATAATAGCTTGTACTAAGTTAATTAGTTAAGTCTCGTGTACGGGAGCCTCCCTTGCGGGGATACCTCTGCGGACCTACGAGTCTGTGTGGTACCTCCGGGAGGCCCACGTTTAAAACTTCATCTAGCTGTCTCTATATCTTGTATTTTCGTATGCTCCTCATTTTATCTAGCATACTCGACAGTCTGTTTAGGTAAAAACATTGCATATACTTATTTTTAATTAGGTCACCAAAATCAAATCTTGTAAGTCCATAGATCACGAAATTTCTATGGACAGGCATACTGGTGACACAAACTCTTGGTATGAGACTGTTGTATTTAATATTCGTGACAATGGTCGCACGGCCCCACCGGAACGATTGAGTTCCACCAGCCTTAGGAGCCGGCCTTTATTACCCATAGGGCAGTCTCGTACAGGATCCGTCACCCCACGACTAGAAGCTAACCAGCATCATCATGTGTCATGCACTTGTGGCACGGCGAGTCGACATCAACACCGGAACGGCTCGACACTACCCCGCGAGCTACAGCGAGGCACGTTCCTCTCGCAACAAATAATATGTGTTAGGGGTTCATTTAGTTTATATTAAACTTGCTAAGTAGCCGCCTTAGGACCATCCTTTGTCGGAATACCTCACTGATTATACACATCAGATATCGGTGAGGTACCTCGGGCGAGGACCATATTAAGCAAATCACCAACTCCGCCCTATGTACTTGATTTCTCTCCAATAGCCGCAAATGAGTAACATTGTTTGTTTGTTATTTGTAACTAATTATGTATTTTGTGATGTCTAAGCTCTAAATTGAGTAGATGGACTGCCACACCAGTGATACAAACAGCCGGGATGAAATGGTGTGGTTCAACTTCCGCGACGATGGTCACACGGCCTCACTGGAAAGTGAACATTCCATTGGCTCACGAAGCAGTGGAGAGAGAGGATCTGGCAGACCAGCGTGTACCCCGATGGCTACAATCGTTTATCCCAGTGCTTTTTACCACAAGACCCATGTCAACACTCGGTATGCCACTAGAGATCAAATATGCTGACGATGAAAAGAAACCCATTGACGAACTACTCCAAATGGCAGACAAAAAATTGAGAATAGCTTTAAAATTGAGAATAGCTTTATGAATGAACGAAAAACAGATTTCACATACACCTACCAACAAAGCATGAAACTAAAGACAAGCATGATCCACTTCATTTCAGTCCTTCTGGAAGCTATGGATTCGTAGATCAATGATGCCAGTGACTATGTTTATACAACACAACATGTGTATCCTTGATGTATACACCTGTGCAAAAGTTAAGCACCAGCAAAAACAATAGAACGTAGAAACAAGATGGTACAACTAGGCTGCCATACTTTTTGTCCCCACGTTAGCTGACATAATTCCAAGTACGAAATGCACATGCATGCATGACTTCACGCCGCTTGATGTCCGTGCGTGGCGGGAAACAGCACACGTGTTCAGTTATGTAAAAGTCCAGTTTGAGGTGTAGAACATTACATACAGATTTAGGCGACAAGATTAGGAATTTTGTGTTCATGACCGTGGTTTATTTGTACGGAGAGAATTAGCTCTTGATTGTGAACCGCTATGGCAAGACGAAGGTTAAGTGATCGTGTGAAATGGCAAATCATAGGCATGCATACCACTGGTATGTCATGCAGAGAGATTGGCAGACAGCTGAACATTAACCATACTGTAATCAGTCGTTTGATTGCAAAACATGGGCAAACTAACGAGGTGAAGGACAGGCCTAGATCTGGAAGACAGAAGAAGACTACTGCCCGTGATGATCGAGCCCTAGTACGCCTTGTTAGGAGATCTCCATTCACCAACAGCAGAGTGCTCAGCCAGCAATGGGAAACGCGCAATAGAGTGTCAATGTCTACCGTCAAAAGGAGACTGTATGCTGCTGGCATGAAAGCTAGGAGACCTGTCAGACGTCCTCTCCTCACTGCACACCACAAAGAGGAGCGTCTGAGGTGGTGCAACGAAAGAAGACACTGGAACATGAGATCCTGGAGACGGGTACACTGGTCCGATGAAAGTCGGTTCCTGCTTCATGCCACAGATGGTCGAACTCGTGTATGGAGGTCCAGACGCATGGCGTACGACCAACGTAACATCATGGAAGAAGTTCCATTTGGTGGAGGTTCCGTTATGATATGGGGGTGCATCTCATTTGATTGTAAGCTGGATCTGTTGACTGTACCTGGAACACTAAATGGACAAAGATATCAAGATTCCATACTGGATAGAGTTGTGGTCCCTCATTTTGTAAATCATGCACCTGGAACCCACCCTATATTCATGGATGACAACGCCTGACCACATCGTGCTAGAGCTGTGCATGAATACCTCCGCCAGAATGCCATCGAAACCCTACCATGGCCAGCAAGGAGCCCTGACATGAACCCTATTGAGCATATCTGGGACATTCTGGGAAACATGGTGAGAAGGAGGGATCCTCCTGTGCAGAACCTACAGGAATTAACAGACGCACTCCATCTTGAATGGCAACGAATACCACAATGGCGTATCAGTCGGTTGGTGACCAGCATGAGACGTCGTGTCCAGGCCGTCATCCAGGCACAAGGTGGATATACCCGGTATTAATAATGACAGTCTCAAACTCGTGCACAGATGTTAAACTTCGTTTTCAGACACTATTAATGACAATCTAGCCACGTGTGTCAACTGTAGGGAAATAGTTGTCAGTTGTGTCAAGGTAACCATATTCAGGCCTCGTTTTCAAGTTCAAACAAAAACATACAGTGTTTCCCCACCATCATGATCAGCATTCCTCTAGTTGCATTATTACATCTTGCACTAAGATGGATGGGTACATAAATGTTTATGCTATTGCTTTCTTCATAGCACATGAATATACCCTCGCATGTGCGTAAAAATAGGGTGGTGCTTAACTTTTGCACAGGTGTATATAACTGTAGCAGCTTGGCAGCTTCAAAGGCAGCTCTAGACAAACTTGATGCTTGCCATTGCCAACACATTCGCACCATTACTGGACACCGATGGCCAGACAGCAAAATTTCCAACGATGGACCATACAAGATGTGTAATACATCGCCGCTGACCTTAAAAGTTGCCCAGCAAAAATGGTCCATGCAGTGCCATTTTAATGCAAGGGCCTACCAGGTCCCAGGCCCAGGGCTCGTGAGTTCTCAGGGACCTCATTTGTATGGCAGGGGCTCCATTGTGTTGGTAATCATAATTTAAAAATTTTCAATCTTCAAATGAGATTTACGTTAATTGAGAGTCAATACAATTAACAAGGCAAATACAAGTCCAATTTCATAAGACCATTATAGCCCTATATCGTCTGGCTGTGCAGTTCTGAGCGAAGTGAGCTTTAAAATCTCATCACACTACAATAATGATAGAATGTCGGCATTTCAAATTACTATCCTTGAATGACATTTGCAATCACGTAGCAAGTCAAATTATTTCCAAAATATTCAACAGATGTATGCCAGAGTCACACTTAAGTGAGGATACTAGGAAATTGTCTGTAAAATAGTTAATGACGAAATGGCCAAAAGTGTATGTACCATGTCCCACCCTCAAACACCCTGGATCTGTGAGCTTGAGATCTAGATACTATCCCCTTTCATTATGTAATGGCATAGTATCTATATAGATCTCAAGCTCACAGATCCAGGGTTTTTTAGATTGAGACATGGCTACATTTTTGCATAAATCCGTTAAACATGCTGCGAGGTGACCTCAAGAAAGCAGGACTCGGTGCACAAAGAACAAGAATTGCTCTGAGGAAGCTAAATATTTTGGATAAGGACAAGACACAGCTAGTGGTCAAAAGCGAAGGACTGTACACAGGTACGAGACTATCGACCAGTGAAAGGTGTCCTACTTTACCTGTACTACTATGGCCGTGGAACATAATAATAACAACACATACATAAGAGAATCAACCGACTGAAGCTGTAAATCTGACTGTGTGACTGTAGGCTACAAGGTAGGTTCTAATCATTAGAATCGCTGTCACATATACGCACACGTCATGGATGTTAGTATAAACTCTAGAATATAGTTAGAAAGGCTTTGCGATCGTCCCAATAGTGTGTACCCTAAAAACCCCAATTAAAATGGAAGGGCACTTAGGGCAGAGCTATATATAGGCCTATATGGATTGGTGTAGTTCAGATCGACCGGGCGGGTACCGGTCGTACCAGCTAAGCTGGGTACGCCACGCCCATCCTGGATTCGTTCCCTGGACACGCCCCCTGGATAGAGCCATAGGCGTATATGAGCCTATGAGAGAGATCGCGTTATAAAAAATGACTAAGTCCGTTAAAGCGCATAGTGTGCATGCGCACTCTTAGATACTATTTTTACAGAGCACGCAGTTATGACCAAGATGGGATGACGTTATTAGTGTACCGAGATGGTACCATGTAATCTTTCTTACTTACTTGTTCCTGGCGAATCTGGCATTAATCAAGACCAGAATTCCATGGGCTTTCTAAATCTGTAAACCATTTCAAAGTCGGTTAAGAAATGGCTGAGTTATCCACAGAAAACCTTTCTTGATTATCTTCAAAGAATTGCCATCATAACCACGTGGGGGCAGAACTTCTAGAATGTTCTAGAACATTCGACTGCGCTATTATTAGCTATACACTGATTGGCTGTTGCTCGGCCGATGATTGGTTGGAGCTTGCGCCTGTGATGTCACGAGTAGTATAAAAGGAGACGCGATCCAGAGATCGAGCGTATCCTCGGCCAGGGGCCGAACAGGTTGGACCTGTGACAGCTAATATCAGCACGACAAGGCACAGATCACTTCACTTTCTGTTGGTTTTTCTCCCGTAGCTAGCAGTTACCCAACCCACCACACTACAACAATTTTGTAACTCCACTTACTTGCCGGAGCAATTTGGAACTTTCTAATTATTGTTCACGAATATCAAGATCTACTTCAGAACACGAACTTGCGGTGAGGCCTTTACAGCCTGAATATGTGATCCTACAGATGTAGATGCAGCGATGTTCTTTGGTGGATTGCTCGCCGGATCTGCCAGCCACGCCAAAAAGTGGTATTTCAACCGTCCCTGCACTGATGTCATGCAGGATCTTCTAACTTTCGACCACAGCAAGTAAACTTTGCTCGGTGCATCTTCAGAGCTGGCTGACGTACCCAGCACCGTTAAGCTTTGTTTTGTATCTTCATCTGCATTTAACAACCCCCACTTGTGATCGGGTTGTTATTAACTTCCGTCTGTACCATCGGTGTACGGGAACTTTCTTCACAGCAGTAATGCTTTTGTATCTCTTACTGACTGCTCGTTAGACATTCTATATTGTGATTACAGTCCTGAGTTCGATCCGCTCCCATCATAGGCAGCTTGCAGGAATCCTGTTTGTGGAAACCAACCTGCGGGAACTTTCCAGCTTCCTGAGAATGCATCAACTCACGTCAACCAAAGAATGATGTATCAATTTCAGTAACACGATAGCCGAACTTAAGAATGGCTACCGAGTATTCAAGTAACTATACTTAACATTTTAATTATTCCGTTAAATGTACTCTTCTAATTATATCGTATCCGTATAAACGGTCCCGATGACTAAAAGTTACTGTAATGGTCTTAGGACCGCTAGTTATAATTTCTGCATATGTTTATAGTTATTCTCATTTTCTGTAAGGTGTTTTCACTAACCGCACCATACTAAAAATATATAATTCTGATCATTTGATACTGTTTTGATTGTTCTGGTTAGTTTATATATATATATATATATATATATGGCCAGTAGCCATCAGTTCATATGTTTTGTTTAGTTGTAGAAAATATATATGCAGTGCACGTAGGAAACACTATACAGCAACACTTATATATGCAACATTTTCTCCCGCCACCAACACTTTTTCACTGAGGTCGCTGTCCATGCTATAACTTTGTTTAGCCCGGCATGCTACCGACTAAAACCTTTTCTATTCAGCTCGTTAGGATAGGTTTAATATGATTAGAGATGATTTCTTCATTAGGAAATGTGTAGTATACTCTTCTCGTCCGGTAGTTGCGATAATTTAGCCCCGCACTCCGGCAAGACTCATAACTCTAAGATCTTGTCTCTCTTCATATTCCACTCAGCCTTGTGGCTTCTTAATTGTTTGGATGTCCCTATCCGCCCTATGGGCTGATTCAACCCTGGGAAACTGTTGGGGTTTCCGAGCGGTGATGGCCAGGGTGTGGTATCACACACATTCCCTCCGTGTCTTCGGATACTTAGTAGTTAGCACTTTTGCCAATGTAGGAAAGCACTGCGAACACATATCTTAATTATTATTTTATTTGCTGAACAATCCTCCCGCACCGCAGTGTAAAACTGGGCAACTTGTACATAAACTTAATGGCAGGTTAAATGGTTAGTTCCATAGGACCCGGCGTATCCCCACCGAATTCCATAAAAATGTCTGGGCATGATATTTAGATCTGCCACGCCCTCACGGGAAGGACATTTACAGTGGGTATTCGTCTCTCTTACACCAGCCATAACGATAGATCAGTTGCCTAAAATGCTTTTGTGAAAAGTAACCAGTGTCTTGTGACATTCTATGTGGTTACGGAGCGAGATGTCCATACTATTATCCAGTTCGGAGATCTTACTAGGTAACATGTATGAGCGTTGTCATCAGTATTGCTGTCTTAGGGCATCCGTTCTCAATGACAGCCGTGTCTAATGGCTAGGTAGATACCCGCCATTTGCGGACTAAAATAGTTCCTGTTTCTAAAAAAACTAAAAGCTAGTTAAGCAGAGCAGAAGACCCGCATAAATAAAGCGGCAACTACTAATTCAGCATTCTAATAATCACATAAGACTGCGACGTGGGAATCCTTCAGGAATCGTTCGTCCCGTCTTCACATAAAACAGCACGCAACCATATAGTCATAATCTCACTAGGTATGGTCTTTTCTTTTCAATCATTTTGGTTGAAATATTAGAGTGGGCCAATTTTTGCCTACTACTCTTCTCCCGCTTTAAGTAGTGGCGACACCTTCCCGAGACGGAGGCCCACGCGAGGCACTTGCCTCTCGCAAGGATTCAGAGACGACGGTCCACGCGAGGATAATACTCCTCACCCAAATTAGCACTAGGAGTAGTACCGGCGTGAGGCACATGATTTTTCCTCCGAGATAATCTTCTTTCCTTTCAGCTTAGAGGTATAATAACTTATATTAAGTTAATTAGTTACGTCTCGTGTATGGGAGGGAGCCTCCCTTGCGGGGATACCTCTGCGGACCTACGAGTCTGTGTGGTACCTCCGGGAGCCCCACGTTTAAAAGCTCATCTGGCTGTCTCTATGTCTTGTATTTTCGTATGCTCCTCATTTTCTCTAGCATACTCGACAGTCTGTCTAGGTAAAATCATTGTATAGACTTATTTTAATTAGGTGACCGAATCAAATCTTGTAAGTCCATAGATCACGAAATTTCTATGGACAGGCATACAGACACAAACTCTTGGGATGAGACCGTTGTATTTAATGTTCGCGACAATGGTCGCATGGTCCCACCGGAATGATTGAGTTCCACCGGCCTTAGGAGCCGGTTTTTGTTACCCGCAGGGCAGTCTCGTACAGGATCCATCACCCCGAGACCAGATGCTAACCAGTGTCATCATTCGTCGTGCACTTGCGGCACGGCGAGTTGACCTAATACACCAGAACGGCCCGACACTACGCCGCGAGCTACATTACTTACACACTCAATCAAGCTGAAACAATGTGAACGAAAACTGATGCAGTCAATACAGATGGTCATGTTGATAAAGTTCTATAAGTCAAAAATACTATGGTCTTGAACCTCTCCATTGCAGCACACGAAATATACAGTGAAGTCACCGTAGGCAAATTATTTCTGTGGCAATAACATCTTTTACAATGTAGTATGCAAAAATGCACAAAAAAGTTTGATCATAGAGGATCTCATTTCAGTCAAGCTGGTATGCGCGGTCACAAACGGCTTAGGGTAAGCATATACACCACAAAAACACTGACGTCATGGTAAATGGCTGTGACCGTGGCCAGTTCATTTCTCTAATCTAGGTACTTCGTATGATAAAAATGGATAAAATTAGTATTTTCTTAATGAAGTTAACAGTAAAATACAAGCATTGTCATGAATTTTTAACAATGATGCAAGTATAATGTCATCACCAATCAAAAGACCAGAACAGCAAGTATATCGATCCAACAAAGATTCTCCACATGCATCTTGCTGTAATCCAAATGTAATATTGACAGTTCCATCAAGCTAGATCCATTATAGCTGTACGTGAAAGCTCAATGGAAACAGCATCGAGCAACTAGAACAGGAGCAATCCCCTTTTACCTACTTCGTCTTATTTGATGTTGGAGGAGGAGTGGATGAAGTTACTGGAGGCTCTATAGATGCCTCGAATGAACCAGGGGAAAGTATAGATGAAAGCTTAATTAATGCCAATTAAACCCTTAAATTTCAGATGTTCCATCCACACTGCTCACCATAAATCAGAGTCAATTGTAGAACTACAACTCAATTAAGCCTGCTTTCCATACATCGTACGCCTTTATAACATACAATTAACAATGGCGGGGCTGTGCGTAGCTCAGAGATCGAGAGCGTTAACCTTTGCTGCGAGAATCAAATCCAAATGTTACAGGTTCGATCCAGCAATCCAGTTTACTGTCTTTCAGAGGGGATGTAAAGTCATCGGTCCCGTCTCGTGTATAGTGTCTGTGCCATGGTGGGCGTAAAAGAACTCACTCCGAGTGTCAGGTCCTGTATCAGGAGCTCAGTTGTGAATATGCTCTGACAGGAAAGTCAGTTGCCAGACATGTAGGCTCGGGTCTAAAATGTGCAGATGATGGATACTACCTGATGGCAGCTAAGGCTGATGGCGTGGACTCACACTACGTTGAAGTTGTCATCTCTGATCTCAGTCACGTCCCAATGTGGTAAATGGTGATGGTACGTGATGGTAAATAATAAATAAATAAATAGATAAAATAGTACCCTGAACGTCGCTGAGAGTTAGATAGATGACAGCCTAGATGGCTCTCCTATATAGGAGGTTAAGATAAGTTACAATTAAGTTAGAAGTTGATGCAGTAATATGGCCACAGTCATTAGGCCTTATCACGTTAGCCCAAAATATGGCTAAGAAAGTGCATAGTATCCCTAGGAAAAACACTGAAAGGTCCCAGCCCTCGCAAAGCCATCAGTTTGATTACTTAATTACGTGTACAAAAATCCTCTTGAAACTACAGCCTGCACAAGAATAATCATTGTTCAGAGAACCTTTATAAATAGGTCACGCTGACCCACTTTTGATACGTGGCACACTAGACTATGATGCATCCATATGCCAAGTTTGGCTAATATACACGCACATTTCACTGACCAACTTTTGATACGTGGCGTACTAGGCTATGATGCATCCATATGCCAAGTTTGGCTAATATACACCCGCATATTTCAAGTGTACGATTCTAACCATAGAGATATTCTCTATGGCATTTCGGATACGGAGTGCGGTAGATGCTATCTGGCAACAACGCGTTAAGCAGCCGACGGACTTGCCTGGCGACCGATTTTTGCCTACTTTGTCATGCGTGAAGTAAGTACTTGTTTTTTTCTGGGTGTTTTCTATACTATAAGGATATATAGCTAAAAAATTAAAAGCTTCACGAACGAACGAACTCAAACTTCGAAAATGGACTCAAGTGTAAGAATTCTAATCATTTCGTACCAATGCCAAATCGTACCGGTATTGCGTTCGGTTGGAAAAACGTTTCAAAGCGTTTTGCTAAATATGCAAACTATTGCCAATCTGCTGTTTTCACATTATTAATAATTACACCATATAATATAGAAAACGAGAAAAGTTGATTTTGCACGCGCAAATCGCTCTGGAACGTTTTCCCGACTGTAAGGCTGGCCCATTGATAGAGATACTAACTGGATTGGCCACAGAAGCCCAAATCGAGTGATAAAATCGTCTATCCAACAGCGCCTTTGTGATGTCATATGACGTCATTGACCTAATGACGCCATCCTTTACGTCACAATATACCATCTCATTATTTTACGCATAACCCTGTATCAATGGGTGAATGGGTCTCTCATTTTTCTCAGCTTACGAATAACAGACCATTATCTAAAACTAAATCGTCTTCATTTACGGATGAGTATAATAATTTTTAATTATTGACCCTGGAATCGGCTGGTGTCGCTAGCATACTATGTTCCATGTTTCTAGGCTGATAGCGTGTGCCTGTCTGGTACTACAAGTATTTTCTAATGCTGTGCATTAGCGTGTCAAAACCTGGCCAAAAGGGACTTAGAATTCTTATCAGTTTTATGCTTCTAGAATTTCTAAGTGGTTGGCAGCTCCACATTGGGCGCCAGTTGTCACCCCGATGTCTGTGTCAAGAATTGGGAGAATTTCTAAGTTCCAAGCGCAACTTTCAAAACTGCTTGGCAGGATGGTGTCTTATTTGACTATGTCCTACAGGCATATTTTCTAGTGCTTGCAGGCATAAGAGATAATATATAAATGTTCTGAGACTGTTTAAGTAGCTTGTACAATCCAAACAACTAAACAGACAGAAATCAAATCCCTGAGAGTTAACTTGGCGTCGCTCTGATGCTCTTATGTTATCTTGGCGTGAAGGTCTGAGTCTAGTCAGAGTCTTGGCATGTGTCGCATAAGACGCACGTGAAAATTTGACCCATATTTGGAATAGTCAGTGTTCCCGTTTCCTTAATGCTTACTCACAAATATTGACGTATTCAATGCTATTCTTGGCTAACAAGAGGATTGATAGCTGCCTGTCATAAGAAGAACAAGCTGTATTTAACCTTTATTAAGCACCCGACTGTGTACAATGATACTCATTTTAAGAAATATAGAAATAAACTGAACCAAATTATTAGGACAGCAAAAATAAACTATTACCATTATAAATTTGATGAGCAAAAAGATAATATAAAAGAAACATGGAAATTAATTAAATCACTATTGAATAAACAAAAAGCAGCTTGGAAACAGTGCGGTTCATTAGTAATAACACTATTATAACATAAAAATGAGATAGTAGACAAATTCAATGAATACTTTATTAATATTGGACCTAACCTATCACAAGAAATTCAATCCAGTTCAGCCAAAAATGTACAAGACTATTTGGCAGGCAGCTACCAACACTCAATGTTCCTAACACCAACAGATGAAGAAGAAATCTATAAAATCTGGATGCAAATTAACTCGACTAAAAGTGCAGGTATTGACAACTTTAAGTGGAACATCTTTAAACACTGTATAACAGAAATACTCACCCCAGTAAATCACATCTGTAATTTCTCACTCTGACAAGGTATATTCCCATCATGACTAAAAATAGCACGAGTAACACCTATTTATAAAGCTAAAGATCCATCTGATTTTACTAACTACAGACTAGTCTCAGTGCTTCCACTTTTTTTGAAACTCCTGGAAAGATTATATTATAACAGAATTGTTAATTATCTAAATAGATATTCAATTATCTACAAATCTCAGTATGGTTTCTGAGAAAAACACTCTATTATGCTTGCCATTGTGGATATGATAGAAAAAATATCTGAGTGCTTGGAAAATAAAGAACATACACTCGGGGTGTTCCTGGATCTGTCTAAAGCATTCTACACTATTGACTATGAAATCTTATTGAAAAAATGATCACATTATGGTATAAGAGGCAGCGCTTTGGATTGGATTCAAAATTATTTGACTGACAGGATTCAATTTGTTCAATTTAATGGTGCTATTTCAGGAAACAAAAAATTAGTCTGCGGTGTACCTCAATCTGCTCAATTTGCTCAATCCTTGGACCCCTGCTGTTCTTACTAAACATGAATGATTTACCCAATGCCACTAACCCACTTTCATTAATACTATTTGCAGATGATACCAATGTCTTTGGTAGACATAAGGATATAAATACGCTATACAAAAATGTAAATAATGTAATGGAAAAAACTATAAATCGGTTCAAAATTAATAAATTATCTCTAAATGTTAATAAAACTAACTTTATACTATTTACAAGATCTAGCCAACCTGAAGAAACTGCTCTCCCAAAACTTTACATAGACAATCAAGAAATAGAGGAGACTGAGTATGTTAAATTACTAGGAGTCTATTTGGACAAACATTTAATCTGGGAGAAGCACATAGAGATAATCACATCCTGGGCCAAGGTAGCAAGGAATGTTGGTATCATGCGCAGACTCAAGTCATATCTTATAATAATAATAATAATAATAATAAAAATATTATCGTAATATATAATAGATGAACTCCCCCCCCCCCCATCCCTCTCCCACCCTCCATCCCTTTATGTTCATGAATGTAATTGTCCTGTTTTACTGTTGTATCCTACATGTATGTACCTACTGTTCATATAGTATCATGCAATATATGTTTGTTTATGTTACATCCTATTATATATGTCATTATATTGTGCAATTAATGTTTATATGTTAGGAGTCCACTACTTCATAGGCTTGCCTTTGGTGGACTGCCTGGTGTAATCTCTGATACTGACGACTAAATACGAAAATAAATAATCTTGAATCTTGAATGCAGTCTAGATATGTAAATCACTGGTTAGCCAATCTTCACAATTGTGATTCAAAATTCCGTTCATATGGGCTATTCAAATCAGTTTTTAAGCTTGAAAATTACTTTAAACAACACAAAGAATTCGCCAAGCTTAGAATTAGTGCACATAGCCTTCAAGTGGAAATGGGCAGGCACCATACGCCAATAAAACCAATTGAGCAGAGGATCTGTGAAATTTGCAACACTGGCTGTATTGAAGATGAAAAGCATTTTCTTCTTTACTGCCAGTCCTATGATATTGTCAGACAGTTCTTATTTAATACTCTAGATACATTCACCAACTTCTCGTCTCTGAATGATGACGAAAAGTTTTATTTTCTAATGTCTTATAACGATGGTGAGGTAGAAATCTCCAATTACATATTAGACTTTGCCGAGAAATGTCTCTCAAAACGGTATTCAATCAGCCATATAAGTTGATAGAGTAACCTACTAATTAACTTACATCCTACTTATGCCTCTATGACTGTGAATGTATTCAACTGGTGCACTGATACCGCTGACTATAGTCGACTTTACTCATGATGTTCAGACTAGCTGGTCACGTCAACATATGTTCAACTTGTTGGGTTAACGGCTATGGTTGATTTATGCCATCCAGTTGAATACACTCAGACAACCAAAAAAGTCCTGTATATTGTTGCAAATATCCATTTCATATATGTTTATAGATAATATAAATAAATGTATATATATATATATAACGTAATCTTAATTATAGTTTTAGTTTAATTCTTTTAATGTTATTTTATGACATTGCCATTGTGTAATTTTTAAGTGTTTGTTTTATTGTGCTGTGTGCGTACACCATACTGTTTTGTATTTTATCGCAATAAATTGATTGAACTGATTGATTGGAATTCCCCATAGCTCTGTGTGGTATTTTCCCGTGTGAGTGGTGGCGAATGACGACGTAGTTGTTAAAGGAGCGGTATAGCTGACATACACTGTCCTGGTGTAAATCTATAGATGCTGATATCGCGTGCCCGTGCGCCGATTTTAATGACTCAGGTAAATAGAAATAGCTGCTGATTAGCTGCATCGCTTGGTACTATGGACGTTAGGATTCCTCACATAGTTTTCTTTACACAAATGTAAGAATACAGCTTACAGATAACGATGACGTGCAAGACAGATAGAATGGATATCTATGGGCTTGCCTAGCTTCTTCTTGTGTTGCAGGCTCCTCCCCTTGGTGGGAGCACCATTGGAATCCAAGGTAATTAACAGTTGAATTATATCCATATCCGTACGAAACTGACGACTGGATACAAATTATGTACATTGCCAGACCAAGTCGACGTGTACAGGCCATATATCAAGTCCCTGCATATCTTCTCTACCATGCCTTGGAGCGGTTCTGTATGTAAGCAATCGGGGAGATTCTCGTGTGTAACATCCAACGGTAGTTGCATAAGGGAAGATGAATCATCCAATATGTGAGTGACACCGTGTCCATACAACAGGTCTTTTAGGCTGCCCAGATGGTTGTTTCTCACCTCGTTAAGGAAATTACACCTCAGCAGAAAGTGTTCACGATTTTCTTCCTCTTCACGGCACAGTTTACACACTGGTGATGACCTGTCAAATTTGGCCTCACGAGTTTGCAGATGCATAACACCACACACACTTCACCTTCACCCTTGCTTTTCTCGTCTCCCAGATTGAGTCTATAGAGCTTCTCCAGCCATAGGCTACAGTAGCAGTATCTAGGCTGACTGTGGACAGAAACCTCAGCGAACTTAGTGGGTTTTCTCTTTTCTCTACCAATAGTTTCTCTCTCCAAGCTTCATGAACCTCAGATTTTGAAACCCTCTTCCACTCAACTCTTGAGGATCAACTAACATGCTCTGTGCAGCAGACAGTTGATACTTTTCTAAAATGCTGTTTGCATAGACAAACCAGCTGGATGAGTTGCTTCCCTTGAGTGCGAGTTGATGGAAGGCAATCTGTTATTCCACACTATCCTGATTCTGCAGGCAGTTCTTGATAAGTTCAAGACTTTATTTTGATATAGAATATGCATTTACAGTTTCACAACATGTAGTCCACCAAAGGCAGAGCCTATGTGGCGGTGGGCCCCTACATATAACATATAACAACAATATAGGACATAAGAATACTGAATACATACGGTTAACATGTTATAGTCCTATATATACATATAGTTAACTGTCTCGCTGCCAAGCCTCTGCAGTCTACATTTTCCATGGAGCCTAACTCAGGGTATGCTGAGTACCTCTAAAACAATTTGACCGAAAGTTGTTTGTGGCTAGGTCACCAGCTACTTTCAGTCAAATTGTTTCCAAAATACTCAGCCAATCCAGAGTCATTGCCAATTGGAATTATTGTCCGGTGGCTTGCAGCAGTCCAAAGGTTAATAGACGTATGGCAATTTACAACATATTTACAGGGAAAGACATGACAGAGGGATGTGTGCTTATCTTGCTTAAGTTAATAATTCTATATTACATATTCTTATTATCATTGACAAAGCATTAGAATTTAGGCTGTGATGGTAGAGGTAGTAGTTTGGTAGTTACCATTATGACAGATATTATTATTATTATTATTATTATTATTATTATTATTATTATTATTATTATTATTATTTGTTCTGGTGACTGGGTGCAAGTATGAGAATAGTATGCCATGATGGTGAGTGTTTTCCAGGGTCTAGTAGATTTCTATAATCTTCTTTTTGATATTCTGCTTAAAGGACTGTAGCTTTATGATGTCTGTGCGTGTACTTGTGTCTGTATTATTCCATAACTGAATTGCTTTGTGTGAGGGTTTTTGTTGTGCTGCTTTTGTTTGGTTGCGTGTTGAGTGGAGGTTATTTCTTTTTCTTGTGTTGTAAGGATGCAATTGTGTATTGAGCATAAAGATGTTAGATAAGGATGAGGGTGAGTTGCCATTGTGGAAGTCCCTTAGGATTGTGTATAATTGGAGCCTCCCAATGTCCTCAAAACCTTTTCTGATTTAAAGATATCCTGGCCACCTGCTGTTTGTGAAAATAGTTTAATAGATTGCTTTTGCAGAGATTTAGTTTTTTAGTCTAGCTTGAGATGTATTAGTCCAGATAGCATTGCAGTAGGTGATGTGAGGAAGTATCATTGTGCAGCACAGGTTTTTAATAATATTAGGTGTTCGATAGGGTTTCAGTCTGCGAATGATGCCAATGCTTTTTGCTACTCTGGTAGTAATAATTTCAATATGCTTCTCCCATGTTAAATTTTTGTCCCGATAGACTCCTAAAAACTTAGCATATTGCGCTTCTTGAATTATCTGGTTGTCGATATAGAGGTTTGGGAGAGCTATTTCTTTTAGTTTCTTAGATTTTGTGAATAGTATATAATTAGTTTTTGATACATTTAAGGACAATTTGTTTACTTTAAACCAGTCTATTAATTTCGCCATTTCATTATTAACATTTTTGTATAGAATTTCTATATCCTTGTGGCTGCAGAAAGCATTTGTGTCGTCTGCAAAAAGTATTAGTGAGAGATGTTTGCAGACTTTGGGTGTGTCATTCATATATAGGAGAAACAGCAGGGGCCCAAGAACTGAACCTTGGAGAACACCACAAACTATATATTTTTATTCAGAGATAGCCCCATTGAATTTTGCACACTGTTCCCTGTTTGACAGGTAACTCTGTATCCAGTTCAATGCAGTACCTCTTATTCCATAGTATGCAAGCTTTGCAGTAAAATTGTATGATCAATTGTATCGAAGGCTTTGGAAAGATCCAAGAATACACCTAGCGTATGTTCATTATTCTCAGGGGAGGTTGATAATTTTTCAATCATATCCACAATGGCAAGCATAGTAGAGTGTTTTTCTCTGAAACCATATTGAGAAGGATATATGATTGAGTTTTTGTTTAGATATTTGGTAATTCTACTAAAATACAGTTTTTCTAGGAGTTTTGAGAAAAGTGGAAGTACCGAGACTGGCCGATAATTAGTAACGTCAGATGCATCTTTAGCTTTGTATATTGGTGTCGCACTTGCAACCTTTAATCTTGATGGAAATACTCCCTGTGTAAGTGAGAGATTACAGATGTGGTCCAATGGTGTTAGTATTTCTGTTACACAGTGTTTAAAAATTTTCCATTTGAAATTATCGATTCCAGCACTTTTAGCTGTGTTAATTTGCATTAGTATTTTGTAGATTCCGTGAGTATCTGTTAGAGTGTTGATAGCTACCTGTTAGAAAGTCCTTTACATGTATGTTCGAGCTGGGTTGAATTTTTTGGGATAAATTAGGACCAATGTTAGTAAAATACTCATTACATTTGTCTGCTATTTCTTTTTTGTCGTTAATGACTCTATTATTATAAATGAACAGTAATGCTTCAGTATGGGTTTTTTCTTATTTAGTAATGATTTAATCAGTTTCCATGTTTCCTTTATATTATCTTTTTTCTTTTTGTTCATCAAATTTATTATGAGAATAATTTATTTTTGCTGTCCTAATTATCTGATTTAGTCTGTTTCTATATTTCTTGAACTGAGAGTCATTATACTTTGTCGAATATTTGATAAAATTCAGATATAACTTGTTTTTCTTGTAACAGGCAGCTATCAATCCTCTTGTAATCCAGGGTTTAGTAGGATTCTGTTTAAATTTCTTAATGTTTTTATGTTAGCATCTTCACATGACTGTGATTCAATTACCTGGTTCCAGTTTATGTTGCCCATATTGTTTTTGAATATTTCTATATTTTCCTTTTTGAAGTCCCTACAAGTTACTACTTCTTTTATAAGTGATTTTCCTTTTTTGTTTTCTTTTTCTATATAGAATATAGGTAAATGGTCTGAAATATCTAGAACAAAATACCTGATTGATTCTTGGCATTTACATCATTATTCGAGATGATGTTGTCAATAACAGTAACCGAGAATTCTGTAATTCTTGTTGGTTTTGTTATAAATGGATAAAAGCTAGATATTTTAAATAAATTTAATAGGTCTTGAATGTAAAATCTATGTTGTTTTACCAAATCAATATTAAAGTAACGTAATATATAAGCGGATTTCTTTTCATTTTGTATGGTATTTATAATTTTTTCAAATGATTTCATAAATTGGTCGTTGTCACTTCCAGGAGGTATGTATGTGACACCGACAAGTTTATTTTTTGTTTTTTCACTGGGAATTTCAATAAAAATAGGTTCAATAAATTCTTCATTCATTGACAGGTCATCTCTCAAATTATACTGTAAACTGTCCTTTATGTAGAAGCCTACACCACCACCTTTTTAGTTGGCCTGTGTTTTTCAATGAATTTGTAATTTTGTATATTAATTAAGTCCAGTGGTGAGTCAGGTTTCAACCATATCTCGGTAATTCCTATGACGCTAAATTCATGTAAGCTAGAATCCATAAAGTTATTAAATTTATCAAAATGTTTTAGCAACAATCTAATGTTAATATGAATCGTTGAAAAGTCGATAGCATCAGTACTCTTGATAATATTATCATTAAATTATTTCTGAAGTATATAGTCACAAAGTGGAAAATTCATACCTTCATCATCAATATCTGTTTCAGAGAAATTTGTGTATTCATTGCCCTGGTTAGAAGTATTTATCTTGAATGGGTTTACAAGTATGTTGCATTTATATATGTACTGTAGTCATATTTGGCACCTAGGATATTAAGCAGAAATTCGGTATCGTTTTCACAGTGATTAAAAGGAAAATTAGTTTGGTGACATTGAAAACACCACCATGGCTCATCAGAACTCTGGAGTTCTTCATAATCTGTCTTCTTCTTTTCGATCGCTGGTATCACACTTGGAGAGCGGTTCTCAAGATGAAATCTGTGGTTTTCTGCAGTTCTTCCACAGGCCCATACAGCTTTTCAAGAAAAGAGGTTGACAAATGCCAGATCTCTTCTCTCAGCAGCTGATACGTACTGCAACATTGAAGTATGTGCTCTGTGGTCTGTTCTGCTTTTCAACAAGGACAAGCGGGCGATGTCGTAAGGTGGAACCGCCTGTACATGTGTTGGTTTAGTCTGTTGTGTCCAGTTCTGAGACGAAAAATGGTCACTTGCTCTGGCCTCGAGAGATGATGGTAGGCATCTTCTGATTGAGGTGTTCTATAGAGTGACTTGATGAGGGTCTTCATCTCTGTATGGGTAACCATGTTTTCTGTCTGACTCTCTTCTGCACCCACCTTTGCCATCTTGTCTGCTGCTTCATCATTTCCTTGGACTCCACAGTGTGAGGGGATCCACTGCAGTGCTATCCGAAAGCATTTGATGGTTTGTAGTGCTTCTTCAAGTTGAGGCATCTTACCTTTGGTGATAGCCTCAAGGACGGAGCGGGCATCAGATAAAAAGACAATCTGTGCAATAGGGTCTGCTGTTCTGCTGATGGTATTAGCTGCATGAACCCGTGCTTCGACTTCAGCTCTGTAGTTTGTGCAGTGTTTGCCTGTCGGTATTGCAGCTGACTCGTGTTGTCCGTTTGGATACTGTATGTGCAGTCCGGCACCTCCGCTCCTGATTGCATCTTTGGCTGATCCATCTGTGTGGATCCTTATCCATGTCTCCTGAGGGTACATTTCTTCCAGCATGGCTAGGGTCAGCGCCTTCTTGCTCACATCACTGTGTTCATCTTTGGTTGTGAGATGAGGTACTGTGGTGCGAATAGCTATGCTCTCTAGTTTGTTTTCCCAGGGTGGAGGATCAAGGGTGTGGTTTGGGTCTTCTATTTGTGCTGGCAACATTTCTTGGTGTTTCCTTTGAAGTGTTTTTGTCTCTTTCACAAAACTTGATCTTTTAAGTCTTCCTGATGACAGCTGTGCTTGCCTGATCTTCATCGGGTGGTTGTTGAACGATTTGAACTTTGCAGCTTGGATCAGTGCTTTCCGTCCCTTCCTTTGCTAAGTGGGGGGGGGGGGGAGGTGGGGTGGGGATGCCTGCTGTCTGCTCCATTTTTTCTATTGGTGTTGATCTCATTCCACCAGTGATGATGCGCAGTGCCTGGTTTTGTACTCTGTCGAGGTTCTGTTGATGAGATTTAGCTGCTGTCATCCATGAGCTGGATCCATACTCAAGGTGTGGTCGTACGGCACCTAGGTAGATAGTCTTGAGGATCCTTTCATTGGCACCCACTTTGTTCCTGCCAGTTTCCTCATGATGTTTAGCTTTCTTCTGGCCTTTGCCTCTGCATTCTGGATGTGCTCCTTCCATGTTAATCTTCTGTCATAGGTGACTCCCAGGTATGTCTGCTGGTCCTCGTACTCGAGTGGAGTACCGCCCAGTGTCAGATTGCCAACCTTGGTTTTGGTGGACAGTGTGAATAGCATGGCTGATGATTTTTCTTTGTTGATGGTAATACACCAGCGATTGGCCCATGCTGTAATTCTGTCCAAGGCGAGCTGCATTCTGTGCGTGGCAGTTGTGTACTCCTCGGTGCACCAGAGTACGAGGTCATCTGCATAGAGGGCTGCTTGGATCCCATTGGGCAGTTCTGCTACAATGTCATTAATGAAGAGTATGAACAGAGTTGGTGATAATACTCCGCTTTGTGGCATGCCTTGTCTCAGCAATACATGCTGTCCAGATTGTCCATCCACCAGCACCCTAGCTCTGCGATTGTGTAGGTATGACTTGGTCCATTGGAACATGTTGCCACCGATGCCTGTGCGCCGGAACTTCACGAGGAGGCCATCCTTCCACACCTTGTCAAATGCCTTCTGCAGATCGATAAAGGCAGCTAGCATCACCTTCTTGGCTTGAAAAGTGTCCTCTATGACCTGTGCAAGATGTGTTGTTTGATCTTCTGTGCTCCTGTATCGTCTGAAGCTGGCCTGCTCTGAACTATAATGCTCTCCGACTCCAGGTACCACTGCAACTGCTGGTTGATGATGGGCTCCATGGTCTTGCATATGCAGCTTGTAAGACTGATAGGATGGTAGCTCAGCACTTTCGTCTTGTTCTTCCCTTTTTTCAGAATAGGAGTCATTCTGGCTTCCTTCCAGCACTGAGGAACCTCTCCATTGGTCCACCTGAGATTAAAGATGTCTAGCAACTTGCGAAGAGATGCATTACCAAGGTGTTGGATCATTTCATTCGTAATGCCATCTGGCCCTGGAGATTTTTTCTTCTTCAATTGGCGGATAGCCTTCTTCAGTTCTGCTAAACTAATGTCAACTTTCATTGCATCGTGAGTGCCGGTGTCTGTTCTTTCCTTTTGCTCTTTTCTAACCTCTTTTTGACGCATTCATGGTATAGAAATGTTGCTTTCTTTTGCATATGCCTTTGCAAAGGCATCTGCAGCCATCTTTCCTGTCAGTGTTTGTCCATCTTCTTCAAGAGTAATCTTCTCTCCCCCGACACCCTCATCATTCAGTGCTTTAGTTAGTCTCCATAGCTTTGTGGTGTCTCTAAATTAAACCCTGACGTCTTTTCCCTCCAGCTTCTTCTTTTGGCCTCCAGCTTGGTCTTTAGATACCTGGCTTTAGTTTGTTGTAGCGTGAAGTGGTTTTCATGACAGGGATTACCCTCTGCATCTTCTCTGGCCTTGTCTAGTTTATCATGTGCTGCTTGCAGTTCTGTTGTCCAGTAGGGGCGGAAGTTTTTCCTGAACCCTCGAGGAATCGCTTCGTTGGCAGCCTTGAGGATACTTGAATTAAATTCCGTGACCACATTGTTAATGTTTCTCCCTTCTACTGCTATATTTTGGGTAGGCTCATTGGAACGAATGCCGAACAGACTCCAATTTGCCTTTTTGTAGTTCCACTTTGGATGTTGAGGTGAACTTGTCGAAATATTTCCAGAAAAAGAGAGGAGGACTGGGCGGTGGTCGCTTCCTCCTAACTGCGATCCGACCACTCTACTGAGGTTTCTGTGAATGTCTTCTGTACAAAATGCCAAGCCTGGCATTGTTGTCGAGTGCCACCGGCGCGAGTATAATGTAGGCTGATCTGTGGGATCATTGACAAGTAAAAGGTGCTTTTCATCTTGCCATGCTTCAATGTCTTCTCCTCGTTTATCAAGTGTTCTGTATCCCCAGCTCTGGGACTGACTATTAAAGTCTCCCGCAATGAGGAAGTGGCAGTCCGGGACCTGGATTGTGTCAAGTGAGAGATTCTTGTCATTAGGGCAGTAATAATTGACATTGTCAATCACAGAGTTGCTGGTTGTTACCTTGATCTTGATATCGTCTGCCTCTTCCATAAAGGTTTTGACCTGGCTGGCGTTCACGCTGTTTCAGACCAAGGTGATCACCCTGCCTTTCTTTCTTCCTCTTCGATCACACCAGAAAATCTGGTAACCTCTGATCTTAAATGGTTTTCCTTCTTGCAGCTGTGTCTCTTGGATGCAGCAGATATCAATGTTGTTTTCGTACAGGAACTGTTCGAGCTCTGATTTTTTGTTGGTAACCCATTCTGCGTTCCAGTGCATGATGTTGATACTGGGGTTCTCTTTGGGCCCGGTCTTCTCTTTTGGTTGGCCAGTAGCTCTCCATCCTCGTCCCCTGGCTCCTCAAGACGAGTTGATGGGACCTCCAGTAGCTGAGGGTGGGCTCCTTCGAGCCGTGGAGCCCGGCGCTGCACCTGCATGACGGATCCTCACAGGGCGAGCACCATTTCGGTTGATTCGATCTCCAAGTGTCATTTCATAATCTGTGATGGTTAGCCCTTGGGAGCATCTTAAATGCACCCAATCACCACAACAGTCACATAGAATTGCACGCTGATTAGATTTGACAGGTTTGTTGCAAGATAAGCACGGGAACCGGACAGGCATGGACAGCAAAAATGGGGTGGCTAAAGGCTATTGATGGCTACTGTGATGGAGAGATAGTGTTTATCTAATAAAACGAGGTTATATATAATGTAAATGGATTAGATGGACATAGTTATGATATTGTCTGACAGTAAGAGAAGATCTATTGTTGGAGTTTGATAGATCACAAGTAAAGCGAGACAACATATATGGGTAGCGGTGAGCATTTATATAACCATAAGTTATGCCAGTTATGCCATGGACAGATATGAGCGAAGGTAAGGCCAGGTGACATGTATCTTTGGAGAGTAACAAGTATTCAGATCACGGGTTAGACAAGCCTATAGGCATTGGGAGCGTAACTACATCTATAGATATTCAGGTAACAATCATTTAAGTCATTGAAGATAGAACAGTTTAACCCTTTCATTGAGAAGTTTAAAAAAAAGTAGAATCTTTGTGATATCGAACGTATTCTGTTCTGTCTTTTGAAATCAACCTGACTGGGAACCATTGCTGCCTAAGAAACAGAGTCCTCTTGTCCTTCTCTGCTTCAACTGGGAGAATGCCCATCAAGCCCAGTACAGCCATATTGGCGGTGGGGTCTGGAAGATTCTGGAAGCGCCTCATCTGACATCTCTGGAATAATTCTAGTTGCTAAATTTTTTTCTCTGTTTTTGAATCTTGCAATTTCAGAACCGTATAGCAGCCTCTGGGAAATATATACTTTCCATAGGGGGAAATGGCGGTGGTATTCAGCCCATTTCTACCGTGATAACCGGCTCCAAGAAGTTGGTACAAGCCTACCGTGGGTGATTTATTCAAATTGCTGACCCTCTGATTATTTATAGAGGCAATGGGTCCCTAGAGAATACCTAAGTGAGTCTCCTTATCAACTACCCTCAGGGGTTCAAGAGTTAAATTCCAGCACAATATCCTTGCAGAGTCCTGATACAATATATCGCATGCACTTGTACCAGCGATAGACTCATAGAGTACTTAAATTAATAAAATATGGGCCTAAACATTGTCTTAGCATCACCAGGGACACGCCCCTTACCTGTGTTGTGGGGGTGGGTGGAGAGGGTGGGTGTGTGGGGTGGGGTGGGGTGTGTGATGAAGGCGGTGTGTCACAGCCGGTGTTAAAACTATACTTTATCTATTTTGTTAATCTAGGTACTGTGATATTTTGGTAGACCTGATATGGGTTTGCATTCGTATGAAATGTGGTACAGATGACAATAATTTCAAATTATATGAAGTTATTAATGAAGCATAGGCACCTTCAGCGTGGCGTCGTACTCTTATGCTACTCTCTATGTATATAAATAGGAGCGGGTACGACGTCTGGCTAAAAGTGCCTATGTAACATTTGAAACCAGCTGTCTGGGATTTTCACACTATATTGTAGCGAGACATGTGGACTGATTATCATGTGGGGTAATCAAATCGTGTTTTCAGGGATTAGATGCATACACCGCGACCTGAGCGCACCCTCGTGAATAATGAAATGGCAGGACTGGGATCAAGCAAGCCATTTATGACAATTTTTGATAAAAATTAAGAATATAAATACATTCTTTCTTTCCTATACATCTAAGTTCCATATAGTCTAGGGAGGAAACAAATTATTCACAATTCATTTCATACTATTTCCCAAAATTTAGATGCCATTTACCACGGCACATGCACGCACGCACGCACGCACGCACATACGCATGCACGCACGTACACGCACATACACTGATGGCGGTGGGCTACACTACTGCTGAGTAGGACGACGATATGCGCATCGATTCTGATTGGTTGAGAGGTGGTCACAAAACCTGTGACATCGTTTCAGGTGTCGCATGGATCGCTGAGACAGAGGCGAATCGGCCCTGGTCAAGCCACACTGGCCATGCCCACACTGGGTACTACCCACCCGTGTACTTAGTCATGGAAGAACACACAAAAATGGCTAAGTCCGTCGTACGAGCATGCATCATGCATGTGCACCAATCGAAAAGGCTATCCTATGCTGCTTAGTTGATGGTGAAATGGCATCTTTTGTGTACATAATCACCCATATTTTTAAATCACTAAGACAGGGACAATTTCATCCATTCTGGAATGAATCTAAACCAGGATTTGCTGTGAAACACGAATCCGCTTACCAAATTAAGATTGGACAAGGAATGGCTGAGATATCATTAAATTAAAATCTTGGTTAAATCAGTGCAAGTAATGTTATGGGCCATACTATGCATGCTGCTGGAAGCGAAAAGAGTGAAGGTCGCTATGGCGCGATAGCCACATGTTTTCTGCCTGCATTGCTTCAATATTGGCAAGCGCTGATTGGTGTAGCTACAAATGGTGCCCACTGTTTGGTCTGTGGATAGTATATAAAGACCCTTGTCTTGCGCTTCCTTAGAGAGGGGTGAAAAGGTAATCCGATATGGTCTCATTATCCGTAGATCTCGCTAAACATACTACACAGAGGTCACCGTTCTGGCAATCTACAACAGCACAATTTCCATCGGTTTCTGTGCCATAGTCGGAGGCTACATAGTCAACATTCCTTCAATTTTGGGAGCCCCCTCACGTGGAAAATAGAACAAAGTGATAAAAAGTTCTCCCCGCCATTCCTTCAGCCGAATCTGACGCACCAGACTCTACTGGTGATGCCATAGACTGATGACTCGAGAGGCCTTCATGAAAGGTGAGATAAAAATGGCCAAAGCCTTTTCGGAAGCTCCAGAAAGTTTTCTGAATACCGTAGATAGAAAGCTTGAATCTATTCAAAGCAGCAGCAAGTTTGTAAACTCGTCGGTAAAGCATATCTTAGAATCTATAAATATTAACTTTTACGTATCTCAGAGAACTCTAAATATGAAAATATGGAGATGGATGATGTACAAGAATACAATATATAAGAGATATGTATGTCGGTCTTGTTTAAGTCGGACCAGCTTACAATACGTCTATATACAGCAGTACAAAAATGAGACCGGTAGACGTAGACAGTAGCACAGAGTTGTTGGCTTGGCACAATACCATGGCTAGACATCGCTGACCCATTGTAAAGCGTAGTGAGTTAGCAATAGGTGACCAGGTATGTGTACCCGAGCTAAAGGTAGTGTTTACCAAAGGATATAGACCTTTATGGAGGTAAGAGATCTTCACAATTAGTGCTAATGTCCCTTACTTGTCAAGGTATGTAAACTAAGTGATTATAATAGCGAGGCCATAATCGGGGCATTTTACTCAACAATTACAGAAAGTCATTTTAAGCAAGACCGACCCCGAGTATCCCATAGAAAAGATCGTTCAAACTCGTAATAGCAGAAATAAGCCCAGGTTTTTAGTCAAGTGGAGCGGTTAACCTAAATTGTTTTACTCTTGGCAAGTCTTCAAAATATTTAGAGGTTCCCGATGCTTAAAACGTTGGTTAACATGTCTACCTCTATGAGTTTGATTCGCCAATGCTAACTTGTCTGATTAATACAAATTTACGGATTGCGACCCGGCAAGGAAACAAAATTTTCATTGTAAATTTAACCTTCCAGAGTTAAATTGCAATCCATACCCTTGTATTATGCGGAAGCTAAAACTATGAGTCTATCTCAATTCGTTTGCAGGTATTCTACAATGATTAGTCTCCACCTTTGTTCCAAGCTTTAAAAAGGTACAGAGTATTCAACCTTTTTTTGTTATTTAGTGACGTGAAAAGAGGATGGAAAATAAAAATTTATTACAATATAACAATCAACATGAAATTTTCCGATGTCCGAGAATTCCATAAGAGATTCTAATCTGCAAATTTCGATCAGGTCCTGGTTAAAAATAAATCCAAGATCGACTGCATACATCAATTTCTGGGAACTTAGTACGAGTGTGCAGTTATGTATGTCAGAATACATTGTTTTCACGAACTAAAAATATTGAATTGATCAATTCAATTTCGACATACAAATACCGATCTTCGATTATTGATTACACATTTTTTGTTTGGTCCTCGAGATCCAGTTCGGGTGAGTGCTATGGGTCCTTTCATTTTATATGAGTAAAAAACTCAGGATACATACCTATCCACATCATTGGTGTAGGCATAGCTGACAATGCTCTAGCCTGCAAGAAATTAAAGTTGGACGTTAAATCGAGAGCTTTAAGAGTTGGAAGAGAGCTCATACCACAGGCCATGGAGTTAGCGTGGAGTCACATTAACGAGGCTAAATGGCTGCCATTAGGAATTGGCAACAATTCCAGGAAACATCCGACATTGATCACTCATGCTCGCATGCATTCAGCAAGTGGACGTCGAAGAAGAAATGTCTGAAGAAATAAACCTATCGACATATTCAGTTAACTACGAGATTAACGAAATTGATAATTACTATTGTATGAAGAATGAGCTGGATCTCTTTACCATAAAACCCTTTAATCTAATTCAAGCAGGCACGAATGTCTACAAAGTCTGAATTGATGGCACTAATCTAAATCTACAAAAGGTTTAACCTATACCCAAAGTTCTCAATGTGCACGCTTCACCATTACTTAAGACCCCTGCAAGATATCCCATTAAATGTACAATAGTCGTCTTTTACTATACACGCGGGTACTAATAGCCTAAACCATGATAATATTTTTCTGAGATTTACCCATGATGGTAATATTCAGTATTGTGAGCAATCAATCGTAAGTTTGCATTCAAATCGATTAAGTTTTCAACATTGCGACTTACATTACATGTTATCGGAATGGAGAGCAAGTGATCAGAGAGGCACTTATTTCAAACTTTTCAGACCCTGGTTTTAATTCTAATGAGCCATTTTTGACTCTGTTTAATGGTACCAGATCTCTATTCGACCATATGTGTGTAGGCATAAGTGTAGACGAATATATGTCAAGGTTTATGCTTTTCGCCGTTACACCCACTTGGCCACAGGTGATCATGTATGCCTGACGAAGCAGGGTAGTCTACATTTGCAACTACACCTGGTGGTCGGATGGCTCTACAGAATACCATGAACGTCATCTGTTACGCCATGTTTAGTAATATTTGAACCATAGACAGTGATCGCAACATTACTGTGGACTACGGAGGACATTGAAACTATTAATAATGGGGATTCAGTTTTATCTAGATTATTTTTATAGGTTTTCGCTAGAGACATGATCCCTAAAACCTCAGGCGGCCCTCGTTCCTAGTCGTTAATGCGGATCCTCATAACCTCCCAGGCACGCATTGGGTGGCAGTTTTTAGCGGAGCTCAATCTTATGAACATTAAAGATCAGTTTTTCAACTCATTCAGGTTCGAACTATGGGCTAAGTTAATCGCAAAACGGCCTCTACGGCTATGTAAGGTATACAGATATAATGTGACTATTGTACAACCATTATTGCCGACAGGTTGTGTTGAATATTGCATATGTTATATACATATCATAGGGCACAGGGAAAATTTATGTTATCTATTCTTAAAACACTGACTAATATACAACGTAATGACGTTTTTCTAAAACGTCTGTCTTTGAGACGTTTGACCCGTATTTGAGCACAATAAAATGAATAAACTTGAAAAAGTTGCATCTAGCTCGATATACATATATATATATATATATATATATATATATATATATATATATATATATATATATATATATATATATATATATATATACACACACACACACACACACACCTGGTGGGTCCCCCTTATAGGTAGCGTAAAAATACAGTAGGGGGGAAATGTTATTGTGACACCCTATGAAATCCCCACAATGATGTTAGTGGAGCTGCGGAGAAATATTTGAATCAGAAGAATCAGCTGCTTCTACACAATGGCGATGTCATTGCTGAATTGGCAAAACCATCCACAACAGGCGCAACTGTACCCCAAATGACTCTACATGTGCAGCCGTACATCCCCGACACAAACCCTCACGCTGTGATGTCTCAAAGTTTATAGATTATTATTATTATAGAAAGCTCTCGACCAATCAAATTTACGTCCATCGCGATGCCATTCTACTAATGTGTAGGCAATACAACTTGCACCCATCCTGACTCTTCTACGAGTGTTGAGCCAGTCGAATTTACACCCACCTCGACGCTCTTCTACTAATGTTGAGCCAATCAAATTTATACCCATCTAGATGTGCTCCTACTAATAGTAAACCTAGCAGATCTCGGGAAAAATAAAAATCAGCTGTTTTACACACCGTTGTGGTTTTTGCTATCCTGGGTGTGGTCATTGTTGTTGTTATTGCTACAGCCCAGGCGCACACACGTGAGCGTGCATGCACGCCCAGATCATGCAATGGGTGATAGTGTCAGATTGGCAAATTACACATCCTCGCTATTTAATAAAAATATTCTGGCGAAGATTTTGAAATTTAGTTACTTGAGAGGCTGTTATTAGGTGGATTTGTTAAAATTTGAGCCAACCTGTTCAAGAACTCGTTTTTGAGCTCAGTAGAACAATTATCAGATGGCATGAGCGTCATTAGATCACACCCCTTTCATGACATCAGCTGGCATCACATGATCTGACTAGGGCGAGGGTATGGATGGCATTAGGCCAGGAACCACCCACCTCCTCCCCCGACCTTAGGTCATACCCAATTCACAGATCATTAGGCCAGACAATGAGATGGCTGGCGCCACATGATTTGACCAGGTCGACGATATGCACAGCATTAGGCTACACCACCAGACCCTAGGTTACGCCCCTTTCACTGGTCATTATGCCCGACAATGAGCCAGCGGGCTTCAATTGGTCTGACCTACCACAGGCCGACGGTATGGATGGCCTTAATAGTGTGGCAATATGGACAGCATTAGATCATGCCCCAGACCTTAGGCAACGTCCCTTTCCGTGGTGATTTGGCCTGACACTGAGCCATCTGATCAGGGCGACAGTATGGACGACCTTACCAGTGTGACGATATGGATGACATTAGGCCACGCCCCCAGACTGTAGGTCACAGCCCTTTCACAGGTCATTAGGCCTGATAAGGAGCCATTTGGCGCCACGTGATCTGACCAGGACGACAGTATGGAAGCCTTAACAGGGCGACGAGATGGGCGTCTATTCTGATTGGCCTAGAGGTGTTACATGATCTCGTACCGGGGTGACAAGATTGCTGTCAATTCTGATTGGCCTACAGGTGTCATGTGAAATCAGACATGTCTCATTACACCTGTCAATCCTCGGCACGTGCCTGCACATATACATCTCCGAAAAAAGTGAAGATATGGGCGAAGATTCTGATTGATCGAGAGGTGTCACGTGACCTGTGATGCCATCTCATTTGCATATTAGGCCACGTCACATGACCATATATGGGCATGGGCGATGACCCATTTCAAATCGATAAATCTAGGTCACATGCCCACCTCTCGACCAATCAGAATCGATGCCTGTACCGTAACACTTCTACTCTACTGGTCTAAATTCATACTTATCATAATTTTAGATTACTATCTTTCCACAATGGCACTTGTTGCTATTTCTAGAAAAATGGATTTACAATATACCTCATTTCTGGCCGAAAAATAACTCAGTTCAGCTAGACGAAAAAGCCTGTAACTTTCTGGCTAAAATATAACCGAGTTCAACTGGCCGAAATTCAAATCGAGTTCACCTGGCCGAAAAGTATAAGATTGGAGGAGGCTGGCCAAAAAAGATCTGATTGGCTGCACACTAACTGGAAGATCACATAAGTGTGACCTTGGAAAAATAGAACATCCACCACTAGCCGAAAGAAAATTAAATTATCATTCTGGCCGAAAAATCTGGTTGATTTTAGCCAAAGATTAGTTTACTGCTGATTCTGGCTGAAAAAAAATCTGATTGACTGAGCGCTGACCGAAAATGGTGATTGGATGGAAAGATCTAGTGGGTTTCACATTGCTTCCTAAAAAGGCTGAACCACCGCTGTACGAAGAAATGAGACAAAGAATTTGATTGCTTGTCATTTTGGTCGAAAGATATAGTTTGATACCTATTCAAAAATGGTGACTCCCACCCGATTTTTTTCGACCGATATTTTTCAGCCAAAATGACAACCAATCAAATTCCTTCGCTCACGTTTGGGCCAGTGGTGGTTCTATACCACTCACAGTCTGTGTTAAGTACTGTGAGTGTATGTATGCCCTTGATCATGCGAATTGCAATAATCTATCATAACTCTTAAAATATTTTGTAATTGTTTTGTTTTCTATATTGGGAGTCTATCAAATTATAAACCATGACATCGATGAACCGCCAATCACAATGTGTAAATAGTAACTATGCATTGAATAAAAGACCGTTGAACTTGAACTTGATCGTTTTTGTTCAGATTAATCTTCGTAGGCAGGTTGGCTATCAAGCTAGGAATTGAAGAAGCAGATTATTTGCTGTGTCCACCCATCTGCCTTGCTGACAGTGTGTATGTCTGTGCGTGCAGATTTAGTTTTTTGTTCAATAGCTTAGCTTTTCCTTAGAGCATGTTGATGAAACTGTCTGTAGGTTGGTTATGGGACTAGAGGGATTAGTCAGTCCACCTGTCTGGCTGCCTTACTAACCATGTGCAGAGATTTTGGATTTTTATTTGATATAATTTAGCTTCTACTTGAAGTAGATAGATTCTTCTGGTTCTTTGATGAAACTCTTGTCAACTTCATCTTCCTCCTCATAGTCCGCTTCTTGGACGGAACTCTTCTTCGATGAAACTTCATGGGTCGGTTCTCCATGAGACAACAAAGAAGCAAATTTTTTTATAACTTAGCTGTGACTTGGACTAGATTGATGAAACAACATTGGTAGGTTGTTAATAGAGCTTGTACTTCCAGTAGAAAATATGAGAGAACGGTTGTACAGTTTGGAAAAAATGTGTGAAATTTGTTGTCATCGATGCAACCTCAATCAGTCAAATTATTGTCAAGATAATGAGTAGGCAATGCGAGAGTTCACAACTCCGAAGGGCATTTTATCGGGATTGACCAGAGCAAAGCTGAGGCAATTCGAGAATGGTGCAAGGAACAGTTCACTGACCACGAGTATGAGCCCTTGCACCCGTTCTCAGGAGACCCCAGGCCATTATTGACACCAATCAAAACGGCAGAAGTTGAGAAGGTACTTAAAGCCCTGAAAAATGGACGTGCATCTGGACACGATGGCATGAGCAATGAACTATTCAAATATGCAAGTGATATTATCTCAAAACCGATCATGCACCTAATTAATTCAGCTTTTATGCACCACCTTCCCATAGACCTTGTAGGCCAAGGCACCCTTATCGCGCTACCCAAGCCCAAGAAGCCACCTGGTCCCCTTCTGTGGCCCATTGTGTCCCTCAACAGCATACGGAAAATCCTATCCAATGTTACTCTATGCCACATCCGAGACAAGATCAATGACTTCACCGGATCATATCAAAGTGGCTTTAAATGTGGACACAGCTGCAGGTATGGGCTCAACGCATGCTTGTGTCGGTAGTCATGTCCAAACACTGGGATTTCCACAAAAATTAAATGGGCATTGACATGTCACGAGCCTTCAACACAATTAAACGCTCAAGGATCCTAGATGTATTACGCCAGGCCAGACACCAAGCGGGGAGTAAGAGTCAAGTCAATGAAGTCTGTAGAGTTTGAGACATCAATCGGCTCCCCACAGGGAGATGGTCTATCTCCGGTGCTTTTCACCTATTACCTTGCTGCTGCATTGAAATCTGTGCGGGGAAAGTTCCACAAGACCACCACCCCACACACACACACCCCTCCACCCTACACCTCACCTCTGTCAATACTGAGTATGCCACTAGAGACGGAATATGCCGATGATGTGGACTTCATAGACGAGGAAAACAAGCCCCTTGACGAACTTCTCCCAATAGATGCAAGCAAACTAAAAATTGAGAATCTATGAATGAATCTAAAACAGAGTTCACCCACATATACCTATCTACAAAACATGAAACTAAAGAAAATGACGATCCACTTCGGGGACAATAGCTTTCCAGTTCTTCTGGAAGATATGGATTCGTAGATCGAAGATGTCCTTGATTAAAAGGCTACGTTTAAACAATGCAACCTGCGTATCCTTGATCCTGTATAACTGTAACAGCTGGGCAGCTCCAAAGGCAGCTCTAGACAAACTCGATGCCTGCCACCACAAACACCTATGCACGATCACTGGACACCGATGGCCAGACAGCATAATTGCCAACAATGCCTATACAAGATATATAATACTGGCAGACAGACGCTGTCTGTAAAAGCCGCCATCAAAGATGGTCCATGTTTGGTCATGTGCTAAGGATGCCAGAAGACACCAGCACAGAGAGCCTTGGAATTCTCCCTACACGGAGTCAGCAAATGCAAAGCCAGGAGGGGACGTCATTGCATAAATCTGCTAAGTGTGCTATAAAGTGACCTCAAGAAAGCAGAACTCGGTACACTCAAGTCAAGAATGGACCTGAGGAAGCTACGGATTTCGGCTGAGGACAAGACACTGAGCAAAAACGAAGAAGGACTGATTGCAACTGTAGGATGTTTCTACTACTACATCCGCAGAATACAGTAATCATACAATGTGAGTGCCACTTGCTACAGATTTGATACCAATTTGAATAACAATTATTGCTGCAACAACATTCAACATAAATATTTTATAGGATTCATTCAGCAATATCTCACAGGACATACATATCTCACATTTCCGAAATACTCTCAAATCGTGAATCCATATTTGTTATGATAATCTTAATGTTTGATTTCATCCTGCATTATAATTTGAGACATGAGCTTCGATATTCTCTGTAACATGAAGTTTGTTTAGTCATTTCCTTTATTTTTCAGAATGAATCAAAAAATTAAATATTTACCTAAAAGAAGAAATGGAAGCAGCAAAGATACCATGCAACCAATGCTCCCTTCATCCGTTGATGAGAATTACGTTTTTACATTTGGCAGGTATACATTTATTTAACTCTAATGGTCAAGTGGACCAAAACTTGCATCTAGTCGCCAAGAGATTACTTTTGAAAATATTGAGCCAGGCATTCCAGCGGTAACTTTTCAAAAAGTATTTTCTCTTAGCATGCAAATTAACATTCTCAAGACCACTGCAGAGACGGTTTTGACCAGCTTGGCGATTAAAGGATTAAGTACATAGACGTTTTCGGTTTCCGCATGTTATTTCTAGTCTCTTATACTTCCTAGCATGGCGGGTGGGGTAGAGGTGTGGATTATATATAAATATATATATATATAAATATATATATATATATATATATATATATATATATATATATATATATATATATATATATTACTATAAATGATTTATTATTATTATTATTATTAATCAGAATATCGAAAACAGCTAGAAGAATAGATGCGAGTAAGCAGGCTCTCACACGCCAAGAAGAATCTGGAATTCCTACCATGGCCGTTGTTATGCCAAAAGTCATTCCAGTAACTGACAGAGGGTAAGTATAATTTGTCAGTACAGTCTGTATCTATTATTAATGATGGTTACTCATAGATTAACTGGTCTTTTCTGGTCTCTGGAAACTCAATCCAACCATGAAGCCCCAACCCCTCATTAAATAACGTGTCTCCAGTCATTACGTCATGAAGGACGCGATATATTCCGTGATAATCGCTTAATAGGTCGTCAAGTTGTACGAATTGTATGTCTTTACTATTTAAAAAACATGTTGAATACGTTGAAATTAATTTGACTCAGCCAGTCAAATTAGTTTCAAAATATTCAACAGCTTACGCATATAGTTTTCTGAAAATTGACACGATCGTGTGTGGGTGGAGCTTAGCTGGAGATGGGCGCGGCATAGCTAAATATACAAAGCTCCATTAGCTTTATGATTGAATGAGATCCCAGAGTGCAGACAAGACGAATCCAGACATGTACCCTGTCAATCATCCTTACGCAATACATTAACCATTGCGCACTGCCCTGTCTCGAAGAGAGCAGAGCCTTTGAAATCACTTAATTGCCCTCATTAACCCTTGTTAGTATGTGGGCTGGATGGGTGCACCTGGATACGACCCCACTAATTGACGAAGCAATATTTTTCTAACAGCTTTCGATGTCCTCTTTAAGATTATGTATGTTAACATGTGATATCCTGGGATTCAATATGGTTTTTGATGGGTTATATTAGAGTTAATACCCACAGTGAAGCAGACCATATTAAAAGTACGGATGTAAATAAATTGACATATTTATTGACTGGTAGATTGCTTATAGTATCGTTTACGATTACATATGGTATACATGCAAATCACTTTCATAATGAGGTCGGCAGAAGTGAAAAGGTCACAAATCTTCGCCACAACTTAAAATCTAGCAACTGTATGTTGCTATCTTCTTCTTTTCGTTCGCTGATCATACCTCCAGTCCTGTAAGTGACTATCGACATGATCATAAGTGTTAAGTACATGGATCCATGGTTTAGAGTGCGCCGTGCGGCCTGGAATCTCCGTCTTCAGCACTTGAGGTTTCTGTCAGGGTTACCTCACCCTTACCTCCTTTAGTCGCCTCTTACGACACGCAGAGGATACGGAAGGTGTATTCTAAGCCCCACCTACAGGGCTATGTTGCTATTATAGCAGGAAAGATTTTAATATACATGGAAAATAAAAACATTTAGGAGGGAATCTGTAAGCCACGCCCATCCAACCCTGTTGTCATAGGCGGCCAAGAAGTATAAACCATGGATAATTCGCTATTAGCCACAACCAAGCTATGCATGAATGACCACAACAGCCATCTTGTAATTAGTGGCAGTCAGCAAGTCTCAACGGTCTGAGCATGTTGATGCGTGCCGAAATAGTATAACAAAAGACATCTAATTTTAAATGTTCTGGTTTAAAATTGATAATAGGCGTGTATGTGTACATTGTCAGATTGTATGAAAGTAAATTAGGACAAACTGTTGTCAAATGCCACCTGCATAATCTATATTTAATTATTCTCTTGATCATTGTGGAAACATGTATAAAAATGAGTTTTATATTGATTGCGGAAATCGTTGGTGAGTGATTCCCACAAGAATACTGTCTGTATGCTGTTGTTAAATTCACATGAAGAAGAAAAATATATGATAGAAAAACTTAGTGTTATCAACTTGTTATTATGTTAAAAGTTAAAGTAAAGCCTAGTCTGAAAAGCTGTATGTTAGTCAATGAAGACAATTGCGCAGTCAGTCAGTCAGTGGAAGTCAATCATTTAGTCAGTCAGTCGGGCCATCATTCAGTCCATCAATACCTCGGTCGGTCTGGTAATTAGTGAACCGACCCATCCTGGAATATTCAAGTCCGTCAGTCAATCTGTCACTTATCACCGGTAATAGACATTTATATTCATCCATCAGTCACCATGATAATCGGAACAATTATTTGATAGAATTGCAATTATGTGCAAATCTTTATTCACTGTTCTTCACGTCTTATTTTAACAACAGTTGAAAGAATGCCTAATTTATAAATGTAGTGCTCAGCATAGCCTACATGTAATATAGTTAAATATAGTCATCTCTTATTTTCTACTACTGTTACAGATTTTATGGCCCTGCACATACGTCAAATACGCCAATAGGATTGGTAAGTGATTTCCTTTGACATTTCGACAGATATATTATAATACAACAAGAATTCCGCCTGTCTCCTGTTTGTCACTTTGATGCAGCATTATAGGTAACCATGTATTCACGTTTACCTCCAATAGGATTAAGCAATCCTGAAATATAGATGTAAATGATTTGCTAAAGGGAAGAATTTAATGCTGAAAAAGCAGAAGTCAAAAAGTAATGCCAGAATGGCCTTGACATTTGACCTAATAACCTCACTAGTATCATGCTGCCTCAATATGGTACATGAAACCATGTATCCAAGTTTGGTTCCAGTAGGAGTAAGCAATCTTAAAATATAGGCAAACACACAAACTTGACATTGGAAATACAGACATGACAGAGGTCAAATGTCACGGCTATGATGACCTTGACCGTGGACCTAGTGATGCCACTATTAGCACGCAGCTTCCTTATTGTATAGGGAACCATGTATCCAAGACTAGTTCTGGTACATTTAGTATTAAATAATTCTGAAATACAAATGTAAATGATTTGCTTAACGGAAAGATTTTAAGTTGAAAAAGAAGAGGTCAAATAGCAAGGTCACTATGACCTTTTACCTTGTGACCTCCCTGTCACCACTCTGCATCATCTTGGCATAATCAACAATGTACCCAAGTTGTGTTCCATTGTGTCTAAGCATTTCCCGAAATATAACCTGATAGGATTTGCCCAAGGCAAAAACCTAACGTTGAAAAATAAAACAAAGTGTTGTAGAGGGCAGAATGACCTTGAATTTTAACTTGGTGACCTTCATGTCATCATCCTGCATCCTCGTGGTATAAATAACAATGCACCCAAGTTGTGTTACATTGCTCTAAAGCAATCTCTAAATATAAGCTGATAAGATTTGCTAAGCGCAAAAACTTAACATTAAGATATAAATAAGTTTTGTAGAGGGCACAGTGACCTTAATCTTTGAGATTGTCACTCACCCCAATGTCAGCATGCTGCTTCCTGACATTATAGGTAACCATGTATCCAAGTTTAGTTCCAATAGGATTAACCAATCCTGAAATATAAGATGAAACATTTTGCTAAACGCAAAAACTTAACGTTGAAAAAATGTGTTTTGTATCAATGTCACATTGATCTTGAACTTTGACCGTGTGGCATCATCATCAAACTGTATACTACTATCTTAACAATATAGCTACGCTCGTAGCCAAGTTTAGGTGCAATAGGATTTACCCCTCCTGAAATATAAGCTGAGAAGTTTTGCAAAAGGCAAAAACTTAACATCGTCGTCTCTCCGGTGGTCTTGAGAAATATCCATTTGCAGACCAGCAATGATAAACTTTCTAAAATAATCTTCTTAGCATGCAAATGGATATTTAAATTTTCTTGAACAAATTTGAGGATTAAAGCGTTAAAAGCATCTAAAGATTTTTGTTCACATGACATGCAATGAACTTATGAACATATTAAATTAATAAAAACCTAAATGACAGTCCCCTTTAATAATGACTGTATCGTTAAGAACTGATTACTTTCTCTTCTATTAACAAGGTAGCTGGTTTAACTGTGAAACGTGACACACCTACACAATCTTCATCGCCACGTCCAGGAGACACAGTGCCAGCTTTGTTCAGAGATTCAAACCTTGCACTACTATCACGGGAAACATTACTACACCCTAATCACCTCAGGTAAGAAGATTCAGCTAGGGCGATTTATTTATTGCATTATGGGTCTGACTGGTTATTTATATTGCTTCCGAATTAAAATTATTGAAAAATGGCATCGTATACATTTTACTTTTTTGGTTCCATTCTAAACTCATAACAGCAACAGCATACAGAGATGAAGACTATCATCAAGTCACTCTATAGAACACCTCAATCAGAAGATACCTACCATCATCTCTCGAGGCCAGAGCAAGTGACCATTTTTCGTCTCAGAACTGGACACACCAGACTAAACCAACACATGTACAGGCGGTTCCACCTTATGACATCGCCCGCTTGTCCTTGTGGAGAAGCAGAACAGACCACAGAGCACATACTTCAATGTTGCAGTACATACCAGCTGCTGAAAGAAGAGATCTGGCCTTTGTCAACCTCTTTTCTTGAAAAGCTGTATGGGCCTGTGGAAGAACTGCAGAAAACCACAGATTTCATCTTGAGAACGGCTCTCCAAGTGTGATACCAGCGATCAAAAAGAAGAAGACAGCAACAGCTGCCTTGCGCAATATTAATATACATGTCATGTAAAATACTTATGTTTTCTTTTACATATATTATTATAAAATTTGGCTAATAATTAAAAATATAAACACTTATTTTTGTCCCTATAAAAATCCACAATATTTATTTTATTTAAAATAACATTTGACCGACTGACCCTAACTTCGCGGGAAGCATCTACGATACGCTATAGGTGTATCATAGGCAGTTAAAATTTTTTTTTAACAAGATGTTCGCAGGTACAGTACAGCTCATTCAGTTACCAAAACAAAAAAGACACATGTTAGTTAGTACAATTTTAAACACAATGTAAGAAATATTCTGTTGAATATTTTGGACTTTATTTAATTGGCAGCAATGGCTTCTTATCAGATTAAGTCCAAGATATTCAAAAGTACGTTTTAATATGTTTTAGAAACATGATTTTTTATATTTATTTCTAAGCTGTAATGTAGACCAATAAACCGACTACACTAATAAAGAAGAGCCATTTTATGACCACAAATGACAGCTTCTATAACAGAACACAAGTCTGCCTTTAGTGTCCACCTTTTAATAGTGGCTATGGTCATTATCTTAACACCTGTGTGTATTCTGGAACATAGAAAATGACTGAGGTAAGATGAACAGAGGTCATTAAAGAAAACAAATGTTTTTTCTGTATGTATGTACTATGTATACTCTGCATGTATGTACTATGTATGCTCTGCGTACATGTATGTACTATGCATACTCTGCATGTATGTACTATGTATACTCTGCATGTATGTACTATGCATACTCTGCATGTATGTACTATGTATACTCTATACTCTGCAAGTATATCCTATGCATATTCTGCATGTATGTACTATGCATACTCTGCATGTATGTACTATGTATACTCTGCATGTATGTACTATGCATACTCTGCATGTATGTACTATGTATACTCTATACTCTGCAAGTATATCCTATGCATATTCTGCATGTATGTACTATGCATACTCTGCATGTATGTACTATGCATACTCTGCATGTAGGTACTATGTATACTCTGCATGTATGTACTCTGCATGTATGTACTATGTATACTCTGCATGTATATCCTATGCATATTCGGCATGTATGTACTATGCATACTCTGCATGTATGTACTATGCGTACTCTGCATGTATGTACTATGTATACTCTGCATGTATGTACTATGCATGCACTGTATGTATGTACTATGCATACTCTGCACGTATGTACTATGTATACACTGCATGCATGTACCATGCATACTCTGCATGCATGTACTATGCAATAACTGCATATATGTACTATGCATGTATGTACTCTGCATATTCTGCATGTATGTACTATGTATACTCTGCATGTATGTACTATGTATACTCTGCATGTATGTACTATGTATACTCTGCATGTGTGTACTATGCATACTCTGCATGCATGTACTATGCATACCCTGCATGTATGTACTATGTATACTCTACATGTATGTACTATGCACACATCATCTGAAACAAGCATGTAAGAGGTTTAACCCTTTCATGATGAAGACGGCCCAAAATAGGCATTGAGGAATGTTACTTTTGCAGGCCAATAGACTATTTTTGAATATTTACCACTAGAATTATTAGCTCGAGCCAACGATTCCTGTGGTAAATTTTCAAAAATAGTCTCTTGGCGTGCAAATAAATGGGCATTCAATAAGGTAATATTTTGACTTTCTTAAACAAATTTGGTCCTTAAATGGTTAAATAGGACTATTGATTTAGGACCAAACTGCCTGTTATTTTGCCCTGAAAGACACAGGGTGCAAAATTAACAAACCAAAATGTTACGTCCAAGAGTTCACTTCTTAAAGTGAACTTAGCAATTAGTCCAAGTTATCTTAGTCATTCAATAAACCATCGCGAAATCATTACTGACCAAGGGAGACAACTCCTATGTTCCAATAAAGCTATAGATTTGTCATTTCCCTTGAATTGCTGATTTTGATTTGATTTGATTTGATTTATTCTCTTGGTAAATATTACAAATTACAATATGATAACAGGGAGTCCACTGGAGGCTGTGCCTATTAGCTTGTGGACCCCTGACATAGAATAACATACAAGTTACACATGATTTGACATAAGTAGACATAAGGCATTATGACAATAAATTATACATAACTACAGACAAATAATATAGGATTTGACATAGAAAAAGAAGAAAAAAAAAGAGAAAAAGACAAGACATTTGACAAACATGGTTCACTTGTTTTTGATTGTTCTTCATACTGTGGGTAACATATTTCACTCATTGGAATGGGCTAGGGGATGAAGGTGGAGGGGTGGGGGCTGGAGTTCATCCTGTTTCTACTATTATTATTATTATTATTATTATTATTATTGTCTATCACCTTCTTTCCCTAGAGGAAAGAGAGTAAACCGGCTATGTGAATCTGTGTTCGAGTCTATTTCTTAGTGTGTTTGTCATGGCTGGAATTTTTAGAGCTCTTAGATATGATCAAGTTCTGGATCTGTGTATACAATGGCCAACATGATTCTAGCAACAAACTGATTTGGTTATGACGTAAGTAATCTTCTGTACACATTTGGAATAGAAGACATTGCTGCCTTAAGCAGAGAATTCTCCCACAAATTCCACTAGGTCCAGAATATTCAGCAGTACCGGTACCTTTTATTTTATGTAGACAATATGTCAAACCGGAGTGTAGAGGCAGGGCAAGAGCAGTAATATCAGTATTGTTAACAGGTGGTTCTTCATGATGAATTGCTGGTAATTGCTGTGGTGTCCGGGCGCATGAAGGTGTAGTAACTAATATATGAGTGAGGTCCAATTACCCGATTTAGTACTTATTAATGAACATTTGTTTAATAATATGTTTGCAGGAATTTTGACTAATAATCCGTGTACGTGTGTTCGTGTCTGTGTTATTCCAGAGTTTTGTAGCTTGAAAGGATGGTTTTTGTTTTGAGATTTCCATTCTATTGTATTCTGTGTGAAAGTTGTGTCTAGATCTGGTGTTGTATGCGTGTATGTGTTTAGGTTAAAGAGAGAAGACAGTGAATTTGGTAGATTACCTTTGAAAAAATCTTTTATTATTGTATATAATTGGAGATTACCAATATCTTCTAGTTTTAATAAGTTTTCTGTCTTGTAAACATTTTGGGCCTCTCCTGTTTGTGCAAAAAGTTTAATGGCTTGCTTTTGAAGTGATTTTAGTCTTGCCAGTCTGATTTTATATGTATTAGTCCAAATAGTGTTGCAATAAGTAATTTGTGGGAGTATTAACGTGCAATATAGTGTTTTTAGTATGTTAGGTGGTAAGTATGATTTAAGTCGTCGCATGATCCCAATGTTTCTTGCCACTTTAGATGTTACAATCTCTATATGTTTCTCCCAGGTTAGATCTTTATCCAGGTAGACACCTAAGAATTTAGCAAACTCAGCCTCCTATATTTCCTGATTATCAATGTACAATTTTGGCAAGTCATTTTTCTTTAGTTTTCTAGATTTTGTAAAGAGCATGTAATTAGTTTTCCCGACATTCAGTGATAATTTATTTACTTTAAACCAATTTATTACTTTTTCCATTTCTTCATTTACATTTTTATATAGTGTTTCTATATTCTTGTTGTGGCAAAAAGCATTGGTGTCATCTGCAAACAGTATTAATGAAAGGTGCTGACAAACATTGGGTAAATCATTCATATATATTAAAAACAGGAGAGGTCCAAGTACTGATCCCTGCGGGACACCACAGACTAGGTTTTCATTGCTAGAGCAAGCTCCATTGTATTGTACGCACTGTACTCTGTTTGATAAATAACTTGTTATCCAATTTAGGGCAATTCCTCTCACTTCATAATAAGATAGTTTTTTTATTAGAATCTTATGATCAATTGTGTCAAAAGCCTTAGAAAGATCAAGAAATATGCCAAGATTATGTTCTTTGTTTTCTAGAGAATTTGTTATTTTTTCCAACATATCTCTCAGAGCCAGCATTGTGGAGTGGTTTTGTTTAAAACCATATTGCGCTTTATAGAGAATAGAATATTTATTTAAGAAATTTATCAGTCTATTGTAGAAAAGTCTTTCTAGAAGTTTAGAGAATAGTGGAAGTACTGAGACAAGCCGGTAATTAGTGAAGTCAGAAGAGTCCTTGGCTTTATATATTGGTGTCACCCGTGCTACTTTTAGTCGAGATGGGAATATACCCTGCATCAGGGAAAGATTACAAATGTGGTTCAATGGGATTAATATTTGTGAGAGTTTTTAAAAATGTTCCATTTAAAATTATCAATGCCTGCACTTTTGTTCAGATTAATTTGCATTAAGATTTTTTAGATTTCATCTGTGTTAGTAGGATTTAGAAAAACTGAGGATTGATAGCTGCCTGTCAGATAATCTTCTATATTTGTATTAGAGGTATTCCTAATTTTTTCCGATAGGCTGGGTCCAATGTTGATAAAATATTCATTAAATTTATTTGCTATATCTTGGTTGTTGGTTAAAACTTTGTCATTATATATAAATCTTGATGTCTCTGATTTCTTGTTTTGTTTATTCAGTAGAGACTTTATTAACTTCCACGTTTCTTTGATATTGTCTTTCTGATTGATGAATTTATTATGGTAATGATTGATTTTGGCTCTCCGGATTACTTGGTTTAGTCTGTTGCGATATTTTTTATATTGAGATTCATTGTATTTTGTAGGGTGCTTGATAAATGTTAAGTACAGTGTGTTTTTCTTATGACAAGCAGCTATCAATCCCCTAGTTAGCCATGGTTTAGTCGGGTTTCGTTTAAATTGTTTAGCTGTTTTTAGTGGAAAGGCACGATCATATACATCTGTGCACACAGTATGGAATGTGTTATAGGCATCTTCACATGACTGACAATCAATAATGTAGTTACAGTTTAAACTACCATATCAGGGGAGATAAATAATATATTTATGTATCACTAAAATGATAAATGGTAATTGTTACTTCCCTTTACTATCATTAGACTATTTTCCTCACTAAAGAATTTTACAAATTCATAACAACAAGTGGTCCACAAAGGGCTTATAAAGTGGTGGAGCCCCCACACATATATGACATATCATTAATTACCTGGTACATAACAGATTGCATATAAACATATAGTACTATAAAATATAAGATCAACATGTTGAAGACAATAGATGTCTACACGCAAATATTTTACATTGAAAAACAGATTTTCTACCAAGGCCACAGTGACCTTAACCTTTAAACGTGTGACCTCAATGTGACCATGCTGTCTCCTAACATAGCCAACCATCTAGGCTTATCCAGGTTAAGTTCCAATAGGGTCAACATATCATACAATGTAAGCAGTGAAGTTTTGCTAAAGGTAAAGTTTAAAAAACAGAGTTTTGTACCAAGGTCACAGTGACATTGACCTTTGGCCATGTGACCTCACTGTCACAGAATATTCCTAATAGCATTAACAACCATATGTGTTTAAGCTATGTTCTGGTTTATGCTAAACCACATATGAAATACAAGAGGCCTAAGGACATGTGACGCTCACCTGGACCATTAACATTTGAACAATTTGCATTTAAATAGACATAATGGATCCAAAATGGCCACCAAACTAATTGACAAATCAAAATTTCTCGCATGATATGTTGAAGCCTACTGACATAGGATTGTTCCACCCAAATTTAACTGAAATCAGGCCACTGATGGAGAGTAGCGCTTTAAATGGTTCTGGAATATTTTCAGAAAATCCAAGATGGTCGGCCCAAAAATTTACCAATTAAAATCCTGAATACCGGTAGATCTTGTATAGCGTACTACTGTAGGATTTGGTTAAAATCCACCAACCACTTAAGTAGGGAATGTGTTTTGATGCCTCCCTAAATTTTTCTTACGGAGATGCATTTTAACAATTTCCAGTAAATTTTTCATAAAATCTAAGATTTTCAACCAAAAAATTTGACCATTCAAAATTCTGAATAGAAGTTCTGGAGCCTAGCATGAGAATCATTCCAGCCAAATTTGGTTATAATCCATTAAGCGGTTAAGGAGATGCATTTTAAAGCAAAGGTTGACGGATGGCAGAAAATCGCCATGGCATATTAAGCTCACTTGGCTTGGTTGATTGGTTGAGGGTCTGCTATCCGTAAATTCTCTTGTTTGCTAACTTCCTTAACATTTTGTGTGAGTCTACTTATAGATTTTGTTTTAATCTCCCAGGCGGAAGCGTGTGCGACAAGTGCCTAATGAACGAAGTGGAGTTGCTAACCACTTGCAGCAGTTAAACGCCAAGAGGCAGAAGTAAGGATGCACAGTTAACGTTTAACATATTTCATCTTGTATAGTAAAGAGTCTAGAGGGATCTCTGGTAGAAATCGCTACGGAAATTTAATACATATTATCCTTAAAAATGTAAAAGAAGACTATCTCTGCCATAGGCAGCGACAGCACCCCGTCAAATTAGTTTTAAAATATTCAACAGCTTACCTGTGTAATTACCTTGAAATTGGGATTCTGGAAATTTAGGATTCAAAGTATATAAATTGAATCCAATGCATGTAAAAAGTGGCCAGAACTTCGGTAGAAATTATCAGGGCATAGCTAGAAGTGGATCCTTTTCTTGCGTGCGTGCGAGCGAGCGCACACATGTGAGTGAGTGAGAGTGAGTGCCTCTAATGAACATTGTATATATATATATATACATAACTATAATGGACCTTTCCAGTTTTAGCGATGCCCTGCCCATCCCTACTAAGCTCCACCCACACCTCGGCCATGTTGCGATCGATCAATCCCTGAATGCCCTGACTATCAATTTCCAGAAAACTATACAACTAAGCATTAAAGCTGTTGAATATTTTTTTAACTAATGTTTATTAAATAGTAATGACATACAATTTGTACAACAAGACTTAATCCATCTTCAATTATGCATTCATGACGTGCTTATCTATTGATTATGACATCATATAATGGATGGATAAACTGGAACGGTCCATTGACTAGATATGCTAATCAAACAAACTACATGTATGTTCAAATCACCAAGGCCAAAACTGGGGCATTTGATGGGCAAATAGTCAATTATAATTTCTGTCTACCCTTCCCTATGCTTGCCTTCATAAAGGAGCTAAAATGTATATCAAGCATAAGTATCTGATCATTCACAGTATATTTATCATTTTTCAGGATCCCACATGTACCTTTAGCTTCAAACTCTGCCCATGAGCTCCCAGGCCAGCATTACATGGAAGGCATGGGTAGATCAGAGGCAAGATTCACGGCAGGTGAAAATCAACCAAACACCATTCAGGTATGTAAACCATTAGATTATAATCTGTGATGCATGATTATGTAGAATTCTGGTCTTGAAAGAAAATATGGAAAACTGTATCGAAGCAGCTTTCTCAGTTTGTCATTGTCTTGATAAAATGATCAATGTTCATATAATAAGTAAAATATGAGCCACTATCAGAGCTGACCCACTTTCTTGAGGACTAAAGTTATAAATGTATATTACTGAGGTAAATTCAGTTTACATTCACTCCTGAAGATATTTTTGTAACTGTGATCTCTGTAAGATCCATTTGTTTGTTTGGATTTGTTTGTTTGCTTAGCAGACACAGAATGGATGAATCCAATCTGTTGTTCAAGTATATGATGTCATAATCAATTACATCTCATGTACGCTGACATCACAATCATTATTGATTAACTAGCTAGTTAACTATTTCACTTCGAGTGGGATTTAGCTAACTATATAGTTAACTAGGGTTCACCAGTTTTCTTGGATCTATGGCATAGGTTATATGTTAGCCATTTTGGAGTCTAAAATACCAATACCATAGATCCAAGCATAGGCTACAGATAGAAATGAGAGGATGTTTTCAGTTATTTATCAGTACTGGTATCAAGGTTAATCAATTTCGGAAGGAAAACTGTTACTTAGCAAGCAATGTGTAGATGTTACGAGTTGTTGAATACAGTGCAAGCGAAATTAAGTGATCATGCTTTGTACTAATCTAAGAATATATGTATGACTTTGAAAACTACATTTCAGCGTCCTGGTTTCTCACCGAAGTCAACGCCACCTATTGGAAAACAAAGAGAACTGATTCCAACACTCGACGCCAGGCAGTACACTGCACTTCACTTTGTATCCTTTGAAAAATATACAAACTTCTACTTTCTTTAGTTGGTAAATAAAATTTACTAACTGCAAAACAGATCAAAACCTACTTGGAATCATTTAACAATATGGTGGAAATCTTAAGACCTAGCAAAGTAAAATGTTTTGTGTCATTGTCATTTGACCGGTAAATGCCCTGTCATGTGAGACAACGCAGTTAATTAACCCTTTCACTGTAAAATCACTGAAAAAGTAAATTCTTTACAATATAAAATATATTTTGAAATTAATTTCACTGGAAGCCATTTCTGCATAAGGCAAGTTAATATGAGACCTAGAAGTTCACCAAATTTCAAGTTGATCGGAGCAAAACTCATTTTGGTGGCCATTTTGGAAAAAAAAGTTCATTTCTGCAAAGAAACGGAAACTGGTATTTTTGCCCAAAATTTTTTCACGGTGGCCATTTAAAAAAAAAAATTAAAAAAAAAAAAATCATCTGTGGCAACATCCTACCCAAGTATGGGAGTGCTTCGATCAAAACTCTAGGTGTAGTAGCACTTCAAACATCCATTTGAAATCCCTATACGTTTCCTATGGGAGTTTTTGCCATGCATTGTGGGGTCAAAGGTCTGGCGGCCATTTTGAAAAAAACCCAAATTCCCAGTGGTAACATACTCAGCAAATATGGTAGTGATCCGATCAAAACTCTGGCTATTGGGCAGATCCAAAATAAAAACACGCCATCGATTGTGGCATGGGCCCTTGAAGTTGTGAAAGTTTGGAGTTGATTGGATGAAAACTGTGGGAGGAGATGCGGTCTAAACTTTTTAACCAAGAATAAGTTTAATAATAAGAAAGATCCCGAGTAATTATAATCATCTGCGATAGATCGCAGATCAATAAGTGAACATCAAAATTGCCTGTTTGTGACGCTATATCTCGAAAAGTTACCATTCGATTTCGATGAAGGAAGTTTCTATATGTAGAAAATTCAATTTTCCTAGAGAAATTTTCGGTCAAATTTGAAATTGGACTTCAAACGCGTCGGTGATAGGTTCCCGCGCAAAGGGACTAAAAGTGGCTATTTTCAAAGATCATGACGTCATAGTTCCAAAACCAAGAGTCTAATCCAAATCTCCAGCCCAAGCCATCGATCCCCATATGGGTCCTAGATGTTGCCCACGTTTGGCATCGATCGCGTGAAAACTGACGGAGGAGATACACCCCAAAGATGGGAATTAAATTTGTTATACAAATAATACTAGAGAACATTTACTGAAGTAACTAAATCTGTGATGACTGGGCATGAAGAAATAGTATAAGGCCATTGAACACGTCTGATGGTTATCTAATACAAACTCTATGTGTAGTCACAGCTCAAAGATCCATGCTGGAAATGGCGATAGGTTTAAATGAAAAGGTCACCTTGACCTCAAGGATGAAATAACTTGTTTCCTCTAACATGATCTTTGAAGTTGCATGATGAATGCAGGTAACTTATGGCAAAAATGAAAACTGGAAAGCTTTACCCATGAATGACCTTGACCCAGAGGGAAATAATAAGATTTTCATTTGGAATTTTTTAGATTTCTCAATGTTCTAGAATCTGGCCAGGTTTGAAAAGAATCGGAAGAAAACTATAGGAGATAACACTGTTCCAATATTGCTCCCATAGGTTTACTATGGGGCTATGTGGCACCCAAAAGCTGATTTTCTCGAAAACTGTTGGTCGGATCAACTTTAAATTCAAGACCATGTCAGGTCAATATGACCGGTAGAGGTTCACCAAATTTCAAGTTGATTGGAACAAAACTCATTTTGGCAGGCATTTTGAAAAAAAAATTTCACCGCAAGTTCATTTCTGCCAAAAAAAAATGTGGTCATTTTGACCCCAAAAGGTGTCTGTCTGCCTTGCAAATTTTTTTTTCACAATTTTTCAACCCTTTTCATTTTTGCATTTTTCAGAAATGAAAAGGGATGAAAATTAAAAAAAAAAAATTCAACCATGCGAACCGTTTGGGGGGGGGGGGGGGGGGGGGGGGTTGGGGGGGGGGGGGGGGAAAAATGAGCAAATTTTCTTTTTGCAGAAATGAACTCCAGGTGGAAAAATGCTAATATTAATAATAAGAAAGATCCTGGGTAAAAACAATAATCTGCGATTGATCGCAGATTAATAAGACAGATCCTGAGTAATTATAATAATCTGTGATAGATCGTAGATTAATTAAAATACAATTTATAAGGATGGATAGACTCGTCTCCAAAATGATAGTGATCTTCATATTCCCATACTCAACATACCCATGAAGTGTTAACAATAAAAGAAAACAATCCTACCCCCCACTCCCATAGGAAATGTATGGGGATTCCAAAGCGTTGGGCGCAGTCCGAAAAAATCCTGAAAATCTTAAATATTTTTACAAATACAATGTGACAAAAACGGGAGGGTGAGTGGTTGCAATCTCTAATTGCGCTTGTTTAATCATGTACTCGTTACGATTGGTCAAATGAAAATTTCCGCTTAGTCATTGTCCATTTGGAAGCCAAGATAAGACTATTTTAATTTGAAGATTTACCACTCGAATGGCTGGCTCGATAGCCGAGCCAGTCACTTGGTTTAGATTTTCAGAAAGACTTCTTTTGCCATGCAAATGGACATGTCTCTAGAATACCAATAAAGCCATTTCTGACTGACCTGGGCCCGTATTCATAAAATTTCCTATCTTATGACGGCGTAAGTCTAGGTGACTTGCCTAACTATGTGAATCACCTAAGTTCGGATTCATAAACGGCCATACGTGACTCACATAACTAAGTGTATCGCATAAAGTTAAGAGTGTTGCCTAAACTCTCCGCGAATTGGTTGCTAAGGAAGTGTGTCACATTTCACTGCTATTTTCTACGGTATTGCGAGTGCGTTCCGGATCTCACATGTACATAATAGGCTACTATTGCTTTATGGTTTAACTCTTTCGCTGCTGTAAGCAAGCGTACAATAATTTCAAGTGGCAATAATTATAGAATTGCTGATTATTTTAAAAACAAATTGACTGAAAGTTGTTGCTGCTTTGATCACCAACAACCTTCAGTTCAATTATTTTCAAATTAATTAACAGATTCCGAATACTAACTCATGAAAGATGTTTTCTGCAAATAACTCAACAGCCGGCCAGTTAATTTAATGTAACATGCTACCTCTTACTGTTCGTTGCGCTGTGGCATACATTGCGTTTTCACGATGGACGTGAAGAAACGAAAGGCAAACCTTTCAGAGACTGAAAAAGAAAGACTTGTTCAAGAGTACGAGAAAGAATTTTCTGTCCTTTCCTCAAAATTTGGGCTGAATGTGACAACGAAGAAAAAACATGATGCGTGGCTTCGTGTCGCTACAGCGATGAACGGACGCAATTCGTCCGCCGTAAGGACAACTAGCGATCTTCAAAAGAAATGGCAGTCTATGTGTTCACAGATGAAAGATGAATACAGAACATACAGAAGGGAATCTGCCAAAACAGGTAATAACTCCCTCAAAAATTGACGCACACGCGTGAAACTGAAACTTGATCTGTAACTCATTATAATAAAGCCATATATCAAGTTTCACTTAAATACGTTGAAGCATAACGAAAAAAGTCCGGAAACCTGAAAGCAGACTGACAGACAGACAGGGGGATAGACAGACAGACGGAGTGGAAACCTATAGTACCCCAAGTTTCACTGGGAGGGGACTAATAAGAATGACTATGTCATATATATTACATACATCGAGTTTATTCATTATTTTTCATGATTCATGAATAGCATATATGTACATATTGTAGACATACAGATGAATTGCGAAAATGGATTTGGCCATGTTTATTCCGTCTCGACATCGTCAACATCTGCCAAATGTGGACGGTGTTGGAAGGGTACGCACAAACATGGCCGACACAGATTTCACCCGTCGTCTATTTATGATAGACGTTTATTGAATTAACTCTAAAACTTTTTTCAGGTGTTGGGCAACCACCCAGATCGCCGTCGCCTCTATCATTGATGATCGCACCAGTTTTGGGAGAGGACGACCCTACCGTCTATGGTATTGAAGGGGGTGTAGATAGCCTCGACAGCATTGATAGCGGAGAGACAGCAAGGTCAAGGCAAACTCATTATACCCCGAAATGCATAAAGAAACCTATTTCTACAAATAATTCCTTTCTTGGTAGAATGTATATCATTACTAGGCTTGGGCGATTTTTGCATTTGGGAATCGACTACGATTTTTTTAAATCACGACTTTTCAAGATATCGAGTCTTAGCATATGGCCAGTGACATAATTGACGGATTTGCAAGCACGTTATATCTTATTGCCTTTAGTCAAAGTGTTGATAACATATGCGTATAATAATGAAATACGTGCTTAGTGTATGTCCATTCCCTGGCCAAGAGAAATGATCTTTGAAAATATACCACTGGAATGATCGGCGCTCCTATAGGGCCAGTTATTCGACTGGATGAATTTCAAAAATTCGTTTCCGTTGGTCAGCGAATTGGCATTTATCCAGACCACTCCAGATGGTAGATTGGCCCCGTTTATGGTAAAATTTGGTCAGTACAATTTCATTTTCTCATGTCCATTTGCAGAACAAAGGAAGACTATTCTTGAACCTTCACCACTAGAATGACTGGTTCAGTTATCGAGCCAGCCATTCTAGTGGTAATATTTCAAAAATACCCTTCTCTTGGCCAGCAATTGGCCATTTCTCAAGATTAGTTTCCAGGCTGCATTCCCTACTAAAGTCTGATGCATTTTTCATAGTTCTTCAACCACGGATTCGCTTAGACCCAGTACCACAGAGAGGATCGCTACACGTCGTGATGTCAGTCGTCCATCCACACCATCCTTTACCCTTGACACCTGACAGTCATTGTTCACCGTTGCCTAGTCCATGACCCTCCTCAGCAAACCGCCTGGAAACTGTCAGAAAGCAATAGAACAATGAGAACCCTGAAATTGTAGAGATGCAAAAAGAGCTTCTAGCCTTAGAAAAGCAGAGTTGAATTAGAAATAGAAAAGTTAGCCATGGAGAGGGATAAGCTAGCGATGGAAATGGATGTTTTGAAACTTAAAAAACTAAAATTAAGCAGAGACCATGTGCCAGTAGAGTCACAAAATTATCAAACCGATTCTTCCTGTAGTTATTCATTATTTAATATGCAGTGATGTAGACCTATATGAGAAATACAATACAAATGGCTATAAGATCACATTACATTGTTTCAGATTATTTTCTATCATTGTAGTTGTAATACTTACTTTTTGATCCCTAATTGCCGCAGCAATGCGTCTGTCTGGCAAGACGACTACGTTATCGTGATCATCATCCGACTGTGGTTGTAACTCGATAGGTTCTTCAAAGTTGGGTAAGCCTCGTTCAATTGCGATATTATGTAATATGGCACACACTGCAATTATTTTGCAAGCTTTCTCTGGCGAATATCAAAGTTGTCCGTGTAGGCAATGAAACCGTCTTTTCCACTGACCAATTCCACATTCCACCAAGCTACGGGTTCTCTTGTGCGATCTGTTATAGCTGCGCTCGCTTAGTGTATTTGGATTTAAGAAGGGTGTTGGAAGCCACGGGCGCAATGGATATCCGCTATCACTAAGAAGAACTTCTTCACCCCTCCTTTCTTCAATTATCGCTGCTACTCGACTTTCCCTCAATATAACTGAATCGTGGGTACTCCCGGGCCATTTCGCCACAATGTTAATCAATCTACATCTAAAATCCATCACCACCTGAGTATTGATAGAATAGTAGCTCTTCCTGTTAATGTATCGCCACTCATGTTGCGACGATCCAACGATCCAAATGTGAGTTCCGGCAATCACTCCCATTACCCCCGGGAAGTGGGCAATACGATAAAACTGATCAACTATGTCGGCTGTAGTATCCGGGGATGGAAACCGTATAACTCTCTCCATGAGCAAAAGTAGAGCGTCGTTCACCTGTGAAATAATTCGGCACATACTTGGTTGTGATATATGAACTGTATCAGCTGCAACTTGTTGAAATGGCTCCGTTGCATAGAATCTCAACGCAACAACAAGTTTTAACTCACTTGGAATGGCATGATTTCGTAATGTTTTAGGCTCGAGTTCATTGCCAATGGCGTCAATAAGATCAAATATTGGTTGTCGATCTAAACGTTACCTTTGATATATCTCAATATCATTATAAGCGTCTAATGGGTGAAGTCTGTCACTAAAAACACGTTCCCGGCGTAGAGCAGGACGCCGTTGAAACTCCATTTGAGCGGCTATCATCAACACGGCCATATCTTACGAATGTTTTGAAAGAAATGATGAAGTACTAAACAGAAAAACCAAACCACAAAGTTACGCCAGCCCGAGAGATGTACTAAATCTAGGGGGTGGCATAGGTGTGTTACATGAGATAGGTAGAATATTGAATCCCACTTGTTCGTAGCACCTAACTTAGGGTGGTACGTAGGCAATTTTTCCTACATAAGTATTTTTATGAATACGGCCCCTGACCATTAAATGGTTAGCTTCTACTTGGAGGTCGTTAAATAAACAGAACTAGTACACACAGATGATGGCACGCCATCGCAAATCACCATGCTTTCGTCAACTTTGACATTTTGCATCCCCCATCCCTTCAGACCACTCACCAGCCTGGGGGTTTAGTCAAATGTAAACATTGTCATGCAATCTGCAATCATATGGGGAACTCACATCAAATTGGGTTAAATTCCACCAACTTTGATGTTCAGCCGGGGTGTGTGTGTGTGTGGGGGGGGGGGCGTGCGAACTTGTAAACATTGTTTTACAATCCACAATATAGGCGTAACTTCCATGTAACAAATTTGATTGAATTCCACCAAATAGTTCCGGATGAAACAGCCAGACAGACATATGGATAGAGGAGATTGCAATATCATAATTTTTTCAAAACTTATGGGGATATGTATAAAGACCTTGCTGGAGCTTTAGGTTATGGGCCTATCGGAAGATGTTCATTATATGTGGCATCCATGCAGCTTTCTAGCATGAGTGTATGTGCACAACCCTTACCCTTAAAATGCACTGGTTTTGAATCCTTTATTTACAATATAATCTATTATAAAAGAATCTTTAACTGTTGACCAGTCAACTAGTGAATCATTGCTGTATGACTGTTTCCAGGAGTTTGCTCACAACCAGAGCTACGATGATGACGAAAGTTCTGATTCATTTGCAAAAAGGAATCCATCAGAACACCCAGATAAAAACACAAATTGTCTCTCGGATCCATATGAAATGTATACACACTCATCCAGGCAAGATAGCAAATATTATAAAACTCCAGATACAGTGAACGATTATTCTAGATTTGCTTATCCCAATGAAGTTCCATCTCGCCACCAAGTTATGCGGACAAGTTTAGACATGTCTGATACAGATATAGTGGCATCAGATTTTCCAGGAGAATCATCCCAACAATATCATCCATCTGCCCACCCAAGCAGTCTCACGGATGAATCACGCTGGGCACAATATCTAAAGACATCCACGAACCCACATTACAGCTTTACTGAGGAGTAGAATTGGACAAGTAACATTTATGATGGTACAGAAAAACCATTTAGTGTTGTAATCGGAAGGAATTTGTAAAAAAAAAATGACAAAAACAGAATTAACGTTGTTGCATTTAAAATGTATTATTTTAATATATAACATTCTGAAGGAGAGCTAGAGATATTTAATAGTCTCAATAAAGTGTTCAACTTAATTCAGATTTGCTTTCTTTAAAATGATTCATTACATTATAATATGTATGTATCTAAACAAAATTTTCATACAATTTCTAGTGTAGAAATGTATACATGATTCAGGTAGAATATAATCCTGACATGCTGACACCAACACACGGTACGTGACAATTAATGGAAGAGCATCTTAACTCACCTTTCCAGAGTACCCACCCATCATATGACATCATAATGAATGACGTCGATAAGTGCGTCACGAACGCATATCTGAAGACGGTCTATGCGTTGTTGTACAAATTGTTTGCTTTTACTATTTAATAAATATTCTGTTGAATATTTTGAAACTAATTTGACTGGGCGCTGTTGCTGCCATAGGTAGCAACAGCACCCAGTCAAATTAGTTACAAAATATTCAACAGCTTCCCTGTATAGTTTTCAGGAAATTGATAGCTAGGGCATTTGGGGATCGATCAATTCCAACACGGTGAGGTGTGGGTGGAGCTTAGCTAGAGATGGGCGGGGCATATCTAAAACCGGAAAGGTCCATTATGTCACGTTAGTACAGACAACTATGTAGAGTATTGAAGGTACAGAAGGTGAGTTAGGATAATGTCAAATCTTTAGTGCTCTGGTTGTAACGGTCTCCTCCAGGTTTGAAAGTAACACTTTATCAACACCTAAGCCTGTCCAAACTGAAAATATTCCTAGCCCATTTTTGGGTTAAACAAGTTGGTTTAGGTAACCCATTCTGTTTTACGTAACCATTTTTCATGTATTTATGTGCAACATGAAAGGAATTGCGGGAATGGAAAAGATGTCAGAAATGTTTGCGTAACCATTGCGCGAATGAAAAATGGGTTACACCAATTTGGACAGGCTTGACAAATTTATAACCAGCAGAGCTAGTGACCAGTCATGCCAGTAGATTCTGCTACTCTTTGAAATTATCTATCAACTCAATTTCGAACAAGAATGCCATTCAGAGATCGCTCAAACCTATGGCCTTCCAGATCCACAGCAACAATTTCGTTAATTTGACCACCATGACCTTTTGATGCCAAAATCAATCAGCTGCTTTGGACACCCAAGGAGAACATCCATATACGTATAACTTGGTGAAGATCCCGTAAGTGGAAGTTGAGTTATCATGAGGACACACAACCCAGCTTCTTTAATGGACATTTCCAATTTATCCATCAATCATATGACGTCATAATCAAATACATGATGTGCAGGATAACGTCATAATCAGTTACGTCATGAATGACATAGTTAAGTTTGTCACAATGCTTAATTGATGACAGACTAAGCGTTGTTGTACGAATTGTATGTCTTTACTATTTAATAAACATATTGTTGAATATTTTGAAACTAATTTGACTGGGCGCTGTTGCTGCCCTAGGCAGCTAGGGCAGCAACAGCACCCAGTCAAATTAGTTTCAAAATATTCAAGTTTACCTGTATAGTTTTCTGGAAATTGATGGTCAAGAAGTTCAGAGGTCAATCGATCCCAACACGGGCGAAGTGAGGGTGGAGCTTAGCTAGAGATGGGCGGGGCATAGCTAAAACTGGATTCCTCTATTGAGTCACCATAACCGTGACTTTTTCAACACCAAAACAATAATGTTCATCAGCCACCCACGAACAACCAGATGAACGAAGATCTCTTCAGTAGAACTTGAATAATCATAAGGAAATGTAATGAGATTTCATTAATTGGGTCACTGACCTTTTGATCCCCAAATCAATTGCATTCATTTGACCCGTAAAGGACAACCTCCTATCCAAGTGTGGTGAAGATCCCTTCAGAACAACTTGAACCATCCTCAGGAAAGTCAACTCAAAGGATGAATCCATGTTTAGCTATGCCATGTCCATGTCTAACTAAACCACCCACGCTTTGTGTGTGTTGGGATTTATTTATAGACTTTGAATCACAATTTCATAGAAACTATACAGCTAACCTGTTGAATATTTTAAAACTAATAGTGGCAGCAATAGTGCCCAGTCAAATTAGTTTCAAAATATTTAACAGAATGTTTATTAAACAGTAGACATACAATTTATACAACTGACAGACTTTTAAAGTTTATGATGGACTTATCTACGTCATTCATTACGCATTTTGTCAGCCTACAGGTGACGTAATTCATTATGACATCACATACTTGAGTGACAGATTGGATTCATCCATTCCCTTAATTTCCGCACTATGATCTCGACTATTTGACCCCAAAAACAGTTCACTTCCGATCCCTGAGGACATTATCACTAAAGTCTGGTGCAATCCATTTCGTAGAACTCGAGCCATCACCTGGGGACATTGGACTTCTCCAGTTTATCCATTAATCATATGACGTCATAATCAATTACGTGACATGTACCGTATTTATTCTAATTTAACCGCCCCTCCCAATTATACTGGCCCCCTTGTTTTTGAGACTTGTTAAGGAAAAAAACTAAGCTCCAAATTCCCAAAAATACAGACCGAAGACAAATAAAAATAAAAGATTAGCACGAAAATTCAACACATTTCCACGCTAAATATTTCATACCGTTTTCGCATATGCTTAATGTATAGCGCATATATATCCATCATCGCGGGAGTGAAATTATTAAACCTAAACAGTGCTTATACTTTATTAAACATCGTTTATTTCATCAAATGTAATCCAGATTTTGATAAAATGGCGACGCGAGAAGAGAAATATTTTGTATCACGTGATGTATCAGCTTCCGCTTAGTAGGACAACTTAATGTCGTTACTCGAGTAGCGCCAAGGCACTAATATTAGTACCCGGGTAGATACTTCACAATCTACATACATAGGAAGGTATCTTCGAGTAGCTATGAAACACGGCATAAACTCGGCCAATAGCGGAAGCTGATTAATATTCGGAAGAATCGTCTGCGTTTTACAGACCTAATTTAATGGACTCGGGAACTCGGAATGTACTGTCCAAATATATGTAATCAATATGTGAGCATTATACATTTATATTCGATCCACCTAACTGGTACCAGACAAAATAACGGCGACATACGGTGAATTTTTCTCCCTAATTAAGCCGCCCCCTTACGCGACTGCTAACCGCCCGGCGGTTAAATTAGAATAAATACGGTAGGATGATGTCATAATCACTGATGTCATGAATGACGTAGATAAGTTCGTCATGGATGCTTATTTGATGATGGAGTAAGCGTTGTTATACGAATTGTATGTCTACTATTTAATAAACATGCTGTTGAATATTTTGAAACAATTTTGACTGGGCGCTGTTGCTGCCATACACAGCCCCCAGTCAAATTAGTTTCAAAATATTCAAGTTTACCTGTATAGTTTTCTGGAAATTGATGGTCAAGAAGTTCAGAGGTCAATCGATCCCAACACGGGCGAAGTGAGGGTGGAGCTTAGCTAGAGATGGGCGGGGCATAGCTAAAACTGGATTCCTCTATTGAGTCACCATAACCGTGACTTTTTCAACACCAAAACAATAATGTTCATCAGCCACCCACGAACAACCAGATGAACGAAGATCTCTTCAGTAGAACTTGAATAATCATAAGGAAATGTAATGAGATTTCATTAATTGGGTCACTGACCTTTTGATCCCCAAATCAATTGCATTCATTTGACCCGTAAAGGACAACCTCTTATCCAAGTGTGGTGAAGATCCCTTCAGAACAACTTGAACCATCCTCAGGAAAGTCAACTCAAAGGATGAATCCATGTTTAGCTATGCCATGTCCATGTCTAACTAAACCACCCACGCTTTGTGTGTGTTGGGATTTATTTATAGACTTTGAATCACAATTTCATAGAAACTATACAGCTAACCTGTTGAATATTTTAAAACTAATAGTGGCAGCAATAGTGCCCAGTCAAATTAGTTTCAAAATATTTAACAGAATGTTTATTAAACAGTAGACATACAATTTATACAACTGACAGACTTTTAAAGTTTATGATGGACTTATCTACGTCATTCATTACGCATTTTGTCAGCCTACAGGTGACGTAATTCATTATGACATCACATACTTGAGTGACAGATTGGATTCATCCATTCCCTTAATTTCCGCACTATGATCTCGACTATTTGACCCCAAAAACAGTTCACTTCCGATCCCTGAGGACATTATCACTAAAGTCTGGTGCAATCCATTTCGTAGAACTCGAGCCATCACCTGGGGACATTGGACTTCTCCAGTTTATCCATTAATCATATGACGTCATAATCAATTACGTGACATGTACCGTATTTATTCTAATTTAACCGGCCCTCCCAATTATACTGGCCCCCTTGTTTTTGAGACTTGTTAAGGAAAAAAACTAAGCTCCAAATTCCCAAAAATACAGACCGAAGACAAATAAAAATAAAAGATTAGCACGAAAATTCAACACATTTCCACGCTAAATATTTCATACCGTTTTCGCATATGCTTAATGTATAGTGCATATATATCCATAATAGCGGGAGTGAAATTATTAATTAGGACCGCCTAAATGGGGCTTATACTTTATTAAACATCGTTTATTTCATCAAATGTAATCCAGATTTTGATAAAATGGCGACGCGAGAAGAGAAATATTTTGTATCACGTGATGTATCAGCTTCCGCTTAGTAGGACAACTTAATGTCGTTACTCGAGTAGCGCCAAGGCACTAATATTAGTACCCGGGTAGATACTTCACAATCTACATACATAGGAAGGTATCTTCGAGTAGCTATGAAACACGGCATAAACTCGGCCAATAGCGGAAGCTGATTAATATTCGGAAGAATCGTCTGCGTTTTACAGACCTAATTTAATGGACTCGGGAACTCGGAATGTACTGTCCAAATATATGTAATCAATATGTGAGCATTATACATTTATATTCGATCCACCTAACTGGTACCAGACAAAATAACGGCGACATACGGTGAATTTTTCTCCCTAATTAAGCCGCCCCGTTACGCGACTGCTAACCGCCCGGCGGTTAAATTAGAATAAATACGGTAGGATGATGTCATAATCACTGATGTCATGAATGACGTAGATAAGTTCGTCATGGATGCTTATTTGATGATGGAGTAAGCGTTGTTATACGAATTGTATGTCTACTATTTAATAAACATGCTGTTGAATATTTTGAAACAATTTTGACTGGGCGCTGTTGCTGCCATACACAGCCCCCAGTCAAATTAGTTTCAAAATATTCAACAGGTTACCTGTAGTTTTCTGGAAATTGATAGTCAGAGAGTACATGGTTCGATCGATCCCACACGGGCAATGTGTGGGTGGAGCTTAGCTACAGGTGGGCGTGGCACAGCTAAAACAAATGCCAAGATCAAATGTCATCTTGTTAATACAAGCACACACGCAGGCACGCACACATTTCTCATTTGGTGAGAAATCATCATGGCATTCTTGTTTTACTGGTCAGAGATTACATGTAGCTTTAACGATTTAAATCTTGCAAACCATAACCAACACATTCTTTATGACATAGGAAATATTCTGTTCACTTTTTGAAACCAATCTGACTGGCAGCAACAATGGGTTCCAGACAAATTAGTTACAAAATATTCAAAGTGTTTATGCATAATTGTCTTGAAATTGGGACTGGAATTTCAAGTGTTAACCCTTTAATGGTCAAGCCGGCCGAAAACGGCCGCTGCAGTAGTCTTGAGGAACATCCATCTGCAGGTAAAGAGGAGTATTTTTGAAAATTTACCACTGGAATGACTGGCTCGATAATCGAACCAGTCATTCCAGTTGTAAATTTTCAAAAATAATCTCTACCAGCAGATGGACATTCAATAAGGAAATATTGAGATTTTCTTGACCAAATTTGAGCAGTAAACGGATAAACTTATAGCCCAAGCTTTATTCAAATGTAGCTGAACTGCAAGTTAGAAAGTACCATATAAGCATTAAAATTTGTCATTGTGACTGTACTATAAGTCTGTCTATCTGTTGATCTATCATATTTTGAGACCAAATGCTGTCTGCCTCAATCCTGTCAACCGTAACATTGGGCGTGAACGAGGTCAGTCAGCTCAGTATTAGATATGCTCAAGCATGCTTATATGTGACATGATGAAGCACAATTATGTACGGAAGCTTGTCAAAATAAATATTCAACAGCTTACCTGTATGGTTTCCTTTATACCACATTGCCAAACTATAGTTGGCACCTCTATGACTGAGCGTATGTAACGATATATATATTTCCGATTGGTTGAAAAGTAAATCATGACAGCCATCATAGGCTGTAGAAATGCATCAACGTTTAGCTACTAAAGTCTGAATATCTTTCGTTGTCGGCATAATAAAAAGCTAAAAATGTCAGGTATGGATTATGGGTGGTGAATTCTACCACTTAAATGGTTAGTAGAAGAAAAGGTGAGATTTCCTTTAACCCTTTGACGACGAAGCCGGCCAATACCGGCCTCTACAGTGGTCTTGTAGAATGTCCATATGCAGTCCTAGAGAATACTATTTTTGAAAATTTGCCACTGGAATGACTGGCTCGGTAACCGAGCCAGTCATTCCAGTGTTAAATTTTCAAAAATAGTATTCTCTTGGACTGCAAATGGACAGTCAATAAGCAATAGTTTGATTTTCTCTACAAAATTTAGGCGTTAACGGGTTAACTGACATGATTTCTGTACAATTTTAATAGCATACATATCTCCTAGTTCATATACAATGTGTACATGTTTATGGCATTCCTCAATACTTTGCAAACATACACCTTTTCTTTCTAAAATTCCAGATGTACTGGCTCAACTTAACTAAGTATAAAACATGACAAATATTACGAAAACAAACAGATAAACTCTACTACGATCAATTTATTCTTAACCATTTAATGCTCAAATTTGGTTAAGAAAATCAAAATATTTGCACGTTGAATGTCCAGTTGCAGGCCAAGAGGACTATTTTTTTAATTTACCACTGGGATGGCTGGTTCATTATCGTGCCAGATACAAATGTATTCAAATGGGAACATTAAAAAAAATAGTCTTCTCTTGTTCTGCAAACAGACATTCCTCAAGCCCATTGTAGAGGGCGGTTTAGGCCAACTTGATTATTGAACGGGTAAACCTTTTCAGCGACAAAATCCCTGAAAAAGTAAATTCTTTCCGATGTATAGCACATTCTGCTGAATATTTTGAAGTTAATATGACTGCTTAAGACAGCAACAGCTTCCAGTCATTAATTTCAAAATATTCAACAGCTTTCTTGTATTACTGTCTTGAAATCGAGATATAGGGAATTCATCGATGAAAGCATTAATATGACGTTGACTACATTGTGCAATAAATGCTATGTTGAAACCACATATTAGGTCATATTTAAATAATAGTTGGGTTGTCCTCTCCCAACCGACCCTTACCTGTCTACAAAATCTTTTTTTGTAGCTTCCTATGAAGAATTAATTATATTTTTTGATGCAAGCCTGTTGGGAAATCGAATTGACTCCTATCGTCAAAATGGGCTCATTTACATTAACATTTAGAAAATTTTTGCTTTACAGTTACTGTTTCAAGTTAAAATTAAAAACTTCAAGTTTTGTTATTTAAATTCAATTTTGTAATGTTATAATTCTGCAGGTAAAAAAAGAAATTTCCTACCTACCTACCCTACTCCAACCAGAGGGTTGGGAGAGGACAACCAAAAAATCTTTTAACCCTTACCATTCTGATGAGAATATTCTATCTTTTCCTGCACCAATAGCAAAGAAACTGGTGTAGATTTTTCAACAATTTTGGTGGACAATGTTGCTGTCTACGGCAGGACCATCTTCCACCAAATTTGTTGAAAAATGAACACCAGTTCGTTTTTTAATTTAATTTAAAAATTGAAAATTTTGACATCAGAGTGTTAAGGATTAAGGATGGCCTCAGGCACTGGGCATGGATAAGAGTTCAAGGCTTTGTTAGGCACTCCTACAAACTACAATGATGCTGCTATTCTCATTAGAGAGTATGGATTCCTGCAACTCTTAAATATAAGTTCATCTCGTCCCTCTCTTGTTAAACCTGCAAATAAGCAAGGACAGAATTTAACCCTTTAATGACAAAATTTCTTCGAAAAATTAACATATTTACTTATTTAATGTCCATTTTCAGGCCAAGAGAACACTATTTTTGAAAATTTACGATTAATGACTGGCTTGGTTACCGAGCCAGTCATTTCAGTGGTAAAATTTCAAAAATAGTCTTCTCTTGGCCTGCAAATGGACATTACTCAAAACCACTACAGAGGCCGGTTTTGTCACGAAAGGGTTTACACAAAATTTGGTATGGAGAATAAAAATATATTCTTACTGAATGTCCCTTTGCAGGGCCATGAGAAGACTATTTTTGAGAATTTATCACTGGAATGACTGGCTCAGTTACTGAGTGAGCCAGTCATTCTAGTGGTAAATTTTCAAAGTTTACTTGGCTTGAGAATGGACATTAGACAATATCACCACTTATGGCCGGGCTAAGAACTGTGCACACGGACAATGGGAGCTACAAGGTAAAGCACAACCGGTTGATAACTGCTTGGAACATTAAAGTGACCAATAAAGACAGACGATAATATTATCGCTTTAGTTGTCAAGATAATCTAAATTTAGCGTGGAAGTTTACCAACCATAACCTAAATTTATGGTTGGTAAACTTCCACTTTTGGGCCAGGAGAAGCCAATTGCATTTTTTAATTTACCACTTGAATGACTGACTCAGTTATCCAGCCAGTTATTCAAGTGGTAAGTCTTCAAAAATTTACTTGAAATTTCTCAAGAACATTACAGAAGCCATTCTTGACCATTAAAGCGTAATACAATGCTGCTTGGCCCCAAAGGCAGGTGGTTGTTATAGAAAAGTTTAATTGTATTTGTAAAATGTTCCCAGTGGCTAAGGTTGATAATTGTTATAAGTTGTAAATAGATAATTATAAGAAGGTAATATTCAACATTTAAACAAGTTGATTGATTGTGATGTGAGTGACGCTTTAACACTAATACCGACTAATGGTCAAATTTGCTTCATAGAATATCAATTTTCTCATAGAAAATGTCCATTTACAGACCCAAGAGAAAATGTACCACTGGAGAAATTGACCTTTGACGTACTTCATTAGACACTGTCAGATAAACCTACAAAGCTTAAGCTGACAGGTACGCTTGACGCCGCTTGTGCAACAAGGTAAAAGTCAACAGCTCTAGGAATGTCGATGAAAGATGCCAGCGAAGCACAAAAGGATTAGATTATCTATCATCATTGGATTTCTATACAGTAGAAAATTTTCAAGATCTATAAATCTGACATGGTCCAATGTTTCTGATTGACACTGCTTCATTTTCATAATGTACATATATTAGATACCAATAAAAGGTATGGGGGGGGGGAAACGGGTGTCAGATGAGCTAAAGTTAGCTGGTGACAATAATTTATTAACCCTTTAATGGTCAAGCCAGCCGAAACCACCTTCTACAGTGGTCTTGAGGAATTCCACTTACAGGTGAAAATTAGACTATTTAAAAAAATTTTACCACCGGAATGACTGGTTCAATAATCGAGCCAGTCATTCGTCATAAATTTTTCAAAATTGTCTTATCCTGGCTTGCAATTGGACATACAGTGAGCCAAAATTAAAATTTTTGCAAAGAATCTTAACCATTAAAGGGTTAATTAATTACTAATTAAATACCTGTATAAATCTTTATGGAATATAACAAACTCATTATGTGATCCTATTCTCAGATTTCAATATCAGCTTCTATAGTTACCTACCTAGTGGATTCTGTATCCATTTTCTGTCTTCGTAATAATCTAGACAGCTTTCCACCTCTTTAACGCTGTAATCATCCACATAGATAGGTATGAATGGATCCATCAACTCAAATCCCTGAAACATGGAATATTAGCAAACATTTCATGAAGAGAACAAGCTGGTATAATCAGTACATTGCATCCCGCGTCTCTAATGACCTCTTGTGTCAACTTAACCCTTTAATGGTCATACCGGCCAAAACTGGCCTCTGCTATGGTCTTATGGAATGTCCATTTACAGGCCAAGAGAATAATTTTAGAAAATTTACTACTGGAATGACTGGCTCGAAAACCGAGTCAGTCATTCCAGTGATAAATTAAAAAAGAATGTATTCTCTTGGCCTGTAAATGGACATTCAATTAGAAAATATTTAAATTTTCTTGACCAAATTTGACCAGTAAAATGTTAACCCTTTAATGGTCAAACTGACCAAAAAACAACTTTGCAGTGGTCTTCAGACATGGCTATTTGAAAAGCCTAGAGAAGTGTATTTTTGAATATTTACCACTAGAATGACTGGATCAGTAACCGAGCCAGTTATTCTAGTGGTAGATTTTCAAAAATACTCTTCTCTCGGCCTGCAGATAGACACTGGGTTTGTAAAAACTTTAATTTTCTAATGGTCAAGCTGGCGATAAAAGATTAAGTGGTAAATTTACAAAGTTTTCTAAAATTAAAATATCTTGAAAAATATTGACCATCATAATGTTTAATTGATATATCAAGTAGTATTTTGAGGCACTGTTGACACACGAGGGGTTAACATTTAGCACTCAACAAGACCAAAAACAGATTCTGCACTGCTCTTCAGAAATGTCCATTTGCAGATAGGGTCGTTCAATTATGGAAATAAATGTCATTATGGTGTTTCTCCTTCGTACGGGGAAGATTGCACATGCTTTATGGAAATGTATTTTTAACATTATTTACATGCATACTTCTATATAACTGTATTATGGCACAATATACCAGTTAAATATGAGTCGGAATATCACATACTAAGTGCAAATTTTCAAACATGTCAAACAATACATTTTGTATAATTTTCTTAATATAGGTACGCCATATGAAAATAGCTGCATTTTAGTATTTTATCATCTTATTCCTATTATAATCTGAATTATTGACTGGGAAGAATGACGATCATAATGAGAATGCAATCTTTATATTAATCGCGTTTCGTTTGAATCACGCATTATGTCCATATATATAAGCCATATGGAAAAAGATGCATCTTTAGTATACAGCTTTTTTCTTATGGTGTATAGGAACATGATCAAGAAATCAGTTCACAAGCGGATTAAAATATGTTAACAATCACTGCGGCGTACATACTAATCAATAAAATTGACACTTCACTAAATGTCTATTATTTAAAATGCAGCTTTTTTCGTATGGCGAATCTGGACATAGTTGTGAATGTCAATCACTATTATATATACTAATCATGTTTCCCCCCCCCCCCCCCCCCCGTCCAAAATATATTGATATATTTTTAAAATCTTAGCACCAAAATAATTCCTAGCCCCATTTTTCTATCGCTCCCCAAGGAAAACCCCTTCCCAGACAATCTATGCGTTTTAACAATGTTATTAAGAAAGTATGTTATATATACTAATCGTGTTTCTCCCCCGTCAGTAGTGATATATTCTTAAAATCATACCCCCAAAATAAATCCTATCCCTTTTTCTATCTCTTGCCCCCAAGGAAATCCCCTTTCCAGACAATCTAAGCGTTTTAACAATGTTACTAAGAAAGTATATTATATATATTAATCATGTTTCTCCCCCATCACTATAGTGATTGTACCCCCAAAATACGTGTTTTAACAATGTTATTACGGGCATGCCTTATTATATGTAAGTTTGTTATATATATTAATCGTGTTCCTCCCCCGTCTGAAAAAATAAAATTAACAATTTAATTTAAATATATGTATTTTCTCTGTTGCGAAAATGTGATTTTATTTCTCGTCATCGGGAATGGATCTTTAATATATTAATCGTGTTTCTCCCCCGTCAATTTTAAGGAAATAATGTTGAAATATACATAATTTGAATTTTTTTAAATTTTGTATCTACAAATCATATGGAAAAAATTCGATCAACATTCTACCCCACATCTTTCCCATACGGGGGAGAAACATGGTAATGCCAAATAAATAATCGATTATGATGTCTGAAAAATTATCGATTAAATTTTTTAATATACTCTTCTCTTGGCCTGCAAATGGGCATTCAATAAGCAAATAGTTAGATTTTCTTTATCAAAACTGGGTACTAAAGAGTTATGCTTAGAACATATTTAACAAACTCTTACTGAGCAAAAGATATTCTTTTGAATATTTGAAGCAACTCTGAATGGAAGTTGCTGCTGCCTATGTAGCAACAGCCTTGAGTCAAATTAGTTTCAAAATATTCAACAGTTTACATATTCATTGAATTGAAATTGCGATACACATGTATCAGACTTTCGGCGATCTCCACACCACGCAATCACCCCTGTCTAGAAGGACCACATGTCATTGTGATCAAAAGGTAGTGGATCATTATGACATGTGATCAAAGATGACCCATGGTACAGAGCCACAATATTGTGATAAACAATAGCCATTCAGTTTTGCAACTAACTGACATTAATTGTATTTAGTGACCATCTGTGTTTAGTGACCACCTGTGTTTAGTGATCACAGGTGTTTACTGATCACCTACATTTAGTGATCACCTGTGTTTAGTGACCACCTGTGTTTAGTGATCACCTGTGTTCAGTTATCACCACCACCTGTTTAGTAACCACCTATGTTTAGTAATCACCTGTGTTTAATGACGCTCCGAGTTTAGTGACGACCTGTGCTTAGTGATCACCTGTGTTTATTAGTGACACTGCTCACCTGTGTTTAGTGACCACCTGTGTTTAGTGACCTATTTACTGGTCTGTAAGGTGGATATTTAACACCATACCTTACAGCTACACCTGTCTTAAGTGGACACAAACAATTAGTGGTGGATCAAGCAGCTTTGACGGTACTATTATTATTATTATTTTTATTATTATTATCATTATATTATTATTATCTATTACCTCATCGCCCAGTAGATGTTTCGGTGTATAGTTATTTCTTTGATCAGTTTTAGGCGCAGCATTGGAATCAACTGTTGTAACGATCATTGCATTTGACTATTGAAAATTAAAACAAAGTAATGTAATCAGCCCTCTGAGACTAGCCAAGGGAGCTAGCATCTCATTAACACACAGTTACGCACAAAAGAATATATTTTGGAAACTTAGGAGTATCGTGGCTGGTAATCCAGCTCTGTGTGCGTTAATGATGAGCTATGAATGTTAGAAAACCACCATTAGTCTACAGGGGTCAACAGCAGAGCATGAGTTTGTTTAACCCTTTAACACAAGCCAGACAAAAACGGCTTAGGCAATGGTCTTGAGAAATGTCAATTTACAGGTCAAGAGAAGAGTATTTTTGAAAATTTACCAAGGGAATGCCTGGCTCAATAACTGAGACAGTCATTCTAGTGGTACATTTTCAAAATACTGTTCTATTGGGCAAATGGCAATTTTCTATGAGGCAATCAAAATTTTCTTAAAGGAATTTGAGTGTTATGAGTTAACCCTACCATGTGCTTACTAAGATGTTGCTTGTATGTTGATTGTCTAGCCATTAAAATTGCTAGATTTTATCCAGTTTTGCTATAAGAATTATCAGCATTAGCTATCTATTTAAAATTGATCACCTTCCTCAATTTAAGTGGATTGGAAATTACCAGCAGATATTCATATTACCACTTTTCGTGCTATAAGAAAATGTGTGTGTCTTATGGGAGGCAATGTGTTAATAACTTATAATATATATATATATACATCGAGAATAATACATCTATGAGAAACACTGCCTGGATCATTGACAATTGACATTTTGTACCACAAAATCATTGGATTAATCCAGTTTTAGCTATGTCCCACAGATTTCTAGCCAACTTCTGCCCACGCTTTACCCGTGTTGGGATCAATCGATCCGTGAATTCCCAGAATCCCAACATCAAGGAAACTATACAGTTAAGCTGTTGAATATTTGAAACTCATTGGACTGGGTATTTATAATAGTAAATCCATCAAAGTCACAACTCGTACACTTGACGGACTATTACAGCTTTATGACGGAGCATATCTCTCAATTATGATTGTGAGGTCAGCTTACATGTCACGCAATTGAATATGATGTCATGTGCTTGATCGACAGATTGGATTCCTTAGTATGGTTCTGCAGACCAGAGAGCAACATCACACCTATGCTTGGTGGAGATTAGGCTTGCACGATTATGCTATTTTTTTAATCGCATTCATTTTAGATAAATAATCGCGATTATTCAGTTAATCGCGGCTGTACTCGTGATGGTGGCATGGGAAGGCATAAAGCTATCAAAAGCGCTAGTATTGGCAATATCTGAAAAAGCTACAAACTTTACTTCAAATGGGAATTGGAAACACCATGCTTGAAAAAATGAAAATTGGTATCACTGATCAGATCAATAAAATACCTCCAGCTATTAATGAAAATAACTATAACAAATCTGTGTTGTGTGATATTTTATGATTAGTGAACATGATTAGTTTGAAAAAAACATTGATATTCTGACCAAATTATTCTTGGCCCGGGGTGAAATGGCACGGGGTTGAATGCCCCAAAAACTTAATTTGAAAAAAGACAATGGCGGATGTAAACATTTTAATGTTTTCTTTCATCAAAACAAGTCACAAAATAAGTAATCTAGAATATAGATGTAATGCAGCATTTACACCCATTTTTCACATTCATCTGGGTTAATGCCACAGGAGAATGTAAGCCGATTTGACATATAAAAAACAACTAATTTGGAGATTGAAAAGCTTTGATTATTCGATTATTGGGGTTTGTGATCGTCCACGATCATAATTTTGTAAATAATCGCGATTAATGGAATAATCGCCTAATTGTGCAAACCTAGTGGAGATCTCTTCAGCAAAACTACTTTTCATCTGGAATTGCGATGTACCGCCCATCCCTAGCAACTAAGCTCCACCCATGCTTCGATCGATCCCTGCACTCTCTAAATCTCAATTTCCAGAAAAACAATACAGGCAAGCCGTTGAATATTCTGAAAACAAGCGTTCTGTAAGTATTGCTTTGCAATACATGTCCCCTACCTGGTGATATAAATCTTTAGAGATTGACCGTCAAAAATTTCATTAAAAATTGTCAAAAGCAGCTGAAACTCGAACTTGATCTGTAACTTCTCATAACATAGCAATAAACCAAGTCTCAGTTATATATGGTGAAGGAGAAGAAGGAAAAAGTCGAAAGGGGACATAACTCCATCAAAAAATTATGCAAACACCTGAAACCCAAACTTGGTCTGTAATTTCTCATAATAAAGTAATGTAGCAATTCTCAGTTGAATATCTAGAGACTGCGAGAAAAATGGCGGAAAACTAATATTTTTCGTATTTCATAGGTCAAAAGGGGGCATAACTCCATCAAAAATGTACGCATACGCCTGAAACTCGAACTTGGTCTATAACTTCTCATAACAAAGCAATGTAGCAATTCTCAGTATAATATTTTGAAAGACTGCGAAAAAAAGTGCGGAAACTAATATTTTTCGTATTGCATGTCAAAAGGGGGCATAACTCCATGAAAAATTGACGAAAATGTCGGAAACTCGAACTTGCTCTATAACTAAAGTGATGCACCAACTTTTGCTTAAATATCTTGAAGGAGTGCGAAAAAAAGTGCGGTATGCTGATATTTTTCGTATTTCTTAAGTTGAAAGGGGAGCATAACTCCATCAAAAATGTACACATATGCCTGAAACTCCAACTTGGTCTGTAACTTCTCATAACAAAGTAATGTAGCAGTTCTCAGTATAATATCTTGAGACTTCGAAAAAAGTGCGGAAAACTAACATATTTTGTATTTCATAAGTCAAATGGGGGCATGCTCTGTAACCCCTTATACTAAAGTGATGTACCAATTTTCCCTTAAATATCTTGAAGGAGTGCGGAAAAAAGTGCGGAAAGCTAATATTTTTCATATTTCCTAAGTCGAAAAGGGGTATAACTCCATCAGAAATTTATGCATACGCCCAAAACTCGAATTTGGTCTGTAACTTCTCATAACAAAGCTATGTAGCAATTCTCAGTATAATATCTTGAAAGACTGCAAAAAAAAAAAGTGCGGAAAACTAATATTTTTCGAAAGGGGGCATAACTCCATGAAAAATTGACGAAAATGTCTGAAACTCGATCTTGCTCAGTAACTCCTTATGCTAAAGTGATGCACCGATTTTCGCTTAAAGATATTGAAGGAGTGCGAAAAAGTGCGGAAAGCTGATATTTTTGGTATTTCTTAAGTCAAAAGGGGGCATAACTAAATAAAAAATTGACGCATATGCCTGAAACTCGAACTTGGTCTGTAACTTCTCATAACAAAGCAATATACCAATTCTCAGTTGAATACCTTGAAGGACTGCGGAAAAAGAGTGCGCAAAACTAACTGTGACAGACGGACAGACAGACAGCCAGACAGAGTGCAAACCTATAGTCCCCCTGGTTTTACTGGTAGAGGACTAATAATTTGACTGAGCGCTGTTGCAACAGCTCGAAGTCAATTTAGTTTCAAAATATGAAACAGAATGTTTATTAAATAGTGAAGACTCAAAAAAGCATCCACTTTTGTTTCTACGAGAATTCGTAATACTTACCAGATATACTATTATGATAATGTCTATTATCTAGTCTAGCTCAAAATAAACAATTAAAACTCTGCACTCTCCTGGTCCTGCCAATACTGTGTCCGGGAATACCATAGCCACAGGTACCGAGTCAATTCCCAATCACAGTCAGATTCGTCTTATATTTGTCTTGACAAACAGCGAAAGCAGCTCAGCCTCACCTCAGTGGGGCAGCTGAGGAGGGGCCATAGTACATCTGGTAAGTATTATGAATTCTCATAGAAACAAAAGCGGATACTTTTTTGATTCTACTTCGAATAATAATTACCAGATGTACTAGTATGATAAACTCCGGATTTCAACAGCCAAGAAATACCGGTGGGAGGAGGTGAGGCTCGAACCAGCACTCATCTACCATCCAACAGAGAAGGTTGTGAAGAGACTAGAACCCTGGCATACGCTTGGGTTCTGCCATCTGACTCATTGAGTGCTAAACTTCCATGGTCTAGACTGCGCTCCCCCCCACCCCCCTCTTTTGTCCGCATAAAATCCAGAGGGCTGTTGAAAAGGGGATGCAACACCCACCAGCCCCAAGTCTCAGCTAGGGCAGTCCAGTAGAGTGCAAAGAAGCTAGTACAACTTCTAATTTTGAAAAAATATCAGTATATCGATTAAGTTTTCAAATTGGAATGAGTCTAATGTCTGTTTGAGAGGATAAGTATACTCTTACACCAGAATATTTACCCAAGCAGTCTGGTATTTCGACTGTAAGTAAATTATTTATAGTCACTTAATTAATGTAAACACTTACCATTTTGAGTGCTTGGTCTTTTAGTTCATCACAGGAGCTCGGCCCAATCCACGGTCGGTCTCAGGTCATGTGCATGACCATTGTTCAGTGCAAGTGGAAGAACTTGTGATGTGTGCGAAATAGTGGTCGGATGTGGCTGTTCAGATTCGATAAATTGGCGACGGCTACCGGATTAAGTGCGCTGGAGATGTCGTGAAGGTAGAAATCAGTAAATGGCGATTCGGCATGCCATTGTGCTACAGACATCACCTCCTCTAATGAGACACCCTTATAAAGCGCCGATGATGCTGCTAGTGCTCGGACCTGATGGGCATTCGCACGATCAATCTGCTTTCCTGTAGCGATTTTGTGCGACATCTGAATAGCATCGACTATCCAACGAGAAATAGTATCTTTCGAGGCGCGCAAATGAGGAGCTTTGAGACATAACCACACAGATTTTGGGTCATCTCTCCACTCCTCAGTACGTTTTTTTATACATTTTCAGACATCTGACAGGACACCAAGCAGAAGAGTTTGGGTCATGTCTAGTTAAACTTGGCAAATTGATCGGCTGTTCTGGATATTTAAGTGACTGATTCTTTGCCGGGAAACAAAGACGTGGAAGTAGTCTTAAACCTTCACCCATGACGACAAAACGGTCTTGTTCGGCAGAAAGCACATGAATTTCTCTTCTCCTTCTCGCCGACGCTGCTGCAACCAAAAAATATGATTTAATAGTTAACAGTTTAATATCTATAGATCTAATCGGTTCAAAGGGAGCATGCCCTACAACCTGCAGAACAAGAGATAGATTCCATGCTGGGATAGGAACTGGCTGTCTAGGTCGCAGATTGCTCATTCCTTCAATAACTTCATTTAAAGTGTCATTTTCCACTCCTTCAATGGCCAGACTGGGAATGACTGAAGCTAATGCAAACCTATATACTGCTAGGGTTGAAGGTACACGTTTGTCAACTTCGTATAAATGACAGATAAAATCTGCTATGTGTTGAACAGATGCAGAAAAGGGATCGATATCTCGTCCCTTACACCACTCTGCAAATTTGTTGATTCTATAATTATATGTTTTAGTGGTTGATCCTGTTCTGGCTGAAGCGACAAACTTCGCTGCTTGCTCAGAAAAGCCACCCTTAATTGCACGCTGCTTGATAACATCCATGCAGTCAATTTGAACATTTCTGGTCTGTCATGGAAGTACAGACCCCTGTTCTGAGAGATTAGATCTCTTGTCTGGAAGAAGGATTTGATTGCAGACCAGAAAGCCCAGCAGATCCGTAAACCATGATCAGCCTGGCCAATAAGGGGCGATCAGTAGTACTTGGCACATACCCTCTCTTATCTTTACCAGAACTTTTGGGATGAGAATCGTTGGAGGATATGCATACGCGTACATTCCCCTCCAACTTATCGCCAGTGCGTCTACCGCTAGAGCTAGTGGGTCCGGGATCGGTGACACGTATGAGACCATCTTTGCGTTTTGTTTCATCGCAAACAGGTCCACATTTGGCTTGCCCCAATTTTTGAATAGAACCTCCACTACCGATTGGTTGAGCTGCCATTCCGTCGGATGACAAACCGTCCTTCGACTGAGAGCATCCGCTAAGATGTTCAGTCTTCATGGAATGTGTGCTGCCCGAAGAATAACATTCCTCTCTTGGCACCACAGCAGAAGGTTCCAAATCATCATACACAACTCCGGTGATCTTGTCCCGCCTTGGCGGTTTAAATAAGACACCACTGTTGAGTTGTCTGTCCTTACTAGGACAATCTTGTCTCGGACTAAGCTCTCAAATTTTCGAAGTGCTAATGTCACTGCTAATAATTTGAGAACATTGATATGTTTCTGCACATTGATCCGATCCCATTCCCCTGACACTGACTGATCGTCCAATACCGCTCCCCAACCCGTTGTCGATGCATCTGTGAAGATGGACATCTGTGGTTGAGGAGGTTGTAGAGGAACACCTCGCAGGAGATTCTGTTCTGATAACCAGCACTGAAGGTGGAATATCAATGTTTCTTTTACTGGTATTTTCAGAGAAACCAGAATGACATTAGATACATCTGAATCGGCCTGCGCCCGAGTGCCGCATAAGGAACCACTTTCTCCAGGGACACTAGTAAACCCAGTATCCTGAGAAATTGGCGCGCCGTCAGAAAAGCTCCTACAGAAACTGACTCCAGTACTGCGATCAAACTCTTGACTCTGCTCTCCGCCGGAAAGGCTATGCTGTCCCCGAGGTTGAAAAATATTCCCAGATAAACAAACTCCTGGGATGGAGTCAATTCTGATTTCTCTAGATTCACAATCCATCCTAGATCCTTTAGTAAGGCTAGGACTACCTGCAGATTGTTGCGCAGAGTGACTGGATTCCCCGCCTTCAGCAGCCAGTCGTCTATGTAAGTATGAACAGCAATGTTTCTCCTGCGAAGATAAGAAGTCACAGCGAGAACCACTTTGGTGAAGACCCTCGGTGCTGTGGTCAGGCCGAATGGAAACGCATTGAATTCCCAAACATTGTCTTGGAATGCAAAGCGAAGGTATTTCTGAAAAGGAATTGACATTGGAATATGAAAATATGCATCCTTCAGATCTATCGACGCTGCCCACATGCCTTTTCTCAGCCCTGTCATCACCGCTGCTACAGTCTCCATCTGAAATTTGGGAGAAAGAAAATTTGTTCAGCGATTTGAGATTGAGAATTGGTCTCCATCCTCCGGTACGTTTCGGAGCGATGAGCATCATCGAATAGAAGCCTAGGGAGGACTGATTGCGGACTAGATGAATCACGTTCTTCTGCTGAAGAGATTCTATTTCTGAGCAAATGGCATCTAGACGATCGGATTCCCTTGGAACGGGAGTTCACACTGGAGTCGATGTTAATGGAACTAACGATTGACGGATGAGCCAGTCCGGTTCGTAGCCGTTTCTTAACCACTGACAGACTAAACAATCTCGCACGACCTGTTCCCATTGGCTTGAGAACAGTTGAAGTCTGCCTCCGAATCGGTAGGAATCTGCACACAGCTGGCCTCTGGCACTTGTCCACCTTCCGCCGCGCAGGCCAGCATACCCTGCAGGATGGTACATCTGTGCGAGAGTGCAGCCATGGCTGCCCTTGCCGCATCTTCAATGAGCGTCACCTCATTAAATGGATCTTTATTGGCTTGGGAAACTAAGGGACGAGAACGCCCCTTAGATTTTCCAGCCAACGGCCTATTCAGCGCCTCTCACTCCCCGACGGAACGTTGTGGAACCCGGGCATACTGATGATAGGCCAGCTCCGGAAAATGGACCCTACTCCTTATCCCCTTCGGGGCTTTGGGAACCGCATACTCTGGTTGAACCAGACAATATGCCGCAACCTCCAACATGTCGGGAGTCTGCGTGTCCAAAGGGAGCATCGGCATGGCCGAAGAGCCACTTGACAGAGCGCTAGCCGCTCGCTCTGACATCCGTTCCATCGCCGGATCGCGCTGAGATCCTTGATCCGATGCCAACCCGAGACAGTCGGACATCCAGCCAAGGAACTGCTTTTACCACAGTAGATGCCGGCACTCCGAGAAGAGCTGCACCTAACGCCGCCGGGATGCCGCTAGGAACCGCAAAACACGGCTCCAATGACAACGTGGGTTGAAAGAAATCTGGGTGGAAAATGCCAGACGGAACGTCGACATCACCACCCGCTTGGCAAACTCGCACAAATCCCGAGGGAGATCCCTGGGATGTACTAGGCATAGCCATCAGCGAAATATCCGGCATGCCGGAATCTTCCTAGATCTTCCTCCTCCGCCGTCGGCTCTTGAGCCAAGGTCAGAGAAGGGACAGGTGCTTGTCCCTCCGCCGAACTAGCCGGGCCACCTAAAGGTTGCCCTTGCCCCGGGATCGTGGACTGCAAGGACTCAAACATTGCCTTGAACTGCGCCGCCCATACGCCCAATGCTGAACCCATACGCTCGTTCAGACGACCTTCCAGTCCTCTCATCGACGCCTGATCCAGCTTGGCCGCCTTGTCCCTCGCGATTCTCTCCAAGCGCGCCCGATGATCACAATCGAATTCAGCCACCATTTCCGACGACCACTTGGCGCACACATCACACGCATTTGTGGCACAACGTATCCTGGTTCTTGGCTTTCTGCGAACACAGAGAAGAATTAAAACGCTGCATGACAAACAATGACGAGCAATACGCACAATTGACTTGATTGTAAAATAGAATTACTTAGAAACATTAACTTTTTCTTAAATTAATGATAATCAAGCCTTTAGGCAGGAAATATTTGAAACTTTTTTGAGTGAAAATTAATAAACACAACTTGGAAGTTAACTAACGTTAATACAGCCAAGAAATAAACGTCGATCGCTACAAACACCCTCGACAAGGCGAGAGCTAAAAATCGGCATAAACAGAGTGCATAGAAACGCCAAGCCAAAGCGAAAACATTAATCATGGGCGCCGCCATCTTGGCTAAGGCCGCATCCATCTTAGAAGGAACCGAGTCGCAAGAGAAATTAACCAAGTATCCGGATAAAACTAAAGAGTTAACGGGTACCGGGCAACTCCAATAATGGCTACCATTTTAAAACAATGTGCCAATTTAAGGAAATTTCAAACAGTTATTACAGCACGAATGTTTAAATTCTAGATTGATACAACCTGCCCCTGTGATGATTTCCCTTTCTCTTCCATGATGCCAGTAACAGAACACTCTAACAACGCTGAATTCCGTTTAAAATTGAGAATTTTAATGAGCGTAGAAAATGTGACTTTCACAAGTCAGCAAAATAGACGAATCTGACTGTGATTGGGAATTGACTCGGTACCTGCGGCTATGGTAATTCCTGGACACAGTATGGGCAGGACAAGGAGAGTGCGGAGTTTTAATTGTTTATTTTGAGATAGACTAGATAAGACATTATCATAATAGTACATCTGGTAAGTATTATTCGAAGTAGAAATACAATTCGTATAACACCATTGAGTGCATCATCAATTAAGCTTTCGTGACGAACCTATCCTTCATCACGACATTGGTTGCGATGTCAGCCTACACATCACATAGTTGATTATGACGTCATATAATTGATTGATAAACCGGAAAATTCCATTGGGTCACCGTGTTAACAAGATCAATGTGTTATCTAGACTGTCAAAAGCAACCTCACACACAACGCTTGTGTGAATCACTTTAGTCGAGCATGAATTAGCATTCGAAGATGCTCTGAAATTTTCCTATTAACCTGGCCTACACTGTTGATGCAACAGCAAACTTCCACCTAAGTTTGGAGAAGATCCCATTATTTGAATTTGAAATATCATCCGGAAACTCACTGCAATAATCATTAATTGGGTCACCATGAGCTTAGCCTAGGAGCTGAGGTTTAGCCTTTCCATGCATATACTGGCTGAGGCTGGAAGGTCCACTCCAGATTGTACAGGCCGAGACGGGTCCATACTTTACCAATGGCAGTCACACACAAATTTTCATTCGAAGAGTGCTCTCCCTTTAGCTGTTAGCCATCTGTTTTATTCTGGCTTATTTATTGGTGTGAAATACGTCATCAGTATAGACAGATAGATGTGCGTTGAAGTTATTTTAAAGATCAGCACCTTACCCAGTCATTGGATGTGGGAAAAATAACTTCTATTTGCATGTATATATTAGAAACAATGCCTAAACACAATAATTTCAATAGGCAGTCACTCTGACCATGCTGAATATTTTGAAAAAAATTTGACTGAAAGTTGTTGGTGGCTTAGACCCCAACAACTTTCAGTCAAATTGTTTCAAAATATTCAGCATATCCAGAGTTAAACCGCATGGAAAATGTAGTCTGCCGAATTCAGCAGGCAGATAGTTAATAACTTGGGGAAATCATGTAAGTATATGAAAGCAAAATATTCTATACATGGCCAGTCATGGATACAGATACACATGCAATGGCACAGACTCTACAACTACTAGAAGCAACATACCCAGTCTGAGTACAGCAACTTCTTCACATGGTGTACCAGCGATATACTGCCAATAGTAATCTGCAAATAAAGACTGATACACTTGTATTGCTTCTTCGAGTCCGGGTCAACTGTCTTAAACATTTAATGGTCAAGCTGGACTAAACGGGCCTTTAAAGTTGTTTTTCGCATTTGCAAACCAAGAGAAGACTATTTTTGAAAATATTCCACTGGAATGACTGGCTCGGTTATAACCGAGCCCATTATTCCAGGGGTAAATTTTCAAAAATTGTCTTCTCTTGGTCTGCAAATGAACATTTCTCAACACCACTGCAGAAGCCTTTTTTGGCTGATATGAGTGTTTAAGGGGAACATAACAAGGGGCACCATTGTTTGCACAAAACACGCAGTTCTATCGTAGAGCCCATATTTAAGCTACTGTGTAGTGACATTTATATATAAATCCGATTTAAATGGTGTTAAAAAACACTATGTTACTATAATTTTCTGCGAGTTAATTAAACCTATGACATCATAGGTTGAATCCCGTCTGAGAGGAACAATGATAACGGCACTCTGAAGACAGGAGTCATGCATTGGTTGGTGATATCTCTATCGGTGATAATGCTATCGACATCATTTATATATGTACAGATTGAAGAGATTAAGACATTTATCACACAATCGCAAATCCATGGAATATATTTGTTGTTTTAGTTGCTAAACCGTAAGATGGCCATTTTCTATGAAGCTGCCTGCCAATTACACGATATTGTAATATTTCAGGAAGCTTTGAGGCTAGTATGAAAACATAAGTACCTCACTATGTATTGGGATGTATGTAAGAACTATTTAAACTCATTAAAAGTTGAAACTTTAATAACATTATCTGCCGTAGCACCAGTGAGTGTGTTGATTCAAAAGTGGCAATTATATTGATATACCTATACTATCACATCATTCAGTTATCTCAAGATCATAACTTGATGTCGAAATCGGCACCATCAAAGAAATCAGACAAAGTACTGTTATTATATATTCTTCAACTTTCCACAAATACAATTTATATATTCCTAACACCGCTGAAGAGAAACCCCTTATAAAAAACAATTCGTAATTTTACTGCGATAGCGTTGGATGACAGCAAGAAAAACGTTCAACTTATGACGTCATACGCCTCATCCACGAATAGAAATATAACTAATGTATCACATATTTAAATAACGAAGATATATATTTCTAATTTGAGCACAGAGCGTACAATTATATTTTTGAAAAGGTTACAGTCTGTAGATTGACGTTATACAACATAGTATAGCGGGTCTGATGTTTCCCTTTAAAGGGTTACAATGAATGGAAGGGTGATGATTTTGACCTCTTCTCAGTGTCATGCATTAATTAAACATGGATCAAAATCAGAAAGTGACATCATCATCTGTAAATTGCTAAACCAGTCATCGATCACAAAATTACGACCCATTCCCAACACGTGTGCGCGTGTCCACTCACCTTCTCTTTGTGCTCATTTTCTAGAGGTGTAGGTCCCCAAAATCCATTCACTGCATCAATAGCCACAAGTGTTTTAATTCTGAAAATAACATCAGAAAGACAAGGGCAGTGCTAATGAGATATTTGGAATTTCAGAGATAAAGTGCTTGTAAACATCACAAACTTTAGAAATAAGAGCTATAAGACCTTCACCATCAGAATGCACACAATAGTTTTCTTCACATTTTTAAAATCCTGAATATGATCTGGATCCATGTTTTTAAATCTGAATCACGATTAAAGTATGGAAATCCTAGTTTATGGCAAGAGCATTTCTTGTTAGCTCACCTGGCCCGAAGGGCCACATGAGTTTATGCTATGGCGACCGTCCGTCCGTCCGTCAACTTTTGCTTTAAAACACCACTCATTAACCATTAGACCCATTTCAACCAAATTTGGCTGGAAGGACCCAACGGTCGTAGGCGCCAGAACATCCATCCAGAATTTTGATACATTAATATTTGGGGTGAAAATCTTAGATTTTATGAAAAATGTACCCGAAATTGTCAGAATGCTTCTCCTTACTATTCTGAGCGGTTTCAACCAAATTTGGCTGAAAGGACCCAATGGTCGCAGGCTCCGGAACTTCCATTCGAAAGTTTGATTCATCAATTTTTTGGGTGAAAATCTTAGATTTTATGAAAAATGTACCAGAAATTGTCAAAATGCTTCTTCCCATTCTGAGCGATTTCAACCAAATTTGGCTGAAAGGACCCTATGGTCGTGTAGGCTTCAGAGCATCCATTCAGAATTTTGATATCAATTTTTGGATGAAAATCTGAGATTATATGAAAAATGTACCGGAAATTGTCAAATTGCTTCTTCTCCTTACCATTCTGAGCGATTTCAACCAAATTTGGCTGAAAGGATCCTATGGCCATAGGCTCTAAAACTTCCATTCAGAATTTTGAATCATCTGCGTCTCCTTAGTACCTTGACATATTTCAACCAAATTTGGCTACAGTGATCCTATCAAGGTAGACTAGAATTTCTATTCCGAATTTCGATTGGTCAATTTTTTGAAAATCAACTGCCCTGGAAAATGTTCAACTGCCCTGACTCAGTTGTGCTTCAATGATCCTTGGTTAGATGTAAGCCTTTAATGGTCAAAATATGCAAATTAAGATTGTAATTGAGAGTAACAATGACAACAATCAATCAGACATCGCATCAAACTATTATACTATGCATGTCTGACACTCGGGATGCGTTAAAGCATTGTAGTATTGTTGTAATTTAGCAGAAATTATGAATTTTTTTATTGCTGATTACATTTATGTATATTACTTTATTTTGTCTACTCAAAATCTAACTGCCCATGAGGGCAGTCCATTTATGAGATTGAACTGCCCTCCATGTTTTTCACCTGCCCCGGGGCAGGACGGCAATCACTAAGTTACAACACTGCATAAGTTTGTCTGTCTGTCTGTCTGTCTATAGCCCATAGCACTTGTTTTAACTCTCTAATGGTCAAGCCAGCCAAAACTGGCGTCTGCAGTGATCTTGAAGAATGTCCATTTGCAGGCCAAGAGAACATTATTTGTGAAATTTTAGCACTGGAATGACTGGCTCGATAACCGAGCCAGTCATTCCAGTGGTAAATTTTCATAAATAGTCTTCTCTTTGCCTGCAAATGTATATTCAGCAAGGAAATATTTAGATTTTCTTGTCCAAATTTAACCATTAAAGAGCTAATACACAACACCTTTCCCCTATATACCCGGGTAACTAGAACATACGTTAAACAGTTTGTACATATAGGATATAGTCATACACAATATGGTTATCTACACATACACTTGAATTAACCATAATTTCATAAATAATTTACAAAACATGACAGAATAATTAAGCTAAAGATGATTGTTAACCATTTACCTGCAAAGATTGGTTGAGAAAATACAATTATTTGCTTAGTGAATGACCATCTGCGGACCAAGAGAAAACAACTGCAACAGCCATTTCTTTGTTGGGCATGACCATTAAATAGTTAAAGGTACACATTCACACTAAAATGCTTGAAAATAATATCGTTGCAATTGTATACTTTTAGGGGCTTAAGTTGCGGGCGTAGATGTAATGAAACGAAATAAATCTTACCATATTAGGATTTCATTCCATAAAAATTAATATAAATTTTTAAGTTGTGAATTTGAATTAGGGACTCGTGTCTCTAATTTAATTTCACAACATAAAACAAAAATTGATTTATATGGAGGGTAATCATAATATATTAAGAAATATTTTGTTTCATTATATCTAGTCACGCAATTTAAGCCTCTAAGAGTATACAATTGAAGCGATATTATTTTCAAGCATTTTGCTGTAAATATGCACCTTTAATACAACCTACCGTTTCTCCGACGTCTGTTTCTTTATTTCCTTAAGCACCACACCCACACAATCAGTCGCGTATATACCTCGATTCACTCCCTACACAGACAGAAACACAGTCATGAATAATACAGAATACAAAATACAGCCACATTCTTTTATGTATCAACTTCCATTGAACAAAGCGGAATGTAATTTAATGGTCCCTAATCAATATTTGCTCAATGTGAGCACAAGTTCTTCAGCGGTTCAGAACGCTTTTTATTGTTGAAATGAGGCCATCCAAGATGGCCACCAGGCAAATCGACCAATCAGGTTTCTCTTGAACAAACTTGGTTCAACTCTTGGCCTGAATGAATGACTACACTTTAGGGGCTTAGCTCCTATTCTACTAGAACAAGAAAACGTTGTTTGACTCGAAGGGCCCCACAGTCACTGAAAATACCTTTCTCTATGTAGTAGGTAGCAATTTTATTCAAAGCATTCATATTATTAAAAAATAAAAAATAAAAAAAAAAAATAAAAAAATAAAATAAATAAATAAGGAAATTGACAAAAATTGTAAGTTTTTGCATTAAAAAGCCAATTTTCATCCAAGATTTTGGACCTATGAAGGTGAATCATTCAAAAGGAACATCTACCCATCATAAACAAGCCACCTGCAGTTTCCTTAAACTATTTTAAGCGATTCCGTATGATATGCCGTTTACGAGAATATTGACTAAAATCTTGAGTTTTTGCATTAAAACCCCCATTTTCACACAAAATATTGGACCTATAAAGGTGAATCTTTCAAGTTTCATTAAATTATTTTAAGCGATTCTATATGAAATGGTGTTTTACGAGGAAATTGATAAAAAATTTGAGTTTTTGCATTAAAAAGGCTATTTTAGCCAAAACATTAAGCATCCCTCAAAAGGCACATCTAGCCCTTATAAAGAAGCCACCTGCCAAGTTTAATCAAATTATCTTAAGCGATTCTGCATGATATGGAGCTTAGGAGGAAATTGACAAATATTGTGAGTTTTTGCATTAAAAAGCCCATTTTTAACCAAAATATTGATCCAGAATTTGGTCTCATAAAGGTGAATCCCTCAAAACGCACATCTACCCATCATAAAGAAGCCACCTGCCTGGTTTCATTAACTGATCGTAAGCGATTCCGTATGATATGGTGTTTACCAGGAAATTGCCAAAAATCAAATGCATTGAAAAGCCCATTTTTACCCAAAATATTGGACACGTAGAAATGTGAATTCTTCAAAAGGCACATCTGTGTATAATGCACAAGATACAATTTTTGAACTAAATACTAACTGAGGTATCAAAGGATCAGTATCTCACCCTCTGAACTTACTGGCCCATTAGTTATCTCCCTTATATATAACTTCAGAAGTGATCCACTAATACAAGTTATCTCCCCCTAACAGTAACTAATATAGTGTGGCATTTCGGCACCAAATTCAATATTTTTATTTCTTCAATGCATCTTTGAAATGGAATGCTTAAAAATTATGTAAATTACCTGTTTGTACATTTAACTGTCTACCTAGGGTGATTCTGGTAGGATATGATTATGCTGGGGTTTCAGGATTTGAAATTACATGACTTTTCCATGACTAAAATTAACAAATTCCATGACATCCAAGAATCAATATCTCAGAACCCGAAGACTTTTTTAAATATTACTGGAATGGTATATATGTAGGGTTTTTAACCCTATAATATACCTATGAAAATATTTTTTAAATATTTTAAAACCAATTTGACTGGAAATTATTGCAGCCTAATGCAGCAAGAACCTCCAGGTACATTAATTTAAATTATATTGAAACTAATTTCACTGTGTGCATTAATATATAAATAAACAGATCCAAAATCATATAGGAATGATTTAAAGATTAACCTTTTCACAGACAAATCCCTGAAGAACTAAATTTTGTAATACCTATTCTGTTGAATATTTTGAAATTAATTTGACTGGAAGCTGTTGCTTCCTAAACCAGCAATGGCTTCCAGTCAAATTAGTTTCAAAATATTCAACTGACAAGTTTTCTTGTATGGTTGCCTTGAAAATGAGATATCAGAAATTCAACAGTGAAAGGGTTAAGAGCAATAGCGATCATCAGCATCATCATATGTACAACAGTAACTAGACAAAGAGCATAATTATGTATAGAAACCTATAAAATCAATTCAAAATATTTTAATACCATATTGCAATATAACCAATATTAGGGGCTATAGTGTCTGTAATAATTGTATTCTATGTAATATTTGTAAATCTTACGGCTATCATTCTTAAATGATGAAATAAAACTCAAAACTGACAAGTCATTGTATTGTCGTATGTCCAACCAACATAAAATGACCCAAAAAAACGTAAGAAATATATAAGTTATATCCCTTCTTAAGTTGGATGGCCAAATTAAAGCTCTTTTGTGATTGGACAAATAAAAGCTCTTTTGTGATTGGAGGCATTCCACTGAACTTTATCTTGGACTGGAAGGAGACACCCCAAATAAAAAGATTGTGCAGCCTTGCAAATGCCAATATCGTAAATTAATAATAAATATGTACAGAAATGCTTTTAAAACAATTTGTGAAATAAATTCACTATTACCTAATCATTAAATACATTCGCCAGTATATTTACTGGCAAGATTTTTGTTCACTTGGTCGATTTCATCCCGGCCGACTTGGTTAGATTACATTCTTCCGAGTAGTAATCAGCCTCCGCTACAGGGCGAGTTTACACCATCACTCTCGTAGCTACTCAAAGCTCCCCTCCTATTTATGTGGATTGCGCAAGTTTCTATCCGGGTACTAATATTAGCATCTTTGCACTACACGTGCAACGACCTAAACTCGCCATATAGCGGAAGCTAATACATTACATGACATCTATTTTTTCGTGACTACATTTTGTCAAAATTTTGATGAAATAAACGATGTTTATTAAAGTATACACACCATTTAGGCGGTCCAATTAATAATTTCACTCCCGTGATGATGCATATAAGGTATACATTAAGCATAGCCATAAGGTGGTAAGAATTTCTAGCGTGAAATTTTTTAAATGTGTTCTATTTTCGTACTATTTTTGTATCATTTTTTTTTAATATCTAATATATACAGCAGAATTTTATGCCATCAAATTTTTTCTAAGCGAGATTTTTATTTTCCACGACTTTGATCAAGATTATGATTTTCCATGACCTTTTCAGGCCTGGAATTTAGATTTTCAAATTCCATGACTTTCCAGGTTTTCAATGACCCGTGCAAACCCTGTATATAACAAATCTGTAAAATTTTATTCGACTCGGTTACCTCCTTAAAGCCGTTTAAAAAGGCGTAGAGTAGATGCGGAAACAGAGACTGACACCAGATGACCCCCCCTCCCACAATACACAAAGCTAAAATAATCAAGCTACATGTAATTTACCCAGTCAACAACATCCATGAGTGGCTGGTTCTCCTCAGTCACTTCTCGTTTGCTCCATTCATACCGTGATGTCGTCTGAAAATTAGAAATTGGTTAATATATTCAGCAGTGATAAGTTACCATGCAGCAAGCATAACGAACAACAAACAACTGTAACACACCAATCATGAACAATTTCCCTAAACTTTGGATATAGCCTGATCTTGAAAAGATCTCTTTGGTATTGACTAACAGGAAAACCCCAAGGATATAGTCTCCAGGCGGAATAGTAAACCCAAACTGCTCACCTTACCTGCAGTGCAAGCATTACATGCCTAGGTAAGACAAACAGATAGGCAAATGGTTCACATTAAATATGACTGTATTGCATAGAACTGAAAAGGTTCATGGGCCAAAACAGTGAAGAAATGGGACAAATACCAAAAAATGTAACTACTAATGATTCAATTTGCATGACATAGAACAGTTTTCTAAAGTTTTAATGAAACCAAACAGTCAATGTTGAATAATAATGCAAATAAAAAACTGTAACCAAGAAAAAACATGAAAAATATTCTAAGTTGTAAACCGTGATAAACATGATAAAGAAAAATTTCTCAAAAGTCAGATCTAAGATCTAATAGCGATGATACAGATTGCATCCCTGCACAACAAGGAACATATGTGTAAAGCCTCATTGTGATGAACCATTGTTGAATAATAAGGCAGGACCAACCAGAGATCAGTGTGGCTGAGGAAGCTCAGGCAATCTGAGCAAAGTAGTCCAAGTGAGTTAACCCTTTAACAATCGAATTTATTCTACCAAATTTTAATTTTTTTCATAGAAAATGTCTATTTGCAGACCAAGAGAAGACTATTTTTGAAAATTTACCACTGGAATGACTGGCTCGGTTATCAAGCCAGTCATTCTAGTGATAAATTAAAAAAAATAGGGTTCATTTGGTCTGCAAATGGACACTTCTCAAGACCATTGCTGAAGCCGTTTTTGGCTAATATGAGGGCTTAAAAGGTTAAAATAACTTCAAGTTGTTTAAAATGTCTAATTAATTTTCAATCAAGTCATCTTCAAAATATTCCCAAGCTTTCAAACATTAATATCATAGAAAATTAAAGATTATATACTTATGCAGTCATGAATAGCATATTTAATGATAACGTTGACCAAGTGCTCACTTTAAGAGTTTCAAGAAGTGCCACATTCTGTGTTTTAAATCCTTGGAGCCAATAGACAGCAGATGATGGTTGATCATAACGACCTTGATGAAATGTTGAAGGAATCATCGTCTTCTCTTGCACAGTCCACAGGAGAGCTTGTAAAGGAGAAGAACATTATTACATTGTGCAGAAAGATGCAGTCAACTCTAGTAAATGACAGAAATAACAAAAATGTGGCCACGTAACAGGAATAATGGATGAATCCACTTTTAGCCATTCCCTGCCCATCTTTAGCTAAGCTTCACCCACACTTTGCCCGTGTTGGGATCGATCGAACCCAAAACTCCCTGAATCTCAATTTACAGAAAACCATACAGGTGAGCTGTTGATTATTTTAAAACTAATTTGACTAGGTGCTGTTGTTGCCTGTGGCAACTAGGACTGGGCGGTTTGGCCTAAAAGAAAACAAGTGACGGTATCACTAATTAAACCGGTATTAACGAAATACTGGTTTAAGGGGTTAGAATGATTGAAAATAATTTGAAATATGAAAATATGCCGTTTTCATTAGCTACAGTACATGTATTTTGCGATTTGACAACTGACGTAAATTGCCATGAAATTAGACCGGTAACTACGTACGAATGCTCACTTCGACGCTATCTACCTCAAAATAGTAGTTAAAATAAATAAAATAAATAGTCTGGTTCATGTGATGTCGTGAAAATAACACTAACTACTAAAATGTTGGTTTTCAACACTGTTATTAGGGAACTATTTTCGAAAGCATAGTAAAATCTAATGCGTGTAAGTAGGAACCCGGATATGAGAGCGAGTTTAGGCTCCTAGTAGAGTAGCGCTCATACGGTTAGAGTTCGTATAACCACCTACAGTATGATCTAGTCTAGTAAGTCACATGTTTGTATTCAAGTACTCTGTATTTAGTAATACTCAATAAACTGTCATTCACGCGGGTGAATGTCATTCAGCACGTAACTAAAGGGTAGTCATTTCCTGGAAAACGCACTTCAAGAATTCTCACAAAAATCTGTTTGACTATTTTGCGAGGTTCATATGTCATATATTAAAGAGATTATGATGATTTGACAACATAAACGCAATGATTCGTGAATCTAACTTAAATCTACTTAAATCAACACTCCTTAGTCTTGACGATATACGAAGACGAAAAAGACCGGGTCGGTCCGTAAAACAAAACGATGTGATTGTAACACCTACATGCGTATCGAGCAGAAAAGTCACGTGGTAAAAAATACTACGAATTTCATTCACAAAATCGATAGTAGTGAATATCCCGGTGGGAGAATTTGTTAACAACCAATCGCATTACGCCTACTCGTATTTGAGAGGCTAAGAAGTTTATTTTACTTGTAACTACTCCGCTAACGTAAGAAGCGACTTAATCGTTTTCATTTCTGGGGCATTCAAGCAATTTGTCTCGTATGTGTTATTCCGTGCTGGATCATTTTATGTTTGTCGAAATCTAAGGGAAATAATGTTTGGATTGGGAGTTCATTGTATAACCTTTGTAGCGCTTTTCTTGATTTTTTTTTGTATCATGTCACATTTGGAATCCTAATTAAACATAGTACAAACTTGAATTGAAAAAAGGATTATTTGTTGCAATGAAGAAATTTAGATTTTCATATTATTCAATCTTTCATTTAACCCGCAGAGCTTACGTTATGTAAAATTCACTGCTGGCAAATCAAATCTTATTTGCCGAGTGTCGTCCTCGGCTGATTTGTTGGGATTTCACCAACACCCTTGCTTTCCCACGACTAATAGTTATAGATGACTATTTTATGGCCCTATTAGCAAATGGTTACCCACTAGATGATAATATTAAACTACAAGTCAAGAACAAACTAGTTTAGGACAGCCACCGGATTTCGCGCAATGGCGATCTTACGGACGGCTTTTCGGTTTTTTTCTTTTCGTAATGGTTTTTAAACCGTCGCCATAAAAAACCATGAGACGGTGTGAAACCGGTATACCGCCCAGTCCTAGTGGCAACAGCAGTACCCTGTCAAATTTGTTTCAAAATATTCACCAGAATGTTTATTAAATAGTAAAGACATACAAAGCTTCCAATGCTAAATGCACTGTGTGCATGTAAATAAATGAAATCACAGATTTCTTTTTTCACGAGAGAGTTGATACTTACCTCCCTAATACTCTTTGATATTGCTAAATATTGGCTTTCACTCAATAAACACTCAGAATAAAAACAGTTAGGTGCCCCTACTGGGCAGGGAGTCAGAGTGCAGTCCGGCGGATGCCAGCTCCACCAACCCGCATGCGCAGACTAGCACTTCCTCTGACTAATTTATTGGCTGACACACATGCAACTATTAAGAGCCTGAAGACCGAGCCTCTGTGGGGTGGAGGCCGGGTCCGTATTAGGGAGGTAAGTATCAACTCTCTCGTGAAAAAAGAAATCTGTGATTTCGTTTATTTCACTTCAAGAGTATACTTACCTCCCTAATACTCTTTGATATTGCCAGAATTCGACAGGGAATTCGGCGGGAGGGAGGTGAGGTCAAAAGACCAGCTCTTCCCTATACGCTTTTCTGCGTTTAAGGCACTTAAACTTCTGAAACTGTGTGAAAACACAGTCAGGATTTGACAAAACCCTCGGTTAACACAAACCGATGGATGAGAGATGACCGATGTCATATGCGCTTCCCCCCCCCCCCCCCCCCCCCCAACCCCACCCACCACCCTTCCTGGGAGGAAGACTCGAATGACCTCAATGTCCCATACGCTCTCTACATACCAGTGCCATGTACTATAGGACAGAGATGAAAAGGCTCCATTTTCGTATACTCTCAATGATGAACCACATAAACACACAAACCATCACCATATTAATAACAAAGGGTCACGTGACAATACAACCAACAAGGAACAACACATGAACAAGACTAACCTTGTTGAACTTGGCTGCTGGCATTATCTTCCCAGTGGTGAAGGCTGATGCAGTCCCAAAAAGTGGTTGTTTCCATTAATTAATTGTGATATATATAAGCAATGAGGAAACCTCATCAAAAAAGTACACCTAGTTATTTTTTCAAAATCGACAAGGCGATAGGATTTGAGGTGTCACGGAGATAATGGTCTGTAAAACTTGACTCACAGTGCCACTGAGCCACCGACATAATGTCATCCACAGGGACCCCATTAAATAGGGCAGTGGAAGTCACTACGCCGCGGACACTGTGAGCCTTGGCCATGTCAACCTGTTTACCAGTGGCAGATTTATGACAAAACTGGATACACTCTACAATCCACCTGGAAATGGTGTCCTTAGACACCCTGCCATGGGGTTCAATATATGACACCCATAACGCTGACTGGTCGGTCTGCCACTCCGAAGTATGTTGTTTGTACCGGAGCAGCGCCCGGACGGGACACCATACTTTAGAATTAGGATCATATCTAGTTAAAGCTGGCAAAAAAATAGGTTGACCTGGATATTTCAAAGACTGATTCTTAGCCAAGAAATTAATCCTAGGTAGAAGCTTAAGGCCTTCCCCTGTAACCACAAAACGGTCGTCCTCGGCTGATAAGGCATGAATTTCACTCCTACACCTAGCCGAGGCCGCAGCAATCAAAAATACAGTTTTAAGAGTTAACATTTTCATAGAAATGGAACTAAGTGGTTCAAAAGGCTTATCACATAGTACCTGAAGCACTAGAGATAAACTCCAAGACGGAATAACCGGGGGATTCCTTGGTCTTAGATTGCCCATGCCTTTAATTAATACATTTAATGTACTTACTTCATCACTTCCCCTATCAGCCAAGCAAGGGATAACAGTCATTAAAGCTGACTTATAACCAGCAATAGAGTTAGGCTTGAGGCTATAGGCATCATACAGGTGACAGAGGAAATCAGCTACTACCTGAATAGATGAATCCATTGGATCAATACATCTTTTTGAGCACCATCCTGCAAATCTGTTGATTTTATAATTATATGCTCTGGAGGTTGACCCCCTCCTGGCTTTGGCCATAAACATGGCTGCTTGCTCAGAAAAGCCCTCCTTAATTCTAGATTCCTTGACAACATCCACGCAGTCAATCGGAACATTGACGGATTGTTGTGAAGGGCCTTGCCCTGGAAGATAATGTCGTCCATCAGAGGCAGAGGAAACGGATTGCAGACCAGAAGAACCAGCAGATCCGTAAACCATGATCGGCTTGGCCAATCTGGGGCAATCAGAATCACTTGGCACTCCTCCTGTCTAATTTTCTGAAGAATTTTTGGAATCAGGATTGCTGGAGGGAATGCGTATGCATACATTCCCGCCCAGCTGATAGCTAACGCATCTGTTGCGAAAGCGCTTGGATCTGGAATCGGAGAGACGTACGTCGTCATCTTCGCATTCCTCTTCGTTGCGAACAAATCGATGTTGGGTTTCCCCCAATGGTCGAACAGACGATCTGCCACACATTGATTTAGTTGCCATTCCGTCGGTAAAACACTCATCCTCCGGCTCAATGAGTCTGCTAGCAGATTTAACCTTCCCGGAATATGAACTGCTTTCAAGGTAATCCTGTGATCCAGGCACCAACAAAGCAGTCTCCATGTCATCATACAGATTACAGAGACTGGGCGACTTCGTTCCGCCCTGGCGGTTTATGTAAGTCACTACTGTTGAGTTGTCTGAACGAATAAGAACAATCTTGCCCTGAACTTTCTGTAAATGTTCCAGGCCCAGGACTACTGCTCTTAATTCCAGTAGATTGATATGTTCCTTCGACTGTTCCAGATCCCAAAGCCCTGATATCGTGGATTCTTCCAGGCAAGCTCCCCACCCCTCCATCGAGGCATCTGTATACACAGAGACCTGAGGGTGAGGAGGGGTTAGCATAACCCCCACCAGGAGATTCTCTGTGTTCAACCACCATTGCAGGTGGTGAATTAGAGGCGCCAACACTGACACGTTTGAGTCCAGTGAACCTGTACTCTGGGTCAATTGCGTCATGAGAAATAACTGGATCGGCCGCCTGTGTAAGGCGGCCTGAGGAATGACTGGTTCCAACGAAACCATCAACCCCAGCATTCTCAAGTAAACCCGTGCCAGGACATGACGACTGTCGCACACTGACTGAATTACTGAGATGAGTCTCTGAACTCTCTCCTGAGTAGGATAAACATATCCTGTCTCTAGATCGAAGAACATCCCTAGGTAAACAAACTTCTGGGATGGAGTCAGCTCTGATTTTTGGAAATTGATCATCCAGCCTAAGTCTGTGAGAGTCTTCAAAACAATCTCCAGATTGGCCGATAAACTTCCCTGGGTGTGTGCCTTTAACAGCCAGTCGTCTATGTACATGTGGACTGCTATGCTTCTCCTGCGGAGGTATGCGGTAATCGCAAGAACCACACGGGTGAAAACCTGAGGAGCCGTGGAAATTCCGAAGGGTAACACCCTGAATTCCCACTGTCTGCCCTGAAATGCAAATCTCAGGAAGCGACGGAAACTCCTCGCTATGGGGATGTGGAAATAAGCATCCTTCAAATCTATTGAAGCTGTCCACATTCCCTTCTCTAACCCCGCCAACACCGAGCGCACCGTCTCCATCTTGAAACTGGGCGTCTATGAACTTGTTCAATGGCTTGAGGTTGATAATTGGTCTCCACCCTCCAGTGTTTTTTGTCACCAAGAACACGGTTGAATAGAAGCCCGGACACTTCTGTGCCGGCTGAATTGCTCCTTTTTGTATGACGGAGTTTATCTCCTCCTCGATACACAACCTTTGATCTGGATCTCTCAGATTTGGAGTCCAGGTTGGCACCAGAGACAGCCGCGATGGCGGGCCTGTCATCCAATCGGGATGATACCCGACTGAAAGCCATCGCAAGACTAAACGGTCCTGAGTTAACCGCTCCCACTCTTTCATGTGGTCAGCCAGCCGGCCTCCCACCGGTCCACCTAGGGAGAGAGGTGGACATAAGGAGTGCAAGAGTGGCACTGCCTCCTTTGCCAGAAACACCGGAGTGGTTCTCACCGTGGTAACCGGCCCATCAGGCACGATTACAATGACCAGATCCTCGCGCGCCACAACCAGCACCGCGTGCACCTCGGTGCGCGGGTGGTTGCCTGGCTGACTGCGCCTGAGGAGCCTGCGCCCCCCTCACTGCTGGCCGAATCGCACGCGGCCGAGGCCGATGCTGGGATGGAGGCTGGCCTCTGACCTGGCCACCTCCACCTCGAGCCTGCAGGGGACTATATGCAGGGGGTGCCGCGCGAACGCCCTCCCTACGGAGCACCTCAAACTTCTCGCGCAGCGCCCTCTGGTTATTGACCAGAGTAAGCGTCTCCTGGAGGTGCCTACATCCCTCACCTCCAAAGAGACCAGGACCTGTCATAGGCGTACGCAGTAGCCTATTGTACAGGTCCTGGGACGGGCACAGGTTGTCCAACGCAAATGTGCGCCTCGCCCGGACACTCCTGGTCACCGCCCGAGTCATACAGTCCAGAGCCAGGTTGATACCATCCTGGATGGCTCTCTGGACTGTGACCGGGCTCGGTCGGCATGATGCGGATGCTGTTACTACCCCCTGTAACAGCTGGGAGACGTGAGACAGAGCCGCAATAGAAGCTCTCCCACTCTCCTCCGCATCACGCAACGCGGCATTGGCCGAATGCAACGCGTTCGAACACAAAGCTCCCAAGTCAAAACGGGAGCCTGGCCGCGCATCCTCACACAAAACCGCGCGGTCATCCACGCTAGGCTTGGGCACCACACCGTACCTCTGGTAACCCCCAGGCACGATGCGGCAGCGCCTTGCTACCTCGTGAGGGGCCTTCGCGAGACGCCCATTCGCCTTGATGGACGTCTCCGCCGCCGAGAACATATCCACGATATGCTCTGCTAACGGCAGAGATTGCATAGCGCTAGCAGTGGCCTTACCAGCTAACCACGGCCTGTAATCACACTGGCTAGCCGACTGCTCCACGGGCAGGTCTGGCCTAACACTTATCAGCCATTGACAAGCGTCAGACCAATCCTCCTCCGTGGCTAGCTGCGAGTGCTCTACTAGACGAGGGCCTTCGTCTTCCTCCTGAGCAAACGCAGCAGAGCTTGACGGCGGATAAGCTGACACTCCTGGCAAGCCAGAGAAAGCATGCGGGCCTGAAAGAGCAGGCATGGTAATCTGACTGGCTTGTCCAGAAGCAGGTGCCGTGGTAGAGCGCGGGGCAGATACCGCCCCACCACGGCCCCGACCAGCACCAGCAATACTCTCGGCAAGCCGAGGTATGCGGAATAGCTGGCCATCAGCACCACCTTCTGAGACGTGAATTCTACTCCTGCGCGAGTAGAACCATGGAATATGTCGCCTGTATTCCCCGCGAGGGGTGCACAGACGTCATAATCCATGGTCACGTCCTCAGACGGCGACCCTAACAGGTAATCCTCTTCTTCCTGGCCAGAAAGATTAGACTCCGGGTCAGCAAAGAGAGCTAACCCGGACTGGCCAGGAAAGGTGCCATAGGAGGTACTGGCACCTGCGGCGTGTGGATACCCCTGGGCTGATAAGCAGCCAGCAGGTTCCAGCGACAGCCGTCCACGACCCCTTGGCGCGGCAAGCCTGCTGCCAGGGTCGTGGAATGCCCCCTCTAATGGGGCCACCTCTGAATCCTCGAAAACTGGTAACGGCCTATGGAATGGTGATTCAGAGGTAGGGATTACCTGTCCCGAAGCAGATGATGAGGACAACAAAGGATTTGGTCCAGGAAGCATGCCACAAAGCAACTCTGGAACCAAATCCTTTATTGTCCTCTTCATCTCTCCCAACATCTCACTACGGAAGGCCTCCATGTCCACTGAGGACAAGGCCTTCCTCTTACCCTTTTTACTTACACCCTCTCTTTTATGCTTCCTCTCCTCCTCCACCACCTTGTCCTTAGCCTGCAAGCATAAAAACTTGGCCATTAGCTCGCCCCCCACCCCCCCAATGCTTACATACCTCACAATTGAGCAATGGCCCACAGCGGCTACAATGAAAACATAGATGGGGGATGAACTTTTCCTTAAGAAAACGTCCACAGGACGAGCAACCAGGTCTCTGAAACAGGACAAAGGACGAGGACAATGAGTAATTCTGTTACGGTTAGAAACTCAAAACCAAACTAAAAGAGAGGGAAATGATCATAAGGATCACTAATCATCTGAAACCAGCGTTGGACAAACATTAATTGTTAATAAAGAGCAAGGCTGATTATGACGTCATTAATCCCATGACAGAAATTAAATCGATCCGAAACAACATCCAGGTGTAAGGACGAATTGTATACATAACCAGAACATCTCCAGGATAGATATTCAGACTACACAACCATCAGATACACAATGATAGCAATGGCAATTATAGTTAATTTTCCTTAAATAATTAACATCATTTCATATCATTAACTAGATACCTGACACTTTGTATAGACAAACCATCCAACGTGATGAACTGGAGCACTCCACCAAGACTACGCCTCTTAACTCTCTCCACCTTAGGGGAAGGAATTGGATCAAGAGGGCAAAGTGAGACCTTCATATGAGGCCTCCGAATCACTGGACATAAAATTTTTGGTTAGATAACATAACAGTATTAGTAGGAAATGGAACCTTGGTGGAGAGAAACAAACCCTCCAATGCTATGATGTCCATTACATATCCTGACAGATACCTGTGGACATAAACACAAAGAGAGATTAGTATTATATAGCACCATGTTGAAATAAAACAACTAAACTAGGCGCTTATCACGGTAAACGCGAGTCCCGGAAACACATTACAGCGGGAAAAACTCGCTAAAATATAATAGAAGTCACCTGATGGATAGGTCCTGGGCCCTCCTCTGGCGAAGTCACTCTCTCAGACATCATAAACAGGTGTTCAACTTCTTATTTAACAGCTTAAATGACTTAAAAAACAAGCGAAAAGCGTAAATCACAAAAACATGTGTTCACTCTCTGCCAATAAATTAGCAAAGAGGAAGTGCTAGTCTGCGCATGCGCGGTGGTGGGGCTGGCATCCGCCGGACTGCACTCTGACTCCCTGCACAGAATTTCCCACTGGGCTATATCGGAAATCCGTCTCCAACGCATGCGCATCTCGCTTCCGTACTAAATTTGACAATCGTTTTGCAACTTTTTATCTAACATATTTCAAAATTAAGTGAATTGACTGAATTTTACATCAAAATTATGTATCGCAGCAAATAGCTATGCGAAGTTGTAAATGTGTAGCAACAGGTACTCATTTGCATCGCATTTTGCGATGCGATACCACTCAAAATATTCCCTGAAAATAGTCTTCTTTTGGGCTACAGAGACATTCCTCATGATCACTGCAGAGGCCGTTGTTGGCAGCTTCACAATGAAGGAGTTAACCCTTTAACCCTTGAATTTGTTCAAGAAAATTTATATTTTCTTATAGAAAATGTTCATTTGCAGACCAAGAGAAGACTATTTATGAAAATCTACCACTGGAATGACTGGCTCGGTTATCGAGCCAGTCATTCCAACGGTAAATTTTCAAAAATAGTCTTCTCTTGGTCTGCAAATGGACATTTCTCAACACCACTGCAGAAGCCGCATTTGGCTGATATGAGTGTTAGAGTTAAAGCTTAATGAACAATTATCATTTGCTCTCAATATAGACATGTTAGAGTCTACGAGACAGTGAATACTGTACATCCTATTGTCATGGCTTTATAAATACTTACGCCAATGTACATGCACAATCAGAAAGCCGGCGCGTGCCGCATAATGCATCACATGGCTCAGTGTCATCGACTTCCCGGAACCTCGACGACCATCTTAGATAGTTAAGCGTATTGTTTGAGAAAGTTTCTTATTAATGCTTAAAGTTGTCGTGCGTCCAAATTTAAAATTGCATTTTATAATACATTATGCTATTCAGGTGATAGAATATGATTTATACTACATAAGCGATACATGATATTTTAAGATTTCAGTAATGGGAAGTGTGTGTGTGTGCCTGTGCAGATGTGTGTGCCTGTGCAGACATGTGTGCGTGTGTGTGCGCGTGCGCATGCGTGTGTGTGCTTGTACATGCGCGCGAACATATGTGCTAGGATTTCACAACTGTAGGTGTGGTATCTAGAGAAAATATAAAAAATCCAAAACAATCTTAAATAATTGTAAAATGTGACAAAAATGGGAGAGCGAGGATCTGCATTCTAAGCAACAGTACATTTCTACATTTTATGAAAGCCATCATGATTGAATTTGGAAATAGAGGAAATCACTCATCTCAGCCACACCAATGACAGCAGCAAACACACAAGCTTGCGATAAAGCAATGGTGATTAAAACTGATCAATATGAGAGGATACACATAACAAGTTTAAGTGCTGGATGGTCCGGGTTCCTGTGACGAAGAAAATCCATGATCTCAATGGCTGGTCGTCGCACCATAATACACAGCTCTTGAAATGTTTGTACCTGGAACAAAGTACATTACACTCCTTAACCCTCTAACACTCATATCACCCAAAAATGCCTTCTGCAGTGGTCTTGAGAAATGTCCATTTGCAGGCTAAAAGAAGACTATTTTTGAAAATTTACCACTGGAATGATTGGCTTGATAACCGAGCCGGTCATTCCAGTGGTAAACTTTAAAAAATAGTGTTCTCTTGGTCTGCAAATGGACATTTCCTGAGAAAATTTGAATTTTCTTGAATAAATTTTTTGTGTTAAAGGGTTAATGGTCAAGCTGGGCAAAATGACTTTGGCAGAGATTGCTAGGAATGTACATTTGTAGATTATTTTGAAAATCTACCATTGGAAGGATAAATGAGACCGTCATTCCAGTCATGCCAGTAGTAAATTTTCAAAAATACTCTTCTTGGCCTTCAAATGGAGATTAACTAAACAAATAGTTAGATTTTCTGGAGCAATCTTGGCTCTTAAAGCGATAACAAGGTCCACAGAATCTCTGTAGCTGCGGGTTTGGTGGTTTTTTTCGGATCTTTTTTTGATCACACCTAAAGTTGTGGAAACCTAGTGTATGGTCACACCATTTCCTGTGTTCAACATCTGAGTCAAATCAGACATGTAGTTTCGGAGATATCCACATTCACAATTTGATCCGATCCGGATTCTTTTATATGGATCACTGCCAATGTCTGTAAATCCTTGGGGATGGACAGTTCCTTTGTTGTATTAAAATTCAAGTTCTGCAGCTTCTATTATAATCCATCACTCATCAAACCTGGGGTCAAATACTTTCAAAAGTATTTAAATGCAAATGCAAATACTTCACATTGGTTCAAATGCAAATGCAAGTGCAAACACTTTCAACTTTATTCAAATGCAAGTGCAAATACTTTTCTAAAAGTATTTCAAATACTTCAAATACATTCAAATGCTTTTCATTACTGTAATAGACATATCAGATATAACTCTCCTGATTGCTGAGAGGAAATTGGTTAAACATGTTCAGTTAAATTGATTTCTAACTGTTCAAAAGTGACATATACCCATATAGAGTCAAACTCGTATTAACAAACCATCCAAAGGAGAATAGAGCTTCCCACTTAAACCTTTAACACTCAAATCCTGAATATTTACCAACTTACCACTGGAATGACTAGCTTGGTAACCATGACAGTCATTACAGTGATAAGTTTTCAAAAATGTTCTCTTGGTCTGCAAATGAACATTTTCTATGAGAAAGTTGAAAATGTATTGAACAAATATGATGGCTAAAGAGTTAATGCATGATCTGTTATTACATAGAGGGTCAAATGTATTGCTTAATAGGATTTGCAAATTGAAGAAAGTGGTCTATATACCAGATAGTCCTCTCATTGGCACATCTGAGGGATTCAAATTATTTTCTCAGATTTTGAAAAGTTAGCCTACCTAAGGCTCACTTCAGACAAATTGTTTTCAAAATATTTAACAGAGGGGACCTTAAGGCATGTGATCTCTTAGGATAGGAAAGCTGTTGAAAATTTTGAAAATAATTTGACTGGAACTGTTTGCTGTGTTAGACGGTCAGATGTTGTATTGAATATTATAAACAGGTAGCTGAAAATGATTGCACTGAAAGAAATTTCTCAATTAGAAATAAATACCTTTCAGTCAACTTGTTTTCAAATGGAAATTCTTTATGACAAATTTTGTACATAGTTGAGCTTATTTATTCCATTAAATGCTTAAACACTGATTTGAATAGGTTAAATCCACAAATCCCCTTTTATTGCTATGATACCACCTAAGGTATTCATTCACCTATTCTATTCATTTTCTCACAAGCATCCATGCCACTTCTAATCACACCTACCCTCACTGGCTAAACTCACATTATTCCACCTAAACTTGACTTTCTCTTATATTTTCTTTCATTATGAAATTTTGTTTAACCCATTTAATGAGAACCTTTTTATTTAGCTATTTTGACATTAATTTGTCTGGAAGTTGTTGCTTCCTAAGACAGCAATGCTTTCCATTCAAATTAATTTCAAAATATTCAACAGCTTTCATGTATGGTTACAATCAAATTGTATTTTAAAGGTCAGTTTTCCAGTGAAAGGGTTAAATAACTATACATTTTCTTGGAGTTAAAATTCTGTTACTTTGAAAATTATTTGACAGAAAGTAATTTCTCCCACAGGAACCAATACAGTCCAATTGTTGTCAAATGTACATTCTTCATGAGAAATTCATGCTGTTGAGAAATTTATGCCATTATCCCTTTCACAGATGGAATACTTGAAATCACATTTTCAAAGCAACCACACAGAAAAGCAGTTGACTACTTTGAAAATAATTTGACTAGAATATTTTGCTGCCTTAGGCAGCTGCAGCTTATAAATAAATTAATTTCAAAATATTCCACAAAATATTTGCTATGTCATGAAAAATTACTTGCATCATTGAAAAGTTAAGAGCTATTTAAATTTATGAACCCACACACTTCAACATGCTTCAACACCACCCTGCTGTTTTCTATTCATTAGTCCACAAACACCTGGCCACTTATGCTTGTCTTATATCACACCCAGGTATAAGCTTCATACAATCATTTGATCCTATAGACAAACAGTTCTGTACATAAACCTCACACAAGCCTTTATGATTTAGCACAAATTCTGGTGAATAGTTTGAAACTAATTTGCAAGCTAGTTGTTGCCGCATAAGGCAGCACTGGCTTCCAGTTAAATTGTATTCAAGATATTTCAGTTTTGTTTGATTCTACCTCTATTGCTTAGTGGGAATTAACATCTCATGTATGCACAATTTAACCCATTGCATCCCAAATTCAATATATGAAAAAGCAATATAGAAAATGTAACTATTTTAAAGATTACATTTACTATTGTTTGTTTTGGTTATGATTTCACAAACTGACACATATTATAGCTATTATATTAACCATTATTACATTAATGCCAAATATAATTGATACAGGGTCAACAGAAGAATCTGTCAAAATTTTACAATATTTTTTTAATCTGTTGCTGTCACATTAAATACCAACAGTTTACAGCAATTTTGTTTCCAGAATGTATACAAGTTAACATATGAAATATACTTTGGGAAGCTGATATTTCAATGGTTACCTGTATAGTTCTCAGGAAATTGATAGTCAGGGAGTTCAGAGATCGATCCCAACACAATCGAGGTGTGGGCGGGTTTCAGGACCACAAGGCAGATACAAAATCTTTATGATTAAATAAGGGTTGGGAATATTTCTAATTTACTTTGCTTGGAAGATCCTGCTATCTATATTATTATATGATAAGTATTTGAAAAAGCATTTGAAAACTATTTGAAATTTCAAATACTTTAGCAAAAGTATTTAAATGCAAATGCAAATGCAAATAGTTGTGATTTGAAATCTTCAAATGCAAATGCAAATGCTTAAAAAAGTATTTAAATGCATTTGCATTTGACCCCAGGTCTGCCACTCATAATGAAAGGGCTATATCCAGTTTAAACCTTTATTGGCCAAATTTGATGAAAAAAATCTAAATATTTCCTTATTGAATGTCCATTTGTAGGCCAAGATAAAACTATCTTTGAAAATTTACTACAGGAATGACCGACTCATTTACCGAGCCAGGTATTACTGCGGTAAATTTTCAAAAATAGTATTCGCTTGGCTTGCAAATGGACATTTAATAAGGAAATATTTTGATTATTTTTTATATTTTGAAGCATATTCTTATGATATAGCATTGTTGACTAATATATTATATTATTAAGCTAGTAATATACATGTAGTGTCACTATACATTACCATAGTACCATTTTAATATAAATCATTATTTTAACACTATATTATTATCTTTAAAATAATATATTAAATATTAAAATATTAGTCAACAGTGCTATGAATATGCCTTGAATAAATAATTATAAATTTATACATAATCGTCTTGTTTTAGTCCTCAAAGTTGACTTATCGAAATTATCTGGCCCCCCCCCCCCCACTCCATCCCACACCAATTTCAACTTGGGACCCCCAAATTTCAGAGTACAGGTTAAGCTCTAGGTGCCATGAGAAACACTGCCCACCAGACATCCCTTGGGGAAACTCCCAGCAGAAATGCAGCACCCTTTCAGTAATTGTGTTACAATGACCTTGACTTTTGACCCCAAATTCAAGGGGTGATTTGTAATCAGGCTGGCAAGCAGCTTAATTTGCCCATATTTGGTCACCACAACCTTGACACGTTACTCCAAAATCAATACGTATTTTATAACGCAAGGGTAACCTCCCATTCAAGTTTGAAGACCTATTTGTAGAAAGGGGGATATTAGCCTGGACAGAGAGACAAACACATGGATAAAGCAAATGATATAGGTACGATATACCACAAATATATTGGGGGAAAGGGAGATAATTAGTACAGCACTGCTCAGAAATAATTTAACAAAAAAATAAAACGTATGGTTGAATATTTCGAACATAATTGGATTGGAGGACATTGCTGCCTAAGGCAGCAATCTCTTCCAATGCAACTATGTTCAAGATATTCAACAGAGCATCTCATACTAACTGACAAGTTTCTGTTTTTGCTTTGGAAACATGTTAACTGATTTGTAAGGTGTACTGTACACAGGTTACATGCACAGCTGTGCTAGTCGCTAGGCCCTACTCACATGTCTGAGAAAATCATTTGAAAATGCTTTTGTCAAGCATGTAGTGATATCATCGGCTGGGACAGTATAGTACAGAGACTCATGGTTCAATGTGTGCTGAAGCTGGGAATTGTGAAGCATAGATTAAGAAGAGATAGAGTACAGGTAAATTTATACGCATGTATACACCTGTGCAAAAGTTAAGCACCAGCAAAAACAATAGAACGTAGAAACATGATGGTACAACTAGGCTGCCATACTTTTTGTCCCCATGTTAGCTGACATAATTCCAAGTACGAAATGCACATGCATGCATGACTTCACGCCGCTTGATGTCCGTGCGTGGCGGGAAACAGCACACGTGTTCAGTTATGTAAAAGTCCAGTTTGAGGTGTAGAACATTGCATACAGATTTAGGCGACAAGATTAGGAATTTTGTGTTCATGACCGTGGTTTATTTGTACAGAGAGAATTAGCTCTTGATTGTGAACCGCTATGGCAAGACGAAGGTTAAGTGATCGTGTGAAATGGCAAATCATAGGCATGCATACCACTGGTATGTCATGCAGAGAGATTGGCAGACAGCTGAACATTAACCATACTGTAATCAGTCGTTTGATTGCAAAACATGGGCAAACTAACGAGGTGAAGGACAGGCCTAGATCTGGAAGACCGAAGAAGACTACTGCCCGTGATGATCGAGCCCTAGTACGCCTTGTTAGGAGATCTCCATTCACCAACAGCAGAGTGCTCAGCCAGCAATGTGAAACACGCAATAGAGTGTCAATGTCTACCGTCAAAAGGAGACTGTATGCTGCTGGCATGAAAGCTATGAGACCTGTCAGACGTCCTCTCCTCACTGCACACCACAAAGAGGAGCGTCTGAGGTGGTGCAACGAAAGAAGACACTGGAACATGAGATCCTGGAGACGGGTACACTGGTCCGATGAAAGTCGGTTCCTGCTTCATGCCACAGATGGTCGAACTCGTGTATGGAGGTCCAGACGCACGGCGTACGACCAACGTAACATCATGGAAGAAGTTTCATTTGGTGGAGGTTCCGTTATGATATGGGGGTGCATCTCATTTGATTGTAAGCTGGATCTGTTGACTGTACCTGGAACACTAAATGGACAAAGATATCAAGATTCCATACTGGATAGAGTTGTGGTCCCTCATTTTGTAAATCATGCACCTGGAACCCACCCTATATTCATGGATGACAACGCCCGACCACATCGTGCTAGAGCTGTGCATGAATACCTCCGCTAGAATGCCATCGAAACCCTACCATGGCCAGCAAGGAGCCCTGACATGAACCCTATTGAGCATATCTGGGACATTCTGGGAAACATGGTGAGAAGGAGGGATCCTCCTGTGCAGAACCTACAGGAATTAAGAGACGCACTCCATCTTGAATGGCAACGAATACCACAATGGCGTATCAGTCGGTTGGTGACCAGCATGAGACGTCGTGTCCAGGCCGTCATCCAGGCACAAGGTGGATATACCCGGTATTAATAATGACAGTCTCAAACTCGTGCACAGATGTTAAACTTCGTTTTCAGACACCATTAATGACAATCTAGCCACGTGTGTCAACTGTAGGGCAATAGTTGTCAGTTGTGTCAACGTAACCATATTCAGGCCTCGTTTTCAAGTTCAAACAAAAACATACAGTGTTTCCCCACCATCATAATCAGCATTCCTCTAGTTGCATTATTACCTCTTGCACTAAGATGGATGGGTACATAAATGTTTATGCTATTGCTTTCTTCATAGCACATGAATATACCCTCGCATGTGCGTAAAAATAGGGTGGTGCTTAACTTTTGCACAGGTGTATATATTCACAAAAATCTATGTAATACATCATTTATATCAGGCTGCTTTTAACCCTTTCAATGACAAATGCCTGAAAAAGTACATTTCTTTATGATGAATAGCTTATTCTGTTGAATATTTTGAAATTAATATGACTGGAAGCTGTTGCTGCTAAAGGCAGTAATGACTTCTAGTCATATTAATTTCAAAATATTCAAAAGCTTTCCTGTTTGTTTGTCCTGAGATTGAAAAACGGGGAATTTATCAGCGAAAGCATTAAAGAACATTTTATGAATTAACAAGCATTCCGCGGAATTAAATGTTCCGCCTGTCTCCTGTTTGTCACAATGACGTTGACCTTGTGACCTCCGTGTTATCATGCTGGTTCCTAACATTATAGGTAATGATGTATTCAAGTTTAGTTCCAATAGGATTAACCAATCTTGAAATATAAATGATTTGCGGAATGGAAAAACTTAAGGTTGAAAAAGCAGAGGTCAAATAGAAATATTAGAATAGCCTTGACCGTTGACCTGGTGACCTCCATGTCACCATCCTGTATCCTCTTGGCATAAGCAACCATGTACCCAAGTTTTCTTCTATCAGGGTTAAGCAATCCCGAAATATAACATGATAAGATTTGCTAAGTCTAAAAACTTAACATGAATGTAACAGTTTTGTCGAGGTCAGAATGACCTTGACCTTCGACATTGTGACTTCAGTGTCAGCATGCTGCTTCATAACATTATCCAAGTTCAGTTGCAACAGGCTTAACCAATCTTGAAATATAAGCTGAGAAGTTTTGCTAAACGCAAAAACAATGCTGAAAAAGCAGAGTTCTGTATCACGGTCACAATGACCGTGACCTTTGACTGTGTGACCCCAGCATCATCGTGCTGCTTCGTAACATTATAGGTAACCACGTATCCAAGTTTAGTTGAAATAGGCGTAACCAATCATGAAATATAAGCTGAGGTTTTGCTAATGTTTACGCCGTCGCCGCCATCGGAAAAGTGATACCTATGTCTCGCTTTCTGCTTCGCAGGCGAGACAAAAACTATTTGACAAATTTTCACACACTCTTATCCTTGTTAATATTTCAGTTAAATTCATGAATTTTGACACACCCGGCCCCCCCCCCCCCCCCTAACATTCACGGTATGAAGTCATTGCATGAGTTGTTAATAATGTGGATTCAGATTACCCCCCACAAATTCAGAGAATAAACAAAACTGACATCCATTATAGTCATACATGTACAAAGCTGCACATCAGTTCAGATCATGTTCTGAAATGGGAATTCAACCAAATTTGGTACATGTATGTAAGCTACTTGTACCTAGAGTGTTGCAATTACAAGAGGAAACTAACATTTGCTTCCACCGCAACAGGTGGGGGGGGAAAGGGGTGAAGGGCCACATTGATTGTAATGCAACTCCTCTGAAACCAGTGGAAAGAATTCAAGCAAATTTGGTACGAGAGTTACTCATATGATTGCGAAGTGCAGGAGGTTATTTACATTTGACTCTTTGCCCAGGGGGTGGGGGTCAAGATACTGATTGTAATGCAACTCCCCCAAAACCATTGGACAGGATTCAACCAGATTTGTTGTGAGTTACCTGTATGATTGTGGAGTGCAAGAGGCCATAAGAGGCGTATAAATATATCACTGGAATGCTTGGCTCAGCTCCTCTTAGCCTACAAATGGACTAGATTTAAAAGTAAAAATGCCTTTTTAAATGTCTTTTTTCTAATCTCGCAACACTAAATGTGTGACTAAGTCATTGCTAACATCACCTACAAATGTAAGCCTCCATTTCTCCTTCCCTCCATCACACCACCCTCTCTCTATCTCTGTGCCAACTGTAGCATACATGAAAGTTGAAGAAATACTTATCAAACAATCCATCATTAGATTGCTCAGTGGATTACTCGTTATCGCAAATCATTCACCATGTTAAACCTTTGCCCCTCCACAACCCATCCCCGGGGGCAGAGCCAAAGTAAATGTTCTCTTGCATTACGCAATCATATGGGTACCTAACATGCCAAATTTGGTTGAATTTCGTCCAATATTGTCAGAGGAGTTGCACTCCAATCAATTTCTTTACCTTTTGACCCCATCCAGGGTCAAATGTAAATGTGCTCATGCACTCCTCGTTGATATGGGTAACTCACACACCAAATTTGGTTGATTTCTGTCCAACAGTTTCGGAGGAGTTACATTACAATTAATTTCTTGACCTTTTGACCCCATCCCCAGGGACTCACAAGACTGCTGGATCGATGATTCATAAAAACCCACCCCCTTTCACCGCTTTGATACTTCTGACCACCCATCCCCACAACATACCCACGGGGGTGGAGTCAAATGTAAATGTCCACTTGCACTCCTCAATCATATGGGTACCTCACAGACCAAATTTGGTTGAATTTTGGCTAACAGTGTCAGAGGAGTTGCATTACAATCAATTTCTTGGCCCTTTGACCCCATCTCCAAACCCCTAGGGGTAATGCCAAATGTAAATGTGCTCATCCACTCCACATTGATATGGGTAACTCACATACCAAATTTGATCAAATTCTGTTGAGTGGTTGCATTACAATCATTTTCTTGACCTTTTGACCCCATCCCCAACCCACGCCTGTGGGCGGGGCCAAATATAAATGTACTCATCTAATCCACATTGATATGGGTAACTCACATACCAAACTTGATTGAATTTCGTCTAGGGGTTTCAGAGCAGTTGCAGTACAATCAATTATTTTACCCTTTGATCCTATCACCAACCCACCACTGGGGGCAGGGGCCAAATATAAATGTGCTAATTCACTCCACATTGATATGGATAACTCACATACATGTACCAAATTTGGTTGAATTCTGCCCAATGGTTTCGGAGGAGCTGCATTACAATTAATTTCTTGATATTTTGACACACATCCACCACCCCAAAGGGGATGGGGGCAAATTTAAATGTGCTCATGCATTCAAGATTTATATCGCTACCTCACATACCAAATTTGGCTGAATTCTGTCCAACAGTTTCGGAGGAGTTGCATTACAATCAATTTCTGCATGTTAAAATTTAACCTTGTAACCCTCCCCCAGCCCTGGGGGCGGAGCCAAATGTAAAAGACTTTTTGCACTCCGCAATCATATGGGAAACTCACATACTAAATTTGGTCAATTCTGTCTAATGGTTTCGGAGGAGTTGCGTTACAACCAATTTGACCTTTTGGCCTCTGTACCGCACCCCCCCCCCCCCCACCCACCTGCGGTGGAGCGAAATGTTAATGTACTCTTGCACTCCACACTAGGCCTGCGCAATTACGTGATTAAATCGAAAATCGTGATTATGTTTTAAATCATGAATTTACATGTATATGATCAAAAACTAAATAATCGAATAATCATGAATATTTTCCGTTGCATAAAATATTTCAAAACCTAACTTTCAATTACTTTTTAATGCGATCGGTCATGAAAAATTACATTTTGCTTAGTGAATGTATGTCCATTTGCAGGGTAAGAGAGTACATTTTGAAATTGTATTACTGGAATGCCTGACTTGACAATGCATTCCAGTGATACTTTTTCAAAAATAGTCTTCTCTTGCCCTGCAAATGGACTTTTCTAAACACCATTGCAATTTTTGTCATTGACATTCTTTTGTTGTCATGTCTTGGTAGTTTGTATCCAAGCTGACTAATCAAGTAATCACGATTATTTTATAATAATCGATCACGATCACTCAACGCAATAATCGTACAAGCCTACTCCGCATTCATATGCGTAACACACATTACAAAATTTGGTTGAATTCTGTCCAATGGGTTTGGAGATGCGCTACAACCGATTTTCCACACATACACACACGGGTTGCAACTTGGAATAATCCCCACTTTTCTTCAAAGAATGTGGGGATAATAAGTCATATTTAGTGGCATTGAATCCCCACTTTTCTTCGAAGAATGTGTGATAATAAGTCATAGTTAGTGGCACTGAAACCAGGATCCAGACTGATGTGAAGGGTGTCACTCATGATCACTCATCTTACCGGATCATTTTCCAGCGTCCTAAAGATTGAACGAATATTCTCAGACCTTTGTGCCTGAACTTCACCTGATGCCCGCGTAAATTGCTCAGCTAGACTCGCAGCACCGGCTCTGCTTGTTGTTACTTTGCGGCAGAACACCTTAGAATTCACTGAAGTTGATGTCAAAATACGTGTAGCATTCTGGATATGAGCACAACGACAGCCTATAAAAATATGAATGCACAATAAAATTCTATACTTATATGAAATAAGAAACAAATGAATCAGTAACACCAGTACAGACAAATGTGAATATCTACCATGTCTACTAACCTCTCAAAGATGATTAGCTGAACGTGACCATGAGAATTACGATCTACGGGTCAGCGTGCCCTTGCCACAGAGGATATTAATTCTCAGTCATAGATAACAAGTAACAACTAGAATGCCATCGCAAATCTCTAACATAGTTCCACTACAATTGGCTGATGCCCAATTTGCCCATTTGACCCCTGGCCACTGCCCTCAGATTGACTCAAGAACAAAATAATTTGTTGTACTGTAGTCTACTAACTACAATCTTCAAAATGATATGTGACAGGAACACATTTGATACAATTTATTTTTTGCCCACCATTTCCCCCAACCCCTGCCCCGGGGGGGGGGGGGGGGGGGGGGGGGGGGGTGATATCAAAATTCCAATGTGTCATGCACATCCTTGCCCATAGGTGTAATTATCCCAAAGATTTCAAATTTCTATCTGAAATGGTGTGCGAAGAGCTGCGTTACAATGGACTGGTGCACAATTTTGACCTTTTGACCCGCACCCACACTCAAGATCAAAATAATTCCTTGTACTGTAATCTACTATTAATGGGCTTCAAAATCATGTGACATGACCACCTTTGGATAAATTTAATTTTTTACCCACAGTCCACACCCACTGAGCCCCACCCCTGGAGCTCATAACAAAATTTCAAAAGTGCCATGCACATCCCTGGCCATATATGTAATCAAACCCAAAAATTCAAGTTTCTATGTGAAATGGTCTAGGAGTTGTATTACGATCGATTGGTGCCCACTTTTGACACACACCCCCTCCCCATACCCTCCGTTTGACACAAGATCAAAATAATTCCGTGTATTGTAGTCTACTCATCATTGGCTTGAAAATGATATGCGACATAAGAACCTTTGGGAAAAAAATCTTGCCAAGATTCCAAGTGTCATGCACATCCCTGTCCATATGTACTATCATCCCCAAAGTTTCAACTTTCTATCTGAACTGGTCTAGGAGGAGTTGCATTATAATCGATAATTACCGTCATGCACATCCTTGCTCATCCCCAAAATTTCAAGTTTCTATCTTAAACGGTCTAGAAGTAGATGAGTTACAATCGATAAGTGCACAGATGGCCGGCTCACATACACATGGGATGGGTCGCATCACATAATCCCCACCTTTCTTCGAATAATGAGATGAGAAGTTAGTTCAGAAAGTAAACACTAAGCAACATCCATCATTGCAAGCAGGGCTCAATGAAGACAAGTATGCACCATCCTCAAGGGCCGGCTTGACAGAGCCTCAGGAGGTAGATGCAACTATTAGAATGAATCACTGCAAATAAGATCAGTGGAACCACCTATGCTTGCACATTATTGTCCTAGGAGGTATTGCGATATATTGTGGTGAAAAAATTGCGATATTTCGATATATCGTACAATTTATTTTATGGTATATGAATTGTTGGGGTGAATTGGTCTTGAGTCGAGTTGGACTGCGTGGTTGCGTTTTTATATCGGTTTTAACTAGGGGTGGGTATTCGGAACATTATTGTATCGCGATATATCACGATATAAGGAGATTGTATCACAATACGTACACAATGTATCATGATATATTGTTCGCTTTGAAGGAAAGATGCTGTCCATTATTTTTAATTAATTTCTAGTTATCCTCTTTGCAAAAGAAAAGAGCCTGCCATGGATAGCAATCAGTGCAGTTATTCTTTATAATTATCACAGTCTCACAGTGGAAAGACCAAGAAATGAATGCATTAATAGCTATCAACAACAAGTGCTTCAATCTTATGAAGATGAGATATCAATATTAGCTTCATTTTCACTTTAACACGATTAATATAGTTTCATGGTAATTATGTGATCTAAGCTTTGCGAACCTAGAACCCTTTTCAAAAGCATAAACCAAATAGTTACTCAGAATTACTCTGATAATGTCTACCAAGTGGCGTCACTTTACATCTGCTTCAGGCGATATGTATCGGTTTTGGAGGAATGTATCGCGATACAGTTACATATTGATAATACCTCTCACCTTTAGCTTTAACTGAATATTAGTTCTAGGGGTGACTTCTTACTGATAAATTTCAACAAAAAGTTGAAATCGAGTTGCCAAGATGCTTAAAAAAATGATGGTTAATAACAAGAAAATAGGACGGAATTTCTCGGTATAAATACTTGCCGCCTTGCACCTTGGCTTAATATATACCATGTCCATAATGATGGGAGTGAAATTATTATATTGTACTACCTAAATATTGTGTATTCTGTTATAATCATCATTTACTACATCAAAATTACTCCTAAAATTTGACATTGCATGTTGTCTTGTGAACATATACAAATCACGTGATATTAGGAATGTACTTTAGATCCATTAGACATCTAATATTTAGATCCGATCCACATTTACCGAGCACCCGTTTAATAATAATAGTTAGCCTTCAGAAACATCTCGGATAGTTCACCTTGCTTGCTAAAGCATGTTTACTGTCATTAGCTATCACATTTCTGAACACCCCACTTCACGCCTCCAAAAACAGGAGAGTGAGCAATAACACATAATTTATATATTGTAGCGAAACAGCAGGTGATGACAGCTGGTGAAGAGATGCTATGCCCTGAAAAAATTCTCTCATTTGCTGGCAGGGTCTGTAGCGACGTGACGTCATATCACGAGATGTCTTAGCATCTGAATGAGATGAGCTACTTCTCAGGGGAAATCCGGGTGGGGGCCTTACACTGGAGGTAAAGACTGGGATGGGAAGGAAAGGGGCACCATCAGGGGCCGGTGTGCTAATGCCCACCCGTCCCAACCCATCGTCTGCCCCACCATGGTCCTCATCCTCTTCATAGGTCATCTGCCTCAGGAGGCCACTCATCACTGTTGACAGCTGCTGCATCTCGGACACCAGGCGTGTCTGCTCTCCTGCCGAAGCTACAGGAGTCTCCGCCGCCTTGAGTGCCATGCACTGTTCAAGCACAAAACGCGCTTGAGCAACCCACAGCGATCGAGAGGCAGAGGAGTCCATTTTAAAAAAAAAATAAGGGCCAGATAATTGGTTTGATTATCTGAACAAGAGAGCCAAGCGTATGATTGTGCAAAAAAACCCAAGTAGAGACAGAAGTAGAAGTGATGAAAAGAGATGTCGATGATGATTTGGTGCCAAAGTTAGTACCCTAAAACCTAACGGGGCTAGAGTTTTCTAGATACTATAAGAGTCTGCAAGATACATTATAGAAGAACTTGGGGTTCTTACGGGACAAAGTGTATGCGATCTGGAGAGAAGTGAAAGTTTCTACAATAAGAGGAGCGCCAATAAATAATCAGGTCAACTCGGATTTAGAAATAGATGGTCCAAGAATGTTCGCTATCGCTGATTTAACCTTTTACTTCCTCCAGGGAAACTAGTGTATGTGTGTAAAGTCTTCCCAAGGTGCACAATAGCTAACGTACAGATAAATTGACAGATCGATAAAGTTAATCTAATCTACCAGTTCACAATTGCGTCAACAAAGCAGCTTTAATAACAGGAGCTAACTAAGTGACCAAGAAAACTAAGTGAAACTGGTTAGTTAATTTTACCGTAATTGATAGCGTCTAAGCGCACTATCTGGCAACAATGCTGTACGGTTATGCTGTGCTTTATGTAGCGGTCGCACCAGCAATACAAAATCTAGAGGCGTTGCTTCGTATAACAGTTACTACAGCGCTCTGATCTTGTTTATAAATCCGGCTTGAAAGTTAACTACTGGGAAACTATAGGACAGAAATCACGGCTGAAACTCTTGGGAATACAATCGGTCAACTAGTTCAAACCGAAAGCGTTCTGTAAAGTTTCGACTATGATTTAATAAAGTACCTAATAAATGCTTTTGGAAAAGGTGCATAATCTCAACTTCGTAAGAGTGTAAACTTAATCCAGATTGACACCAGGAATAAGGTTACCTTCCTAAAAGCGTGCAAAATACAAGGTCAATATTCGCTCAAATGCCAAAGTCCAGAACTGCCGGTTAAATATTAGAGTAACTTCTTATAATGTAATTAAATGATCTCCTTATAAGGGGAGTCAGGAAATTAAGATCCCTTGCTACCTTTCTAATAAGGGCAGCATGACCTCTCTGACTGATGGATCGAGGAAATGGAAGCTTAACACAAGGTGACCTTGAACTTTGACCTTTCTCTCAAGTTGCAGTACCCAAAGTTAGAAGTATACGGTAACGACCGTAACCCTTTTAACCTTGACCTTGAGAAAAAGGCACAAATACCAAGGCAAATAAGTCAATAATGACCTTGACCTATGACCTCTGAAGTAAGGACAAATTAGCAAGCACTTAAGTACTTAACCACGGACTAAGGAGATCGAGTTGGTTTAGCTTTCCCGTGTGAAATTCCCTCACCTGGGGCTCCTAGTTTGAAATTAAATCGGAGTAAAGTTGTAAGGTACAAAAGGTTAAAGCGAAAGATTAAAACCCAAAACGGTTTAAATAATGAATTTAAATGCACATGGTTTAACGGCGGGCATCCAAATTCCTTTTTCAGACCATATGGTGAGAACACTTTAACACTTAAGCCGAACTATATTAAACCGATTTAACTTATAGTTTGATAACCCTTGGCTATGTCAAAATGAATCAGACAAGAGAATTTCTAGGGGTGAAACACCCGTATAAATAAGAAGTTACAGCTCCTAGTCAGCGCTAAGAAAGATGGACCACTTCCTAAGCAAAGACCAAGGCACTCAATAAACTGTTCAAATACAATTGTATTTCATCAAGTCTAAGCTTATGTAAGTGTACGAATTGTTTTCAATGAAATAATAATAAGAAAATCTGTTGCTATAATCTGTGTGCGAAATTTACAATATAAAAGTTCTGTACACCTGTCCGGCTGTTTACTTTTAATTGGAAATTGAAACAGCGCTAAATTAAGACTGCTTGTATGATCGTCGACAAATTTGTCAGTCAACGAATTACTAAAATTTGAACCTAAATCGATGTACGTATCACTCAATCCGGTTCAAGAGTAACCTTCCTGATTGACTAACTCTATCCTGGGCTGGCAGCTGGGAGCCAACACACAATGCCTCCAGGCGGACAGTATGTCGGTATGTCGTCTAGTGGGTAAACTCCCACATCAGATAGAAGTAATGTCTATAACTGGTAATAATGTCAAACGTGGCAATTTAGGCACCAACGCTATCAATGCCAACTTTTAACTGGTAAATCGAACCGTTAAATCTGTTCTGACAGTATCTATAAATTACCGGGAGGGAAAGTGGAAACCAGTCCCACTTGGATGTAATTTAGATGAGAAACAGTTTAACAAAAATTTGGTTACCTGCTGAAATCAGCGAACCCAACCGTTCCTCAGCTCCTGGCATCCATTGGCCCGAATCAGTGAAAACTTGGTACTTAAAAACTATCACGCCAGTAACTAATTAATGCCAGAAAAATCTATGAAAAATACCAGAAAAAGCGAGCTCGTTCCTCAGACAGTGGGCTAACCATTCGGCCGGCCTAAATCACAGCTGGTGCAACTACCGAGCACAAAATTGCTTGTAACTTAAAAAATTATTATTATTACTATTATTAGCCAAGCACACAACAAAGCTACAACAATTACGGCAATGCACCAATCTAACACTGGCTCTATACTAGCCCACGTCACTAAACTACTTGATAACTTGCTATTTCCAGATTATAGAAAAAGACTTCGAGTTAAATTAAGCTATTACTGAAGATTTAAATTGTACAAAGATTTTCTAAGATCCGACCACTGAATTTAGATGTTTACAACGCAAAACATGGAACGCCAAGAGGCAGATACTAAAATGTCCAGCAGTTTTGTTAATGTCGGCCCGCGGAAAAGGCAGGCTGCCGCTGCATGCATGCACACTCACTCCACCAGGCGCTTCCACAACTCCTATCAGAAAACTTCCATTGTGAAAACCTGTCGGCGAAATCTTGGATTACTACCAAAAATCGTCACATGGCCATTTTATGACAACTTTCAGCAAATTAATCAAAGAATTCTTACAGATTACGCGATTTCAGCACCCTGACAGGAATTGCAATTTAACCCTCAAAATAAAACGGTTACCATAGATGCCTCATTGTCATGCTAATTGGACAGATGAAAACAACATAGTTGACACGATCCTCCGGCGGTCCACACTTTTAACAGCTTGACAATAACCACTCGCCAGCCAAACGCATCTCCACGCATAACGGCTTCAGTAAAGATGCGTTCTGCTGGACGAGCACTGCAAGGCGCCTCCTCTCAGCATGCCGATCGAACACCGTTGGCATCTTCAGGTGACCGACTTAAACAAGATAACCAAGAAGGGAAATAGGAAACACGCGGGTCAAACTTTGAAATTATGTCATCTCACATCTCGAATGAAACGTAAATTGACAGAATCAACAAAATTTGATCCAGAAACGTTTTTCCTTCAATATTTTATTATTATTTTACTAATAATAGTTAGCCTTCAGAACCATCTCAGATACTTCGCCTTTGTGAATGCAGCACCTCTCGCCTCCAAAAACAGGAGTGAGCAATATCACGTGATTTATATATTTTCGCGACTCCATTTAATGTAAAATTTATGATTATTTTGAAAATGTGCACAATTTCTACCATCCCAGGTAATAATTTCACTCCAGCGATGGTGGGTTTGAGGTATACCGTAAGCCGGCAAGAAATTGTCCAGGTAAATTGTGTTCAATTTTCGTGTTATTGCCGATCTTTTAAAACAATTTTAGAGAATAAACTTCAGTTTTTCTTGACCTATTCCTAACATAAGCCCACCCCTCTCAGAGATGTTGGTTTGGAAACAAATTGACCAATTTGCAATAATAGAAGCACATGCTATAAATACAGGAAAATTTTGGTGATATTTCGATTTTTTCAAAATCACATGGTAAAAAATTGTGGCTGAAAGGAAAGAATAGCGATTTTCGATAATATCGCATAATCATGCAAGCCTAGAAGCACCAACTAATACAACTCATCTGGTTAAGACCAATACTAGCACTTTGGAATCAAGTGACCAAAAACAGTACGATCACTCACATTGGAGGAAATTTGTCAACCAATTGATATATTCGCTGATCAATGCGGTGCCATCAATGAGTCCCAATCAAACTATAAGGAGTGGAACAATGTAGGACAACAGTGTCACCTGTCCTTCTGAGTGTCCAAGGGCGCTACATATATTGTAAAATCATACCACCTGAATACACAAACTAAATTTAAATACACACTTTTACTAGTTTATTCTAGCCTCATGGAGACCATGGATGGGTCAATTCCACCTCAATTCATTTTATCAATTCCAATTCCGTTTCCACATAAATTCATTTTATCAATTCCAATTCCACCCAGACAAGTTCAATTCCAATTCCACTTTATCAATTCCAAGTCCAATTCCATACAAATATCTACTTGAGATCAACATTGTTATATTTTAACCCTTTTATGACCAAGATTGGCCAAGAAAAACTAGATTTATCATTAGCAAATGTCAATTTGCAGGATAAGAGCAGACTATTTTAAAAAATTTAACAATGCAATGAATGGCTCAGTTATGTTACCAGATATTCAACTGGTAAGTTTTCAAAAATAGTCTCTTAGTATACATATATATGATCGTTCCAGTACAGAAGACATTTTTGGCTGACTTCTCTGTTAATATTTAAAACAATTAGTATAAAAATTGTTGTTGCCAATAGGTAGTTATATCTTTCAGTCAAATTATTATCAAAAAAGTCAACATTCAGCAAATCTTATTTTTCGTTCATGATTTGACTTAATTATAGCTTAATGCCAAGTTTCTTTCTGATGAACAAGGCTAAAGGTTTATGCCGTGTCTAATTATTATAGATACGTGTGTGTGTGTTGTAATATTTGAGGCGTTTATATGCTAGTTCCCAATGCTAGGGTCTAGACTCACGCCTGGCCTTTATGGTTTCTGTTGAATTCTTGTGAATTCTTGTGACGTCGGTTTGTGCATTAGCTTGTGTCTCTCTCTGTGTGTGTGTGTGTGTGTGTGTGTGTGTTGATCGTTGTCTCTCGATTTTGTCTCATGTTGCTGTTCTTTTCCATGGCTTTTTTTTGTTGCTCCTCATGCTTGGGCGTGTGTAATGGGGATGGCCTAACCTGGACCTAACGGGGGTGAGGAAGGGATGGGGTAGGTGTTGGGTCGGGGGAGGTGCGTACGGTCTTATGACCTGATGCACCGAAGGGGGGGGGCTTTAGGTCGGTGACCTCCCGGTCCCTTTGGGGGGAGTGGGGAGGTTGGGGTGTGGGGTCTTTCGGGTCCTGGGACCCATTTGGTCTTCTGGCCATCATCCGAGCAGGCACCAGCGCGCACTTGTTTGATTTTGATTGGTTAGGTAGCCCGTATGGTGACTGTGTCCGTCCGAGGACGAACTCGATCAGTCATCCGGGTTACATCCCTCCATAGTCCCCTCGAAAATTCCGAAAGATTCTAATTCTAGCAATTTGGTTTTGGTTTTGTAATCCGTATGTTGCGTGGTTCCATCCAAGGAGGGATCCATTCAGCATCCGGTTTACTTTGACTATGCCGAAATTGCTTGCCTACCTAACCCTAGCTCACGTTCACACAGTGATGGGCACTGTATGACGGGACCTCAGTTTAAAGTCCCATCCGAGAAGACTGTATATTATAGATACATGTAAACCTTGCTATAAATATTATAGATACATGTAAACCTTGCTATATAAATGTTTGCATTAAAAAGCATTAGAATACAAAGACCATAGTACAGTACTGAGCAAGAGGTACTGGTCACATATAGGTAGAGTTTGAATAACACCTCTAGTCCAAGTGTCTGCATTTTAAAAGCTGAAACATTTCACAATGATTCCCTTTGTTATGTAGGAGTGTATAATTACAGGGCAATTATCTTGTAATGTACTGCTTTCTTCACCCATTTCATTCCATGCAGATAAGAGTTATTACTTTACTGAATACTACTGCTAACATCTTGCTGAATAATTTTAACACAATTTGGTTATCTTGGTTCTAGCTTATATATTTGAAATCATTTTAACTAATTTGTATGATTTTAAAGATGGCATGATTTCATAGAGATGAACCCCCGTTTCCAGGGAATGCAGAATGAAATAAGTTCAAGATCAGTGGCTTTGATTGAATAAAGGCAGTACAAAGCTCACATAGGATCAAAAGGTTAATTGGTCACTGGTCATGGAGAATTGAGTTAATTCAATAATGTATTGAAGTTCATAGCATCTATCAGATCTTTATTTTGTCAATTCAGATAGTGAGAGATTATTTTGGAAAATTGACCACTGGAAATACTGGCTTAGTTATCCAGCTAGCCACTCCAGTGGTAAATTTTCAAAAATAGTCTTCCATTGGCCTGCCAATGAACATTTCTCAAACTCATTGCAAAAGGTGTTTTGGTCGACTTAGGTGTTAAAGGGTTAAGGGCTAACTTGCTCATCACTGAATTATCAGTATCTCAAATTCTAAGTCGTCAAACCAAACATATAACTACCGTAAGTTGTTAAAATTCATTTTAATAGAAACTGTTGCAGCCATAGGAGACAAAAGTATTCAGTCAAATAAATTGTAAAATATTTAATAAAGCATCTAATAACAGCTGGCATAATAAGTATCATCAACCTGCATATAGAATGAAATGTTGTAAATGGTATCATATAGATCATTTAGTATCAGGGTTTGTACACCTTTCAGTATTTGAAATTCCATGACCTTTACATGACTTTCCATGACTAAAATTAAGAAATTCCATGACCTCCAAGAATCAATAGCTAGGTCAAAGACAGTCAAATTTGTTTCAAAATGTTCAACAGCATATAGTGAATAATATGGAATTCACTTTATCTAGGGCAAAGGGTCAACATGTGAGAATTTCTGGTACATTTAAAATAAAATCTGAGGGTTTCACATAAAAAAATTGACGAATAAAAATTCTAAATGGAAGTTCTAGAGCCTATGATCAGCCTAACTTGGTTGAAATCGGTCAAAATGGTAAGAAGCATTTTGACCATTTCTAGCAAATTTTTAAAAAAACCCAAAGATTTTGACCCCAAAAATTGCCTATTAAAAAATTAACCCTTTAACACTCATATCAGCCAAAGACGGCATCTGTAGTCGTCTTGAGAGATGTCCATTTGCAGACCAGAAGACTGTTGAAAATTTTTCTACAATAGTCTTCACTTGGTCTGCAAATCCACATTCTCTTTGAAATTAAAAAAAAATTGTGAACAAATTTAAGGCTTAAAGCCTAGGCTTCTATTTGGACAGTGTTCATGAAAAAATTGAAATCTATTCCTTAAATTGGTTACTTTCATGAATATGTTGCGCACTAATAGATAACACACAGGGGAGAATTTGACAAAATATGATGCAAAAAAGCCTTATACACGTATATAACACACAGTCGTAGTTCAGAAATATTGCAAAACATATTTTTCAGACGAACAAAAATTGGTAACTTTACCGCTAAATTCAAAATAACAATAATAATAATAATAATCGCTTATCGGCTACATATCTGGTTATTTTTTATTAATATTAACAAGTTTATTTCATACTTTTATTGTAATAGAATGCATAAAACCATCTTTGAGCGAGAAATACATTCAATATACAGGGGAATCTCCATATGCGAGAGAGTGCGAGATATCATCGACATCTAATTATCATAATGTAACCAATTCGGCTGGCACGAAATCGCCCAAATGAACAAAAATCTTGCCAATAAATATACTGTTGAATGCATATGCTGAGTAGGAAATAGTGAATTTACTGCTCAAATTGTTTTAAAAACATCTACTATACATATTTATTATTAATTTGGGATATTCGCATTCGCGGCGTTACAAACAGTGTTGCCCACAACATCTGATTTTTGGGGGTCCCAAGGACCCCACACTCTCAGATTTGGGGGTCCCACTGTAAAATCTGGGGGGTCCCACGGGGTCCTCATCTGAAATATGGGGTCCCATGTTTTTTCTTAAAATAAACACAACACAATGATCTAATTATAAAGCACTTTATTAAACATGTTGAAAGCACTAGTTATGACATTGTGTAAATACTGTTAATGTATATATATATATATAGAGACAGGCCTCCACAGGGATATACACCACCCACAAGTACTGATCGCCACACATAATAGGGTCTGAATGCCCAATTAGAGACAGGCATCCACAGGGATATACACCACCCACAAGTACTGATCGCCACACATAATAGGGTCTGAATGCCCAATTAGAGACAGGCATCCACAGGGATATACACCACCCACAGGTACTGATCGCCACACATAATAGGGTCTTAATGCCCATTTAGAAACAGGCATCCACAGGGATATACACCACCCACAGGTACTCATCGCCACACATAATAGGGTCTGAACACCCATTTAGAGACAGGCATCCACAGGGATATACACCACCCACAGGTACTGATCGCCACACATAATAGGGTCTGAACGCCCATTTAGAGACAGGCATCCACAGGGATATACACCACCCACAGGTACTGATCGCCACACATAATAGGGTCTTAACGCCCATTTAGAAACAGGCATCCACAGGGATATACACCACCCACAGGTACTGATCGCCACACATAATAGAGTCTGAACACCGATTTAGAGACAGGCATCCACAGGGATATACACCACCACCAGGTACTGATCGCCACACATAATAGGGTCTGAACACCCATTTAGAGACAGGCATCTACAGGGATATACACCACCCACTACTGATCGCCACTTACTGTAACACCCTCGAAGATGGTCAGAAAGGTTTAAGATCTAATATATAGACCATGCATCAGGGTTACTGCAAGTCAGAAATGTTTAAGATCTAAATATAGACCGTGCATCATGGTTACTGTAACACAGCTTCGAGTGATGGCAAAGCAATTCGGTCTTAGAGGCTATTCTAAGGCCCGCAAAGCTGACCTGCTCCAGATGATTGCACACGCCAATGCCGAGGAGTGGCGAAAGCGACTCCCCACCCTTGCTGAGGAGTGGCTAAAGCGACTCTCCCGAGCAAAACAGACAGGGAGGTTTCCGGCGCTCACCTCTGAGGATCTATGGAACCCTCACAAGAAAGCACAGCTGCTCCGTGAGAGTCGTCAGTTGTATGAGAAGACAAATGTCAGCTTACGGGCCAAAGCTGTAGCAGCTCGGATGGCTAGACCGAATCAGAAGACGATTAATGAGGGGACCGAGATCTGAAACCCTAGCCCGGAGTATGAGGCAAGGTCAGCAGATTCTCAACGAGCGTCTCGGTGAGAGGGAGACAGAGGAGAGAGGACGGCGAACAGTATGCTGGACATTCTTCAGAGGGCTAGGAGACATTACAGGTCGGATCATGGAAATGCTGCGGACTGTTCAGAACGCCTTCTACCTTCGGTATACCCACACCTATCGAATCCGCCACATCGAGGATGGTAGGGTAATGCTCTTCCACAAGAATGCTCCAGGAAGTCCCTGGATGAATACACTAGGAGAGACCCAGACTTGGGTGGATGGCCGAGAGCAAGCCCGGCTCGACCCAGACACTATCGATCGGCCCAATACCACATGGGCCTTTGTCAGATCAATCAGCGTTGAGGTAAAGGTTGTCATCGACCGCCAGCCTCTGCTAGGGACAGGCCCCCTCCCGGTCTGGCTCTGATGGAGGAAGGGAATGGTGGCACTCGATACCTACAAAGATAACATGTGCCTCTGGAGATGTCTAGCAGTCCAGCAGGGTGCAAGAGCTGATGGAAGTACAGCTCCTGCACGAGAGCCTGTTAAACAGTTCTATGGCCTGAACAGGCCTGTGGCTGACGTACCAAAGACGTCCCTAGACCAGCTGGACAAGGTAGAGTTATTTGCGAAGACAGGGATTCGTGTTTATGAGCCCACTGAAGAGGGTAGCTGGCATCTGACCAGGAAACTTGCACACTATCCGACCATCATGACAGTAGGAGTGTACGACCACCACGCCTCCTTCATTAAGGACATTTCCAAGCTGGCCCAGACTTTCAGCTGTGGGCACTGTCAACAGCAGTTCACCTAAGCATGTAGTCTCCATCGCCATGCTGACCGCTGTACAGGGGGAAAAATGACCATCGATTGCCCTGGGGAGAAGGCAGTAACACTGCAGTCCCCATACGAGAAGGCCTTCTATCCATACCAACCGGCCAGTTCCGCGGCTACTCGTTGGATTGAATATGAGTCGAGAAACCGTGGAATTCATATACACCACGCAAAGTGTGGTCACGGTGGTGAGCATTGGATCGAGGGGGCTCCCGTAGATGGCTATGATCCGACAACCGACACAGTATACCAGTTTCATGGCTGTCACTGGCATGGATGTTCACAACACCAGCGAAGTGAGGATGCTGATCAAAGATACCGCAAGACGGTCGCGAGAAACGAGAAACTGAGAGCATCTGGACGCACGCATGTGGTACAGTGGGAGTGCTGTATAAAACGCTGTCCAAGCGTCCACACCCCTGTGCGGACAGTACCATACCCACACTTTATTGTCTATGACTTTGAAGCCCTTCTAGATGGGATCAAGACCCACCCTACAGAGAGTCTCACGATCGAGTGCCCACATACCAATCTCGGTGTCAGTCGGCTGCTCCTTAGACGGTAGCGCGAACTCACCAACTCACCGCTGCAATGCTAACTCCATAGTGCTGATCTCAGAGTTCATGCAGGAGATCCAACTACGAGCCTCCACGATCCGTGCAAGTGTTCGGTCACAGTATCTACCCGCAGACGTGGACAAATTACCAAAACGACAGCAGCGACTTATCAATGAGTGGTGTGACCAGGTGCCTGTGCTCAGGTTCCACTCTGGGCGCTATGACCTGAACCTCATCAAGAAGTACTTCGTGGATGAACTTACTACTTCGTCCAAAGGAATGGTGAAAGTCGCCAAGAAGGCTAGCCAGACAATGTTCCTCATTACGCCTGAACTGAGGTTTCTTGATGTAATCAACTACCTCGGCCCAGGGGTTTCTTATGAGAAATGGATCAAAGCCTACGGTCGCAGGCAACAGAAGAGCTGGTTACCTTATGAATGGTTCGACTCACCTGAGAAGCTTGACTATCCTGTACTACCTGATTATCCTGCGTGGTGGTCCAAGCTCAAAGGTGGTTACCTTCTTGAGTTGTCAGAGTGGAAAGCTTGTAAGCAGACCTTCAGAGATCTGGGGATGAAGACGTTTGCTGACTCGTTGCGATATTACAACAACTTGGATGTTAGCCCGTTCATTGAAGCCTTAGAGAAGATGCGAGAATTCTACACAGAACGAGGTATAAACATTCTGAAGGATGCGGTGTCACTTCCTGGTGTGTCACTTCAGTACTTACTTCGTGGAACTGCTGAACATCAGCCGGATATTAGCCTTTACTCTCCAGGCAAGGAAGCTTACAAGATGTTAAAGGGTGCTGTTGTTGGGGGTCCGCGCATTGTGTTCATGAGATATCACGAGTCTGGGGTTACCCGAATTCGCCAAGGTAAGCGAGTATGTCAACGTCTCCTTGGTTATGATGCAAATGCTCTGTATTTGTCAACCATGGCTCAAGCAATGCCTTGGGGTAAAGAAACTACGACGGTGGGGTGGGCGTGTAAGCAGTGATATTGAACGCTTTAAGCAGGATCTGCTAGCGGATCATTGGTTCGGGTTTGCTGAGGTCGACATTGAGGTACTAAAGTGTTATGGCCAAAGTTCGAGGAGATGTCTCCCATCTTCTATAATCGTGAGATCCCAGATGAGGCTATACCTTCGGAGATGCTTGCATACCTTGATAAAGCAGGTCGAAAAAAGTCTACAACTAGCAAGCTCGTTGGTGCACTCTCTGTTAAGAAGAGGGTATTGTATGCACCAACTCTTAAGTGGTACCTTGCCCACAGGTTAGCGATTACTGCTATCTATCACACTATATCCTACGAATTGCAGAGCCGTAAGGCTAAAATCACCATTCATCGGCCCTTCCAGGTAGGTATAGCAGTATACGAGCTGGTGAAGCTGCGAATGCTGGAGTTCTACTATGACTTCCTCGACCACTACATAGCTCGTGACAGCTTCGAGTACCTGCAGATGGACACTGATTCTGCCTATATCATCATAGCAGGCTCCAACCTAGATGAGGTGATATGTCCAGAGATGCGAACAGCGTATGAGGCCTGCAACCGGGACTGGTTGGCATGGGACAAATGGTCTAACCGCACTCTGGGATTGTTCAAGCTCGAGTTCGAAGGCACTCGTGGTATTGCTCTCTGCTCCAAGTGCTACTACGTGGAGAATACAGACCGCTGGAACAGCAGAAACTTGCAAGTGAAATGCTCGACCAAGGGAATTTCTAAATGGTAGAATGAGATCTCCTGGCAGAGGTTCTACAGCGCCCTCCATGATGGGGTGGACAGAGCCACCAATCGAGGGCTTACTCATGCGCACCCAGGGTATGGTGACGTATGCGCAGGAAAACCTTGGACTCTCCGCTTACCATGATAAGCGCCATGTGCTGCCAGATGGGGTCCATACTGAGCCCATCGAGTATCATGTTAGCACCTTAGGGGGTGGTAGCTGTGTGTCTTCAGGGACTAGCTGAAGCTCTTCTACGACAAATGGTTGCCTAGGCACTCCGTGCTGGCATGCCAGGTAGTACAGTGTAGGCCACCTCTCCGCCTCCACATACCTGTCAAGCCTGTGAACATCGATCGACCAATTAGGATCTGTTGCACGCCGTCGACCACATTCGAGCTCACCAGGCTCATACAGGTACCGAACCAGAGCATCAGGTGGTAGGCACTCCTCTCCCTTGTTCGCTCCTCTAGAGCTGTGACCAGAGGAATGTCTGATAGCCTCTACCGGCTTCTTCCCGATTAGCCTAGTAACCTCGGCATTGAATCTCCACAGCAGGCAGCCCTCTTACCCATACTCTAGAACGCTCAATCAGCGCGGCCATTTCCTCGGCGTATTGGTGTGGGAACAGTCTCTCTGCCAGTGTCCAATTCCACTGCTCAACAATAGCCTGGGCATGGTGATGCGATAACGGTCGGGAGGTGGGCTGCCGTATTTAGCCTCCACAGCCAGGAAGAGCGAGAGATGCTGGATAGCCTCCAGTCTGGAGCAAATAACTACATCTTCAATGAATTTCTGAAATTCCCAGATAACTACCAGGACTACCTCATCAAATCCGCTCGCATGTCAGATGCTCATCGCGTATGGAGAAAGTAGATCTTCCGTGAGAAGTTCCAGAAGAAGAGAGCCCTAGACTCTGACCCTCAGTGGGTAGAGTTTAAGCGACAAGTTTCTGACAAAGTTCCTCAAGCATCTGATGAAGTAGCAGAGACCGCGGACGAAGTAGCGGAGACCATATAGCCTTCTGATGAATGAAAAAGGTTGCGGCAGCTGCGACAGTCTGTCAGCGATGACGCATAGAGCAGGCTAGTTTCCTGGCTGGATTCAGCTTGTAGGTGAAGGTCTGCGCCTTTTCCAGAGATGGCTTGAAGTGTGACAGCTCACCTGTCTCCTTGTTGCTGAAGATGAAGCGGTACAGCTCAGCTGCCCTCTGTACACCTGCGATAAAGTCCCCTTTGGTCTCCTTGAGGGCTAGGCTGTCGTATATGGTCTCGAGCAGGGCACGTCCACACTTGGAGCTGAAGTATAGCAACCGGGCATTGTGGCGGATGTCTGGTGAGATCTCGCGGGTGTACTTCTGAAAGAGGATGAAGACATGTTATCTTTGTGTGCTGGATGCGCCTGAGGTAGGTGACTGTCTTCTGGTCCATTGCAGGGTCATCGATAACTAGAACAAGTGGTTCTGTCAGTCTGTCTCCATCAGTGCTTGCGGGTTCTGCGTCTTGGTGATTGGGCCATTGTACCATTTATCATTACTGTCAACCGCCTCAGTGGCGGAGTCAGACACCAAAAGGATGTACTGAGAGTGTAGATGTTCGGCCAGGAGAGCCCGCAGCAAGATGTTTTTCCCGTGTCTTGATGGGGCAATGATCAGCACCACATGGCCAGCATCGGTCGGCCTACTGTCGATTGGTACAGACATGCGTGCCGAGGATGGTTAGCACTTGGTCAGCGCTAGCCTCGTCTACATCTGGGAGACTAAACGGCAGTACTTCTTGCACCAGCTCTTTCGCCTGCAGAGCAGGGAATCCTGCACCTCCGGCGGATACGAAGGATGCGATGGAGGCATCAAGCATGAAATCCCAGCAGCAGCTGAGAAGATAGCGTAGAGGGCCTGGAATGCCGCAGCTGGGTCTGTGCCGTAAGGAGGCAGTAGCACAGTGCTTCCAGGGACTGGTTGATCTGGTGTGAGGCCTGAGGTGGTGTGTAGGACACAGTACTTCCACACATCTGGATAGTCCTGCCGCAAGCCAGTGATGTGCATATTTTGCACCAGCGCTCCAGGGTCGGAGTCTGGATCGAATGAGAATGTCGCTGTCTTCCGACGGCCTACTCTTCGGGGGTTCGATAGGGGAATCCTGAGTAGTCACGTCTCGGGTCACTGTACATAACCCCTAGACCGCTGTTGTCACCACCATGCCACCGATAGTCTGGGTGAGCGCTGAACTCTCTCTGTAGTCTGCTGGCCGCTGAGACCCTATGACTGTTGAGCTGTGGGTCGAAGGCGTTTGTATAAGGGAGGCTTGCACTCAGCTCATGGAGGATTCGTCGCACCGTGAAGTACACGTGGAATCTGAGACAGCTGGCGATGAGCACAGCTTAAGGAGTACCAGAATAGGAGTGCAGCAGGGTGGAACTTACTCCACATCCTGCCATGGCACACCACACCACAGTTCAGCTGCTGTTTCCAGTAAGAGAGACTTGGAGCAGCCATCCAAGTATGAGCTTGCTTTGCATCCTTGATGGTGATGGGGCGGTTGGTCAGCGGTCGTGGGTTGACGGAGAAGCTGGTTCGGGGCCGTCCATCCACTGTGATGGAGAATGGTGTTAGCTCTGTATGTACCCAGGAGGGGCGGTTGGCTCCGGATGACTGTTGTGAGGTTCAGTGGGAAGGCCATCTATACTGGTGTTCTTAAAGCTACCATACAGGCAGCACACTATTTGTAGTTGTCTCGACTCCAGAGACCAGAGAGGCGACCTCGCCGTAACATCTCGTTTTTTAACTCTGCCATATCAACCCGCCCGCTGGAGCCTTTGAGGTATTGCTGTCGCATTTTAGGTTTCTCTGTGCGGTACAGGGCTTGGACCTTCAATATATGGTGGTACTCTTCATCGGTGACCTGGCCATCCTCGAGAGATTTGCTGACAGACTCGTCGATAGTCCGTAGCATACTCTGTGCCAGTGCCACGTACTGAAGGAAATTTCAATTTCCCTTTCTCCGAGATCTAACAATACTCACCATTCTATTACTTCTGATACAAGCTAGCCTGGATAGCTGGGCCCTAGGACAATAGACTTAGTAAGCTTTACCAACTCCTGGAACCGGGTACCCGGCTCTCAACTGCCAAGTACCCATTTGCCATGAAGCTCATATTGTTTGCATAGCCACCAAACAAGAGATATCCATGGCTTGCCTCCGTGGGACCGGGAGGCTGGGTTCGTAATAGAATGGTGAGTATTGTTAGATCTCGGAGAAAGGCAAATTGAAATTTCCTTCATTCTCCTTCGATCAATACTCACCATTCTATTACTTCTGATATACACCAGATTTAGACAGTAACCTGGTGGGAACGGGCAAGCCATCAATTGCTACTTTTGCCCCTTGGAGAAGAGCTAGACTTAAATTAATGGAGACCTAAAATACCATCAAGTTAACGGAACCGAATCACATTCGCATCACTGCCCCCCCCCACCCCTTTTTTTCTCCTAAGAAAAGGGAGAGCACTCACAAACATGCATCTTGCCTGAAACACAAATATGCCAAGAGGGTTAACTGCTCTTTGCATATATTAGCCTGGGAATGAGCATGAATATATAAGATGAATGAACATGATATATAGACATAATACAAAAAACTCAATCTTGAATTACCTCATGATATTTGGATTTCAGACGTTGAGCCTCCAACCAGTCACTTGTCCGGCCATCAGTGACACAATCTGGTTGACATCTGCTTCTTAATTCTTTCTTACAAATGCCAAAAAAGGGAGAAGAGCAGTGTGGTCGTATAACTATCATTTCAAAACAGCTAAAGCGAGTGGATTGGCGGAGTCTGAGACATCCCTCATATAGTAATCCGTGAAAGAGGACTCACAGTGCCATTGTGCAACAGCCATGATGTCCTCTAGCGGAACACCATTGTAAAGGGTGGTCGAGGCGGCTATTCCTCTAACACTGTGTGTCCTTGCGTATTGCACCTGGTGCCCAGTCGCAATCTCATGGGTAGTCTGAATGCATCCGACTACCCAACGGCGCCATATGGCTTCTTATGGCAGATCCACAGATGTCTATCATTCGACCGTAATGAGTCTGTCCATTTTTTGTACTTAGTCAAAGCACGGACTGGGCACCAGACACTGGCATCACGATAAAACCTAGTTAGTTTCGGTATAATGATCGGTTTGCCGGGATATCTCAGACTGATTCTTTGACATCAACTCTGATCTTGGCAGTAGACGCAGACCCTCTCCGGAGACAATAAATCGGTCCCTCTCTGCTGAAAGTGCATGGATCTCACTGCGCCTTCTAGCTGAGGAAGTTGCCAATAGAAAGCCCGCCTTTAGAGTCAAATGCTTTAGACTAGCCGAACGCAACGGTTCGAAAGGGTGCTTGGCCAGTACATTAAGCGCTAAAGATAGACTCCAGGCTGGAATGACTATCGGTTGTCTCGGTCGGAGATTGCTCATTCCCTTCACCATCACATTCAACTGGGCCACCTCTGGACTATCCCTGTTGGCTAGACAAGGGATAACTGATGCCAAAGCTGACTTGTATCCAGCAATTGCGAGAAGAGCTAGTTCTGAAAAGAACAGCTCATAGAGAAAGTCTGCTATTTGCTGAATAGTGGATTGAAAGGTATCAATACCCTTTCCATCACACCAGTCTGCAAATCTGTTTACCTTGTTGTTATACGACTTGAAGGTTGACCTCCTTCTCGCAGCTGCAATGAAATTCGCAGCTTGTCGAAAAAAGCCTTCCGACGTGGAACGTTGTTTGATAACATCCACGCAGTCAATTTGAACATTTCGGGACGCTCGTGTAGAAAGCATCCCTTGGCCTGGGAGATTATGTTCGGAATCTCGGGTAACTGCACTGGATTGTCCACCAGCAGATCTAGAAGATCCGTGAACCACACCCTGCTGGGACAAAATGGCGCTATTAGCAGGATCAGGCACGGTTCCTCGCTGATCTTCACCAATATCTTTGGTAAAAGAATGGTGGGTGGGTACGCGTAAGCGTGCATCCCTCTCCAGCTTATCGCCAGAGCGTCTGTATCGATGGCATTTGGATCTGGAATCGGTGAGACATAAGTCATGATTTGAGCATTTTCTTTGTGGCGAACAAGTCCATGTTGGGTTTGCCCCAATGCTCGAAGATCCTGTGAAGAACTGGAGGGTTGAGAGACCATTCTGTTGGCAGAATTCTCTGTCTCCGAGACAAGGCATCCGCCAGAATGTTCAATCGCCCAGGAATGTGAGCTGCTTTCAAAACAACCGAGTAATTCCTGCACCATTGAATCAAGTGCCACACTTTCATACATAGTGTGGGTGACTTGGTCCCGCCTTGGCGATTTATGTATGATACTACTGTCGAGTTGTCCAACCGTATCAATATCGCCTTGCCCCTGACTTTTGGAAGAAACTTTTCCAATGCCAGTTCCATTGCCATCATTTCCAACAGATTGATATGCAGCTGGCTCTCTTGGAGAGTCCATGTGCCCGAGACCTGGTGTTCTCCCAGGAGGGCCCCCCATCCCTCCAGCGATGCATCCGTGTACACGAACAGCTGGGGGTGGGGTAGGTGCAGCGAAACCCCTACTAGGAGATTCTGACGCTTTTTTCCACCATACAAGATGCGACATTATTGGCTCCAAAACTGGCACCAGCTTTGACAGGGGTTCTGTTCTCTGTTTCCACAGAGACATCAGATACAACTGGATAGGTCTTCGCATCAGAGCAGCATATGGGATTACCTGCTCCATGGAGACCATCATGCCCAGCATCTGAAGAAACCGCCTCGCCTGAATGTGGTTTCCCAATCGAAAACTCTTGAGGATGGCTAACAGAGACACCACTCTGGGCTATGACGGGTAAACCTTGCCCTCCTCGAGATCAAATCACATCCCTATATAAATGAACTGTTGAGTGGGCGTCAACTCGGATTTCTCCTTGTTGACTATCCAGCCTAGATCTGAAAGTAACTTCAGAGTCAGAGCGTATCCACCTCTAACCTGGCTGATGTGTCTGCTTTGATCAGCCAATCGTCAATGTAGGTGTGAAGCGCCACATTCTCATTTCTGAGAAACGCTGTCACCGCAATGACCACTCTGGTGAAAACCCGTGGAGCTGTCTACAGGCCGAATGGCAGGACTATAAACTCCCATACTTGATTCTGAAACGCAAATTTCAGAAACCTGTGACAACGCCTGTTCATTGGAATGTGGAAATATGCATCTTTCAGATCGATTGATACACACCACATTCCATTCCTCAATCCTGCCATTACCGACCTTGGAGTTTCCATCTGAAACCGAGGCGTATGGATAAACCAATTTAATGGCCCGAGATTGAGTATGGGTCTCCATCCCCCTGTGCTTTTGGGGACAAGGAACATGTTTGAATAGAAGCCTGGAGTGTTCCGGTTTGCTGGTTTTATTGCTCCCTTCAGAAGCAAACCTGACACTTCGATTTGAATGGCTTCAGTCACACCAGTCCATGGAGTAGGCCCGCACGGAAAACCGTGCGGACCCGTAACGGTTGAAGAACCGTGGCCAAACACGGGCGCCAACGGCACCCCATGTCTGACCACCGGACCAGGCGAGATATTTGAGTACCACGCCTGGCCAGCCACACCAATCACCGTGTCGGTTGGCGGCAAACCAACCATCACGGGACCGGTGCCGGTACCGGAGTGGCCTCAACCACGGGTGGAGCCGCTGCCCTGGCTTGCGCCAAGCCAGACAGATGGAGGACGGTTCCGTCCACGACAGAATCGACCTCCATGCTCTCCACCCGCGGCATCACAGGGGTGACTGGCAAACACGGTTGCCCCTATATAGGCCTCCTGCAGTCATTGACATAGAGGTTACTCCCCTCTCCACTGTTGTGAAAAAGTATGGGACAGTTCGAAAGCTCTACAATTGGGGATCATCCTTCCTCACCTACATAAGTGAAGGTGTCTCCCTGACGAGGGTGGGTCACCGGATCAGGGTTACAGGTGGAAAGCTCCTGCTGTGTCATCCATTTGATGGACCAGAAGAAGCTGTTAACCTACAGGAGGGCACCCTATGGGTAGATGGTGTGTCACGTCTCCAAAGTCAAGGGTGCTGTTAAACTGCTTCAGCGAGTCGGACTCACTAGCCCACAAATGACTCATATAGTCCTAGAGCTACATTTCTTACCCGGCGGCAGAGTGAAGCAGCTAGCCCATGCCCCCGAGGGGATGAAGATCACTATTGATCCAGATGGAACAGGGCTCGATCTGGCACAGATATTTCTCGAGGGGTTCACTCTGTTCAGTTTAACTCTTTATATATAGCCATGATTCTCATCATACTGCTCGTGCTAGTGTCTACAGCAGTGGCACTAGAGCTGGGCAGTATTGATATTTACATGACGGTATCGGTACCATGAAAAAATACCGCGGTACCACGGTATACCATCATCTGAGCTTGAGGCATGCCACGAAATTAGAACAATTTTTTCCATTTCCTTTTCACTTCCATCTCCAATCAACCGTAAATATAGGTAAAATAAATAAATCGGCTTCCTGATTTAGAGAAGAAAAACATGGCTATTGCGACTGTTTAGTTTCATGATTTTATTAGGTCACTATTTTTATTGACGTAATATCATTCACGGGAATATCGGTCAAAGGGTGTGGTCGACTCGCTAACTATAACCCGCTGTTTGAGACATTTGGGTGCACTATTTTCAATCTCGATTTTCTTGCTATTAATGCGTGCGACCAGCAAATGGTAAATCTTATTTTGGCAGTCGAGCGTTTTGATAAACAGAGTCCAGACAAAATCTGCGAGTATTTAAACGGGGAGAGTGTTGTACTCTTTTATTCCTGTTGGAGTCATACATTCTGTTACTCGCGAAAACAGGCCTATACACATACATATAACACGACATTGAATATAGCCGATTCCAAAGCGTCTGATAATTACCGAGTACCCGATGTGCAGACTCGTTACTCGCCATGCTTCACGTGAACAATGCGTGTAAAAAGCTATTTCCGCGAACTTCTGACATGTAGCCAGTTGAAAAATGAATTACAAAAACTAAAACACTATAATTTTTAGGTGTCGTTACTTAAACTGGATTTAATCCTTACGGAAATTTCTTAAAACAAGGCAGAAAAATAAAAAATAACAACTTCAACGCTGCTCGTTGTTAATAAATTAACACGTGATCAAAACGGCGAGAGCAAATACTACGTTTTAGTAAATTTTCATTGATAAATTCAGCATAGTAATGTATTTTCCCATGGTCTAGTTCATGAACAACCAATCAGATACGTCTTTGCGAGATCACTGTTGTGTTTGAATAGCACGCAGTTTGTATGTTATTTTGTTATTTTAGTGTGTTTGTTCGGTGACAAAATGCTTGGAGTAATAAATTACAAATAATAGAAATGGGAATAGGGAATATATTACAGTGTAATTACTACCGGCGGACGGCCAGAGAATGAGTTTAGATGTTTTAAATAAAGCAATTTTACCGTGAGACTTTCAAGACGTACGTTTGACATACAATTCTGCCTGTCATTATTTTGTAATTGAAGTCTTGATGTTTGTTTTTACAACGACCCTTTCACCTCAACTCGGCTAATAGTTAGGGATTCCTGTATTTTTGGCACTATTAGCACCCATTTAACCTTGGTCAAGTCAGATTTTATGACTATATTTCTCAAATATTGCTCAAACATTATGGACGGTATTCACGGTATTTGGAAATGTCAACGGTCACGGTATACCACGGTCCTCACGGTACTACCGTCAGACCGCCCAGCTCTAAGTGGCACAAGGCGTTGAGACTGCCATGATATTGGATGCCAAGTGGGGGCCCCTTCCGGGATGCCCCCCCCCCCCCCCCCCCCCAGTACAATCGTTGGGTCAACCCCTTGCGGAGAAACATTTACGACCGCTTTCACCCACGTAAAGAGATCGAGTCTGTCTGCCACTACTATGGGGTGGAGAGGGTAGGCCGTGGCTGTCTGCTGGAGACCCCGGCTCAGCACCAGATTCTCTGCGTAACATGTTGTAGATATCGGATTGTCTTATGGGAAGTCATGACCCCGGTGGACGTCTTATATTTGCAAGTAAGACCTCAGTGAAATTCATATTTGAAAATACCAGGTGAGCTAGGGAACTGAGTGAATATAATAGTAGCAATCAGATACATAGTAGGAAGATGCACTGGTTGACTTGGACCAGTGCTAGTGGTACAGTTTCGCGGAAATAGGATAGAAACTGGATCGAAACTGTGGTAATATATTTATCACAATAAGTTAGGAATTAGAATAGATTGGAATAAGACCATCGGTTCTGAGTTGATGATGTCTGTCAATAGTTGAAGATAAAAGTTGTTGCTGTGGGATCGGCATACACTTTTATGAAATTCAGCAGTCATTTAGGCCATTAATTTAGTAAATAATAGAGTGGTAAGAATAGATATGAGTCGATGGGAATCGAGAGAATTATAGGAAACAGACTGACATGTAGTTGTTGACGGTCGGCATTCCGACTCCCTTAAGCAAGTACAACAACACCAGCTGGCAATGAGATCATACAGCTCATGTGCTTATTAACGTTCGTTTCCTACAGGCTTATCCATGATAGGCAAGGGACAGGACAGAGGCATTGTAGCGTCCTGTAGGAATTAATAACACAATCGAAATTTGTATATCAACTATATGCCAGTCAAAGAAAGGCATGCTACAACAACACATTCTGTAATGTTGTTAGTTAGCTGACAGATCGCATCAAATCAGAACCAGCTAGGACCACTTTGCCCGAGTTAGGGGTAGATGTATGGTGTTTAATGATGACTACCGAGAAGAGAGGCCCAGAGTTTGATTGGCCGGGATGACGTCATAATCAATGAGCATCTGGTCAAACTCTGTGGCAGAGAATCAAAAGGAACAGAAACTATATATTACGATATATATAGATCTATATATCGTAATATGTAGAGAAATGAGGGAAGTGTAGTTTGTATATAATAGGCACGTTGTCTATTAATCGGGAATCTTTTACCATCGTTGATTCGGTATATAGTCTGCACCATCTGTGTAGACACATTGTTTTTGTCAGAGTAATTCGTTGTGAAAAATTAGGCTAGCTTGATAGCATATCGACCGTAGAGTTGAGAGTAATCAGTAGTCGTAATTTAGTCAAATCAGTAGGATAGGACCGTAGTACAGTATTGTTAAAGTATAAAATATATCTATTTGTCGGTGACAGTAAAAGTCACCATTGCTAAGTAACCGTTTTATGTACAGTTAAAATAGAGGAATAAAATTATCCCCTTGTAAAATACAAGGCACTAGTTCGGTTATTATTCAGTCTCCTAAATAGTACGGAGAAACACCGTACCTTACTCCGAATCTTCAGAAAGTCAGAGCAGGCCCAGTTACCAGAAATATCTTCATACTAGCTAGGAAGAGGCGAGCGGTAACTATCCGATTGCAACGACGAGAAGATTGATTGTCGCAGCAATCATCAACATCATAAGTCTTCTCGAAGTTGTAGTCGCGAGTGTATGAGTAAGATAGCGAAGAAAGGATAACGAAAATCTTCAGTGGCGAGCCTGCCAGGATATAAGGAGGAGAACATTGTGAAAACTGAGTGAGTAATAAACAATACGAATGGCCCAAGTGGACAGGCCAGCTAACATAGTTTTAAAAGACGTAGCAGACCGAGTGCAAGTGTTCATAGATATAGCGAAACAATCTGACAGTGCGAAAGTAACACAGCACCGAGAATACAGGGACAACGCTTTGATTAAAATAACTACTGACATTAATTGCGAGGAACAGCCTCGATTGAAGCGAGTTATAGTCTGTTTATATTACAATTAGACACTAAGTAGACAATCCATAATGGCGAAACCAGATCATAGAATCCCACCCATAGAGGAACATGAGAGGCATCCGGAGCTACGGGCAGAAACAGTAGCAGCCATGAATGTGATGGGTACCGCAATGGCAGGTACCATAGTACAAAGTAATATTCGAAGGGATGCGGACCGGGTCCATAGGGAGGAAGTGAGGGAGCTGACCCAGCGAATAAGACCATGCGACGGGCTCACCCCGGAGGAGGTGAGGCAGTTCCTGGACGAAGCTCACCGCGTGTGGGTAGCCATGGAGGGAAAGCTGGACGGGATACCAGCCTACATAGTCACGCGTGCTTCTCGAGGGCAACTATCGAGGGCGCTGGACTACTATTTAGTCGGGAAGAATAGAGATGAGGTTACATTTGACGAAATAAGAACATACATTACGGAGAACTTCATCTCCGCTAACGAGGGCGAAAGAATTAAATACGACCTCGAGGGGGTGCGCCAAAGAAGAAACGAAACTATTATCGCCTTCAACAGGCGGTACAAAGAGTTGGCCAGCCGGGCGTATCCAGTGTCCAATGCCGACAATCAGAGGACGATATTAGGGGTATATATCAAGGCCCTTAGTGATGTTGGATTGGGAAGAAGAATAGTGAGAAAGAAGGCCACCACTCTTCAGAGAGCGATCGAGATCGCGGAAGAAGAGGCAAATTGCAACGATTTGCTAAGGGCCATGAGAATAGATGACCGAAGAGAAACCGACATGGAAGTGGGGGTGCTGGACATGGAGGAGGGGAAAGATGTGTGGGCAATAATAACAGGTATGAAGCGGCAGATCGCCCAGCAAACGAAATTAATTGAACGATTGTGCGATACCGTGGAGGCTTTACAAGCCAATGCCAAACCTCAACAGGCACACAGAGAGCCAAGGCCGCCTAAGAAAACGGCCATGCCAAAACGACAGCCGACGAAACCGCGCAGCAAACCACCGACCGAACAACCCCGACGGGACATCGTGTGTTACAACTGTGGGCAGAAAGGCCATTATAGGGCAGATTGTAAAAGGCCCATACAGCCTCCAAGGAATGACATGCCTAGACGAACCACCCAGGTAGCCCAACCAAGGGGCCAGAGACCACCTATGGTATGTTTCACTTGCGGCAAGCAGGGGCACATGGCGAGAGATTGTTATAATTATCAACAGAGCTTCGCGGGGTATAGAGATAGACAGACTGAGCAGGTTCCAACCGTACGTTGCTATCATTGCTTTAAGGATGGACATATCGTAAGTAACTGTCCGCTTAGGGCACCGCAACCCAAACCGCAGCGAAACATGGCCAAGAAACCACGTGTAGAGAGCAACATGGATATCGATGTGATAGACCGAAGAGATAGAACAATAAACCAGGAACCGAGAATTACCGCACAAAACTATTCTCGTAACGTGCGGAAAGACAACGCAAACAGAATTCGTAGTAACGAGGAGTACGAGGATCAGGACGGATTCGTTCTGACCGGTGAAGGAACGGATGCGTACGGACGTTATGAGGGAGCGGGACGAAGAAATTCATACGCTGAAGTGGTCAGCGGACGAAGGAGCCCTTCGGTAAATGGCGACGGAGGAGACCGTTGGTAAGCGTACCGACCGAGCGGTTTCTGATCCGTTTACACTGGGACAACCACGGTCCAGACGATCAGGGTAAGTGCTTGCATGCCTTAGTAGATACTGGTGCTAGCACGTCCTTGATTAGAAAGGATGTATGGCGTAGCAGCTTAGATGCTAGGCCGTTAAAAAGAGCTAAGACGCTCTTGGCAGTAAATGGTTCCCCAATAGAGCTTTTGGGGGAGACACAAATCAAATTTAAGAATGCACGGCCTATTCCTGGTACGGTAGTAGCGAATATGCGGCATGAGTGTTTGATTGGTGCGGATGCTTTGCAATTGGGAAATGCAAAGATTGACTATCGGACCAAAGAAGTAGTATGGTTTGGTCAGGTATATCCCTTTAGGTATCCCTACAGGGAACAGACGAGTTATATATATTCTAGTTGTAAAGAAACGACCGGATATAAAGCTATCGACAAAGTTATTGAGGACTTTGCGGATAGCTTTGATACGGCTCGTCCAAACACTTTAGGATTGGTCCCCAAAGTGAAGTGCACGGTACCAACAGGAGATGCGTTTCCTATAAGGCAGAAGGCCTACCGTCTGCCGCTCGCCAAGCAGTATGTAGTCAAAAACCAAGTGGCTGAGATGCTGGCAGCGGGCGTCATAAGACCATCGTCATCACCCTGGGCGTCACCCATTACTTTGGTCCCCAAGAAGGACGGTGACACTAGGTTTTGTATTGACTATAGAAAGTTGAATTCTGTATGTCGCAAGGATAGCTATCCATTACCAAACATATCGGATATTTTTGATTCTATGCGTGGCGCAACGATCTTTTCTACTATGGACTTGAAGTCGGGCTATTGGCAGATACCAATGGACCCCCAAGACATAGAGAAGACAGCGTTCGTCTGCAGTGAGGGTTTGTTTGAATGGATTCGTATGCCGTTCGGTTTTTGCAACTCAGGCGCCGTATTTCAAAGGGCAATGAATGATATTTTCCGAGAATTCGTGGGAAAATATCTGCATGTTTTTGTAGATGACGTAGTTATATATTCTCGAAATCCAGCTGAACATGCACAGCACTTACGTAAGGTCATGAGTAAGATTCGAGAATATAATCTACAGGTTAAGAAGAAGAAATGCGATTTCGCTAGTCCGTCAGTAGATTTGTTAGGTTATCGTATTTCCGCACAAGGAGTAGCTCCTCAGGCCCAGAAGGTCAAGGTCATTAGAGAAATGTCTCCACCCCGAGATGTGGGTGAAGTGAGAAGTTTTCTCGGAGCTACAGGTTACTACCGATCCTGTGTGAAAGGATATGCCGAAATTGCGAAACCTTTAATAGAATTAACCAAGAAATACAAACGTTTTGAATGGGGTGCGGAGGAACAGCAAGCGTTCAAGAAATTGCAGAACTTGCTGTGTAGTGAGACGGTTCTCACATATCCAAATTTGAACGCCCCGTATAAATTATACACTGATGCGTCTAGCTATGCGATCGGTGCAATATTGGTGCAGGAAGATGCGAAAGGTGTAGAGCGGGTAATCCAGTATGTAAGCTCTACACTTAAAGATAGTCAGCTTAATTGGCCCGTAATAGAAAAGGAGGCTTACGCTGTGATCTATGCGCTGAAGAAGCTCCGACCATATCTATTTGGCGCGCAGTTTACCGTGTACACGGACCACAAACCCCTAAAGAGTTTGTTTGTGGGAGAAGTGAAAAACACGAAAGGGCAGCGCTGGGCAGTGCTGATTGCAGAATACGGATGTAAGATCGAGTACATCCAAGGCTCGAAGAATATTCGAGCGGACATGTTATCTCGATTACGTCGTCCCGTGGAGATCGCCACATTGGACACGGGTGATTATGTCATACCCGAGGTAGACGAAGGTGCGTTACCGCATGTCCCTCTGGAGGCTTATGACATACCCTACGACGAATTGTGTGCCGAGCAGACCACCGAATACCCGGAGTTGTTCAAGAACACCCCGGAGGAGTATATGGTCAAAAACGGTATTTTATATTCGTTAGTCACACCATCGGCGTTGGACGCTGAGTACCCCAGAATCATGTTACCTACCCTGTTCCGTGAGAAAGTGCTCCGGATGGCTCATGAACGAGCCGGTCACCAAGGTCTGCAGAAGACCATCGGTATGGTAAGGGATTCTTTTGTGTGGACGTCTTTAAGAAAAGACGTGGTGCGGATGCTAGAAACGTGTACAACCTGCCAGGTCAACCGACCTGTCAATACTCGACCGAAGTATAGCGAGATGCCCATGGCCAATTATCCGAGTCAGATAATTGGTATGGATTTGATTGGTCCGCTGTTAGAGTCGAGTAAGGGTAATGTGTATATAATGACGGTAATTGATCACTGCTCTGCCTGGGCTGAAGCATATCCAATTCCAGCAAAGACAGCTCAGAATGTGGAAGACAAGTTCTTCAATGAGTACGTCGCTCGTCATGGTATCCCTGAGATCTTGATAACAGATCAGGGCAGGGAATTTTGTTCCAATTCTCTGGAGGAACGATTTCATGAACACGGTATCGAGCATAGACGATCGAGTCCATACCATCCGCAAACGAATGGACGTACCGAGAGGTTCAATCGGACTCTTAAGGAGTTGATTCAGAAAGGGGTGAATAACGAGTCGCGTAATTGGGAAGATGAGTTGGGTGCTGCTTTAACGGCGTACCGCAGTACTCGTCATTCCACAACCGGATATACGCCATTCTATTTGACGTATGGTCGACGAGCTAGAATTCCATTTGCTATTCCAATCGATGCTTCGCAGGATCTTGGTGAGAGACTTACGTGTCTCAATAATGCCTTGCTGCGCGCTCGGGGAGAAACGGCTAAGTCTAGAGAGATTCACAAGGAACAAATTAATAAGCGGGCGAACGCTGGGGAGTACAGGGTTGGCGACTCAGTGGTCGTAAAGGCTGAGGAAAGGATGAAGTTAACGTCTCGCAGTGACCCAGAGTACGAAATCTTTAAGATCAATGGGCCCGTAGCTCATGTCCGACATCAAAGGTCTGGGAAAGTACGCGTACTTAATGTATCTAAGTTGCGTGTGGTTGACTCAGAAATGTGTTGGGACAAGGTACGAGCACGCCCTATTCGTAACCCCACCAAGGGTACGAAAGCCAGCCACCACCCAAGAGTGATGATACCCGAGTCCAGACCTTTGACGGTAAACGACTCCGGTGCAACATCGAGTAAGCGAGCTCGTAGGAAGCGACCAGCTTATGATGAAGAACCAAGGGTGCGCAAGGGGGGTAAGGTGGTTGATATAGATATAGATCAACCTGGTACGAGTCGGATTCGAAACCATGAATCAGCGAGTGAAAATATCAGGACTCCTCGTACTATGGTGATGGACACTTCGGAGGGTGTACCCGAAACTGTCCATGAGCCAATGGAAACGCTTCCCTCGCATCCCTACTTTCTGCGCAAGCGCAGTATCGCTCCTGACGTCTACTCAGAGCCCAAAAGACTCAGGATTGGCGCGTTTGGCCGTGCTCGATACGATGACTTCATCGGTCGTATCGATGCAGTTATAATGCGACGCAGCCAGAGAAAATATTAATCCCTGCCTAATAGCAGCACTGACAACATTATATTGATAAATCAAATAGGTATAGCATCATGTACGTATTACGGTTATGTATAATAGCGGTTTTGGTGATTTTAGCGAATGCGAATGGAATTTGTAAAAAGGCAAGTGTAATTAAATTGCCTAATGGAGTAATGATTACTAGGCCGGAAAATGTAGCAGTGATTCGTGCGGAGTGGACGGTAGTAGTATCAATAGACCATCCATATCTGCCAGCCGATTTTCTTAACCGTGTGGCGCAGTTTCGTGTACTGGTGGCGGACGTCGATAAAAAGACGTCATTAAGCGACAATGACATTTTCGGTCTCCAGCATCGCATAAATGGTATAAGAAAAGTGGCTGTACATACTCAGGAGACAATGATGAAGCGGGTTGTTAATCGTAGGAAGCGTGGACTATTTAATTTCGTGGGGGACATAGCCTCTTCCTTATTCGGCACTGCCACGTCGGGCGATATTGAGATGATTAAAGGTATAGTCAAAAAGGCTATGGGGAAAATGAATCGGGTGGTTCACTTCTCTAACCAGCTGGCATCTCATGTGAAATTAGCTTTCGAGGGAATCAATTCCAACGTGGATAGGATTAACGAGGTCACGGACAGTATGTCCAGATTCGCTAGAAATGTAAGCGAAATACTTAAAATTCATGCAGGTCGACAGGCTGACTTGTATACGTTAGTGCGGCTGGGCCATATAATTGACTCAGCCGAAAGTGTAGTATACCGTTATCAGAAGGCTGCTGCACGATTCCATAGGCAAACTGCATCATTAGAATTAGGTAGATTAACGGAGGAATTGTTTAGCCCATCGGATTTGGCAGAAGTAGCCCAACATGTCCGGGTAGGAAATCGGCTGATAAGGCCGTACCAATGGTACTACCGGAATGTAGTCGTGTATCCTTTATGGAAAGATGATGAGAGGCTACATTATGTAGCTACACTCCCTTTGATAGACGGCGGAAAGTACATCGAGTATGGATTACAATCGTGGCCTGAACCTATGGCTGCGGAGGGATACTATATGCAAGTGTTGGTGGCTAGGACCAGCATTGGTCTGGATACCAAAACTGGGTGGTATTTTACCCCATCCGAGTGCCGTGGTACGGGGCCGCGAGTGTGTCATGGTCAGCTAAGGGTCGATAAGACCCACGTGCCATGTATTGTCAGTATACTGACTAATTCCACGGATAGCAATTGTAATATTCAGTTATCCGAGTCCAATGACACCCATAGTAAGTTGTTTGCCAATAAGAAAATAGGTGTGGTATTGCAGACCTTCGGAGAGACTATGGAGATCCACTGTGACGGACGACTGACTGACCGTTGCACGGTAAGGAATGGAGTATACGCGTTGATGTCGAGTGAGTGTGGATATAGTGGTAAAGGGTGGCAATTCGAGCCGGTAATGTCTTATAGTCGGACATACACTCGAGTGAGCTTGGCCCTGGATATGCCCCAATTGGATGTGGCCGGAGTTCTAAATGAATCCAGAATTGTTAGCCAATTGAAAGTCCAAGATTGGAACCATTTGCATAAGACTAAGTACGTGCCGCTAGCACCATTATCTGCGGTCGACCCAGCGATGGTCGATGGCATGGGAGTACCGTCATTTATCTCGTACTCAACGGGCTCATTCGTAGTAGTTATAGTGATTTTTATTGTATTATTTAAATGTGGAGTTATTTCACGCATGTGGTCATGGATTAAGTGTAAGCCACATGCGGCCAAACGACCACGTGCGGTACATATAAGTGCGCCACGGATTATTCAGGACCAGCAGTTCCGGAGACCTGCAGCCCTACCGGAGCAGCTGCGTTTGTCAGCCGGGTCGTCGCCTAACGCTAATGACAGGACTGTGATCGACCCGACGGCTGATGACTGGGTAGACGTGGAGATAACCAGGGACACTAATATCAGTGTACAATATGAGGATATAAATTGTAGCACGAACTAAATAATAGTGCCATGTTTGATTATGTTTTCTTCATTTCTGATTAGGGTATGGATTCCGAGGATATTCCGTAAAGATGCACAAACTTTATTATTTGTGCCCCGTATTGTTGTTACTGCATGTATTATGGATGTCGCTATGACCATGTATATGACCTGTAATGATTTGACTGTAGGATTAGGGTTTATTATTAATTATTTAAATAAGTTTATAGTCATAATGGATTCCAGTATTGTAGGTGTTATATTGTAATGTGTGGTAGCAGATGATTACGGTTTAGTATGGACGTCAGTTCTGGATAGCCCTGGTATAGTGTGGTTTGGTTGTTGATAGTACACAACGAGTTAATTATCAATGTCTTAAGGCCTTAAGAGATGGTTAATTAACTTCGGTTGAGGGGCATGTGTAGATATCGGATTGTCTTATGGGAAGTCATGACCCCGGTGGACGTCTTATATTTGCAAGTAAGACCTCAGTGAAATTCATATTTGAAAATACCAGGTGAGCTAGGGAACTGAGTGAATATAATAGTAGCAATCAGATACATAGTAGGAAGATGCACTGGTTGACTTGGACCAGTGCTAGTGGTACAGTTTCGCGGAAATAGGATAGAAACTGGATCGAAACTGTGGTAATATATTTATCACAATAAGTTAGGAATTAGAATAGATTGGAATAAGACCATCGGTTCTGAGTTGATGATGTCTGTCAATAGTTGAAGATAAAAGTTGTTGCTGTGGGATCGGCATACACTTTTATGAAATTCAGCAGTCATTTAGGCCATTAATTTAGTAAATAATAGAGTGGTAAGAATAGATATGAGTCGATGGGAATCGAGAGAATTATAGGAAACAGACTGACATGTAGTTGTTGACGGTCGGCATTCCGACTCCCTTAAGCAAGTACAACAACACCAGCTGGCAATGAGATCATACAGCTCATGTGCTTATTAACGTTCGTTTCCTACAGGCTTATCCATGATAGGCAAGGGACAGGACAGAGGCATTGTAGCGTCCTGTAGGAATTAATAACACAATCGAAATTTGTATATCAACTATATGCCAGTCAAAGAAAGGCATGCTACAACAACACATTCTGTAATGTTGTTAGTTAGCTGACAGATCGCATCAAATCAGAACCAGCTAGGACCACTTTGCCCGAGTTAGGGGTAGATGTATGGTGTTTAATGATGACTACCGAGAAGAGAGGCCCAGAGTTTGATTGGCCGGGATGACGTCATAATCAATGAGCATCTGGTCAAACTCTGTGGCAGAGAATCAAAAGGAACAGAAACTATATATTACGATATATATAGATCTATATATCGTAATATGTAGAGAAATGAGGGAAGTGTAGTTTGTATATAATAGGCACGTTGTCTATTAATCGGGAATCTTTTACCATCGTTGATTCGGTATATAGTCTGCACCATCTGTGTAGACACATTGTTTTTGTCAGAGTAATTCGTTGTGAAAAATTAGGCTAGCTTGATAGCATATCGACCGTAGAGTTGAGAGTAATCAGTAGTCGTAATTTAGTCAAATCAGTAGGATAGGACCGTAGTACAGTATTGTTAAAGTATAAAATATATCTATTTGTCGGTGACAGTAAAAGTCACCATTGCTAAGTAACCGTTTTATGTACAGTTAAAATAGAGGAATAAAATTATCCCCTTGTAAAATACAAGGCACTAGTTCGGTTATTATTCAGTCTCCTAAATAGTACGGAGAAACACCGTACCTTACTCCGAATCTTCAGAAAGTCAGAGCAGGCCCAGTTACCAGAAATATCTTCATACTAGCTAGGAAGAGGCGAGCGGTAACTATCCGATTGCAACGACGAGAAGATTGATTGTCGCAGCAATCATCAACATCATAAGTCTTCTCGAAGTTGTAGTCGCGAGTGTATGAGTAAGATAGCGAAGAAAGGATAACGAAAATCTTCAATGTGAACATGCCAGAGTCTGCCGTGGTTCACATGCTAATCACTTTAGCCTCCTCCCAGGTGAGCGTTGTCAAGGTAGATGGAAGCCCCTATGGGGGGGGGGGGTCCCATCATGCCGATGCGACTCTGGCAGAGACTACGTCTTTGTCTGAGCCTACACAGAATAGAGAGAGGCCGACCCTGTGGTTGATGGTGATCAGTGGTGTATATCACTGTGGAGGCTCGTCTCTAAATGGACGTTCAGCCTCTGGTAGTAGTAGTAGTATGTATTTGTGTGACCCATGACCCTATGCCTCCGAAATTGAGAGGGTGGTGGGAGCCGCGGATCATGGAATGGTTGCCTGTGGAGGGAGGTCTGCCACGATGATCATATCCTCAACGAGACTGATGAACACCCCTGCTGAAACTTAGCAATAAGACTCCTGGGGTCTGCCACGATGATCGGGCTGATGGGTGTAGGGCCTGAGCATCTTGTATGTATTTGTGGTTCTCCCGGACAGTGGGGTCCACACGGGAGTTTTATATTCTTGGCCATGGCCATTTGTCTAAGTGGAAATCCAGTTGTCTAAATGGAAATCCAGTTGAGGGAGGTGATCAGGGAGGTGGTATTTTTCTACTACCGGCTATACTACTTCGTGCAAGCCTAGTTGTAATGTAACATCACCACTACAACTATTACTTAGACATGTATTAATTTTTTATTTAACTTGTCTACGGCCTGTGTTTGTATGCTACATGTACTTAGGTGTCCTGTTCAGTTATAGTTTAAGTTAATATATAACATACATAAAATGAATGAATTAAAATAATAAAACATGTGATTAACTTAGAACATGTAAATGTAATGACTGAACTGTAGTTTGTGATATAACTGTCCTGTTTAATTTATTTGTATAGATGTATACTATGGGTACCGAAGTTCGTGAATCTAAGCAAGTAATGCACTCATGAAAGAAAACTTAAACAGATGTGCGCAAGAATTTAACACAATCTGAAATAACACTTCTGAATACAAACGAAAAAATTTCAGTACAAAATTTTAATTTTTAAACAAATCCCAAGCATTTGAACTGACCCACCTCGCCAGGTTATGTGTGAAATAGCGGTACCGAATTTCGTGAATTGGTGATTATGCATCTTCAGCTGTCTGGTACATGCTTGACATCCTTAAATATCACTGTATTAGTTTGTTGAATGCTTCAACTGCTAATTTTGCCCGTTTTACCCAAAAATTTGTCCCACAAATGAATGTATAAACTATAAAAGCAGTTGATACATTTGAAGAGAAGAAAAAACCCCAAATGGATGCCGCTTTCGTTAGGTAGTGACGTCACATGAAATTCACAAATATTAATGAGCTGAAGAAATGAGCTAAGGGCCTTTAAAACATGTTCAGCAAGCATAAAGGAAAGAATAAAAAAAATTTCTATCGCTAAAAAAAACATGTGCACACTTTATGTTAATTTTAACACTTTGATAAATGATTAATAAGCACCCACCCCTTCCTCTAGAGCTTCTCAAATAAAATTTAGATGCGCTCCCGTCAATCAGGCTAATCCGACGCGGCGAAAAAATGTAACCAAAGCAGGTGGTAACTTTGGATTGTAAAAATTGCTCATTTTAGATGCTAAATAAGCGCAAGTAAGTAATCTAAGAAAGTGCATTAAGGAAGCTTGCAATTTTTATCACTACCATCAGTAATTGTATGAAGTTTCTTGTTTTGACCGTATTTTGCTCAAAACTGTCAAAAGCTTCAGAACTGTCAATCAAAACGTGGCTACTGTGTAGATCTGTTCCATGCAACGCTACATCATAGAACGTGAGCGATAAAAACAAATTCAAGAATTTCAGTACTCACGAATTTAAGCAACTCGACCATCACCATATGTATATATGTGTAAGGTGTCCGCCAATACAGTAGTGAATACAATAGGCATTGCCTTCGGCGGACAACCTAGTTGAATCCATAACTTATATATATATATATATATATATATATATATATATATATATATATATATATATATATATATATATTGCTACTGAATACATAATCTTGAATAAAAAATTTTTAAATTGAAAACGAAAACTGGTAACCGAATAGTTTCACGTGCATTTACTGCATTCAAAATAGGAAGGAAAATGTATAGTAGACTTTAAATGGCACCAGCTGATCAATTCATTACATGATGCTCTTAACGGTCCATCTCTTATGCCACAGAGCACATGTGAAGCCTTCACAAGTACATTTCTGGTAGACATTTTCTTATTGAGGATGCGTAAATTCGTTTAAGGTGCACCATTTCTGGAGCATTTTTGGAATTTCAATCGTCAATCAAATCAAATCAAAGATTATTTATTTAGCAGTAACATGTTTCTACATAATTGAGTCCAGGTTATCCGCCGAAGGCACAACCTATAGTTCTGGCGGACACTTTACATTTACAAGCTAGCAAAAAAATGATTCTTCTTTGTGATTGTATTCGCAATTTTCGTCGATGAGATTCAGATAATGACAAACACAGAAAATTAAAACGACAGAAATAAGACCAACTACGGCCTCCACAAGTCAACAACAAGGAACCAAATGCCAGGCGCAGCAGGGTGTAACCATGATGGACCGCATACCATCAAATTCAAGATCAGTTGTCAGAAAGCAGGGCACACTGACTACAGAAAATCCATACACACAACCAAAAGTCAAACTATCTAGAAACGTCTTGATAATTGGAAGTTCAATCCTTAAAAAGTTCAGTGGCAGATACATGTCAACGGAAACGTCCAACGTAACCGTGCGATCCTACAGTGGAGCACGTATTATGGACATAACAAATCGTATATTAGATTTAGATGTCCCCAGTATAAGTCAGTTTGACACAATAGTTGTCCATGTAGGTGGCAATGAAATTCCGATTCGGAAACAATCAACTCTTAGTATGTTGAGATAAGTTGCATATGTGATTGAGTCGTGTTAGTAAGTCTTTTATGCAGTGTTTAAAAATCAAGGCCAGCGCTTTTTGCGGGGTTAAGTGTGTTCAGAATGTTAAAAAAGTTCCTCATCGCTGATCAGGTTAACGAAAAAAAGGAGTTTTGTAGCTGCCTTTCAGATAATCACTGTATTTATTTCCGTACATTGGTTTTAATGGGTCCAACGAATCACCCATAACGACCCATAACAACCCATAACGACCCATAACAACCCATAACGACCCATAATGGACCCATAACGACTTCACGACCCATAACGACTCATTTTATGAATACACTTTCTTTAGATCTGTCACCAGACTTTTGTAGATCGTTCAGAGAAAGTGAACATGTGGGAAAATGTGGACTCTAGAATGCAGATCGCTAGTCTTTTTCAGGGACATGATACATATACCGGTAGCCTACAGTTGTCATTGCATGTGTTTGCGGTCTCTGAATGCTCTTGTTATAGTTGGGAAACTATGTCAATATGTGCGTGTGTGTATGCATAATGCGTGCGTGCGTATGTGCATTATTGATACATTACTGTCTGTCTATGACGTCTCAGCATAACTATGATGATACATGCGTGGATATAAATAAACAAGGAAGAATTTTAATGGATATTCATATTTTAATGAATAACAAATCAATAAAACCATGAGTGCAAAATACAAATTAAGTGGTAATTTATAGCACAATGACAAGTAGTACATCTAGAGCAAAATAGTGAATATAAAGTGTATTATAGCATGAGTTTAGCACAATTATATTATAATACTCTTAAGAGAGGGAGAGTGAGGGTCGGGGGGGGGGGGGTGAGGGAGGGAGATGAAGCCACAAAATAGTGAATATAAAGTGTATTATAGCATGAGTTTAGCACAATTATATTATAATACTCTTAAGTGAGAGAGAGGGAGAGGGAGGGTCGGGGGGGGGGGGGTGAGGGAGATGAAGCCGGAGAGGTAGAGACCACGCACGTACATACACATGCAAGCAGTTTTAACTATACATTAATACTCAATACTCATTCAAAACGGCTTCTGTCATGGTCTTGAGAAATGTAACCCTTATGTCAACAGCGCCTCAAAGCGCCCAGGTTGCAGCTCATATCAATTAACCAGTTAATTGCCAAGATTTTTCAATAAAATCATATTGTTTGCAGGCCCAGGAAATACTGTTTTTTTGTAAATTCACCACTGAATATTACAAAATCGTTTTCTGGCCTCAAGACAACCACAGAGCACGTGTTTGACCAGGTTGACGCCCAAAGGGGAAATTGTTACGAAAGTTCGAGTTTTTTATTAGCCAGCAACCATGTGCAGGCCAAGAGAATAGTATTTTTGAAAATTTACCACTGGAATGGCTGGTTCGGTTACATTCGGGACATTCTTAAGACCATTGTAGTGGGAGTTTCTTGCCGTCTTGACCATTACAGTTTAAGGCGACACAAGAATTATAAACAGGCCAAGACAAGACTATTTTTTGGAAATCTACAACCGGAGTGACTGGCTCGATAATCTTGAACAAATTTCAGTTATACCTTACGTGATCTGGCTTTTTCAGCCCTTGGACGTCTAACCTGGCCAGGTTTCCTAGCAGCCCTTGGTGAGACTGCAGGAATTTCAAATTCAACATTAGTTGCTTTAATATAATTACTTATAACTGTTTTTGCACTTAGGAACTTAAGGAAGTGTTTATCTTTTTCTTCCTTAGTTTTGGATGACCATACAGCACTTGGTACAAGAAATCGCTTATATGCTGCTGTCAGCATATAATTGCCTGTGCCATGCAAAGCTCGCCTTAGATCATTCATATGTAGCTGTATAATGTCTGCAATTTTGTCTACTAATACAGGTAGTTTCTGTGGTTTCCACCCTGTCGCTAATTTCAGGATGTTGTTTAGGGATCAGAATTATTATTGGTCCACAGATCGTTACCATCAGTGCCAGCCTGCATTGGTACACACACATTGTCCCATATAAGGCCTCTGAGTCGCTTCTTGAAATAACTTTCAAATGCAGGATATTTGTCAAAATATGTAGCTATATTATGAATGCGCTCATCAAAGATGCACGAATCATTGCTCTGGGCAACACCATGCTGTCCAAATAATAACTCAGTGATGGCATGCCTATCTTTGGTAGAGCAACCAACCTTGTCCATTAGATAACGTTTAACATTATCTTTCAAGTGTTTAGTGCATAAAAAATGCTTAGCATTTGGAAAGCAGCTGTGTATGGCTTTGGTAAGTGATTTTTCTTCATCACTTCCTAGTCGAATGCCCAGCAAATCAAGATCAGTACCGAGAACAGCCTTAACATGTGAAAGAAATAAATGATATGATTCATAAATGCTATCCCAGTGAAGAAAGATTGGACCTAACATAATAGGTGACTGTCCTGACTCTCTTGAAACAACTGTCTTACTTTTGTAAACAGTCGTGGTAACGAAACAGGCTCCCAAATTAAATGTCCTGTCTATACCAATTACGCTAGCATTGTTACCTATAACATTTCTTTTCATGTCTTGAAGCTGCTCAGTTGAATACATTATAACACTTGGAGGTTTACCTTTGGTACAAATAACTAGTTGTACATATGGATGCGTATTAACTTTGCCAATTACTTCTAATACTTCGTCGGCAAGGTTTTGTCGATGCGCGTAATTGTCATTCTTTTTAGATTCGCGATATTTTTTGTCCCTAATTTGCCGAAATGTTCTAAAACAGACCCGATTATATCACGACTATAGAACTATAACAGAAATAAGTAACATTCTATGTCAAAAAACTTGTCTAACGGTATTTAGTCACTATCACGAAAATTGTTGGTCACAGGTGAACTTTGAAAAAAGTTTTAATATTAGCGTATATATAGGCCTATATTAGTTTGAGTATATTTTGTGGCTTCTATATAATTAGTATTTCTAAACAATATCAACCTGGATGCGTGAAAAAGCATTGTATTAATATCAATTGAAGGTTGTTGCAACTGATTGACGATCTGCGGATCAGTGATTAATGGGTACAATACCTGATTTCACTTTTGGTTAATTCAGTTTTCCAAGGTGCAAAAACGGCCGGCCACATAAATGATTTCATTACAAACGTGTGGAACACTGAAGGCTTGTTTCATTTGCCGACAGATCAACGGTCAGCGGGTAGGCCTACGACAGCTGATTTTATAAGGTGCGAAAATAGATAGGCACATAAAGGATTTCAATACAAATGTGTGAGCACACCTATTCGCTGACAAATACTTTATAGAATCACGTAATAGTAGATTCGTTGGAACTGATATCAAGGTGAAGATCCGAAGAAACATATCCGAATAACATTAAATAAATAAATTAATTAATGAAGTTAGCACCCTTTCTGCGCGTGTAACACTTTAATGGGCAAGGTAGCCAAAACGGCGTCGCCTTAGGGAATGCCCATTTGCAGGACAAGAAAAGACTGCTTTTGAACATTTACCACTGGAATGACTGCCTCGATAATCAAGCCGTGCGTGCGTGCGTGCGTTCGTGCGTGCGTGCGTGCGGGCGGGCGGGCGGGCGGGCGGGCGGGCGGGCGGGCGTGCGGGCGGGCGGGCGTGCGTATTTATGTATGTGCGGGCGTAAATGTGTGCGTGCGTGAGTTCGTACGTACGTGTGTGTGTGCGTTAGTCCAGGTGTTTGTTTGCGTACCAATTCAATTCAATTCAATTTATTGCGTAAAAACCATGCAGTATGCATACAGCGCTTACAATATATACAATAAAAAACATAAAATACACACGCATTAACAATATATACACAATATAACAGTCAGCATATCTACAAAACAGAAGGATAGGTGGAAAGATACAATGCATTAAGTTATGGTCACCGAGGCCTATCCGAATGCATGGGATCAATAGTTGTAGAATGTTGTTTTAAGCACACATGCATGGACAAAGGGTAAAACCAGTTCAGAGATTTATGTATCGCCGTTATTGCAGGACATCAGGAACACGAACTTCTCATCGTCAATTAATGATGGGAAGTCGCAAAAGGAGCCGAGTGCATTGAAGAGGTTCTGTCTTTCATAATCATAAGAAGAACAATGCAAGATAAAGTACTTCTCGTCTTCAATACACTCGGATACGCACATCTTGCATATCCTGCGTTCAATTAAGTGGTACCTTTTGGTGTCTTCCGAGTTCAATCGCCAGGCTGTGTGCACTAACTCTAAGTTTCGTGAAATCCTTACGTATTAAGAGATTTCGAGTGCACGCAGCCTGTGCCAATATTTCATTGCAAGCGCCAAACAGGATATACCACCCACATGCCTTCCCCCCCCCCCCCCCCCACCCCGGCAGTTGACCTTCTGCAGCCGATCCTGAGGACAGCTATGGTAATTAATTATAATCAGATATAGGCTTAACGGGAACATTGAAAAATATGATTTATACTTTTCAATCATGATCGGGAAGTGTTCAACCATATATAACTTTCAGGGTGGGTGGGGGTGGGGGCAATAAAATGAACACGGGTCTATGATTGTGATGATTGGTTTGTCGTGGCTGGGTGACGTTTATAAATATTTACATATACTACACAAAAATGCATGACGTCACAAGTTTTTGTGTTCCTATTAACGAATCTGAAGTTCTAAGTAAGTTTTCATATGTCGTTATGGGGACGTTATGGGTTCGTTATGGGTCGTTATGGGTCGCTATGGGTTCGTTATGGGTCGTTATGGGTTGTTATGGGACGTTATGGGTGATTCGTTGGACCGGTTTTAATCTATCTGAAAGAGGTGGACCCATATTAACAAAATACTCATTAAACATCTTTGCAATTTTACTGTCATCAGTTATAATTTTGCTGTGTTAACGAAATTGTGTCTGCTGCGCTTTGCCAATATTTTGATTCAAAACTTATTTATTTATTTTCCATATTTCATTTATGTAATTTTTAGATTGTTCAAATTTATTTTGGTAGTAGTAGTTCTTAAATTTCAGTCTGTTATACTTTGTTGGACATTTAGTAAATGCCAAATAAAGTTTGTGTTTTTGTGACAAGCAGTTATCAGTCCATTTATGAGGCAGGGTTTTGTAGGGCTGTGCTTATATCTGTTCTTTTCCTTCATAGGGAGGCTGTGTTAAAAAATGCGGGTGCAAATGTCATGAAACTTGGTATAGGCATCTTCACAAGACTGAATATCTGTGACAATACTCCAATCTACCTCAGACAGGGCCTTTTTAAAAATTTCAATATTGTCCAGACTGAATTCTCTGCACTTAATTTTTTTATGCGTGAATGTGGTTTTGAGAATTTCTGTTGTTTTCAAGGAGATAGATTAGTAAGTGGTCTGAGGTGTCTGTTGCGAAAATTCCTACCTCAGTGTTAATTGTGGCCGAAAATTCACCCATTCTAGTTGGCTTAGTTATGGTTGGCTAGAAAGAGTGAGCATTTAATAAGTTTGTAAAATTGTGTGCGTGGAAGCCATGTTGTATTATCAGGTCAATATTGTAATCACCCATGAGGTGGGTGGTTTTATTTTCCATTTGAATTGATTCCAAGATTTTGCCAAATAATTCAAAAAATGTGTCTTTATTGCCACTGGATGATCTGTAGATTTGGATTTCGATGAAGATTGATTCAATATTTTCTTCCATAATGGAGAGATCATCACGCTCAATGTACTGGATGTTATCTTTAATATGCATGCCTACACCATGTCTATTGCTGGTGTATCTGTGTATTTCGATAAAGGTGTAGTTATTAATATTTATCAGTGTAGTATGTGAATTTGCATGTCTGAATGTCTCAGTGATTCCAATAATGCCAAATCTGTGTGCACTTAGTCCTAGGAGACAATGTAAGCTGCTAATATTCTTCATAAGCGACTCCATATTGATAACTAGGAGTGAAAAGTTGATATGTTCCCTGTTTTGTTTAAGATTGACATTGAATGTCTGTTGTAGGATGTAGTCACAAGTGGGTGAATCTATGTTAAGATCGCGTTTAGTGTCAGTCTGGCCATATGGGGATGTGTTTAGTTCAAATGGGTTCAGGGTAGTTGTGTTAATGTCATGCCTTGTGTCAGTCTGGTCGGAAACGAATATGCTTAGGTCAGATTTGTGTTGTGTAGGTACATGTATGTAGCAATATAGATTTAAAACGGCAAGCATGTAGTCTGTGCTGTCATCATAGTGGCTGTATAGCAAGAGTGATTTGTTGCAGTTACAAGGTTGGAGTAATCAGAGATTGTTAGCTTAGAGCCGGTCAAATGAATCAATTTGCTACACAAGTTGCATAATAGTGCTCTCTGATTAGTCTTAACAGGCTTTCTACAGGATCAGCAGGGGAACTTAACAGGTGTGGGACAAGCCAGGTGGATGGACTAAGATAGAAACCAGAGATGTGTTGCCTAAGCGAAACAACCCAATTAGAAAGAGAGAGAGAGAGAGAGAGAGAGAGAGAGAGAGAGAGAGAGAGAGAGAGAGAGAGAGAGAGAGAGAGAGTGGTGTTATATCAATATAAAAATATACACAGGATGTACAATACAGATGTGGACCAATTCTTAACTAATAATCACACTGCACATATGACAACAACGCATGGTCACAAACTCAAGAGTCAAACTAATTTTTGAATCAGAGAAAAATTAAGTTAGGTTAATGCACTGTGTCAGATATAATTAATACTGTGAGTCTGTCGATGGCATGGACAGACGATGGTAGATGAGCTGCTGGAAAAAAGTAAGAGCTCATCTCGTATCCGACACAGGGCCCCCATTTAACAGCTTCTTTCGGTCTCTATGCAGATAGTAGTTCATCATCATCATCACCATCATTATCATCGGTTTACAAGGCAGAAGCCATTGGCCTGTTATTGCCTCTGTGGTTTTAGTTATCGTGTTTCTTTATATAAGTGACACTTGGCTACTAAGATTCCATCCGGACATGTTTTGTTGTTGAGTGAGGATAATCGTCCCATAATTTGGAGCACCCACAGCAGGCTATTAATTCACCAAATGGCACCACTGACCAACATCCACAAGGTGACATCACCAACTCCTCAACTTAATTTTTTAGACAGTGTCAGACTGAAAGCAAAGCCACCGGCTCAATTGTGCATGCAGACAAGGCCACTTCAGTGTCTTTATCTTGTTATTGTTCTTGTTTTATCTTTACCTCCTTCATAGGAGAACCGCACGGATGCGTAAATGATTTAATATTCTAGCAAGTTCAAATTTTAGGATTTTTATTCACTGTACAATGCCATTTTGATTACATATTATATATACACTAGGACTTCAATGCAGCCAAGATAATATACTAGCTTAACTATACAGGACAGTAGGGGGGGGGGGTATTTTAGGGACTAGCAGTTATTTTAGTCGTGGTTTGAATAGGCAGTGGATTAACATACAGCTTGTACAGATATGTACTAAGGATCTCACCTTGGCACACTCCTTGAGCAACCAAAATGACTTGAACTTGCAACCAGCCCATTTAACCACACTAGATTATAATCTGTGTATGCTATCGACTAATAGCCAGTGTGTGTTATGAATATTGGCTTGGAACAGTCTTCTCATCAAGTGATCATCGTACACGGCATCGAATGCTGATTTTGCATCTAGTAGAATGAAGTTGGTCACTGAATTGTTATCCTTACACTCTCTATATAATTCTTCCACAATCAAGACTACATTCATTGGGGGAAGTACCAGAGGAAACCACTACCTGGGATACATTCTGATTATGTTCTATGTTGCTCTTTAACCGACATTTCAGTATGGCTTCAATGATTTTTGTGAATTTAGGTATTACAGTAATGCCTCTGTAGTTGCCCACATTTTTGGGGACGCTTTGTTCTTGAATACTGACAAGAGTCCAAGCTTCAATATATCCGGAACAGTGTCACTTGAAAAAATCTGGATACCAATGTTTAGAAGAATTCTTCGCCTGCAAATATTATTTTTTCCATTGCCATGTAGTAGATTTCAGGCGTCTTAACCCTATTAATAGAGGATACTGCTGTATATAGCTCCTCGATAGATACTGGAGTCACAACTTGATTTTTTAAGCTATCTGCCACATGACTCAACTTCATCAGTGCCCATATGATGGTAATCAATGTTAAACTCATCTTTTTCAGACAGTCTCTATTAAAGACTATCCGATTAGCAACATAAAATATCAAGTGGTTTCATTCCAATAAACTTTGTCTCAAACATGACATCATTCCAATTCCAATTCCATTCACGTCAGAGCTGATAATCCTACAGCTTCTTCTGCACACTTAAGGACATTTGGAGAGAATAACCCAGTCGACCATTCTGCACACCCTCGTGGACAGGGTAGTGTATGTAGCCTTTCTCTGGAAATATCATCTGGACACTATTATTATACCTTTAAGTGATGTTAGTGAATGCATGGTCTACAAACACGGCACAGAGCAGTTGCTCTTAATCACTACTTACATGCCGTCCGATGATGGTCCATCAAAGATAGCATATTACCTCTGCGAGTTCTTGGAAATTATTAACAAGTATCCTGATGCCCAGGCCATCTGGTGTGGCGATCTTAATGCTTCGTTACATGGAGAGAAACCAAGACAGTTTGACACAGCCCTTTGAGCTTTCGTATTGTAGAACAGATTTTGTCTGGCAGGAAACTATCCAATGCAGCCTATGTTCCAGTTGGCTACTAAGAACAACAATCGACAATCAAAATCTCAGATTGACTATGTCCTCTTTTGTGGCTGCAATAACCTGGTAGAAAATGTTGCTGTTTTAGACAACGCTTTTCCACTCGTTTTCACCTCAAATGTTTCAGATCACACTCCTGTCTCTTGTACTGTTAACTATTAAACCTCAGCCATCACATTAAATCTGGAAATTGGATCAGCTTAACCAAGAATGCTATAAATATGCGATTTGGGCTAATACCTATCACCTTAGAGGCGCATCTATCAGCGTGCCTGCTGACATTGACCATACTATAAATGAATTACAGTGCTCTTCTCAAAGCAGCGAAACAGGCTCTACCCACACAAGACTGTCCATAGCAGGAGAAATGAGAGATGTACTCAATGCACACATTCTTCAAGTGTACACAGATTCCAAGGCAACCTTCTGGCAGTGGAAATCACGTGGCCAATGTCCTAACGACTTGATCCATTCTGAAATCAGACAAATCAAGTATGAAGTCCTCAGAGCTCAGAGACGGGATAATGTATAACATAGGAATGACCTCTATTAAGAGATCCAATCAGCTGTGGTTCTGTCTTTGCTAAGTTCGTTGATAAACAAAGAAATTCAAGGTACCCTGACAGAGAGAATCACTCATAACAGGAAAGACTATAGAACTCCAGAGACTATTACAGAGGCATTTGCCAATCACTACCAAGAGGCTATGAGACCACAACCTGATCCAGACTTCAATGAGAGCTATAAAGACCAGATAGAAGTTGATATTGCTAATATCCGCCAACTCAGTGACTAGAATCAAGAGATACAAATGGCTGCCAAGAAACATCATTGACGCAAAGCCCCTGACCAGAATGGACTTTCTGTAGAGCATTCTATCTATGGTCTCGATGAGCTGATACCAATTCAATGCACTCTTTACAACTTCATTCTTTTTCAGTGAGTTGGAAAAGAGGGGTGGGGGTGGGGTGGAAATTATGCTGAACTCAGGTACGTAGGCACGGTAATATTGGCAAAGGCCAAGGAAACTGCGAATTTTCCTGAGCGGAGCAGTTATAGGCTTGAACAATTATTCGATTATTCAATTAATCATGATTATTTTTTAAAAGTATGATCGTGGACGATTACAAAACTAGATAATCAAATAATCAAACATTGTCAATCTCCAAGATACTTGTTTTTCAAAATGTTTTTTAGTAACTATACACTGACACAAAAAATTCCTGGTACAAATTCTTAATGACTTATGACTGTTTAATATACACCTTAAAGACATCGCAGAAGTGAAATTATTAAATGGGGCCACCTGAATATTGCGTGTCCTTTAATAAAGGTCGTTTAATACATCTAAATTAATCCAAAATTTGATATAAATTGTCGCTGTGAAAAATGTAAATCATGTGCTATTAGTAATCTGCTCAGGCTAAATAGAAGTAAGAAGTATCAACAATTTTTAGAGTGAGTACTCAGATAAAAATATCCTGGACTCGGAACTCTGATATCACTATATCAATCTAAAAATAAAGAATACTTTTCTCGATCTCGTATTGAAGGAGATCTTGCGAGATATGAATGATCACTATATATTATCACAATCTACAAATGGAGGCGTGGCTTCTTCGAGAATACTTTTCTGGATCTCGTATCGAAGGAGGTCTCGCGAGATACGAATGTATATTATCATTGTCTGATGGTAGCCGAGGATTGTACTTTAAATTTGATCTGAATAGTACAGTAAAATGGATACACGTTTGAAAACACGAAGGGTTATGATCAATGCGATCTAATTTTCCATCTGAATCTCACGTTAGTGTATAAAATTTCAGTCCACTTTGGATCATTTTATAGTGGTTGTTTACATTGGGCTGTCTGGGTCTTGCCAGATTATATCGATAATGTGTTCAGAATTAGTACTCTAATTGTTTATAATTGCATTTCTGAATTCCAATTACTATCTGGCAATTAGACTTGAGGTGGTTTTGGTGGTCAGCAATACAAATTTTCATTCTTTTAGAGTAATGTTATCAATTCTCGTTCGAAGTAAAGCTTGTAGATCTTTTCATATATTATGAATACTAGCGGTAGAACTAGTGAAAATATTCCCTGTTGTATAGTTATTTGTGTTGAAAAAAATATTGTCCAAGTCCCCCACCGTAACGCACAATGACATGTGCGATATGCTCGAAAATCATGATTATTTTTTTTAAATGATCGCAATTATGAACACTGAATAATCGTGTAAGCATAGTAGCAGGCGTCTTCCATTCGGCTTCGGCGGCTATTTTAGCGGGCTGAGTAGACGCCCTGATCGGAGACAACATGGCCAAGGAATTTTACTTCTTTGCGACAAAGGTGCCATTTCTTTGGTTTTAACTTTAAAATTGGCAGCAGCAAGACGGTCGAGCACTTCATGGAGATTGTTAACCACATTGTTGAAGGTGCTTCCAAAAATGATTACAGCGTCGAGATAACAGAGGCAAATTTTCAATCGCAATTTGCAGAGCACTCATTCCATTAGGCGTTCAAAGGTTCCAGGAGCATTTCAGAGTCTATATGGTACTTTGGGAAACTGAAAAAGGCCATCGTGGGAGACAAATGTGGTCTTCTCGTTGTCATGGTCATCCAATTCTACTTGCCAGCATCCGCAGGGCAAGTCAAGGGTGTTGAACCAGGTGACGCCAGCAAGTGAGTGATGATACCAGGGTTCAAACAGCCATCAGATGTTTTAATTCAAGGACGTTTCAAGGACTTTTATGGTCGCAATTTCAACATTTTCAAGGGCTCGATACCAGACTGGACATGGGGGGGGGGGGCAAATGAAGTGGGGGGGGGGGGTTGGAGCTTGGATATGGAATCCCCTGACAATAGAGGAATCTCCTGATAATACAACTTATAAAGTGTTCTGAGAGACTGCTAATGCAAAAGCTTTAATAATCGATTCTCTGAGGAGGCAATTCCTTCATTTTGACTAATTATGCATGACACCAATTGTACTTAATGAAAATAATTTGGACTGACATGTTAAATTCCAAGGCTTTTCAATGCATTAAAGTAATTTTCAAGCCCTTTTCAAGAGTTCTCAAATTCAAGGCTTTTCAAGGAACATGCCAAAATTCAAGTGCTTTCAAGTTTGTATGAACCCTGGCTACAGTCGGATAGGCATCTGTAGTCAATGCAGAAGCGGAAGGTGCCATCTTTCTTGCTTACTAACATGAAGGAACTAGCCCAAGGCAAAGTGGATGGTTCTATAATGCTGGATTCCAACATTTCTGTTACCTTTTGATGCGCTTCCTGTTCTTTATGTAAAGGGAAGCGGTGGATGGTTTCTTTAACTGGGTAGTAATCTCCTGTATCGATGTTGTGACATATTAGATTGGCCTCTGCCAGACATGGTGGCATAGATGGGAGCTAAGGATGGTAACCGTAGCTCCAGTATCGACAGTGATATGGGCGTGCATGCCTTGAATAGTACAATGGCACCTAAGTGAACTTGGTCGTGGAAGGCAGACGGTTTCCAAGGTGGGTGGGGTTATAATTGGTGCAGTCCGTGCTTCTAGGATCTACTTAACCAAAGAGGCGAGCTCCAGATTCTCAGTAGCGGGCACGCAGTCAAAATAGGGCTGTCTAGCCTGTTTATGCTGGAGATGGGCATCAGAGTTAGCGGAAGATAATTTCATTAGAGGTACTAACTATTTGGGTGGAATTTCTTGATCCAGAACCGGGGAGGGTGATGGCTGTACGTCAGATCTGTTTGTAGTTTCAACGTTCATGTTCCATCTCGTGGCAATTGGGGTAGGAATGGTGGGGACATCGGTGGATTGCTTTCCTTTCACTAGCAGTGCCACTGAGCTTATTGGGAGGTCATGGCGTCTAGGAAGCTCTGGGCTAGAGACCCAAATGGGTTTAAGTCATTCGACGGGTATTCAGGGGTAGGTTCTGGGTCCACATACTCCGCAGGTTCGATGTTATCCACAGCTCAGGCGGCATGAAGGGCTTGTGGTTGATGTCTGGCATGAGGGCAGTTCTGGGCCCAATGTCTGATTTGCCCACAATGGAAGCATGCGTCAAATTTTGGTTGTGGCGGTGCTTGTCCGCTAGGTGGGCAGAAGGGCAAGTAAGGGCTTGACTGCGGATGACGAGGACTGGAGTACAGGTGTCGGGGGCCAGCTGGTTCTCTGTCCAGGTAGCAAAAGTCATCATGGTGTTCTGCATAGATGCAACACGAGCGTCTAAGTCTTGTGTGATAATTTGGCAGATATTTCTTCTAGCGTTAGTCTGTTGGGCTCATGGGTTGGTGGTCCCATAGATATGTTTTTGACAGCTTTCTATATGCCCTCCATCTGTGTGGCTCCCGAGTCAAGGGTGGCAGCAGTAGGAGGTGCAGTTGCTGAGGTGGCAGAATCAGCGTAGGTTGGTGCGGACAGGTTAGTGGCGGAACATGGTTGGTACTTTTTCTTACTGGGTTGTGCTGTCCGGAGATTTGATTATTACCGCCGTAGTTTTTTGTTTTTCATTATCAACATTTTCTATGGGTTGGAGTATCCTACGCTGGGTAGCTTCATGATTAAGGAAGATGTTAATATGGATAGCGCCATTCACGAGTTCCGTGATATTCCATAGGTTGGCTTGATACAAGTGACCTTTTAGGTCTGGTTGACTGCTCAATGCTTCGATAAAGCTGTCTATCATGATGGAGTCCTGTGCTTCCCTATTCAGGGCTCCGTATGCTCGGGTTACAAGCCGGCAGACACGTCCTGATAATTCAGGCAGGGTTTCTTTAGATTCCTAGTGGATAGTGCGTAATAAGATCCTGCTGGTCTCGGCTTCTGTTCTATCGCCGAATCTTTCTTGTAGGGCTGCGCTAAGTTGATAAAAGGAGGGCGGGTCATTCATTCATATGCCAGTAAGGTAAGGACTTGTGGTGCCGTGGGTGGCAAGATAGAGGCCATTAGCAGCCATTATCTGCTAATTTCCGCAACAAGGTGGAATTGACAAAGATGGTTCTCCCATGGAGACTCGCCATGATATTCAGGAGGGGTTATCGTCTTTGATTCGTGATATCATTGAGAGCTTCTCTGGTCACGGTCTGTGCCAGCGTTCCTCGCTGTTGTCAGATGGTACTCCCACCACAGAGTTGGCCTCTTCTAGGCAGAATGTCTCCTGAGGACGGTTTGTACACTATTGATGGTGGTATTGCCTCGGCGTAAATTTCCATGGCATTTGGTAAGTCCTATCGCCTTCTTGGTCAGGCTGAGCAGTGCGCTAAAAGTGGGCATCCTCATATAGGGGAGGCATCCAGCCAGAATCGAAAAACTTGTCCAATCAAAATTCTGTATACATGTTATGAAGTATACTAGTCTAGGGTCCTTCCCACTGAGATTGATTGGAATCAGCCCAGTGGATAATGAGGAATAGGCTTTTAACTGATTTCCAGAAATTTTCAGAAAATCCTAGATGGGCGCCGAAAAAATTGACCAATCAAAATTCTGTAAACAGTTTCTGAAACTTACCATCCTAGGATCCTCCCAGCCAAGTTTGATTAAAATCGTTATAGCAGTTAATGAGTAGGCTTTTAAAGAAAAAGTTGATGGACAGATGACAGACAGATGAGACAGACAGACGGACGACGGATGGCCGCCATGGCATAAGTTCACTTGGCCCTTTGGGTCAGGTGAGCCAATAACATATTATTATAAAATATGAACCATGGCTGTATGTTACCCCAATCTTCTTCCGTGTTGGGACCAAAAACGAAGTCAACACAGAATACTGAAAGTAAAACGACAAAGAGGGATAGGCTCCTCGAAGGACTATCTAGAACAGTGGCAGAGAGCTCGTGAGAATGGACGCATAAAACCCATGCAGTATAGTGCATGGAGAAGGACAGAAGGCTGCAGTGTCTGGTGTAGTACTGATGCTCTTCGCATGGCTCGGGTCGATTTGGCCTGGGCCGAATTGGTCCCGCGTCACCCCTCTAGTACAGACACCTAGGCCCATACACGTAGCACATCTCAATAAGAGCATAAAAAATAACAAGTGTCTGTAAACTTGCTCATTGCGCAAGCGCGCTATTCTAGATCAGCCACCCACGCTATGTAATAGATAGTTTGGCATAATTTTGTGTACATATTTGCCAGTTTTACCAAATCGTAAATACGGAACCATTCCTACCCATTCTTAGATGGATTCTTATTGTGGGTGGGTGATATGAGGAGGGATGCTAAGGTGAGATGGGGATGAGATGAGACGAGGTATGATAGGATGTGATGAGTTGGAATGAGATGAGAAGAAATTGAATGAGAAGGGATGGGAGGACATTTGATGGGATAAGGTGGTGTCATGTTAGAATGACCCAAGATGAAATGGTTGGGATATGAGATGAGGTCAGATGCAAAGAGATGGGATGCAATGAGATGGGATGGTATCGTATGAAATGGGCTGGCATATAAGGTTGAGGTGAAGTGGAGTTGGATGATGTGGGTGAGATGGAGTGTCTTGAGGCTTGAAGATATGAGATGAGTTATGATGTGGATAAGGTGTGAATGGATAACATGACATGAAGTAGGATGTGGTGATGGGATAGCGTGAGATAGGATCTGGGCCTGGATGAGGTAGGGAGAGCTGAGATGGTGTGGTCTGATGTGAGGTTAGGAAAGATGAGTTACAGTGATATGGTGCAAAGTTTGGGCTGGGAAGGGGTGGCTTGGATATGGTGAGGTCATTGCCATGGTTGCTGGGTGTTGGATGGTGATGTTGGGGTTTTGATGAGTGGCAGGGTGGGTTGGTCGGTGGGATACGACAAGATAGTGATATGAAGCGAATAATGGAGAGGACAGGAGCCGTAACATATGTTGATATGATAGTAGATTGCAGCGATTCCCATAAGGATCCTTCTGAGGGTATATAACCAAAAAAATGCAGCTTGGAATCGCCAAAAGTATGGGGAGTGGGTCCCATGGAACCCCTGAACATCTTGTATGATTGCTAAATATTAATTAGTTTCATAGGTTATTGGACAAAAATATTGACAAAATCTAGCATGGGACCCCTATAATTCACAGTTTTGAGTCCCTGGGACCCTCTAATTCTAGCATGGATGGGAAACACTGGCAAAAAAGGCTGCCAAACATAGGATATGGATGAATAATAGTGATAGTTCGCTTCCACAAGTCGCAAGCTTTCATTTGATATGGCTAGTGATAAAGCTGAGAATATTTCACGGACGAAAAAAGTGGGCATGGCACATTATAGTGCCAAGCATTAAAATAAATTTTTCTCAAAACGCTCAAGGGCCAAAGTCGCACCCGGTTGATTTGTGATGAGTACATCCCAGACATACAGAGACAACAATAAAACATTGTATATACTCCGAAACAACCTTCTGTGAAGAATCTTCCGGTCTATAGGCAGATTTTTCAAGAGTTAAACTCTTTCCCTAGTGAAGGTCCTTTTGTAAGCCAAGAGATTATTTTAAAAGGTTTTACAACTGGAATGATTGCATCAAGTATTGAGTCAGTTAATCAAGTGATAAAATTTTAAAGATATTTTTCTCTTGATCTGCAAATGGACATTCATCGATACCACTGAAAATGTTGCTTCTGGCCGGGTTGACTGTTAAACTGTTAATGATGTAATCCCACAGTCTAACCGCAATAAAGCCATGACTGCAGCCAGCTGGTCCTATTACATGCATGCTTATCTTTACCATAAATAACACCAACAATAAATGACACCGATACAAAAACTTGTGAAAATGATGCATTTATTTCAATGCTATGTTTGAATATATTAACATGAGAATAGCGTTATTGCACAGAAAAACACAAGAATACAGAGAGAGAGAGACTCGTGTGTATACATAATAGATATATAAAGCATGACATAATTTTCTTGGCACAAAGGTATGAGTGAACGTATTATTAAATATTTATAATGATAAATTGATACAATCAATATGAAATACTATGCTGTATATAAAAAACATATTGGTAAATACGAGGAAATGTTAACTATATCAAAGAATGAATTCATATACAGTGAAATCAGCCTGTAACAGACCGGCTGTATGCTAAAACCGGTCTATAACAGACCCAGACTGTATGCCGGAGAGTTAAATATGGTGACTGGTGGGCATTTAATTAATATAGGATGGTTGTTAAATGAAATGACCTTTGGGGCAACAAAGTGGCAGTTCTCTAAGATGGGTGGTCTGTTGACCACTCATCTTAAAGAACCACCATTTGATGGTCCCAAAAGCAAGTGTCCGCTATATATAGGTTTGCTGACTGTTCCAATAGAGGGATCCATTTCTACTTAAGCTCCACCCATGTTTTGCTGGTCTTGGGATCAATTTATATACCTGAACCCTGAATTATTAGAATCTGATTTTCAAGCAACAGTCCCAGTCAAATCAGTATCCAAATTAGTTTCAAAATATTCAACAGAATGTTTATTAAATAGTAAATCCATACAATTCGTACATTTGATGGATCATTCCAGCTTCATGACGGAGTATTCTCTGTCATTTATGATTGTGATGTCAGCCTACATGTGATGTAATTAATTATGACATCATATACTTGCATGACAAATCAGATCCATCCAAGCAAGCTGTAGTGGGTGGATGGACAGTGTAAGATAACACAGTTTTGTCAGTTGGTTCTGCAGGGGAAAGTATGTTTTCCAATTCCTTATAGCGTGATTCTACATGAATCATTCCTGATGATGAACATCTAAGACACCCACGCAGTGAAAGCGTGAATTGATGCTAACACTGAAGTAATAGCATGGAATGAAAAACCCCAATCTTCCAAAGCCATAAGAACATAGCTTATTAATTATCAAAGAGCTAGGTCAAGGTCATTGAGATGTCAGAGGAGCATTTGTTTAATTCATTAACTACTCCTTACTGGTAAATTGTAGTCCTAGATAAGACCAGGAACACTATCATTCATTTAGATTTCATTGATTCATTATTGATATTATGTAAAATTAACAATCAATTTCATGCAACAAACAGATATCTATATACAAATTCAACATATATCTTAAGAAGTAATTCTTATAAACAACTTAGACATGCCACATAGAGTACATGTACACATGTAATTATATCCACCAATTTGGTTACATCCTCTCATAGCCCTTTCTGGGCCCACAGCAACCAATTTATCGATTTACATAAGAAGATTTAACAATACAAATAACTGTCAAAACTGTAATAACTGACCAACATATGGTCACTAACGCCATCGTGTCACTTAACCTATTAATGGTCAAGTTGGCCAAAAACGGGCCTTTACAGTGGTCTTGAGGACGGTCCATTTACAGGCCAAGTGAAGACTATTTAAAAAAAATTTACCACTGGAATGACTGGCTCGATAACTGAGCCAGTCGTTCCAGTGGTAAATTTTGAAAATAGCCCTCTCTTGGCCTGCAAATGAAGATTTACTAAGCAAAACTTTCCATTTTTTAGACAAATTCTGACCATTAAAGGGTTAATAAAGGTCAGTCGCCATATATCTGTCAAATTCTTGTTTTAATCCATCAACATGTGACTATGGCCGACAGTCCATGGATAGTGGACACAAGCAGCAGAGATGTAAGGTTTCAGGTTTTTTGCCCGAATTTAGGCTTTTAAAAAACATTTCAAGCTAATCCTATCTAGTTAAACACGTAGAATTTTTGCTGCTATATAAATGCATAAAATCGGTTTTCATGTTTATGAATGTCTTCCCACATTTATCTCTGACGCATGTATGTTTGCATGTACACACCCATGCACATACACGCATGCGCAGACACAATAATACTGTAAATGACATGGATTTTAGATAACTGCCAAATAACACAAACTTGGATAACTGCTATGGATGATTAAATTAAATTATTAGCGATTAAGAAATGTATTATTATCACGTAGACAAGGCATTACATCTTAACTTAATCTAAGCATACCACCTGTTTGTCAGGGCAAAGTGATGCATGCTTGTTTAGTCCATACTGTAAATAACATGATTTTAGATAACTGCCAAATAACACAAACTTGGATAACTGCTATGGATGGCTAAATTAAATTATTAGCGATTAAGAAATGTATTATTATCACGTAGACAAGGCATTATATCTTAACTTAATCTAAGCATACCACCTGTTTGTCAGGGCAAAGCGATGCACGCTTGTTTAGGCCAGGTACACAAGACGCTGAAGATTGCTAGCTATTTGAAGATAAACTATGACCTATGGAGAGAGCCATCTCGAGCTATGCCCAGCCGTTTCTAACTAAGCGCCAGACACTTTATGAATGGTTTAACCATTTTCAACACTTAGAAACCTGAACGTTAATTTCAAGGTAACTATATAGGTAAGTTGTTGAATATTTTGAAACTAATTTAATTTGGAGCTCTTAACACCTATAATTTTAAAATACTCATCAAAATATTTATTAAATCGTAAATTCAGCAGACACAATTCAGAGGGTTACTGTCAGACCTTTTTACATTTTACGATGGACCTACATCATTTGATTGTGACATCAGCTAGCAGGTGACACAGTTTGATTATGACATCACATACTTGAGTGACAGATCACACCCCTCCATTGTATGTACTGAGGACAAGTTTTATAAACCAAGTAATTGGTTTCATAAAGATTTTGGGACAAAAAGAACATTCCTCTATTGCTTTCATGATTATTTGACTTCACTAGTCATCTCACTAATCCTTTAACCCTTATCACTCTGGTGTCAAAAATTTAAATTTTCAAATTAAATTCAAAGATGAACTGGTGTTCATTTTTCAACAAATTTGGTGGGAGATGGTCATAGACAGCAACATTTTCCAGCAAATTGTTGAAAAATGTACACCAGTTTCTTTGATACTGGCACAGTAAAAAATAGAATGTGCTAAGGGCTAACACTCAAATTAAGAAAATTTAAATTTTCTCATTGAAAATGTCCATTTGCGGATCAAGGAATTATTTTTTGAAAATGTATCATTGGAATGACTGGCTCGGTTATCAAAGCCAGTCATGCCAGTGGTAAATTTCCAAAAACAGCTTTCTCTTGGTCTGTAAATGGCCATTTCACAAGACTACTGCAAAAAACATTTTTGACCAGCTTGCCCGTTAAGGAGTTAAAATGATTGTAGAATAATTTACACCTGCTTGATTACAGAAAAAATCCATGATAAAGCATGTCTTCAAATGGCATTATATATTTAGCCAAAGTTGTAGCCATGACAATCCCACAGGATGGAGCTCATCTGAATGCTCACAAGATTAATAAATTAACAGAATGACTACTGGACATGGCCCTAGGCCAGCCATTTCACAAGAAAGTTTTCTATTACAATAGTCTCTTTGGCTGCAAATGGCCACCTTTCAAAACTAGCGGAGACAAAATTTCTGGCTGGCTTGACCATTCAGACTTGATTGACCGACCATTCAAGTGTTGATAGACAAATTTCACACTTACGATAGATGCTAACAGTTCAATGGTCAAACCTGCCAAAACATCCTCGTCAGTGGTCTTGAGGGATGTCCATTTGCAGGTCAAGAAAAATATATTTGTGAAATTTTCCTATCAGAATGACTGGCTCAATAACAAAGACAAACATTAAAAAAAAAATAGTCTTCTGTTGACCTGGAAATGGACAGTCATTAAGCAAAGATTTAAATTTTCTTGAAAAATCTTGATAATTAAAGGCCCACATTCACATCCGAATGCATAAAAATAAAATTATTAAAATTGTATACTTTTAGAGGTTTAACTTATGTAATTAAATGCAATGAAATGAAATAAATCTTGACATATGATGGTTTCATTCCGTATAAATTAATTAAAAAAAATTGTATAATTGAATTAGAGACATGTATCCACAAGTCAGCTTAACAACAAAAAGATTATATTTATAAATTTAATTTATATGAATTGAAATCATGTTAAGATTTAACTCATTTCATTACATTGTGGTAAATAATTAAAACCTAATTTAGGTTAAATTAACCTAGACTAATTTCAATAATTTTGGTGGGAATGTGAGCCTTTAACTGGCTCACTGCTGTATGCGATTAAACAATAATTTCAATGAGCAAAAACTTGACCTGTAAAATATCTTGAAAACAATTTGACTGAAAGTTGTTTGTGGCTTAGCCACCAGCAGCTTTCAGTCAAATTGTTATCAAAATATTCAGCAAGTCAACAGTTCCAGAGATATAACCCCTGGAATATGTCGTCTGCAAAACTCAGCAACCAGACGTTTAAGGGGTTAATCACATGACCTTGTAATCTATGAGTTCAGCCTTCATGCTGGCATTGCGTCTAACATAAGGTTCAAAGCATAAATACAACAATATCAGACTCACAAAAGATGCAACTTCAACGTTATAATAGTGCAACTGTTATCATATACCCCTTATGATACAGAATAACAGAAAAACCATTACTAATGAAAAAATGTTTGGAATGACAGCAAAGTTAATTAACACACCATGGCAGGATATATAACATGGCATTTGGAATCTGTCCAGGAAATGGAGACAATGACTGAGTACATGATAAAGTTATAGCTATTAACCCTTTAACACTCATATCAGCCAAAACCAACTTCTGCAGTGGTTTTGAGAATTACCCAGTTGCAGACTAAGACTATTTTTCAAAATTTACCACTGTAATGACTGGCTCGATAACTGAGCCAGTCATTCCAGTGCCAAATTTTCAAAAATAATCTCTTGGTCTGTAAATGGACATTTTCTATTGAAATTTTCTTAAACAAATTTGATGGTTAAAATCCTTTAAAGGTAAAATTTGGTCAAGAAAATTTAAACATCTGCCAATTGAATGTCCATTTACAGGCCAAGAGAATAGAATTTTTGAAAATTTATCACTGGATTGACTTGCACGGTTATCGAGCCTGTCATTCCAGTGATAAATTTTCAAAAATACTATTCTCTTGGCCTGTAAATGGACATTCCACAAGACCATAATGGACGTTGGTATGACCATTAAAGGGTTAGGACTTTATATATGTATGATAATTAATGATCAAGTCTTATTCGTTATAATCGCTGTGGAACAATTAACCCAATGAACCCAGAATTCTCAGAATCTTAATTTCGAGGTAAACTATACAGGAAAGCTATAGAATATTTTGAAGCTAATCTGACAGGAACCTGTTCTGCAACAGCATCCAGCTGTCAGTTGTTTCAAAATCTTAAATAGAATAATTATTAAATTATAAATGGTTTTTGGTGTTTTCCCTTTCAGGTTCAAAGGATTAAGTCAAGTTCACGGTCCTCAGCAATGTGATCCTGCCGTCAGCAATGTTATACTGCAGTCAGCAATGTGATACTGTCATCAGCAATGTGATTCTGTCCTCAGTAATGTGATACTGTTGTCTATAATGTTATACTGTCATTAGCAATGTGATTCTGTCGTCAGCAATGTGATTCTGTCATCAGCAATGTGATACTGTCGTCAGTAATGTGATACTGTCATCAGCAATGTGATTCTGTCATCAATAATGTGATTCTGTCGTCAGCAATGTGATTCTGTCGTCAGCAATGTGATATGAATGAAAATGTACAGAGAAACGCTTGTTCATCATTATATAATACACATCTGCATGCATGATAGGAGTAAACATGTGTGCCATACTTTCAAACATGCTCCACCGTGCGCACGCACTCACGCACGCACGCACGCACACACACACACACACAAACACATTTGCTAACAGTTATACTGGATACGGCAAAAAGAATTTGACATAGTACAATATTTACAGAAAAGAATATTTCAGAATATGACCAGTGATATGTCCAACTCAGTAAACATGCTTGGTATACAAGGCTGACATATTATGGGTAAACTAATATATATATGACTGCTTACACATGTAAATTTGTGTAAGTTAGTTTTTTGGATACGCATGAGTAACATCACTCTGATGTCCAATGTGTGACATTCAAGCACCTGGATATAATCAAATAGGTATCATGCATCAAATAGATTAGCAAACAACAGCATCAAGCCGTAAGCCATGTTCTGTAGTAAATTATGTCATTTATTGGTGCTCACTATTTTCTAGGTCCTGTTTACATCTTATCTAGACCATTGTTTGTTCAATGCATTACAGTCAACTACAGTACCACAATTTGATATGCTGGTACTCATTTATAATCGTTGGAAGCGAGCAGTGAAGATTGCCAATGTTTACCATCAAACACGTAACAGAATGCACCAAGCCATAAATCCAGGACCAGCGGTTTAGAAGCTCAGACAGTTAACACTAGACTGTTACACACTAAGTCAGACTCCTTTGAAGATCTGCAGACAACCAGTCTTGTCTCCTTAGTGGTATGATAAAAACCCACCGTGTCTAAATAAAATGCAATGACATAATAGTAGAATGTTATCACATCATATTATTCACGCGTAACATTATGTTAATATTGTAAGGAAATCCCATTGCCCTAAAACAACCCCACAATCACAATGGGTGACACATCAGCAATTAGCAGACTTTCCCTGGGTAAGAGTCTGTGTTAGAGACTATTCTTCTCTCACTGTCTATCTCCTGTCAATTAGATTCCTTATAACTGAGGGTAAATTCAATCCTGTCATGCCCGATTTATGACCTTGCATTCACTATTGAGTGCATTTAGCACAATAACAAGTGTTTGTATTGCTGTTTTTTCATTGCTGTATAACAGCTTAAGCTAGGCTGTGATACATTACTTTCAGAACACACAGTAATCTTCCATCCAGAGGGTCATTAAAATAATGACATTTCGGTGGGATAACACACGTTACATAAAGTCAGCATTATGCATGTTATGTAACTGAAACATGAAACGGAGATTTATAACTAGATCTGTTTTAAACTATGACCTTTAACCTTTTAATAGTCACCATTGGTGAAGACAATCCAAGGTCTTGCTTAGTAAATCTCTATCTGGTGACCAAACCTCCTTTTGAGAATTTACCACTGGAATGACTGGTTCAACAATCCAGCTAGTCAGTTCAATGCTAATTTGCTAAAAGTAGTCATATCTTAGCCTACAAATGCACATTTCTCAAACCCACAGCAGTTGCTATTTGACCAGCTTGACCAATCAGGTGTTAAATACAGAGTGATGATAGGTTCATACTACAAGTCATATGATATGCCTTTCTCGGGCCACACGGTTGTAATTTTTTGCTGCAGGTCATCACTTGAACCACCGGTCTTAATACCTTACTGGTTAATCCGGCCAGAAATGTCTTTTGCATTGGTTTTGAGGAATGTCCATTTACAGGCCAAGAGAAGACCATGTATTTTGTTTAAATTCATCAATGGAATTTCTGGCTTGATATCTGAGCCAGTCATTCTAGTGATAAAGTTTCCAAAATAGTTGTTTCTTGGTTTGCAAATGGACATGTATTAAGCTAAGATTTAGACATTCTTGATCGACTTTGACCATAAGTCTTAAAGAACCACCATGTCCTAGCCACAAGAGTCACATGTTCTGCTTTAACCCTCAAACTGGCCAAAAATGGCTTCTGCAATAGTCTTGATAATTTTCCATTTGCAGACCAAGAGATTATTTGTGAAAATTTACTGCTGGACTGAATGGCTTGATAACCGAGCCAGTCATTCCAGTCATTAATTTTCAAAAAATAGCCTTCTCTTGGTCTGCAAATGGATGTTTTCTATGAGAAAATCTAAATTTTCTTGAACAAATTTGAGCGTTAAATGGTAAATTAAGTTCAGCAATAATTGTACAATATGCAATGTCAGAGAATGTACAACTCATGAAACAATAGATAAATACTGGAATTATGACATTTAATTAACTTTGTTAATTAATATAAAAGTAAATTAATTATAAATTTAAAAAAGAAAAACCCCAGCAATCATACAGTTTGCTGATAACTATAACAAGGATGATGATTTAACAGCATTAATGTAATTATTGTACAAAAATGGAAGACATATTAACAATAACTTCAAAAACAAAAACATTTAAATAAAATTCAATAATTAATGTGATGTTAAAATATCTCTTTATCTATGCTGGTAATCTCATGTGAACATATGATGAAGTATGTTAAAGTGATTTACACAAACATTATTATGCTATTAATTAAAGTACAGCAAATTTCAAATAAATATGTCTAGTAGATTAACTTCACCTTACATAGCACTTGGTATATTCTGTCAAAGAAAAATAAATAACGTAAATACTTCATTAAATAAACCCAAAAAAAATGTCTTGTCATGTACAAATGCTGAGATTATTAGTTTTGTCATGTCAAGATCTCTAATCCTTTCACCGATGATATCTATTTAATACTTCAATTTCAATCCAGCCATATAGGAAATCTGTTTTATATTTTTTAATGAATCAATGGCTTCCAGTCAAGTTAGTTTCAAAATATTTAACACACGACATCCCACATTGCAAATAAATTGCTATGTTTGGTATGTAATGCTGAAATGGAATAACATTGAAACATTAACAAACACCTCTATGGCCAATTTACATCTTTGATTAATTATATTCCCAGATTATATGCATAACAGGAGGAATCAGAGATTGGAAACCTTCACGCTCCCGCTTTTGACACATTCTAAAAGATTTTTCGGATTTTCCAGATTTTCCCCGATTTATCTGATTTTTCGGATCACGCACAAAGTTGTGGAATCCTAGAGTACGATCAAGTCCTTTCTTGTGCCAAATCAGATCAGGAGTTTCCGAGATATCCATATGTTCTGAATTTGATCTGATCCGGATCCAGGTTTTTAATCCATATCATGTCCAACATGTAAATCCAAATCTATGGTATGTTCTTTTATTGTGTTAAAATTTGAGCCAAATTGGATCAGTCATTTTTAGATACAGCTTCGCACACATGCACACTCAGAGACCAGAATACAATATCCTCTTCCCCATATATGGCAAGGGTACCAAGTTTTTCTGTGGAAACCAAACAAAAAATATCGGCATGGATTGAAAATAAAACTTAGTACCCATCTACGTTTATTTGAGAGGTAGACTTTTAAAAAAAGAAATTCATAAAACTTTGTCTTAAGTTTAATCCTTTAATGGTCAAGCCGGCCAAAACCGGCCTTGGCAATTGTCTTGAGAAATGTCCATTATTAGGCCAAGAGAAATTTTGAAATTTTACCACTGGAATGACTGGCTTGATGACCGAGGCAGTCATTTCAGCAGTAAATTTTCAAAAATAGGCTTCTCTTGGCCAGCAAATGGACCTTCAATAAGAATATAAAAAAATTTTCTTGACCATTAAATGGTTAATACATTCATGATATAATGTACATATACTGGAAAAGCAATAAACGTTTATCAAGACAGGCTACGAGGAATATACCCCTAATGACATGATACAGGTGATTAAAAAAAATCTATTCCTAAAAAGACTGGCCCAATGAACGAGGCAGCAATTCCAATGGTAAATTATCCAAAATATTTTGCTCTTGGCCTGTAAATGGACATTCACTAAGCAAAAATCTAAATCTCTTGACCATTAGACAGTTAATATTAACTCATTTAGCATGATTGTTCAACTTTAAATTTGGTCGGGAAAATTGAAATATTCGCCTATTGGATATTGATTGTCAGGCCAAGAGAAGCATATTTTTGAAGATTTACAATTGGATTGACTGGCTCAATTATCTGCAGACTGAGTGGTAAATTTTCAAAAATAGTCTTCTTGGCTTGCAAATAGCCATTCATGAAGACCATTACAAAAGCTGGCTGTGGCCGGTTTCGCCACAAAGGGTTAATTGTCAAGTTGGCCACAAAGGCTTATGCCATGGTCTTGAGGTACATTCACTCAGATTACAAGAAGAATATTTTAGAAGGCTCACGACTGAAATGAATGATTCTGTTACGGAGCCAGTTATTACAGTAGCAAGTTTTGAAAGATATTATTCTTTTCGCGTGTAATTGGATATTTTCAGTAACAAAATATTATTGGCCAATTAAGACAATTAACTCTTTCACCGACAAATCCCTGAAAAAGTACATTCTTCACGAAATAGAACTTATTCTGTTGAATATTTTGAAATTAGGCAGCAATGTCTTCCAGTCAAATTAATTTCAACAGATTCAACAGTTTTCCTGTATGTTTGCCGCGAAAATGTGATATAGGGAATTCATCTGTGAAAGGGTTAAAAACCGCTGTTTCAATTGCTATATTCTAATAAATTAATTAAAACATCCTATGGCAAGCCATTAATGACTAGATTTACTTAATACTAAAACCATGGCTTCATCTAGGCAGTATCAGTATATGCACCAAGACAATATATGCAAATATAAATTATAGTACTTTTGATTAGCAAAAAGATGAAATACAAATTCTTAGGTTCAGTGGCGCGTTGTCAAATGTGAATACAAGATGATGAATTTCACAACCACTTACAATTTGCTGCAGCAAAATAGATGATGGAATAGCCTTCATGTTTGTAATGCAATGTCGAGTTTTTACACTAAATGGGTTTAAGCTACGTAACATACCATAGTTTTTATAGTAAATGATTTTAAGCTATGCAATGATTATAGTAAAATTTATACAGTAAATACTCTTAAGCTATGTAATGTATCATAGAGTTTATACAGTAAATGTTTTTTAAGCTATAAAATGTATTTAGGATTGCATACAACAAATGCGGTTTATTAAGTCCATGTTCAGTTAATAATATTGACCCCTTGATGATTAACCGAGTCTTTGTAGTGATTTAAAGAAATGTCCATTTGCAGGCTAAGAGAAGACAACATTTAAAAATCTAACACAAGAATGACTGACAAACCGAGCTAGTTATTCAAGTGATAAAATTGTCAAATATAGTCTTCTCTTGTTCTTTAAAGGTGCATATTCACAGCAAAATGCTTGAAAATAAAATTGTCAAAGTGTATACTTTTAGAGGATTAATTTGTGTATCAGTAGCAACATCCTACAGTTGCAATCAGGCACTCTTCGCTTTTGACCACCGCATCTTGTCCTCAGCCAAAATCTTTAGCTTCCTCAGGTCCATTCTCGATCTGAGTGTACCGACCTGCCAAGCTGTTACAGTTATACAACATCACGGATGCGCAGGTTGCATAGTATAAACCTAGTCTTTTTGTCAAGGGCATCTTTGATCTGCGAACCCACAGATTCCAGAAGGACTGGAATGCTATGTTCCCCATGATGCAGCAGAGCAGTGAGCACAGGATTTTACTTTTCCCCCATAGTTCCCCCGCCATGAAGCCGATCGTTGATAGTGCAGATGTATAATTAACTCTTTGAATCTTGAAACCACAGTATCAAAATTCCAAAACAGGTATATGCAGTTCACCAGCATGACCAGAATCCACAGTGACAACATTTGACAAGAATTAGAGATTTCAGTAATCAGTTTCTACTGCTGTTTTGTGGACGGGTGACAAAAATCTATGAATATTTCTATTTCATGTATTACATTCATGATACTCAAGTTAACATTCTTGCACACACATATGCATGCATGCATACACTCAAGTACGTACACACACACACGCATGTATGGATGCACACACGTATGCATGCATAAAGCACACACACACAATGCCTGAACCATCATACAATATTGAAGAAGAAGTGATTCATCTGTACAAAATAATCAGAAAAATAATGTATTCTTGTACATTGCCATGTAACATGAAATAGAAGCTGCGTATTATGTTATTAACTCAAAATCATAAAACAAATTGGACCAAATAATTACTAAAAATACTTGCAAAGCTAGAAATTTTGAGTTTGTTTTAATGATTATAATAAAATGAATTAATGGTTATAGTCCAAAGATCAGAATATACACCTATTACTAAAGGATCAGATTAACGTGATTAAAATCTGACCACACTTTCAAAAAACATTATACCATCTACGTATTATACACTTCTGTGAGCTGGGATTTCATTGAACAAAATCTAGGTCAAATATTAGAAATTGTATTTCTTCATTATACAGATCTTTAATCCTTTCACCGATGAATTCCCTCTATCTCATTTTCAAGGCAAGCATACAGGAAAACTGCTGAATATTTTGAAATTAATTTGATCGGAAGCTGTTGCTGCCTTAGGAAGCAACTGCTCCCAGTCAAATTAATTTCAAAATATTCAACAGAAAAAGATTTATGTCTTCAAGCATATACTTTTTCATGAATTTATGTGTTTAGATTATTGAAACATACTGAAACGCTTTATATAATCTTTATTCATAGGTTCTTGTGGGTGATACTTTAACAGACGCAGTCAATACTGCGCAGTGATTACCTGCCTTAAAGAAGCGGCATCTTGTGCACATATCATTTCAATACAATAACGTCTCTTTAAACTGACCATTCACACATGCATTGAATCCCATGCACGCACGCACGCATACACACACGCACGCATGCACACCCACCAGGTGGCGCTGTACAATAAGTAACCTAGCACACAGCAGGTGGTACTGTAGAACACACACCAGGTGTCACTGTCAGTCTCCTAACATAGCACACGCCAGGTGTCACTGCTGATCTAACCTAGAATACCAGGTGGCATTGTAGAGCACCTAAAAGAAGGGCACACCAGGTGGCATTCTAGACATTGTAACATGTTGAAGCACTGGTTGCGCAGTACTGAGTCCTCTGGTAAACACATATCTTTCTGTTGAAAGTCTCTATGTTAACACAGTTGTGGCCCATACATGAGTTCTATGATGCACTGTGTTCTGTGACACCAATAATTTTCTTTACTTATAATGTCAGCACAGACATATATTTGTTTATTTACAGTATAAACACTCAAGTTCTCCGTGCTACGCATAAACTTGTGAACACGGTGATGAAGACAACTATGAACAGTCCTGCATATGTAGTTTTGGTAGCTAGACTTAGCCTGGCACGAGTGTCTGAAAAAGACAGAAATGGTAGTATTGTGAACTTGCAAGGGTTAAATTGTGCGTGCGTGCATGCATGTGTGTGCATGTGTGTGTGTTACTGATCGACTTATTCCTTATTCACTCCCTAATTGCCCTCTTATCCTTGATTTTAAAGCATATAATTACGTACCCAATGTGTAATGTTTATAGAAATTGTACACCATTATATTGGATGAACAGATATCTCATCTGCGCTGACTTTGAATCAAGGTAATATTCTTCTGCCTCCATAAAGAAACTTAGGATGCAACGTCAATTACACCACATTATTATTGATTAATCACTTGCCAAAACACAAACTAGACCCGGGATAGAACCTGATTTTAGTTCCAACATATAGATGGCAACAACATTTTATATTATTTATTAAATTCCATGTTCATTTCTATACAATTCATCTTCATTTCATTGTTTTCATATGCACAATATCTTTTGAAAGTTATGGGAAAATAAGTGACAATACCAATTTTCTCGATTATGGTGCTGCATTTCCGGATCTTCTATTCATCGTTATGACATTAACCATTTAACTCATATCATCCAAAAATGGCTTATGCAGTTGTCTTGAGAAATGTCCATTTGCAGAGCAAGAGAAGACTATTTTTGAAAATTTACCACTGGAATGACTGGCTCGATAACCGAGCCAGTCATTCCAGTGGTAAATTTTAATAAATAGTCTTCTCCTGGTCTGAAAATTGGCATTTTCTATGAGAAAATTAAAATTTTCTTGAATAAATTAGAGGGTTAAAGGGTTAATGATTATCTTCAACAGCTTTAAGTAGCAATAATTGTGCCCACTATAGGGTTACCTCCTCATCTATTGGCTCAATGCCATTTTTATGACAACTCGTGAATATTTTGAAAATGATATTAAATTTGTCATTATCTTAGACATGATAAGTAAATAATGTATCAAAAAATGGATGTAATCAAAAAATACAACTTAACTGTACAGTCTAATCAACGAGATATCAGTCTCTCAGATTTAAGACACATATACAGGAAATCGGCTGAACATTTTGAAACTAATTTGACTGGAACCTGTTAGTTTCAAAATAGTCAAATAGAGAATATTTCTTACACCATAAAGGATTTGTTGTGTGTGCTCTGTAAATGCTAAAGGGTTCAAACTTCTTATTATGAAGTGCCTACAAGTCACTTTGACAAGGATGTAAGAAATGTATTGTTGAATATGTTAAACATAATTGGATTGGAAGTTAGGCAGAAATATTTTCCAATCCAATTATGTTCAAAATATTTAACGTACAGTAGGTTTTATTTTGTTTTGGAAACCTGTTGTTATTTCTGAGCCATACTGTATTCTCTCCATTGAACATTGACTCCGTATAAACTTTGCAAAGTTCCTCATTTCCTCTTCATGTCAGACTATTTTCAATAACCTATGAAGTAAAATATCACTTTGACAAGTTACTCGTCAATTCGATCAAAAAAGGCTTTTGTAGTGATCTTGATGAATGTCCATTTGCCGGGCAAGAGAAGAGTATTTTTCAAAATTTACCAATGGAATGACTGAGATGGCAACTAAGCCAGTTATTCCAGTTGTCAATTATCAAAAATATTGTCTCTTGTTCAACAAATGAACATTTAATAAGCAAATATTTAGATTTTCCGAAACAATTTTAATAAGTAGTGTTAAATTCTAAGCGTGTGTGCGTGTGCGTGTGCGTGATACATGGACATACCTGGTTCAGGACGCTTATGTGAATCTGTACTTCCTCCTCTAGTATTTGGTCCTCTGGTGACGATATTTATATGGCCAGAGTTAGGACCAGTCTGACCACTAGGCGTATATTGGCCACCATTATTATTATTGCCACCTTGAGGCCTACTTGTTATCGGAATGACCTTCGGTTCTGTATGCTTTGTTGAAGTGCTTGATGGGAACCGTGTTGTTCCTTTATGTTTTTCTTTAAGCTCTGAAAAAGAATTATAAAAATAAAGTTTAATATTTCCATGTTACATTTTAAAGGATTATTAACCATTTAACTCTTTAATTTGTTTTAAAAAATTTTGATTTTCTCATAGAAAATGTCCATTTGCAGACAGAGACTATTTTTGAAAATTTACAAGTGGAATGATTGGCTCGGTTATCGAACCAGTCATTCCAGTGGTAAATTTTCAAAAATAGTCTTCTCTTGGTCTGCAAATGGACATTTCTCAAGACCACTTTTGGCTGATATGAGTGTTAAAGGGTTAAACCTGTTTCCAGTCACGCATGCAAAGGGAGACAACTGATCCTACAACCTCTAACACATTAATGGTCAAGATTTGTCACAAAGATCTAAATTACTGCTCAGTGAATGTCCATTTACAGGCCAAGAGAACATGATATTTGAAAATTTAGTCACTGCACTGACTTGCTCAGTTATTTTGAGCCAGTCAATTCAGTGGTAAATTTTCAAAAATAGTCTTCTCTTGGCCGACAAATGGACATTTCTCGAGGCTACTGCAGAGGCTATTTTTGGCCGTCTTCACAATCAAATGGTTAAATAGACTGCCATGATTGGAAAGTGAAAATATATCATTGTAACCCTTTAACACTCAACACGGTAAAAAAAAGGCATCAGCAGTAGTATTGGAAAATGCCCATTTGGAGACCAAGAGAAGACTAATTTTGAAAATTTACCCCTGAAATTACTGGCTCAATAACTGAGCCAGTCGTTCCAGTGATCAATTTTCAGGACTTGTTTTCTCTTCATCTGCAGATGGTAATTTTTTATGAGAATTTTTTTCAAGTTTTCTGGACTAAATTTGAGGTTTGAGGGGTCAAGGGTTAAATAAGCATAAGCTGAGCCACTAGGTAGGCTGCCATCTTATTCAGTCCATACTTATAGTGAGAAACAGGCTTGAGTCCAAATGTAGCCTATCACAATTAAAGGTGCATATTCACACCAAAATGCTTGAAAATAAAATTGTTAAAATAGTAAACTTTTAGAAGCTTAAATTGTGTACATATATGTAACAAAATAAATCTTTAAATTTTTTCATAAAATCTAAGATATTCACCCGAAAATAGCTCAATCAACATTCTGAATGGAACTTCTGGAGCCTACAACCATAGAATCCATCTAACCAAATTTGTTTGAAATATATGTCAAGCAGCTATGGCGGAGTAGCATTTTGACCATTTCTGGTAAATTTTTCACAAAATCTAAGATTTTCAGCCAAAAAATAGACAAATCAAAATTCTGTATGGACGTTCTAGAACCCATCATGAACGGATTCTTTCAGCCGAATTTGGTTGAAACCTCTCAGAATGGTAAGGAAAAAGCAATTTGACGATTTGCAGTACATTTTTCATAAAATCTAAGATTTTCACCAAAAAAATGATGAATTAAAATTCTGAATGGAAGTTCTAAAGCCTGTGGTCATAGGATCCTTTCAGCCAAATTCGGTTGAAATCCATCAGAATGTTAAGGTGAAGAAGCAATTTTACAGTTTTCGGTACATTTTTCATAAAATCTAAGATTTTCCCCCCAAAAAAATTGATGAATCAAAGTTCCGAATGGAAAATCTTGAGCTCATCACCACAGAATCCTTTTAGCCAAATTTGGTTGAGTTCGCTCAGAATGGTAAGGAGAAGCAATTTGACAATTTCCGGTACATTTTTCATAAAATCTAAGATTTTCACCCTAAAAACTGATGAATCAAAATTCCGAATGGAAATTCTGGGGCCTACCACAATAGGGTCCTTTCAGCTAAATTTAGTTGAAATCGCTCAGAATGGTAAGGAGAAGAAGCAATTTGACGATTTTCACCCAAAAAATTGATGAATGAAAATTCTGTATGTAACTTCTGGAGTCTATGACCATAGGGTCCTTCCAGCCAAATCTCGTTGAAATCGGCCAAGTGGTTAATGAGGAGTAGTATTTTAAAGCAAAAGTTGATGGACGACAGACGGACGGATGACGGAAGGTCGCCATGGCATAAACTCACTTAGCCCTTCGGGCCAGGTGAGCTAATAAAAGGTTTTTGTTGTTATGTAGTTGAATTAGGGAGTCGTGTCTCTAATTCAATTTCACAACTTAATAAATTATATTAATTTATATGTAAGAAAATCATCATATGTCAAGTTTTATTTCATTTCATCACATCTAGGAACATGATTTAAGCCTCTAAAAGTATACAATTTTAACAATTTAGTCTTGAAGCGTTTTGGTGTGAATATACACCTTTAAATGCAACTGTTTCAAATGCAAGTGCCAATGGAGCGTATAGGACATTTGCACTTAAATGCAAATGTTTGTGAACTATCCAAATGCAAATGTGAGTAGAAACATTTGCAAATAAGAGCAATCATTATCAGAGACGTGATTTTCATGATATTTTTGGATTTTCTGGATGTTTTCCGATCATACCTAGATATGTGGAATCCAAGTGTGTGTATGCTCACACCCCTTTCTGTGTACAAATTTGAGTCAAATCGGCCCAGTACTTCCAGAGATATCTACAGATCCAGAATTTGATTCAATCCACAGTCAGGTTCTTTTATGTGGATCATGGCCAATGTCTGGTAATCCTCTTGCACTGCAAGTTCCTTCATTGCGTTAAAATTTAAGCCAAATAGGCGTAGTAGTTTTTAAAATACAGTTCCGGACACAAACAGACAGAGACAGAGACAGAGCCAGCCAGACAGACAGACAGACAGACCCGATCACAATACCCTTTTTCCCTTATGGGGCAAGGGTAATTATGCATTTGAATATTTGAACACCCAACAAAGGGCACATGAATGACAGAGTATGTTAGGGATAAGGGACAGAGATCAGGAGCGAGGATGATAGCTAGAGATGGGAAAAAGGAAGTGAGGGAAATGGGTTGGGTGGGTGAGAGTATTATAACACAAACTAACATCTTGTCATCGTCTAGTAACCTTGGTAGTGCATTGGTGTAGATGCTGATAGATCATTATATTTGGTGACCGTAACTATTTAGCTCTTAGCCTGTTTAAAAAAAAGAAAGCTGTTCAATATTTTGAACCTAATTCTACTGGAACCTCATGAAATGATTAATGCATGATACAAAGCATCTGATACAACACATCACAAACATAACAATATTAGCCAAGAGAAATGAAAAAACTAATTTGTTTAAAATTACAAGAGTGAAATAAAACTAAGGCTGTACAATACTTTGAAAATGGTTTCACTGAAACCTACTTAATACATAGGCAGTGTTAACATTGAGTCAAATAAAGTACTACAAGATCTGCTAAAAAAATAAAATTTTTGCTTAGTGAATTGAGCCATATAATAATAATAATTAGTGAATGTCAATTTGCAGGCCAACCTACTTCTCATAATTCATTGCGCTTACTCAGTTTAATGTTAATTGGAATACTGTACAGTGTTCCGGTTAACATTAAACTGTAGTAAGGATAACGAATTGTGGGACTGAAGAGCCAGCCATTCTAGTGGTCCATATTCAAAAGGCTTCTCTTCGCCAGCTAATGGACATGTCTCACGACCACTGTAGAGGCAAATTTTGACAGGGTTGATGATAACGAGTTCAATCCGGAATTCTTATGCCATAATTTGAGCAAATGAATAAAGTAGAAATAGCTGCACTGATTATAATTTATGACAATTTTAACATACAAATATCAGTGCTTGAGTTCAACCAACTGATGAATCTGATCTGCTACTCAAGTATACGATGTCATAATCAAATACATCACATGTATTGCTAATGTCACTATAAGAATGGACAGAGAATACTCCATCATGAAGCTGGAATAGTCCGTTAAGTGTATGAATTGTATGTCTTTGATGGATTTACTATTTACTAAACATTCTGTTGGATATTTTGAAAGTAATTTGACAGGGGTACTGAACAGTAGCCAGTCAAATTAGTTTCACAATATTCAACAGCTTGCCTGTATAATTACTTTAAAATTGTGATTGTAAGAATTCAGGGTTCAAAGTATATTAAATCGATCCCAACATGCATTCAAAAAAGCATCCGCTTTTGTTTCTATGAGAATTCGTAATACTTACCAGATGTACTATTATGATAATGTTTATTATCTAGTCTAGCTCATAATAAACAATTAAGACTCCGCACTCTCCTGGTCCTCCCCAAACTGTGTCCGGGAATTACCATAGTCGCATGTACCGAGTCAATTCCCAATCACAGTCAGATTCGTCTTATATTTGTTTTGACAAACAGCGAAAGCAGCTCAGCCTCACCTCAGCGGGGCGGCTGAGGGAGGGTCATAGTACATCTGGTAAGTATTACGAATTCTCGTAGAAACAAAAGCGGATGCTTTTTTGATTCAACTTCGAATAATACTTACCAGATGTACTATTATGATAAACTCCGGATTTCAACAGTCAGGAAATACCGGTGGGAGGAGGTGAAGCTCGAACCAGCACTCATCTACCATCCGACAGAGAAGGTTGTGAAGAGACTAGAACCCTGGCATACGCTTGGGTTCTGCCATCTGACTCATAGAGTGCTAAACTTCCATGGTCTAGACCGCGCTCCCCCCTCATTTGTCCGCACAAATTCCAGATGGCTGTCAAAAACGGGGAGCAACACCCATCAGACCCGTGTCAGCCCCAAGTCTCAGCTAGGGCAGTCCAGAGAGTGCAAAGAAGCTACTACAACTTCTAAATTTTGAAAAAACTATCAGTCTATCGATTAGAATTTCAAATTGGAATGAGTCTAATGTCTGCAAAAGAATAAGAGTTCTTGTCCAGACTATTTACTTAAACAGTCTGGTATTTCGACTATAAGTAAACTTAAAATTAGTCACTTAATTAATGTAAACACTCACCATTTTGAGTGCTTGGTCTTTTAGTTCATTACAGGAGTCGGCCCAATCCACGGTCGTACTCAGGTCATGTGCATGGCCATTGTTCAGTGCAAGTGGAAGAACTTGTGATGTGTGAGAAATAGTGGTCGGATGTGGCTTAGTTCAGATTCGATAAATTGGCCACGGCTACCGGATTAAGTGCGCTGGAGATGTCGCGAAGGTAGAAATCAGTAAATGACGACTCGGCATGCCATTGTGCTACAGACATCACCTCCTCTAATGAGACACCCTTATAAAGGGCCGATGCTGCTGCTAGTGCTCGGACCTGATGGGCATTCGCACGATCAATCTGCTTTCCTGTAGCGATTTTGTGCGACATCTGAATAGCATCGACTATCAAACGAGAAATAGTATCTTTCGAGGCGTGCAAATGAGGAGCTTTGAGACATAACCACAGAGATTTCGGGTCATCTCTCCACTCCTCAGTACATTTTTTATACATTTTCAGACATCTGATAGGACACCAAGCAGAAGAATTTGGGTCATGTCTAATTAAACTTGGCAAATTGAACGTCTGTCCTGGATATTTAAGTGACTGATTCTTTGCCAGGAAACAAAGACGTGGAAGTAGTCTTAAACCTTCACCCGTGACGACAAAATGGTCTTGTTCGGCAGAAAGCGCATGAATTTCGCGTCTCCTTCTCGCCGACGCTGCTGCAACCAAGAAAACTGATTTAATAGTTTAATATCTATAGATCTAATCGGTTCAAAGGGAGCATGCCCTAAAACCTGTAGAACAAGATATAGATTCCATGCTGGGATAGGAATTGGCTGTCTAGGTCGCAGATTGCTCATTCTTTTAATAACTTCATCTAAAGTGTCATTTTCCACTCCTTCAATAGCCAGATTGGGAATGACTGAAGTTAATGCAGACTTATATGCTGCTAGGGTTGAAGGTACAAGTTTGTCAACTTCGTATAAATGACAGATAAAATCTGCCACGTGTTGAACAGGTGCAGAAAAGGGATCGATATCTCTTCCATTACACCACTCTGCAAATTTGTTGATTCTATAATTATATGTTTTAGTGGTTGACCCTCTTCTGGCTGAAGCAACAAACTTCGCTGCTTGCTCAGAAAAGCCACCCTTAATTGCACGCTGCTTGATAACATCCATGCAGTCAATTTGAACATTTCTGGTCTGTCGTAGAAGTACAGACCCCTGTTCTGAGAGATTAGATCTCTTCTGTCTGGATGAGGGATTGGATTGCAGACCAGAAGGTCCAGTAGATCCGTAAACCATGATCGGCCTGGCCAATAAGGGGCGATCAGTAGTACTTGCACATACCCTCTCTTATCTTTGCCAGAACTTTTGGGATGAGAATCGTTGGAGGATACGCATATGCGTACATTCCCTTCCAACTTATCGCCAGTGCGTCTACTTCTAGAGCTAGCGGGTCCGGGATCGGTGACACGTATGTGACCATCTTTGCATTCCGTTTCATCGCAAACAGGTCCACATTTGGCTTGCCCCAATGTTTGAATAGAACTTCCGCTACCGATTGGTTGAGCTGCCATTCCGTCGGACGACAAACCCTCCTTCGACTGAGAGCATCTGCTAAGATGTTCAGTCTTCCTAGAATGTGTGCTGCCCGAAGAATAACATTCCTATCTTGGCACCACAGCAGAAGGTTCCAAATCATTATACACAACTCCGGTGATCTTGTCCCGCCTTGGCGGTTTAAATAAGACACCACTGTTGAGTTGTCTGTCCTTACTAGGACAATCTTGTCTTGGATTAAGCTCTCGAATGTTTGAAGTGCTAATGTCACTGCTAATAATTCGAGAACATTGATATGTTTCTGTGCATTGGTCCGATCCCATTCCCCTGACACTGACTGATCGTCCAATACAGCTCCCCACCCCATTGTCAATGCATCTGTGAAGATGGACATCTGTGGTTGAGGAGGTTGTAGACGAACACCTCGCAGGAGATTCTGTTCTGATAACCACCACTGAAGGAGGAATATCAATGGTTCTTTTACTTGAATCTTCAGAGATAACGGATCCGTTCTCTGAGACCAGAATGACATTAGATACATCTGAATCGGCCTGCGCCTGAGTGCTGCATAAGGAACCACTTTCTCCAGAGACACTAGTAAACCCCGTATCCTGAGAAATTGGCTCGCCGTCAGAAAGGCTCCTAGAGAAACTCCAGTACTGCAATCAAATTCTTGACTCTGCTCTCCGCCGGAAAAGCTATGCCGTCCCCGAGGTTGGAAAATATTCCCAGATAAACAAACTTCTGGGATGGAGTCAATTCCGATTTCTCTAGATTCACAATCCATCCTAGATCCTTTAGTAAGGCTAGGACTACTTGAAGATTGTTGCGCAGAGTGACTGGATTCCCCGCTTTCAGCAGCCAGTCGTCTATGTAAGTATGAACAGCTATGTTTCTCCTGCGAAGATAAGAAGTCATGGCGAGAACCACTTTGGTGAAGACCCTCGGTGCTGTGGTCAGGCCGAATGGAAGCGCATTGAATTCCCAAACATTGTCTTGTAATGCAAAGCGAAGGTATTTCTGAAAAGGAATTGACATTGGAATATGAAAATATGCATCCTTCATATCTATCGACACTGCCCACATGCCTTTTCTCAGTCCTGTCATCACCGCTGCTACAGTCTCCATCTGAAATTTTGGAGAAAGAATAAATTTGTTCAACGGTTTGAGATTGAGAATTGGTCTCCAACCTCCGGTATGTTTCGGAACGAGGAACATCATCGAATAGAAGCCTGGGGAGGACTGATTGCGGACTAGATGAATCACATTTAATCCGCTGAAGAGCGAATGGCATTTAGACGATTGGATGCCCTTGGAACGGGAGTCCACACTGGAGTCGATGTTAATGGAACTAACGATTGACGGACGAGCCAGTCTGCTTCATAGCCATTCCTTAACCACTGACAGACTAAAAAATCTCGCACGATTCGTTCCCATTGGCTTGAGAACAGTTGAAGTCTGCCTCCAACAGTAGGAATCTGCACACAGCTGGCGGTCGATATTGCACGATAAGACGCTAAATCGCTTGGGTGAAGATTCTCGACTCCCTTCGTTCCTGACGTCACCGGAACTGATTCCGCCGGAAACCCGTCAGGACCGGCCCCCACGGCCGCCCCGCAGTTTCTTGGAATATGACGGCCCGGAACCGCCGCCACGGCTATCCTTATGATAACCGCCACCCTTCCTGTCCTCCTCATACGGCCTCTTATTAGAGGACTTGTATGAGGACGTACGGCCAGGTCCCTGTGATCCGGATGCCCGATGGACATCACGGCCAGAAGGATGGAAGGGCGATCTCTGGCGCTGCCTCTGCTGCTCATGTCTTGCCGTGCAGAGCCGCGAACAAGCCTGGACCAATGAAAGGCGCAGAAGATAACGCAGCCCTCATCTCAGGTCCTGGTTCTATACAATCGAGAACCATTCTCCTTCGCTCCGCCAATGATCTGGTGATCACCCTGGCCAGGCAATCCTGGGACAAGCTCATGGTGTCCCGAACAACTCCGGGAGCAGCCTCTGGCACTTATCCACCTTCCGCCATGCAGGTCAGCATAGCCTGCAGGACGGTACATCCGTGCGAGAGCGCAGCCATGGCTGCCCTTGCCGCATCTTAAATGAGCATTAGCTCATTAAACGGATCTTTATTGGCCTGGGAAACTAAGGGACGAGAACGCCCCTTCGATTTGCCAGCCAATGGCCTATTCAGCGCCTCTCGCTCCCCAACAGAAAGCCGTGGAACCCAGGCATAAAGATGGTAGGCTAGCTCCGGAAAATGGACCCTACTCCTTATCCCCTTTGGGACTTTGGGCAATGCATAATCTGGGTGAACCAGACGATATGCCGCAACCTCCAACATGTCGGAAGTCTGCGTGTCCAAAGGGAGCGTCGGCATGGCCGAAGAGCCACTTGACAGAGCGCTAGCCGCTCGCTCTGACATCCGTTCCATCGCCAGATCATGCTGAGATCCTTGATCCGATGCCAACCCGAGACGATTGGACATCCAGCCAAGGACCTGCACCCATTCAGCTTCGGTGCAGAAAGCGGACTCGTCCATCAATGGACTACCATTCTCATCTTCCTTCTCACCCTTGGATGAGTAGGCCACTGACGATCCATGCTGAGAGCTATGGCCCGCACTTCTTCCAACATGAAGCGCGTTCATAGCCTGACTACTAGCGGCACCCGTGTCCAACGAATTGCCGGACACGGATTCACCGCAGCCCATCGGCTCCAGCACGGGAGATGGGACTACAGCCACTTTCACCACGGTAGATGCCGGCACTTCGAGAGGAGCTGCACCTAACGCCTCCGGGATGCCGCTAGGAACCGCAAAACACGGCTCCAATGACAACGCGGGTTGAGCGAAATCCGGGTGGAAAATGCCTGATGGAACATCGACATCACCACCTGCTTGGCAAACCCGTACAAATCCCGAGGGAGATCCCTGGGATGTACCTGGCCTAGCCGTCAACGAAATATTTAGGCATGCCGGAATCTTCCATTAGGAGAAGATCTTCCTCCTCCGCCGTCGGCTCTTGAGCCAAGGTCGGAGAAGGGACAGGTGCTTGTCCCTCCGCAGAACTAGCCGGACCACCGAACGGTTGCCCTGCACTAGCCTGCATCATCGGGATCGTGGATTGCAAGGACTCAAACATTGGCTTGAACTGGGCCGCCCATACGCCCAATGCTGAATCCATTCGCTCGTTCAGACGATCTTCCAGTCCTCTCACTGATGCCTGATCCAGCTTGGCCGCCTTGTCCCTCGCGATTTTCTCCAAGCGCGCACGACGATCACGATCAAACTCTGCCACCAATTCTGACGACCACTTGGCGCACACATCACACGGACTTCCCACCTTGCATTTCGCGCAAGCGACACAGTGATGGCCATTAAACTTGCGCTTCATGAACCTGTTGCATTTGTGGCACAAAGTATCCTGGTTCTTGGCCTTCTACGAACACAGAGAAGAATTAAAATGCTGCACATGACATACGATGACGAGCAATAAGCACAATTGACTTGATTGTAAAGTAGAATTACTTAGAAACATTAACTTTCTCTTAAATTAATGATAATCAAGCCTTTAGGCAGGAAATATTTTAAACTTTTTGGAGTGAAAATTAATAAACACAACTTGGAAGTTAACTAACATTAATACAGCCAAGAAATAAATGCCTTGACAATGAAGCGAGAGCTAATAATCGGCATAAACAGAGTGCATAGACATGCCAAGCCAAAGCGAAACATTAATCATGGGCGCCGCCATCTTGACTAAGGGCGCATCCATCTTGGAAGGAACCGAGTCGCAAGAGAAATTAACCGAGTACCCGGATAACATTAAAAAGTTAACGGGTACCGGAGCGATTCCAACAATGGCTACCATTTTAAAATGTGCCAATTTAAGGAAATTTCGAACAGTCATTATGGCACGAATGTATAAATTCTAGATTGATACAACCTGCCCCTGTGATGATTTTCCTTTTCCTTCCAGCAATGAATTAACCAGAAAACCGCTAACTCCATTGAAAATTGCAAATTTAGAGAGCTAAAAAAACACGACTAGCATGGAAAGCAAAATAGACGAATCTGACTGTGATTGTGAATTGACTCGGTACCTGCGGCTATGTTAATTCCCGGACACAGTATGGGCAGGACCAGGAGTGCGAAATTTTAATAGTTTATTTTGAGCTAGACTAGATAATAGACATTATCATAATAGTACATCTGGTAAGAATTATTCGAAGTAGAAAAAGCATGCGTGAAGCTTAGGTAAAAGTGGGTGGGGAGTAGCCAGAAATGACTCTATATTACAGCCTCTTCTTAAATTAGCAGAGAAACAGATGGTGACATAGACTTGAATTGCTACTTTGAAATCTTTGCTGCCAGCTTGACAGAAGTCTGTATTCCAATGGAGGAATCTAGTTTATCTATCAATCATATGACATCATAATCACCTATGTGACGTGTAAGCTGATTTCATAATCAATTACATCATGAATGACTCGATTTAGTCAGTCCTAAACGCCTAATAGTCTGCCAGGTTGTACAAATTGTACGCCTACACAATTTAATAAACATGCTGTTAAATATTTTGAAAATAATTGTACTGGGTGTATTGCAGCAACAGTACCTAATCAAATTAGTTTCAAAATATTCAACAGCTTACCAGTATAGTTTTCTGGAAATTGAGATTCTGAGTGTTCAGGGATCAATTGATCCCAATGTGTCACTGGGTGGAGCTTAACTACATGGGAGGGGAATAGGTAAAACTGGACTCCTCCATTAGAACATAGAAAATGCCACGGTTTCCATCCATCATATGACGTTATAATCAACTACGTGACGTATAGAATGACATCAGATCAATGATGTCATTATGTCGTCATGAATGACGTCGATAAGTATGTCATGAACGCATAGTTGAAGACAGACTATGCATTGTTGTACAAATTGTATGGTACGAATTGCATGTCTTTACTATTTAATAAATATTCTGCTGAATATTTTGAAACCAATTTGACTGGACGCCCAGTCAAATTAGTTACAAAATATTCAACAACTTAACTGTACAGTTTTCAGGAAATTGATAGTCAGGGCATTCATGGATCGATCAATCCCAACACAGCGAAGTGTGGGTGGAGTTTAGCTAGAGGTGGGCGGGGCATAGTTAAAACTGGACAGTTCCATTGAGCACATTCAGTGAATCAACCCTTCCCTGTACATATACTTACCATACACTTCTGTGTCTTCCTTATCGTCACCGAGTGGATTGGTAGCTAGACATGTATAAAAACCAAAGTCACTCTTCTCCAAATGCACAATGCGTAAAGTCAGCGTTGCTTCACGCTGCTTAACCCTTTCAAAGACCTGCACATGGTATTTATCTGTATTTGTCAACGCTTTGCCATTACGTATCCAACTGTTACTGGTCTGTGGGTATGCTGTGATGATACATTCCAGCATCGTCTCCTTACCAGCCCACTGACCAATGCGATCATTTGGCAACCGAACCTCAGGTGGAACTGAAAATGAAATGTAGATATGATGTAACAGATGAATTATAGCGAATGAGTATAGCTTTAGTGTTGCCAATAAATGATAAATTTAGAAGTACAATAGCTTTAGTGTAACCAAACAACAGGGCCAAGGACCTGTGTCACTCAACTGGAAAATTGGCCGGTGAGATCATTGTATAGAATTTTTTTAAATGATTAGCCGAAAACATTTGGAAAATCCAAGATGGTCAGAGGAAAAATTAACCAATAAAGATTCGTTTATTCATGTGCTGCGGTATATTATCATGATTACCATAGCGATGACATAGGGCTGTTCCAGTCAAGCTTAGTAGTAATCTTTTAACTTAATTTCCCGTAAATTTTCTGAAAATCAAAAAATTATATATTCGGGTCTTTCCTGCCATGTTTGATTTAAATCAGTCAAATGGTTACTGATATGCTGTCTTTTACTTGATTCACGAAAACAAGCCAAGCAACATTCTGTACATCTTCTGAAAGTTACCGCCATAGGATTCTTCCAGCCAAATTTGATGGAATCAGCCAAGCGGTTAAGGAGTAGTATTTTAATTGATTTCCCAAAGATGTATGGAAAATCCAATATGGATGCTGAAAAAATAGATAAAACTAAATTCTGTATACAAGTTCAAAGCCTATAAGCATCCAGTACCGCTTAGAAATAACTTTAATATAAATCTCAAATAAATTGGGAATAAAACGAGACTAAGATGCGTCTCAATTTTAATTGCATATGCAAATCATCTGGGACTATGCTGCGATTAGTTGCGACTAGTTGTCTAAAATTTTAATCGAGACCCGCAAAATGTCCCTCGTTCCATTAATCGGGCTTATTTTAGTTTCACTAAAAACTGAGAGCACTAGAAAAATAAAATCTTGCCAACATTAGCAGCAGGGGAATCTCAATTTGTGTTCTCCTGAGGTCTACGCTAAGTAGCGAGATAGCATGTTCTCAGATCGGTTGAGCAAGCCAATATGTATTGGTACTCTCAAATAAAAGTCGCCATATAAAACAATACTATCGCATTTGTAAAAAATCGGCATCCATTAAATTTACTTCACTGAGTCGTCAATTAACTAACATAATGTAATCAAGTCACCCCAAACTTCGTCTCCCAAGTGCAATAAAAATCTTACTAATACAAATAATGTCGAATACATTTGCTGATTTGGACATAGTGCAATTATTACTCAAACTATTTAAAAACATTATCTTCTGTACATAATATCATATTAATTTGCGATATTCACATTGGCGTTATTTGTTCGTATTTCCCGTCTACTTCAGTGGAATGCTTCCAATCACAAGAGGTTTATTTGCCACCGACCCGCCAACATAAGAAGCAGACTACATGAATTTGATTTCTAGGGCATTCAAGCAAATTTTTGTCGTACAACTGAGTCCCATTTGAGTCATTTTATGTTGGTCGGTATAAATTATCGTTTTGAAGATAGTCACGGTTAACCTCCGGCGTTCATTTTTTTTGGCGTACATGGTGACCAAAATATAATATGCAAGGTGTCAGATTAAAAAAGTGCGAGCAAGATTTAATACTCTCGCGACTTAGTCTCTAGTAAAATTTAATACTCATTTTAATAAAAATTGTAGTGCAAGTGTCATGCGAGTGACTTGAGATTATGACACGACTCCTGATAGTCCTACTCGCATGAACGTGCAGATTTCATTAACATTTTAGGCTCGTTCTAGGCTCGCTTAGAGGTTAACTTATTTCTAAGCATTAGTGCAGGACCTTTCCAGACTTGTTTGGTTGAAATGGAACAAGCGGTTAATGGGGAGAAGTCTTTTAACTGATTCCATGAACATTGTTGAAAAATCCATGTTGGCCAGCAGAAAAATTAACCAATCAAAATTCTTTATACAGGTTCTGAAGCCTACCTCCCTTGCCTCCTTTCAGCCAAGTTTAGTTGAAATCAGCCAAGTGGAAGCAATGAGGAGTTGGTTTTAAACTGAATGGTCAAAATCTTTAAAAAAAACCAAGAGGGTCACCAGAAAAATAATTCTGTATAAAAGTTTTGAAGCCTAACCCCATATGGTTCTTCCTGCAAAATTCGGCTGAAATCTGCAAAGTGGTTAATAAGGAGTAGTATTTTTAAGTAAAAGTTGATGGACGGTCAAAATGCCATCTAAGCTTATGTGGCCCTTCAGGCCAGGTGAGCTAATAAATGATAGAGATAAAATGACTAGCTTTAGCAACATGATCTTTCCAGATTTAGCTATGCCCTGCACATCTCCAGCTAAGCTCCACCCACACCATGCTCGCCTTGGGATCGATCGATCTCTGAACTCCCATACAATCAATTTCCAGAAAACTATGCAGGTAGGCTGTTGAATATTATGAAACTAATTCGACACGCGGCGTTGGTGTGGTGAAAGCACTTGTGGGCTATGATGCTTGGCGCTGCAGCCGGTTGCAGGTTCGATTCCCCATCATTAGCAGAGTTGAAATTGAAAGCCAAAATAATTGGCTTCTTCCAGCACTCAACCTCTGAATTCAACCCAATAAACTTCATCAACGAAACTCCAAGTAAATGCTAGTGAGTTAGAAAATGAAAAAATGCCAACAGAGCCCCCCCCCCCCCACCCCCCTCTTTAGTGGGTTGGTCTGTAGTTTTATTAACCACTATAAACATACATAGCGGTCAATCACTACTTGCCAAATCAAATACTCTACATTTAGCCACCAGAATAAAATTTTTATGCTTGCTTACATGCCTCCATATGCTTATACCACTTCATCACTCCCAGCATATGCCCTATTAGAGACTGGCACCAGTGTACATGCACTCCTCTGTGATGCCTGTCACTGCACATGACCGCGCATGCGCAAAGGAGCCCAAACAGGAAACAGATTCACTTTTCCAAATATGTGAAATACACAGAAAACTGATTCTCAAATCATTCCCATGTGGGGTGGGTGAGGCCGGGTCATAGTGATTAAACGGTAACTATGTTTATAGTGGTTAATAAAACTACAGACCAACCCACTAAAGGGGGTCTGTTGGGGGTTGTTATTACACCACAAACATCTATACCATTCAATCACTACTTGCTAAACCTGTTGAATTGGTCAGTGCCCCAAATAAAACCCTTGGTGGGTGGAGATTTGACAATCATTAAACAAGGATAAAAATTAAACAATTCATATCCAGATGTTAAATAAATTTAACATAATAGTGTATCCATGTTAATCAGTGATTATCAAACACGTCACATAGCCAACTTAATGGAATTAACAAAACATAAGAAATCCTCATCTTTTCTAAATGACAAACAGCCTAGTGAAAATGGTGGAATGAGCTTGATAAATGGTCTTCGGAATGTTTTGTTAAAATATATTTAATTCTAAGGATGCATCCTCTGAACTCTGATCTTTTAAGAAAATAAGATACATGTCAATTCAGATTGCCAACCTGCGACTTACATGATGTCGTCTATAGATGAACCGGCGAAACGAATGAGAGAGGAAGCCACTTCAGCCTCGTGAGCCTTGGCATGGCCTAATTAAAATTCGCCAGGAGAGGCTATCTCATAGAACATTTTGATGGACTCACAGATCCATCTAGCAACAGAGGCCTTAGAGACTAAACTAGATACCTCTTCCACGTACGGAACCCATAAATGGGAAGAATCGGATCTTACAAGATCAGTACGATGTTTATAGATCTTTATTTCTCTGACTGGACACCAGAACTTATCAGACGGCGAAAAAGACGATAGAGATTAAAAATAATCGGCATTGCTGATGAACGGTTAGACTGTCTTAGATCAAAAATCCTTTCTGGGATATAAAACTAAGCCGTCCCCAGATTCGATCAAACTGTTTGATTCACAGAGAGAACATGAAATTCGGATCTTCTGGCTGAAGTAGAATCAACACTGAACAAACAGCCTTAAAAATTAGAAGATTAAGACTAATTGTTACATGGTGACCTGCCAAAAAATTGAGGGATCAAGGTCAAATTCCAGGAAAGCAGACTTGGATACTGGAGGATAAATATTGCCCAATCCTCTAATAAAACCATTGAGAATCTTCGAATCCTTGATATCACCATTCAGAAGACAAGAAAGAGAAGAAGCCAATTAAAATTTAAAACCCCTAACAGTGTTAGCTGATAAATGCAATGAATCGAATAAATACGATAAAAAATGGAATCGGGCAAGAAAACATGATCTGAACACCAATCTCCAAAGCTTATAAGTCAACCTTTGAAAAATTGACTGGTCGACTCCATCCTGGAAGAGACAAGGGTATTGAGAAGTTTATGAAAACTCGATCTCAGGGACCGGACACTTGAAAATTCTCCAAACACACAGGTTTCTAGATTAAAATGAGGATGCATGCCCCTTACTTGAGCGAGAAGTTCTAATGATACTGGGAGAAGGCTAGCAAAATCTACCAGAAGATCGTGAAAGACCACAAATCAGGTCCTTTTCAGCCAAAAAGGAGCTACTGGAAGAAATTCGCTGAACTGGTCCCTGACGATCTACAGAACCAATAGAATCAGCATTATTGGAAGGAACGCAAAAGCAAACAAACTTGTGCAGGACTGAGACAGAGAGATCACTGCCAATGCCTGAAAAATGAAACATGAAAGATAAGATCTGATCAATCAGACATGTTGCCAAACGATCTAGGTGTGGCCATGCCACGGAAGCTTGAAAAGCTTTGGCGACCAACCTCGTTAACTGCCATTCAGAGATTGAGAGCCTGATGGGACCTGACAACTTGTCCACAAAAAAGATCAGTATGCCTGGAACATGACTGGGAACTAGAAAGAATTGGATTTTGCATCATCACCGGAGAAGGATCCAAATTTCCTAAGTACAGAAAGCAAGACCTCGTTCCTCTATGGCTGATAATGAAAGAAAACATTGTGGCATAGACTGATCGAATCGTGATCTTGATGCCTCTCACTTGATCCAACCACTAGGGTAGAGCCTTCTTGACAGCCCACAAATCCAAGAAAATGATGTGATTAATCGATTCCTTTTGAGACCAGACCAAAAGGGAGTCTCAACTGCTCCCCCCACCCCCCTCCTGTGAAACGACCATGAAATAATCACCTGAGGGGGATCTTGATTAATGGAACAACCGCCATGAACAGTGAACAATCTTTCCAAGTCAATCAGAGGGATCAAGCGAACTCTGATGGGAATCTTATGGAAAATAGAGGAAAGGGATGACAGGATGTCCACATCTCGAGGGAGACGCTAGATGGGTGAAAACTTGAGAAGAAAACTAGGCTTGACTTAGAGATTTATAATCCGCCCTAGACTGCAAACCAACACCTAGTCCAACCACTCTATGAGGTTTCAAAGCGATCCGATAAACGGTAACAGAGTTATCATCCGGAAACCAATTTTCAAGATGTCCGCCTGTGACTGGCAGCCATCTCGGATTTCAGATCCTCATCGATTTTGATAGGTTTCTTCCGCAGACCTAGTCCAACCGCTCTATGAAGTTTCAAAGCGATCCGCTAAACCATAACGGAGTTATCATCCAGAAACCAATTTTCAAGATGGCTACAGCTGGCTGGCGGCCATCTTGGATTTTGGATCGTCGATTTCGATAGGTTTCTCCCCCTGGCCTAGTCTCACCACCCTATGAAGTTTCAATGTGATCCGACAAACAGCAACAGAGTTATCATCCGGTAACTAATTTTCAAGATGGCCACCGGTGGCTGGTGGCCATCTTGGATTTCGAATCATTGTCGATTTTGATAGGTTTCTTCCCAAGACCTAGTCCAACCACCCTATGAAGTTTCAATGCGATCCTACAAACAGTAACAGAAACTGGAAACCACTCTGCCGCCTGCACGCCTGCCCGGATGGACGGCACCATTACATAACACCGCGCCAATGCTTCAAGTTATGCAAACTAAAAAAGGAGGATTGCCCCTATACCACTAAAGTAACAAAGATCAAGAATTAAATTACAGTAGCGCCAAAATACTGTATTCATAGTTGCACATCCATCCATTTTGAGAAGGGCCGCCATTAAAGGTGGGGCAAACTTACTACATGCTAAAGAGGAATGCTCATAGCAACACATAGTTCACATTTGCCATGAAGTTCAGACCATGAAATGCTGGGCTATATCCTTATTCTTAGCCCTCACGAAAAGTGGTAATTCACGTTTATTTCTATTATTTAATCTTACCGCGTTCTTTGTATGGCAAAAAAAGCATCATAGAAGCATATCCGTACTTATTAAAATGCTGTAGACATTGAAAATATTAAAGATAATTTTATTTAGTGATTTAACCAGATTTTGTGGCAAACCGAAAACCCATAGTAAACCTATGTGAGGGGTTAGAATCAAGTTATAGCCAAATCATGTACCTTAGAATCTGAAATAACCCCGTCTGGAATAGGAAACATCAAATCATGACTGAATTTTGCAGGATAGTAAGGAAAATGTAATTAGGGTTTCACGGCCCATTGCTCGTAATGTTAAATTAGTCCCTCGTTGCGCCAGGGAATTATTGGAAATTTGATTGTGATGACGTCATTGCGACTCTATGAATTGAATGCATGGTAATGGGCCTGCTAAGTGACAACATATTTCTGAGATCAGCTCGATTGTTAAATACACCACAGGAGTCTGCCGCTTCAAACACGAAACCGCGAAACCAAAAACACGAAAACACGGCAGCACCACATACCACCACATAATATACACATGTATACTATATATAGCAGTACATAGCGCAACTGTGGCCCCGCACTTCCGACCCCGTGCACTTGTATCCAAAACAGCAGACCCCCCTGTGAACACGCAAAACAATGAATTTTGATTAACAACAAATGAAGACATCATAAATACGCACTTATGATGCAATAAAGCGAAATACACACTTCGGGTTGAAACACGCACAGACGTCATACTCAACAGGCCCATAGAATGAAAATCAACTGCCAAATTGAAATAAAAGCCGAGATTTAGAGTAAAAAATTACGCCAGATCAGGGCAACGAATTAACTCCCTTTGGCTAAAATACAATATGTCAACCTGCCAACATAAGAAGAGAAAAGAGCGAGAGAAAAGGCTTGAACGGCCCGAAGACAACTGCCCATCTAGTCGGAAAGGCAAAATTACGTATCTAGAGATAATGCGTAAAATACAGATTGACTTATCAGCTGAGCGAGACCATTCGAAATTAAGAATGATATGTGCATATGAAATAAACTGCAACAAAAATCCCATGCGGCAACCAGTCGGAAGAGTCTTTAATTAGGTTGAAATATTGTCACTGATAGAAGTATAAATGCTGAATATCTATATAATTTCAGGAGTCTTCAAGACTGGCAATGTCTCGGTATGAAGATTTTCAGCCATTAAACATTCCAATCTTTTAAAAGCAATTAAGGAAATAAGACTAACTCTTTGGACAAGATGATGACTAGATCCTAGGAAAACGAACATGTAAACCGGACCTGCAGAACAAACCTGGAACCCCAGGAAGTTGCCTATCACCGGAAATCCAAATCAGGAAGACCGGACCGGAAGTTAATCCTGGAACACCAGAAAAGCCTTATAACAGGAAATAGCAATGACAGTGGGAGGGCGCAAAACCGGAAGTGTAAACTGAATCTGGAGCATCAGGAAGCTTCCAGAACTAGCTCCACAAAGATCCCCAAAACCGGAACCGGAAATGACCCTATCCCCGGATGTACGAAAACTGGAAGAGGAAACAAATTTTGAACCAGAAATACATGAACCGGAAGTAGAATAGGAAACGGAAATGCGCAAACCGGAAGAAAACCGGAAACTGAACAGGATCATACAGACCCGGGTGTACAGTAAAAACCGGAAGTAGAATGGGAACCGGAAAAAATGCAAATCTGAACCAGAATAGAAGAGACCGGAAGTGCTAGCTAGACCGGAAGTTAACAAATCCCTGAATCCTGACATAAATGATCAATGAACTGGCGAATGTTGTACAGTCCTGATCACCACCGGAATGACTGAAAATTGTACCTGGGCATAGTTAGTAGAACCAGAAACTTCCATCACTGGCACCACTGCTTGAGGGGTATGCCCCGTCTCAAGGCTTAGGTGGGTTTAAACCGGCACCCTGCTCGATAGCGCTTTAATGGTTCTCTTTCTCAAATTCTTTGATTTAGGCTTAGGAGATCGCATCCCCTACCTCGATCTAAGGTACACCGGCTTGCCCCATTTGCAGACACGTCCGCTGACCGACAGGTCATCATCTGATTCCGTAGAATCATTCTTCGCCGCACGATTGGCCTAGAGACACAAGCTGTGACTGAATTTCCAGATGGCCCCCTTCCATTGCTGGCGGAAGATATACAAAAAATTGAAAAAAGAGACAGAGTTTGTCTTAGCAACGGCGGAAGGGAAGCGAACAGAGGCATACACAAAGTACGATAGAGATACATGTCCCCAAAACTCTGAAGATATAAAACGATCGCACTTCATCAAAGAGCATTTGATCTTCTCCGCCGATCTAACACTCTAAAAAACAAAAATATTAAGCATACAGCCTCGTAGAACTAGATGTTCTCGAAAAATGTCCCAATTAGTAGAGAAAAGCACATGCTTGAAAAGGCGGGAAAATTCAGATCAAATATCTTTCATAAAATAATATGATCATAAAAACTCTTTCGGATATTGATGTTGTTGTGTTGAAAGTATTTGATTATAATAGGCGAAAACCTATTTAAATAATAAGTGAGGGGACATGATGATGATGATGATGATGATGATGAAATGGTAGGCATGTTGACTACCACGAACTTGACTACCACGAAAACCGGTAACAAAGTTACAAAAGTATAAATGATCATCAAAGATCATAAAACGTTTAACGAACATAACTTAGGTAGCATAGACTTCATGTGTGGCGTGATCTTTCAAAGATAATCCATCAAAAGGATAGCTTATCACAGCAAAGAAGTATAAAAACTCAGACTGGTATTAGGCTGACTTTCTGCTTTGCAGAATATTTGAAAAGTGAATCTGTTTCCTATTTGGGCTCCTTTGCGCATACGCGGTTATGTGCAGTGACAGGCGTCACAGAGGAGTATACGTAGACTGGTGCCAGTCTCTAGTAGGGCATATGCTGGGAGTGGACTCTACCAGTAGCTCGGTTGAGGGTGTGATGAAGTGGTATAGGCATATGGAGGCATGTAAGCAAGCATAAAAATCTTATTCTGGTGGCTAAATGCAGAGTAGTTGATATAGCAAGTAGTGATTGAACGGCATAGATGTTTGTGGTGTAAAAACAACCAAAAATTTGCATGCAGGGTCAAATGTCTGCACACAAGCCATGCATGTATGCATGTACACATGCATGCACAAACACACATACTCATCAAGAAGTACAGCGGAAGAGCAATAACTTTGACATTAAATGGGAAGTAGTATATTTAAGCTCCTTTCTGCCTTACATTGTACATTGACTTCTATTTTCCAGTTTGCCGCTGGTGAGACGCCATTAAACGCCACACATTCATATACGTCATCACAGTAACGTGACACATTATGGATGATCAGGATTTCACCATTAGGTCCAATTCCTGAAAATTATACATTTAGCAACAATGAATTAATGTAGTTCAGGGCATAATTTATCACATCTCAATTTGCTACACATATTTAGGCCACTGCTATACATTCTGCATCATGCATAGCTGTATCTGCTCTGCAAGGTTTGTATGTGATTGCAATTTAGCATTGATTTTCATAAGTTCTATCATTAACCCTTTCAGCGGCTAATCACTGAAAAAGTAAATTCTTTACAATGCATAGGATATTCTGTTGAATATTTTGAAATGAATATGACTGTAAGCCATTGCTGCCTAATGGCTTCCAGTCAAATTAATTTCAAATTATTCAACAGCTTTTCCTGTTTGGTTGCTCTGAGATTGAGATACAGGGAATTTATCCGTGAAATAGTTAATTGCTATACATTTTTGCAGACAACTAAAGTCAACTATGCAATTTATAATTTGCACAGCAATTCATGCTATGCAAATATTAAATTCTAAATTATGCCCCTGTAGTTACACATCTGATAAATTACTATTAGAAACATAAAAAGTCCAGCAATGCGCCTTTGATGTCATAGAAACATGAAAAAGTAGAACATATATGGACAAAGTGGACAAACTATCTTATATTGCTTCACATTTTAATGGCTAGATTTTGTCAAAAGAATTTCAAATTATTTTTCAGAAAATATCCATTTGCAGATCAAGAGGAACATATTTTTAAAAATTTACCTCTGGAATGACTATCTTGACTACTTAACCAGTCATGCTCAGTTGGTAAACTTTAAACAAGAGGCCTAAGGGCCGGTGACGCTCACTTGGATCATTAGCATTTGAATAGACAAGATGGATAATTTTTGGAAAACCCACAAAAAAATTTACCAATCAAATTTCTTGTCTGATATGTTATAAAATTTGGAATAAAAGATCTGGAGCCTACCATTATAGGATACTTCCCACCAAATTTGATTCAAATCGGTTAACCCGTATCGCAGGAGATGCGATTTGATGGACGGAAAACGGACGGCCATCACAGCATAAGCTCACTTGGCCCTTTGAGCCAGGTGAGCTATAAATAGTCTTGACCCGCAAAGGAACATTTTCAAGACACATGCAAAGGCTACATTTGGCTGGCTGGAATTTTAACTGTCTTCAGTCTATATTTCCATGTAGCTTAACTCTGAATATACTGAATGTTTTGAAAACAACTTGACTGAAAGTTGTTGGTGGTTAGCCCATCAACAACTTTCAGTCAAATTGTTTTCAAAATATTCAGCAGGTTCAGTTATTGCCCATTTAATTTATTGTTTGGCTGTTTGCAGCAGTCAAGCTATTAAAGCGTCAGTCGTCTGATTAACCCTTGCATGTCGAAATCAGCCAAAATCATCCTATGCAGTGGTCTTGAGGAATGTCCATTTGCAGGTCAAGAAGTTTATTTTTGAAAATTTTCAACTGGAATGACTGGCTCGATGACTTATGGGTCCAGGGTAATTAATAATCGCCCAAGCTACAATGGTACATGTACATACATAGAGGCAGGATAGTTAGTTCCCAATCTCATTATTATCCACCATTATGTTTCTGGACCATCTACTCGAGGGCACACACTCTACAGACAGACCAATACAATATGGCTTGTAGCTTTTGATTAATCTTTCATGTTCAATCTTAGAAGTAGACATTAACGCATTTGTCGTACCCAATTATATAAAAATTAAATTTACGGAAATAAGACTAACTCTTTGGCAAGATGATGACTAGATCCTAGGAAAACGAGAAAATTTTGAAAATAATTTGTTTGAAAGTAATTTCTGACTATATAAGGAGAAGCAATGACTTTCAGTCAAGTTATTTTCAAAATATTCATATGGTTTCATAGTTTATCCTCATACATATAAATGTCAGCAGCTTTTCTTGGGATCATCTGATGTGTTAAGCTTGCGCTATTAACCCTTTAAAACTCATATCAGCCAAAAACGGCTTCTGTAGTGGTTTTGAGAAATGTCCATTTGCAGATCAAGATAAGACTATTTGTGAAAATTTACCACTGGAATGACTGGCTCGATTATCGAGCCAGTCATTCCAGTGGTAAATTTTCACAAATAGTCTTATCTTGATCTGCAAATGGACATTTTCAATGAGAAAATTGAAATTTTCTTGAACAAATTCGAGGGTTAAGACAGTATTCCTACACAATCCTCATTCTGATCACACTTCAGTCAGAACAATCCAGTACAGCTAAAAAAAACCATCAAATATTTTCAAAACTAAATGTACTGTTAAATATTTAATGAATCTCAGAATGGGTTTGGAAACTCCTCTCCCACTGCCCTACTATTTATCGTAAGAGCCACTCATTCCTACCACTAATTCCCTGTTTATACCAAAAGGGAACACACTGTGTATATGCACAAACATGTGCAAAACAATGGCACACCCAAGCCATTTACCCTTCAAATGCTGACCCTCGTTAGTCATAGGGGCCCTACATACAGGGTCCAGCTAAGAACAATCAGTGAGCATGTGCACGCACATGCCCAGTAGCAGGGACCCTGAATCAAGAGTCGCTAGCTAATTAAGGGTCCCTAGCTAAGAACAATCAGTGAGCATGTGCATGCACATGCTCAGTTGCAGGGACCCTGAATCAAGGGTCCCCAGCTAATCAAGGGTCCCTAACTAAGAACAATCAGTGAGCATGTGCACGGACATGCTCAGTAGCAGGGACCCTGAATCAAGGGTTCCCAGCTAATCAAGGGTTCCCAAGTAACAAAAATCAGTGAGCATGTGCGTGCACATGCTCAGTGGTAGGGATCCTTGTCGGGATTCCGTGGCCTATAAATAGGAGGCACTGCACCAGTGTCCGGCATCTGACTTTCGTCCTCCAACCGAAGACAAGCGTCAGGTATACTTCAGCGACGTGGCTTATCACGTTTTACTAGTTTTAATTAATCAGCAAAATATGGTAGGAGCCAATACAGACAATCTCCACCCAGAGATATTCCTGCGATCCATTTCAAAGCTACTTCTCACAGAAGTAGCATGAGAAGGGGGCGATAGTTACCTCACACACCCTCCCCTATCAACATATATGTAAGGGAAACAAAAGACTTCAACCCGAGTAGTCAGGAGCACCACAGGGATGTCCAAAAAGACTCCCCCATAGCTCAGCACTTTACTTTCCCAAGACTTATGCACGGGAAACAGACTCTTCAAACTGAGGATTCAAGAGCAATACAGCAATACCTAACCTTAGGACGGAGCATGCTTCTTACTGCATTACCCAGGTTCTAAGCAGGGACCAATGTGCAAACATAAGTACTCCAATCAGGAGATGAAAAGGAAGCATACAGGATATATAATCTCCACACCCTGGAGTCTCTAGGCACCAGCCATATGGTTAAAGAGCCATTAGCCAGTAGGCTGTCCCCCTACCCCTCTGTTCCCCCCATCCGACATTATAAATTCTTCAACAAAGCTTTTTCCAGCACACATCCACCACGTCACTGAACGACGTATCTGCAAATTTGAATGACATCACACCTCTGGAATATCAGGTCTAACTCCGGCATTAGGCTACCTACACATGTCTGCCCAGACATTTGAAAAATAAATCACCTAAAAGCCTTATGGTGTCTATCTGTAAACCCCTACATGCAAACATGTATATAAATCCTCTGATAAGCTTCCTATGTGGAGCGAAACGCCATAAAGTCAGATCTCAAAATGAGTTTGAAAACTCCTCTCCCATTGCCCTACTATTTATCGTAAGAGCCACTCATCCCTACCACTAATTCCCTGTTTATATCAAAAGGGAACACACTGTGTATATGCACAAACATGTGCAAAACAATGGCACACCCAAGCCATATACCCTTCAAATGCTGACCCTCGTCAGTCATAGGGGCCCTACATACAGGGTCCAGTTAAGAACAATCAGTGAGCATGTGCACACACATGCCCAGTAGCAGGGACCCTGAATCAAGAGTCGCTAGCTAATCAAGGGTCCCTAGCTAATCAAGGGTCCCCAGTTAAGAACAATCAGTGAGCATGTGCACGCACATGCTCAGTAGCAGGGACCCTGAATCAAGGGTTCCCAGCTAATCAAGGGTTCCCAAGTAAGAACAATCAGTGAGCATGTGTGTGCACATGCTCAGTGGTAGGGACCTTTGCCGTGGTTCCGTGGCCTATGAATAGGACGCACTGCACCAGTGCCAGGCATCTGACTTTCGTCCACCAACCGAAGACAAGCGTCAGGTATACTTCAGCGACGTGACTTATCACGTTTTACTAGTTACTGTTAAATATTTAGGTAGCAATGTTTTTAACCCTTTCATGACATAGTCGGCTAAAGCCGGTCTCTGTAGTAGTCTTGAGCAATAGACATGCATAGGCCAAGATAAGACTATTTTGGAAAATTTAGCACTGGAATGACTGGCTCGTTAACTGAGCCAGTCATTCCAGTCATAAATTTTCAAAAATAGTCTTATCTGGACCTGCAAATGGGCATTCAATTCGCAATATATTTTTATTTTCTTAAATAAATTTGGGCATTAAAGGGTTAATCCAATTACGCTAAAAATATTCAACAGAACATTTCTTACATCATGTTAAAAAAAACCCTAACATGTGGACTAAAGGTTTATGAGCTGTACTGTATTGGCACTAATGATCATTACCTAAGAGACGTTACTTAAGCACAAGGGATATAAACACAATGAACACATGTGTGAAATGATTATAATTGTACTCATGTACTGATGCTAAGGAAAAGTACACACTTCAGATTTTAAACAAACAAGAAATTTTTGATGATTTTCCCTCAATTCCATCGTAAAAATCATGATTTTAAAAATAAATTGAACTTCATGACTAAATCGAAAAATCGTGCAAGCCTAGCCTGTACATACAATAGTCTAATAAGCAACACAATTACTATATAAAACAAAAGGCCCAAGGGCCTTAATGCTCATCTGGACCATTAGCATTTGAACCATTAAGTTTTTAACAGACATAATACTTTAAATTCAGCAGGAAAAAGATATAAAATACAAAATTGGAATTCAGGACACGCAATGTTTAGTGAGAAATTAATGACGGATCATCACAGGGTTCATCCACGCAACTTTGGTTGAAATCCACCAGGTGGTTCTTGAGTTCAAGACACGCTATTCCCATTCATTTCCTGTAGGAGTTCTGGAAGCTATGGAAATCTAAGACGGCCAATGGAAAAATTGAGCAATGGAAATTCTGAATGGTAGCTCTGGAAACTATCATCATGGTGGTACTTCTGGCCAAATTTTGGTTAAAGTTGGGCCATTGATTAAGCATGAGTAGTGTGTTTTTAAAGAATTTCCTGAAAATGTAAAAAAATCTAAGATTTTCACCTAAAAAACTGACCAATTAAAATTCTGAATAGAAGCTCTGGAGCATATGGTCATTCCAGCCAAATTTTGTTGAAATGCATCAAGTGGTTAAGGAAGATGCATTTTGACAATTTCCAGTAAAAGATTCTTATCCAAAAAATGGACCAATCAAATTTCTAAAATGAAGTTCTTGAGCCTAGCACCATAGAATCCTTCCAGCCAAATTCATTTGAAGTTTACCAGGTGGTGAAGATTTTCACCCAAAAAACATTTAGGAGCCTACCATGATAGGATTCTTCCCGCCAAATTTGATTGAAATCGGTTAAAGAGTTAAGGATATACGATCTGATGGACAGATGGATGGATGGATGGACGCCGTGGCATAAGCTCATTTGGCCTAGCGGGATAGCTCAGGTGAGTTAACAATATTTATCTAACAATTTAATGAGTGATAATTTTCATCCCCTAAGTTGCATTAACTCTGATGTCAAAACTTAAAATTTTCAAATTAAATTAAAAGATGAACTGGTGTTCATTTTTCAACAAATTTGGTGGGAGATGGTGCTGTCGTAGACAGCAACATCTTCCACCAAAATTGTTGTGAAATGTACATCCGTTTCTTTGCTATTGATACGGTAAAAGAGAGAATATTGACATCAGAGTGCTAAGGGCTAACTCTAAAAAATAACAGAATATTTACGGTGTGATTAAATACATGTATGACCTTGACACTTGACCACTCCGCATATTAACATCATTTGGTAACCAGCATAATTATATACAATGGACAATGGCACGTATTAAACCTTTAAGGGTCAAGGTTTGTCACGAAAATTGAAATATTTGCTTAGTGAATGTCCATTTGCAGGGCAAGAGATCACTTGGGTGACTGTTCCAGTCTTAAGCCAGTTATTCTAGTGGTCAAATTTAAAGAATATTTTTCTCTTGATTTGCGACTGAACATTTTCAAAAACATTCAAAGGCAAGCTATGGCTCAGTTTGCCCATTAGGGTGAACATTACTCCTTGAAAGGTTTTCAGGTTTACTTGTGAAGTGCTAAAATGCTATACATAAATGAACTCCTATAACCTTGACCGTAGACACTTTTCTTCATGCAGTCAACAGGACATAAAGTGTAAGCATTTGTCGATTGTCTATTTAGATTTATTGAAATATTAATACTGAGGACCGTTAATCAGATATTATGCACAACTGTCATATTGTTTCTGTGATCCACGACATAAGCGACTTTGTCAGTCTATGTCCAAAGATTTGACAGACCTAATGACAGGCCAAATTGATTTATACTACTGTATTCCGCTTAATAGTAGCCTATGCTCTAATGGAACCCCAGCCCCTAACTTTGACATATGAGCTCCAATGATTTCTTAGCAGTTTCAAAACGGCAAAACTCTTTATTAGAAGCCCACCCCCTAACTCAGCAGACTATAGGAAAATTTCTCTTAAAAGCAAATTTGTACGAATAGCGTGTATAATAATAACAATCGTGTCACAGGGTGTGTCTACTTCAGACCGATTCCTGCCCTGATACATTCCCGGCCCCTCTAGAAGTCAATACAGGCATCGGATTTGTAAATCTCAACCGCCTATTAGATTAATACTAGTAATCGGCCATGTATGTTCAAGGTATAATAAAGTTTATTCCACACTTTTGTTGTCAAAATGTGCGTAAAACAGTCTTGGCATGATTAAATACCTTCCTTATAAATATATTTTAAGACCGAATTTATGTACCAAATAACAAGCACGGGAGAAAATGTGCATCAATTTTGTAACGCCGATCAATATTAAATGATCCAAATTGAATTATTACGAACGACAATATAGCCGGCTTCTTAAGTTGGAGAGCCAGCGGTTCTTGAGATGGGAGGCATCATATTCTCACGAGATATTATACGTTAACGGGAGTTTATCAAACGGGTACCCGTTTTTTAAGATCAGGATAATACTCAGTTCCTATCGCGCAATGATAATATATAGATATTCCCGAGTTCCGAGTCCCCGATTCCAGAATATTTATATCCGAGTACTCGCTCTAAAATAAACTCTTCAATTGGAGGCGAATCACGTGATTTGTATTTTTTAGCGACGCCATTTTATATCAAATTGTGGATTAATTTTGATGTAATAAACAAGCTTTATTAAAGGATACGCAATATTTAGGCGCTCAAATCAAATAATTTCACTTCTCTGGTGATGTTTTGAGGTATACATTAAACGGAGGCAGTGGGAATTTTTAGGGGAGAAAATACGTTGAATTTCCATGGTATCAATTTTAGAACCTTTTTGGGGAAACTCTGTAATATAAGCCCACACCCTTTCTCAGAGATGTTTGGTTGGAAATTGAACACCTCTTGTCCTAATAAAAGCCTAGGCTATTATTAAGCGAAATACGGTAGTTATGTGTCGCATCTAAAATGGCGGACATGTAGGTGAATTTCTAAGCCCTCAGCATATACATTCATATCTGGCATGGCCACTAAATTCACGTGCGTAGATTGCTCAGCAACCAGCGTATAAATTTGCCTATAGTGTGTCCACTCTAGCGATTGCCGTCGAGTGTACGAAACAGTGACAACCAATCATGATCAAACCATGATTGTATCACATGTTACATGTCACAAAATGGTGCCCCCCCCCCATGCCGGTTACAGTCCAGTGTCGGGAATCACTGTTAAATTTGTCTCGTGTGTGCACTAGTACAGTAACTGATTTTGGAGCGATTGTATCAGCGATTCGCCAGCATATGAAATCGTAGGGTAGAGCATATAAATTTGCCTAGTGTGTCCAACGTTTTAAAGACTACAAATTAAAATATAGTTACATACTTTCTTTTTCTGTCATATCATCTGATGGGATTCTGTACCATGTGACTTCAGGAGGCGGTATACCAGTGACGTTACACACCAAGCGTATTGTATCACCCTCATTTGCTAAAACATCTTTCTTTGTTGATAGATGCTTGACAATACGGGCCGAAACTAAAAATACAATCAATACAATAATGTTTAAAGCTTTTAGTGAATAAAATTATATGTATTTAAACAAAACATTCTTTTACAATCCGATTTCTGTCATTGGGGATAAATAAATGGCTAAATTGCCGTTTAAAAATACAAGTATATTAACGCTTTAATGGTCTTGAGGAATTTCTATTTACAGGTCAAATAAGAAGTGTATTTTTGAAAATTTATCACTGGAATGACTGGCTCGATAACCGAGCGTGTTATTCCAGTGACAAACTTTCAAAAATATTCTTCTCTTGGCCTGCAAATGGACTTTCATTAAGCTAAAAGTTAAGATTTAGTTTTTAAATCTTGGCCATTAAAGGGTTAATATCAATGTATCAGTGCATGTACTTTTAAAATCCTCAACTGCTTGATTTGTGTAGGCTAGGAGTACACCAAATTCACAATCTGGACAGATAATCTGGCCAAATTATTACTTTAAGGTCCAGCAAGAATCTACGCACCCCTTATTATGATAGTGATGATGGTACCACGATCATGATGCCTCCACAGCATTGATATTGAATGGAAAAACATGTGAAGGTTAACCATTTAACGCTTACCACTCTGGTGTTAAAGCTTTAAATTTTCAAATTAAATTAAGAGATGAACTGGTGTTAATTTTTCAACAAATTTGGTGGCAGATGGTGCTGTCAAAGACAGCAACGTCTTCCACCAAAATGGTTGAAAAATGTAGACCAGTTTCTTTGCTATTGGCACAATAAAAGATAGAATATTGACAACAGAATGGTAAGAGCTATTAACTTTAAAATTTGTTCAAGAAAATTTCAATTTTCTCATAGAACATATCCTTTTGCAGACTATGAAAAAGACTGTTTGAAAATTTAACACTGGAATGACTATCTTGGTTATCGAGCCAGTCATTCCAGTAGTAAATTTTCAAAAATAGTCTTCTCTTGGTCTGCAAGACAACAATTACATTAGGCTATATTCCACGTGGTGAGGCTGGGTGTGGAAGTGCAGGGTGAAGGGGGGGTGGAATTCAATAAAATTTGGTTTGTTAGAAACAGTTACCATATGATTGCTGTTTGTGAGGCAAAGTGTGAGGGTGGGGGTGGGGAACAAAATGTAAACGTTGGCGAAAGCGTGTCGATTTGGAATCATGTATACATTGACTGCACATTCTAGCTATTCCATTATGGAAAAATATTTTTTAAGAACTAATTTTTATTTAATAATAGTCAGAAAAGTTGAAATTCTTTATGGTTTCTAATATCCATTTATAGGCTAAGAAGCGTATTTATCCAGAATTTACCACTCCAGCGGTAATTTTAAGAAAAATTGTTTTCTAGCCTGTAAACGGACATTTCTCATGACTATTAAAGGTTGCAGGTCAACAAACAGGCAAGAGGCAGTCTTTGGCTGGCTCAATCGTTAAATGGTTAATTCTGGTCACAATGAGTTGACATTAATGTGGTCACAGTGAGTCATGTTGAAACTAGAGGCAGAGGACATCCTATTTGATGTGCAGTTACTCTAATAATGTTTATTTGTACTACAGTATTAGATAATTGCCATGGAATCACATTAACATGTATCTGGCAATCAATAGCAGAGACTCCATTACAATCAAACATGCCCAAGAAAGTACCTGCCTTTAAAGGACAGAATATTGTGGCCTGATTGTTAAGACCGCTCACCATCTGACCTTTTATCTTAAAGAACCACAGTCTTTACAGACCACTCTTTATGCTTTATCAAGATAGTTTATAAATAAAGGTAATATACTATTAGAAACATAATAATAATGACAGGCTCCTTTATTGAGGTCATCAGAATCAGCGAAAATTGCCCACGTACGAATCATAACTGGAGTCAAATACAATACACCATCAGATAACATGAAGACAAATATTGGTTTTCTGCCAATAATTGGCTGGACATTCTGGAAGAGCAGCAATTAAGTGACCGGAGTACCGGTCAATAGCTGTGTAGAATCATGCGTTCCTGACAGGAACATGCCGGTGCTATGACACGGCTAATAACAACAGACTTTATTGCAATACAGGATTTGATGTTATTAAACTCTTACAACGTGCAAGGGATAATTAATAATATTGGAGTGTATACAATAGTATAAGAGATGAGGTCACCAGGGGTGGTGGTCACGGTTTTGGGAGGGTGATACTTAAGTACGGTGAGTGGTGGTGGATTTATCCAACAAATAAAACAAAGGGAAGTAATTCATTACAGGAACTATTTTCATGTGGCTCTGATTTACTCCATGATGTGGTTAATGCAATGATGATTATTTTGAAAACAATTTGTCTGAATGTGTTTGCTGCTATTATATTCACTTCATCTTCTCTGAAAATCTTCAGCAAGTTCATTAAAGAAAGTCTTCTCAGAATTCAAAATAAAATTGATTAGGAATAGAGGCACAAAAGTTTGTTTGAGTTTTTCACCATATATTTGCCTTTAAATTATATATTGAATGTTTTAATAAATTCCTTGAACCTGGAACATTTTCTCTCTCTACCATATTCAAATTCACTATATGCCATAATAGGGAAACACATAACAGCAAGTTTTGTATGCATATGATCGCTTGCTCGAAAAGTCATAATTCATTCGCATATATATGTATGCGCTATTATGCTTAGTCCTATCAGCTGGGCAGTAGCTGGCACCCTGTAGTCTAGGACAGATTACAATGATGATGTAACGTGTTGAGTGAAAATAATTCACACATTAATGCCTTTATTCAGATGCGTGCCCATCAATCATGACTGCATTGGTATGATGGAGGATGCCTGATAATGGGTTCAAAATGGAACAATAATCAATCTGACCCAACATTCGTCTCTGTCATATTCATTGAAACATTCGCATGAAAACTCATCCATAGATATGCACAGTGCCAAATCAGAAAGATAAGAACAGTCTGAAGATCGCTTGCAATTCAGACATCTCTCGTAATAAATGCGACGTTCTGATTGCTATATGAGATGGGAACCAGGAGGGACTGGTTCTCAAGGGGCGCTATTAGCGTACGCTGAGAATGTCATGACAGCAATCAAAAATCAAAACTGGCGTGGGATACAGAGTTGTCATCGAGGATTTGAGACAAAAGTTTCTGGTGTGGGATTATCATCATCACAAGCGGCGTATTCCTGCTACAGAGTACTGAAGCATATCTCATTTATGCATCGTGAACATGATGCAAACTCTAAATCAATAGCCTGTATCAGTATGCATTTTTCTGTCAATTGCTCAGTTTCTCCCGCGGGGACAAAACTTGGCGACTCTTGTCAAACACTTTGTGTGAAATTTGCACATTGTCCGCTAGACGATCAATACTGGTATTAGAATCTTGAGTGCGCAATGGGGAGTTACACGTCTGGCCAGAGTTATTCGTCACAATGATCAGATAGCATCATGCGGGACAAAGTTCCAATAGATGTGGAGTAAGACAGGGCGTTGTGGAAATAAACTCACAAACAGAAATGTCACTATTGATATCTAGAATCTGCCGAGTCTAACCCGTAGATGAGAGCCAAAACAAATCTTCACCCGACATGAGAGAACGGGCTCGTCTTGTCATGGGCAAGTCTGCCCTCCGGTGCGGTGTTTAATCTTGCGATATTGGAGTGTTCTGACATGTTTCCCGCTCACAGCACTTACTGATAATCGCGTTGGAAGTTTTAAAATAACCAAGCGCACGTTACATTGCGAGCGAGAACGCAAACTCAATTTAGTGTGCTGCTCGCTGGGGGCAAAGTCCCACCTTGTCATGTCAGCCGAAGATTAATAAAATGTGAGAGCCAAGCAAGTCAGCAACTTGAAGGGTATATAGCGGAAAAAGTGAGCCTACACACAATGTCTATGATGGGGAAATATACTTAAGATAAAAAGAGGTACTGGAAATTACAGAAAAGTAATTATGTAAGCTAGCAAACTAACAATTCTTTTTGACTTTTGAAACATTGCTGTCATGGCTGTGCAACAGGAAACATTGCTGTCATGGCTGTGTAACAGGACACATTGCTGTCATGGCTGTGTAACAGGAAACATTGCTGTTATGGCTATGTACTGTAACAGGAAACATTGCTGTCCTGGCTGTGTAACAGGAAACATTGCCATCATGGCTGTGTAACAGGAAACATTGCTGTCATGGCTGTGTAACAGGACACATTACTGTCATGGCTGTGTAATGGGAAACATTGCTGTTATGGCTATGTACTGTAACAGGAAACATTGCTGTCATGGCTGTGTAACAGGAAACATTGCTGTCATGGCTGTGTAACAGGAAACATTGGTGCTGGCTGTGTAACAGGAAACATTGCTGTCATGGCTGTGTAACAGGACACATTGCTGTCATGGCTGCTTAACAGGAAACATTGCTGTCATGGCTGTGTAACAGGAAACATTGCTGTTATGGCTATGTACTGTAACAGGAAACATTGCTGTCCTGGCTGTGTAACAGGAAACATTGCCATCATGGCTGTGTAACAGGAAACATTGCTGTCATGGCTGTGTAACAGGACACATTACTGTCATGGCTGTGTAATGGGAAACATTGCTGTTATGGCTATGTACTGTAACAGGAAACATTGCTGTCATGGCTGTGTAACAGGAAACATTGCTGTCATGGCTGTGTAACAGGAAACATTGGTCCTGGCTGTGTAACAGGAAACATTGCTGTCATGGCTGTGTAACAGGAAACATTGCTGTCCTGGCCGCGTAACAGGACACATTACTGTCATGGCTGTGTAACAGGAAACATTGCTGTCATGGCTGTGTAACAGGAAACATTGCTGTTATGGCTGTGTAATGGGAAACATTGCTGTTATGGCTGTGTAATGGGAAACATTGCTGTTATGGCTATGTACTGTAACAGGAAACATTGCTGTCCTGGCTGTGTAACAGGACACATATGCTGTCATGGCTGTGTAACAGGACACATATGCTGTCATGGCTGTGTAACAGGAAACATTGCTGTCATGGCTGTGTAATGGGAAACATTGCTGTTATGGCTGTGTAATGGGAAACATTGCTGTTATGGCTGTGTAATGGGAAACATTGCTGTTATGGCTATGTACTGTAACAGGAAACATTGCTGTCCTGGCTGTGTAACAGGAAACATATGCTGTCATGGCTGTGTAACAGGAAACATATGCTGTCATGGCTGTGTAACAGGAAACATTGCTGTCATGGCTGTGTAATGGGAAACATTGCTGTTATGGCTGTGTAATGGGAAACATTGCTGTTATGGCTGTGTAATGGGAAACATTGCTGTTATGGCTATGTACTGTAACAGGAAACATTGCTGTCATGGCTGTGTAACAGGAAACATTGCTGTCATGGCTGTGTAACAGGAAACATTGTTGTCATGGCTGAGTAATGGGAAACATTGCTGTTATGGCTGTGTAATGGAAAACATTGCTGTTATGGCTGTGTAATGGGAAACATTGCTGTTATGGCTATGTACTGTAACAAGAAACATTGCTGTCATAGCTGTGTAACAGGAAACATTGCTGTCATAGCTGTGTAACAGGACACATTGCTGTCCTCGCTGTGTAACAGGAAACATATGCTGTCATGGCTGTGTAACAGGACACATTGCTGGCATGGCTGCTTAACACGAAACATTGCTGTTATGGCTGTGTAACAGGAAACATTGCTGTTATGGCTGTGTAGTGGGAAACATTGCTGTTATGGCTGTGTAATGGGAAACATTGCTGTTATGGCTATGTACTGTAACAGGAAACATTGCTGTCCTGGCTGTGTAACAGGAAACATTGCTGTCATGGCTGTGTAACAGGAAACATTGAACTAAGAGTGGCCTGAACTAGCTGGCTAGATATTGACCTTGAGATTTTGGCATTTTCATCTTATTAATGATATATTCTTTTTATAGTGATTGCAGTATTACTGCCAATCAGATCAATTTTATTGTTTATTAAAAAACACCAAATTATAAAACAGAAAATGATTTCAAAGATCAGCCAATGTTAGCTGTCTATATATCTTTGTGCCAATCAATCACAGAATTTAAGTTTCAATACCATTGTTAACAATGGACAATAGATGTCCAGATGAAGGATCATTTCAATAGCTCAGATGATTGACGCATAAGCCGAGATGTAACATTTGACCACATTCTGGCTTGTATATTTAGAATAGCTCAATCAGACAATCAGTATCATGTCTTTGTAATGACAACATTTATATAACAGATCAATGGCTTTAATTGTTGATATCATCCCTCTCTAGAAAAGCATGGCCTTCATATAGCTTATATAACCCTTAACCCTTTAATGGTAAAATTTGGTCAAGAAAATTTTGATATCTGCCTATTGAATGTCTATTTCCAGGCTAAAAGAATACAATTTTTGAAAATTTATCACTGGAATGACTGGCTCGGTCCACAAGACCATAAAAGAGGCCGGTTTTGGCCGGCATAACCATTAAAGGGTTAATGGGCAAGCCAGCTAAACACGACATAATCAGTGACCTTGAGAAATGTTCATTTGCATGGCAAGACAACTCTTTTTCAAATATCATACCACAGGAATGAATGGCTCAATAACAAATGGACACAGACTAAGCAAAGCTTTGATTTTCTTGACAAATCTTGACCAGTTACAATTTAGGTTTTCAAAAATGTTCTTGTATTATAGACAAGAACTTGTCAGAGCAAGCCAGCGTTAACGCTTTAATGCCTAAGGTGCTGGCCAAAAAACTGTCTCTGCAGCGCTACTAAGAAAAATCTATTTGAAGAGCAAGGTGACTATTTAAAAAAATTTACCACTGGAATGGCCGGCTCAATCACTTCTGTGGTAGATTTAAAAAAATAGTTTTCTCTTGGTCTGCAAATGGACACATTCTATGAGAAAATTATACTTTTCTTGACAAAATTTTGCCATGAATTTAAATGGTTAACGGCTACTTAAGTCACCCTGTATGTGTGTGCATGCGTGCATATGCGTATCTGAGGACGTGCTATACACGTACACGCCTGCAAGCGAGTCAGTCTATCAGTCAGTGGTATATTAACTATTTGACATGTATCATTTATTACAAAAGACCCCTATATGATTAATCAGGGGAGTAGGCATGGTGCAAAAATAATATACAAATTATGAAACTGAAATCAAATTTTGAGACAGTTTTCGACAGTGGATTTTTTAAGATAAAATTTACCCTTTAACACACATATCAGCCAAAAATGGCTTCTGCAGTGGGCTTGAGAAATGTCCATTTTCTGACCAATAAGACTATTTTTTTAATTTACCATTGGACTGACTGGCCCGATAACCGAGCCAGTCATTCCAGTGGTAAATTAAAAAAACCCCAGACTTCTCTTGGTCTGCAAATTGACATTTTCTATGAGAAAATTGAGTGTTAAAGGGTTAATGAATGAGGTTGGATGACAATAATAATTTAGTGGTTTAGTGGATTTATTTGGAATAAATCTAAATTCACACGCTTTGTGCGTTAAATAATCTCACAATCTTTTATCCGTCGATCCACCCACAACAAATATATGAGATTTCTTATTAAATAAATATGGAGAATTTATTTCTGAATAATAATCCATTACTTCTTACCAAATAACATTTTGTACGTAATAAGATCAAATGTGAATAATTCTTTATAAGCCAGTATGCTGGAGAAGGAACAGTGATATTTCTTCAGCAACATCGCCTATCATGTCCCAATGACAGCTGAATAAGCAAGGCTAAAACCTCACTATAAAAGTGTTAAATGTCAAGAAATAAAATTGCAAAGCTCATCTTGAAAGTCATTGGTAAAAAATAACATGTCATCTACTGTAACTCGAGAGCTTGAGAACGATACATCAAAAACACATATTGACTCTAGTGCATCGAACTGCACGAACAGCAGAAACTCTACCATGAGTTATTTCACGAAACGCGCTTACTATTTAGAAGAAATGGATACGATTTTGTAACGAGAATCCATCCATCACTGCCGCATCTCCTCTGGATGTCTCACGCAAAATCCTCGCACATCATGCTATCTGGCAATTTGAGTCGTTCTCCGCAGGGAGACGCTCCTTCATAGCCAAAGTTAAGCCACGCTATCCACAAGAATTTTCCATAAGGACAAGCCTGATGCCTAGATGTTCGATCTTGATCCAGACCTGTCACATGACATGTTCACAACAAATGCGAGTGATTTGTTATACAAATTGCGCTTGCGGAACTGTGAATTCTCAATTCTGGTGGTCAGACTTTTAATTACCCTGTTTTTATACACATGTTATATACAGTGTCTCGACTAGATGAAGAAAATGTCATCCAAGTCTATTTGTACAGACACATCTGTTTTACCCCTTTAACACTCATATCAGCCAAAAACAACTTCTGCACTGGTCTTGCGAAATGTCCATTTGCAGGCCAAGAAGAATATTTTTTTTAATTTACCAATGGAATGACTGGCTCAATAACTGAGTCCATCATTCCAGTGGTAAATTTTCCAAAATAGACTTCTCTTTGTCTGCAAATAGGCATTTTCAGAGAAAAATCTAAATTTTCTTGAACAAATTCGAGTGTTAGTGTTAAATGCCCACCTATTAACCATCTAATCAGCAAGAACACTTCAGTTTTCTCATAAAACATGCCCATTTGCAGACCAAGATTACACAATTAATTCTTAAATTACATCTATCACTGGAATGTCTGGCTCGCTAAGCGAGCCAATCATTTCAGTGCCAAATTTTCAAACACAGTTTTTTCTTTAGGTCAGCACATGGACATTTCTCAAGACCACCGCTGAAGAAATATTTTGACCATTAAAGTACTAACACAGAGCAGAAATGTTATCACTACGTAATTAACTGTTTAACCCTCAAATTTGTTTAAGAAAATTTCAATCTTCTCAGAGAAAATGTCCTTTTGCAGACGAAATTTTTTACGACTGGATCAACTGGCTCGGTTCCAGCTGTAAATTTTCAAAAATAGTCTTCTCTTGGTCTGCAAATCGTCATTTCCCAAGACCAGTGCAGAAGTTGTTTTTGGCTGATATGAGTGTTAAGAAGTTAAGAGAGGTGGTCTCCTATGATAGGTCAATCCCTACAGGTAATGTGCCTTAGGGAAACTTAAGATGACATTTTCAAGAGAAGTGAACTTAAGATTTCAAAGGTTCACAGGCATGACTTTGTGAATATTTGCTACAAATGGTACTGATTCCTTCATTACTCTTGTCTATGAAATTGCATTGTAACAACAATTGAGTGAGTGGGTGCGAGAGATGGGGAGTGAGTGAGTGAGTGAGTGAGTGCGAGTGAGTGAGCGGTTGGGCGGGTGCGTGGGTTGGTGAGTGAGTGAGCGGGTGCGTGGGTTGGTGAGTGAGTGAGTGAGTGAGGTGGGTGAGTATCAGTGAGTGAGTGAATGTGTTAGTTAGTTAGTGAGTGGTAGCAGGCAGATGGGTGAGTGAGTGGGTGAGTGGTGTATGAGTGAGTGAGTGTTTATATGTGAGAGTTGAACAATGATGGCAGACAAATCAAACATGTGTGTGGGACAAGGACTTGCTTCCCATGACTGCTAAGAAATATCTTGATTGAAAGTTTTTAAAATTAATTTCATGCTTTGATACATAGATTACGCAGAACATGATGGATTACATTCTGTGTGACATTCATTCAGGTTATTACAGAACAAACAGTGAGACATAATGATATTTGAAATTGAGTCTACAATGATATAATTTACTCCTTTACACCAAACAGGTCATTGATATTATTTAAATGATGACAAAATTAGCATTCATTTCAGAAACAATGATGCTGAAACCAGTTGCTGTCACAAAGACGGCAACAGGTTTCATGACCATTGTTTCTGTAATGTACACCTGGCGTTCTTCTGACCTATTGACAAAATTGTCATACAAAAGAATGGTGCTAAGACAGTAGTGCTTTTGAGAGAAATAGGATAAAGACATTGATGGGCAAAATAAATTCGACTCCGGTCATAAGCCATTATTGATCTCAAATTTGAACATTGTTCATCAGGTTTCCATCAAGCAGATGCTCAGTAACAGCATTACAATAATCTGATGATGTACATGTAATGTGATGTACATCAAATTATATGTCAGAAATAACTTCGGACAGCCCATGAATGTCCACCCCCCGGCAAGTTGAGTCAGGGTGCCTCGGGTTGGACGACTTTACCTAGTCTGGGCATGGAGTGTTGCGACACTATTGTAATCATGCAGTCTGTCTCTCTGTCTGTGCATCTGATGTGGTAATTCAGATTCTACTTGAGGAATCTTCAACAAACTTCGAGGCGGATGTGGGGTGGGGGTTGGCAGAAATTGTGGTCCAAAAGAACGCTGTTGATGTTTGGTCTTAAAAATTAATGGTCAATGTCAGAAAAAAGGGAGGCACACTCATTGACTAGGAGCCCTCCAAATACTTGTTAGAGATGCATCTAATTCATAGACTGTCGCTATGGGGTTACGGTGAAACGCCTCCAAAGTAAAGCCTCTTTAACAATTACCACTCTGATATCAATATTCTATCTCTTACTATGTCGGTAGCAAAAATCTGGTGTACATTTGTCAACAATTTTGGTGGACGATGTTGCTGTCTATGACAGCAACATCTTCCACCAAATTTATTGAAAAATGAACATCAGTTCATCTTTTAATTTAGCTTGAAGATTAAAAATTTTGACATCAGCGTGGTAAGAATTAAAGCAAAATCCTCTCTAAACTGAACATTCTCATATAGAACCCAGATTGACAATGGATCTTTACAGTTCATCCATCCATCATATGATGTCATAATTAATTATGTGACGTGTAGGATGATGTTATAATCAATTACACCATGAATGACTTGATTTAGTCCATCTTAAACGCTTAGTTCGACACGTTGTATGAACTGTATGGCTTTACTATTTAATAAACATTCTGTCAAATATTTTAAAACTAATTTGACTGTGCGGTATAGTTTTCTGGAAATTGATAATCAGGGAGTTCAGGGATCGATCTATCCCAACATGAGTGGTTCGTGGGTGGAGCTTAGCTAGAGATGGGCGGGAATAACTAAAACAGGAAAGGTCCATTCTCATACAGGATTTACTCACCCTCCCCAAAACCAGATACCTCTCAGAACTGGACAACATTGGGTGTTTGACTTGAAGGGGCTTCACTGCTCTTTAACCCTTCCATGGTCAAGCCGGTCAAAACCGGTCTTTGCAGTGGTTTTGAGGTATGTCCATTATAATTACAGGCTAAGAGAAGACTATTTTTGAAAATTTACCATGGGAATGACTGGCTTGAATTATTTGCACAAACAATGTGCACATATGGTGTTCTTGGTCAATGGAGGCATCTGATCTGCTACTCAAGTATTTGACGTCAATATCAATTGTATCTAAGTTCGCTGACACCACAGTCATACATGTAATGATGGAAATTCAGTTACGAAAATTGAAGTGTCCTTCATTAAGTGTACCAATTGTATGCCTTTGGTGAATTTACAACTTAATAACTATTCTGTTGAATATTTTGAAAGTAATTTAACTGGAAGCTGTTGCAGCTTTGACAAAAATGACAAAACTCAATAGACAGATGAACAGACAGACCGACATACTGAGGAACCAGTTTATACTAGTTGCAAGTCATAACTAAAAAATAAAACAACAGTAGATCTATAACAGTAGCAAAATAAAATGAATGGTCAAACGGTTGTATCTCAACCGATCTACATTGCATTGAGCATACCTGTCATGTCTGTAAACTAAGTTATTGAAATAAAAAAGGGCCTTGTTAAATATAATTGAGTGAGAGTTCAGACACATCGAGACCAAGCATCAGGCATAACAACATTCGACGAGTAGCTCATATAACTGACTACGTTGTTATCATCTGTCATTTCACAATTGATTCATCCAGCAAACCGTTGCCACGGGAAACAGAGATAGTCACAATACCTTCGCTGTCCACACTGAGTCTAAACTGAGTCTAAACTCAGTAGGTTTGGACACTCAAGCCGCCAGGTCTACACAGACCTGAATGCCACCAAAACAACCGGTAACAATTAAAACCGGTACAGTTGACCACAACCGGCACAAAAAGTTGCCCAACCGCCAAAAATGGCAGATCCAGCGACAGAGATAGTCACAATACCTCCGCTGTCCACACTGAGTCTAAACTCAGTAGGTTTGGACACTCAAGCAGCCAGGTCTACACAGACCTGAATACCACCAAAACAACCGGTAACAACTACAACCAGTATACCTGACCACAACCGCCAAAAAAGTTGCCCAACCGCCAAAAATGGCAGAACCGGCAATAACTATCTATAAGTATGTAGGGGAAACTACGCCCCTCTAAAATTGGAAATCCAAGGACATCTCAGATTGATATCCAGCCGCCATAGGTACTCTCCTCAGACCTGGACGATGAAAACTCCACCTCATGAAGAACACCGAAAGAATGTCATTAGATACACCAGCTCCACCCAATGGAGCCTATAGGCACAAACTAAGCAGGATAAGGGACGCCCTCTCCCTCGACCAACATGCCCAACACGGGCGGACACGCCCAGTATGTTGTTATTATTCTTCTAACTTACTAATTAACATATAGACCATGAAAAACTAGCACAGATTTCCAAAATTCAAAGTCTATAGACCTGAAGTGGATTGCATATATATCTGTGATGTTTCAATGAAATCAGATTGACCATGTTTGTAAAATAATAACCAATACAATTTATTTGCGCCTCGCAACTATATGTAATATATAAGTTGGTTGTTACTCTGTCTGCCAAATGTTTGACATTTCTGAAAATTCCGCCTCTCTCGGAACAATAGCATGTTACACTTACTTAACCTAACTCCCCAAAGTGAAGAAATAGGAAAGATTCCCAAAATTCAAATGAGAAATGAGACACTGATTGTTTCCCTACATGTCCAAGAATACACTAGTCTCATAAGGATTCTTTGTAATCTAAAGATAAAATCTTGACTAAAGAACCTTAGCCAAAAGAAATCTCAGGAAACTTTGTTAAGTCCAGAATGAGCTATGACTCATGTGTCTTGTTTTTGGCTACATACATGCAACCCAATAATGGCATTATTTAATTATTATTCCATACAAAACAAGAACTCTGTGGAATTAAATGTCTTGCCTCTACCCCTCTTTGCCAAAAAAAATCAGGGTTCAGATCAAATATATTAGGTAGAATAAATAGGATGTTTAGTTTGGTAAACAATAAAACAAGAAGCTAAATGATATAATGTGGGTTAAATAACGGGTTAAAGCTTGTAACCTGTTAATAAAACATTAAAAATGTAATAATTAGAAGTGTAAACTAAATGGCGTGAAATAAAGGTTTAAAGCCTGTTCCCTGTTAACGCTTAGCACTCTGATATAAAAAATTTAAATTCATTTTTCAACAAATTTGGTGGGAGATGGTGCTGTCGTAGACAGCAACATCGTCCATCAAAATTGTCGAAGAATGTACACTAGTTTCTTTGCTATTGCCACAGTAAAAGATTGAATATTGACATCAGAGTGATGAGGGTTAAGAAACTGACATTGATCTTTGACCTAGTGACTTCAATATCATCACGCTGGCTTCTAATAGCATATAGGCAAGTGCATGTGTCCAAGTTGGGTTATTATAGCAGGATTAAGCATTTCTACAATATAAGCAAATATAATTTGCTAAATGCAAAAACTTAATATTGGGAATACAGACATGACAGAGGTCATTTATGAAGACCATGATAACCTGGAACATCGACCTAATGATGTCACTGTCCAGGTTTAGTTCTGGTAGTATTAAGCAATTCTGAAAAATAAATGTAAATGATTTACTAAAGGAAAATATTAATCTTAATAGCAGAGATCAAATAGCAAGGTCAGAATGACCATGGCCTTTGACCTAGTGACCTCAATATCATTATGCTACCTCATTATAGTATAGGCAATCAATCAGCATTAGGTAGTGGACAATAAGTTTGACCATTAGTTAGTGAACCATAAGTTTGACCTATGTGTACCTTGTACGATAAGGTTGACTTTCTTGATTCTAACAGGTGTCGTGTTGATCTGACAGGTGTATTCTCCCTGATCACTATACTTCACATGACGGATATGCAGATTCCATTCTTGTACATAAGGACGCTCGACACTGATGCGCTTGTCGTCTTTAATACGCAATTCTTGTAACGTCAAAATCTGTGACTTTGGACTTGACCAGACAACCTACAATTATACAGAAATAACATTTAACATTGTATTTATGTCGTATTCAGATGGAGATATATATATATATATATATATATATATATATATATATATATATATATATATATATATATATATATATATATATATATATATATATATATGTATATATATGATCAGTAAACAGACTAACTGCCTTATCATTTTTAGCAAATCAAACTTGCCCTAAGACAGAGGTTTGCTAAGGCAGATCACGCGGAATGCCAATTATACTATCTTAAGGACCACTGATTAATGTGACACAACAGGTACTTAACTTACGCAACTGATTTATATCAGTATTATACAAGTGTTCGTGGAATTTACGCCAACTGCGGCATTGCAGGTATAGTGGAAGCGTTTGTTAGCTATAATGCTTAGCTTGCTCATTTGCGGGTTCGATTCCATGTCAATGATTTACATGTATATCAATTGATCAAAGTTAAAAATAAAGACAAGCTCTGCAAGCAAGCACACTTAATATGGCTGGCAATGTGAATTGACAACTGGACAGATACATACTAAAATATATGTAATAGGTGACAATTCAGTCATCTTGATCCAAATACAATGTACTAATGATGTGTCAAGAAAATATTCCAAGTAAAAGCTTTGTTACCAAAATGTGTAAAACAAAATTATCTGCACATGCACACATATTAGAAGTGTGTGAGTGGGTTGTGGCTGGTGACCAGGGATTGAATGGATTTAATTCACAGAGATTTAAATTAAAGTTTTAAAAAAACCTCACTGAGTATATATATATATTGGCCATTTGGTGGAAAAACTAAATATTTGAGTTGTCATAGAAACTGTACAATCAAACTCATCAAAGTGCTAAGCGATCATGATACTGGCTCAAATATGTAACTTGATCACATCCAATTGCAGCTTTACAAATGGACATATTACAAATGCATACTGTATACATAAAATACTCTATCCAGCCAGTCATTTCCGTGGTAAATTTAAAAAGAAATTAAATGTCCTCCCTTGGTGTGCAAATAGACATTCCTCAAGGCCACCGTAGCGGCTGTTTTTTGGACGGAATTTGACCATTAATATATTAGTCTGGTATCATTGTTGACACACCACACGAAATTCGCTTAACATCTCCACAGAGAAGTTTAAATAACATCAAGTTGTTGAAATTAAGAGTAAAGTGAGGCAGCGCTAAATTGCATAAGCGTGCATGTTTTGCCATGCGATAACTTCATCACTATGATAATTTCAATGTTACTGCTTCCATAAACTGCATTCTTATGACCATCTGATGATAACTACTGCAAATTGTTTGGTACTGAGACACCGCAGCTCAGAGCATCAAGTGCGCCCTAAAGGGTGTATTGATATAGGTTGTTGGTTAATTTTGAGTGTTGTTGGGCGGGCATTTCCATTAGCCTGCAGGAATAAATCCCTTTTATATTGTCTCTCCGTGGGTTGTAATGGCGCTTAACGATTCACAATCCTGCATTCATTAATGTCGATCAGCTCGCCACAACCACGCCGGTGTATCAAATCGCAAGAGAATGGTTCACAGGAATTCTCTGGGTTATTTACCAGTCTCTGTAGACAATCACCGGCAAGGATTATGGATGCACACAACACAGATTCACAGAAAACATACATGTAATGGCAATGTTCTGCTGTCACGAGTCCTGTTTGTCCTCCATAATGCCGACAAGATTTGCTGCCTGATGAGAGGGTATGAGGCATTTTATGGCACCCTACATCAGCAAAGATACAGGAAAATTACATACTCAGATTGGACCATCAGCTCAAGCATTACACATACATCCAATAGAAATTCCATTGGATACATAGATTAAAAATTATTGTTATTTAAATCAAAATGTTTCACTACAAAAGTAAATAATTGTCATTTTAACATAAAACATTAAACATCGTTTTCTTCCATACATAAATATGTAACCATTTAATTTTTATACACATTGTAATTAGGTCACTACATCATATACTGTGACTATATTGATGCTGGTGCTCGACTAAAAGTATTTGCTGGCGACTGAACTCTAATCTTTGTGGGTTTTTATTTGCAATCATTGCACAAGCCAAGGATACTCACTCATAAATGTTAGTCACATAATTAAATATTTTAACCCATTCTTCTAATCGCTTAAATTTGCTCACAAAGATTTCTATTTTTTCATTGAAAATGGCAGGCAGAGATTATTTTTGAAAAATTATCGCTGGAATGACTGGCATTCATTCCATTGCTAAATCGCTTTTGATGTGCAAATGGATGACTGTAAAAGATGTTTTGGCTTAGGTTTATTGAGTGCCACGTCTAAAGAAAGCTGATCTCAAGGGTGATAAATGTCGACAAATTTACTATATTAGGATTTCCTGAGTTACATTACTATAATATATTAGGCAGCAACAAATTTCAGTAAATATTGATTCAAATTAATTCTCAAATATTTAACAATATATGCAATGCGTATTTAACCTACATAAATAATGTATTTAACCCTTTAACACTTATATCAGCCAAAAACAGCCTCTGCAGTGGTCTTGAGAACTGTCCATTTGGAGACCAAGAGAAGACTACTTTTGAAAATTTATCACTGGAATCACTAGCTTGATAACCGAGACAGTGATTCCAGTTGATTATGACATCATGATTGACTGCGAAACTGGATTCCTCCATTACAGAATAGCAGCGGAGTTCAAATGAAACGTAGAATGTCTGGTCAAAGCAATTAGGAAAATCCATTTAACGTATATGGCAAAACTGGTGATTTGTATTAATATAAGCAAAATAAATGTTCGTGATCCTAAATATTTTCTGAAAATTCGATATTCATAGAGACACAATCAACGGTATATATGTATATATGTTGCTTAAGACATGGAGGTATTTGAATGCCATCGGATTCATCAGAGCATTCTGTGTGCCACAGAGCCAATAAATCCTAGCATGACAAGAATAATATAATTACAGAATCTGACTAATTCCTTTTAAAGCTAAATATCAGTGTAATGCAATAACAGATGACTCAGAAGATTCCACTTCTATTCGTTCTAATGAAACACTCGGTAAGATCGATATTTAGAATTCCACTACTGTCCGAATTTTCATACCCACAAATTCATCCTTTAATAACAAAGCATTTAACTATCCCTTTAAATCTTTAATGATCAAATTGGGTCAGAAAATGGCCATTTGTAGAGCAAGAGATTATTTTTGTAAACTGACCACTGGAATTACCGGTTTAGTTATCTTAATTCCAGTGGTAAACTTTCTACAATAGTCTTCTCTAATGGTCAACAATTGGATGTTTGTCAAGACCACTGCAGAAGCCGTCTTAGGCTGACTTGACGGTTAAGGCCTAACTTTACTATTCTCATATTCCATTGAACATTTGTGTGTCTGTAACCATGAAAAATGGTGTAACTAATGATCTTGAAAATGGCTGAAGGAAAATGTTGCATAAGTAAACTGTTTTTTAAAATCAATACCAGCTTAAAGCTTTGTGAACTTACGTATAACTTGATCCTACAAAATCTGATTCATACGTAATACCATAAAAAAGTTATAATGGAATACATATATGTCAATGCATTACAATGGATCCACATTATATAATTGACAGCTGATGCGAGTTTTATTGTATTTATGGCATCATGTGACCACACAAATTCATAGTTGGCTATAATACAAATAAAAGAAAGAGAAACTCTTACAATACTGAGAATCTAACATGACTCCTGATTGTGAAGAATAAAGGATGCAAGCAGGAGGCAGATCAATTGCCAGTATCTTTTTACACATGGTCCTCTATAACTATTCAGAGAAATGCAAGTACAAGGTAATAAAGCATAGACTGATTAACCCACTATTATAAATCAAAGCAGTTCTACTTATGTATCTACTTTCCTGTATGGAAAGAGTCAAATCAAAGTCAGTTTGACTTGTTAATACCAATACTTTTGTTAACCCTTTAATGACTAAATTTCTTCGAAAAATTAACATATTTACTTATTGAATGTACATTTGTAGGCCAAGAAGTCTATTTTTGAAAATTTACCACTGTAATGACTGGCTCGGTTACCGAGCCAGTCATTTCAGTGGTAAAATTTCAAAAATAGTCTTCTCTTGGCCTGTAATTGGACATTACTCAAAACCACTACAGGGGCCGGTCTTGGCCGGTTTCATCACAAAAGGGTTAATAAAAAAAATGACAATTCAACACTAGAGTTTCAGTGATTGTCCACACAACAATTGTTGATACTTAGTCAGATTTCCTCTGATGTTCAACAAGCAGTTGAACAGTAACTTCAGTGTAGTGTTTAAAACCCAACAAACTCCACAGCACATATACAACAATTTGCACGAGGTGGGTGACATGTTGGCAGACACACTGCTATGGCACTGAATAAATCAATCAGATCGACCTACGTTTAAAATATGGCAATGGATTTCAAATATTAGTGACTGCATGTGAAACAGTGTTGAAACTAGAGCCAAGGCAAGAACTTTCTCTGATGATCACTCTGATCTCCGCTAAACAGTGCAACATTAGCAGGTAGACATACTAGCCTAATTATGATATGTAAGTTATATCTATAAGCTAGCATGAGTCCATATAGCAAGATTGATGATCTCCTAGGAAAAGGTGTGTAAACGACAGCTAAGACCATATCATAAAGGCATATTAACGGATGATTTCATGTAAAATAAATAGAGTTGTCATATTAATATATACCATTGTCATTTGGGAACTAAGAGCCTCCTCCTGTACTGTTGATAATGTCATCCCATTGCCATGTTTTAATGTCATATCTTTGGTAAATGTCTTTCTTTGGATTTCCTGTGTAGATACACATGTATTCAATCACTGTATAAATTCATGCCAATATCAACTTGATTTTCCATTGTCACCATTCAGATGATCCAGACAGGGTGTGTTTGCACTGGCTCCACTCCAACTCTTGACCAGTGCACTCAGATTTTGTACACTTAACACTAGTCATTACCAGTCAATGGTCAATCCTTTATCAATCTTCCTTGAAATGGACATGGCATTTCTGATATTGTAATGAATGGCAGTTTTAGCATGAATGGCTGCGCTATATTCTGAAGTATATTCAACCAACATACATTTTGTATGTGCATATCACCAAGAAACTGGGATCTATTCCTTATCCATTCAAACCAATTGCTACCCAATGTGTAATGTATCTTTCTTGAAAGGGGATATCTGCGGATAAATTCTTCTGCATGAACAATTATTTAATTGACAATCTTGAACATTGGATAAGTACCAGCGGCATATTAAATTAATAAACCAAGCAGTATTCAATTGGTTTGAATTCTGAGATGATGAACTGGAACTGGTTGCAACAATAGAATTGTCCTATCATGACTTAAACTTGGAAATGCGACTTTAGAGTGACAGCTTAATAATTTTCTAGCTACAGCTTAGAAATCCACTAGTGTTTTGGGCCAATAAATGGACGTTTTGTAGGACATGAGGTCTAAAGATTTCCTGTCTTAAAAATACAATAATATTTTGTCAAACCATAAGGCACATTCAATTGGCAGCTGACTTGGTGAACCAATCGTTGTGTCATTACAGTCTTTTAGATATATGTAAGCTTTCATGATGTTGGTCCACCACACTAACTGGCGTCTAATATAGCAAAATCATTTAGGAAAGGCATCTTTAACCCTATTACATTCATCAGCCGAAAACGGCGTCTGCAGTGGTCTTGGGAAATGTCCATTTGCAGACCAAGAGAAGACTATTTCTGAAAATTTACCACTGGAATGACTGGCTCGATAACCGAGCCAGTCATTCCAGTGGTAAATTTTCAGAAATAGTCTTCTCTTGGTCTGCAAATGGACCTTTTGAAAAAGTGTTCTTGAATAAATTTAAGGGTTTAAAAGAGTTAAAAGAACAACATTATTCAATACATTCTAAAGCTTTTATTAACTTATTAATTTTACCCCCAGAAATATGCGAGTTGAAGAGAATCTGTAATAACTAATATATATTACGCAGAATATTAGCTGATCAGTACACTCTTTATATACATGAGGCAAACTGCATAGATATTTATGAGCAATAAAATACGTCATAAGCATAAGACCAATATCTTTATTATTAGGCGGGATGGGGAAAATACTGAGATTCAAAGCTCCAAATCGCTTCCTTGATACCGCTAGGGTAATTTTGGACATACATGTAGAGTCAGCGTTGTTAATAGAGGAATGCATTTCTAGCTTAGCTCTGTCCAATTTTCCTAGCCTGTGGAATAGATTTATGTAGACCCCTGACTTAATTCCCAGAAACACATTTTCTAGGTAGCTTATCCGGGTAATCCGTTTAATATTTTGAAACTAACTTTACTGGGTGTTGTTGCTCAGTCAAATTACATTGTAGTTTCAAAGTATTCAACAGAAAGTCTATGAAATTGTAAATTCATCAATGACTTACAATTCTAACATTTTGATGGATATATTTCAATGTTCTTGACAGAGCTACATACATCACTTAATGTATTGTGATGTCAGCCTACATGTAATGTAATTGATTATGACATCATATACATATGGAATCCATCCATTACTTCATCTCATCGCATATTATAACTCCAGATCTGCTGAATATTTTGAAAACAATTTGACTGAAACTTGTTGGTGCCTTTAAGCCACCAGTCAATTTGTATTCAAAGCTAATATTCAGCATATCCAAACTTAAAACATGTTCATCAGCTTTGCCTCCTGGCCTGATTTGATTCTACAAGATTCTGTAATACAAGTCACAAAATAGAGGGGTTCATTTCTAGATCTATGCCCAACCCATTTATAAGTACATGTAAGCTCCGCCCACATTGTACATACATTTGAACCCATCTTAACACTTTGAACCCTGAATTTCCAGAATCTCAATATCAAGGTATAACTTTACAGTTAAGCTGTTGAATATTAATGAAACGAATTTGATCAGCATCAATAGTTCCCAGTCAAATTACAAACATAGTTTCAAAATAATCATCAGATTTCTTAAATTGTAAAAATTAACCAAAGACATACAGTTCAGATGGTTACTGTCAGACCCTTGTCCCTTTCGTGTTTGGTCTATTTCATTTGATTGTGATGTCAGGTAGCGAGTGACATATTTTTATTACCATGGAATGACATCAGATATTTGAGTGACAGATTGGACACCTCCATTGGATGATAAGCTTGACCAGTGACTAATGGACCTTTCCATTTTTAGCTATGCCCCACCCATCTCTAATCCCCCCCACACCTCGTCCGTGTTGGGATCGATCGATCTCTGAACACTATCAATTTGCAGAAAACTATACAGGTAAGCTGTTAAATATTTTGAAACTAATTTGACTGGGTGCTGTTGCTGCCTATGGCAGCAAAGCAGCAACAGCATCCAGTTAAATTAGTTAAAAAATATTCAACAGGTTTATTAAATGGTAAAGACATACAATTCGCACAACGGACTATTAAGAGTTAAAGATGAACAATATACGGAGTCATTCATGATGTCATGATTATGATGTCATCTTAAACGCCATACAGTTGATTACGATGTTATATGATGGATGAATACTTGGATATGTCAATTACTTATCTCTCTCAGCATCTGTGTGCTCAAGATAAAGCTAAACTCTTATAGCGTTGCACGTACACAAAACAAGAGGCCCAAGGGGCCTGTATCGCTCACCTGCATAATAGGCATTTCGACCAGAAAGGCCATCAATATTAAGTAGAACCCTACAGAGTTGAGCAGAATTATAACAAGAAAACAGAAGCCATGTTTCTTTATGCATCCACTACTTTTAAACAAAACTTAATGGCCCTTAGTCCCTTATCATATCTCCCAAATTTCGGCCCAATCCGTTCAACGATTCTGGATACGACGTTGTTTTTGCGAAAACTAGGTCATCCAAGATGGCTGCCAAGCCAATGGACCAATCAGGTTCTCTTGAACAAAATGGTTCTCCTCCTGCATTAGATGATGTTTCATGAGTTTTGAATCAACCCCCAAGCAGTTTCGGAGATTTTTAAGGACATTGCTAAAAATTGGCTGGTTTAGCCGGTGGCCATCTTGGATTTTGGCCGATCAGCTTCGTTTGAACAAGCTTAGACCGCTATGCCCTAAGGCTGCATTCTGCCATATATAATTGAAATCGGCCCAGTGGTTCTTGAGAAGTCATTTAAAGAATTCCCCATTGCTTTACTATGGGACATTGCTTTACTATGGGCCCATTGCTTTACTATGGGAGCCTATGGCAGGAAAACAAACCAAGATGGCAGGAAAACCGTTTATCCGACAGTCTCTAAAGTGGCATATTTGAACTCGCCACTCTGATAAGCATATATACAGCAATTTTTGCCATCAAAATACATCAAATACAAAAAAGCCAATATGACAAAAAGCTAAATTTTGATTGGTTGATGCTGGCCATGTTTTTTAACGTACGAACTTCCTTTGAACAAACTTGATTGGCCCTTGGTCCCTAAGCATATTTACCCAATTTCAGCGCTATCCCTTCAGCGATTCGGGAGAAGTCGTTTTCGCGAAAACTATGTTATCCAAGATGGCCACCAAGCAAATAGGCCAATCAGGTTGCCTTGAATAAACTTGGGTCTAACGTTGTCATAGATGATCTGTTATGAGTTTTGAATCAATTCCTCCAGCGGTTTCGGAGATTTTTTAGTAGTTCTAAAAATTGGCCATTTTGGCCCGCTTGGATTTTGACCGATCAGCTTCGTTTGAACAAAATTAGATCTCTATGCCCTATGGATGTTTCCTGCCAAGTATAATTGAAATCAGCCCAGTGGTTCTTGAGAAGTCGCTTAAAGAATTCCCAATTGCTTTACTATGGGCCCATTGCTTTACTATGGGAGCCTATGGCGGGAAAACAAACCAAGATGGTAGCCAAACCATTTATCCGAGTCTCGAAAGTGGCATATTTGAACACGGCACCCTGATAAGCACATATAGAGCAATTTTCGCCATTAAAATACATCAAATACAAAAAAAAGAGGCCCAAGGGGCCTGTGTCGCTCACCTGCAGCACCATCAATTTTTGCAAGTGCAATATGGCTGCCAAACACACTACATTTTGATTGGCCCACAGCGCCCATGTTTTTTTTGATGGATCAACTTCCCTTGGGCAAATTTCGCCCTGATGTCTTCAGCGGTTCTGGAGGAGTAATTTCCGTGAAAACCAGGTCATCCAAGATGGTCGCCGAACCATTTGGTCAATCAAGTCCTCTTGAACAAAATTGGCTTAACTCTTGGCCTAGATGAAGATTCCCCAAGTGGTTTCGGAGAAGATTTTAAAAGACATTTCCTGAAATTGGCCGAAATTCAAAATGGCCGCTGGGCAAATTGGCCGATCGGGTTCATTTGAACAAACTTGGATCCTTATGCCGTAAGGATGCTTCCTGCCAAATATCGGCCTGGTAGTTCTCGGGAAGACATGTTAAATTTCCCATTGCTTTAGCAATTGGGAGCTTTTGACGAGAAAATTATGCAAGATGGCCGCCAAACCGTTTATCCGACAGTTTCGAAAATTGCAAATTTGAGCTCAGAATACCCAAAAACAGACATAGAACCAATTTTGGCCTCAAAATCCATCAAATAAAAAAATCCAATATGTCCACCAAACACGCTACATTTTGATTGGCCCATGGTGGCCATGTTTTTTGACGGAGCAACTTCCCTTGAAGAAACTTTAATGGCCCCTTAGTCCCTAATGATATCTCCCAAATTTTGGCCTGATCCATTCAGCGGATCTAGAGAAGTCGTTTTCGGGAAAACTAGGTCATCCGAACAATTCGGTCAATCAAGTTGTCTTGAACAAACTTGGCGTACCTCTTTGCCTAGATGAGGTTTCATAAGTTTTGAATCGATTCCCCAAGCCGTTTCAGAGAACGAGATTTTTAGACATTTCTAAAAATCGACCTAAATCCAAGATGGCTACCAGCCAAATTGGTCGATCAGCTTCGTTTAAACATACTGAAATCTTTATCCCATAAGGATGCTTCCTGCCAAATAAAATTCAAATCGGGCCAGTAGTTCTCGAGAAGACATTTTAAATTTCCCCATTGCTTTAGTATGGGAGCTTTTGGCGGGAAAAGGATCCAAAATGGCTGCCAAACACTTTATCCGACAGTTTCGAAAATTGCAAATTTGAGATCAGAATACCCAAAAAGCTATATAAAACGAATTTTGGCCTCAAAATCCATAAAATTAAAATAAATCCAATATGGCTGCCAAACACACTATATTTTGATTGGTCCACCGCGGCCATGTTTTTTAGCGAATCAACTTCTCTTGAACAAACATTAATCACACTTAGTGGTTAATTATATATCACAAATTTCGGCCTGATCGCTTCAGCGGTTCTTGGGAAGAAGTTGTTTTTGTGAAAACTAGGTCATCCAAGATGGCCGCTGAACCATTTGGTCAATCAAGTTCCCTTGAACAAAGTTGATTCAGCGCATACCCTAGATCATATTTCGTAAGTTTTGAATTGATTCCTCAAATGGTTTGGGAGGAGAAGATTTTTAGTCATTTCTAAAAATCGGCCGAAATCCAAGATGGTCGCCGGCCAAATTGGCCGATCGGGTTCGTTTGAACAAACGTGAATCTCTATGCCGTAAGGATGCTTCATGCCAAATATAATTGAAATCGGCCCAGTAGTTCTCGAGAAGATATTTTAAATTTCCCATTGCTTTAGTATGGGAGCTTTTGGCAAGAAAATGATCCAAGATGGCCGCCAAACCGTTTATCTGACAGATTCAAAAATTGCAAATTTGAGATCAGAATACCCAAAAACCTATATAAAACCAATTTCGGCCTCAAAATCCATCAAATAAAAAAATCCAATATGGCGACCAAACATGCTATATTTTGATTGGCCCACGGCGGCCATGTTTATTGACGGATCAACTTCTCTTGAACAAAGTTTACTGGCCCTTAGTCCCTAATCATATCTGCCCAATTTCGGCCTGATCCCTTCAGCGGTTCTGGAGAAGTTATTTTCACTAAAACTAGGTCAACCAAGATGGCCGCCAAACTATTTGACCAATTAAGTTCCTTGAACAAATTTGGTTGAGCTCTTGCCCTAGATCATATTTCATGAGGTTTCCTTCAATCCCTCAAGCGGTTTCGGAGAAGATTTTTAAAGACGTTTCTAAAAATTGGCCAAAATCCAAGATGGCCACCGGCCAAATGGGCTTAATTGGTTTCATTTGAACAAACCTGGATCCCTATGCCCTAAGGATGCTTCTTGCCTAATATAATTGAAATTGGCCAAGCTGTTCTTGAGAAGAAGTCATTTAAAGATGCTCCCATACTAAAGCAATGGGAAATTAAATACTAAAGCAATGGGAAATTAAAAATGTCTTCTCGAGATCTACTGGGCCGACTTCAATTATAGAAAAGTTGACGGACGGATGGACGATGGACACACGACGGACGGTCACCACGACATAAGCTCACTTGGCCTTTCAGGCCAGGTGAGCTAAAAACACTACGACCAACAAATGCTAAATTTTGATTGGTTGATGGCGGCCATGTTTTTAACATACAAAATTCCTTTGAACAAATTTGATTGGCCCTTGGTCCCTAAGCATATTTAATAAATTTCAGCCCTATCCCTTCAGCGGTTCGGGAAAACCGCGTCATCCAAGATGGCCACCAAGCAAATAGGTCAATAAGTTTGGCTTGAATAAACTTGGGTCTAACGTTGCCATAGATGATGTGTTATGAGTATTGAATCAATTCCTCTTGCGGTTTCGGAGAAGATTTTTTAGTGTCTAAAAATCTTCATTTTGGCGGTCGGCCATCTTGGATTTTGACCGATCCGCTTCGTTTGTACAAATTTAGATCTCTATGCCCTATGGATGTTTCTTGCCAAGTATAATTGAAATCGGCCCAGTCGTTCTTGAGAAGAAGTCATTTAAAGAATTCCCCATTGCTTTACTATGGGCCCATTGCTTTACTATGGGAGACTATGGCGGGAAAACAAACCAAGTTGGCAGGAAAACCGTTTATCCGACAGTCTCTAAAGTGGCATATTTGAACTCGCCACACTGATAAGCATATATAAAGCAATTTTGGTCATCAAAATACATCAAATACAAAAAAGCCAATATGACCAACAAACGCTAAATTTTGATTGGTTAATGGTGGCCATGTTTTTTAACGTACACATTTCCCTTGAACAAACTTGAATGGACCTTGGTCCCTAAGGATATTTACCAAATTTCAGGTCTATCCCTTTAGCGGTTCGGGAGAAGTCGTTTTCACGAAAACTAGGTCATCCAAGATGGCCGCCAGGCAAATTGTCCAATCAGGTTACCATGAACAAAGTTGGGTCTACCGTTGCACTAAATGATGTGTTATGAGTTTTGAATCAATTCCTCCAGCGGTTTCGGAGAAGATTTTTTATAGTGTTTCTAAAAATCGGCCATCTTGGATTTTGGCCGATCAGCTTCGTTTGAACAAACTTGAATCTCTATGCCTAGGGATGCTTCCTGCCAAACATAATTGAAATCGGCCCAGTGGTTCTTGAGAATTTGTTTAAAGAAAAAGTTGATGGACGACGGATGGATGGACGACGGACGGTCGCCACGCATAAGCTCACTTGGCCTTTCAGGCCAGGTGAGCCAATAAAAGCCAGATATCATTTCCCTGTCTCAGCCTTAGATGTTAGAACTCAGCAGCGTAAGTGGTGGAAAGCTGGTAATGCTAACATGATAGACAAATATAGCATACATGCTGATGATTGGACATATAACTATCTTGGCACATGCCTTCTGACAATCAACATTCAATTATTGAGAGGCGCAAATTGGCTGTAACAAGGATAAAGCCCCGCGGGAATGGTCTATTCAACTGACCATCATCATGCATAGTCTGAGACCAGACAAGGATTGCTGGACGGGAAGGATGTCCAGCGCAATTATGGCATGTATGAATCAAGACATTCCCTTGTGCATAGAAAAGAACAGCTGTTTAATCTTCATGTAAATTTTGCCAATAATTATATATCCTGCTTAAAATTAAATTGTGAAAATCATCTTAGTCATAGAGGATTAACCGTTGACCTTTTATAAAGACTCTTAATTCGTGCATCCTAAAATGCTGGAAAGAATTATTTCCTACAGATCTGAATAATTCTGAGTGAAACACGCCGGACAGTTTGAAAAACATCTGATTGAAAGTCAACGCTGCCTCGTTAAGATGACCACTGACTTAATAGATCGCTGAAACCCAAATCAGCCTGGCATCAAACCGACCTCTGATGTAGTACAAGATAAAGAGTCTCAAGAAGAGGCGGTAAGACAGCGAAATTGTCCATCACCCTTTCCTGGTAAAGCCGTTCAAAAGTGACCTCTGCAGTGTCTTGAGGAATATTAATTTGCAAGCCAATTTTTTTAGAGAAGACTAGCCAGTTATTCCAGTGGTAAATATTCAAAAACAGCCTGAAAATTGACATTCAATAAGCAGAATATTTTGTTAATCTATACCAAATTTAGGCATTAAAGGGTTAACTTATGATTACGGATGCATGGAAACAAATTGCTTCTGATTCATAAGCATACAGAAAAAGTCTGATTACCCGTGTGAAATAAATTTCAAGTTAACTTGGATTAACTTGGATTTTCTTGAATATCCAAGCTATTGTAAAATTATTCAACCCATACGAGCTTGGATTACCTTGAATTAGCTTGGACGTTATATAGTTGCTTGAACTTCTTGAAAAGTCCCCGTCTCAGAATTCAAGCTAGCTGGGATTTTCTAGGACTTTTTGAATATCATCATGAAAAAATGCAAGCTTCTTGGATTTGCTTGGACTTTTCCGTTTTGACAGAATTCAAGCTAGCTTGGATTTTCTAGGACTTTGTTTTGTCAGACGCAAAAGAATTCAAGCTACTTGGATATCCTTGAATTTGTAGACTCACTTACACTACCTTGGATTATCTTGAAAATAGCTTGCACTAAGGCAAGAGAGCAGGTTCTGTATAGTCATGACTAGAGGTGACCGTGACCTGGTAAATTGGTGGGAAATTTAAAAAGTCTTTGTAAAAAAGCAAACAGTACATTCATTGCATTGATCAATGATAGTTTGGAAACACTGACAGTACTGTTAGATAGAATGCTTAGCATCAGTAACCTTAAATGAAAACAGAACCATATTTTGAGGTATGTATTCTATTGATTTCCAGAGATTTATTCAGAATTACCAGTTTTGGTATAGCTTTTTCAGTTCTATGTAATTAATCCAGTGATGATGCCTTTGTAAGTAATATGACACATTAACAATCTATGTCTATAAGAATAACAGACAAATCAGCCAGAAACTCATACATCGCTAATGTCTGGCTGAAATTGTATTTGTTATTGAATAACTCAACTCCCATGAAGGTGATTTTGGTTTTTAAGCATACATATCTATATATAATCTGTGTGGCAGCATTTATGTGTACGTGCATACATTTTATGTTAATGGCTAACCTATTTCAAAAGCTAGGATTAGCTGGGATTTTCTTGAAGTTCTAGATAGCTGGGACTTTCTGGAATAAAATCCACGCAAAGTGGGATTTTCTTGAACGTTCAAGCAAGCTTGGATTTTCTTGAACGTTCAAGCTAGCTTGGATTTTCTTGAATGTTCAAGCTAGCTGGAATATTCTTGAATTTTAAGTGCCCAATACCGGCAAGCTAGCTCGGATTTTCTTGATTGTTCAAGCTACCTGGAATTTTCTTGGATTTTAGATTAACTAGGCCTTTCTTGGATTTTCTTGAATTATCTTGAATTTTATGTGGCCAATACCAGCAGGCTAATCCAAGCTTTTCCAAGTTATTAAAAGCTTGGATTAGCTGGGATTAGCTGGTTTATTCAAGCTACACAGAACTTGGATATTCATGAATATCCTAGCTTTTTTTGGCCTGGGTATAAGAGATAACTGTAAATGACACATGCGAACCATTTAAGCCTTTGACACTCATATCAGCCAAAAACGGCTTCTGCAGAAATGTCTTGAGAAATGTCCATTTGCAGACCAAGAGAAGACCAGTGGTAAATTAAAAAATAAAAGTCTTCTCTTGGGTCTGCAAATGGACTTTTATGCAAAAATTGAATTTTTCAAAACAAATTCAAGGGTTAAATGGTTAAGTGAAGTGACCTCTGTTAGCCTCTGTGTTTCCCATGCCATCTAAATTTTGGTCATCCTGAGGACACATTGCCACATTGAAATCTGGTGGTTCCAAACTGAAATCTGGCACTAACCCCGGCCAAAAAAAGCTTGAATATACCAGCTAATCCCAGTTAATCCAAGCTTTTAATAACTTGGAATAGCTTGGATTAGCTTGCTGGTATTGGCCACATATTCAAGATAATTCAAGAAAATCCAAGACGGGCCTAGTTAATGTAAAATCCAAGAAAATTCCAGATAGCTTGAACATTCAAGAAAATACCAGCTCGCTTGAACATTCAAGAAAATCTGAGCTAACTTGAACATTCAAGAAAATCCAAGCTTGGTTGAACGTTCAAGAAAATTCCACCTAGCTTGGATTTTATTCCAGAAAGTCCCAGCTATCTAGAACTTCAAGAAAATTCCAGCTAATCCTAGCTTTTGAAATAGGTTAACCATTAACATAAAATGCACGCACGTACACATAAATGCTGCCACAGAGAGATTAGATATAAATATATACCGGTATTCTTGAAAACCAAATCACATTCATGGTAGTTGAGTTACATGTAATACTCAATAACAAATACAAGTTCAGCCAGATATTAACAACGTATGAGTGTTATGAGTGTTATGACTGATTTGTCTGTTATTCTTATAGATAGAGATTGTTAATGTACCATATTATTTAGAAAGTCATGATCACTGCATTATTTCTATAGAACTGAAAAAGCTATACCAGAACTGGTAACTCTGAATAAATCTCTAGAAATCAATAGAATACATACCTCAAAATACAGGTTACTAATGCTAAGCATTCTATCTAACAGTACTGTCAGGGTTTCCAAACTATCATATTCTATATATCCATAGCTGGTAATGACCAATGCAGTGAATGTACTGTTTGCTTTTTTACAAAGACTAAATTTCCCGCCAATTTACCAGGTCAAGGTCACCTCTACATGACTACAGAACCTGTTCTTGCCTTAGTGCAAGCTATTTCAAGATAATCCAAGGTAGCGTAAGTGAATCTACAAATTCAAGGATATCTAAGTAGCTTGGATTCTTTGATGTCTGACAAAACAAAGTTCTAGAAAATCCAAGATAGCTTGCATTCTGTCAAATCAGAAAAGTCCAAGCAAATCCAAGAAGCTTGCACTTTTTCATGATGACATTCAAAAAGTCCTAGAAAATTCCAACTAGCTTGAATTCTGTGAGGGGGGATTTTCAAGATGTTCAAGCCACTACATAAAGTCCAAGCTAATTCAAGGAAATCCAAGCTGGTATGGGTTGAATAATTTTCCAAATAGCTTGGATATTCAAGAAAATCCAAGCTAATCCAAGTTAACTTGCATTTTATTTCACACGGGAACATGCAGTGTTTCTCATCGGCCATGCCAAAACTGGAGAGCAATATACACTCGCAAATATGCATTATGAGGTCTCGATTTATTTGTGCGTAAAAAGATATAAAACTAATTAGCATATTTAGCAGTCGTACTGACTCACTGGCAGATTTTCATGGGTCCTATTGGGCTTGACCAATGGCAGCAACAGCGCTGAGTCAAATTTCAGTTTCAAAATATCCAACAGAATGTTTATTAAGTAGTTATCCTAATGAAATCCATCAAAGACATACAATTCATACACCTGAAGGACGTTTCCAGCTTCATGACAGAGTAGTTTCTGTCAATTATAATTGCGACATCAGCCTGCATGTGACGCAATTGATTATGACATCAAGTACGTGAGTGACAGATCAGATTCCTGTATTGACTTCGGTTTCTTTACCTTAAACCAGACTTCGGTTTCTTGGTAATAATTAAGATCCTGATATTGATTGTCAGTTCCATGTTAGCGGGAAACTCCTTCAATGGAGGGATCTGACACTTGTTAGCTTGTTAGCGCATGTCACAATTAAATGACGTACCACTGGTAGATCCATCACAGAAGTGGAAAATGTCCAACAGCAGAGTTTTTCGTGAATTTACAATTTATTAAGATTATGTTGAATATTTTGAAATTATAAGCAGCAACAGCCTCATGTTACATTAGTTAAAAAATTTCCAACAGCTTACCTGAGTTTAGAGATGAAATTGAGTTTCTGTGAGTTCAGGGTTCAAAGTGCTAAAATTGATTCAAATGCAGCTCTGTTAACCCTTACCTCAGATGTCAGATTTTTAAATTTTCAAATTAAATGAAAAGGTGAACTGGTGTACATTTTTCAACAAATTTGGTGGAAGATGGTGCTGTCGAAGACAGCAACATCGTCCACCAAAATTGTTGGAAAATGTACACCAGATTCTTTGCTATTGACATGGTAAAAGATAGAATATAGAGATCAGAATGCTAAGTGTCATGAAAGTTTACAAATTTGATGAATTTGCAATCCATTAAACATTCTGTTGAATATTTTGAAACTAATTTGACTTGGAGATGTTGCTGCCATTAGTTTCAAAATAATCAACACAACTTATCAGTATGGTTCCCTTGAAATTTAGATTCCGAGAATTCAGGTTTCAAAGTTTCAAATCGATTCCAACATTGGCAAAACGTTGGCAGAGCTTAGATTAAAATGAACAAGGCATAGCTATAAATGAATCAATCTAATTGGTCCAGAACTGGGGATAACTCGTGAAAGAAATCTGAAGTATGTACACCGTCAGCTTACTATTTCAACATGCGGTATCTGGAGAATTCAATGGTTACAAGGTTCAAGAATCAACATGACTGTATAACTTCATAAGGCAGCAGTTGTCAATGGCCTTCAGGATGACAGATTAGGGATGGTATAAGGGCATGTCTTATTCCAATGCTGGTCAGATTTTCCAGCTGTCAGCTGATTCAGTCATCATCTGTCATTTGAATAACTCAATAGAACAAGGAGATTAGCTAGTGCTGGATGACTCAGGATCCTGGTCATAGAGTTTCCTGAACACTACATTAAACACTCGATAATTTACAAGACAATAAATTGACCTACATTGTATTATGACATTAACCCTTTAACCCTCATATCAGTCAAGAACGGTGTATTCCACTTTCGCCTACGTTCCACTTTTGCCTACGGTAAATTCTGGGAAACTAGCATCGGCAAAAGTGGAATGTAGGCACCTATCTTAACCATGAGTTTAGAATCTGACGCACCAAATAAGAACAATATTTCTTAATGTAAGAAATCGCGCACATGATTATTTTGAAGGTGATTTGAATAGAAGCTGTTGGTGTCTATGAAAACAACAGAATTTTTTTATCAATTTCAAATAATATTTTGAAACTAATTTCACTAGGAGCTGTTGCTGCCCACGGATTAACTCCACACAATAGATCTCACTAATCCCCCCTCGTAGGCAAAAGTGGAATAAACCCCAAAAATGGCTTCTGCAGTGGCCTTGAGAAATGTCAATTTGCAGAACAAGAAAAGACAATTTTTGAAAATTTACAAACTGGAATGACTGGCTCGATAACTGAGCCCGTCATTCCAGTGGTAAATTGACAGTTTCTTTGAGGAAATTGAAATTTTCTTGAAAGATTTTAAGGCTTAAAGGGTTAAATGCATAAGGAACATCATTCAGGTGACACTTCTAGATATACATGCATGTAAGATAAGAAAGATTAGAGGCGGTACGTCTTGTGGACTGAACTTTATAATTATTTTGACAAGCTTTCACACATAAATGTGTTTCATCAGGTCAAATGGACTTCTATACATGTGACTATGAGTTAGACATTATAGCATCTACATGACACATCATTCTGTGCATAAGCTGAATACAAATTCTATAAACATTATATTACTTAATGCTTCTAGTCAAACCCAGAATATACTATTCAATGCATTCAGACTATAGACAGACAGAGTGAAATGGTACTATATAAATCTAAGAGGAAATAAATTACTCCTCATAACCCCCCCCCCAAGTAACTTCTCTGTATAATTCTTATAATTAACATGTCATATGGAGGTCTAGATTTATCAGACATTTTGGAATATATATCCTTAAGTCTGAAATGCAATTAAATATATTACAGTCATTAACTGGTGACAGTCTAGGAGGTTAGCTTATATGGGCATTTGATAGCAGTCATCTGTCCGAATCATACATGCATGACCAGCAATGGGCGGATACATTTCTAGCCATGACCCACCCATTTATAACTAAGCTCCGCCCACTTTTTTTTTGCACATTAGAATGAACTTTTATGCTGTGGACCCTGAAGTACCAGATTCCCAATTTCAAGGGAACACATGTGTTGAATATTTTGAAAATGAAATATGACTGGAGGCTGTTGCTGCCATAGGCTTCCAGTCAAATTAGTTTCGAAATATTCAACAGAATGTTTACCAAATTGGAAATTCATCAAAGACATATAATTCGCACACTATGACATCTTTTTTGATTTTCATGACAGAGCTACATCATTATGATTGTGATGTCAGCTAACTGATTATGACATCAGATACTTGACTGACAGACTGGATTGGTGCCTATACTGGTAGTGGGTAGAACTCTCAGCATCGCTGAGGATTTAACATGCAATGCATGATAAACTTAATGAGGACATTAGAGTTGTAGTGATAAAGCTTTTCCAATTTCTGTATTGAGACAGTCAGCAGCGTCGAGCAAGATCATGATAGTCATGCAAATGGGTTTCTCTCCCCAGCTATGATGCCTGAAACACAATCATCGAAAAAGATGTATCAGCGACATCATCTAGCCAAACAGGAACACGCGCTAGCATTAAGTCGGCGCGGAACTGAGCGGAAAGCGATCATAATTCCCGCTAATCACGATCATCGAGCTTCTCCCGCTTGTTTTACAGCCGCATTCCAAGAGCCTCTACGATAGCAACAGGGTGATAAATCGACCGGAACAAACTCAGCATTGCCTCAAGGAATGACAATTTCATAGCACAGAAACAGAAATGACGACTCGCACAATATTATGACATTGCGGATCTGCTAGGCTGAATAATGTGTAATAGAGCTGCATCGTGCGTAACAAGCAGTTTGTATCAACCTTATGAATCATGATGCGTATAAAGCACAAATATGATATTCATTACTGAGACTATAATACTCATTATTATAGCACTCAAGTGCCTCAAAGTCTACTGAAGACCATTTTGTCCTATTATACAGTACTAATAGATTGTTAGTCCACAAATTATTAATGACAAACTCACTGTGCAATTTGTTTTACATCCAACAGTGAGGTGGAGTCCATCTCCACTGTTTGTACGAAAAGAACAGAAATAGAAAGCGTGGCCCATAAGTTACACTGGCTTAGATTTTATTAATTTATCTGTATGTATACCAGATTTTTCAAGTTTAAGTAACACAAGAGGCCCAAGGGGCCTGCGTCGCTCACCTGGAGCACCATAAATTTTTGTCAAAATTGTTGGTGGGTGGTTTAGCAGTCTTTTAAATGAGTTTGTGGACATTTTTGCAAGTGCAATATGGCCGCCAAACACACTACATTTTGTTAGCCCCATGGCGCCCATGTTTTTTTGATGGATCAACTTCCTTTGAACAAATTTTAATGGCCCAAATTTCGGCCCGATCCCTTCAGCGGTTCTGGAGGAGTCATTTTCATGAAAACCAGGTCATCCAAGATGGTCGCCGAACCATTTGGTCAATCAAATCCTCTTGAACAAACTTGGCTTACCTCTTGGCCTAGATGAAGATTGCCCAAGTGGTTTCGGAGATTTTTAAAGACATTTCCTGAAATCGGCCGAAGTCCAAAATGACCGCTGGGCAAATTGGCCGATCGGGTTCATTTGAACAAACTTGGATCCTTATGCCCTAAGGATGCTTCCTGCCAAATATAATTGAAATCGGCCTGGTAGTTCTCAAGAAGATATTTTAAATTTCCCCATTGCTTTAGCATGGGAGCTTTTAACGAAAAAAGTATTCAAGATGGCTACCAAACCGTTTATCTGACAGTTTCGAAAATTGCAAATTTGAGCTCAGACTACCCAAAAACATAAATAGAACCAATTTTGGCCTCAAAATCCATCAAATAAAAAAACCCAATATGTCCGCCAAACACGCTACATTTTGATCGGCCCACGGCGGCTATGTTTTTGACGGAACAACTTCCCTTGAAGAAACTTAAATGGCCCTTAGTCCCTAATCATATCTCCCAAATTTTGGCTTGATCCATTCCATTCAGAGACTGGAGAAGTCGTTTTCGGGAAAACTAGGTCATCCAAGATGGCTGCCGAACCATTTGGTCAATCAAGTCGTCTTAAACAAGCCTGGCATACCTCTTTGCCTAGATGAGGTTTCATAAGTTTTGAATCGATTCCCCAAGCCGTTTGGGAGAACGAGATTTTAAAGACATTTCTAAAAATCGGCCGAAATCCATGATGGCCACCGGCCAAATTGGCCGATCCGCTTCGTTTGATCAAAATGAAATCTCTATGTCATAAGGATGCTTCCTGCCAAATATAATTCAAATCGGCCCAGTAGTTCTCGAGAAGACATTTAAAATTTCCTATTGCCTTAGTATGGGAGCTTTTGGCGGGAAAATGATCCAAGATGGCGGCCAAACCATTTATCCGACAGTTTCGAAAATTGCAAATTTGAGATCAGAATACCCAAAAACCTAATTAAAACGAATTTCGGCCTCAAAATCCATCAAATAAAAAAATCCAATATGGCTGCCAAACACACTATATTTTGATTGGTCCACCGTGGCCATGTTTTTGAACGAATCAACTTCTCTTGAACAAACATTAATCGCCCTTAGTTCCTAATTATATATCACAAATTTCGGCCTGATCGCTTCAGCGGTTCTGGGGAAGAAGTCGTTTTTGTGAAAACTAGGTCCTCCAAGATGGCCTCTGAACCATTTGGTCAATCAAGTTCCCTTGATCAAACTTGATTCAGCGCTTACCATAGATCGTATTTCGTGAGTTTTGAATTGATCCCTCAAATGGTTTGGGAGAAGATTTTTAAAATCGGTCGAAATCCAAGATGGTCGGCGGCCAAATTGGCCGATCGGGTTCGTTTGAACAAACTTGAATTTCTATGCCTTAAGGATGCCTCATGTCAAATATAATTGAAATTGGCCCAGCATTTCCCGAGAAGAAGATATTTTAAATTTCCCATTGCTTTAGTATGGGAGCTTTTGGGGGGAAAATGATCCAAGATGGTCGCCAAACCGTTTATCCGACAGTTTCGAAAATTGTAAATTTGAGATCAGAATACCCAAAAACCTATATAAAAACAATGTCGGCCTCAAAACCCATCAAATAAAAAAACCCAATATGGCCGCCAAACATGCTATATTTTGATCGGCCCACGGTGGCCATGTTTTTTGACGGACCAACTTCTCTTGAACAAACTTTAATGGCCCTTAGTCCCTAATCATATCTGCCAAATTTCAGCCTGATCCCATCAGCGGTTCTGGAGAAGTTATTTTCACTAAAACTAAGTCAACCATGACGACTGCCAAACTATTTGACCAATTAAGTTCCCTTGAACAAATTTGGTTGAGTTCTTGCCCTAGATCATATTTCATGAGGTTTCCTTCAATCCCTCAAGAGGTTTCGGAGAAGATTTCTAAAGACGTTTCTAAAAATCGGCCAAAATCCAAGATGGCCACTGGCCTAATTGACCGATCAGCTTCATTTGAACAAACTTGGATCCCTATGCCCTAAGGATGCTTCCTGCCAAATATAATTGAAATTGGCTTAGAGGTTCTTGAGAAGAAGTCATTTAAAGGAAAAGTTGACGGATGGACAACGGACGGTCGCCACAACATAAGCTCACTTGGCCTTTCAGGCCAGGTGAGCTAAAAACTGTAGGCATAGTCGCAGTTCAAAAATCTTTCCTGAAATTTCCTATACATACTCTGTGAATTTTTTGCCCACGAAAAGGTGGGTAGCTCGAAAACCCTTGAGCAGATCAAAAATAAAAATCGGCCTAAATCCAAGATGGCCGCCAGACAAATTGGCCGATCTGGTTCATTTGAACAAACTTAGATCTCTATGCCCTATGAATGCTTCCTCCCAAATATAATTGAAATCAGCCCAGAGGTTCTTGAGAAGAAGTCGTTTAAAGAATTCCCCATTGCTTTACTATGGGAGCCTTTGGCGGGAAAACAAACAAAGATGGCAGCCAAAGTGTTTATCCGACAGTCTCGAAAGTGGCATATTTGAACTCGCCACACTGATAAGCATATATAAAGCAATTTTTGCCATCAAAATACATCAAATACAAAAAAGTCAATATGACCTAGAAACGCTGAATTTTAATTGGTTGATGGCGGCCATGTTTTTTAACAAAAAAACTTCCCTTGAACAAACTTGGAAGGCGCTTGGTCCCTAAGCATATTTACAAAATTTCAGCTCTATCCCTTCAGCGGTTCGGGAGAAGTCGTTTTCGCGAAAACTAGGTCATCCAAGATGGCCGCCAAGCAAATCGGCCAATCAGGTTGCCTTGAACAAACTTGGGTCTACCACTGCCACAGATGATGCGTTATGAGGTTTGAATCAATTCCTTCAGCGGTTTCTGAGAAGATTTTTTAAAGTGTTTTTAAAAATCAGCCATTTTGGACGACGGCCATCTTGGATTTTGACTGATCTGCTTGGTTTGAACAAACTTAGATCTCTATGCCCTATGAATGCTGCCTCCAAAATATAATTGAAATTGGCCCAGTGGTTCTTGAGAAGAAGTCGTTTAAAGAATTCCCCATTGCTTTACTATGGGCCCATTGCTTTACTATGTGAGCCTCTGGCGGGAAAACAAACCAAGATGGCAGCCAAACCGTTTATCCCATAGTCTCAAAAGTGGCATATTTGAACTCGCCACACTGATAAGCATATATAAAGCAATTTTCGCCATCAAACTACATCAAATACAAAAAAGCCAATATGACCAACAAAGGCTAAATTTTGATTGGTTGATGGCGGCCATGTTTTTTAATGTACGAACTTCCCTTGAACAAACTTGAATGGACCTTGGTCCGTAAGCATATTTACCAAATTTCAGACCTACCCCATCAGCGGTTCGGGAGAAGTCATTTTCGCGAAAACTAGATCATCCAAGATGGCCGCCAGGTAAATAGGCCAATCAGGTTGCCTTGAACAAACTTGGGTCTACCGTTGCAATAGATGATGTGTTATGAGTTTTGAATCAATTACTCCAGCGGTTTCGGAGAAGATTTTTTAAAGTGTTTCTAAAAAATCGTCTATTTTGGCCGGCGGCCATCTTGGATTTTGGCCGATTGGCTTCATTTGAACAAACTTGAATCTCTATGCCATAGGGATGCTTCCTGCCAAATATAATTGAAATCGGCCCAGTGGTTCTTGAGAAGAAGTCGTTTTAAAGGAAAAGTTGATGGATGGACACACGACGGACGGTCGCCACGACATAAGCTCACTTGGCCTTTCAGGCCAGGTGAGCTAATAAATGATAAATTGCCATGCCATAACTCAAAATCTAAATGTTCGTACACAAGCATAGCAAATATACATGCATTTAAGTAATGAAATCCATATCACAGCTACACGAGGTACACTCTACTGGGAATAGAGTCAATGTTCAAGGTCATAGTCACAGACAATTGACCTGACAAAGAAAGCTTAATGCTGATTTACATTATACAATTTTATAGCCGATTGATCGTGTACGATTAAATCGTTCACGACAACTGAGTAGATCATCGTAGAAGACCAAGCTGTTTAGATTATACGACGGTTTCTCGTTCACCATTATCCGTGCTATGTCTGTTACAGATATTTAATTTTATTTAACTAGTGAGAATGCATTGAATGATTGTACAACAGGTCATGATGTCCGATTCCTATTTACAATGCACAAAATGGCACAAAATCACATGCAACAAATCGTGAAAATCTAAAATGTTTTGTATTTCACGATTAGTCACAAGACAAGAAAAATCGTGAGTTGAGAGGTGTTTACATTATCATTGCTGTCATGGGGGACATTTCGCACATGATCAATCGGCTATAAAATCTTGTAGTGTAAATCGCCCATTACAAACCAGATAAGCTTCAGTCCTTCAAGCTAAACTTAAAGGAATATTAATTCAGATAGATAGCATGTTCTCCTAATCATTGTCAAACCATGGTCGATGACTATGAAAGCCCATAATTGACCATGCTGGTTAAATGGCCCCACAGTCAGACCATGGTCGCCCAAGATCAACAAATTTCTCATGACCATGATAAAACCATGTTTGACGGTCGGCGACAGAACATGGTCAGACCATGGTTTAACCATGATCAAACAGAACACAGACCATGGTTTGAATAGTGACATTTGACCATAATCAAACATGGTCGACCATGGTCTTACAGTGGTGCCATTTAACATGCATGCTTGACCATTGGTCAACAGTCCAGTTCCACTTTTGTAACAAAGTGAACATGTGCAAGACCGTACATTGTACTATTTTGGCCTTAGCCAAAAGGCCGAGAAGCGATTACAACATTGTAAGCATTGTCATGAGCTACGGTAATAGTCATGAAGATATAAAATATTGATCAGACTTTCTAGATATATAAGATTATGAAAATTTTGGAATGGTCAACCTACATTGGCAATGTTTGAAATGAAGTTTATACAAGAATTCAGTGTGTATTATTACCGGTATGTTTCTATGTATATGGCATTTGCTATTCATAAATCAAATGTCATAATTAATGATGATTACATAATTTATGTGCAATAGAATAATTGATGATTTTAAACATAACATGTTAAATGCAAAAGGACACATGTTTTCAATGAAAGAGTTGCCTCCCTTACTAAATAGCACTGACCATGGTCAAAATGGTGAAATACTTGTTCCTGAAAATGTTCAAAAACAGCATTAAAAAGGGCATTTTAAGCACTAAGGTTAAGACCATGATATCACTGTCAAGTGACAATAGGAATAACATTGAAATTCTGCAGTAACCATGGTCAACCATGGTATATCATGGTAAATAAAGGACTTTAATAATTGTTTAAAATATTGCTGACATATCTGACCATGAATTGACCATGATATCACTGACAATAGGAATAACATTGAAATTCTCCAGTGGCCATGGTAATTTACTGGAGGGGTGTGTGTACATACCGGGTCCGCAACCCCCCCCCCCCCCCCCCTCCACACTTTGCCACTCACACCCTTGCGTCCAGCATTGATTTCTGCTAGAAATTCCGTTACCAAGAAGTCTGGAATAATTGTAAAGATCAATTTTCAGCATGTTTCATATTGGATATATGTAATCATAGTAATAGAACAAATCTGTGACGTGTCATTGGAATCACATAAGCCCTTGGTGATGCAATTGTCCATTGATAAAAGCTTAACCAGGCGTGGATGCAGACACGGATACCACCATCGGATACTGCCATCGATCCACTGAGCTCACAATAAAGCAAGTTAAAATTAACCAATTTTATATTGGTTTTAACAGCTCCCAGAAAGCTAGAATATAAATTAGACAAATATCACGTCCTACTGAAGTTCACTATGCGGTGTTGGTGCTAATGCACACAAACAGCAGCTTTTCCTGCGAATCTTAGAGATTTACAGCGACAACAATGGCATTATGCAGCAGTCAGTGTTCACATGGAAACTGTCACGGAATTAACTCTTGTCATGCTAATTAATGCATGCATACCAGATTTCATTAGTAAACTACTGTCAAACGTGCACATGGTATTCAAGCTAGTGTTTATTTTGAAACCGGTATCGCTACAATCTGTTACTTACACTGGTTCCAAAATATAAGTAAGAATGTATTTTCATTCCTGCACCGACTCCAATGGAATCTTTAACTATTTAAAACTCGAGCCATCCAAAAACACCTTTTGCTGTGGTCTTGAAAAATGTTGATTTACAAACCAAGAGAAGACTATTTTGAAAATGTACTACTGGAATGACTGGCTTGATAATTGCGCCAGTCACTCTTGCAATAAATTTTCAAAAATAATCTGATCTGAAAATGAGAAAATTGAAATTTCCTTGAAAAAACACGATCTATTAATCTAGACCCATAAGTTCTAAGCATACTGAATATTTCTGACACCTAAATTTAATTTCCAAACTACATGTATATAATCGGAAACTGTTGTGTTTATTTTCGAAACTATGTTGCTTTCAAATCTAACGACATCCCTCAACCTTGTGAATCTAAAATACACATGTAGACAAACTTTCTACTACTGACTATGAAAATCAGTTTAATGTTCTTCTGCAGTGATCCTGACAAATGTCAACTTGACCACCAAGAGAAGACTATTTGTTAAAATTTACAACTGGAATATATAGGCTCAATAACCGTGCCAGTCATTTCAAGAGTAAATTTTCTAAATTAATCTCTTCATCTGCAAATGGACATTTTCTATGAGAAAATGTAAATATACTGGTATATATTCTCTTAACCAAATATGACCATTAACCATTTAATGGTTAAGAATTGTAAATAAAATTTAATTTTGTATGTACACCAGAAGAAGAGTATTTTTGACAAATTACCACTGGAATGACTGGCTCGGTTATCGAGCCAGTCATTTAAGTGGTAAAATTTAAAAAATAGTCTTCTCTTGGCCTTTAAATCGACATTTGTCAAAAACACTGAAAATGCTGACTTTGGGTTGCTTAAATTACCATCAAAGAGTTGAAGGGTTGACCTGATAAGGGTTATCCAGGGAATATTTTGTTGGAAAAGATTGAATAATGTATAGCAGTTCATAACACTTGCATAGCAAACAAACTGTGTTGAAACTGGTTGGTGTTCCAACGGGGAAACCTTTCAAAACATGTTTGCATGATCAAAGACAGCTTTTTTCATCTACACACGCTATGAGCAAGTGAATCCAAAAACAACCGAAAAGCATAATTTTCCTATTTCGCAAAACGTTTTCCCTATGCAATGCAGGACTGGTTCCAATGTAGCAGTCATTGATACATATGTAGCAACGCTAATTTCCACCTATCTAGAGATAGGGATTAGCTTGGTGGCAATAGCTCGGCTACACTTCAGAAATTACCAGGATGAGGTGGCAGGCGAAAATGGGTGAAGACACTTCAATAGTATTCAACAAGACGGTTCTTCAAATAATAAATGACTTCAACTTTTAATAATTTTAAATTGACTCTATACACAAACTGATGTTGACACCAAATTTCTATACAAACTATGAACGCTATATCTATCTACTATTCTGGCTTAAATCTCTGTCTACTATCTATATATCTATCTCTCTATCTCTAGCTCTTTCTCTCACTCACTCTATCTCCCAAATACACAAATTCCTTTACATTTTATAGCTAGTGGTAGTTAAAGTAAACAGGAAGGTAGTGAAGGGACATCTTCGAAATAAGTTCAGAACATGTCTAAAATCATTAATAATTTGTTTAGTATTTGTGAATACAGGATTTATGCAATTCTATGAAATAAATATAATTAACCACTTTCATTCCGTATATGTGCTGACAGTATTTTGCTCTGACAAATTCAGAAAATCCTGATGACGATTTTGAAAACAATCAAAGTGAAAGTTGTTTCTGCTTGAGGCAGCAACAACTTTCAGTCAAATTATTTCCAAAATAATATGCAGGTTTCTTATGCCAATGTCTTGAAATCATGTTTGTGGGGATTTACAATGAAAATGGTTATCAGATTATGAACATGTATTTTCAGATGTATGTTATTATATTACATACTGGTGTCCAAACTCACAACTGAAGAGTGAAGCCGCTAACGCATGCGTGCATCGCTACATGTATCTTTTAGAATTTTGATCTATAGAGCGCTTACTAAACTCGCTTCACCAGTGGTCATTTGTCCCATACTGAAGGAAGGTATGAAGATATGCGCTCTATAGCTATATATGTCTATGGGCTATATCGGAAATCAGTCTCCGACGCATGCGCATCTCGCTTCTTTACTAAATTTGACAATTGTTTTGCGACTTTTAGCGATTTTTTATCAAAAATATTTCAAAATTAAGTGAACTGACTGAATTTTACATCAAAATAATGTATCGCAGTAAATAGCTAAGCGAAGTTGTGAATGTGTAGCAACAGGTACTCATTTGCATCGCATTTTGCAATGCGATACCGCTCAAAATATTCCCTGGTTATCTCATTATTATACCACTACACACATGCCTTAGACGTACAGCAGCAGTGCAGGCTAGGGGGGGGGGCGGGGCCGTTGACCAAGCTTTTACAGGCACAGCACTGTGCCAATATTTGTCTTTAATCTCACTCAGTCCCTTCTCTAAACATAGACTGTTAATGATACTGGTCTGCACGATTTCAAAATTTCTGAAGCAGATATAAAATATGATGCCCATGACATTTGCAATAGCCCACCCATGTGCATCATAAGTTTATGACCATTTTTGTCTGTCCTTGAGGCTACACATTGAAAGTATTCACTCAGTCTCAATATACAGCTCTTCTGCAATGCTTTATTCCATGATCTGATCGATTGGAAATTATAGTGTGTAACAACTCAAACACAATATCATTGCAAGAATTGAGCAGGCCAGACCTTTATTGATGTCCTCGAGGGTTCTGTCAACAAGGCAATGTGAGCTAGATGATGAGCATTCCATTGGCGCGTGTACAACTGGACCAGGCATGTCAGTTAAAGTATTTACAAAATCAGCCACATCTTGTCTTTATCAAACCATTAACCCTCGAAATTGTTCATCAAAATTAAGATTTTCTCATAGAAAATACACATTTGCAGACCAAGGGAAGACTGTTTTTTGAAAATTTGACACTGGAATGACTGGCTCAGTTATCGAGCCAGTCATTCCATTGGTAAATTTTCAAAAATAGTCTTCTCTTGGTCTGCAAATGGACATTTCCCAAGACTAGTGCAGAAGCCGTTTTGGCCGATATGAGTGTTAAAGGGTTAAGGCAAAGGATTAGATAGACATTAGAAAATGGACCGTTAATTGTTTGCACAAGTAAATATTAACAGAAGTCTAAATTAAATTTCAACGGCTTCTTAGAACTAGCATTTTTACCACAAGATATCAAGAAAATGTTTACAATTGAATGCAAAGATACCAGCTGGATGGAAACGAAGTACTTTATTTTGGTTTGAAAATACTTTTAGTCAAGAACACAAATGGATTAACGTTGACCATCACTACTACCACCACCATTATCATTGCAAACAACAGAGCTGAGAGACAATGTCTGTAAACCATTTAATAGTTGAATGGTCAGGATGAGCCAAGAAAGTTGACATTTTTGGCCTACTCGATGTCCATTTATAGCTCAAGCAGATGTGAAAATTTACCACTGGAAGGATTGTATCTGTAACAGTCTGGGTCATTCTATTGATAAAGTTATAAAAATTGTCTAGTAATCTCTTGGCGTACTGTTAAAAGCCATTCATAGAGATCACTGCAAAGGCAGGTTTTGTCCACCTTGACCATTAAAGGATTAACCAGTGAAATGACAGTGCTTAAATTTTCCAGACAGGAAGGCTGTTGAATATTTTGAAATAAATTTGGATTGAACCTGTTGCTGACTATGGCAGCAACGGGTAACAGTCAAATTGGTTTCAAAATATTCAACAGAATATTCATTACATCATAAAGAATGTGTCAGGTTTGATGTGTGGGCATTAAAGGGTGAATGGATGAGTTGGTATACCAAATATTGTAGCAGAAAGTGCCATAAATATAATTCCCTCGATGGACAGAATAGACACAAGATGAATAAAAGGTCATGGCTATAACTCAGCTGATTCATGAGGCTCATGCTGTGTAGTACACCACAATTATGATGGGATTTGTCATTTAGAGGTCAGTGTGTAATGCGTGATACCCTATTATGAAGGGTTTATCTGATAGCAGTAGAGTCTTTGAGAATATGCGAGTCTAAAGTCCTTATTCCTGTTTAATGATCAAAATTGATCAAGAAAATCTAAACATTTATGCGAGTGAGCTATTGGATGTCCATTTGCAGGCCAATAGATGACTTTTTTTTTTAATTTATCACTGGAAAGACTAGTTCCATCATCGATTTTGGCCGGTTTGATCATTACAGGGTTACGGTCCTACATTATGGAGTGACTGCTCACATTATTGTGTTATAAATGCGACAAATTTTCATAAACTTAGAATTGGCACACCGAACATGATGCGCTATAATGGGAGTCTAGTACATGTTTTCGAGATGCTGAAAGGGCAAATTATTTATTGCGGAATAATAACTGCGCGGTCAGATGTTAATAATGAATGATAACGGACATATGATATCAGGCTGACTATGGTATTATGGTACAAGTTCAACAGCATAAATCTACTGAGCGGAAATATAATGAATAGGTCTACACATACACACCCACACACATATGCACACAATGTACTTATAATGAAAAGTTGAAAAGGTGGGGATGGTCTGTATTTATCAGGCCTGTCCAAATTGGCGAAACCCATTTTTTGGTCGCGCAAAGGTTATGCAAATATTTCTGACACAACCTGTTTTCTGTTCCCGCAATTTTTTTCATGTACACAACATGAAAAATGGGTGCGCAAAACAGAATGGGTTGCCTAAAACAAATTTGCTTAACCAAAAATGGGTTACGCACATTTTCAATTTGGACAGGCCTGTTTATGTGTGGTCCAATATCAGTTATGACTTTAAATGTAAAATTTATGTATAAATTATTTGTGCACCAAGTCAAAGTTATCAGATCAGATTTTATACCCAATGTTCTCCTCTCAATAGCAATCTTAAACCATTTATATGCAAATTGCCATATATTGTTGTAGGCCTATTCACTCCTCTTTTGCATACTACAGTACAGCTCAGAGATAACATAAGATGTTCCGACAACAATATAAAATGTACTTTGAATATTTTAAACATAACTGGATTGGATTAGCCATTACTGCATTACACAGTAATCACTAATGGCTTCCAATCCAATTATGTTTAAGCTATTCAACAGAATATCGCTTAAATAATGTTCCAGATTGTACTATGTTTCTGTTTTTACTTTGGAAACATTTAAAGTAATTTATGATCTGTACTGTAACAGGTAATCATTGCCCTTTAATGGTCAAACCAGTAGCTAGTCCTTGAATGGTCAAGATTTTTCACAAAAATTGAAACTTTTCTTCAGTGTATGTCCATTTGCAGGCTAAGATAAGACAATTTATGAAATTTTATCACTTGAATGGCTCAATAACCAAGCCAGTCATTCCACTGATAAAATTTCAAAAAGTGTCTTATCTTAGCCTGCAAATCGACATTTCTCAAGACCACTGCAGAGGCAAATAATTTTGAAATTGTAACCATGGAACGAGCGAGCCAGTCATACTGGCCAAGGCAGTCATTCCGGTGTTAAAATTTCAAAACTATTCCCCTCTTGGCCTGCAAATGAACATTCACCAAACAAAGATATTAAAACTTCATGACAAACCATGAGCATTAAAATGGTTACACGGCAACAGATTTTAGAAATTATATTTTCAATATTTCTTAGATATGTTTTAATAAGACACAGCATTTATGCATATGAATGCCTGTACTACGCAGAATGATGCATTGTTTTGACACTACATGTATGATGCTGCTGGCGAGGGATCCTCTAATCAATGACTACACGGAACACTACAGCGTTGTTTCAATCAGCGCGGTGGCCACACGCGGCCAAAATAGGCTCCATGCTAACAGCAATACAATTACGAAGCAATGACTCGCTATACAAATCTTTATACAAGCTTTTGGTGCAAAAACACTGTGCAGCGTTGCAAATCAATATCCCACATCGTCTAATATGTCACTAATAAATGACAAATGTAATGTTTTGTTAGCCGATGTCAGGGAAATATGACATGCTATGTCGAGAAAATAATGTACATGTACAGAGGTTAGGGTGGGAAGGGTGCGTATGCAAAAACTCGGAAGCGCTTATGCAATTTCTGTGACAGTATAACAACAAAGTATCTGATTTGAAGCATTAAACATTTTTTGCTGCAATTTGTCTAATTGCTCTTCACGATTACACGATATTCAAATATTTGTTATTTTAGAATTTATTATTAATACTAGATAAATGTTTCTAGCACATGCAATCAGTAAGAATCAAAACATTTAAAAAATGCATTTATCTCAATCAAGAATAAAAATGGAAATGAGCAAATTTAAATGATAAATGATACTTTTTCTTGGCAGAGACAGGATTTGTGTAATTACATAATTGTGGCAAAATGCATCACAGTGTTGCACAGTAACCAATCATTGTTTCGTTTTTTAATATACCCACGATATGGTCAGTATTCATTACGCCATCTACAACACATCCTGACATTTAGGCGCAAGGCGACTAATAACTTGTCAGGATGACTGCTGCTTAGGTCACAATGGAACTTGAACGTGTTTACGTTAATGCAACATTGTTGGGTTTTTTAACCCTTTAATGGTCATGCTGGCCAAAACCGGCATCTGTTATGGTCTTGTGGAATGTCCATTTACATGGTAAGAATAAAATTTTCGAAAATTTACGACTGGAATGACTGGCTCTATAACCGAGCCAGTCATTTCAGTGATAAATTTTCAACAATTGTATTATCTTGCCCTGTAGATGGACATTCAATAGGCAGATATCATATTTTTGTTGACCAAATTTGACCATTAAAGGGTTAACCTCTGGCTTTCGAAAACTGAATAGCGGAAAGAGAAAGATCCAAGTGGTTTGAATATATTTTAACCATTTGGACCCCAATGGCACAGAATCTGAACTTTTCTGCAGACATGGTCCATTTAATAGACGGGGCCATTTCTGACTATGCCACACAAATTTCTAGTTAAGCCCCGCCCATGATTTGCCCTCATTGGGATCGATTGAACCCTTAATTTCCAGAATCACAATATCAAGGTAACTATACACGTTAAAGCTGTCGAAATGTCTAGTCAAATTAGTTTCAAGATATTCAACAGAATGTTCATTAAATAGTAAATCCATCAGACATAAAATTTGTATGTACTTGTCAGACTTCTCCATCTTCATCACTGAGTATTGTCTATCAATTATGATTGTGACGTCAAATCATATGTGATGTAATTGATTATGTCGCGTCAATAACTTGAGTGACAGATGTATGCCATGATGACCTTTTTACGGCGTAGGGGATTACAATTACTTATAAATAAACATACAGAATATGTGTAATGGACCCTTCCACTTTATCCATTCATCATATTACATCATAATCAACTACATGACGTGTAGAGTGACATCATAATGAATGACATCATGAATGAAGTAGATAAGTATGTACGTCACGAACGCATATTTGAAGACTGTCTATGCGTTGTTGTACGAATTGTATGTCTTTACTATTCAATAAATATTCTGTTGAATATTTTGTAACTAATTTGACTGGGCGCTGTTGCTACCACAGGCAGCAACAGCACTCAATCAAATTAGTTACAAAATATTCAACAGCTTACATTTACCTGTATAGCTTTCAGGAAATTGATAGCTAGGGCATTCGGGGGTCGATCAATCCCAACATGGCGAAGTGTGGGTGGAACTTAGCTAGAGGTGGGTGGGGCATAGCTAAAACTGAAAAGGTCCATTATTCTGACTCACCTTATATTCGCCAAGAAAGTGCACTGAGCAAGGTAGGATAGCGGTGCTTGTTGCTATCACTGTCACGTTCAATGCGCCTACATCAAAATATGGGTCCAAACCAAGAACTGTGAACACAAACATAATATATACATTGTCATTATCTTGGTCTTAGGGTTAGGGTTAGGTCTTGAATATCTGGAGTCAACAACCTGATACAATGAAATTAACCAATTACTGCTAAAGCTGGCTAAAACCAGCCTCTACAGTGGTACTGATGAATGTCCATTTGCAGGACAAGAAAAGACAAACTTGGACAAATTTACCATGGGAATCTGTGGCTCGATAACCGAGCCAGTCATTCTAGTGTTAAATCTTCAAAAATAGCCTACTCTTGACCTAAAAAAAGACATTACATAAGGATAATAATTTGACTATCATGACAGAATTTGGCTTTTAAAAGGTTAATTTTGATGAGGACGGATCACAGAGATGCTTGTTAACCCTTTAATGGTTATGCTGGCCAAAACTGGCCTCTGTTATGGCCTTGTGGAATGTCCATTTACAGGCCAAGAGAACACAATTTTTTAACATTTACCACTGGAATGATAAATTTTCTAAAATTGTATTCTCTTGGCCTGTAAATGGACATTCAATAAGCAGATATTTATATTTTCTTGACCAAATTTGACGAGTAAAGTGTTAATACATTATCCCGGAATAGAAGCATTTGTGTGATAACATGCATGAATTTTAACCATAGAATTGCTTCTGACATGTTCTGATAATTTGAATAAGATAAGGTTTTCTGTATTCATTTGAAAGCTGACATCAGTCTAAGTGCCTCTTTTCCCAAGATTCAGACAGTGACCACTGACAGGTATAATCATGACATGATCCCAGTACCCATGGTCTACCATGATAGATAGCTACCATGGTATTTATCTATCACGGTCAGACAGTCATTGGACCGTTCCACTTTTAGCTATGCCCCAACCATCCCAATCTAAGCTCCACTCACACCACATCCGTGTTGGGATCGATCTCTGAACTCCCTGACTATCAATTTCCAGAAAACTATACATGTAAGCAGCTGAATATTTTTAAACTAACAGCGCCCAGTCAAATTAGTTTCAAAATATTCGACAGAATGTTTTTAAATAATAAAGCCATACAATTCGTACAACATGTTGGACTATTATGCTTTAAAGACGGACTATATGGAATCATTCATGACGACATGATTATGACGTCCGGCTACACGTCACATAGTTGATTATGACATCATATGATTGAGTGAGGAAATGGATTCCTGAATTGACTATGGTCTACCGTGGTGTCAATTACCATACTGTGATCAACCATGGTATATCATAGTCCCACAACAATTTACTCATTGCATCAAATCAATCATGACTCACATGTCATTGTGAGAAGGGTCCAGATAGCAAGAGCTTTGAGCAATGTGGTCTTGATATGGGAGAAGTATAATAACTTTCTATTAAGTGTCCGACTGCTGCAAGCCACCAGACAATAACTTCAATGCACAATAACTATGGACCGGCTGAACATTTTAGAAACAATTTTACTGACAGTGTTAAACACTATGGGAAATGTAGTCTACATAAATTCAGCAGGCAGAGAGTTAACTTTTAGAACATCTGATTTTAGGCATTAACACCAGATGGAATGCTTCACACATACATGTGTAAACTGTCTCCTGGACCATTATTACCATTGACACAGTGGGTGGGAACACTAAAAACTCAGAGATGCCATTATAGCCATTGTTTGCCATTACGGAAAATAGTGCTAGCTTGAAGAGCTAAGGCAAATGTACAGAACTGACCAAACACCCACTTGGATGAGAAAATCAGTCTCAAATAGCAGACCGCTCTGTCACCACTATGCTAGATCAAATTTGCAGTGCTTGATTGCTATGAACAGACAAAACAAGTTAACTTTTTATGAGGTTCAGTTCGATTTGGCAAATGTTACTGGAAGCCACTGTGGGCTGTCACAAGTTCAATGGCAAATGAACCAGCAAATGACCATAAATTGTATTTGTCAAAGCTTCAGTATTAAAAGCTGGCAATGTGTTTGCCTATTCTAGAAATGAAAGAGGCTCCAAACCGCTTCCATATAGCTCTCTTGACAGGTTTCTGCATACAAACTTTGGCAAAATGTCAACTTATTTCAGAGAATCCATTTGGTGTGAATAAAGGGCTATCGGTCGACCATGTATGATTTGGATGTGTACAAGCCTAGGTACATTGGCCAAGAAAAAAGCAATAAGCTGGGTTTTTTTGTAGGTGGCCTAGCAGTCAGATCTGTCTAGAGTAGCAGACTTCACAAGCTCATTTTCTGAAGTATCTCAAAATTTGTACTGATCTCATATTTTATATTGATGTAACCAAATTCAGGCACGTACACACACGAACACATGGACCAACGCACACACGCACGCACACGCTCATTCACACACACACACACACACACACACATGGACACAGGCACGGATACGTGCATGCACACGGTACACAGATCACCAAGCCCAATTAGATCATTATTAGGAAAGTATCATTAACTAATGAATTGTAAATGAATTAAAAAAGTAAAACAACAAATATACCATAATATATAATGTGTTCATACCAGAGGCCCAAGCACCTGTAGCGCTCATCTGGAGCTGCAGTATTTGAACAAGGACTGAGAATTTAACTGTCTGACTGCTACAAGCAACCAAACAATAATTTCCAATGACCAACAGCGTTGGACCTGCTGAATATTATGAAAACAATTTGACTGAAAATTATTTGTGGCTTAGCCACCAACATCTTTCAGTCAAATTGTTTTCAAAATTCATCAGTTCCGGACTAGAGCTTATGGTTTTTCCATCCATAGCCTACAACATAGGGTTCTTCCATCCATAGCCTACAATGTAGTGTGGTTCTTCCATCCATAGCCTACAATCTAGGGTTCTTCAATCCATAGTCTACAACCTAGTGTGGTTCTTCCATCCATAGCCTACAACCTAGGGTTCTTCCATCCATAGCATACAACTTAGGGGGGGGGGGGCTATGGTTCTTAGCCTACAGCTCAGGGAGTTTTCATCTCTACCCTACAGTCTAGGATTCTACCAATCGTAATCTAGAGCCTAGGGTTCTTCCATCCATAGCCTACAGCCTAGGGTTCTTCTAACCAATAGCCTATGGTTCTTCTATCCATACCCTCAGTACAGCCTATGGTTCTTCCATCCATAGTCTACAGGTTAGGCTTCTTCCATCCCTAGGGTTCTTCCATTCATAGCCTACAGGCTATGGAGCCTTCCAGTTGTAGCCTACAGCCTATGGGGCTTCCATTTGTAGCCCACAGCCTTTAGGTCTCCCATTCCTAGCCTACAGCGTTATGGTTCTGCCATCCACAGTCTACGGCCTAATGTCCTTCCATTCCTAGGCTTCTGCCATACATAGCCTACAGCATAATTTAGGTCCTTCCATCAAACTTTAGTTAAAATCGGACAAGCAATCTTTTAAATGATTTACGGGAACTTCCAGAAAATGCAAGATGACCAGCAAACAAATTGATCAATCAGATCAAATTTCTAAGTTCCGAAGCCTATACTGTACTATCATGGTCATCACTGGCATTTAAAAAATTAAAATTTTCTCAGTGGTTACTCAGAAGTCATTTAAAGTATTTCTTGAAAACTTTGAAATATTAAAGAGTATAGTGTACATGTATGCTATTAGCTAGGTTACATGTAGCTGAAAACATACAAAATCTACCCCTTAAGCCTTATTCCTTTTGTACAATTCAAATTAGTCCATTAATCCATTTGTAGACAACCGTAGACTATGAAACTGTTTACAAAAATAATTGTATTGGCAACTGCCAGTAAAAGTAATTTACAAAATTCTATTTGACTATGATATAGCTAGACTAAATAGGTAATACACTGTCATTGGTGTGGGGTTTTGTTCAAAAATGTTCACTTGATGAATGGAAAATTAACCCCTGCGCTACTAGAAAACTTAACCCTTACCACTCTGATGTTAAAATCTAAAATTTTTAAATTAAATTAAAAGATGAACTGGTGTTCATTTTTCAACAAATTTGGTGGAAGATGGTGCTGTCTACGACAGCACCATCGTCCACCAAAATTTATGAAAAATTTCCACAAGTTTCTTTGCTATTGACACAGTAAAGCGAAAAATAATCGCCATCAGTGCTAAGTGTTAACCTGATGAATGATAAGGGTGAAAATATAGATACATGTCAGCTAAGCCTTTAATGGTTAAGATTTGTCGTGAAAATTACAAACTTTCTTTAGGAAATGTCCATTTGCAGGCAAAGAGGAGACTTACATTTTTGAACATTTGACCGGCTCAAAAGTAATTCCAGTGATAAAATATATAAACAAGTTTTCTATGAGCCTGCAAATGAAAATTTCTCTTGACAACTGCAATTAAGATGGCTTTTAGCCTGGGTGTGAACATTAAATGGTTAACGTATTAACACTCAAGTTGGCCAGAAACAGCTTCTGTAGTAGCCTTGGAAGATGTCCATTTGCAGACCAAGAAGACTATTTTTGAAGATTTACCACTGGAATAACTGGCTCGATAATCTGAGCCAGTCATTCTAGTGGTAAATTTTCAATAAGTCTTCTTTTGTTCTGCAAACGGACATTTTCTATGTGAAAACTTACATTTTCTTGAAGAAATTTAAGGGTTAAATGGCTAAGAGTGATGTGAAAGTGTCAGCTGATGTACAAACAGCGATGATGAATACAGGAATCCAGTTTCTCAGTCAATTATACACGTCATAATTAACATCACAAGTAGGATGATGTCATAATCAATTACGTCATGAATGACATGATTAAGTCTGTCATAAATGCTTAGCCCTTTAACCCTCAAATTTATTCAAAACAATTTCCGAGCCAGTTATTCCAGTTGTAAATTTTCAAAAATAGTCTTCATTTGGTCTGAAAATGGACATTTCTATGAGAAAATAGAAATTTTCTTGAACAAATCCTAGGCTTAAAGGGTTATTAACCCGTCAAGCTGTAAGAATTGCATGTCTTTGCTATTTCATAAATAATCTGTTGAATATATTGAAAGGAATTTGACTGGGCCCTGTTGCTGCCATAGTTAGCAACAGCACATAGCTAGTTAAATTAGTTTCAAAATATTCAACAGCTTACAATGGCTTACCTCTATAGTTTTCTGGAAATAGAGATTCAGGGAGTGCAGAGATCGATCGATCCCAACATGGGTAAAGCGTTGGTGGAGCTTAGCTAGAGATGGTTTGGGCAGAGCTAAAACTGAATTCATACATTGTGGTTAATATTTCCTAAAACTGATAATTTGACTGCAAAGGACTGAAATCAAAGTCCAATCCTCAGCTAAGGAAAAGTTGCATCAATATCATTTAGTCAAATTTCTTTCAAAATATTCAACATATTTCCCGTAGGCCTATAGCATATAATCATGGTTGTCTCGATAAGGAAATATTGATAAGAGACGAATGGCTTAATATTTATATCACATGAAATATGACAAAAAGAAGAGCTAGACTCATTGTATAGAAGTCATGTGCGTTAACAATACAACCCACTATCAGCACCATCCATTACACAGGACTCACATAAATATGAACATCAGGGGGGATGGCATGGTGGCAGCAGCGAGAGATGAGCTCAGCCAGTATCCGATACAAAATTATAACTAATGACTAACGTACAAAAAGCTATTTCCTGCTAGATAGGGGATGAGAGCAATCAATAATCATGAATGACCCACATCACTGCTGCTTCATAATCAGTGATCGCAAAACAGGAACTCGAAGCCACATTCTCCTGCAAGATCCGGGGATGATAGTACATCCTGTTACAAGATAAAAGTGTGTAGTGATGCGACAGTTAATATCATAACAAAGACATTCCTGGACTGATCATTTATGAACAAAACGGTATGGCCCACAAAACATTCTTTCTTCTTTATGCTCTCAAGAAATTTTAACAACCCAGCATCGTAACTATTCGCAATGCTGTAAGTTACTTCAATACATCACTTTAATTCCTTATTATTTGAAGAATTGATTTATAAATGTCTGGTCATGACCCCAACTTGAAATTATCATGCAGTACTGAAAGAAACAAGGGGCCCTTAAAGACACTGATCTGGTTACAGCTTAACCTCAGCGAAAAGTTTCCTATCGTTTTATAGTCAACCACTGATGACCATGGTTTGACCCTATGATGATCAAGTTTGAAATATAACAGGTGTGTGACCATGGTAAATGTTGACCATTGCCATTGTCTGAGTCTCTTTTGACAATGGACAAAAATTTCCTGACATTGGTTAACATGTTTTGACCACGGTTAATCCCGAAGAAAAAATATTATTTGACCTTGGTTTAAGCATATTTTGGCCATGCATGGCCGAAATAATTTAATATGGGAGGTAACTGTTTAATTGTAAATTGTCATTTGGCAATAAGTCTTAATTATTCTACATGTATTACACATACATTATGTAATCATCAGTAGCCATGACATTTAAACAGAATAGTATATGTCATATACCTAGAAACATAATAATAAACAATGAATGCTTGTATAAATTTTATCTCTCTTCAACCAATGTAGGTCAACCATTCAAACATTTAATAGAATTTTGATCAATATTTTATATTATAATGACTATTACTAGGGCTCATGACTATGCCACGGCCGCCTGTGGTCTGAACATGATCAAGCCATAGGTCATTATCATTGTTTTAGCACATGCAGTCGACCATGGCTGTTTAATGGTCACTTGAGGAACATCCCGCAAAGGATAACCGTTGGTCTCTGGTCGACCATGGTTGACTTTGAGCAATAATACATCAACCTTGGTTGATGATGGTTATACTGTTGTCAAGATACATGGTCAAACCAGTTTGATCATGGTGTACATGATGGTATGACGATGATCATTTAAAAGGGAAGCTCTTGTGTTTCGTTCACTATAATTTACTTAGTAATATTGATGTCAATGGAAGAAGTATTACATGTAAGTATTTATTCTAATTAACCCACCCCTAGCAATTAAACTGCCCCTATGATTTTTAATGTGACCATACAATTTCTATGACCCCCAAACACCCACTTACTGAGGCAAACTGCTTGCAGATACATATAGATTGCTGTCTAGCAGTGATCTAGAGCTGACTGATGCCCTTCAGCCATGCTGGTATATTCTGTAGCATGTGTTTTCTTTAAGAAACCTTAGTCACTGGTCCATTAAAGAAGATATTTAAGTATTTTATGTCCTATTTCAACAGCCCCCTGGGATGACTGCTACCAGCCCAGCAGGTTAATTAGGATAAATAAGGTCCACATATGTATATATCTTGTCATGTATTGTACATAAGCAATGTTACACTGAAGTAGTTCACATTATGGATAAGACTTATGACAAGACTCCCATATATTGAGAATGAGACTCATACATATAAACCTGCTTCTTATAATTTTTATGCATTAGTAGGCCTATTTAACCTCCAACAATAGAGGAATCCAGTCTGTCAGTCAAGTATATGACATCATAAACCATTATGTAACGCATAGGCTGACATCACAGTTAAATAAGTCATAAATGGCATATCTAATATGGCTACATGTAAGTCCATTACAAATGCTTAACAGTTCGTCAAGCTGTACAAAGTGTATGTATTTACTATTTAATAAACATACATAATGGCGAGCATATTTCTAGCTACCTAAACGTTGCCAATGCTTTGTCTGTGTTGGGATCGATCGAACCCTGAATCTCTTTTCCATAAAACTATACAGGTAAGCAGCTCAGTCAATATTTTAAAACTAATTTGACTGGGCGCTGTTGCTGGGAGCAAGCACCCATTTAAATTAGTTTCAAAATATTGACTGAGCAGCTTACCTGTATATTTTTCTGGAAATTGAGATTCAGGGAGTTCAGGGTTTGGTCGATCCCAGCATGGGCAGAGCTAACATAGCTAGAAATATGTGTGCCATAGCGGAAACTAAGTTCATCCATTATTCACGCTGCCAGAAATGTTAAATATTAGGTTTAAAATGCACCGAAATAGTTGTCAGTTTCAGCACCCAGTCATGCTTCATTTATAGGTTGGTATGACTAACGTATTTAGTAGTTTTGTGCAGTGGCATCCTCTATGAGCTTCATAGGTGGTTGCGAAGAAAACAACAAATTTCCAGGCTCTCTGTGCGGACATGTCTCTCAGCATTCGCAGAACATGGCCAAAACATGGATCATCTTTGTTGAGCGACTTTCAGACATTGCAACCATATTGCACATAACGCGTCATTGAAGATTATGCTATCTGGCCAGCAATGTTAGGTGCTGGTATGAAGGTGAGTACTGTGGCAGACATCGAGCTAGATATTTAAAACTACCTTTGGAGGTGTAAATCTGCGATACACATGTTGCATTATACAAGTGGAGCGCTTTGGCTTTATAGGAATGGGGATAAATTTTTTTTAACAAGAGGTCCAAGGGGCCTGTGTCGCTCACCTGGAGCATTATGCATTTTTGTCACAATTGTTAATGGGTGGTTTAGTAGTCTTCTAAATGAGGTTGTGGACATTTTTGCAAGTCTAATACGGCCGCCAAACATGCTACATTTTGATTGGTCCACTGCAGCCATGTTTCTGACGTAGCACCTTCCTTTGAAAAACCCTTAATGGCACTCAGTGCCTAATCATATCTCCCAAATTTCACCCCAATCTGCTCAGTGGTTCTGGAAGTAAATTAGGCAAAAATTTGGTTATCCAAGATGGCCACCAAACCATTTGGCCAATCAAGTTCCCTTGAACAAACTTGGTGCAGCTCTTGCCCTAGATGATATTTCATGCATTTTGAATTGATCCCCCTGGCCATTTTGGAGAAGATTTTTAAAGACATTTTAAATCGGCCAGTTTTTTTGATGGATCAACTTCTCTTGAACAAACTTTATTGGCCCTTAATTATATTTACAAATTTCGGCCTGAACGCTTCAGTGGTTCTGGGGAAGGAGTCGTTTTTGTGAAAACGAGGTCATCCAAGATGGCCACTATTCATTTAGTCAATCAAGTTCCCTTGAACAAACTTGGGTCAGCTCTTAACATAGATCATATTTCATGTCTGAATTGATCCCTCAAACGGTTTTGGAGATTTTTAAATACATTTCAAAAAATCAGCCAAAATCCAAGATGGCCACCAGCCAAATTGGCCGATCGGCTTCGTCTGAACATAATGGAATCTCTATGCCCTAAGGATGCTTCCTGCCATATATAATTGAAATCGGCCCAGCAGTTCTCGAGAAGACATTTTAAATTTCCCTTTGCTTTAGTATGGGAGCTTTTGGCGGGAAACTGATCCAAGATGGCCCCCAAAACATTTATCTGACAGTTTCAAAAATTGCAAATTTGAGATCAGAATACCCAAAAACCTACATATAACCAATTTCGGCCTCAAAATCCATCAAATAAAAAAATCAAATATGGCCGCCAAACACGCTACATTTTGATTGGCCTACGGCGGCCACGTTTTTTGACTCAGCAACTTCCCTTGAACAAACTTTAATGGCCCTTAGTTCCTAATCATATCTCCCAAATTTTGGCCTGATCCATTCAGCGGTTCTGGAGAAGTTGTTTTCGGGAAAACTAGGTCATCCAAGATGGGTGTCGAACCAATCGGTCAATCAAGTCATCTTGAACAAACTTGGCTTACCTCTTTGCTTAGATGAGGTTTCATAAGTTTTGAATCAATTCCCCAAGCTGTTTCGGAGAAGGAAATTATTAGACATTTTTAAAAATCGGCCGAAATCCAAGATGGCCACCGGTCAAATTGGCTGATCGGCTTCGTTTGAACAAAATGAAACCTTTATGCCATAAGGATGTTTCCTGCCACATATAATTCAAATCGGCTTAGAAGTTCTCGAGAAGACATTTTATATTTCCCATTGCTTTACTATGGGAGACTATGGCAGGAATAAAACCAAGATGGCAGGAAAACCATTTATCCGACAGTCTCGAAAGTGATATATTTGAACTGGCCACACTGATAAGCATATATAAGGCAATTTTCACCATCAAAATAATCAAATACAAAAAATATGACCAAGAAACGATAAATTTTTATTGGTTGATGGCGGCCATGTTTTTTAACAACCAAACTTCCTTTGAACAAACTTGAAAGGCCCTTGGTCCCTAAGCATATACACAAAATTTCAGCTCTATCCCTTCAGCGGTTCGGGAGAAGTCGTTTTCGCGATAACTAGGTCATCCAAGATGGCCGCCAAGCAAATTGGCCAATCAGGTTGCCTTGAACAAACCTGGGTCTACCGTTGCTACAGATGATGTGTTATGAGTTTTGAATCAATTCCTCCAGCGGTTTCGGAGAAGATTTTTTAGTGTTTTTAAAAATCAGCCATTTTGGCCGGTGGCCATCTTGGATTTTGACCGATCCGCTTTGTTTGAACTAACTTAGATCTCTATGCCCTACGAATGCTTCCTCCAAAATATAATTGAAATTGGCTCAGTGGTTCTTGAGATGAAGTCGTTTAAAGAATTCCCCATTGCTTTACTATAGGCCCATTGCTTTACTATGGGAGCCTATGGCGGGAAAACAAACCAAGATGGCAGCCAAACCGTTTATCCGACAGTCTCAAAAGTGGCATATTTGAACTTGCCATACTGATAAACATATATAAAGCAATTTTCGCCATCAAAATACATCAAATACAAAAAAGCTAATATGACCAAACGCTAAATTTTGATTGGTTGATGGCGGCCATGTTTTTGAACGTACGAACTTCCCTTGAACAAACTTGAATGGACCGTGGTCCCTAAGCATATTTACCAAATTTCGTGTCTATCCCTTCAGCGGTTCGGGAGAAGTCGTTTTCGCGAAAACTAGGTCATCCAAGATGGCCACCAGGCAAATCGGTCAATCAGGTTGCCTTGAACAAACTTGGGTCTACCGTTGCAATAGATGATGTGCTATGAGTTTTGAATCAATTCCTCCAGTGGTTTCGGAGATTTTTTAAAGTGTTTCTAAAAATCGGCCATTTTGGCTGGCGACCATCTTGGATTTTGGCCGATTGGCTTTGTTTGAACAAACTTGAATCTCTATGCCCTAGGGATGATTCCTGCCAAATATAATTGAAATCTTGAGAAGAAGTCGTTTAAAGAAAAAGTTGATGGACGACAGACGACATACAGATGATGAACGGTCGCCATTGCATAAGCTCACTTGGCCATTCTGGCCAGGTGAGCTAATAATGTAGGTTTGATGAAATTATACTTTCCCATTGTATGTCAATGTTCCAAGCCCCTATTCCTTCCCACTTTATTTCATATGAATACTTTTTGATGTCGTAGTGGACCAAAACAACCTATTATCATAGGCAATCAAAACAGACAACAGAAAGAGTTAATGGAGCCTGGTACCTGGCTCCATATTTTCGGCAATAGTAATTCAATGGGAAATCGGGTACCAACGAACTATGGTTAACTATCCAGCATCTGGCTGGGCATAGCAACTGTGCCTGTTCAGTAAAGCAGAAAACTGATTATGGTTAGCCAGTCGAACTTGAACCAGGAAATATACATTGTCTGCATATGCCATGCATAGTGAGAGGCCATTAAGTGAATATATACTAGTGTATGTGTGCGTGCGTGCGTGCGTGCTTGCGTGTGTCTGTTGGTCTTGTGGAGATAATATACATAGGCTGAGTCACAAGTAAAATCTGAGAATTTAAGCCAGTGATTGAGGAGCAGCAACAGCAGTGTTAATAGGATGGAGTAGCAGCAGCAGTGAAGGCAGGGTGCTATTAGTTAAGTATCTAGCATCAATAGTGCACACATTAGTAGATTCATACTCGGCTTACTGCACAAACTTACAATGATTGATGCACTGAGCACTCCAGTTATGTCAGTCTACACATATTTCAGTGCCTTGCCAGAATAATGGACAGTTTTGACATTTCAGATAATGTTGCTGGTTACACGATCACTTTATATCACCATACTGAATTATTGATGTCACAACCCACATCCTACAAGTTTAACTTAATGATCAACACCTTTTCTGATGTATGGCCAAACATTCTATGAAAACCACACTGTGACTTTGTCGGCCACAAGAAAGTGATTCGTTAACCCTTTTATGCTCAAGCTGACCAAACCAGAGCGTCTGCAGTTGCCTTGAGCATTGTTCATTTAGAGGCCAAAAGAGTCCACAGATTTGCCACCAGAATGACTGACTTCCATATTTGAGCTAGTCATTCTAATGGTAAATTTTCAAGAAATAGTCTTTTGGCTTGTAAATGGAGTTGCAATGCCACAAAGCAAATTTGTCTTGACCAGTCTTGACTAGTATAGGGTTAATGTCTTAAAGAACCACAATCGTGTGGACTCAAAATACATAAATCATATGGCAAACAACTTGTGTTAAGATACTCTTTTCCTGTGACTCTTTGGCTCACTCTCAGGTGGCTGCTTTTGACAGCGGTGGATCACAGATCAATATTGTAATAATAAAAGAAAATTTCCCACATTGTCAAATATACGCTGACAAATGAAATGGAAAAATGTATCCCCAGTGCAGACGCCATAAGCTAATTCTATTTACTTGATATGAAATTGGATTTTCAAGCGTAGACATATTTATGACCGATACACTGTATTTAATAATAGATCATACTATGTGTGAGTACAACGTACCACGCAAACGGACATCATAAGTTCCACAATTTCACCTTCATCTTCTGTCATCAACTCGGCTCTATATTCACAAGGGAGCCATTTCATTCCTGACAAATTGCCGTCGGATAGAGCAAACGTGTGATTTCAACACCTTCATGCTACACAAGACATGGCACTCAGGAGACACTACTTGTCACCTGAAAACTTGTGCCATTTCCAAACATCAACGAACATAGAATACTTTATGGCTTTGTGATAGACAACAGAGATCCATTTCTGGCAATGCCTGCCCATTTCTAGCTTCTGGGTTCTGATACTTTGCATCCTAAATTCCCAGAATCCCAATTTCAAGTTAACTATACCTATCTGTAAGCTGTTGAATATTTTGAAACTAATTTGAATGGGTGCTGTTGCCCAGCCAAATTAGTTTCAAAACGTTTTGTCCGATTAAATTTATAAAAGACAAACAATTAGCACACTTGGAAGACGTTTTCTAATTTCATGACGAAGAGCTCGATCTACATCACTTTATAATTGTGACGTCAGTCATCAGGTAATATGTGATTAATTGATTACGATCTACGATACTTGATTGACAGATTACTGACCAGATTCTGCCATCATAAATACCCTGATGGTCGACTATTAAACTTCCATTGATCACTACACTGCTGTTGTTTAACCCTTTACTGGTCAAATTTGGTCAAGAAATTCTAAATATTTCCTTATTAAATGTCTATATGCAGGAGCCAGTCATTCAAGTGGTAAATTTTCAAAATGCTCTTCTCTTTACCTGCAGATGGACATTCCTCAAGACTACTGCAGAGGCTGGTGTTGGCCGGCATGACCATTGAAGGTTTAAAAAATACCAGAAGTAATTTAATATACAGGTACATTCCATTTATGGCTTTACAATTTTGACCATTCCTTAACTACATGATGGTCAAACAGTTAAACTTTCATTTGCCAGTGTGTGTGATGTTCATTTTGATAATTTTGTTGATGGAAGAAGCTCTTCATCATTGCTATTTTCAGAAACGGGTTCAGCAGGGCTATATTCAAACTAAATACCGAAATTCATCTTAGGTTTCAACAGATCTGTAGAAAATACAATTTTGATGTTCAATTAGCGTTATCTGAAATCAAGCTTCATAAGGGTAGATTGTAATATTGTATAGTTAGAATTAGTCTGAGTGACAAGAAATTTCTTAAAGACCTCTAAAATTCTAATATTTTTTTATTATATTTAGAAAGATAACTGATGTCACTAAGAGAAACTAGCTATACTGCAACATTTTCTTGAAACTGCATCTTACTCGATAACATGATCTACCAGTATGTCCATGCCACTAACCAACCCACCTAAACAACATTAGCTATAGTATCATATGGGAAATAAATTTGGTTGAATTCCCCAAAATTGTTTCTGAGGTGAAAGCTTGTAGGATAGACCTTTTATGATATTTGAGCTTTTGACCTTGGCCCCAGGCGGGTGGAGCGAAACATAAATGTTATCTTGCAATATACAATTTCACATGGGTGACAGTGACACACAAAATAAATCTGGTTGAATTAAACCCGACAGATTCAGAGGGGATTGTGGCATGGACAGTATCTGACCATTCAATGCAGGAGGTGGAGCTAAACATAAATGTCATTATTAATCAGCAATCATCTGGGTAACTGACAATAATAATTCACAGGTACATGTAAATATAGGCACTTGCTATCAGTCGGCATACAGACACTGGCCCTGGCTAAATTATAGCTTACTATCAGTATCTAAAGAAAACATTCTATGCGAGTAACAATGTCTTTGTTCTAAAGCGATTAATTTGTTTGTTGCTATAAATAATTTGGAAAAATGCATTTCTAATCAATCAGGTACCTGAAAGTTCCTTTTATATGTTTATAGGTAAAATGAACATCTGAGATACAGATTTTATTTAATTAAAACAAACAAATCATTTGTTTAGCTCTGCCTGACTGGCCAGATATGATAGATGCAAAACAAAGAAATATTGATTAACACTTTATTGATTAAGCTGGCAATTAATAGTTTATGTAGCAGTCTTGAGAAATGTAAATTTTGTAAATTTTCATAAATAATATTTTCTTGGTCTACAAATGGTAATTCTTTCTTAGAAAATTGCAATTTCCTTGACAAAACTTGACCATTAAATGGTTTAAGCATTATGAAACTAATGTGACTAAATGCAACAACAGCTTTCCGTCAGATTAGTTTTCAAAATACTCAACAACTTTAGCTACCGACTTCGAAAGCGACGTGACAGCGATTTTAGCGATGAATGGCTTAAATAAATAAATGCCTGAGACATATGGCATGCGCTATCTAGGGTGATCATGCTAATTGATATTCATCACAGATATCTCAAGAAGTATTTACAATATGAGTAGATTCATATACTCTCCAAATGTTGAGCGCTCACTCTGAGGCAGTGCCAATGATAACATCTTTTGCCATTCGATTGACTTTACGGAATTAAGTCTTGTTCTGCGTCTAACAGATCAATTGAGAACAAACCAAGCAAATAGACGGAATTAATAAAATTACTTGCGATCCGAGAAAAGTCAGTCATCTGTAATAGAGGCGAGTTACTCATGGGAGGAGACTAATTATTCGAGCTACCGGAGGAGCCACGTCATTAGCATATATGAAAGCTGCTGGGAGGATGGATGTTACACAGAATTGCATGCTAGAAACAGTCACAGAATCGAAGCACTCACTATGAATATAACTGCATAGTTCTATATTATATTGATGTACAACAGCGCTCTCTTAAATGCCACATGCTCACGTTCTGTCATTTAAAGTTAACATACTCTTCAATAATATTGCTATTATTATATTATTTCCCATTTTATTACGGTTTTTTATATCACAATATGCGGAGGATTACAATATTACGCTCAATAATGCATGACAATATGGTTGAATAAACACCTACATGACAATATGGCTCAATAAACACCTACATGTACATCTTTTTGCATCTATGATAGATTGTGTCCTCGCCGCGATAAGAAATTTATTTGATAATGTTTAATATTAATGACAAGACATGGAATATTCTAAGTACAGAAGCAATGGTCCTTTCCAATTTTAGCTATGCCCCGCACATCTCTAGCTAAGCTCCACCCACACCTCGCTTGTGTTGGGTTCGATCAATCTCTGAACACCCTGACTATCAATTTCTAAAAAACTACACAGGTAAGCTGTTGAATATTTTGAAACTAAATTGACTGGGTGCTGTTGCCTAAGGCAGCAACAGCGCCCAGTCAAATTAGTTTCAACATATTTGACACCAATTAATAGTGCTTTTGAACAGCATTCTGAATTTTTTGTTATCAAATGTAATATTATCTCGTATCAGATATTATAGATTGACAAATTTACTGAAAACTGGCATACATAGTTGCTATAAGAGTGGATGTAGCTGCGCTGACATTAGTCTGGGCATAACAAATGTTGACATCAGTAGTTTGATACCATTACGAGACCACAGCTCCTTCAATTTCTCCATCAAGCTGGCTGCGCTGATGGCGAACCACGTCTGGTGACTCTTATTCGTAAACACAAAATTAAATGTTCGAGTCAGATCAATGCTTTCTGCACAGTTTGGAACATCAATTAGGATCACCACAAAGTGATGGTTTATCACCGGTGCTCTTCACTCGATCCCTCCCCTCTCTCTAAGACCAAACCCTCCAATCTCAATGACAGGTGGGTCACTAGAGATGGAGTATGCAGATGATGTTGACATTATTCATGAGGTAAATGTTCCTCTTGATATACTACATCTAATAGCTGCAGAACAGGTCAAAGCTGCAAAACTCATATTGAATGACGTCAAAACACTGTTTTCTATCACGCATACCTATCAAACATGACAGAACTGAATAATGAGCTGGTACCCCCTTTTGGGACACTGAAAAGTGGAGGAAGTGCAGAATCTGGGATTCCCTCCTCTGCAGTTCTACCAACATTCAGGAACTTGCTGGCGACCCTCTGCAGCTCCAACCACATTCAGGAACTCGCTGGCGACCCTCTACAGCTCCAACAACATTCAAGAACTCGCTGGCGACCCTCTACAGCTCCAACAACATTCAAGAACTCGCTGGCGACCCTCTACAGCTCCAACAAGATTCAAGAACTCGCTGGCGACCCTCTACAGCTCCAACAAGATTCAAGAACTCGCTGGCGACCCTCTACAGCTCCAACAACATTCAAGAACTCGCTGGCGACCCTCTACAGCTCCAACAAGATTCAAGAACTCGCTGGCGACCCTCTACAGCTCCAACAACATTCAAGAACTCGCTGGCGACCCTCTACAGCTCCAACAACATTCAAGAACTCGCTGGCGACCCTCTGCAGCTCCAACAACATTCAGGAACTCGCTGGCGACCCTCTGCAGCTCCAACAACATTCAGGAACTCGCTGGCGACCCTCTACAGCTCCAACAACATTCAAGAACTCGCTGGCGACCCTATACAGCTCCAACAACATTCAAGAACTCGCTGGCGACCCTCTACAGCTCCAACAACATTCAAGAACTCGCTGGCGACCCTCTACAGCTCCAACAACATTCAAGAACTCGCTGGCGACCCTCTACAGCTCCAACAACATTCAAGAACTCGCTGGCGACCCTCTACAGCTCCAACAACATTCAAGAACTCGCTGGCGACCCTCTACAGCTCCAACAACATTCAAGAACTCGCTGGCGACCCTCTACAGCTCCAACAACATTCAGGAACCAGCGGAGTAACAATCCTTTCGAAAGTTGTCGATTTGTGGCTCTAAAATCCTCATGAAAGTCAAGATACAACTATATAATGTTACATGTGTGTCCATAATGCTATACAATTGCAACACCTGAGCAACTCCAAAAGCCCTCTTGAATCAACTTGATGCTTGTCAACATAAACAATAATCTGTGAGCCATTACAAAGTAATGTTGGGGCACACAGCCTAAACTATCAAATGCAGCACTTTACACACTGTGTAACACAGTCATTAAACGTAATGGTTCCAGGCAACAGCAATGGTCTAATATTCGGACATGCTCTTCGAATGCCAGAAAATATCCCTGCTCAGAAAGCACTAGAATTGGTTGTCGTATGGGTGCTAACAAGTATCACACATGCAAAGGACACTACAGCAAAGGACGCTACAGCATCAGATTGCTAAGTGCTTTGCAGTCAGACCTCAAAGAACGCTACAATCTCAGCCCATTAAAGATGAGAAGGAAACCAAAGGAGTTTAAAAAGGACGCTTGTAGTTGACAAAACACGGGAAACGATTGAAGAAAAATCGTTTGCAGCTGAAAGAAGTTTTCAGTTTTTCAGCTGCAGAACACAGTCACTCTTTGTCATCATCATCATGACCTCTCTTGATTTTCTTGCCCATTAAAAAGTTAAGAAACAATTTGATTAAAAGGTGTTGCTAGGCAACAATCTCCATTTATCTGCCTATCCTTAGACAGCAGCAACAAGTTCCCGTGAATTAGATTCAAAATATAGAATGCTTTTCCTGAATAAATGTCTTAAAATTATGATGCTGAAATTTAAGGCAAGAGTTTATCTACGCAGTACACAGTATAGCGTAGAAATAACGTAACATGTTTCCACAACAAAATAAAATGCACTGTTGAATATGTTGAACTTAACCCTTTAATTTTTTCAAGGAAATTTAAATTTTCTCATAGAAAATGTCCATTTGCAGACCAAGAGAAGACTATTTTTGAAAATTTATCACTGGAATGACTGGCTCAGTTATCAAGCCAGCTATTCCAGTAATCAATTTTCAGAAATAGTCTTCTCTTGGTTAATACGTTGAGTGATTTTTGATGATGTAAATTTTATATATTTCCACACTTGTACAGGATAGCTCATAACTAAGTTGACATGTTTCCAAAACTAAAAACAAAATCATGTTAGCTACACGTATTACATTTTTTAATGCAATGTAAGAATTTCAATCAAATTAAGTCGAAAATATTTATTTTATTTTGTTTTGTAGACATGTTATGTTATTTCTGATCAGTACTGAAGGTATCATCATCTATGAGCAGATAATAACATAGTTGACACACAATCTGATCTGAGGTTTTATAAGATGCTAATACCAGAGTAAAGCCATTAATGGCTGAAGAGACAGACAGAGTGAACATAACCTCATGTGTGTCTAACAATCAAACCTCAACCCAAAACCAATGAAAATGCAGTGTTATCACATGATCTTAAAAATGGCGGCTCAAGTTAAGTCATGATTATGATACATTTTGTTAGACATGTTAGAGGACATTGTGATACTAAGTGGTAGAACTCTGATCCTTTGCACTGAAACCCCCCACAGACCCCCCTTGAGGGTTGGTCTGTTGTTTTATTAACCACTATAAAAACATACTTACCGTTCAATCACTACTTGCTAAATCAATTATCTGCATTTAGCTACCAGAATAAGATTTTTATGCTTGCATACACTCCTCCCCATGCCTATTCCTATAAATATGGACCCTCTACTGGTTAGGTCCATCTCCATTATATTAACTGATATAGAGTGGTACCAGTCTGTACTCACTCCATAGTGATGCCTGTCACTAAGCGCGCTTGTACATGCGCACTGGAGCCCAAATAGGAAACAGATTCACCTTTCTGAACTTAAGTGCCAAATATTATAGGCAAATTCTCAAATCAATTCCATGCGGGGTGGCCGAGACCGGGTCGTAGTGATTGAACGGTAAGTATGTTTTTATAGTGGTTAATAAAACAACAGACCAACCCGCAATGGGGGTTGTTATTACACCACAAAAACATCCGATACCGTTCAATCACTACTTGCTAAAGCCGTAGATTTGGTCAGTGCCCCACTTAAAACATTAGGTGGGAGGCGATTTGAGAATCAACAAACAAGGATAAAAATCAAACCAATCTTATCTAAATGCTAATAACATAACATAATAGTGCATTTAAATCAATCACACCGTGATTATCAAATAAGGAAAACTTGAACTTAGAGATAAAAAAACCCCAAAATAAACTCTCACCATTTCTTACAGATGCAGTCTTAACGAAAATGGCGAGATGTGCTTGGTAAATGATCTTCACCTATTTTGGTTAAAGTCATAATATTACAAAAGAAGGAGGCTGCTGCACGCTGATCTTTCAGATAAAAGGTTGTAAAAGAGGATTCAGATTTCCATCCTGCAACCTGCATTACTTCATCTAAATACGAACCGGCAAAAAGCGCAAAAGAGGAAGCCATTCCTATAACATCGTGAGTTTTAATATGGGAGAGATTAATTTGTTCCGAAGAAGCAATCTCGTAACAAAGCTTAATCGTCTCCCAAATCCATCAGGATATCGTAAACTTTGAGACCGGCTTAGCTAACTCTTCCGCATAAGAAAACCATAAGTGATGGATCAAATCTTTTGAAATCAGTTCGCTGTTTGTACATTCTTAATGCCCTAACAGGACACCAGAGTTTGTCGGAAGGCGAAAAAGACGAAAATGATTTTAAAATGATCGGACTAGCAGAAAACCAGTTAGACTGAGTTTTAGATAAAAAATCCCTTCTGGGATATAAAACTAAACCGTCTCCTGAAACTATAAATCTCTCCCTTTCAGCAGAAAAAGCATGCCGTTAATACTAATAGAGGAAAGACGTTAAAAATGACGGCCTGACAGCAATTGAAGAACCAAAGCCAAGTTCCATGAAAATAAAGACTTAGCTATCGGAGTATGAATATTGCCTAGACCTCTAACAAAAACTATTAAAGGTCTTAGTGTCCTTGACATCGGCATACAGAAGGCAAGGAAGAGAAGATGCCAGAGAAAATCTATATCCCCTACCCGTATTAGCTGATAAATGTAAGGTATCAAAGCGATATGTGAAAAAGTCTAATACTTGAGGGATAGAAACAGAATCGGGCACGAGACCTTGGTCTGAACACCATTCTCCAAAAATTATAAGTCGACAGTTGTAAACTCTGCGGGTCGACTCTCTTCTGGATGAATCGATAATTACTGAAGATCTTGAAGAAACTTTATTCTCGTAGACTTTAGTTTCGATATTCTCCAAACACACATACTGAAGATTTCCGGGTTTGGATGAAGACAAAGGATCCTGGGAGAATGGAAGAAGACGAGGGAAGTCTACCAGGAGATCTAGAAGGTCAACACACCAAATCTTCTTTGGCCAAAAAGGAGCTATTAAAAGAATCTCGCAGATTTGATCTTTGAACTTCTTCAACACTAACGGAATCAAAATCGTTTGAGGGAACGCATAGATGAACATTCCTGTCCAGGACTGAGACAGGGCATCCACCGCCACGGCTTGACTGTCCAGAAAAGGAGACATGTAAGAGGAGATCTGAGCATTCAGAGATGTCGCAAACAGATCTACCAGAGGATGATCCATAAGACTGAATATGGCTTTGACAACCAACCTCTTTAACTGCCGTTCTGTGCGGGTGAATTTGCTGGGACGTGACAGTTGGTCCGCAAGAAAATTCAGACTGCCTGGGACATGAGAAGACACTAGAAGAATCTGATTCTTACGACACCATAAGAGAAGGTTCCACACTTCTAGACAAAGAAGGGATGACCGTGTACCCCCCTGCCTGTTGATATAATAGACCACTGTCGAATTGTCCGACCGAATCAAGACTTTGAGACCTATCACAAGATCTGACCATGAAAGGACAGCCTTCTTGACAGCACACAATTCCAGAATGTTGATATGAGCTGTCGACTCCTCCAGGGACCAAAGACCGGAAACCCGACAGGGAGTCCCAGACCGCTCCCCATCCCTCCTGAGAAGCGTCTGTGAAGATAATCGCCTGAGGGGAGGACTTTAAAAGTGGAACACCCACCAGAAGCAGAAAATGATCTTTCCAAAAATCTAGAAGAGGAATCAAGTGTTCTCTGATGGGAATCTGATGATAAATAGAGTGCACCGACTGCTTCCAAAGGGACATTAGATACATTTGGAAGGATCTTCTCATCAGCGCCGCCCATGGATTAACATTTTCTACGCTGACCATCAAACCTATCACTCTTAGCAGAAATCTTGCTCAGAGCATGGAAGAAGACAGGATTTCCATTGCCACTGATAAAGCCTCTATTCTTGGATCTGAGGGAAAGACTAGACCCTGGGCCAGATCGAAAGAAACACCTAGATGGGTGAAGATTTGAGAGGGACCTAGGCTTGATTTCTTTAGATTTAAAATCCACCCTAGGTTGCATGCCAGACTGCAAACCTCTGGAAGAAATCCAGAGAGAATTGAGGAAGACTTGCTTTACTAACCAATAGTCTATATAAATGTGTAGATGGATAGAACGACGGTGTAAAATTCCTGCGATGGCTGAGACTAGGCGAGTAAAAAGAAAAGGAGCCGTGGTCAAGCCAAAAGGCATGAAGCGAAACTGCCAAACTCGATCTTTGGGAGCAAATCTCAGGAATTTTCTGAAGGAAGGGTAAATGAGAACATGAAAGAAGGCGTCACTGGTCGATGGGAAACGACCACGTACCTGATCTAGACTGGAAATGATCTGGGAGATGGTCTCCATCTTGACTTGGGAGTAAGAATCATGAGATTTAATCATGTCATACACCCTTTATAAATTAAAATTAATGCAGATTTGAATGTTTCAGAGTGAATAGAGATCATTTTACTAAGATTTAATGACAGGGTAGGACATCCTACCCTAGGGTAGGACATCCTACCCTAGGCTGAATGCTCTCAGGTATGTATAAATTCCTTAGAATTACCATCATTCACAAAGAAAACTAACATGTGAATGACCAAATTGACAATGGGAGGACCAGAGGAGATAAGAAAGAAGAATTAGAAGAGGAAAGTGCCGACACAAAAGAAGGAAGGTCTGTAGAAAACTCGTACTTAAAAGGAAGAGAAAGTGACTAAGCAATCCACCTGGGAGCCAGGGACCAGTCATCCGAAGAGACCCTGACTGGACAAAATCTCCTCATCCCTGACCGACTTGGGAATAGAAAAATTAGAAGGATTAAGAGATGGAGAAGAAAAATGATAAGAAGAATCACCAGCGGCCATAGAATCAACAGTTCAAATGGAAAGAGGAGAGCAAGGCCTCTTACAAGCTAGAAGAGAAGAAAACTGTAAAGAATCAGAAAAGGAAAAAGATTGATCAGAAGTAATGTGAACAGATACAAAATCCTGAGCAGAGGACATGGAAAGAGAATCAGGCCACTAGCAGAAAACTTTGAAAGAATGGAGAAAAAAGCTGACATGAAAGAACAAACAAGGGACGAATCCCTAAGAACAGAAAGCAATGAGAAAACCAGACCTTAATCAACAATTAGAAACTCAAGCTCAAAAGAGAGAGCGACAGAAACAATCGGATCAAGATGATCAAAGGAGGAAGAAGAGGAAGAAGGATGAAGAGAGGAATTAAGAAGAATGGAAGATGAAGAGGAAGGAACAGGACCAGAAGATCCCTGGAGAAGACTGATAGAAGATGAAATACAGGAAAACCCCAGAGGAGGGAAAAAGGAGGAAGACAGAGAGAGAGAGAGAGAGAGAGAAGGAGAACATGACTAGAAGAAAACTTTAGAAGGAGAAGGGGTAGAGGATGAAGGAAGAAACCTATACTTATCTTAACTCATTATTATTAAAGACTTAGAACCAATATTATCATCTTGTAAAGACGGATGTCATAGAGTTTGATAAGCCAATAAAAGGAATGATTGATAGAATGATAATGAATCTCCGGGAACAGCTAGATGTTAAATACACAAAACACTGATACTTGATTATGATTAAACACTACGGGATGAATCATGAAGCAAAACGCTGAAAGACAGAGGCGATATAAAATGAAAACAAAAAGACTCACCTAAACCATGACTGACAACGCAGAAGAAAAAACTCGGCTTTTATTCCTTCTTCCTTCACCCTTATCCTATTTCTCTATTCTCAGCATTTTCTTGCTCTTGTAATCACTAATCTTAGAGCCATTATCTTGCCTATGAATCCACTACTGAATCTTTTCCTTTCAGCGCCTGTCCGAATTAGACTAAGAATTCCGCTGGAAACAGGAATTTTCTTTAAGAAATTAATTCCCTTGGTTAAAATAAATATGTCAACCTGCCGACATAAGAGGAAAAAAGAGCGCGAAAAAAGGCTGAACGGCCCGAAGACAACTGGCCATCTAAAGTTGGATGAAATTAAAAATTAATTTTAATTGCGACATCTAGCGATAATGCGTAGAATACAGACTGACTTATTGACTGCAACAAAAAACCCATCCAGCAACCAGTCGGAAGAGTCTTTAATTACGTTGAAATGTTTCACTGATAAAAGAATAAATGTTGAATATCTACAATTCCAAGAGATACTTCAAGACTGGCAATGTCATCGGAAATTAATATTTTCAGCGATTAAACATTCCGATTTTAAAAGCACTTACTGAAATAAGACTAACTCTTAGACAAAATGATGACTAGATACTAGGAAAGACAAACCTGGAATCTCAGTAAGAGCTATCACCGGAAATCCAAAAAAGGAAGACAGAACCAGAAGTTAATCATAGAACACCATGAAAACCAGTAATGACCGTATCCCCGGATGTACGAATCCGGAAGTGTAAAAATAGGAAACGGAAATGCGCAAAACGGAAGACAACCGGAAACTGAACCCGGATGTACATTAAAAAAACAGAATAAGCATAGGAACCGGAAATATGCAAACCGGAAGCCAGACCGGATACGGAAAGAACGGAGGTAGATCCGGAAACGGAAGTACCCCTGTCCTGAGGACTGAATCCACTACAACTGATCTAAGACATTGACATTGGCATATATGTTAAAGACGGGGGCTTCCGCCGCCGCCACCACTGCTTGAAGGTCATGCCTTTTCTTCTTATTTACAACCTCAAGACTCACGTGGGTTTGACCCGGTGACCTGCTCGAGATCACCTTTGAGAGCTTATTTGATCTAATTATTTGCTCTTTATTCTTATTTCATTCACTAGACCGGAAGTATGTCCCAACCTGAAGCGGAAGTCAGAAGAGCTTATTAGTCATACCGGAAACAGTCGGAACGGAAGTAAGAACCAGATCTTGAAGACCCGGATGTCCTGCAAAACCGGAAGACATACCGGAAACGGTCGGAATGGAAGTAGCACCAGAAAACGGAAGTAAACCCAAGTCCCCGAATCCACCCCAACGGAACTGGAAGAACTAGCAAAACTAGATTGCGGACTATGGCTATAGGCGACCTATGAAGAATCTTGACGACCGGTATGACCAAAAATTTTGGCATTAGCATAAGGCTTTTGGACGTTAGCTTCCGCCTCCGCCACCACTGCTTGAGGTTATGCCTATCACCCTCAAGACTAATGTGGGTTTGACCCAGTGAACTGCACGAGCCCACCTTTGAGAGCTTAGTCACTCTAGACTTTGTTTAGGAGACCTGATTACTTGCATTGACGTTAGAGGAATCGGTTTCCCCCATTTGCGGGAATTCCCGCTAGCCCTCGGGCTATCATCGGAATCAGAAGAAACTTCCTGTTTCTTGGCTTCCATGATGGCAGAAGATATTCTTTCGTCTAAAGATTTGGTCAAAACAGCAGCAAAGGATTCAAATCTTGCAAATAAAGCTATCACTGCTTCCGAATTCGCCGAAGAAGCCCCCCCCCCCCCTCCGTTGCTGCTGGATTAGACATATTAGAATATTGCAAAAGACACAGCTTTTGTCTACTAGCAACGGAGGAAGGGCAAGGACGACCATAGGGCAGCGCTGTAAGGACGAAAAATCTGTAAAGAAAATTAGATACGAACGCAGACCACCCTATGCAAAACCCGCACATCGATGTGGGGGTACACGTAGTGCGCTTAAAACAGAAATGTCCTCCATACTCCACAGAGTGAACTCGTTCACAGATTGAGGATGTGCACTTGATTTATCAGTCATTAAAACACTCTTAAAAAATGAAACAGATTACGAAAGAAACATACAGCTTAGAATTTCGATAAAAAGGAGTCTAGAAACATGCAAACGCCTTTCAAAGAAAGCCTGGAAAAGTTCAAATTCAAGATTGTTTTCTATCATATGGAAATAAATGTAATTCCTTGTAAAGCACTATTTTTTCTTTTAACTGAAAGTGATTAAGGGCTCACTGGAGTAATAGAGTGTTTTTATATGATGATGACTTAGGCATATTAAAGTTGTTACCACGAAAACGAAACCCACGAAAACCGGTAACATTTATATAGATAGTTATAAAGTTCCATATAACCACGAAATACTTCCAAAAACATAATTTTGGGAGGATAGACTTCATAGTAGGCATATCTTAGCGTGAGGAAGTCCTTCAATAGTAAGCTGACACAGCGCAAAGCTATAAAAACTTTCTGATAATATTTGTGCAGTTGTTCTGCTTGCAGAATAATTGAAAAGTGAATCTGTTTCCTATTTGGGCTCAAGTGCGCATGCGCAAGCGTGCTTAGTGACAGGCGTCACCACGTAGTGAGTACAGACTGGTGCCAGTCTATATCAGTTAATATACTGGAGATGGCCCTAACCAGTAGCCTGGTTGAGGGTCCATATTTATAGGAATAGGCATGGGGAGGAGTGTATGCTAGCATAAAAATCTTATTCTGGTAGCTAAATGCAGATATTTGATTTAGCAAGTAGTGATTGAACGGTAATGGATGTTTTTGTGGTGTAATAACAACTGCACTTGAGGTATCAATTGAGCAACCAGGCACTTTTTCTTGCCTGTCAGCTTAGCCACTTAAAGTTCTCATCTATTCTTAACAGATACATATCCTAGCTAAATTTAGGACTATTTGTTACTTTATGGGCACTTTAACTAGCTTGGACAGTAGCCGCCATTTTAGACAGATATTTGCGGGCGGCATTGTTTTGGACTCCATTGTATTCGCCGGTGAGCAATTGTTCATATAAAACCATTCTCATAACGCTAATGCTAGTCATTCTTTTGCTTGCTTTCAAGGAGAGCACAGAGTTGTGTATATTTTCTATGACAACAATGTACGACTTGCTGAAGATATTTCGTGCAACTTTATTGGCAGTCATTTCTTACTCAGGCAGCAACAGCGTTGTTAAATTTTTCTCAGAATAATCAGTGGGCTTCCTGATTTGTTTGCTAGCAAGTGCATACACAATTAGTTAGGCCTATAGAGGCCTATTTCAGAGTGAAATATGTTCACAAAGATCAAGCAGTCCACCAGCACGTGCACGATCGCCTCTGACATGCCTACCGTGAATAGAATAATACGCGAACCTCCCGATTGACAATGAAATAAACCAAATTTTCAAGCATATCTGAGACTGGGTCTTGATTCTGTATATTATACAGGCGTAACTTATTGTGTAGGCATTTGCTAGCTAACAAAAAAGAAAGCCCGCTGATTATTCTGAGAAAAATTTGACAACGCTGTTGCTGCCTGAGTAAGAAATGATTGTCAATAAAGTTGCGCGAAATATCTTCAGCAAGTCGTGCAACGTTGACTACACTGCTGATTATTTTGAGAACAATTTGAGTGAAAGTTGTTGCATCAACAAACTGCAGCCAAATTGTTATCAAATCTTTATCTAGTGACAATTGTATTATCAGCTCATTATATTGACAACAATTTGACGGAAAGTTGTTGCTGCTATAGCAGCAGTTTTCAGTAAACTTGTTATAAATTTATTTGTTGTCACTTGCACCATTGGAAATATACACAACTCAATACGCTCACCTTGAAAGCCAGCAAAAGAATAACTAGCATTAGCGTTACGAGGATGTTTTTATAAGAACAATTGCTTAGACACCGCCGAATACAATAGTCTAAAATAATGGCACCAGCAAATATCTATCCAAAATGGTCCATAAAGTAACAAATAGTCCTAAATTTAGCTAGGATATGTATCTTTTATGAATAGATGAGACCTTTAAGCTCTTAGTATTGTCACTGTGCACCCGACTTAAGAGAGGTGGTCTGAGTCTTTAAAATGAATACCTGTGATCTTAATTCTTTATAAGCTTACAGAGCAGAAAAGACAAATTTTATTTCATGTCTTTTGCCTGTAAGGAATATTATGTTTAATATTTTGAAATTAATTTGGTTTGGCTCTGTTGCTGCCATTTTCCTATAATGGCACTCTGGAACACTCAAATCCCTGTGAAAAGTATCGAACTACATGTAGATTGCTTGGTCGATGACACATCATTGCAAATTAGCATGTTCATCGCTTTGACACACCCTCAACCCATGTAAACGTCCTCTTGCACTCCCCAATCATACGGGTAATTCACAAATTTGTTTGAATTCTGTCCAACGGTTTCAGAGGAATTTTCATCTTTTAATTTAATTTGAAAATTTAAAGTTTTGACATCAGAGTGGTAAGGGTTAACACTCAAGATGGCCAAAAATGGCTTCTACAATGGTCTTGGGGGAAATGTCCATTTGTAGGCCAACAGATTATTTTTTTTAATTTCCCAATTCTTCTTCTTTTCGATCGCTGGTATCACACTTGGAGAGCCGTTCTCAAGATGAAATCTGTGGTTTTCTGCAAATTTCCCAATGTAATGACTGGCTCGATGACCAAGCCAGTCATTCCAGTAGCAAATTTTCAAAAATAGTATTTTCTTGGTCTGCAAAGTGACATTTTCTAGGAGAATATAAAAATTTCCTTGAACAAATTTGAGGGTTAATGGATTAAGATGGTCACTTATAATAAGCATATGACAGCTACATTATTGTTGAACAGACTGACATGAAAGTGTGGGTGTGATAGACACAACATGGTTTTGTAACACAACAAAAATACTAAGCCACTCAATTCACTGTTTGCTATAAGTCACCTGACTTAGATATCTCAGAAAACTTTAACCTATGCATTCCCATGGTGTGGGTTCCCTTGTAAACAAGGTTAGCAGAGATACATCCCTCCATTGGGTAGTCTTGATAGTATCTCTTTAACTCTAAAGCAGTCATTGCTCTAGGCAACCGGTTCCTCTATTCCTATAGAGAACATATAAAGGAGTCTGTGAGCATGCACACTTATGCTCCTATGCATGCGACCGAGTCCAAGCCGTCATTAATTAATTTTCTGTATTACAGGAAACACCTAACTTTTATCTCAACAAATCCTATTCATTCCATAATCTTGTGGAGCTACATCCACATTTGATTTTTCATGAATACCACAGTACAAGCAGTCTTTGTTGAATAAGTCATAGTATTTACGTAAAATGTTTATAATTTATGTGAATATGAACAGAAAGTTCGTTGTGACCAAGTTGAAAGAAAATGGCGCCAGCTTCAAAAATAGTATTTTCTTGGTCTGCAAAGTGACATTTTCAAGGAGAAAATAAAAACTTCCTTGAACAAATTTGAGGGTTAAAGGATTAAGATGGTCACTTATAATAAGCATATGACAGCTACATTATTGTTTAACAGACTGACATGAAAGTGTGAGTGTGATAGACACAACATGGTTATCTAACATTAATAATAGTTCATTCAGATAGTTCCAACACATAATTCAAATACCCAAATAATTACAACACAACTAATACCCTTATAAAGCCAATTTTCATGTGCAATCTGCAGGCTTACATGTATGTATAAACAGACATATAAAAGACGTCCTTTATCTTGTATAAATAAACTTAGGTCCTTTAAATAAACAACAAGAGTTTAAGTATTTATATGTACACACTTAGTGACATTGAAAATCAATAAGTTACAACTTATAAATTGTTACTTATCAACTTTGTATCAAGTTTTCTTCAAAAAAACCTTAATTACACACACATGAACTGGGCATGCTCAGGTACATGACAATCGTAAGTCAGTTCCCTCCGATATACATGTATAAACTTTTGCAGCCAGTGGCAGTGAAAGAACATACATGTATATGTACTTGGGGGTGGGGGGGGGATCAATTGGGGGAGGGCCTGAGATGGGATGCCACTTGCTATATTACAAGTTGGGTTCTGCCCCAATAAAAATTCAAATGATCAGAGGTTCTGGATGGCGGAGTGGGAGGGTGATGCCTGTGTAATAGGGTGATGTTAATTTAGTTGAAATCGACATATGATAGGGTGGGCTGTGGTAGACACCCTTAAAAAGATTTCCGGGAGGCTGCTCCATTGTAGCCTACCCCATGTTCTGCCGCCGGTGCTTGCAGGTATAAGCTGCCTGTGAAGTCTGATCACAAACAAACCTGATGTTCCAGTGGTAAATTAGAAAAAAAAGCTTCTCCTGGTCTGCAAATGGACAGTATCTATGAGAAAATTGAAATTTTCTTGAATAAACTGTAGGGATAAAGGGTTAAATGATGAATTTAATTGGAAGTTATCCGGTTTACATTGTATTTAGGCAGCAGCGGCTTCAAGTACATTAGTTTCAAATTATTCATAGATGACTTAAACAGTAAATTATTTACATGTGTTTCGTTTTGAAACTGAGACTGCATGAATATTTCAAGAATGGAGGATTTAACTAATAAGAATGACATTCTAAGCACTCTTAATCTAAAATATACTTGTAAATGAACTCACAAGTATATGTCAGTGTGTTGGTCAGTCTGTCAAATTTGCTGACTTTTCTGGTAAAGCCCTCTACGTCACGGAAAAATATATATGTACAGTACATGTAGTCAGCGAAATATTCTATCATTGACAAAGATCAGCTCTCTCAGGTTAGTGGCGGATCTTAAATTGTCAAAGTGCTTCCAAGAGCTCTGACAGGGTTGACGTCTAACTGAGCACACCTGCCAGCCAATGATTGATTGCTAACTCACCGCAGGGTGAACCTCCAGGGCAATGGAGTTATATGTCACAGACCAAAGTCAAGATGAGTGATGGCGACAAATGTTACACACTTTCATCCTATTTACATCTCATGGATTGATATTAATGGATGGACATGTTCCGTCTTTCGAGTACATGATGATGTCATTATCAGATACGTCACTAGATAGATGACATCACAATCACAATGACATATAGCTCCATCATGAAGATTGCAGTCTGTCATCAAGTGAACAAATTGTATGTCTTATGAATCTACAATTAAAAGATAAACAATAAGTTGAATATTTTGAATCTAATGTGACTGGAAGCCGTTGCTGCTATAAGCAGCAACAGCCCCCAGTAAAATTAGTTTCAAAATATTCAACAGCCTACCTGTATAATTACCGTGAAATTAGGATTCTGGGAATTCAGGATTCAGTGTATAAATCGATTACAAAACATTGTCACATGGACCACTGTGTACTAAAGTCACCTTTGACTCAGTGTAGAAGATATGCATGCTACATGTATAGTGACCACTTTGGATCTACGAACAGACAAACTTATTTACAACTCAAACATATTACTTAGTCCATTTAATGATTAAGACAACCAAAACTAGTCTCTGAAGTCATATTGATATGTCCATTTGCAGTTGAAGAGTATTTTTGAAAATTTACCAATGGAATGGTTGGCTTTAAAGTGGGGAATTTTCAAAAACAGACTTTTCTTGGCACTTAAATTGACACTCAGACTAAGTAAAGATTTTGGTTTTGATGACCAATGTTGACCATCAAATGGTTAATTGTTTAAATGCCATGTATACATGTACATATAAAATTATTACGTCACGTCTTTAGCTAGTAACGTTCAAATTAGTATTAATGATAAATATGTAGTATCTTTTTTATATTAACCTTTTATCCCTCATATCAGCCAAAACCGGCTTCTACAGTCGGCTTGAGAAATGTCAATTTGCAGAGCAAGAGAAGACTATTTTTGAAAATGTACAACTGAAATGACTGGCTCAGTAACCAAGCCAGTCATTCCAGTGGTAAATTTTCAAAAATAGTCTTCTCTTGCTCTGCAAATTGATATTTTCTGTGAGAAAATTAAAATTTTCTTTAACAAATTCGATGGTTAAAAGGTTAAGTTTCACACACTTTGAAATCATGAATACTTTGAAAATCAAATTGTAATTCGTTAGAGCATGTATAGCGCCATCCCCACCCAACCTTATGCATGTACTATGGATGAAGACATCATGCATCTTTCACCTAATTTTTCTTTGTCAATATACAATTTGCTACAAATATTTTGTAAATTGTAGCTCACTTTATAATCCTAACATTTATATGAGTAGACTGACCCAATGCCCTAGCACTATATAGGATCTTTAGGGCAGTGCAATGTAGTCACAGGCGCTGGTCGGATGTGCGAAATTCATAGGATATATACATGCACATGTACATGTATTTCTGATCCTATGCTTCCTGGGAATCCTAAGGAAGAAGTTTGTAATAAGTACATACATGTAAATCACATGATTATCGCTTCTCCCAAAATTACACATTAGCAACACTTGAATTTGAACACTTATATCAGCCAAAAACAGCTTCTGCAGTGGTCTTGAGAAATGTCCATTTGCAGACCAAGAGAAGACCATTTTTGAAAATTTACCACTGGAATGACTGGTTCAATAACCAAGCCAGTCATTCCAGTGGAAATTTTCAAAAATAGTTTTCTCTTGGTCTGCAAATGGATTAAACGAAATCTAGGATTTCTTTTTTCACGAGAGAGTTGATACTTACCTCCCTAATACTTTTGATATTGCTAAATATTGGCTTTCACTCAATAAAACACTCAGATTAAAAACAGTTAGGTGCCCCTACTGGGCAGGTAGTCAGAGGTAGTCCGGCGGATGCCAGCCCCACCACCGCGCATGCGCCGACTACTACTTCCTCTGACTAATTTATTGGCTAACACATGCAACTACCAAGAGCCTGAAGACCGAGCCTCTGTGGGGTGGAGAGGCCGGGTCCGTATCTAGGGAGGTAAGTATCAACTCTCTCGTGAAAAAAGAAATCCTAGATTTCGTTTATTTCACATCAAGAGTATACTTACCTCCCTAATACTTTTGATATTGCCAGAATTCGAAAGTGAATCTGGCGGGAGGGAGGCGAGGTCAAAAGACCAGCTCTTCCCTATACGCTTTCACGCGTTTAAGGCACTTATGACGTCTGAAATGTGTGAGAACACAGTCAGGATTTGACAAACCATCGGATAACACAACCGATGCATGAGAGATGACCGAATGTCATATGCGCTCCCCCCCCCCCCCTCCTGGGAGGAAGACTAGATGACCTCAATGTCCTATACGCTCTCTACGTACTAGTGCCCAGTACTATAGGACAGAGACGAAAAGGCTCCATTTTCGTATACTCTCTATGATGAACCACCTCCCACATAAACCATCACCATATTAATAATAATGGGTAACGTGACAATACAAGTAACAATGAACAACACATGAACAAGACTGACCTTGTTGAACTTGGAAGCTGTCATCATGATCCCAGTAGAGAAGCCTGATGCAGTCCCGACAAGTGGTTGTTACCATCGCTAAAGTGCGAAGTATATAAGCAATGCGGAAGCACTCCTCACAAAATTTAAAAACGATTAATGTTTCAAAATCGACAAGGCGAGAGGGTTAGAGGTGTCACGGAGGTAATGGTCTGTAAAACTTGACTCACAGTGCCACTGAGCCACGGACATAATGTCATCCACAGGGACCCCACTAAACAGGGCAGTGGATGCCACGACACCGCGGACACTGTGAGCCTTGGCCACATCAACCTGTCTCCCGGTGGCGGATTTGTGACAAAACTGAATACATTCTACAATCCACCTGGAAATGGTGTCCTTAGACGCCCTGCCATGGGGTTCAATATATGACAACCATAACGCTGACTGGTCGGTACGCCACTCCGAAGTACGCTGTTTGTACCGGAGCAGCGCCCGTACGGGGCACCATACTTTAGAATTAGGATCATATCTAGTTAAAGATGGCAAAAAAATAGGTTGACCTGGATATTTCAATGATTGATTCTTAGCCAAGAAATTAATCCTAGGTAGAAGCTTAAGGCCTTCCCCTGTAACCACAAAACGGTCATCCTCGGCTGATAAGGCGTGAATCTCACTCCAACGCCTTGCCGAGGCCGCAGCAATTAAAAATACAGTTTTAAGCGTTAACATTTTCATAGAAATGGAACTAAGTGGTTCAAAAGGCTTATCTCCTAGTACCTGAAGCACCAGAGATAAACTCCAGACTGGAATCAGTGGTGGATTCCTTGGTCTTAGATTGCCCATGCCTTTAATTAATACATTTAATGTACTTACTTCATCACTCCTCCTATTAGCCAAGCAAGGAATAACAGTCATTAATGCTGATTTGTAACCAGCAATAGAGTTAGGCTTGAGGCTATAGGCATCATATAGGTGACAGAGGAAATCAGCCACTACCTGAATAGATGAGTCCATTGGATCAATACATCTTTTTGAGCACCACTCTGCAAATCTGTTGATTTTATAATTATATGCTCTGGAGGTTGACCCCCTCCTGGCTTTGGCCATAAATATGGCCGCTTGCTCAGAAAAGCCCTCCTTAATTCTAGATTCCTTGACAACATCCACGCAGTCAATCGGAACATTGACGGATTGTCGTGAAGGACCTTGCCCTGGAAGATAAGGTCGTCCATCAGAGGCAGAGGAACCGGATTGCAGACCAGAAGGTCCAGCAGATCCGTATACCACGATCGGCTTGGCCAATCCGGGGCGATCAGAAGCACTTGGCACTCCTGCTGCCTGATTTTCTGAAGCACCTTTGGAATCAGGATTGCTGGAGGGAATGCGTATGCATACATTCCCGCCCAGCTGATAGCTAACGCATCTGTTGCGAAAGCGCTTGGGTCTGGAATCGGAGAGACGTACGTCGTCATCTTCGCATTCTTCTTCGTTGCGAACAAATCGATGTTGGGTTTCCCCCAATGGTCGAACAGACGATCCGCCACACATTGATTTAGTTGCCATTCCGTGGGTAAAACACTCATCCTTCGGCTCAATGAGTCTGCTAGCAGATTTAGCCTTCCCGGAATATGAACTGCCTTCAAGGTGATCCCATGATCTAGGCACCAACAAAGCAGTTTCCATGTCATCATACAGAGACTGGGCGACTTCGTTCCGCCCTGGCGGTTTATGTAAGTCACTACTGTTGAGTTGTCTGAACGAATTAGAACAATCTTGCCCTGAACTTTCTGTAAGAAATGTTCCAGGCCCAGGACTACTGCTCTTAGCTCTAGTAGATTGATATGTTCCTTGGACTGATCCAGATCCCAAAGCCCTGATATTGTGGACTCTTCCAGACAAGCTCCCCACCCCTCCATCGATGCATCTGTATACACAGTCACCTGAGGGTGGGGAGGGGTTAGCAAAACCCCCGGCAAGAGATTCTCTGTATTCAACCACCATTGCAGGTGGTGAATCAGAGGCGCCAACACTGACACGTTCGAGTCCAGCGAACCTGAACTCTGGGTCCACTGTGTCATGAGAAACAACTGGATCGGGCGCCTGCGCAAGGCGGCCTGCGGAATGACTGGTTCCAATGAAACCATCAACCCCAGCATTCTCAAGTAAACCCGTGCCAGGACATGACGACTGTCGCACACCGACTGTATTACTGAGATGAGTCTTTGAACCCTCTCCTGAGTGGGATAAACATATCCCGTCTCGAGATCGAAGAACATGCCCAGGTAAACAAACTTCTGGGATGGAGTTAGCTCTGATTTTTGGAAATTGACTATCCAGCCCAAGTCCGTGAGAGTTTTCAAAACAATCTCCAGATTGGCCGATAACGATTCCCGGGTGTGCGCTTTCAACAGCCAGTCGTCTATGTACGTGTGGACTGCTATGCTTCTCCTGCGGAGGTATGCAGTGATCGCGAGAACCACACGGGTGAAGACCCGAGGAGCCGTGGAAATTCCGAAGGGTAATACCCTGAATTCCCAGTCTGCCCTAGAATGCAAATCTCAGGAAGCGACGGAAACTCCTCTCTATGGGAATGTGGAAATAAGCATCCTTCAAATCTATTGACGCTGTCCACATTCCTTGCTCTAACCCCGCCAACACCGAGCGCACAGTCTCCATCTTGAAACTGGGCGTCTCTATGAACTTGTTCAATGGCTTGAGGTTGAGAATCGGCCTCCACCCTCCGGTGTTTTTCGTTACTAAGAACAGGGTTGAATAGAAGCCCGGGCACCTCTGCGCCGGATGAATGGCTTCCTTTTGTATGAGGGAATTTATTTCCTCCTCTATACACAACCTTTGATCTGGATCCCTCGGAATCGGAGTCCAGATCGGCACGAGAGACAGTCTCGATGGCGGGCCTGTCATCCAATCGGGACGATACCCGACTGAAAGCCATCGCAAGACTAAACGGTCCTGAGTCAACCGCTTCCACTCTGGCAAGTGGCCGGCCAACCGGCCGCCCACCTAGGGAGAGAGGTGGACATAAGGAGTGCGAGAGTGGCACTGTCTTCTCGGCCTGAAACACCGGAGTGGTTCCCACTACGGTAACCGGCCCATCAGGCCCGATTACCGCGACCAGATCCCCGCGCCCCCGCCTAGCACCGCGCGCACCACGGTGCGCGGGTGGCTGCCTGGCTGGCTGCGTCTGGCGAGCTTGCGCCCCCCCTCGCTGCTGGCCGAATCGCACACGGCCTAGGCCGGCGCTGCGATGGTGTCTGGCCTCTGACCTGGCCACCACCACCTCGAGCCTGCAGGGGACGATACGCAGGGGGTGCTGCACGAACGCGCTCCCGCCGGAGCACCTCAAACTGCTCACGCAGCGCCCTCTGGTTGTTGACCAGAGTCACCGTCTCCTGGAGGTGCCTACATCCGTCACCTCCAAAGAGACCAGGACCTGTCATAGGCGTTCGCAGCAGCCTATTATACAGGTCCTGGGACGGGCACAGATTGTCAAGGGCAAACGTGCGCCTCGCCCGGACACTCCTGGTCACCGCCCACGTCAAACAGTCCAGAGCCAGGTTGATACCATCCTGGATGGCTCTCTGGACTGTGACCGGGCTTGGCTGACGTGAAGCGGATGCTGTTACCACCCCCTGTAACAGCTGGGAGACGTGGGACAGAGCAGCAATCGAAGCTCTCCCACTCTCCTCCGCATCACGTAGCGCGGTATTAGCCGAACGCAACCCGTTCGAGCACAGGACACCCGTGTCAGAACGGGAGCCTGGCCGCGCATCTTCGCCCAAAGCCGTGCGATCATCTACGCTAGGCTTAGGCACCACACCGTACCGCTGGTAATCCAGGGGCACGATGCGGCAACGCCTAGCCACCTCGCGAGGGGCCTTCGCGAGACGCCCATTCGTCTTAATGGACGTCTCTGCCGCCTCGAACATGTCCACGACATGCTCAGCCAGCGGCAGAGATGGCATAGCGGTGGCAGTCGGCCTACCGGCTAACCACGGCCTATGGTCACGCTGGATTGCCGACTGCTCCACGGGCAGATCTGGCCGAACGCTTACCAGCCACTGGCAAGCGTTCGACCAATCCTCCTCCGTGGCTAACTGCGAGCGCTCTTCTAGATGAGGGCCTTCGTCTTCCTCCTGAGCGCACGCAGTTATACTAGACGGCGGATATGCTGATACCCCTGGCAAGCCAGGGAAAGCATGCGGGCCCGAAAGAACAGGCATGCTAAACTCCCTGGCTTGACCAGGAGCAGGCGCCGTGGTAGAGCGCGGGGCAGACACCGCCCCACCACGGCCCTGGCCAGCACCAGCGATACTCTCGGCAAGCCGAGGTATGCGGTAACCGTGGCCATCAGCACCGCCCAGGGTCACCTTCTGGACCGTGAATTCTACTCCTGCGTGAGTAGAACCATGGAACACGTCGCCTGTATTCCCCGCGAGGGGTGCACCGACGTCGTACTCCATGGCCACGTCCCCAGACGGCGACCCCAGCAGGAAATCCTCTTCCTCCTGGCCAGAAAGATTAGACTCCGGGTAAGCAAAGAGAGCTAACCCGGACTGGCCAGGGAAGGTGTCATAGGAGGTCTTGACACCCGCGGCGCGCGGATACCCAGGGTCTGATGAGCAGACCGCGGGTCCCAGCAACAACCATTGTCCACTGCCCCTCGGCGCGGCACCAAGCCTGCTGCCAGGGTCGTGGACCGCCCCCATCAATGGGGCCACCTCTGAATCCACCTCGAACAACGGACCGGACCTATGGAACTCGGATTCAGAGGCGGGGATCACCTGCTCCGAAGCAGATGCTGAGGACAACAAAGGACCTGGCCCAGGCAGCATGCTGCGAAGCAACTCTGGGACCAAATCCTTTATTGTCCTCTGCATCTCTCCCAACATTTCGGACCGGAAGGCCTCCATATCCACCGCGGATGAGGCCTTCCTCTTACCCTTCTTAACACCCTCTTTCTTCGCCTTCCTCTCCTCTTCCATCACCTTCTCCCTTGCCTGTAATGATAAAAAGTCAGCCATTAGCTCACCCCCCCCACTGCTTACAGACCTCACATTTTAGCAACAGTCCACAGGGACTGCAGCTAAAACACAAATGTGGAGCAAATCGGTCCTTTAAAAATCGACCACAGGACGGGCAACCAGGTCTCTGAAACAGGACAAAGGACGAGGACAATGAGCAAGTTAGTTACGGTTAGAAAACTCAAAACCAAACTAAAAGAGAGGGACAGGATCATAAAGATCACTAATCAAGAAGAAACCAGCGTTGGACAAAACTTTAAATGTTAATAAAGCGCAAGGCCGATTATGACGTCATCAATCCCTTAACAGAAATTAATCGGTCCGCAACAAGCATCCCAGTGCAAGGACGAATTCTATTCATAACTAGAACATCCTTCAAAGGATATTCAGACTACACATCATCAGATACAGAATGATAACAATGGTAAAAATCAGTCATTATTTTTTCAAATAATTCATATTACCTCATATCATTAATTAGATACCTGACACCTTGTATAGACAAACCATCCACCGTGATGCACTGGAGCACTCCACCAAGACTACGCCTCTTCACCTTTCTCCACCTTGGGGGAAGGAATTGGATCAAGAGGGCAAAGTGAGAAGACCTTTATAGTAAGCCTCCAACTCACTGAACATAGACTTTTTGGTTAGATAACCTAACAGTATTAGTAGGAAATGGAACCGTGGTGGAGAAAAACAAACCCTCCTGTGCTGAGATGTCCACTAATAATGCAAATCCATACCTGTGGACATAAACACAAAGAGAAATTAGTCTTATAAAGCACCATGTTGGAAAAACCCAACTCAAACAGGCGCTAATCACGGTAAGCGCGAGTCCCGGAAACACATTACACCGGGGAAAAAACTCGCTAGAATGTCATTGAAATCACCTGATAAAGAGATCCAGTCCCCTCCTCTGGTGAATTTGTCCTCTCAGACATCTCTCTTCACTATTCTCGAACACAACAGACGTGAAATAGGCTTAAAACGCGTGAAACTTGAAGATAACTGCAAGCACATGTGTTCTCCTTGCCAATAAATTAGCAAAGAGGAAGTAGTAGTCGGCGCATGCGCGGTGGTGGGGCTGGCATCCGCCGGACTACCTCTGACTACCTGCCCAGTAGGGGCACCTAACTGTTTTTAATCTGAGTGTTTTATTGAGTGAAAGCCAATATTTAGCAATATCAAAAGTATTAGGGAGGTAAGTATACTCTTGATGTGAAAATTTTAAATGAGAAAATTACAATTTTTAAAACAAATTTGAGGGTTAAAGGGCTAACTTTTATATCGACCAGACGACCCTGAGGGTCTGGTCTTATGTTTTATTAATTACATATACCTACCTCCTTGCATTACTATTGCTCTTTCCTTCTCTGAAGGGAAGCGTAGTAGGATGAAGTTTTTACAGCCAATGTTTGCTGGGTATTGTTGTTAGAGATTGACTGAAGGCTTCTTCAGGAATCTCCATACTCGCTCTAATGATGAGATCCATAGTAATTCGCTTGAATGCTATATCTCAGAATGAGGCAAGAAGAGGGTTAATCTAATACCCAGAGCCACTGAGTAGGTCATTAAGCACAATGATAACCTCATTGGCTGATAGCTATCACATGACCTTGTTGGTAGCAACCAAGACTTCATTCCTTTGACGAATCCAGTCATATAATCCAGCTTTATGCAGATCCATGAAGATGCAGATGATCCAATCACTACTCGACTCTGAATATCTGACTAAAGCTGAAATTAAAAATTAACTTAAATACTCTACATTATATGACGGGAAATTTCTTTCAGCAATACCCAAATATGTCAAAATCTGACATATTCGGGTATACCTAAAGGCTGAAGAATATAATGAACATCTTATTCTGAATATAACTATTCTAACAAGATATGACCATTTAAATGAAGCCTTAAACCACCTTAATTAAGGGTGATGAAAGAGATGATATGAAAGCTGTGAAACACACACATGAGAAAGAAGTAATGAACTCACACTCCCCACAAATAAAAATCTTATACGAATGAAGATGATGAAGTAAGAGAAGATGATGATGAAGAAGGAATACGAGTCATGGTCCCTGAAGCTACCTTATGAATATTCTTATAGAAAAAGGAAGAAGAACCAGAATCTTTAAGATAGAAATTAATAAAGGTATTCTCTGATTTCCAGTTAGCAACTTGCATGATATCATCTAGAGAAAAGGGCGCAAGACGTGGCATGGCCCCTAACATCATGGGCCTTAACACCCACTAGTGCATTGTCCCCAGGAGAAGCTAATTTATGGCAAATTTTGATGGTACCAACGATCCAATGTGAAATAGTGGTTAAAGAGGCAGGACGATCAACACCAGCAAATGTAACCCAAAGATGTCTATTGTCGGATCGTTTGGAGGCAGTACAAAGCTTTTACATATTAAGGGCCCTAACTGGACACCAGACAGAATCATCTGGTGATAGGAAGAAAGTTTATGAATTATAATAGGTTTACCCAAGAATTTAACTGACTGAGTTTTGGACAGGAATTCTGCCCCGGAATAGAGAATAATGCTATTACCCATAATTTGAAACCTATCCAATTCAGCAGAAAGGGCATGGATTTCAGAGCGACAGCTAGCTGATGCTACTGCTAATAGGAATACTGCTTTAAGGGTAAGCTGTTTCAAACAAACAGAACCTAACTTAAGGGTTCAAAATGTTTCCCAGCTAGAACCTGCAATACAAGTGAAAGGTTCCAACAAGGAAGGGGTTTCTGAAAAGGTGGTTGTGAATTACCCATACCTTTAATGAGGTCGTGAAAATGTTTTTGAACTTTGACAGACGGATCAATGAGACACTTGACAAAGGAGTTCAGACCAAATCGATAGGATCTGAGTGTTAACTGAAAGCTTTTTCTGGTCAAAGAGGAAAACCAGAAAATCAGTGACTTGAGTTAAAGAGGCCTCAGAGGGCAGGATAGAATGGTCTGAACACCATTTTTTGAAAAACTCAAATTGAGCCTTATAAATATTTCGAGTGGAAGATCCGAGGGATTTCTCCAAAAGTTCTTGAGATCTGACTAAAAAGATTAACGAAGAAGGGTGCAACTCGACAGCTTACAGACTGACAGGCGAAAGATTTCTGGATTCTGATGGAGAATTCTGCCTCTGTTCGGGGATAATAGGTTGTGGGAGACAGGAAGTAGTAGAGGGAGATCTACAAGAAGGGCCAGGAGATCCGGAAACCATGATTTTGTCAGCCAAAACGGAGCTATTAACAGGACTATACAGGGATGTAGCTTGATCTTTCTCAGTACCAGAGGAATGAGAATCGTAGGGGGAAAAGCGTAAGCGAACATGTTGTCCCAAGACTGAGTTAGAGAGTCTACTGAAACAGCCAAAGCTTTTGGAAAGGGACATATGAAGGTGGATATCTTTCTGTTCTTGAGAGTAGAAAAAAGGTCTATGTGGGTACGACTGAACTGAAGAAAATTGACTGGACTACAGCCTCTTTCAACTCCCATTCTGTTTCCGGGATCCTTGAAGGATGAGATAACTGGTCGGCCAGAAAATTCAGTTTGACTGAGATGTGGGATGCTCGAAGAGAAATGTTGCGGGACTGCACCAATGAAGCATGATCATTGACTCTCGACAGAGAGAGACCGACCTGGTCCCCCCCTGATGATTGATGAACGAGACCACTGTGAAATTGTCTGATCTGATAAGGACCGAAAATCATGGGTTCCCAATGAACCAGGGCATGGAAAACAGCCCACAGTTCTAAAAGGTTGACATGGTAGGAAGATTCTGTGAGGGACCACGTTCCCGAAATCTTCCTGGAATCCCAGATGGCTCCCCATCCTTTCAGGGATGCATCTGTGAAGAAGATTGCCTGAGGAGATGGAGGATGGAGAGGGCCCCATAATAACAGGGAATGACAGTCTTTCCAAAACCGGCAATGAGTCATGAGTGGAAACTTGATGAGAATCCGAAGGTCCAGAGAATCTAGAGACTGATTCCAGTGGGCTATAAGATAAAACTGGAAGGGTCTTCTCATCAGAGGAGCCCAAGGAATTACCTTCTCTACTGAAACCATGAGGCCTATTATTCTGAGAAAAGATCTGGCTGAAACTAATTGGCCTACATTGAGAGCTTGAATTGTGGATATCAATGTCTGTACATTGGGAAGGGAGGGAAATAACCTCCCCTGAGAGGTCGAGTGACCCCCCACCCCCCCCAACCCCCAGGTAGGTAAAAACTTGACTTGGGGAGAGACACAACTTTTCTACATTGATGATTCAACCCAGGTGAAGGCAAACCTGGATGGCATCTGATACATCCACAATGAGCACGACAGGATCGGGAGCCTTGAAACGCCAATTGTCTATATAGATCCATGTACTGAAATTGCGGGAAGATGAAGGTATGAGGCTACTGAAGATACTATTCGCGTGAATACATACTGTCATGGGAGCTGGTCAGAATGTAAGACTGCGAAACTGCCAAACTCTGCCTTTGTAAGTAAAACGAAGGAACTTGAGATTTTAGATTTAAAATGGGACTCCAGCACACACGCACGCACGCACACACACACACACACACACACACACACAGTCTTCTTTTGAACAAGAAACATTGTCGAGAAGTAACCTGGATTGCATTGCCAATCCATCACCTCCTCCACCGCATGTTTTGATATCAGAGACAGAATCTTATATTCCAAGGCTAAGACTTTCTCTGGGCACGATAGAACAGGGGTCCAATTAGGGACAAAGGAAAGAGGAGGATTTTCCTTCCAACAAGGATGATGGCCGCAATAAATAGTATCTAACACCTACTGATCTTGAATAAGATCCCAATAAGTCCTGAACCTGGAAAGACAATTGCCTACTACGATGCTTGGAAAGCTTGAAATAGTGGGGGACTGAAAATCTAAATCTATTGGAAGAGTTAAAAAAGGGCCATCTCCTGAACTTATGACATCAAAAACGAGGATGATACCGACCAGCCGATTTACGAGGACCTCTAGACTGCTTTCTAAAAGGTATCTGCACTCTGGATCTATTGGAAACCACATCCCAATAATTATCCTGAATAGGAGACCTACGTTGAGGAGGCGGCGGCGGTTTATGAGAACGACCCCGAGAGGAAGGCCTAGCGACCCCGAGAGGAAGGCCTAGAAGGAGAATATCTAGATCTATAAAAAGATCTATTGGAATTTACAAAAATCTGAGAAGGAAAAGATGTTTGAGGATCAGAAGGAGGTAACTTCTTGGAAGATGAGGGAGGAAAAGAACGAATTGGAGTAAAGGAACGTTTCCTAGAAACCTGAGGAAGACCAACTTTAGAAGAGATCTCGTGAATACTCTTGAGCCTATCCACCTCCTTTATGATGAGACTCGTGGATTCAGGGCCAAACAACTCCTTACCAAAACAGGATGTGGAAATAAGTGTCTTTAAGCTTCTGAGAAATAGCTACAGAACCAAGTGCTCTCTTCCTACAACAGTTGTTGACAAAACCGACTAATCTAGCATTCAAATTAATGTTAAATCTAGAAATGTCTGCCAGACAAGCCAAGGCCGACTGAGGAATAGATTTGCCTCTAGAGGAAACCTTAAAAATAGCTTCTGAAAGAGCCGAAAAATTTGAGTCTAGCCGATTGTTCTAAAGATCTAATCATGGCTGAATCTGAAACAGGAGATCTACCAGTATCTTTAATAAGATCCCAAGTGCCACCAAACAGAGACTTAGATCTAATAGTAGCATCAAAATCAGAGGCACTCTAATGGAAGAAGCTAAATCTGGAGGAACCAGGGAGAAATCAGAAAAGCAAGCCTGCTGAGAAAAATGATTTAAATATCCGCTGAAAAATTATTAATCGGAAGAACATGATTAAAAGAAGTATTGTCTTCCGAGACCAGAGGAGATTCATACGAAGTATAGTTAGTACGTTCAGGCTGTAATTCAATGTGGAGAGAATCTGACACCCATTGGTGAGTACTAGACCAGTCATTCTCAGCAGCCCTAAGAAGTAGAAACTTGGAATCAGAAGGTCTCCCGTGAAAGGTATCTTGAGAAGATTGAATAATAGAATCCTGAGATGGGATAGAATTCTGAGAATCATCAACAATGGAGGAAACTTCAACATCGCTAGACAAGATATCCGATACTAAAGAAGGATGAATGGATGAAGATGATGATGAGGAATTCGCGAACTTAACCGTAGAATGAGAATGACAAAGGATACTCCTAGGGACCAAACTAGATTCAAAGGACGGAAGGAAATCAATAGTAGGGCTGTAATGATGTTTTGCCACGATACGATATGTATCATGATACACTAGTCATGATACCATACATTATTTTTTTAAAGCTTCATCTGAACCTGTCCATTTTACGCCACTCTCAGTCTCTCAGTGCTGATAAACAAATAATTAGCATATTCAGATGAAATTTAGTGAAAATGGTGCACTTGTGCATAACTTTAACTATATTTTACCTGACAATGCTAATGCATGAAGGATGCCATAGACATATTTTCCTGTACCGCATGTGTATCGATATGACAGGTCACGATACAATATGTGTATCATGAGCATGCGTATCGCGATTCACCGATATATCGGTGAATCGGTACAGCCGTAATCAATAGCGCTTCTAAAAGCAGTGATGATAGAATTCCCTGAACTGTCTTTTGACAAGGAAAAATCTTTACTTGACAAGCCGATAGAAGTAATTTCATTACGATAACAGCTCACTGAGTCCTGGGAAGGATTATCCGGGGACATAGGATCTGAAGAGTATGGGGGATTCAGAGAACTAGAAGAATTACCTATAAAGGATCTAGAATGAGGTAAAGAGAAATAATCATTAGTGGAATAATTAGTGAAATCTGATCTAGAATTCTCCAACAGAGATTCACTAATGACTGAGATATGTTTAACAGCATCAGAATTAGAATCGTGAGAAGAATACTGAGAATTAGACAGTAAACTACCGGGAGAAAGATGAGATCTAGACAGACCAAGGTCCCCTTGGGGACCCGGGCATGGATCTACTAACCCTGGATGCATCCCCAGACCCTCTCTGGGATTACTAATAGTATCCCATAGAGGACCCACTGACTGTCCAGAAAAATCCTTTGACAAGTAAATAGAGGATGACTAAGAATTTAGAGCTGAAACGGGCTCCGGAGCCCAACTATGCCCCGGGACCGGGGAAACATGTGAAGTCACATGAGGATTGACCAAAATTTGAAGAAAAATTCGAATTTAATTTTGACACACCGGAATGACGGGTCCAGACTTGGGCCGGGGCGGGAAAGCCGGGAGATTGAGCAGAGAGGAGAGGACCTGGACCCTGGGGGCAGGGCCGGAGCCTGCAAGAAATCAGAACCAAAAGTATCCCTAGCGGCCGGACACGGACAAAAATCCGGGTCCAGACCCAAGGATGAAATCAGTAACCTAAGCCGGCCGACATCCTGACCGGGAAAAAACCTGGACCCGGGGCCAGAGTCGGCAAGAACTCTGAACCCGAACCCTCCTTAGTGGCTGGACCCGGACAAAAATCCGGGTCTCGCCCCAAGGATGAAATCGGTAACCTAAGCCGGTCAACATCCATATCCGGGGCCGGGACAAGTATAGCCGGAGTAACAGCACATACAATATAAGATGATGAAACTGCTTTGTAGAAGACAACGGATGTGAGATCACCTGCAGACCACACTGGTCGGGAAATCTTTCAACCCAGCCAGTGAAGAAGTAGTAGTGATAGGTGACAAACAGGACCGACTTATGACCCGCTCGGGCCCGAGAGAGGATATACCGAACTCGGGCCACATGGGCGCAGGCTGTGGAATGTTGACTGAAGATGAAGAAGAATCTTGGAGCGATATGACTGGCTTCTGAACGAGCGGTGAATGAGGTGAAACCCGAGTCTTCGTGCTTTTGATCTTTTGGCCTCGGGTTTGGCCTTTATTTTAACCGCCGACCTTAAAGGAGAAGGATTCCCAGGAATATTTAAAATCCCTTGGGAATTTGGTTTGAAGAAAGCCATTCTGGCAGCTTGTGACCATGACCCACATATCAGACAGGTCGACTCTAAAGTACACGAAGTGCATTTGGAACACACATGTCCAGAGTGTTCCGACTTTATAAATCTATGACAGCTGCCAGAAGGACATCTGATAGAATGATTCATATTCTTTTCTTTAGCCTTCTTGATCTTCTTCGGAGACTTTCTCAAATCTGAATCGTAAAAACAGAAAGATTTGATCGAGTAAAGCTCCGAATATGACTCAGTATTAGCCAGCGCTAATCCCAAGATTTATAGATAGAGACCCTACTAATCTATTTTTAAAATATTTTGGTTTCTTTGAGAGTATGTTATCGAGATATCGCAGGCTCATGCTCAAATGCAACAAGCATGTCAATTCAGTAGCTTATACATGCTACTGTTAAAGAAGAAAAATAGACAACACATAGTCGATACACTCTGGGCGCAAGTAACCAAAACTGGTAACACGCCTACCACGAAAATAGAAATGATCTTACAAATCATTATTAATGCAACAGGCCCTACAACCACTTATCTTGGGAGGTTTTTTGCGCTTGTCCGACATCTTGATGATCCTTATGCCTTTCTATAATCCACAGCAATTCAAAAAGTTATAAAATAACTTTTAAACTCGCTATAAATTTTTTATACGCCTCTTCCTTCAACAGTAGGAAAAGGAATGAAGTCTTGGTTGCTACCAACAAGGTCATGTGATAGCTATCAGCCAATGAGGTTGTCATTATGCTTAATGACCTATTCAGTGGCTCTGGGTATTGGATTAGCCTTCTTCTTGCCTCATTCTGAGATATAACATTCAAGCGAATTACTATGGACCTCATCATTAGAGAGACTATGGAGATTCCTGAAGAAGCCTTCAGTCACTCTGTAACCACAATACCCAGCAAACATTAGCTGTAAAAAATTCATCCTATTACGCTTCCCTTCAGAGAGGGAAAGAGCAATAGTAATGCAAGGAGATAGGTTGTAATGTAGTAATAACTACATGTAGGAAGCAAAGAACATCACAAGAAACAAAGCAAAAATATCTTTCCAAAAACAATGAATGTGGGTTGAGATGATGATATATGCAACCCATTAACTCAGTCATTACTTGTTACATGCATCAACAGTGATAATTCATACATGTCATAAACTTAGCCAGCTTTGGAATGGGGAAAGGGTAATTTTGATTTTTGACTATGAGTGGAAATAAATCTTTAGCCCCAGCTGGAGAAAAGATTTAACAAGTGGGTTTCCTATCTGTCTGATAATGGCTGATGCTAGAAAACTATATTGATCATCTGCTTTGACTTAAATTATTACAAAAAACTCTGTTCCTAATATGATTTTATATCTTTGGACTTGACAAAAGCCATGATAAAGTTTATTAACCCCTTAATACTCAAGGGGGAGGGGGCCAAAGCCGTCTTCTGCACTGGTCTTGAGAAATGTCAGTTTGCAGCACAAGTAAGGACTAGTTTTGAAAATTTATCACTGGAATGACACGCTTGATAACCGAGCCAGTCATTCCAGCGATAAATTGTCAAAAAATAATCTTCTCTTGGTCCGCAAATGGACATTTTATATAAAATTGAAATTTTGTTGAACAATGAGAGTTAAAGGGTTAGCACTCTAGGAAGGATTGAGGGTCAATATTCTCGGATTGCTTATGGTTTCAACTGTACAGATGATCGTTATTTTCTGCACCCTGATGTGCCATCTCTAATATTGGTGGATGTTTTCAGTACAAAGTCTTCAAGAAAAGATCCATTGTTGCATGGTAATTAACACTTTAATGGTCAAGATTTGTTAAAAAGATTGAAAATTCTGCTTAGTAAATGTCCATTTGCAGGACAAGAAGACAATTTTTGAAAATGTACCACTGGAATGACTGGTTTGCGATGAATCTTTGCTAATGGCAGAATGCAATCAGGTTTCACGTTCTGGAGTGCTTGTTAAATTTTCAAAAATAGTCTTTTCTCTGCCGGTAAATGGACATTCCTCAAGAACACTACAGAGGCAGGCCGGTTTTGGTCGGCTTGAACATTAAAAGGTTAAGAACATGCCCATTTATGACAAACACTTGTGACATCGTTTCACAGGCAGAATTATACTTCCTATGAGTCGAATAGTAAGACAATTTCAGCTGGTATATAAATATCCACCTGTATATGTTGGACTGTGGAAACTTTAAGGTTAAGTACAAGTGTGGCTGCCTGCAAGATCTAAATTTGATGGTCTACGGGCATGCAGTCTATTATGTAAACGATTTCAAACCAAGCACTCCAGAACATGAAACCTGATTGCATTCTGCCATTAGCCCTGCAAAGATTCATCGCAAACAGGTTGGAATGATTTCCGTGAGCGCTTAAAGTGTTGGGAAATCTCTTGTAGACATTAACTGAAGGGAAAGGATGGAATGCATTAAATCTAGGGATCGAATTAAGGGGCTTGAGGAGGATGTTGTCTGTCAAAAGCACTTGCCGCTTTGCTGTGTACCAAATTGGTAATGGTGTGCTCTAAGGCGCTTAACAAGAATCAGAAAGAATTAGAGCTTGATAACGATTTAGAGGAAAATGTGTCCAAAAAGACTATTGAAAGCACATTAGAACAAAGACGTGATTAAAGATAATGAAACCAATTTTATTCTGAATTTACAAAAAAAACCCAGACCAACCGATGTACCTATGAGAATTAAACATGCAAACACTTGAATATTTTGAAAATAATTTGACTGAAAGATTCTGGTGCTTTTCAGTTAAATTACTTACAAAATTTCCAGTAGAAATGAGCTAACAATAACCAGTATATACTACAAGTTTGTAGAGCGAAAAGTGTTAAGTTAATGAGAAAGTGATGCCAAAACCGTCTGTTAACTTGATACGGAAAACGAGTCTTTGATCAGCTTGTAGCAGATCTTTTAAGGCGTCCATGATATCTAACATGTTCTAGTCACGCAAAAGCGCATTATAGATTTTTCTAAGACTTCACATAAACTACTTATAGTCACATTTAAACCTGCTTAGTGCTGAATTATTCAAATTAACCTGTAAGGCCCTAAATTTGTTCAAGAAAATTTGTATCTTCTAATAGAAAATGTCCATTTCCAGACCAAGATAAAATTACATGCATGTTTGAGAATTTATCACTGGAATGACTGACTCGGTTATTGAGCCAGTCATTTCAGAATAAATTTACAAAAATAGTCCTATCTTGGTCTGCAAACGGACATTTATCAAGACCATTGTGGAAGATATTTTTGGATGACCTGGGTGCTAAAGGGTTAATATGCCTTGAGCCTCAATTACATGTACTACACTCTTCAATAGCATGGTAATTTGACATGTGAAGAATCTTTAAAAGTTGCAATCAACTGTCAGTCACATTATTCTTCACTTATGCTTCGCAGCTGGCATGGCCAGGACAAAAGCAGTTAAGAAAATAAAAAATTTACTCATAGAAAATTTCACTTAACAGAACACATTATAATTCCAGTGGTAAACGGGCTCCATCACCCAGAACACCACACCAAAACGCCATCACCATCGCACATTCACTCGTGAGCCCCCATGCATATTAATGCACGCTATTGCCAGTATTTGATTCCCTAGACTCCACTCCAGCACCTCAAACTGACTCAAAGTCCACTCTGGTCCGCAAGATTTGCCATTATATATACACCTGTGCAAAAGTTAAGCACCACCCTATTTTTACGCAGATGCGAGGGTATATTCATGTGCTATGAAGAAAGCAATAGCATAAACATTTATGTACCCATCCATCTTAGTGCAAGAGGTAATAATGCAACTAGAGGAATGCTGATTATGATGGTGGGGAAACACTGTATGTTTTTGTTTGAACTTGAAAACGAGGCCTGAATATGGTTACGTTGACACAACTGACAACTATTGCCCTACAGTTGACACACGTGGCTAGATTGTCATTAATGGTGTCTGAAAACGAAGTTTAACATCTGTGCACGAGTTTGAGACTGTCATTATTAATACCGGGTATATCCACCTTGTGCCTGGATGACGGCCTGGACACGACGTCTCATGCTGGTCACCAACCGACTGATACGCCATTGTGGTATTCGTTGCCATTCAAGATGGAGTGCGTCTGTTAATTCCTGTAGGTTCTGCACAGGAGGATCCCTCCTTCTCACCATGTTTCCTAGAATGTCCCAGATATGCTCAATAGGGTTCATGTCAGGGCTCCTTGCTGGCCATGGTAGGGTTTCTATGGCATTCTGGCGGAGGTATTCATGCACAGCTCTAGCACGATGTGGTCGGGCGTTGTCATCCATGAATATAGGGTGGGTTCCAGGTGCATGATTTACAAAATGAGGGACCACAACTCTATCCAGTATGGAATCTTGATATCTTTGTCCATTTAGTGTTCCAGGTACAGTCAACAGATCCAGCCTACAATCAAATGAGATGCACCACCATATCATAACGGAACCTCCACCAAATGGAACTTCTTCCATGATGTTAGGTTGGTCGTACGCCGTGCGTCTGGACCTCCATACATGAGTTCGACCATCTGTGGCATGAAGCAGGAACCGACTTTCATCGGACCAGTGTACCAGTCTCCAGGATCTCATGTTCCAGTGTCTTCTTTCATTGCACCACCTCAGATGCTCCTCTTTGTGGCGTGCAGTGAGGAGAGGACGTCTGACAGGTCTCCTAGCTTTCATGCCAGCAGCATACAGTCTCCTTTTGACGGTAGACATTGACACTCTATTGCACGTTTCCCATTGCTGGCTGAGCACTCTGCTGTTGGTGAATGGAGATCTCCTAACAAGGCGTACTAGGGCTCGATCATCACGGGCAGTAGTCTTCTTCGGTCTTCCAGATCTAGGCCTGTCCTTCACCTCGTTAGTTTGCCCATGTTTTGCAATCAAACGACTGATTACAGTATGGTTAATGTTCAGCTGTCTGCCAATCTCTCTGCATGACATACCAGTGGTATGCATGCCTATGATTTGCCATTTCACACAATCACTTAACCTTCGTCTTGCCATAGCGGTTCACAATCAAGAGCTAATTCTCTCTGTACAAATAAACCACGGTCATGAACACAAAATTCCTAATCTTGTCGCCTAAATCTGTATGTAATGTTCTACACCTCAAACTGGACTTTTACATAACTGAACACGTGTGCTGTTTCCCGCCACGCACGGACATCAAGCGGCGTGAAGTCATGCATGCATGTGCATTTCGTACTTGGAATTATGTCAGCTAACGCGGGGACAAAAAGTATGGCAGCCTAGTTGTACCATCATGTTTCTACGTTCTATTGTTTTTGCTGGTGCTTAACTTTTGCACAGGTGTATATGTACCATTGTAATCAGGGTTTCTCCTGGTATCTAAATTTTGGAGGTCCCAGGGACACTCTGAAATGTGGCGGCCACAAACTGAAAATCTGTGCTTCCAACGTAGTTTTTCTAATCCACGCTAAAATTAGAAGGTATCATGGACTCAAAGCAATGCATTTTGGGATACCATACTAGATTTTATGAGGAATTTTATACAACTATTTAATATTTAATAATCTTACAAGATTTTCAGGGGTACCATGGGACCAACTGCTACTACTTTTCAGGGTCCCAAGTTGCATTTTGGGGACATATTTCCCACAAAAATGTATTAGTAGTAGTAGTAGTAGTAGTAGTAGTAGTAGTAGTAGTAGTAGTAGTAGTAGTAGTAGTGGTAGTAGTAGCAGCAGCAGCAGTAGGAGCAGTAGTGGCAGCAGTAGTCGCAGCAGCAGCAGTAGTAGTAGTAGTAGTAGTAGTAGTAGTAGTAGTAGTAGTAGTAGTAGTAGTAGTAGTAGTAATAGTAGTAGTAGCACTAGTAGTACTTAGTAACAGCTGCAGAAGTAGTAGATCAAGCAGCAGCAGTGATGATGCTGGTGGCGGCAATGGCAGCTGCGGTGCAGCGGACACTGCAGCTGCTGTATATCCATGTGTGTGAATTCGGGTAAATCCCTTTGCGAACACGTGAGAAATGGGAATTCGCCATCATGACAAGCGGTAAAAAATTTCTCCACGTTAGTGTCTTTTGTCTCTCTTAATATCATGTTTGAAATCTGATGCACTGATGTCCGCGTCCTGTCTGTTCTGCCCTTTAGGTGAAATTAGCATATTTTAGACAATAGATGCATGATTTAGCTCAATGATTGTAATTGATAAATATGACACATATTACAAGCGTCCGAAATGTCATATGGCCACAATATGGATATAATAGACATAGACATTATTGGACCACTAAGGTATAGTGGCCTAGATAAACGTGACAAAATATTTAGCCATTTCATTTGCAATTTTCTGAAAATTAACCCTTTCACCGACAAATTCCTGAAAAGATATATATTCTTTACGATATAAAACTTTTAAATCGGTTGAATATTTTGCAATTAATTTTACTGGAAGCCACTGTTGCCTAATTAGGCAGCAATGACTTCCAGTAAAATTAATTGCAAAATATTCAACGGTTTTCTTGTACGGTATGGTTTACTTGAAAATGAGATATAGGAACTTTATCGGTGAAAGGAGTAATTAAGATTACTGAATATTAGTGTTATTTCATTTCATTAGCGTTGTGAATATTAGGAAGATCATTTTTCATGTTTGCTTCAAAATTAAAATGAGCCAGAACGTTTTTAACTCTTTAATGGTCAAGAAAATTAAAATTTTTGCTTAAGGGAATAACTAACCATTTACAAGTCAAATAGACTTTTTTTAAATTCATCATTGGAAGCGCTGGCCTGAGTTATCACTTATCGAGCCAGCTTTTATTCTTATGTTGTCTGTATATAAAAGACCTGCATTTCGGCTTTTGAATGAATAACATAAAAAATCTACAATTGACTTTGATTCTTCTATTACAGAGAACCACCAGAACCAAAGCGCTATTCCCACCAATAAATTTGTAACACATGGAGGCAGACCCGAATGTAGCATTGTGATGTACACATATTTAAGATACTTCCCACAAATGATTTTCATATCTCCAACACCTTACCCCACCCCACCAATCCATCCCATATTGTAGACCATTGCAAGAGATATCTTTAAGTAAAATTAAATTGTTTAATATCTCTAACCCAATAATAACGATACTGGTACACTATAAGCTATTAATATTTTGAAACAACTTGACTAGAAACCATTCTATATGCTCTAGACTAAAACTCGTTGAGAGCATACATTTTCTCAGCTGTCAATAAGATTTCATATTTAATTTCTCGGGTTCAAAGAATTAATTTAATAACGTTTGTTGTTTATGTTTAAAGTTATTTGTCGAGGGCACAAACCACACGGTTATCAGCAGAATGTTTCAGCAATTTATCTCAAGAGGGTTTTCTCTGATAAAATGAGGCTAGGCTTATAACATATCTAAATACAATTGTTCATAGTAGATCAAATTGGTTCGTTTAAAATATTATCTCCAGAATGGCACCCAGATCCTCCAGCCCAGATGAGAGCTGGGGTCCGCCTACAATGCTAAATTTCATGTAAATTATAGACAGTTTGCATAAAATTCATGAAGCGATTTATCAATCAGAATGTCTGCAGTTGCTTCACAAAGTATATAATTTTCAAATTTTTCTGAGGCAGACCTCAAATGCCTCTTTAGGACTCACCAAATGAGTTCCATTTTTCATAGATAAGAACCTCCTCATGGCTATGCTTCTGCACATCTTGTAAAAGCATGATGGGCATAAAACTTAAATCCCAAATAACTCGGTAAATACTGAGCCGATTCCAAAATAGCTTTTCAGATTCAGAATCCCCGACAAATTTTACACTAGAAAAGTGTAAACAACCCTTCCAAAAACGCTGTTTTGAGAAAATGTTATTTAATTTAATTATGCCATATTTGGTTCAGTTTCAAATGCAGCTGAATCAAAAAAGCATCCGCTTTTGTTTCTACGAGAATTGATAATACTTACCAAATGTACTATTATGATAATGTCTATTATCTATTCTAGCTCAAAGTAAACAATTAGAACTCCGCACTCGCAATGGTCCTGCCCATACAGTGTCTGGGAATTACCATAGCCTCCGGGTACCGAGTAAATTCCCCAGAACAGTCAGATTTGTTTTATATTTGTCTTGACAAACAGCGAAAGCAGCTCAGCCTCACCTCAGCGGGGCAGCGGAGGCAGGCCATAGTACATCTGGTAAGTATTATCAATTCTCGCAGAAACAAAAGCGGATGCTTTTTTTATTCTACTTCGAATAATACTTACCAGATGTACTATTATGATAATCTCCGGATTTCAGCATCCAGGAAACTCCCGTGGGCGGAGGTGAGGCTCGAAACAGCTCTCAATTACCAGCTGAAAAAGATGGTTGTGAAGAGACTGAGAACCCCAGCATATGCTTGCGTTCTGCCATCCGACTCATAGAGTGCTAAACATCCATGGTCTAGACCGCGCTCCCCAACCCCACCCTCATTTGCCCGCACAAATTCCTGAGGGCTGTCAAAAGGGAGTCAACACAAACCAGACCCGTGTCATCCCCATGTCTCAGATAAGGCAGTCCATGAGAGTGCAAAGAAGCTACTACAACTTCTAATTTATGAAAAATAACCTGATTAGATTTTCAAATTGGAATTAGTCTATTGTCTGTTACAATGAATAAGTGTAGTCAAGAACCCAACGTTCCACTTAATCAGTCTGGTATCTTGACTGTAAGTGAAACAATAATATAATTAATATTATTAATAATATATTATCATTAGTCACTTAAACTAAGAAACACTCACCATTCTGAGGGCTTGGTCTTTCTTGTTCGTCGCAGTCAGTAAATGACGATTCGGCATGGCACTGTGCTACAGACATCACCTCCTCTAATGAGACACCCTTATAAAGGGCCGATGCTGCTGCTAGTGCTCGGACTTGATGGGCATTCGCGCGATTAATCTGCTTCCTATTGCGATTTTATGCGACATCTGAATAGCATCGACTATCCAACGAGAAATAGTATCTTCGAGGCACGAAGATGAGGAGCTTTGAGACATAACCACAGAGGTTTTGGGTCGTCTCTCCACTCCTCTGTACGTTTCTTATACATCTTCAGACATATGAAAGGACCCCAAGCAGAAGAGCTTGGGTCATGCCTAACTAAACTTGGCAAATTGATCGGCTGTCCTGGATATTTAAGTGACTGATTCTTTGCCAGGAAACAAAGACATGGTAGTAGTCTTAAACCTTCATCTGTACTGACAAAACAGTCTTGTTCGGCACAAAGCTCATGAATTTCGCTTCTCCTCGCTGATGCTGCTGCAAACAAGAAAAATGACTTAATAGTTAGCAGTTTAATATCTATAGAGCAAATTGGTTCAAAGGGAGCATGCTCTAAAACCTGTAGAACAAGAGATAGATTCCATGCTGGGGTAGGAATTGGCTGTCTAGGTCGCAGATTGCTCATCCCTTTAATAACTTCATTTAGTGTCGCTCTCGACTCCTACTAAGGCCAGACTGGGAACAACTGAAGCTAAGGCAGACTTATACGCTGCTAGGGTTGAAGGTACAAGTTTGTCAACCTTGTATAAATGACAGATAAAATCAGCTACGTGTTGATCAGTTGCAGAAAAGGGATTAATATTTCTTCCCTTACACCACTCTGCAAATTTGTTGATTCTATAATTATATGTTCTGGTAGTTGACCCCTTTCTGGCTGAAGCGACAAACTTTACTGCTTGCTCAGAAAAGCCACCCTCACTTGCTCGCTGCTTGATAACATCCATGGAGCCAATTGGAATATCTCTGGTTTGTCGTGGTGATACAGACCCTTGTTCTGAAATATGTCCCTTCTGTCTGGAAGAGGGATCGGACTGCAGACCAGAAGGTCCAGCAGATCCGTAAACCATGATCGGCCTGGCCAATGAGGAGTGATCAGTAGTACTTGGCATGTGCCCTTTCTTATCTTTGCCAGAACTTTTGGGATGAGAATTGTTGTAGGATACGCGCAAGCGTATATTCCTTTCCAACTTATCGCCAATGTGTCTACTACTAAGGCTAGCGGGTATGGGATATGTGACCATCTTTGCGTTTCCTTTCATCGCAAATAGATCCACATTCGGCTTGCCCCAATGTTTGAATAGAACCTCCGCTACCGATTGGGTGAGCTGCCATTCCGTCGGACAACAAACCGTCCTTCGACTGAGAGCATCCGCTAGGATGTTCAATCTTCCTGGAATGTCTGCTGCCCGAAGAATAACATTCCTCTCTTGGCACCACAGCAGAAGGTTCCAAATCATCATGCACATGTCCGGTGACCTTGTCTTGCCTTGGCGGTTCAAATAAAACACCACTGTGGAATTATCTCTCCTTATCAGAACAATCTTGTCTTGGATTAAGTTCTCGAATTATAGAGAACATTAATGTTTTTCTGCGCATTGGTCCGATCCCATTCCCCCCGACACTGACAGATCGTCCAATACTGCTCCCCAACCGGTCGCTGATGCATCCATGAAAATGGACATCTGCGGTTGAGGAGGTTGTAAAAGAACACCTCGAATGAGATTCTGTTCTGATAACCACCATTGAAGGTGGAAAATCAATGGTTCTTTTACTGGAATCCTCAGAGTTAATGGATCCATTCTCTGAGACCAGAATGACATTAGATATATCTGAATCGGCCTGCGATGAGTGCCGCATAAGGCATCACCTTCTCCAGAGATACTAGTAAACCCAGTATTCTGAGAAATTGGCGAGCCATCAGATAGGCTCCTAGAGAAATTGACGTCAATACTGCTAGGAAACTCTTGACTCTCCTTTCCGCCGGAAAAGCCACATCGTCCCTGAGATTGAAAAGAATTCCCAGATATACAAACTCCTGGGATGGAGTTAATTCTGATTTCTCTAAATTCACAATCCATTCTAGGTCCTTTAGTAAGGCCAGGACTACCTTCAGATTGTTGCGCAGGAGTGACAGGACTCCCCCCCCCCCCCCTTCAGCAGCCAGTCGTCTATGTAAGTATGAACAGCTATGTTTCTCCTGCGAAGGTAAGAAGTCATGGCAGGAATCACTTTGGTGAAGACTCTTGGAGCTGTGATCAGACCGTACGGCAAAGCATTGAACTACCAGACATTGTCTTGGAATGCAAGGTATTTCTGAAAAGGAAATGACACTGGAATATGAAAATAAGCATCCTTCAGATCTATCGATACTGCCCACATGCCCTTTCTCAGCCCTGTCATAACCGCTGCTACAGTCAACATCTGAAATTTTGGTGAAAGAATGAATTTGTTCAGCGGCTTGAGGTTGAGAATCAGTCTCCAACCTCTGGTGCATTTCGGAACAAGGAAAATCATTGAATTGCCCAGGGAGGACTGATCATGGACTAAATGAATCGCATTCTTCCGCAGATCTTCGATTTCTGAGCGAATGACCTCTAGATGATCGGATTCCCTTGGAACGGGAGTCTATACAGGAGGCAAAGTTAACGGAACTAACGATTGATGGATGAGCCAGTCCGGTTCATAGCCATTTCTTAGCCAATGACAGACTAAACAATCTTGTACAACCTGTTCCCATTGGCTTGAGAACAGCTGAAGTCTGCCTCTGACAGTAGGAATCTGCACACAGTTTGCGGTCAATGTTGAGCGACAAGACGTTAATTCGCTTTGGTGAAGAATCTCGACTCCTAGCGTTCCTGGCGCTACCGGTACAGGTCTCACCAGAAGCTCATCAGGACCATCCCCCATGGCCACCATGCGCCTTCTTGGAATATGATGGCCCGGAACCACCACCCTGGCTGTCCTTACGGTAACTCATACGTGGCCAAGCCACCACCCTTCCTATCATCTTCATACAGCCTCTTATTAGAGGCTTTGTATGAAGATGATCGGCCAGGTCCCTGTGAACGGGATGCCCGATGGGCATCATAGCTAGATGGACGGAAGGGCAATCTCTGCCACTGTTGATGCTGCTCCTGCCGGTGCTGCTTATAGGACTGCTGCAGCTGAGTCCTTTTTGTCGACTTCCACGACTTGCCGACTACTTCATGCTCTGCAACCATGGACGCAACATTGGAGAGCTGGCCGTGCCAAACCGCCGACCGAGCCCGGACCAATGAAGGGTGCAGCAGACAATGAAGCCCTCATCTCTGGTCCTGGTTCTATGTAATCGAGAGCCATTCTCCTCTGCTCCGCCAATCATCTCGTGATCGCCCTGGCCAGGGAATCCTGAGATAGGTGCTGCATGGTGTCCCGGACAACTCCGGCAGCAACCTCTGGCACTACCCCACCTTCCGCCGCACAGGTCAGCATCCGCTGCAGGATGGTACAGCCATGCGAGAGAGCAGCCATGGCCGTTCTTACCGCATCTTCAAGGAGCGTAAGCTCATTGAAGGCATCTTTATTGGTCTGAGATACCAATAGTCAAGAACAACCCTTGGATTTCCCAGCCAATGGCCTATTCAGGGATTTACGTTCCTTGACTGAGTGGCGAGGAACGCGGGTGTACTGATGATAGGCGTGCTCCGGAAAACATACCCTACTCCTTATCCCCTTAGGGGCCTTCGTGAGAGTATACTCCGGCTGAACCAGATGGTACGCGCCAACTTCTAATGAATCACCAGACAAGGAATCTCTGCAATCCATCGGCTCCAGTACGGGAGCTGGGATCATGTCCACTAATACCGCAGGATGGGCGACTCCGAGAGGAGCCGGCAATCCTGCATCCGTGACACCGATGGGAGCCATTAAAGACGGCCTGGACAGCAATCCAGACGAGACGAAATACGGATGGAATATGCATGACGGATCGTCGACATCACCATCCGGCTGGCAAACCTGTACATATCCTGGGGGAGACCCGCAGTGATGGTCCACAATTGCCGCACACCTACGCTTCATGACGCGATTGCAATGGGAACACAACGTATCTGGAGGTGCTTTGCCCTGCCCCTTGACCTTCTGTGAACACAGAATAAAAAATTAAAACGCATGGCAACATGAATATGAGCACAATGCACAAGGTCTTGATTGCAATCATTGATTACTTTAAAAAACATTAACTTTCTCCTAAATTAATGTTAATCAAGATTTAGACATGAAACTAAGTGAAAATTTTTATAACTTGGAGATTAACAAACGTTAAGATAACCAAGAAATTAAGACTGATCACTACATGTATGCACCCTCGACAATGAAGCGAGAGGTAAATAACCGGCTTAAACTGAGTGCATAGATACGTCCAACCAAAACAACACGTTAATCATGGGCGCCGCTATTTTGGCTAAGGGCGCATCCATCTTGGAAGGAATCGAGTCACAAGAGAAAATAACTCAGTACCCGGATAAGATAAAAAAGTTAATGGGTAACGGAGCGACTCCAACAATGGTTACCCTTTTAAAACAATGTGTCAATTTAAGGAAAATTCAAACAGTCATTACGGCACGAATGTATAAATTCTAGATTGATACAACCTGCTCCTGCGACGGCTTTCCTTTTTCCTTCTATGGTGCCACAAACGAAAGGTCCAAGCAAACACTAAACAAGCAAATTTTAATCCAATTCAGAGCTTACAAAAACGTGACTAAGGTCGAGCAAAATAGACGAATCTGACTGTTCTGGGGAATTGACTTGGCACCTGGAGGCTACGGTAATTCCCGGACACAGTATGGGGCAGGACCATGGAGAGTGCGGAGTTTTAATTGTTTATTTTGAGCTAGAATAGATAACAGACATTATCATAATAGTACATCTGGTAAGTATTATTCGAAGCAGAAATGTAGGTCAAACGCGTACAGCAGCACACCACATTAGTGCAAAGATGGTATGATTTTTGTGGGAACTCCCATCCAGCCATAATGATGGGGAAGAGTATACATGAACTCATACCCCGAATTCGGGTCCAGTCTCAGACAATGAACATATCCGAGGGAACTGATAGACTGTGAATCTTATTAGTTATATGGTTCTGGAGAAATAATTTTTGCAAAAACTAGGTCATCCAAGATGGCTGCCAAACCATTTGGTCAAACAAGTTTCCTTGAACAAACTTGGTTCAGCCCTTCCCCTAGATGATGTTTCATGAGTTTTGAATCAATCCGCCAAGTGGTTTCGGAGATTTTTAGACGTTTCTAAAAACTGGTCAAATTCCAAGATAGTCACTGGGCAAATTGACTGATCGGATTCCTTTGAGCAAACTTAGATCCCTATAAATGTGATATGGATGCTTCCTGTCAATTATGATTGAAATCGGCCCAGAAGTTCTCAATAAGGACACATTTTGAATTTCCCATTACTTTAGTATCCATGGGAGCTTTTGACAAGAAAAAGATCCAAGATGGCCGCCAATCGGGTCATCCGACAGTTTCCAAAGTGACAAATTTGAAATCAGAATACCAGAGACCTTATACAAAACCAATTTCGGCTTCAAACATGTCAAAATCAATCAAATAAAAAAATCCAATATGGCCGCCAAACATACTACATTTGTATTGGCCCATGGCGGCCATGTTTTTTAACGTATCACTTCACCTGAACAAACTTTAATGGCCCTTAGTCCCTAATCATATCTCCAAAATTTCGTCCTAATTAGTTCAGGCGTTCTGGAAGATGTTTTCACAAAAAATAGGTCATCCAAGATGGCCGTCAAACCATTGGGACAATCAAGTTGCCTTGAACAAACTTGGTTCAGCGCCTGCACTAAATGATATTTCATGAGTTTTGACTCAATCCGACAAAGTGGTTTCAGAGATGATTTTTAAAGACATTTCTAAAAATCCGTCAAAATCCAAAATGGCCACCATCCAAATTGGCCGATCAGCTTACTTTGAACAAACCTAGATCCCTATGACATATCGTTATATGGATCCTGCCTACCAATTGAAGTCGGCCCAGTGGCTCTTGAGAAGACATTTTAAATTTCCTATTGCTTAAATAGTATGAGATTTTTTGGTGGGAAAATGTTCCAAGATGGCCACCAAACCATTTACCGAACACTTTCAAACGTGGAAAATTTGAAATCAGTATATGCAAAAAACTATATAAAAACATATTTCCGAAAAAGTTGGTCCCAATTCCAGGATGATTCATAATAAGGAAAAATTAGTTACCTATCCGGGATGTAGAAATTGTTTGAGGGTAGCTTTCGTGACCATCTCGGTCACTTCTTCAGCACTAACTGACGGTCGCTGGCAATGTCACTCTGGTCAGTTCTTGTGGAGTCACGTGACAGCATGGACTGGTAGACTGCTGGTATACGGTAGCCCTCATCTCTGTTCATGGTTGGTTGATGCTTGTAGATTTCTATGGCCTCTTTAACCTTCCGTTTGAATAAGTTGGTCTCAATGTTTATAACCGAGGTACTGCTGGCGGGGATGACGTGGCCAGTGGATTCTGCATGTTTTGCCACAGCTGAGTTGGAATTGATTTTAAGATGTTCTTTGACTCTGGTGCTGAGAGGCCTTTTGGTTTCACCCATGTATGTCCCCTCACATTGCCACACTCGATCTTGTAGATGACTCCAGAGCATTCATCTGTGGTCAGTTTATCTTTGGGTATTACTAGTTGTGATCTTAAGGTGTTGACGGGCTTGTGGTAGGTTTTGATGTGGTGTTCTCTGAAGAGTCTGCCAAGGTGTTCTGATAGGCCTTGGATGTACGGAAGTCCGACTAGTGGAAGTTTTTCGACATCTGGTGGTTTATTCAAAATCAATCAAATAACAAAATCCAATATGGTCGCCAAACATGCTACATTTTGATTGGTCAACGGCGGCCATGTTTTTTAATGTATCACTTCACCTGAACAGACTTTAATCAGTTCAGCGGTTCTGGAAGTTGTTTTTGCAAAAACTATGTCATCCAAGATGGCCACCGAACCATTAGGCCATTCAAGTTAAACTGAGCAGACTTTGTTCACCTCTTGCCCTAGATGATGTTACATGAGTTTTTAATCAACCCTCCATGCGGTTTTGGAGATTTTTAATGAAAATCGGTCAAAATCCAAGATGGCAGCCAACCAAATTGTCGATCTGTTTTGCTTAAACAAACTTGGATCTCCATGCGTTAAGGATGATTCCTGCCACATATAAATGAAATCGGTCACTGATTCTTGAGAAGTCATAAACAGACGGACGACAAACGGATGACAGGCGGACGACGGAGAGTCATCAAGGTACATAAGCTCAATGGCCTTTCAGGCCAGGTGGGTGAACTAATTCTTATAATAATAAATGGCATCAAAATCAAAGCCGGACTCAGTGATTGTTATATGGCTAGCTGATATCACTGATACTTTTCGACACATCTCGATTAACATAATGATCTGACAACATCATGATCATAGCTCATAATGATACAGACAAAAAAATTAGTTCCAGTATGAGTATGATGGGCCATATGATCTATCATAATCATGGATGATGGCAATAAGCATAAACAACGACATCGATAAAACACTATCAATCAACTACAGTACAGAGAATATGCGGACAATCAATACATTTTGACGAATTTAGACTTATTCTTATTTATAACGGTTTGATGTACACATTACTTACATATAAAAGCGAACTGAATGTAGAACCACCGAACAACGTCCCGTGAATGAATCTTTTTTAAAGCATTCGCCATGTTCCTTCCGCAGCTGTCAAACTCCGGTAACTACTGTCCCAGGATCCGAACCTGAAAACGGCTCCAAACGAATCGCGGGTCGATAAAATGTTACTGAAATAAGAGCTGGTGATATTATCGACTACCGGGTACTGTATGTGTTTTGTTTACACTGTACTATCTCGTTGCGTAGCTAAAGCCGCTACTTGTTTTTTGGTAAAATAGCAAAATTTATGCTTTCTTAACACTTCACGGCTAAAATGTATATGTTTTAATAATTTTATTCAGTTACAAAATGTGTGAGTGTAGATTTTGACACGTGTGTTGATGTCTGAAGTTAGTAACACACGTTTTCAAAATTCTCGTCCATCTTCACTACTCTGGTTCCTTAAATAAAGATCACAGAATGTTGTAAAACGGTTAAATTAACTATTCAAGCCTGGTGATAAAAATCAACTCTTTAGTATTAAGGCGATTAAAGTCATTTATGAGACCACACGTTGTGATTTCATGAATTAAGAAAAGGGAACGAGGCGCGTGTATAGTTAAATAAACACGACTCGCATTTCTAAATGCCTAAATCTTGACTCTAGGCCATTAGAACTACCATATAACCATCAGATTGAATGAATACCTACGATTCATAAGTAGCATAGACTGTATATAGTTGAGTCTAGAATAGAGATCCTGTACAAATGCAGAATTTGCTGGAATAAAATTATTATCTCTGTCAGCTGAAATTCGCGATGATGTGGGCGATTGTGTGTCATAAACGTGCAGTGAGATTACATATTAACCTCTTTTGTGCCAACAGCGCTTCAAGGCGCTCAAAATACTACTTGATATATCAATTAAACATTTTGATGATCAATATTTTCCAAGACATTTTAATTTTAGAAGACTATTTTTTGTAAATGTACCACTGAATCTTTTTCGCCGGCTTGACCATTAAAGGGGTAATGGTAAAGAAAATGTATGACTGCTACTAGCCACCAAACAATAATTTCAAGGGATAATAACTCTGGAAATGCTGAATATTTTCAAAACAATTTGATTGAACGTTGTTTGTGGCTTAGTCACCAACAACTTTCAGTCAAATTGTATTAAAGGTATTAAGTATTTCCAGAATTATATGCCCCTGCAAAATGTTGTCTTCAAAGATTCAGCAGTCAGTCAGTCTAAACATCCGCAACAATGAAGCTTTAATGAGCTGGGGTGGCGTACATGGGATGCAGTCATACATGGTGGGTGGGGTGCATAACTAATTGCAACCAATGGTGGCAGTTTGTCTACACAGTTGTGCATCACATTAGTGCTAGATTAAGCTCGATGAGACTGATCAAAAATATTATAGATCCATGTTAGGGGATAATCCAGGATACATGAAATAGATGGATCCGGTCTATCACTCAAGTATCTGCCGCCATAATCATAATAATTAATGCGCAAGTTGCTAGCCGACGCCACAAGCAAATGACATACATCCGACAGGAAGGGGGGGGGGGGGGGAGGTCCGACAGTACTTAGCCGTCTGAATCTGTTTGGTGAACAATTTAATAACCACTGTGTTGAATATTTTGAAATTAATCTGACTGCAAGTTGATTAATGCGTATGCCTACTAGCAGCTTCTCCCAATCAAATTAGTTTAATTAATTAAATATTCAATAGCTTAATTACCGGTACACTTCCATTGGAATTGACCTTTCCACTTTTAGCTATGCCCCGCCCATCTCAATCTAAGCTCCACCCACACCACGCCCGTGTTGGGATCGATCGATCTCTGAACTCCCTGACTATCAATTTCCAGAAAACTATACATGTAAGCTGTTGAATATTTTGAAACTAATTTGACTGGTTGCTGTTGCTACCTATGGCGGCAACAGTCAAACTAGTTTCAAAATATTCGACATAACTTTTATTAACTAATAAAGATAAACAATTCGTACAATGTGTCGGACTATTACGTAATTATTATGACGTCATCATACACATCACATAGTTGATTATGGCGTCATATGATTCACTGAGGAAACGAATTCATGAATTGGTTTAAAACTAGAGAAATAGAGGAATAGAAGAATGCCCATCCCATTTCTAGCTAAGCTTCGCCCACTTTTTAGTGTGTTAGAATCGATTTGAAACTTTGGAAACTGAACTTCAAGTATCTAAACTTCAAGGCAGCTATGGTAAACTGTTGAACATTTTGAAACTAATTTGATTGACTGTGGTTGCTGCATATGAACGCGACAGCTCGGATGCTCCCAATTAGTTTCAAAATCTTAAACGGAATGTTTATAAAATTGTAAATTCATCAAAAACATACAATTCGTATACTCATGACGTATTTGACTATGACGTCAGATACTTGAGTGGCAGATCGGACCCGCGATCTTTCATTGGGTGATATATGGAGCTATTTCTTATCAAAATTCTATGGGAAATTCAGTAAGCAATTATTTTTAAAATAAATTTCTTTTGACTCAGAACTTCGGAACACCGTTTAGCCAGTTAATGGCCAAATTTGTTCAAAAGTGCAACATTTTCCTTACTGAGGGCTCATTTGTAGTACAAGAGGACACTACTTTGAAGCTTTACCGCTGGAATTAAAGGCTCCACTATCGAGTCAGTTAGCACATTGGTAAATTTAAAAAATCTTCTCTTGGACTGAAAATAGGCATTTTTCAAGACCCACTGTAGAGCAGGCCGGCTTTGGCCTGCTTTGACATGAAAGAGTTACTTTTGTACAGTTAGGTCGAAATCCATTAGGTGTAGTCTGGGGTGGAATCCCGTTAGGGTTTCTCTGGTGGAGAAGAGTATTACGTCATAATAAATGATGCCACATGTGGGCTGACGTCACAATCATGATGACTGTTATAACTCCGTTGTGAAACTCAAATTTACGAATCGTAGGGCCTAGGTCTATATGTCTTTGATGAATTTACAATTTATTAAACATTCTTGTGAATATTTTAAAATAAGTTTGGCTGGGAGTTGTTGCTGCCATAGGCTGCAACAGCCCCAAGTCAAATTAGTTAAAAATATTCAGCAGCTTCCCTGTATAGCACGGTTAGTATCTTGGAATTGGAATTCTGGGAATTCAGGATTTACAGTGTACAAATCGATCCCAATCCGCGGACGGAGCTTAGCTAAAAATGGACAGGGCATAGCCATAGATGGGCGGGGCATAGCTAAATATGGATCCTCCGATTAGTCCATATGGGAAATCCTTATACCAGCTTTGACAATCAGTGATATAGCTTTGACTCAATAGACTATTTCTGAAATTCATTGAGTCGGAGACAATCCATATCGAGTCGTCTGGCCAATATGTTTAGCTGATCGCTATCTTGACAATCGACATCCATGCAATAACATTGGGGAATTAATTGTAAATCAATTAGGCATTGTATGAGGGAGCAGCCGGAGGACCTCATCTGTTAAATATGGACATTTACAGTCAAGGTAGTCCAGAACCGGATTATGTCCCTTTGCCCGTTTATTGAGAAGGACTGACTTTTTGGACTGTTGCCCACTTCCAATATAGTGGGGTCCAATGTTTTTACTCGGGATAATTATAAATATATACTCGGCAATTTCTGGCATATTTAATAACAGATTAATCCGTGTCTAAACATCTTGCTTTTTATAGACTAAAACAAATAAATCACTGTTTTTCAGCAGAGTGGGTGTGGGGGCTGCTCCACCCTTAATATTCATGGCAATTCATTACATTATGTTTCATAAATTATAGGATTTTGGTTACACACCCGTCATGTGAATTGTATATACTAGTGTTCATTTGAAAGGATTAACTGGTGGTGTTGGATTGTAGACTTTAGGGAGGACATGCGGACACGCGCATGTATGACGCCCAATACCACCCTCTCAATTGTATGTGTACCGTCATAACGCGCGTGTATGTTACGTACCCCATCCCGATAGATAAAAAAATTAATGTGTCTTCAACACCTTCCACTCAAATTAGTTTCAAAATATTCAACAGCTTATTTGCAATAATGCATGGCTGCTTTTAAGTTGAGATATTGCGATTTCGTGATTGGTTTGGCCGTAATAAAACATTATAGGCTACATAATAAATACTGATTACATTAATACTTGTCTTTAAATGTTCTCCCCAATTAATTATACTTGTACTCATATTAGAAAAAATAAATAAGGGCCTAATATGGTGAGTCAAAGATTAGCCAGATTACAACTTGCTAGTATTGGACTAATTAGCTAATGAATATCGTAGATTAGTTACTGCCACAGAGCAAATCGACCAAAACAACCAATGAGATATAATAGCGTCAACTCTGTATGCAGCATGGATCAAACGTTATGCCCATTGTCATTCTGCTGTGAAATTCCATCAACTAATAAAGATTAAGACGAACTGGTCGATGACAGACATGTCTTTCCGCTATCAAGTTTCCTTGAACAAACCTGAATGGCCCTTAGTCCCATACAATAGGGCCTACTTTGCCAAATTTTGGCACACTGTTTCCGTAAAAGTAATTCGTTCGAAAGCATGCCATCAAAAATGGCCGCCGGACAAATAAACCAATCAGGTTCTCTTAAATGACACTGGCGACAGCAGCCACTAGTCACACATTTAATTATTTTAAAATATTCAACAAAATATTAAAATATAAAAATTGTTAAAATGATAGGGTAACGAAAGGTAAGCTTGATTAGCAAATTAATCTTGGATGACCATACCATCAATTAAGTTCACACCAGAATGCTATTTGGAATTCCCTCTCAGAACCTAAATGTATTCATTATGTTTAAATAATTGAACAGATGGTCGCTGCACTGGGGACATTACCTGGGCACAAGAGGATGGACTGTCAGACCGAGGTAACCAATTGATAAATAATCATAGTCACCGTTTGTTGGAAGGTCCCCGGATACGAGCGAGCTGCGTACTGTGGAACAGTCGTGCGTTATCACGCCTACTAAACCTATGCAACTCCCAGCCATAGCATGGTAGCTAAACCAGTGCAGTTTTTGAACAATTTTTATACAAGAACAACAGAGTTTCATAACACATTGCAGTATTGTATCAGACTAACACCAGGGTAGGATGCTAATCCAGTGGGAATTACGGGACTTGAAATTGTATGTCTCTCCTGCTGATAATGCACTCTGTTGCAGCTGTGCTCGTCACTTACAACTGAAGTGTCGAATCGATGGCGGAAAAACTCAGTGAAATGTCTAGGCAAATATGACAAACTCTTGACAAACATGACCTTGTACAAATAAAATAATCTGGATATATTAGCACGGGGCTCGTGCCCGAGGAAATTAACCCTTATCAGATCGAGGTCAAGAGGTTAATCGTCATATCTGAGTCAGCAGCAGAAACCTTGAAAACAAGGTTGTTGAATAATAATCCTGACTTATACATCAGCAGCAGCTTAGAGAAACGTTGTTTCCAAAATGACCACCCGTTAGCATATGATGGGGAATGGAATTTATAAATGTGAAAGTTCAATTGTAAATCTTGTTCATTGTAACAAAATAAATACGAACATGTAGCAACATTGAAAAGCGAGTTCATTTGAATGAATGGGGGAACTACATGTGTACTTATGTAACTACAGTCTGACACCGTAGGCCTATATTATTATGGCCAGGCCCTGATTGGGATACGTGTATGTCGCTTTGTCAGGAAAGTTTATCGCGCAGTGAATGAAGCTTTTAACTAAGCATACTACACCTCCCAATCGATGCTGTTTTGCCAATATAATCTTATTGCGCTGCCGAAATCCAAAAAACCACATAGCCCACCAACAAACCCGCGATCTATAGTTCTCAACAGCATCCGGGAGATCCTGCGTGTGTGACTTTGTGACGCATTCGCGAAAAGATTCAATGTAACACGTCAGATCAGCTTTACTCCTTTAATGACGATACCGAAAAGGCCTCTGCAGTGGTCTTGAGGAATGCCCATTTGCAAGCCAAGAGAATAGTATTTTTGAAAATTTACCACTGGAAAGATTATGGATTTCCTTCGCTAAATTTATTCATTAAGGGTTACTGGAGGAAGTATACATTGTATGGACACAGCTAATGCTTGTGTCTGTCTATTTTCAAACACAGATGATTAGATGCTACATTTAGCCATTTTGTGAGAGGACTGTTTGTTAATACATGTACACGTGGCTACGCAGCCATTCACAGGCACACATGCACACACTCAAACAATAAGTTGACAATGACAAATATTACCACCAGGTGAAGGACCTAGTGCATGCGACATATCACTTGGTGCGTCTATTTGATGCGGAGCATGACTTATAGAGTGATCAATTTCTAGCTATGCCCCGCCCATTTCTAGTTAAGCCTCGCCCACTATATTACGTGTGTTGGAATCAATTTATAGATCTTGAATCATGCCTTTCCAGAATCTAAATTTCAAGGTAACTATACAAGTAAATTGTTGAATAATTGTAAAGTAATTTGATTGGTTATTGTTTCAGCAACAGCGTTCCACCAATCCAGGCTTCCTAGTAGCTAGATTACAGGAGCTAGATACGTCACTATCTATTGTAACATCAGACACCATGTGTCGTAATTTTGTAACGTCATATACTTGAGTGACAGATTGGGTTCTTCCATTGAATTATACGGCAGTGTAAACATCGTCAAATACTTGCCAATCATAGCAGTGGCATGCAATGTGATGACGCATGCCATGTAAATAGTATGCTTGACATTGCCTGCTTCAATGATTAATTTTCCATCCGCATTCCGTAAATGGTAGTTAATGGATGCTAATCTTATCTTAAATGTTGTTTTGTACGGGGAGATTATGGTTTATTTGTTCCATATAATTCGTATCCTGTCACGTTCTCCTTTTTGTTTGACAAGTTATCTGCTTTGTAATATCGCATAGATGTTGAACAGTGAGCGCCACCATTTTCTCTCGTCAAGCGATAGTGTGTGATGTCGTGTAAGTGCCAATGCATTGCATTCTTTTCTGTGATTGGTTGAAAAGTAAATCATGACAGCCATCGTAGGTTATAGAAATGTATCAACGTTTAGCTACTAAGGTCTGAATATCTTTATTTAACGGCATGATAAAAAGCTTAAAATACCATGCGTAGTTTATGAGAGGCATGTTATATCACCTGGACAACGATTATGAGATGATGTTAGTTCGCCTTTAAGCCTATGCGTCATGCAGCTGATTATGACGTCATATGATTGACTGAGAAACCGGATTCCTCAATTATGGAGAGAAATTAACTAGACTCCCGAAAACAAAAAAGATGCATGTTTGTGCAGGTGGGGTAGGAATATAATTTTGAAGACAGCTGTAGCTATCACTATTGCTTGATAGAAATTACAAATCAAGGTTATTTCTTAAGAAAGTGTCGTAGAAAATGACCGTGATTGGAATTTTAATCGAGTTACTGCAGTTCAACGAGCAGCGATGAAAGTAATGGAGGGATCCAATCTGTCACTTAACTATCTGACGTCATAAATAAAAAAGCGTCAATGTTAGCTGATGTAACATCTGGTGGATAGGCACTTTAATAAACATGTTAAATATTTTGAGACTACTTGAACTGGGGGCTGTTGCTACCATAGGCACCAACAGCTCAGCATTACTTTCAAAATCGTCATCAGTTTACCTGTGCACCTAGCATGAATTGCATGAGTTTCTGGGATTTCATGGCTCAAAATGTTGAAATGTATTCAAATGCTCACACAGTGGGGTGGGTGGTTGGGGATAGTTCGTCAAGTTGTTCGAATTATATGTCCTTACTATTTAATAGACATTGTGTTGAATATTTTGAAACTAAGTAGTTTCAAAATATTCAACAGATTACCTGTATAGTTTTCTGGAAATTGAGTTTCGGAGAGTGCTGAGATCTATCGATTCCAACACGGGATTAGCGTGTGTGGAACCTAGCTAGAGGTGGATGGGGCATAGCTAAAACTGGATTCCTCCATTAATTGATAACTAACTCTATTGTGGTCGAAAAATGGTTCTTATATCGTCTGAGTTAATGCACGCTTTTCCACTTGTCTAGCACGACCATATGCTTCTAGTAGGCCTACATACTACATTGTTATCAAGTCACAAATACTCCACACCCACGCGTGGAAACATCCCGTCTACATGTTAGAATGCAATTTTCAATTCTAAAAGTGCTATATATACATTACGGGTATTTTAAGATATGAAATATTAATGACGATCTCAAGATCAAACGTTTTCTCATTAAATATCAAAGCAATCAACCGAGTTTAGTAAATATCATTTGGAACTCGTTTTATTTTATTTATCAGAGAAACATAATTCTCTTCCAATGCATGTTACTGGTCCGGCACTAGGCAAATACCAGGCCCGCGTTATCAGGGTCAACGTCACTTTCTTAGTACAGAATGATAACTCAGTGTGCAAAATGGTGTCGGCTCATTAACGCATACGGTAGCAAAACATGTTAAAGCTGTATACACATGTTATGGCAGTAATTTTTCTTATTGCGAGAGTAAGGTACTAAATCTTAGTTATATTTTCACGAACAGTTATTACAAATCTGCTACGCGGTACCAAGAGAACTCGGTAAAATCTGGCATGAAGATTTACACCAGACAATGATCAATCAGTCCCAAGACAAGGCATTACCCCCATTCAATCTTCTGTAATTGACGGGAATTCATTATTTATGCTGCATATTTTGAGAACAAATTGACTGAAAGCATATGCTGCGTAAGGTAAATATTTTCAGTCAAATTGTTCTCAAAATATCCAGCAGGTTTCATATATAGTACCTTTGAAATTTTGATTCTGGTAGAAGGAAATGTAGTAATTTCTCGGCTCACTTCATTTTCTTGTTCCTAGATATGACAAGTCTGGATTCCACGTATGATCTATTAGTTATGAGTATGCCATGTATCTTATAGGACAGACTGGATATGAGAACTCAACATCTCTCCGTATTACCTTATCACATCTATGTTTATGCCAACTGTTAGGTGATATTCAGCAATATCATTTATTACCGATTTAATACCAATACCGGATAGCATGCCGGATCCAGAGGCTATTGTTATAATGGCGCGTTGGAGAAGGGACCTTTCCATTTTTAGCTATGCCCCGCCCATCACTAGCTAAGCTCCACCCACACCTCACCGTGTTTGGATTGATCGATCCCCGAATGCCCTAGCCATCAATTTCCTGAAAACTATACATGGAAGCTGTTGAATATTTTGTAACTAATTAGACTGGGTGCTGTTGCTGCCATAGGCAGCAACATCGCCCAGTCAAATTAGTTTCAAAATATTCAACAGAATATTTATTAAATAGTAAAAGCAAACAATTTGTACAACAGCCCATAGACCGTCATCAAATATGCGTTCGTGACGTACTTATCGACGTCATTCATGACGTCATTCATTATGATGTCATTGTACACACCACGCAGTTCATTATGACGTAATATGATAGGTGAATTGGATGCAACCAGAACAGAAGTGAAACCTGAAAAGCAGGTCGGAAACGTATAGCTGAAAATAAATGCATTTGCAGTACACGTGTCAAGGTGCAGATTCTATTGATTCTGATAGCCGATGCACAATAACAAGATTGTGTGGTGTTTTAATAACATCTGTTCATATCTATATAGGTTTACATCACGAGAAAATCACAAACATTAGAAGTTCCTGCCAGATGGCGTGCTCTCGCGAGCCAACCTTTTTGCTGACGACACAAAATTGTTCATGACTATTCACGGTATATCAGATTTCCACATTCTTGAACAAGATTTGAATTCACTCTCTGCATGGTCCAACAAATGGCTAATGAGATTTAATGCCGAGAAATGTATTGTCTTAAGAATAAGGTCATCTTCAAACTATCTTCCTTAAAGGAAATCTCAGCGCATCTTATACTAACCATTCAGGGGATAGGATTTGCCACCCATAATTCATCCCTGACATTTTAGCTTTTTATCATGTCGACAACGAAAGATATTCGGGCCTTAGTAGCTAACTGTTGCTATATTTCTACATACTATGATGACTGTCATGACTTTCTTTTCAACCAATCAGAAAAAGCTTTGCGCGTCTGCTTCGGAGTATACGCTCAGTCATAGAAGTGCCAGCTATAGTTTGGCATTATGGTATAAAAGCAATCATACAGCTAAGCTGTAGAATATTTTGAAACTAATTTGACTGGAAAGGCAGCAACAACCTCCAGTCAAATTGGTTTCAAAATATTCAACCAGATGAGTATTACATAACAAAGAATGTAATGTATTGGCACTTACATGACACCACGCACTATCGCTTGAGGAAACAAAATGGTGGCGATCACTGTTCAACATTTACGCGATATTACAAAGCAAATAATTGTGATGCAGAAGCGAGAATGTGACATGATATGAATGATATAGAATCTATAAATCATAATCTATCAGTGCAATATAACATTTGAGAGGGGATTAGCATCCCTTTAAGGCACCACTATCTAAGCAAGGGAGAAGACCAGAGCGATCCTAAAATCTCAGTTCCCAGCTCACTCAAACATCCAGCAGCTCGTATTACAAACATTACCAAAAGCAGCTCACCAACCGTTATTAAAACACTTTTCACTGTCATCAGGTCAACACTAGAATAATGAGCAACCACCTGAAACCAACACCTTATTAAAGACTAACAATCGATAGAGAAGTTGTAAACTCTGTGTTACAAACTTTGCCACGAAACACTTCGGTCTACATTAGAGGAGATGATGAGATATACGGATCTCATATAGATGTGTATAAATACCGGTATGGATACTACAACAAAGATTTCTCTCAGAGGCGAATCCAGACATTAATTAACACTTAAACCCTCGAATTTATTCAACAAAATTTCAATTTTCTCAGGAAGAAAATGTCAATTTGCAGGCCAAGAGAAGACTAGTTTTGAAAATTTACCAGTGGAATGACTGGATCGGTTATCGAGCCAATCATTACAGTAGTAAATTAAAAAAAATAGTCTTCTTTCAGTCTGCAAATTGACATTTCTCAAAACCACTGCAGAAGCAGTTTTTGGCTGATATGAAAGTATTAAGGGGTGTCCCATGGGGAGGGTGCGGGAATTTTTTTTGTAAATTAGACGCTTTGGAATGCATTTCAGCTCTGCCTTGGATATATTATTTTGTTTGATATTTGGGGATATATTCCCGTCACATTTTTCATTTGCTAAAAATTTTACCATCTGGGATATAATTGGTGAATGTTAAAAATCAAAATTAAGCTTACAAATGGGTTAATGTCATAAACAATTGACATCGCTCGATCTGGTCTACACAAGTAAACTCGATAAAAACATAAATAGCAGCTCACACCAGCTCATATCGGATTTTATATCCTCAAATCGAGAATAATTAAAACTAGAAAGCAATTTTACTATCAATTTTGTATTAATGAAAAACCAATTCTTTCCAACAAATTATAATGCCAAAATAAACCTAAGATTATACAATAACAACTATAACGAATTGCAAGTGTATTTGGTTTTACACATTTAAAACCGTAAAGTAAACATACGTACACACCATAATGATGTGCTTCGGGCATTTTGTAAAATAATTGAAAAACTTATTTTTTGTCTGACTAGTCAGGGGAGGGTGGGGTGGGGGGGGGGGGAGGGTTGTTGCCCGTGAACTGTGGACAACCTCCCACCCACCCCCTAAATGCACCCATGCCGCTACACTATTCAAATGTAATCACAAAAACCTTTGTCGACATTCCTTCAAATTGTACACACGAAGATGTAACACAGAACTAGACAAACAATTATTCCAGTTATTTATGATTGGAACACGTTGCCAGAAGATACTGTATCCGCACCTTCAGTTTGAAACCGTTAAGAGACGATTGGGGTCTCTCCGGCCTGTCCCACTTCACGTGGCTATCTAAGTAGGCCCTTTGCGTACCCAGCCAGTCTGTCCTTGACACTATATTTATAAACCATTTCCCATGCATGTTACCATACTCGAATGGAAAGACTATAATTTTGCACGCAATTAGCTTCTTACGCCGAAATGACTTGTGAGAAGACATAAAGGCTGCGTTTTGGATTAACATTTAGGGACGATTATGATCAAAGAATAGTTGCTTATCTTGAGAAAACCGTCTCAGATCCTAGTTGATCTAGACAGCATCTGGATCAGTTTTCTAATCATATTAGGCTTACCTAATATTCGGGCCGAAGGACGGTCTTTCATGATGATAATTAATGGTTGAAATCAGCCTGTGTTGATGAGTCACTATCGTGTGCCGCCTAAATCACGTTTACCGTGACATACATTGCGCCATTACCACCTATATACTGATGAACGTTTGGTGTACTAAGATAACCGATTAAATCCAATGAACTTTAAGAAACATCACGGTCAATAAATATCATATACTTAACCAGCTAAACAGAGAGAAAGGCTAACCTCTCACATGTTCATAATTAATACCAAAATCCAAATCACATCCGTTAAAAAGTGTCATTTAGGATGTTCACTATCAAACAGGGCCGAACCCGGGACATAGGAGGTCCCGTGCAAAGCTTCTGAATTTGTTAAGCCAAATCCTCGCTCTATGCTGCCCACTGTATCAATAGGGTATTAAAGGTATAATGGTATGGAAATTAATATCTTTACAGGTATTCGATTTTCTAACACCACGAGGCCATTTCGTACCACTTTTGGGGCCCCCTGAAATTTGGGTTTAGTGTGCCAATGAATGCCCTTTATGCACTGACTATTTTGTTCGGCCCTGGTATCAAAACAATTAAAGGATCTCCCACTTTGTAGGCGTGCTGGAATCGATTTATATCCTTTGAAACCCGAATTCTCATAATCACAATTTCAAGGTAATTATACAAGTAAACTGTTGAATTTTTCGAAACTAATTCGACTTGGATATGTTGCTGGCTATGGCGGCAACACATCGCAGGCAAATTTGTTTCAAAATATTCAATATAATCGTTATTAAATTGTAGCCCTTCGTATGTTTATGGTGATGTCAGCTAACATGTCACGTACTTGATTATGACGTCAGATACTTCAGTCTTTTACTTGATTCTTTTCGGAATCCAAGATGGCTGACAAACGTATTAAACTACCGCCCATTTATTATTATATCTGCCAAACTACCGTTACAAGTATGGCTTACTTAGTGAATCACGAGACATAGTGAATCTTTTGCCTATCTTCTGCCAGCTGATGTATTACTCTCTGACATGACTGCAGATGATGATGCCAATTTATTCCCGAAATAAATTTATTACCACCATTTAAGAATGTAATGTGCAATGGCCCTTTCCATTTTAGCCATGCCCCACCCATCTCTAGCTAAGTCCACCCACACATCGCTCTGAACTTTGAATATTAATTTCCAGAAAACTATACAGGTAAGCTTATGGATATTTTGGAACTAATTTGACTGGCCGCTGTTGCTGCCTATGGCAGCAACTGCGTCCAGTCAAATTAGTTCCAAAATATTCAGCATCATGTTTATTAAATAGTAGAGACATACATTCGTACAACGTGTCGGACGTAATGACTATGACGTCATCCTACACGCGGCTTAGCTTATTATGACGTCATATAACGTCAGATTGATAGATGGATACTCTGGAAAGGTGAATTGCGGTTTGAGCAAAAATGGTAAGACACGATCTGTTCTTTACTATTAAAATTTGTTTATAGTTCATAATATAATTTGTCGTATTACACATGTACTGAAGAATGCAAATTTAATATCATAAAATTTTGCGTTTATATATACAACAGCAAAGAAACAATGGACACAGACCCACACATAAACGCTGATGGAGATCGCGGAGTTAGTCAATAATACATTTGCAATTGCAGAGTGGTGATCAATCAGGCCCCGCGGAAACAGATTCGCATCTTGTAAGTTTCCTCTGCATGTTGTTAACGCGATGTAGGATGTCTCCGGAATGGAGGATTCCAGTTTATCCATCAATCATAATAAGTCATAATCAACTACATGACGTGTAGGCTGACGTCATAATCAATTACGTCATGATCTAAGCTCGTCACGGACGGATAATTCATGATGGACTAAGCGTTCGTGTACCGATTGTATGGCTTTTACTATTTAATAAACATGCTGTTGACTATTTTGAAACTAATTTGACTGGGTGCTATTGCTGCGCACCCAGTCAAATTAATTTCAAAATAGTCAACAGCCTACCTGTATAGTTTTCTGAAAATCGATCGATCCCAACACTGGGTTCCAACACTGGTAAGGTATTGGTGGAGCTTAGCTAAAGATTAGCGGGGCGTAGCTAAAACTGGATTCCTCCATTGTCACCCAAATTAGCACCACGAATCTGACCTCCTAACCCAGGCAAATCTTGTTGGTGAACAAACCACTAGCACATCGTACCTTTAACTCAATGGGCTGATTTTCCCATCCAGGAAAACCATCAACATATCATTCATTTGGAAATGATGAGAATTCACATTTAGTAGCTCAAATGGGTGGAAGGTAATGTAATAATAGCTCTATAATATCCTTAGATGCCACCTATGCCAGCCAGAATGCCTTCTTTGCATTTGCTTTTGAAGACTGGCGTTACATGACAGACAGATGCTTTGGGGAAAATTTTAACAAGCTAATTGAATGTTAGTTTTAAATAGGTCCCTTTGCTTAGATTATTCCTGAGGTGGCGATGGGTGTCCATCCGGGCATATGCATTCTTACGCCGCTACACTCCATATGACATCGTAGAAGAACTCAGGTCTGCTTCAAGAATTCATGAGGGAGACAGTTTAGACAGATAGCTTATCGCTATTCTTCACGATTACCAATACTTTGTTGATACCCTGATAACACAGGTTACTAGGTTTATACCGAGCCAGTACTGGAACCGGAATTGGCCCAGTAACGGACCGCTAACCTGTTTGTGGCCTAGTTAGCTTCAAACTGACCAATGATAAACTGTACTGACTCGGAAGGTTATAGCAGAGTTGTGATTAATTGTCCTTACATTTGAACGGGGTAGAACAACTGTCCACACTGCGGATACGAATCAAGTAGTAATGCATGTTGGTACATTCCACAGATAGTAAATACATACATACATACATACATACATACATACATACAGTCCATAGATTTTACCATTTTATAGTAGCCAATCTTGGAGAAACATTTAATCTCAGTCACTGCCATGCGGTATTCATGGTTATTTCTAAAATCCTGCTAAACGAAACGAGCAATGTAAATAAAATAATGATAATTAAGTCGCTATATGGACCAATGTTGTTCAGATTATTCTGATTAGTGTCTACCTTTTAAACGACCGGCATGCATCTAAAAATACATCACTAATTGGGGCGTACTGTCTTTTTCTCATTTCCGTTTTTCTGTGATGGCTGAAGACGTTTCCGTCTCGCGAAAGATATTCTCATCCCAAAGTATTTGAAATCTTATTTGAAATGAGGAAAATCTAAATCCCACTGAATATCTCTAAATAATTTAACTAGATGCCGGTGCTATCTAATCCAGTGCGAAATATTCAGCAAAATGTTTGCTATAGTAGGCTTATTGACGAGTTTTCGTAAATGACAGAGTGCAATGGGTCAGTTTTAATCTGCACACATACTCTCCTGAACATAGTCATCAGCCAGATAGGATTATATGTTTGTATAGCAATACACGAATCCTATATTAGGTCTAATTGGGTATATAGGCTAATTGGGGGGTTCGTGTTTTGCTCGTCCCGGCACATTCAGGGAGCTTCTTTAATTGCATCGCATTGTATGAACACAGTCATTCGCACGCTGCACACGTGACACAGCTTTTTCATTTCCAAATGAATCCCGATTACATTTCTTACAGTGGATGGATCCGATTTGTCACTCAAGTACCTAATGTCATACTCAAGTAGGCCACATAATAAGTGACGCCACAATCAAAATGACATATGCCCGTCACGAACCTGGAGACGTCCATCACGAATTGTATGTCTTTGGCGAAGTAAAAAGTTAATAAATATTCTGTGGAACATTTTGTAACTAATTTGAATGTGAGCTGTTGCTGTCATAGGCAGAACAGGCTCCCGTCAAAATAGTTTTAAAATAATCAACAGCTTATCTGTATAGCTACCATGGAATTAGGATTCTGGTAATTTATTTTCAAAGTTTCAAATCGAATCCAACACGCGTAACATTCAAGTCTGTCTGCGTGTGCGCGCAAGTATGTGCGTGAGTGCGTGCGTGCGTGCGTGAGCGCGTGCGTGTTTATGCGCTTGTGTTTCCTGAGAAAAATGTGTCGTTCTTTAAATCCCAGCTACAATTTAATGGGCTTGTTAAGTCTGACTTTATACGCATCTAATGCGCTTGGAATTGTAGTAATTCGCTCATATCCATAATGGATGAATCCAGTTTTGGATATGCCCGGCTCATCTCTAGTTAACCTCCAAACCACGCTTTTCCGGTGTTGGAATCGATCGATCCTTACACTCCCTGAATCTTAATTTACAGAAAACTATACAATAAGCTGTTGAATATTTTGAAACTAATTTGACTGGGTGCTGCTACTGCCATACTAATTCCAACAGTATATGTTTATTAAATAGTAAAGACATACAATTCGTACAACTTGAAGGGTTATTTGAGAGTGTTTATGATGGATTTAAATACGTCTTTCATGACATAGTTGACTATGACGTCAACATACAAGTGACGTTGTTGTTTATGACGTAATATGATTGATCGATAAACTGGTTTCATCCATTGTTTGTTTATAGCGAGACAAGCTGTTGTTGTTGTTGTTGTTGTTGTTGTTGTTGTTGTTGTTGTTGTTGTTGTTGTTGTTGTTGGTGCTGCTGCTGCTGCTGCTTAACCTTTTAATCCTGGCCTGGCCTGCGGACCAGAAATGGCAAATTCTTTATGATGTAAGGCATGTTCTATTGACTATTCTAAAACTTTGACTGCGAGCTGTTGTCGCCTATGAAGAAATCACTTCCAGTCAAACATTCAACATCTGTCCTGTATAGTTGTATTGCAATAGAGGAATCCAGTTTATCGATCAGTAATATGATGTCATAATCACCAACGTGACATAGGCCTATACTTTGAATCTTGGATTACCAGAATCCCAATTTAAGGTAAGTATACAGGTAAAATGTTGAATTATTTGAAAGTAATTTGACTGGGTGGGGGTGTTGCTGCTTCCAAAGCGCTCAGTCAAATTACTTTTTAAAAAAACCCACCAGAATGTTTATTAAATAGTAAAGATATACAATTCGCACACTTGCCAGTCAATATCAACTATAGACCCTACGTCATGAATGACGCAATTTAGTCTTTCAAAAAACGCTAAATAGTCCGTCAAGTTGTACTAATTTTATGTGTTTACTATTTAGTCTAAGTACACGCAGTCTATTGTTCTAACATCAGTTATTTCTTTCTCCTTCTTCGTCCTATTTTGTGCCACCTAACTCCTTCTTCAATTCCTACCTAATCAGGTCAAAATTTGGGACACTTGTGCTCCATAGGACCTATGGTGCTTTTACTTTTCTTTTGGATCGGGTGTATGGTTTCCGAGATATCCGCATTTTCGTGCCCAACATGTTTCATAGGAAATGTATGGGAGCAATATTCGGTCAGCGGGGTTTTCTTGATCATCTTGAAACTTAACATACTTCTAGCATCTATTGACCCGCAAGCTGATCTAAAAGATTTTTCCCGTTCAGTGACTGGATTCTGAGAAAATGATGCATAAAACAATTTTGGCATCATAATTCTTACTTCTATAACTAAGATGGTTGAAATTTTAACATATCTAGATACTAGAGGTTATTATTGGATAGGAAAAATCATTAGTGACCATATTAACATTTCTGCTATTGCAAATCTGCACACTGACCTATATTTCCGTGAATTGCCGATAGATGGCGGAATTATGGGCGAATAGTTTCACGATTTGATTCGTCTCATCCGGGGAGAAATTGCCTCTCAGACGCCGTTTACAGAACTCCGATACCACGATCGGTTCATGAGATATCCTGATCTTTGTATCACATCTAAACTTGGTACACTGTAGCTCCCGCTCTACGTTGTCCCCGCAATTCCTCGGCGGAATCCGGCGAACGCGCAAAGGGACGGCCGCACCACCGGTGACCACAAAGACCGACTTCAAGAGTCGGTGAAAGGACATTGTTCCAGTGAGGCCGGGCAACCATTGCCGCCTACAACGAACACCACCGTATCACCCCGACTGTTTGTGTAGCCGGTATGACGCTGCATGGTTTAGTTACTTGATTAGATGAGATAAACGGCACAGCGAGTCGAACGTCAGCTTTTACTTGAAAGCTACTACAGATCTAACAATGTAATATGGTTAACCGAGTAATGAAGTAAGACACGTATTGGTCGGACTGTATTTGTATCTCGCCAAAGATACCTATCCTATCTTTATACCATAGGTACCCCTGCAAATGGGGCACTCTAGCGTGGCTGATAAATTTAATATAAACTAATGCCTCACACGGGCCTCTGTCACAGGAAAATGCCTAAGTAGACTACGTCGAAGCCGTATTCCCCATTTAGACCAATGGAAAAGTATATTATATTATCCTAGTGTTATTATGGGTTAAGGGATGCATGCTGGTTTACGTGGAGGAAGAGTGCTGGTTTCAACAGAATCCGGTACCATCGTCTCTTAAGCTAGTTGCTGAATTAGTCGACGCCGTGTTATTTGGGTGGTCCTTCTTGAGGAACTATGCCAACCTTTAGTTATTTGGTCCAGACACATAGGGGGTTATTGCCTCGAACGGCTCAGTGCCTACTTGACTTTGGTAACAGGTTGTCTTCCTGGTGGATGAGCCCCGGTAGCCTTTCTTGGCATGTATTTATTGGACTACTCCCACAGGCCGATGGCACGTATATGTTGCCAGTCGATGGGCCCAGGAAGCCGATAAGTGACTCTCAATAAACATATCAACACAACCACATATAATAGGACATGGACAGGAGAACACACAAAAGGATTTAGAAAGCAGCGTATCTAGTCATGGCGAAAGCTGAAGAAGTGGGTAGCAAACTGTGGTGACCTTCCAAGAAGACACGGAGGGCTGATTGCCATCTCCCAGTCACCATAGCATTGGTCTGCGAACCGCGTTTTCAGCTGATGCCAAGCGTGGCGAGTGAACTATGTGAGGCTCGCTCGTTTAATGACATTTAGGGTTATGTAAATCCACTGCTAGGACGTACCTACTATAATTAATGTTTGCGCAGTGAATCCTACTTATGGCTGAAAGACTAGGTAATGGTACTGGTGGGGGTACAATAGAAGTGCTTGAAACATCGCCGTTTTGATTCTCACTGTCAGGAAACGTCTTCGATTTCCTGGGTCGGCACTAACCAAACCGGCGGAGGGGACTAGTGTGCCAGATGGCCAGAGAGTCGGAGAAGAGACAGCCTCTCCAGAAGCAATTTAGGAGGCCTTAAGTTAGTGTACAATTATGTAAATCCGGCGTGTTTATGTAACGTAGCAGCACTGCCGGGATAGAGGCTTTACAATAAAGCAGCACTTCTTCATTTGAGCAGTTGTTCCTAGCTACCCTATCCTAACAAAATATCTGAGCTTAATACTAGTTAAGATTAGTCGCCGTATCTCGAGCCGTGTTGGCACGAGAGACGGCTCTAGTGTGAATGTGTCGCCGTATTTTAGAGACTAAGTGTATGTATTAATGAAGCTATTTAGTATCAGTTTGGCGTTTGCGCATTTTTAGAAAATATATAACTATTTAACTAACTCAAAAAGCAATACAATAGAAAATATACAAAGATATAAAACTAAAACTGCGCCTACTTATAATCAGCGCAACATAAAATGAAATAACCATGCTACACTAAAAATAAGCGCATATTAGTCATCAGCGCAAGGTCCGTTCCTACAACACGAAAGTTCAGTTGGCGCATGTTAGTCACCAGCGCGCGTTGAGATCTGTGGGCGAACTCAATAACTGTAGCCGTAATATTAAGCGCATGCCGGCGTCTGTGGGCGAAGTTGCCTGTAATAGTGATGTATTCGGCGTTATGGGCGCTTCATAGTCATTGGCACTATAACATAATAGGAACTGTTCAATTTATGGCTATGTAGAAGTACTCGAAACTTGGTACTGATGAAATTGCCTCCATTGATGGAGAGGCTGGTGATAGGTTTACGGTGCAAGACAATCCATGCTACCTAGCCCATTAGCAGCATGGAGGGCAATGTTCCCAAGCAGTGACGAAAAGGGTCAAAACATGATGCACTAGAAACGTGCTACATTTGGTCTCCATTAGTCGGCGTGGTACGGCAGGTTTGGCGAGACATCAGACAGGCCAATCGTATTACATATTAAGCTTGGCCGAAATGGCGCTCGCACTCTCACTGGTTCCCAATAGCTGGTGGGTGGGCAACCTTACTTTTGAATTTGATTTATTAGCCTCTGGCCGTGGGGCTGCCAAAACTATATACAGCATTGGTGCTTGGCGAGTCTCCGGAGTAGATCACAAGAAATGAACTGAATGCATTGGTGTAGATTGCCAATACGGCGAGGTCTACGCAGTGGTCACATAGAATGGCTACATACTCTGACCGACTCCCACCCCACTTAAGAATACAAAGAAGTTATTGGTTTGGTTGGCATCTATCGAGTCCCTGATTCTAGGTCCAATTCACGACATTTTAGGCGTTTCTTTTTAATTTCAGTCTATTATTGGTAACTTCCCCAGTTTTACACGAGGGGTGAAGGAGATTGCCTATGCTTCCTGCGATCGTCAGTTGGCCTAACGGAGACGCGATTCCAGGGTCGCTGGTTTCACAGCTCCGCTCGTTACATGGGGATGTGCTTGGTGCATCTCAGACCAGGTTATTTCGTACCCGGGCAATCCGGGTTGGCTTGTACCCTTCTGAGCGATCTGTGCTACACCATTTCTCATACGCATCAGGTCATGTATAGACCCTCTACAGAAATTGGATCTGGTGTATGATTTCTGAGAAATCCACTTTTCCCTGCCCTAAAAAGTCCCATTGGAAATGTATGGGAGTGATATTTGGACAGAAACTCCTCCTAGAGTTTCTAGCAGATCATGGTGAACCTCAACAGCCTTCTAGCATCTGTTAACGCACATCTGCCACGTATATTTTTTTTCTGGTTCATTGAGTACTAGTTGAGATCTATCAGAAACAAATAATTTCATAGAAAATCTATTGACCCCGTAGGGCCTGAGATGCTTTTACTTTTCTTTTGGATCCGGAGAATAGCTTCCGAGAAATCCGTTTTTCCGTGCCCAAAAGTCCCAAAGGAAATGCGTGAGAGTGATATTCTAATAGCGACTCCCAAAAAGGCCTGATTTATAAGTCGAACTTTCTGTCGCGACGCCCTAATGACGACTGGTTGATTTATATGTTGAACTAGTTAGGACTCATTTTCAGGCAGACTTAGCTGCCACGGTACATGAGAGGTTGGACTTATAAAACGGGCCTTAGAGTCTTTCTTTGCAGATCAGGTTAAAACTTAACATCCTCCCAGCATACGTAGACACACATCCGACCCAAATGTTTTGGTGCATTGAGCACTGTCTTTAAATTTGCATCACAGACCAATTCTTGAATAGAAAATGTATTGGAAATTGATTTGCTGATGAATGACACAGTTTTTGGACAATCATCTCCAACACCATAGGACCTGTATTGACATTTCACAGTATTTAGACCCAGTGTACTCTTGCCGAGAATTCCGGCTTGGCACTAACATTGTGGTATCTGGTTTATATTTAAGCATCACAATGATCCATCAAAAGAAATAAGATGCTCTGTCATAGATAACAACAGCACCTAGCCAAATTATTTTTAAAATATTCAACAGCCTAACCGTCTAGTTTTCTGGAAATTGAGATTCAGAGAGTGCAGGAATCGATCGATCCCAAAACATGCAAAGCGTGTGTCTGGCTTAGCTATAGATAGGCAGAGCATAGCTGAAACTGGATTCCTCCAATGAGGCACTGGAATTCAAAGGGGGACAAATGGTTATTAAACACGTTGACCTGAAAGTAGGCAATCACATAATAAGGCTATAGATAGAAGTCTCATACCTAATGCAAGCTCATGCGATTAGTCTACTGGACGAAAGAATTCACCTTTCCGGTTTATCCATCCATCATATGACGTCATAATCAACTAATTGACGTGTATGCTGACGTCATAATCATGACGTCATGCTGACGTCATAACCATGACGTCACGAATGATTCGAAATAATCTGTCTTTTACTCTTAATAGTCCGAGACGTCGTACGAATTGTATGTCGTTGCTATTTAATACACATGCTGTTGAATATTTTGAAATTAATTTGACTGGGCGCTGTTACTACCATAGGCAGCAGCAACGGCACCCAGTCGAATTAGTTTCAAAATATTTAACAGCTTGCCTGCATAGTTTTCTGGAAATTGATAGTCAGGAGTTCAGATATCGATCGATCCCAACACGGACGAGGTGTGGGTGGAGCTTAGATTGTGATAGGCGAGGCATAAGTAAAACTGGAAAGGTCCATTGTTTAGTGTGTCTTGATCCTCGCCTTCTGAATCCTCTAATGTAACTGATGCACCGTGTCTCGAGGCAGAGATATTGAGGTCTGCATCAAACCTATACATAATCTCTTGGTGCTTGTAGTATCTGTCCAGCCGCGATTCAAAGGCTTTTACCGTTGCAGCACTTACTATAGCCCGAGTTCTCTGGCTCCGCCCTACGCTGTTTCTGATATTCCGGGCTCGCCCGTCATATCAGAAACGGCATAGGGCGGAGTCAGAGAACTGGGACTACACTTACTACTGATTTAGGTGGACTGTTCTATGCAATCCGTATACAAAAAAACTGTTCTGCCTCAGGCTAGTCTTTGCAATCATCTTGAAAATTTTTAAGTAGTGCCCCGTATTGTTGATTCCCCGAGTGGGATTTCTGGACAGGCATCTCTTCACCCCCCCCCCCCCCCCTCCCCCCCTTCACCACCCAAACCCCCTCACACATCCCCCACCACACCACTCCACCCCACCCCACCTCATCCCTCCCCACCCCACCCATGGCATCATCTTAAAGACATTCATGTTTTCTGATGTGTTTACAGTATATTTCAATGTTAATAAGAGGGATATGCTTTACATCTCTTATTCGAGACATCTAACTTACCACCCTTTAATTCCCTGGATCGGTATTACGCCCTGTCACAATGTAGAAAACAATCCATCACAATGACGCATTTATGCCACTTGTGAGGCGTATGTTATAGGCCCGTAAGCCCTAGCTATGCCTAGTCTAGGGCCTAAGCCCTTTTCGTGAATACCCGGGGCCGTACTCACGAAGAGGACTGACTCCCTAGAAGAGGAGTAACTAGGGCGTAACCCTCTCACGTGGCTTAAACTATGCGATATTCTGACTGGTCTGTTTCTACTTTATGCCAGGGTCTGGAGATTATTATTAAACACATTTGTTTCTAGCAGCAAAGAAAATTTGACAAATTATATTTTTAGAATTACCGTAGGCAGATTTCGTATAAATTCAGAGTAGGTCTAAGATTGGCTAACAGTAAATAAACCCTGGTGTAAATGTTGGGAGAAAATTCTGAATCCCACAAAAGACTAGTTATTTCTCCCACAAACAATTGTTTTCTACGCAATGTCCCTCAACGGTATAATAAAGCCGAGAAAATGGCCGCATATCTCTCGAGATTCTTGCCTGTGTGTTTTCGTGGTTTGTTTGGGATCTGTTTTGATAAAGAAACAGTCGAAGATAAAACATGTTATATATAAATAGTTACTGTCTCTGCGTCCTACTCCTATAAACTATGCACGGCCACCCCTGCTAGAGACATGGCGTTGTAGAACTATATAGGCCTATCTTAAAGAACCACACTCCTCTTGAACCATAGATACATTATATATAGCATGTCACATGCACTAAGAGACCACCTGTCTATACATACTAATAGGAGATCCATTCCTAGCGATGCCACGCCCATTTCTAGCTAAGCGTCGCCCCGTTTTCTTGCGTCAGTTGGAGTCAATTTATATACTTTGAGTACCGAATTCCAGGAATCCCAATTCAAGGTAACTATACAGGTAGGCTGTCAAATTAGCTTCAAAATATTCAACAGAGTATTTATTGAATGATACGGATATACAATTCGCACACTTGGCACTTTCAATGTTTATGGTGGAGCTAAATATATCACTGTGTGCCATGACGTTAAACTCATGTGACGTAATAGATTGTGACGATATATACTTGAGTGACAGTTCGGATCCCTCCATTGTATGTGCTCGATAAAGTGCTCGCTTGAGACAGTTTTACTGTATTTCAAGTCTCAAAAAAATGTTCTTTGGAGGTTGACTTTATTATGTGATCAACTGTCTTTTGTGGCGATGCAGCACAGCCTCGTGAAACGATCTTGATTCGGGCCACGCTGCCGTTTTTACAATGACCACTATAGAGCGCCTTCCATTACGTCCAGAACGGTAACATCGCTTCTGATGACAACATTTGGGCCAAATCGGACCCTTGAACCAATTCCGACCAGTAGTCTTTAAGATCCATCTCCAGACACAGACAGGCACGCATTCATAGCAAAAGACCAAAATATGTGGGAGCACAGATGGGAATTAGTCCTGGTAACAATTGCCATGTTAAAATCAAAAAGGTTAACGAATAGTGGGGACCAAGCAGATGGGTATTATCACGCCCCCACCCTACCCCACCACCCAACTACCTCCACCACCACAACCCCACCAAAATCTATTTAAAAACATGGATTCTCTCAGAGGCTATCTCTTGCATTTCCAGATATGAATATTGACAGACGGTTGCCTGCAAAGTTATCATGTGCTCAGTTTCTCCCCAACAATTGTTGTCTAAATTTAGAAAATATATGTCAGCAAGTCAGATCCACATACATTTGTAGCTATTAACCCCTCTTGTGTCACTTGGTGGTTTATAATGGAACAACCGGCCAATACTTCCTCTGTAGTTGTCTTAAGGACTGCCTATTTGCAGGCTAAGAGAAGACTATTTTTGAAAATTTACAACTGGAATGACTGGCTTGGTTACAGAGCCAGTCATTCCATTGATAAGCTTTCAAAAATAGTCTTGACTTGTCCTGCAAATGGACACTGACGAAACCAAAATTTCTTGATCATTAACCCTTTAATCGTCAAACCGGTCAATACACCTCTTAAAACCAGATTTGCCTAAATTTCCAGTTATATACCTACAAGAAATCAGTCTTATTAGTCACTCACGGAGCAAAAATTTCAATTTGCCTGAAAACGCTTGACAAATTAAAGGCATAATTGATAAAAAAAACAAAACAACCCCAAACCATCGCCTTTTGAGCGCTTTGAGGCGCGGTTGACACGCGAGGGGCAGAAGATGGAAGAATTGACGGGGAGATTGAGACCAGAATCCACAACGCACACACCATTGTCATTGACACACACCCACCCACCCACCCACCCACCCACACACACCCACACACACACACACACACACACACACACACACACACACACACACACACACACACACACACACACACACACACACACACACATTGTCATTGACACGGGGAGACTATTTTTGAAAATTTACAACTGGAGAATGACTGGCCACATCCACACACACACACACATTGTCATTGACACCCCCCCCCCCCCCCCACACACACACACAGATTCATATGGAGGCCGAGGTGCAGCTGATAAATACTATCTTTATACCTACCATAACAAAGCAGCCATGTCAATGTCAGACATAGGCTCTAAGCAAAACACTCAAAAAAACCTCACCACCTCCGAAATGACTGAGATACTTGAGAAGGGCAGTAAATAAGACCAGAAGAGACAGGATTAGAAATGAAACGATCAGTGAAATGGTAGGAACAGCAGCAGTCCACATAGAAAAGCAAAGGCTCAAGTGGTTCGGACACATGCACAGAATGACTACAAACAAACAAACCAGCGTTCAGAGCATACAACATGCGCTGCTCAGGATTCAAATCAAAAGCAACATCAAGAAACAAGATGGGTTGGTGGTGAGACAAAGCCCTGCAGAACCATTGCCTACCAACCCTCCAACCATCCCATCTGGCAGCGGACAGAACGCTTAATCTCCCTGCGACACACCAGTACAAATGAGAGGATAACGTAAAGTAAGACGCACAGTCAAGTGAACGCCATTGCAAATACCCAAATTGTCACCTAAATTTAACAGGGGCGGATCCAGGAGGTCATTCGCCTGGGTGGGAGGGGGTGGGGGGGGGGGGTGGAACCAAAATTTTAAGGGAGTTAACTCTTGAGAATGGGCTCACTATGCCACCAGCAGGTAAGTAAAAAAAATTGACAGCCTTGGCGGGGGGGGGGGGGGGTGCACGTGCCCCCGAGTGCCCCCTGGAGCCGACACTGTTTAATCTTTAAACACAGTACCTGCACAGGCTGCACCCCTTCTTGTAAGAAGTTGTAGGCAGAATTCTTGAACCCGTTTGCTGAACCAAATATGCTTTGTATGAAATACTCCTGCACACATTATCTACTAGAATTATTCTTACGCCAATATGTTCCAGGGAATGGTCTGTGTATCCTCAATCGACATTTTTTGAAAAATAGATGTTCAGAAAACCAATTACGTAAATTATGTGTGATAAAAGAACAAATCTAGTACGCAACAAATTTATTGTCAATATTTTGGGGGCCCAGGCACCCCGGCGGGCATCTATGGCGCGACGCCACTGCATGCGCGCAATACTTGCCGACAGGAAGGCAGGCTGGCAGGTCCGAATCTAATAGGCCTACCCTGTTCCCCTTACGGGACAAGGGACACTATATCCATACGATCGATTCTATCTAGACTTTCCATTTCCATGTCTAACAATTCCGTAACAGACGCCGCAAGCGATTCCGTGCCTCGTCACATGAATCAGACGCCTAAATACAACTACTTCCGGCTAACTAAATCGTAGAGGCTTTTCTTCTGATCTAATTTCCAGGAGTCGTTAAAAACTCACCAATTTCCCGCGAGAAGCTACAACTGTCGTTCAGCACACGGTAATTGATGTGCTCCGCGTTTTTGTTCTTTAACGTTGGCGCTGATAAATTTGCGCGGACAAATTCCTACAGGTGAATATCAGCTACAGTACGGCGCATAACTACTGCAAAACGTTTCCAAAAACAGAAACATGTTAGTTCGTATAATTTTTAACACGATGTAAAAATGTTTTGTTGACTATTTTGAACATAATTGGATTGGAAGACATTTGTAATGTCTTCCAATCCAAATATTTCCAATCCAAATATGTTCAAAATAGTCAACAGAACGTAATTTTGTATTTGGAAACATTATAAGTTATTTCTGAGCTGTTCTGTATGAGGGAAAACGAACACTGCAAGGCTGTTGAATAATTTGAAATTAATTTGACTGGTGTGTTGTCGCTGCCTATGGGAGTGATTCAATCGGGAATGAGTGTGTTCCAGGAATGACCCGCGCAGTGACAGCGCGTATTCTTCAATTGCAAAACGTCGATAAGACGTGTATTAGATCTTTAGAAAACCAGCACTTTATCAGTCGCGTTTGCTGACAGATCCGATATTTTTCTGCCTGGAGAGGATCCAGAAACACAGTCTCTTACACAGTCTGAGGATCTCAGAGAACATACACAAGATGGATCGTGCCACCCACGAAACAAAAGCAACGTTACGTGTGAGAATACTCGTGATTTATATATGTATATATTATATACGTATGCGCGCGTAATTTTAATACAATGGCATACATGTGTCATAATAATGAAATACTTAACACTCATATCAGCCCAAAACTTGAGAAATGTTCATTTGTTGATCAAAAGAAGATTATTTTCGAAAATTTCCCCCTGGAATGACTGGCTCGATAACCGAGCCAGTCATTCCAGTGGTACATTTTCAAAAATAGTCTTCTCTTGGTCTGTAAATTAACATTTTCTATGAGAAAATTCAAATTTTCTTGAATAAATTCGACGGTTAAAGGGTTAATGAATTAACTGGTTACTTCTGATGGCATAGAACGGTTATATTAATGTTCGGGTCATGCCACTACTCAGTTTCGGATAATATACGGGCCTGGTGGTACAGACTAAAAACTAAGTTTACGTATAGTCTGCTCGCTGTGCTAATATGGCGGGCTCCGGTTAATCACCTCCTCTCTCATTATTATATCATTACGTTTCGCGCCTAATGTCAGTTCTACTGCATTGTAGCAATTCTCTATGTAAGAATGAAGCCCTTAATGTGAACAAATAGTGTACAATGATAGGAAGGGCCTATTGCATTCGTAGAGTAGGTAAGCAGAAAGACATCCACTCAAATTTGTTTCAACTCTGCACTTCCATAATTGGATTTTAGGATGGATAGGATTACGGGTAGGGTAGACTGGGTGGGCGCGAGTGGGTGGGATAGGGGGTTGGTTAGGCGAGATGGGGTGGTGATCGGTTGGGTTGGGGTGGTGGGGTGGGTGGGATGGGGTGGGGTGGGGGCGGGATTAGGGTGGGGTGGTGGAAGGGGCTCCAAGAAGCTGCTGAATTTTAAAGTGCAAAAAACCCGCAAAAGTTCATGGCAAAGTAGAAAATATATTTTCCTTTTCAAATGTTTTATATGTTGGTGAGTACGCTTGGAATTAATTTGACTGTCAACTTACTTTCAAAGATGTTCAAAACTTATGAGTCTTATACTGATGATGCTGTTATTTGTTATATGAAGAAAGGATCGCTAGCTCTTCATTAGCTTTTACTCCAGATCAATCTGCTATTGATTTGTCTCGATATGATTTCTTAATCTTGATAGCGATGGTGGATGCGAAACGTGAGTGTATTAGCGGGAACATAGAAACATTACAGCGCGGTATACAATCTAGCATCAGCCGCGGGTTTACAAAGGGGTGGGCGAGGTTGGTGCGTGGGGGTTGTTGGGGTGGGTGGGTGGGTGGGGGGGTGGGGGTGATCGTCTGGCCTGGCAACTCCTCTTTTTCTCCAAGAATTGTCTGTAGTAGTTCATTTTTGCCGTTTAAATCAAATTTATCAGATACAATTTAACCTTTTAAAGACGTCTTTAAAAGGTTAAATTGTATCTGATAAATTTGATTTAAACGGCAAAAATGAACTACTACAGACAATTCTTGGAGAAAAAGAGGAGTTGCCAGGCCAGACGATCACCCCCCCCCCCACCCACCCACCCACCCCAACAACCCCCACGCACCAACCTCGCCCACCCCTTTGTAAACCCGCGGCTGATGCTAGATTGTATACCGCGCTGTAATGTTTCTATGTTCCCGCTAATACACTCACGTTTCGCATCCACCATCGCTATCAAGATTAAGAAATCATATCGAGACAAATCAATAGCAGATTGATCTGGAGTAAAAGCTAATGAAGAGCTAGCGATCCTTTCTTCATATAACAAATAACAGCATCATCAGTATAAGACTCATAACGGAGTGCTTGGAATTACTACGCTTGTATCAATATCACTAAAAAACACCGCACGAACTTCAAACAAAATATCTGAATTCTTCCCAACTAATATATATTTTATCACCGACAAAATATTACTTCTTGCTATAATTTCGACAGCGATGGTATCACTGCGGCATTAACGGCCCTTTCGTTCCTGGGCGTACCTCTGTTTTAGGATCTTTCATAATTTGTGTAAGCAATATGTTTATTTGGCAGTGGTCTATGTTGGCTGGGTAGCTGATCAATGCTCTCCCATGCATAGAGGCATTAAAAGATTGCTTCGGGGATCATCATAGATAAGGCCTTAGCCTACATGTAGGCAATCTGATTATGACGCCAACAAGCATGTGACGTAATTGATTATGATGTCAGATATTTTGAGTAACAGATGGGATCCCTCTATAGCAATACTTGTATGAATGCACTTGACGTTTAGATCAGTATTGGACGATATGTTCAAGCCTAGCTCTTAATAATAGATTTTTTCTGTAAGGTGGTAAATATGACGTAAATACGACGTGTTGGAATCGATCTTAACTTGAATTCCTAGAATCTAATTTCACGGTAATTATACAGATGAGCTGTTGAGCAATTTGGGAGTAAGTTGACTGAGCGCCGTTTGTGCGTAGGCAGTAACATCGCCTGGTCAAGTTAATCTCAAAATACTTAGCATAATGCTTAGTAAATTGTAGATTCGCCAAAGACATGCAATTCGTATGTTAACGACAGAGCATTACGTCATTTTGATTTTTGATGACGTCAAATACTTAGTTGACAGATCGGATCTCTCCATTATCCGCACAGTCGTGCACAACATATAGCGTCATTTCGTCATTGCAATACAAGGAAAGCACTGATTCTGTTAAAAGAAAACTTCAACTTGTACTTACATAATTTTAACACTTATTTAATTTAAGTTAAGTTAATCGATGGTATCCGCCGGGCATGTATGTTGTATAATGTACACTCAGGGGCCTAAGGCTTATTGTGAATACAGTATCTATCATGTAGTTTCAAGATCTAGTGTTGTGTCAATAGCGACTCAAAGCTGCTGAAATGATACTTATATTAATTAACCCGTTAATGATCAAGATGCTGAAAGAAAATCGACCTCTTTGTTCAGTTAACCCTTTTAAACTCATGTCAGCCAAAAACGGCTTCTGCAGTGGTCTTGAGAAATGCTCATTGGAAGATCAAGAGAAGACTATTTTTGAAAATTTATGACTCGAATGACTAGCTCGATAAGCAAGCCAGGTATTCCAGTGGTAACATTTCAAAAATTATATTCTCTTAGTCTGCAAATGAACCTTTTCTATGAGAAAATTGAAATTTTCTTCAACAAATTCGAGTGTTAATGGATTAATGTCCATCTTTGGCTGGCAAAGAGAAGACTTTTCTTGTATATTTACCGCTGCAATTTAAAGGAATAGCTTTCTGTTGTTCTGTGAATGGCTATTTATTATTCATTGTTCAAGACCACAGCAGATGCCGTTTTGGCCGGCTTGACCATTAAAACGTTAATGGTGACGAAAATCGAGATTTTTGCTTAGTCAGTGTCCATTTGCCGGCCAAGAGAACGCAATATTTTGACAATTTACCACTGGGATGACTGCCTGTTATTGAGCCAATCATTACAGTGGTAACATATCAAGAATAGTCCCGCTCTTGGCCTGCAAATGAACGTTCATAAAGGCCACTGCAGATGCTGTTTTTTGGTCGGCTTGATCGTTATAGGGTTAATTAGCGTTTTATTCTGCTTTGGAAACGTGTTATGTGAGTACTGATCTGTATTGTAGTGTTCAGTATGGAATCCGTGTTCATGAAAACTGATTGTGTCTAACACAGCAACAAGTTAGAACTGTAGGCCTATATCAGAGCAACACATATCCGCAACAGTGTGGATAACACGGGCACCAAACTTTCCACTCTCTGACCCTGTAACAATTAACATTTGGGCTATAGTCATTCACCTTTCAAGATTCAAGATTCAAGATTCTTTATTTCCATATAGGTAAATAATTTAACAATTCAATACAGGCATTCACCAAAGGCAAGGCCTATGATGCGGTGGACCCTTGACATATAACATAAATTTATATATTATGTTTATAAATGACGTAGAGTACGATACGATACATGTATGAATTATGTTTATATTTAAACAAATTACGTGTGGAGACATGACTTATGACAGAACTTTCTCCTTGTGTTTTGTGAGAGTTAATTGCCCGCGTGGGCATTACGTACCCGTAGCACGAGTCTCACCCACCCCCAGAAACCGGGTAGCAAAATGCTTGCGAAATAAGCCGTGTGAAAAAGCTATTCGAAATTAGAGCAGAGCGCTCTTTTCCAGGCGGTTTCTTTTGGTTGAAACTAACTTGTTGATTTCGTGTCACACACGAGCCAGCTTGTTAGTATCAACTTGATAGCCAGTGTGTTTTTATTTTACTAAACGTCATTCCGGCCTGAGAATATAATGAATTTGAGATAAACTGTAGAATTTTCCAAAAATAATCAGCGCGAGTTTAGGTGCATCATTGCGAATATATATGTACTGCCGGTGATAAACGTTAACAGTTACACAAGTTTTCATAGCGCCATGTAGATCTAATCACATACCTGTTTGGGTTAATCCAAGAGCAATCAGGCAGAAGAAACGCATTAAGTCTGGGCGTATGTGAGCCATTCTTTCTACGAATCACGCTTCATTGGCATCGCTCTGCCACGACCGTAAGACGAGCATCACCAAAAGTAAAATCCTGATAACAGCGACAAACGACTAGTGGCGAAATCCTGTTAGCGCTATTGGCACCAAATCAAGCACGGTCCAAGAAACAACCTCTACAAGCGCGCACGTGGACAGGCGCTCTGTCGCAACCACCGTCACTGCCTCCAGTTATGGAATGGACGAGGTATGTGGAATGACATGAAATATGTCTACAGACGTGGAATGATATTAGCCAATGTTGATAAATTATGACTATAGATTAATTAGCAGGAAGACAAAAGATTGATTTGAGCACTGTTAGTACATTACATATCTACATGGTTAAGTTGTTTTTCTCGTTTATTCGGGATTTATAAAGGATCACGGTTTTCCATAGTTTAGAATCTGGCAGTGACTACATAATTATATCCATGACGACACCAGCACAAGATAATTTGATTAGTAACATTTCAAGCTACCACTTCATCTATTACTGTCATAGAAACTCGTAGCCAAACTTGACATTCACAACCGTGGCTGCTTAAGAGTACGAGCAGGCAAACTATCTAAACACACAATGCAATATCGAACTTGCTCCGTAACTTCGTAGTTCCGGAAACCTAGCAAATCCAATCCAAAATGAAACAGTGACATTTTAACACGCCGCACCCGTTCTAGTAATCTGTATCCCTCTATGGATACATCGGCCACTTTCCGATAAGCGTTTGTTGAGCTGCTACTGCTAGCATAACAGAGCCCTATTCTACTTCACTAGCAGAATGAACTAACTGTCGACCGATTTCATTTAGCCCGTTGACTCCCTAAGCCCATTCTGTCGATGGACTGCTGATGTTTTTCAGAGACTGCCGCTATTATAGTCGGCGTCGTAGTGCAAATTGCATCAAGGAGTCGATACACATATTACACACGCCAGTGGCTCACTGGTCAGAACGGCACTGGCGTTACCAGCAGATACAGCAATCACAGACACCGGAGACAACACGCAGCGAGGCAGCAATTCTCAGAAAAATCTTCACTATCTCACTTTTTTATGTCCTACCTCTCCGAAAAACAAGATATTGCGCTGACTGATTCCCAAAACAAGCCCTGTGAAAAGTTTGTTAATGATCTTGTCCCGATGTCTAAGTTTGTACGAGTAAGTGCATCATATTGTTAGCCTATACTATGTGCTGTGCCGCCTCTAATTATACAAAGACCATTAGTCTATGTCATGATTAGCCTACATATATTTACCAACCTCACAATATTGTATCTCGTTTATCCATGATACTATTATTATGCCATTTTATCGAGAATGGACAAAATCTGCTCAAATACGAATCCGTGATCCGTCTCACTATGTTGAAATCAATTTTGATAATTTTGTTTTGCTTCGCTGGACTTTATTTTAGTGCATTATTCGTATCGCGCACTAAATACCAAACTACGCCTAATTGTAATTATAGACATCGCCACTGTTATGTTGATATGGGCGCGCGTGTGTCCGCGTGTGTGCGTGCGTGCGTGCATGGGAGATGGATATGCCGTGGTGAGTGTGTGATTGGTAATATACCTATATGTACTGGCACATTAATAGAGGGATACGATATATCGTTGAAGTATCTTAACTCATAATTAAATACGTCACAGGTTAGCTGACGTCACAATCAAAATGACGCATAGCTCCGTCACGAAAATCGAAAAGTCCGTTATAAAAGTGTTTGAATTGTATGGCTTTGATAAATTTACAGTTTAATTAGGATTCCGTTGAAATTGTCGAAACATATTTGAGTGGGAGCTGTTGCCATGGCAAATTAGTTTCAAATAATTACCTTGAAATTGGGATTCTAGAGATTCAGAGTTCAAAGTTTATAAATCGCTTTCAACACACGTAAAAGTGGGCTAGATATGGGCGGGGCATAGTTATACGTAGATCCTTCAATGACATCTATATAGAAGCATGATTACGTCATAGTGCTCTCTCTCTCTCTCTCTCTCTCTCTCTTTCTCTCTCTCACGCACCCACGCACCGCATTTCACCGCACCGCACGCACGCACGCAGGTACGCACGCACGCACGCAGTGACGTTGCCGAACCCCAATTCAAGGAAATGTGTATTGTGGTGAATAGATTGTGTTTATTAGTAAAACACACATAGGAGTCAAGAGATGTCTGTTCACTCCTAGATGCATTTACTATTAATTGCATCCGCCTACCCGTCATAAACTCTAAGATATGCTGTCTTTTGATCACTTGTTTGAACATAAATTGTCTGGGTGGGGGTGGCAGGAGAGCTCATGCTCAACCGTCATCGTTATTTTCTTAAGTATTAGCTTCTTCTTAAAAATATGGACATGTTTTCAGCGGGAAAAGGCTTACGATGTCTATTTTCAACGTATTAATCCACACCAGCATCGTCGTCAAAATCTGTCATCATTAGGTGATGACAACACACCTATTTGGAAAACTATAATATTTTCTTTGTGATTAGTAATGAATGACCCAGTCACATAATAGTCCAGTCAAATTGTAGTTTGACCCAAAACAAATTGTAACAGATTTCTTTCTCTGTAATGAATTTCAGGCATGTTTCCTGAACAATATACTGAAATATATTTGGTGGATAGGCTTTCAAAATTGCATAATATGCAAATTAGCTATTTCAATTATTGAAAAATAGTTTTCTGCAGTAACTCTGTATCGAAGCAACCAATAATGGCAAATGAACTGTCTAGAGCCATAGTGTAAGGGTATTTGAATATGATTAACACATTTCTGTGTTAATTATGTACCTAATATTTTGTAAACTATGCAGATTAATAGCAAAAATAAGAAAAAAATAAATTTTATGGAAAATATATTCATTTAGACATTAATAACTGCTAGTAATTCACAAAGTCTCTAGTGTAATCTGTCACTGGTCATCATCGAGGTCAAGCTCGGGTGAGGTAGTACAACTCAAGTCTTTGCACTCTCCACACATCCCTGCGCTGTCAAGCCCATGCTTTTTGCATGTGCATCTAGTCGTGTTGCCCACAACAGTCAACCTGGTTTTTTTCAATTGCATCTGAACACTTCAGTGCGTTTTACTTGAGCAGATGGAAGGTCCGTTTGCACAGGGACTTGCTTACCCTGACTGACTTTCCATCCCCATTCGCTTGGATGCATTTGTCCAGCGTTACCCTTCCATGTCTGAATTTGGAAGTGCGCTAGACTAAGGCGGTGATACTGAGTAGCCGCTAGTGTTGGTGGCAAGCTAAGAGCCTCACAATATTTGGAACTTTTCGCAACTTTGTCACGGATACGCTTGTATCATAAGTCATCAAGACATTTATCTTCATGTCCATTATACAAGCATACACATGCTTTCTCTCCTTCTGCGACAATGTCATCCTTTGATCTCTTAAATCTCTTAGGTGAATAGGTCAGCAAGTTGCATGAATTGGATATCGTTTTGTATTTTCTTTAGCGCAACGGCCTTGCCAGTGCCATACACTCGGGATGTTGTATCACAACCATGTAAGGCATGTACAAAAATAATTCTAGCACATACATTCGCTCCCAAGATGTCCTTCGTCATTTTATGTTCCACATTCGCTGCTTCTTTAGCTTAAACAGAATTTATTTTGTTCAATGGGAGCACAGTAAGACATAAGTCTTATACACGTGTCTCCCATACATACAAATACAATACATTAATAAATACATCAAGATGGGGTATAATAAAAGAAGACCGGCGAAGACGATATAGCCTGAAATAATGGCGCCAGCAAATATCAATCTAAAATGGCGGCTACAGTTATAGTTAGTTAATGTGTCCATAAAGTAACAAATAGTCATAAATTTAGCTAAGACATGTATCTTTTAAGAATAGATGAGAACTTTAAACAAAGATGACGGGTCTTGTTGCTTTTTGTTAACGGCAATTATGCCGAATCGCTGAAATAGTAATTGCGGCTCAACAGGCATAGGTTCTCCATTAATAACGACAGCTGTCTATGAGCCAAGGGTGACTGCATGTTGTTTTCGTTGAAATGCATACTGGTGGACACTTTGTCCAACCATTGAGTCAAGTATGCTTTGCCCCACAGACTTAGCATCATCAACGCTTACTGTGTCAATGTTTGTCGAAACTAAACTGTGGACTCTCTGAGCGAAGAACGTGGATTGAAGGCGGCTCAGGTAGAGTTATTCTTCTCCGTTCACTGGCTATATTTCGCAGATTGATAAATAGCCACCTGCACTCTTGATGCACACATTGTCCTTTTTGAGTCCTTATACTACTTTGACGTGCCTGACTAGCCCGATCAATACCATCACTTCCCTTTTCATGGAGAATGACGGTCGGCTGGCCATCAGATAAACTGTGTTTGCAGATAACACATTCACCCTCGCTATATAAGAAGGCGCTATAAACCTAGCATGGCTCGAATACATCTAGGTATGAGTGGCCAATAAAACAAAATCCAATACCAATACCTAACATGGGTTTTTCGACAATTTGAAATAGTTGCATGTTGTACTAGATCATGATTTATTTGACTATGTATATATACTTAACCAATCATAGCAACTGATTTTCGTTTTTCGAGACATACATGTTATTAGCATGTTGTTAAAAACCAACATTACTATCTGGAAGCGTGAAATACACTTAATTTAGCATGATCGGATGCAGGATACTAAGCTATGTCAGAAAATATATTTCTCCATAATGTTAATAGGTAATTTGCATAGTGTGTATCCACCAAATATATTTCAAGTATACTTTTAGTATGGTGTTCAGGTAGACATTAGATTGACTGGACTATAATGTTGATGACCGAATCTCACATCTAAATACTGTTAACAATAAATGACCGTTCAAAATGTTTCTTTTCGGGACCTCTGCAATCTCATGTATGGTTTATTCAAAGCAATTGCATAATTGTCACCAGAAGTCAAAAGGTAGCTATTTTTGGCCGTTGTACTTAAAACCTGGCAGTTATACATTGCCTTAACCGACAAAGCACATACAAAGGCATATTTTGGTTTTAACATGTTGACAAGTGAATAATAGGCACCATCTGGCAAAACTAAGATGTCAATGGGGATCTCCTCCAAAATGCTACCTTATATTTCTACCATCTTTATTTGGCATGCACTGTGTCACGGAGATAGGGGAAAATGATGAGAGGTTCTGGATTTACCGAGTCTCTACTGGAATCTAGCTAGCCTCTTCGTGTTGTTTGGCAGACTATAATTCGTCACTACAAACCAACAGACATGCAGATTGACTTATACAATATCACGGCATAATCAAGAAAGCAGTACTGAATGTTTCGGTGTCGTTGCCGGCCACTAAACGTGTCCTTGTCAGCACTAATGGGGATAAACGTCCCAAACACCGAGATGAATTTTAGCTGCCAATAGCGGCCATTACGACTACATGAGCCATTATATAATAACCAGCTAACCCCATAAAGTCTGCGCTAAATTGAATTGGACAATAAAGAATTTAAATTCTCAGACAATTCACGTTTATTTCTGATAACGCATTGGTGGCTATATTATTGATTAAGCATGGGCCTATGATAAGCCAAGAGAACACCAACAAAATTACGACACCACCCTGCATATATAATTAAGCTCATTTAATATAACTAGCGAGCCGGATCGAGTAATCTCAATGCACTCGAGTGTGCGCGAGTTTATTTAGCCAGCCTGATCAATTCCCACAAATGTCGAAGCTATAAGATGTCAAGAATTGCACAGTTCAGATGAACCAATTCCAATATTACTCGCCACCAACATCATTTGGCAGAGAATCCCATAATCTATGTACCACGTCAACTGTGAGCGTGAACTCCGTGAGAAAACACGGGTTACATATGCAACAAGGACCTCTATGGTTTCTAGAACATCATTGTCGGGGTCGGGATCGGGTGGTGGTGGCGGCATACTGACACGCTATTACCACTAATCAGATAAGGCGAGATTAGTATTTGCATTCTGGGAAAATGTTAGCCTAGTTTTACAACGTTTAATTTCCTTTTTTTCACTTATGGTATTACAACTTGCCCTTGTAGCCTAGGGGCAGTGCAACCGCATCTTCTCAATCAGCGAGTAACGTAGCTATTTAACATGACCTTGAAAACCGCAACAGCTTCCATATGGTTCTGGGAAATTGTTTAAGGACTTTCTCCTGTTAATTTAACAATTTTCAGCTGTCTGTTGCCCAGAGTGGCTTACATTAAAAGTGTCTTTTGTGACAAGTTGTTGGCTCTTCACGAGGTGGTCTCATGGAAAGGGTTGACGGTGTGAATAATTTAAGAGCAATAAATATGTCTAGCATTGCATAATGTCATGAACAAAACACCACAATTCCCACATGGCAATGTGCTGCCAAGCATATATGCTGAACACCGGACCATGCTGTCTAGGGTAGGTGCCATTAATTGTCATGGTATTTCTGATCACAAGACACCCTTCATTGTTTCGGTGATAAATCGCTTCTAGCCATAATGTAATTTGGTTTCGATGTTTATTGAGATAAATTTCTGTTAGACAAATTGCTGCAGAATGATTAATCCACTGACCTTTGTCAATAAACCCTAGACGAACAATTGTAGAATTAATATGCGGGAATGTAATGTGAATTAATCTCATCGTTTTCTGTTATGTGGAGTGGCTGGTTAAACTTATGCAAATGTCAGTGTCAATGATAGTACAACTGTGCATCCCTTCACCAGGCCCCAGTCACACGATGACCCATAGTACCACTGTGCATCCCTTCATCAGGCCCCAGTCACACGATGACCCATAGTACCACTGTGCATCCCTTCATCATGCCCCAGTCACACGATGACCCATAGTACCACTGTGCATCCCTTCATCAGGCCCCAGTCACACGATGACCCATAGTACCACTGTGCATCCCTTCATCAGGCCCCAGTCACACGATGACCCATAGTACCACTGTGCATCCCTTCACCAGGCCCCAGTCACACGATGACCCATGCAGTGTTAATATGAATGTTTATTAATATCCGATTCTTTGCTTATTTACATAGCTTATCACTTAATTAATGTCCGCACTCTGTAATCACAGTAATAATGAAGTAATAGTAAACTGTAAGTCATTATTGTTGTTCATGGTTTCTAACGTACACATAGAGGCCCTACAGTATACAACTACTTGATATTGCATTGCTCATACCCACTCATAGGCGTCGCAGCTTAGGACTAATTTGATAGGGCGCTGCTTAATCCATCCACATCTACCCCCAGCTTATCTCAGCTCAGCCCATCCCATCCCATACCAACTCGATCCATCCCAGCCCGTCCCGACTCGGCTTGGCCCTTTCTGGCCAAGCATGGCAGGGATGGTACACATGTCCAGGGCATATTCAAGCCCAACGTAGATAAGATTTAGTTTGAGCACCCGAGTTTCTTTCATCGGTTCATGTAAAGTTCGAGTTGTAGGCGCGCCATACTTAATGTTAATGCGAATGGCAATGTGCACACTTTTCCTGTATGAACAATTATATTCTCATTGGAGCTAAAAAATTTATCCTTAAGACGTCCCCTGCCATGAAATACTACCCCGCATCACATACACGCACAATCGTTATTGGCAATCACGGGTACCGACTATTTAATGGACCTGGCAAGAACCGATGGAAAAAATAAAAGGTTGATACTGTTTGTTAAAATGGTTTTATCGAAAGCTGTTGCTTATGCCAAAGCCTTAGTGAGCATCAGTTATCACCAAAAATGTAAGTAAAAAGACGGTCTAATAATTCAGCTGTGAACTGTACACGATTATCTGCGACTGCTGCAATCCGTGCAGAGGAAACCCATAAACTGTAGCTATACGATGCATCGCAACACAAGTCGATCCACGGTTTCGATGAAGAATCGATCCGCAAAGAGAGCGATGTTTTGATAGATGAATAAATGTAATGTATATATGTTGTACGAACACATTGTGAATGAGTCATAGATATAGCGTACTCATCTGCTCTTGCTATCTCATGAAGTATATTTTAGTTAGCGCGGGTGTTTGGCAGTCTTTTTGCGTCACTCTTACCGGATTGATATTCGTGATAGGGCGTGTTGCTATGGCTTTACCTATCCATGACTCCACACCATTGATAGCTTGCAAAACCATATGCACACTTCGCTGTACAACGCAGTTTCGTTGCCAAGACGGTTCTCGATGAAAGTTACCAGGAAAAGGCTGCAATTAAGATGACGTTTTTTTGGGCCGGGCTCCCGTAGGAGTTGGTCCAAGCTGAATTGTTTCATGTATAGAAACGGCTGCCAGAGTGGGAATCAACATATCTCTTTCCCTCCCTCCCCCCGCCCGTCTGTCCGCCCCTCTCTCCCTCCCACCCCACCCCTTTCCTTCCCTTCACTCCTCCATCCATCCCCCAGCCACTCATCTCTCTCTCTCTCTCTCTCTCTCTCTCTCTCTCTCTCTCTCTCTCTCTCTCTCTCTCTCTCTCGGCTTGCTCAAAATTAACTTGGAGGAATATCTGTCACGGCCTGACTTTACATTAATCTGCTTAATACTAGTGGGTAACACTATTCTAGTTAGTAGCACACTGTTACGGTGGATGGTGGTGGATGGTGTGCGTATACGCTACCTGTCGTGATAAACTATCGGAGGAGTAAAGTATGGAGATTCCAAGACTATGGAGATCAGGTGTACCCGTCTCAATTACGCATGCAGATGTCCTCAATAGCAATGAATTTGAGATGCTATATCACGATTACATATTTATTGTCAACTACTAACAAGAAACTAGTTACTTGTTCTGGTAGTACTGTTCGCTGCATCTTACCACCGGCTCTGAATGTAGCCCGTTCTTTTATCGCACCACATTCTGCTCTTCATAACCGCCCTTTTTGCTTCACTGGTTCTTCCTTTTAAACTCCCATCTTTGACAGTCATCCTTCCCAGATTCTAACCTTCTCCGAGCGCCATTAAAGATGACATAGAAATCAACAAAAGTTCTATTGATATTGTCAAGTTCAAGTTCACTTCATTGCACTCAGGCCCCTCAAGGGCATATGAGGATAGATATTTACTAAATAATGGCGACGGTAGTGAATACATTACATTGTAAATACATATCATGCAGTTATTTTAAAATTTAAAACATTAGTTGCGTTCATAACCTTATTCGAGTTCTATGCTATAATTATTGTATTGCATTTTTATTACGCAGGCTATATTTATTTTATTGTGCGATGGGTTTCTTAGCAAATTTAAGCAGTTTACATACATTTCTGAGAATAGGTTCATTGCATATTCTTAGAAGTTCCTTTGTTCTTTCTGCACTCGCACTTGTGATATATAGTACTGTATTTTGTCCTTACGTCAGTGTATTTGCTGCAGTCGTAAAAAAAGTGTCTTTCGTCATCCAGTTTATTACAAACAGTACATAGTCTGTCAATTCTGTCTGTTCTTGCCAATCGTCCAGTCTCAATTGTCAATTTATGGTTTAAGGTTTTAAAGTTAAAAAAGTATAATGATGTCCTTACAATTGCGTTAGCTTCTATTTCTCAAAACCAAACAGCCCGACTTAGATGTATATAGTAAACATGCTCGTTAGGATACAGCTAAATACCTGGACCTGTTGCTGTTAAACATGATCATTATATCACGGTGGCCAAAGTGCGCGGGAGCAAGCGCGGTAGTACGGGGCGGTGAAAATGTTCATTATAGTCGCTCCTGCACCAGTAGTAAACTTGTTCCACTTTTTAGCGTATTTCGGTGTTAAGACCGGAGAACGGCGATGAACGTATCCTTCACCAACAGTGCCTAAGAAACCTAAAAATTATCCGTAAAATGAAGTGGTTTTAAAGTTTTCATAATCTATTTGGTAGAAAGACTACGTGGACGTGAGGTTTCTCAGACAATGGCGTATCAGTCGGGCGTATTATTGGCATATATATCCGCTACAAGATGACGGTTTCATGAAAATCCATATTTGCCATCTTGCACGAATGTCAGAATTTCTCATATTGATATTGCCACAACTGTGATTAAATTCACGGTAACCATACTGCTGAAGGCCAAACTGTAGTATTATGGTATTCACGCTGAACTGTATCCAAGACTCTTCAGAACGTAGGCATCACCCTATCCAGCTTCTGCAAGCCGATGACAGCTATAATGAACCTTTCCACTGTATCCATCCACCGTATGATGTCATAATCAACTAAGTGACGTATAGAATGACATCACAATCAGTGACGTCATTAATGACGTAGATAAGTGCGCCACGAACGCATAGTTGAAGACGAACTACGCGTTGTTGTCCGAATTGTATGGCTTTACTATTTAATAAATATCCCGTTGAATAATTTGGAACTAATTTGACTGGATGCTGTCGGCTGCAACAACACCCAGTCAAATTAGTTACAAAATATTCAACAACTAAACTGCATAGTTTTCAGGAAATTGATAGTCAGGGCATTCGGGAATCGATCAATCCCAACACGGCGAAGTGTGGGTGGCGCTTAGCTAGTGATGGGCGCGCATAGCTGAACTGGAGAGGTCCATTAATTCAAATCAAACCAAGCCTCCCATTCCTATCCCACAAAGACTAAAAACTGGACAACCCGGTCATACTGCTACGGTTGCTACCAGTTATTCGGTCTTTCATATGATGACGCATGCTTCCCGCCACAATAACCTTATGTTTGGTTAGAGAAAATAATGTTCATGGCGGGATAATGTGATTTTGAACTGTTAACTTATTTTAGTAAACATTTAATTTTGTTTACTAAAACAATTTAGCCAGCCAATTTCTGCTATTGTTTCAATGGAATGGCTGTCCCAGCCATTCCAATGAAACAATAGCAGAAATTGGCTGGCTGCATTTTCTTGTCATATATATGGCCCCCATCGCTACTTTAGAAGTCATATGATTACCTGACTTGAGAAAAGGCCACATTACATGGTCTAACTCGGATCAAATAATATTTTTAATTTTCCATATTTGTAATCTTTGATGATTTTTCAATATTTGCTGTCTACTGAGTGCTGACAAAATAAAAAAACAACGACCGGGTAGTTGGACGAATACTTAAACGGGCTGCGGCGTTGTGTCCTTGAGCAAGACACTTCACTCTGCGTTGTTCCAGTTCACCTGTCTGTAAAATAGGTACCTGTGAGGGCAGTGTCGGCAATGTGGAATGTCAAAGCCTCTGAGCGCCTATAAAACGGCAGCCGGGCTGTATGCTCCCAAAAGGGAGTTGAGATTGTCAAGGAGTGAAATGGGCCCAATGACCAGGGGGTAAAGTTGGAAAGTCGGCTGAGCACGCAAGTGGAAGCAGACTATAAACCTGACCTATACCTATACCTATATATAGTCGTACTTTTGTTTTGTTTTTGGTAACAACATATAGAGTCATGAGTAATCACCATGTTCTAGCAGTACGAGCATGCACGGTGCGCAAATATGCATGCCATTTAGTTTTTTGATACAAGCACATATATACACGATACACGGCAACGTAGACCTAACGATCTGGGTTCATAACATGTACACGCGCCATTATATAGGCCTGTGGGTTTTATATGAGGGCATGTGTTTGTGTCTGTACGCGTGCGTGCGTGCGTGTCTGCACGCCCGTATATGTGCGCTAGCGCGCTTGTGTGTTGTCTGTAAACACAACTATGCACCTATATATTCATTTGATTGATGCTAGGTCAAATTGTTTCAGAGGTACTCAGCACACCCTGAGTTAAACCCCATGGAAAATGTAGACTGCAGAAACTTGGCAGCGAGACAGTTAACTATATGTATGTATATATAGGACTATAACATGTTAATTTTATGTATTCAGTATTCTCATGTCCTATATTGTTGCTATATTTTATAAATAGGGGTCCACCGCCACATAGACTCTGCCTTTGGTGGACTACCTGTTGTGAATCTGTAAATGTATATTCTTTATCAAAATAAATAATCTTGAACTTGAACTTGAACTTAAAGCATTTTATGGGCAGTGTGGCCCCATTGTGAGTATGGTTGTTTATATGCCTAGATACAATGTGCCTTTTTCTAGACTAAGGAAAAGCTACCCCGGCCGCCTGGTCTGTCGGGGTATAACTCCAAAGGTCGGTGTCCTTATTAGGTGTATTAACTGTAATTTGTCTGGCGGATACAAATGTCGGCGCAGAATGATCCTAGTAATTGATTATGTATGTATTATTGCTCACGTTTGTATGCACACGACGAAGAAAGATTACCCGCCTAAATTAAGCCCTTTAACACGACATACCGTACAACTGAAATTCCACATGTGCATTAAATGCTGCGGGAGAGTGTGCCACGTTATTGTTCTGATAGTTTAATGCAGAAATTGTGTCACCTATTTAGAAATGTTAAATAGGTTCCCCTGTGTCTCAAATTATAAAAAACCATGGTGACACTTTGACGATTTGGCAGATTCAAAATGCCCGTCAAAATGTTCGCCAATCGGAAAACGTTTGAACGGTCAAATTTTCTTAATCATTGAGTTCATTCTTATGTTTCTAAACACGCCGAGTCGAATTTTGATAGTTAAAGTACAGTAGTACCAAGGTTTAGAAAGATATGTACAGATTTCTACTTTAAACATTTAAGGACTAAAAAGAATAAACAGTGCAAAATAAATACCAACATTTATGACTAAAATAGTTTATATTTAAAGTAACATATATATTATGCCTTCACTCTGCCAAACTATTAGATTCAAAATGTTGAAAAGTGATCATTGAATTATTTAATTTTCATGTAAGTGTAACTGATATCTAAATAGTCTATGGATTAAACGCCCATGAGCCATTCTAGCACTGCACATTGTCATGCATTGTATTTGGTTTTATTATTTTGCTGAATACACACGATTTTCTAATTAATTATATTTGCAGGTGTGTATGTTTGATGTTTTTGCGGGGATCGTGTCCTTTATCAGTGAATTTGTGCATGCCAGAACTGCAAAGTGTGGGCATGGCGGCCCCCATGACCTTGAGTTAGACTTGATTTGTGGTTGCAAAAACTGCTAGATGCTTCTCTATTGTATCGTCATGTAGTCAGTTGTAGTTTGCATGAACTTGACACTGTGTTGATACATCTCATTTGATCGTAGGACTATTTTGCCTGGACTCTGTTATTTTGCGTTGTGAATGAAACAATTGACGAATTTAATGGAAACTGATAGAGTAGTTTTAAGAGAGCGCGTAGCTGCCCCGTCATAGCCTGAACACAACGAATATTGACACCAGTACTACTATTAAAGCATTGTAACCTCTACAAGATAGGAATTCACATGTCACGTGCATTTGATGCTATCAAGAGACCACAGATCCCTCAGTTTTTTCCATCAAGATCAGGGGCGGATCCAGGAGGCCATTTGCCGTGTGGGGGTGGGGCCACCTAAAATTACAAGGGAGTTAATTCTTGAAACTGGGCTCGCTTCATCATCAGCAGGTAAAAAATAAAATTGACAACCCGGTCGGATAGGGGGGGGGAGGTGGCTGGGGTTGGGGGTGGGTGGGGGAGGGTTAGGGGCACGTGCCCCCGAGTGCCCCCTGGATCCACCACTGAAGATCGCTGCGATAATGACGAACTACACCTGGTGCGTCTGGTTGGCAAACACAAAACTAAATGTTCGTGTCAAATCAACGTTTTCTGCACAGTTTGAAACATCAATAGGATCACCACAAGGTGATTGGTGCCTTATTACATGTGCTCATCTGTTCGAGAACACTCAAGAAGACCACCTCTCAATGGTAGGTATGCCATCAGAGAGGACGTATGCATATGATGCCGGCATTATCGGCGAGGAAACAGGTTTTCTTGATACACTACCTCCAATAGCTGCAGAACAGGTCAAGGCTGCAAACTTCTCCGTGAACGAAGCAAAAACTGAATTCATTCACGTATAACGTCACCACCGGGGCACTGAGAAGTGGAGGAAGAGCAGGATTTTAGGTTTCCTCCTCTGCAGTTCTACGGACATTGGAACTGGCTGTGTAACAGGAAATATCGGCTTCCAGTCCTCTTGGACGCGGTTGCCCTAAGAAAGTCAAGATGCAACTGTATGATGCTACATGTATGTCCATAATGCTATGCAATTGCAACAGCTGGGCATCTTCAAAAGCCCTCTTGAACAAGCTTGATAGATGCCACTATAAACATCTGCGAACTTATTACAAATCATCACCGGCAGCACAGTCTAATATCGAATGCTGCACCCTACAAACTGTGTAACGCATAGCCATTGTCTGTGAGGGTGGCGCAATAGCGACGGCCTGTGTTCGACCATGTTCTTCGAATGCCAGAGAATACGCCTGCTCAGAAGGTACTAGAATTTGTAGTGGTAGGTGCCAACAGGAATCAGACACGCAGATGCTGCCATAACATGTATTTATTAAATATTTTGCGATCGGACCTCAAAGAATGTAATCTAGGACGTCATAATCACCATCATCATCATCATCATCATCATCATCATCATCACGATGCCGGATATCGTCTATTGATTGAAATGGCTATTTAAACTAATTTCTTTGGACTGCTCCTTTATTGTATTACATTGACAATGCGTTGATACATCCCATTTGATGCTTAAAGTCGTTTCCCTAGAGTGCATTTCATGAAATGTTGTGAATGTGAAAACGGCTGATCGGTGCTTAAATATCGCATTGTGGACTTGAATGAACTAGAGATAGCGTTGATACATCCAGAGTGGTTTACAGACTGTTTGGACTGAATTGTTATCGACTTGAGTGAATCTAATTTTGTGTCAGTGCACGCATTAATGGACCTTTCTAGTCTTAGCTTTGCCCCGCCCACCTCTATCTAAGCTTCAACCACACTTCGCCGTGTTGGGATTGATCGATCCCCGAGCACACTAACTATCAGTTTCCTGAAGACTATACAGGTAAGCTGCTGAATATTTTGCAACTAATTTGACTGGGTGCTACCTAGTCAAATTAGTTGTAAAATATTCAACATAATATTTATAAATAGTAAAGACATACAATTCGTACAACGTATAGTCCGTCTTCAAATATGCGTTCGTGACGTACTTATTTACGTCATTTATTATCTACGTCACGTAGTTGGTTATGTCGTCATATGATGGATGGATGAAGTGGAAAGGTCCATTGTAGACTAGATTGCGTGAATGTCAACGTTAACGAACTATGTGAACATGATAATACATCTCATTTTATCTTATAAGATTAGATTGCTTGGCTTGTATTTATGTTATATGCAGGTACTGTTAGCGTACGGCTATGGAACAGACAGCTTCGAGCTCTGGGTCATCTGGCAGTAAAGCTACCCAAACATAAGACAGCTAGACATCTGAATAAAAGAAGAGAAAACTGACGAGGACATCATAGGTAAGCCTTTATTATATTGAATGCTCTTGAACTCCAACAGATAACGGGCATCGTATGTCGATGGAGCATATCTCAATATCAACAGACATATCTCACAAACGTTACATTCTAGGATATTTAGTGTATGAATATTAGCGTAGATGGTAGAGAAAAATGTTAGCAGGAAACAGTACATGGAGGAATGTGTAACCGAGCGAGAGAGCCGTACGAGAAGATGGCAGCTGAAGGAGTCAGGCACAAATTATCACATAACCGATCTGTGGAGGGAAAACAAATTCACCAGTTTGTAGGCAGCTCCATTTGACAACAACCCATGCTTCTACGGTGAATGTGAAGCTACTTATTGAGACCCTCTCTTTAAAGTTGTTGAAAATGTTGGTCGAGCTCTGAAGGAAGCTAAATAAAAAATGCCGTAACAAGAAACCGTATATAACACTGTCTACAGCCATTGACCGCAAATAATCTCATGCCATTAACATCAGACGCCACACGCGATGCTGGACCACACACGATCATAGTGATCTTCGAGCATCAAAGGAGACAGAATTTAACAACATAATCGCAGTAGATGACGTTGTAGTCAATATTGAAATCATTAACCTTGTTGATGGATCTTTGCGCGCTGAAAGAATTACCTCTCTCTCTCTCTCTCTCTCTCTCTCTCTCTCTCTCTCTCTCTCTGTCTCTGTGCACATGGAGACAATGTGACGTGCTTTCATGTATGCTTTGATTCAGAGTCTCTTTAGCGCACCTGACAAAGTTCCAGGTACTCTCAGCTTCTTTTGGTTCTCTTACCGATACGTCATGTCGATCCTCTATTCCGATTACTCTCTCTCGTCCACCAGATGCTCTCCTGGATGCTCTGTTTGTTTTATCTAGTAGGGAGTTCTGATAATCAGACTTGTCGGTCTACCAAAGTCTACTCTGTGATGTTATAAATGGGCAGAAATTGTGAGGATGGACAGGTGTGCGACATGGCTATACTTATCTAGAATCTGGATTCACTTGATTAACGGCTCAGAAATATCCGGGTGATATGTGTCACTAATATTATCTACTCATATCGTATGCGAAGGTACCACGGTTTGGCCTCATGCATATATCCGTATTCATAAACGTGATCAGCAGTCATCGTGGTATATGGGCATGGGCAGTGTATGCTGTAGCGATCGTGTCATTAGCTGTATGCATAGGGAAAGACCAACACTGACATCGCCATCACGCCCACTACCACTGCGGCCACCGCCACATCCACCACTGCGACCACCCTCTCCACCGTTCCCCCTGCTAGGATGTTTTGTGCTGTGCTGAGCTGGGCTGAACTGGTCTTGCATGGTTGTAGTAGGCTGTGCTGTGCTGTTCTGTTCTGCGCTATGTTGTACTGGGCTTAGCTCAAATGGTCTGGGCTCGATTGGGCTGTGCTCATGCTGAGCTGGGCTGGAATGTGTTTGGTTGGGCTAAGCTGGAGTTGACATCATGAATGGAACTTGAGAGCGAATGCAATAATTATTTTTTTTGCGGATCTAATATGGTAATGTTTGAAACATGGACACTGTTAGAATGATGGCCCACCTCACACGAAAGCTTTAGCAAGCTTGCTGCGCCTGGCTCGGCGCAATATTCTACCGCTGCAATATCCTGCTGCGTAATAAACGAGTGACAAATCGACTGGTCAGATGAGGCAACGACTGCTCCAGAATCGATTGAACTTTATTGCCTGATAGCCGAGTTTACGTCAGCATGTAGTGTCAAACACCCAGCCCAAACCTATGTACGAGAAATTCTGGAAAGAACAATCCGCAAAAAAATCATGTATTTGTTATAAGAAGTACAAATTAATTGATTTTAATGGTGTTCAGGTGTGGCTCAGTTTGACAACAATATCCTGATATATGAAGCAGCACGGCGCATGCCTACACTACATAGTTTGTCAGCATAGTGACTGTGTAGAAACCACAAAGTTCAAATTCACATTCATTTTGCTCAGGTCTGCCACCAGATGTAAGTATGGTATACTTATTGCACAAGACTAGTTGGTGGTTGCTTAGCCAACCAATGGCGATCAATGATCAGTTTGCGTCATTCATTTGAATTGTGTAAGCTAACTAATGTTCATTTGAAAGTGGCGTTGCTGTCTGCTAATGTTGTCTGCCAAGAAAATACATCAACATTCACAGTTGAAGTCGGCGTTCCGGCAGCGCGGTGACTACAAACTCGCTGTGTTACCATGAGGTAGTTACTGTTTCGGTGTCGGGGTTCGATCACTAAACGTTTCGTTGTCAGCACTAATGAGGATAAACGTTCCAAACATCGAGTTGAATGTTAGCTTCTAATAGCGGCCATTACGACTACACGCGACATTACATAATGACTAGCTACACCCATAAACTCTGGCCCAAATTGAATTATGCAATAAAGACGTTAATTTCGCGCACAAATCACGTTTATTCTGATGAAGCATTGGTGGTTTTGCTATTGATTCAATCTAGGCCTGTAATGATATATTAAAACAACATCATTGAGTAACTAATCTATTATGAAATGACCCTGTTAATGATAATTACCTAGCAACAGTAACCCAGCTTCCCTCGAGAGAGAGGGCTAGTTTATTTAGTATAACGATTGATCATTACTACTGTTGTTTTACATTTGGATTTTCAGGATTGCCCGGTCAATATTAAGCAGTCTTAGTCTTTAGCGCCACCAATATTGTCATTTGATAGACTATGTCGGAGTACGTATACGCAGTATTCGTGAGAGGTCAGGGCGGACATATGATGCAACTCTGAATTCCATGGTTTCTAGAACATACTGTCGCGAGGGTGTGGGGTGGTGCGGTGGCGAGTGCGCGCGTGTTCAATTTCAATTTCAAGTTTATGCAGTAACTTCTTCAGAAGTGTACGAAACATATAGGCCTACATGAAATATACATAGGCCTATAATGGCGTTTACATTGTTATATACATAATTAAATCGTAAAAGTGTTTATGTTTTTCAATGATACAAATAAAAGTGATGATAGTAGTGGTCGCAAACTGATGATGGAGATGATGATGATGTGTGTGAAGTGGGGTGGGGTGTTGGGTGGGGACTGTGTGTGGGGTGTGGTGGGGTGGGGGTGGGTGGGTTGAGGCTGCGTGGACATTTTGTCACACTGTTACTACTAATCTGATAAAATGGAATGGTTATTTGCATTCAGGTAACATATTATCCTAGTTTTCCAATGCTCAATCACACCATTTCACCGATGATATTTAAAATGAGATCGCATAAGTGGAGTGGGGGTACAAGCTGATATTGTTGTTAATCCAGAAAATTTCAGCTGCGCACCAGTTAGAAAATGGCCATGATTTATTGATATTTAGTCGACCACATACCATTGCACATGACGCCATTCCTTTTAAACTCGGAGTGAACAAAGCTATGGGCGGATCTATTTTTACGCCCGCCCATTTCGGGATAACTCACGCCAACTATTTACTACTCTTGGAACCGAGTTAGTAGTTATAAAATAAGTGTTTCAGAACAGAGGGTTGTGGGAGCCACTGATCGCAGATCGGCGGCTACAGGAGGGAGATGGGCTGTCAGAACAGAGGGACAGCTGGCTGCGATGTGTTTTACAACGTAGGGCCCACCCTAACCCACCGGTGGGCCCCTATCCATTGTTAAGTCCATGCCAGGCAAGTACAAAACTTCCACATAGACCTACGACATCATAAGTTTATTCACGCCAGGCAAGTACAAAGCTTCCACTACAAACCCATAGGTTTACTCATAAGGTTCCGAACCATGGATACACGCAATCACAATAAGTTCACAGATGAGGAGGTGTATTACAACGTAGAGCCTACCACGACCCCTCACAGCGAGCCACCCGTTCCAACACCGTACAGGAAGCCCAAAGCAGAGACACGCCTGCACCCATACAGGAAGCCCAAAACAGAGACAGGCCTGCACCCATACCGGAAGCCCAAAGCAGAGACACACCTGCACAAGAAGCTCACAGATGAGGTGCTCGACCTCCTGTTCGGCTGCCTCATTAATGATATTACTCTAAAATAAAAAATCTAGCAACACATTTATTTTGGTTCGATAGCATCAGCTCTAAGACATGAAAGCTGAGGTCAGCGTCCAAGGTGTTAACATCCTCAACCTTGTCTAGTGACTGTTCTATCAGGTGGTGGAGGATAAACTTCTTCGGGAAGTCATGGCGGAACACTATTTTGTCCCCATCACTCTTTCGACCCAGACGTTCCTTCGAGACATCCTTTAGGTCAGTGAGCAGCTCTACACCATCTCCACCGACGGATGGAGGGAGAATGTCTTGGCGTCTGCTCCATATTGGAGGATGAACGACTTGCCATCTCTTTCATTAAACTTGGTGGCATCAACGTCGTACACGTCCACGAGATCAGCTAGACCGGTTGAGTGAGCAAATATGGGCTTCATTATATATATATGGTTTAAATGGAGTGTATAGCCATGCCGATTGTCCGATTGCTACTCCAAAATGGGGAGAATGTCATCAAACCATCTCTAGTTGGTAGACGTGCAGTTCAGTATCGCAGAGAATGAGTTCCCTTCAAGGTAGCCCAGCATTCCACCACATATGTACAGGCTGATGTGTTACATCCACCACCGGGAAGTAACTACCACAGCTCACTGACTGAAGTAGGGTTAGACGTGATAAAATATCTGCCAGGAGCCACCAGCAAACTGTGGAAATCACCTGTTTGACAGCTCCGCCATTAGTCTATGTGTCAGCATGGATGGTCTGTCGGATGCCCAATTAGAGTTTACGCTGCTGCTACTTATTGGCCTATCCCCACCATGACATCATATCAGACCTATCAAGCATTTGCCGAGATGTTGAAAAAGGAGATAGAGGAGTAGCCACACACTTTCTCCGGGATGGTAGATATAGCGGTACAGGAAATGCGTTGTCAACAAGAAGGTGAGTGACTGCATCGGGTGAGGTGGTATGAACAGAATGCCAGAGAGGCAAGGAGACGAAGGCACTACAACTTTGTCCAAGAATGGGAGAGTCTCATCTGGCAGGAGGAGGGAATCGTAGGGCCAAACTTGTATGATTTCTCAGATGGCGAGTGTGATGAGTCTGTAGAAGTCTTGCAGTGGGAAGAGGAAAAGGTGGAGTATAAATTCAAGAAAGCCTGCCAGCTGTGGGTGTACTACCAGGCGGACAAAGTGAAGTTCCATATATCATGACTGCGAAAGCAACTGGCCCCTGACATCATGCTGGATGAGGGGTATTTGAGGGAGGTATGTCTCCACACCAACAAGCTTGTTCGGTTCGCCAGGATCTCCAAGATGAATCCCACAATGACTCATAGTCAGATCCTACAGGTGAAGCAGTGCTAGCACGAGTTTAAGACCTAGGTATAGCATGGCTAAATCGGAGTGGTGAAAGCATCCTGAACTATATCTCTCTCTCTTTCTCTCTCTAACAGCTGAGGAGGGTGGTACAGTACACGGCTGGCGACTCCAGCAGATTGACACCATCAGACAGAATCTCGTTCACGAGACAGAAAAGTACAGCAGAACACGCAGACGATATAAAACAGTCTACAACAGTCTAGCATGCACAACCACAGCTGCGTGTGTGATTGGAGCCAGTGCTGGTGTGGCCGTCATTGCCACGCTCACTACAGGGGTGGGTACTATCATTGCTATCCTGCTGGGTGGAGTGACTCTTGCCGCTACTGTCCTGGCCACCGGCTTGGAGGTTGGACAGCGTCAGATCACCAGGAGAAGCATGCTAGGTATGTAACACTGGCACAGAGCAGCGTACGGGTCTGTCAGCAAAGCTCTCGAGGATGGGCAAGTCAGCGACGAAGAGCACCACCATATATTGAAGCTCCAAACCCTGTACCGCACAGAGAAACTCAAGGTGCACCAGCATTACCTCAATGGCGGGTGGGTGGACATGGAGGAGTTAAAAAACGAGGTGCTGCAGCATGGCCGCATCAAAGATCTCTACAGTGTCAAATAGTATGTTGTGTCCGTGGCTGGAATAGCAGCTTTAAGATGACTACTATAGATGACATTCCCGCCGAACCTCACACTCTGGACCCATTCGAGAGCTGGACCACCTGGTCTCCTGGATAACATACCGGACCTAACCCCAATCTCCATTATGGTCGATGGGAAGAACGGCATCAGCTTCTCCATCAATTCACGACCACTGACCAACCTTGCAATCACCATCAAGGATGCGAATAAAGCTCTTACCTGGATGGCAGGCCTGAATCTCTCGTTCTGGAACCAACAGCTGAATTTTGCTGTGCGGTGTGCCCCAGCAGGCATGTGGCATCAGTGGCATCAGTGCGGGTTTGCTACACTCCTATTCTGGTACCCCGAAGCTGTGCTCATTGACAGCTGTCTTAGATTCTATGTGTACTACACGGTGAGACGAATCCTCCATGAGCTGGGTGCAAGCCTACCTGATATGAATGATTTTGATCTGCAGCATGGAGACAACAGTGGTCTAGGCATTATGCATGGCAACCCGAGACGAGACTAGTCAGGCTTCCACTATCGAACACCCCAAAAGATCTGCCGTCGGTAGACAGCAACGTCCTCATTCGATCCAGACTCAGAGCCTGGAGCGAGGGTGCAGAATATGCACATAACCGGCATCAGGCAGGACGACCCAGATGCCTGGAAATACTTTATCCCACACCCAACCGCAGGGCTTACACCAGCGGTGATCATTCAAATCAACCAGTCCTTAGAAGCCTTATGTTGTTGTCTTCTAACAGCCCAGACCAAGCTGCGCCACTCTGTAGATGGGGTGAGAGGCAAAGAGATGGAGGCTATATTCCACAGTCTCATCGAGGATATGATCATCATTGCAGACCCTAGCAGCCTCATTGCCACGGTCCAGCAAACCTTACAGAAGGCCCGTCACCAGCTGGACTTTGCCATATCTCCACACCTGCGGCTTTTTCCGAGCAACCTGATCGTGAATATCAAGGACCTGGTGGTCAGGGGTTATAACAACATGATAGTCAAGGGGAGTTCCCCTGGTGTCCACTTTGGGTTTAACACTGCCATCAACTCAGCTGCGCATGTCGTCCTAACCCCTGTGACACAAGCATCTCCGCAAGTCATGGGAGTCATGGCAAATGTGTTGCCTGAACTAGCTTGGCCTGCCTGAAAGCCCCCAACCACACTGTCTGCATACACATTCAATGTCTGTATGGTTCGGTGGTACAGCCTTTTTCCAGCACATAGTAGCACAGAGCCTTTTTCAACTCAGAGGTGGGGAATGCCATGGATGCCTGCAACTGCTGAAACACGTCCGACAGATACCCCTGATCCTTGTAGAATCCCTTAGTATACAGGAGCTGCTCGACGGTACTGCCATCCATAATGAGGTATTCAAGGACGCAGATCTGCCCCATACCGAATCCTAGGTAGAGCTTCACAGCTGTCAGCTACTCTGTTACCTCAGCGTTAGAGAGATGGGCGAGCTCATCTGGTGACTTCTTCTTGTACTCCTTCAATTCGGTGCGGAAGATGTCATAGTACCTAATACATAGTACTAGCTGGTCCATGGTTTAAGTTGCTATGTATAGTGCTATGGATATTCAGCTAACCGATGCAAACTGGGTAGATCTGCTTAGCGCTCTCAAGGTAGAATGTACATGTTTAAACATGTTGTATACTCAGGGATTCAACAATGACGTCAATAGTACAGATTGTAAAGAAACTCCTGGAGAGCCAGGTGAGTCTCCAGAAGGTGGAGAAGCTGCTCAAAAGCAAGACCCAGAAGCTACTAACACAGACTAAGCCCCTGGTCATTCATGTAGCTAGTAACATGGTGGCGAATGTGGCCGTGGTGAAGATGACGGGTGGTAATGAGGTTATTCCTGCTGCTGGAGCCGCCATCCTCACTACAGTGGCGAGTACGGTTGTCGACCACTATCTAGGAATAACACATCCCATCCCAAAGATCACGATTGGTGGTGCCTCCTATACTGTTGCCACCAAGATCATGGGCGAAAGCATCCCTCTAATGGAAGCCGCGGTTCTAGCGCTAGCGACGAGTGCTATGGCCAAGATCATCGTGGCCTATGTCTAGCTTTAAGATGCTATATATAATGGAAGCTTGGCAGGTCCATGACACAAAAATAGCCTATGAGGCATGGCGGGCTATGTCAGAGTTGGTAGCGCATAGTCGACCACATGGACTGAGGATGTTCAATTCCCAGAAATGGTGGTTAGCCCATAAGGCATGCCTCTGTAGAGAGGGCCAGTGTCAGGGGCATTGTTACTTATTTTCTCGGCCCACTGCATGGTCTACCTATGCCCACCTATTCCACTGGGAATATGACTAGGTTTAAGACGTATATATACCCCAACAATGTCTCTGTCACTCACAGACCTAGAGAGCAAAGAGTTATGTGATCTCCCTCACTTGGGCGAGGAGTGCCTCAATTCAGAGGACACTGTTGCCCCTATCTCTTTCTTAGACTTCGATGAGAAGGGAGAACCTCAAGATATTCAAGGTCCTATCACAGGCAGAGATCTCATCAGAAACACTGACACGGCAGGACAATCAGCCATCAACAAGGCCAAGACTGTATACAAGGGGATGGGCAACAAAGACAGGGCAGTGATGCGAGGTATGCTCAGAGTCAAGGAGGCTGGTGCCATCAAGGTTATGGCCGACTCCTATGCACAGGACCTGGTTATGGATCTCCTGAAACAACGGAGCTCATTCTAACCAGAAGGGGAGAATCTCATGGTGGGCACCCTTGAGCTGAGCCATATCACGGTGGATGGCCAAGCGAATGCAACAGCAAAGTACCAACTACCCTAGGTGAAGAAGTCGGGATTCTTTGGCCTGCTGTTTAAGACCACATAATAAGAATGGCTGCTCGAGCTTGCATCATACGGGTACTCGAGGTGCTGGACACTTCGGGCAATGACACAGCTCTGTGTTACATTCTCAGCTGTTGTTGGGATTTCATGCTTGATGCATCTATCGCATCCTTCATATCCGCCAGTGGTACAATGCTACCTACACTGCAGGCAAAAGAGCTGGTACAGGAAGTACTGCCATTTAGTCTCCCATATATAGATGTGGCTATGGCTGAAGAGCTGCTGAACATCCTTCACATGCATGTGCAACATGTCAGCGCCATACAGCAGTAGACCAGATGATGCCAGTCAGGTGGTGCTGATCATTGCCCTGTCAGGACACGGGAAAAGCATCTTGCTGCGGGCCCTGCTCGCTGAACATCTTCAGTCTCGATACATCCTCCTGGTGTCTGACTCTGCTACTGAGGCGGTCGACAATAACGATCAGTGGTACAATGGTCCAATCACCAAGACGCACCACCTTTAAGCACTGATGGAGAAGCTGCTCACGGCTCAACTAACTGAACCACTTGTTCTAGTTATCGACCAGATATGGACCATGGACCAGAATACCACATACCTCAGCAACATCAGCAGACGCATTCGGCATACCAAGATCACTGTCTTCATCCTCTTTCAGAAGTACGCCTATGAGATATCACCATATATTCGTCAGAAGCTTGTGGAACTTCGTCAGAAGCTTGAAGAACTTCGTCAGAAGCTCGAAGAACTTCATGAGTTTCTTGAGAATGTCTCTGAAACCCTATCCACTGAGAATCAGATGCCTCGACTCTATTCTTCTGAAAGTTATTGCGGAAGACCCACTTCAGCCATGTCCACTTAGCATTTGCCTTGAGGCTAGTTTTGATGAGGTAGTCCTGGTAGTTCTCGGCGGGGATTATTCTAAATGCTGCCTCTTCTCTCACCAGCCACTCACACCCTCTTTCATTGAAGATGTACTCAATGGCCTCCTTGTGGCCGGCGGCCATCCCCTCCTCTCTACCCTCGGTGTTCATCATCAGTATGGATATCGAATAGGCCAAACCACTTCCCTACCGTTAGGAGATCTTTGGGGATCAACCCTAGCCTTCTGGAGAGCTATAATTATAGGACTCTTGGTGGGTGTCCTGGGGAGGTCTAGTGACCTGCCTTGGGCACTGTCAAGCTTCCCGTAGAGTATCTGAGTCAATAATTCATTCGTACTACGGGCCGGTGTGGTCTCCTCTATAGCAGTCAGTATCTCCGCATCAGACGGAGGTGGGACCTTGGCTTGCTCCTGGATAATGTTGACGTTATGAAGTAGTCATCAGACCTTGTCAATCGGCAGCTGTACTGGTTTCTTCTTGGAGGGTTGGACTGGTTTCTGCCCTCAAAAGACGGTCTGCTGGAGAACTTTACCAAACATCGCCATTTAAAACCTGTATTTACAGACGTTTAAACATGCAGCAGTATGTACAGCATCCAGATTGGGCAGTTGAACCTGCGGCCTCGCACCACACTGATCCTCGGAAGGATTGTCTGATAGTCATTCCACCTAGTATCCATTATGCAAACACTTTATCCACAGCGGGGAAGTTCAGCGACTTCACCCTCTCGGGACAGATCCATGAGATTAGGAGCATGACGCTCAAGTTCAAGCTTAAGAGCACAGAGGCGAAGAAGGTAGAGCTCCCGCAGGTGGTGAGCAGGTGGGAGATTATGCATAGCAACAACACCCTGGACACCACCTATGTGAATGATGGGTACCAGGTCCTGGCTCCACTGGCTCGTGGACCTTCCTACTATGTGAAGGGGAAAGAGTACTATACCATCGGATGTAATGACGGCTTCACAGAATTCGACTTACAACCAGATATAGAAATACCTGTTGCGGTGCCACTCTTCTCCCTCCTCGAGAAACACACATGAACCCGGCCTTGATGCAGGACAAGCTGTTCCTCCGGGTGTACATCGAACATCTTCCGGATGTAATAATGACCTCTACACGATTTCAGGTCTGGCATGATGAGAATGACCAGGTATTTAATGTGTGGGCTCTAGACAACGAATCCTACAAGTAGAGCAAGAGCATCAGCAGGTCCAGGCCATGGGTAACCAGCGTCTAGAGTTGACATTGCAACGAGGTGTCTCAGACTGCGTAACTGTAACAGTCTTGGTTCAGAATGGATTGGTGGTCCAGGAGGTAGGGGAGCTAGACGACTTCAAACTTGTGGTGGCTGGGACCAACGTAATCAGTGAGGTGCGTGATCTGGCTGATTGCTGTCTCTATCAACAGAAAATGAAGTCATATGCCCTACTCTGACTGACCAGGGGGATCTCGAGTTGGCTCTCTCGAGTCAGTGCCACCTCGGAGGAAGGAACATCCTGCCTAACCATGTCAACCAGCTCAGCTTTCATATTGGGAACCTGCTTGGAGAGCGAGGGGTACTCGCCCGGTCAGATAATGGTGCTGTATTTTGGATATAGCAATGTTCATTTCTCACAAAATGTAGGTATTCAGCTTGTAGCTTGTAGCTTGTAGCTTCGTAACCTGCGTAGAGCATAACTCCAGCAGCTGTCCCAGCTACCACCACTGCTACTATTACGATGGCCTCGGCCATCTTCTGACCTCCTGATCCCTCATAGTCGAACGTCAGCTCAGAGAGCTTTACAGCCTCATAGTACTCATCAAGACTCTCATCGGCCTCGTGGATGTTCTGGGTGGCTTCAGCCTTTTGTTGCCATCAGCGTGCCTACCTTTGGTGCATATGCTCGAGTGCCTTGCTGTACTCAAACTTCTCCTTAGACTGCTTCTCCATCGCCTAGTTATGGCATTTTCTCTCTACCTCAACCGCCTTATGGTAAACGAAGCTGAGACCCCAGTTCACTAACGCAAATACACCTGCATTCAAGATTGGGGATGCCATGTCTATACAGGTGATTTAAACTCAACTTATAGTCAGCAGGACTGCAAGCAATGTATGAACCGGACGCTTTCGAGGATCCACTTGAGGACTACGATGATGCCTATGATGAGGAAGCCTATGATGGTGATGATGTAGAGCCAGAATCCCGCTGACTAATCCACCGGGCCTAGGGCATTTATCATACCTACGTGAAGGGCTCTCTTAGCCCACTAGTGGCAGTTGGGGCTCTGATTGCTCTGTTCACGACAAAGGCTGGAGAGATGGTACACCAAATCGCCAACAATGCTCTCCATGGAGTTGAGAAGAGCTATTCCAGCCATCGCCTCGGACGTATGTACATTCTTTGGCATTGCCGGTCCATGGCTGCCGTATGTTGCGATAGCATTCGCAGTCATCTGGGCTGCCAAACATTTAAGACATGCTATATAAGATGGCTTCTGTGCATGACCTCGTCAAGTCCCTTAACTTGCAAGCCTTTGTCGATAAGCTTCCTTTCAGTGACGGTACCAGCACTGCAGAGATTAGACAGCAGTATTCACAGGTTTTCGAAGAGGTGTTCATCGATGGTCGGATAAATGACGGTCATTTGTTCGTCTGTCTAGAGTTTGCCGGAGCTGTACAGGAGAGGACAGTTGTCGATGTCAGATATGAAGTCCGAGAGTTCATCAACCACCTGTCTTGAGACCCTGTACTACGATGTGGCAGATATTCAAACTTCGTCCACGACACATTCGGTATGCACACTCCGATGAACCTGTTGATGCTGATGTGCTGTTCCTTCCACATGATCGGGTCTGTTCCAGAGGAACATGCGAGAACTACAAATACACCCTCAACATCGTCGATGTCGCCAGCAGGTACAAGGTGGCAGTGCCTCTCACAGATAAGTCCGTGGGTCAGATGGCTGCCAGGTTCCAGAGTATCTATGAGGATCCGCAAAATCCCCTCCAGTGGCCAGAGTTGCTGCAAGTGGATGAGGGTAAGGAGTTTAGAGGTAAAGCTGCTGCCGTCATGCGGAAACATGGTGTGGTGACTAGGCGAGGCGAGGTGGAACATCACCGTGGCCAGGCTATCATTGAGTGGTGGAACTGGACACTGGCAGATATGTTGTTCCCACATCAGTATGCTCAGGAGATGGCTGTCCCGACTGGTGGTCTTTCCAGGGTATGGGTAAGAGGGTTGCCCATTGTGGTGGAGATATCCAATGCTGAGGTTACTAGACTGATAGGACAGAAGCTAGTCAAGGCCATTTGGCGATCCTCTGTAGCCCAACTTCGATGCTCTGTTCAAGGGCTGTGCTCGGAGGACAGACTTCCATCCAATTCCCTGGTTCGGTATTTGTATGAGCCTGGCGAGTTAGAGGGTGGACGTAGGTGGGCGACTGACCCCAACTGGTCAATAGATGTACACAAGATTGACAGGTATGTGGATACGGCTGGATAGCCTACGCTGTACAACCTGGCACAGTCAGAGAGCAGTCCTAGGTGGCCGTTTGTATGAGGGGCGCTCCAGCTTATCCATACAGACACCCAGCTACCTCCAGCGGGTGTGCTTACATCGAGTAAACATCCTCCAGATGGTGTCCACACCGAGCTCTGGCTGTTGGTTGATGCCACATGATGCTCATACTTTACCCAGCAGCTCTTCGACATCCATTGGAGTGATGGCATCCTTAGGACCATAAGCCAGAGTGTGAATACCATCGGGAGCAATCCATCGCTTTGTGTCTGAGGGGCTGAGGCGTGTCTTCTTTTGGTAGACCCCATAGAGTTGGTGAGCTTCACTTCACAGCATGTTCATAAAACATGGTGGAAGGCCTTTCGCTCGAAGACGCATTCCTTGTACTGCTAATGGCAAATCTGTTTAACCACAGCCCTGCGCACACCCTTTGCCTTCTTGACTTCCTGCTCATCCGACCACTTGATGGAGTACATCTTTGGGCACAGGCCAACACACCCCTGGATTGGCATCCCGGCACACTCGTCCTTCATCTTGTGCAAGACCTTCTTGTTGGCAGTACTGTGTAGCAGGTGTGTTATTTGGTAGTTGCTTGTGTCATAGAGGTCGCTCCTCGCAGCCATATCACATAGACATCCTCAGTCTTGGTCTCCAGCAGGATGCTGTCTATGTCAGTGTACATGAGCACACAGTGAGCACAATATAGTCGATTCAGCTCATTGTAGTAGAAGTCATACATGAGGTGCTTCAAGAGGTCCAGGATGGACATTCCCACATAGACAGGGCGGTTCAGCAGCAGGCTCGTCTTGTATATGTGGAGAGCAGCTAGATCATCATCGAACACTTTCGCCCAGGAGAAGTTGGGCTTGGCTATTAGGTGGTGCAGCTTGTCCTCCTCGGATGACCGCACTTGCTTGACATCCACTCACTTGCACAAGTTCTCCATGGTCTTACCGAAGACAGCGTTATTCATCAGCTTGTAGAGATCCTTCTCAAAATTTGCTGTTGGCCTTCTTACGGAGCTCTGTGTTTAGTCGGATGTAAGTCTCCATCCACGGTGACTGATTGAAGCGTAGAACTCTGTACACCTTCTTCAACCTCATACCGAGGCTGAGGTAGAGCATCAGGTTGCAGTAGTAGAGAACGTACTGTTCTTTGTCTCTCAGGTTAGGCACCAGTTTTTCTGCTGCCATCTCCACTATCAACTCACCCAATGCACACTGATACTCTGCGAGCCACTCTCCCTTCACCTTCATCCATTCAGGTGCCAGCGGGTAGGCAGTGTGCATGTCATGCAGCTCTTGTGGGTACTCAAGGTCAACCTCTAGGATGTAGCCCTTTTCATCATCATCGGGATGTTGTGTAATGTCTTTGAGATCAATGTCCTCCACTAACTCGGTAGGTCTTGGCTCATTGTCCGGCTATAGAGATTGTTAGTGTCCAGATACATGATGTGGCTTGTCGGCTGTTGTGGTTTATAGCCAGCTATGTATGGGTTGTTTGCCTTAGCATAGCATTTGCTGACCATTGATACACCACCCCTGATTCCTTTCTCTACGAAAAGATGCATGTCGTAGTCAGTGAGGAGCTCCAGCTCCACGCCTGTCTTCCTTAGCTCAACCTCGGGCTTGTGTAATAGTGTCGAGACGATACTGCTGGAGGCATGTGATGCGGAAGTTCTCAAAGACATCTGCAAGGAGCACAGAGTGTCAGACCGCAGATAGATGTCATGATAGTCTACCATGGTCTGGCAGCTGAACTGGTCACACACAGCGTGTGCATGGTTGTAGTCACTGTCAGATATTCCCTCGCCAGAGAGTTTACTGTAGAAAGCAGCTTGAGGTGGGAGAGAAGTCTCATTGAAACGGTGCCACCCATCCATGTACTCATAGGGGTATACACATTTGCGGAGCAGGAGCTCATGCTTGGCAGTGATAGGTTCATATTGTTTTGTAAGTGGGAACGTTGTGGAACTAGCTACCAGCTTGTCGAGTGATGCTGGGAGGAACTGGGCCGAGTCGTTGAACCACAGCCGATGAAGGCTGAAGGAGATGTACTTCTCCACATTGTTTGGGAGATGGCCTGCGTGATGAGGTGAGAATCATACCCACGCAGGTTGTGGAACACGACCGGGATGGTAGTGGTTTAGGGTTGAGGTGCAGCTTTAGATTACACACATTGTGTGCTGCTCCCCATTAGAGACCAGTGATGTGGCAGTGATCTCTGGCACTGTCCTCATCTAATGATCTGTCGCACACTTGGCAATTGACCGTGGTTTTATGAGTTCGCCAGTCCTCTCTAGTCATCTCCATCAGCCTAGGGTGGGCGAGCACAGCCGTTATATTTCCCTCTTCCTGTGCAAATCGATCCAGGAAGTGTTTAGCTGCATCTTCTCCTCGATACAGCACTGGCGGTTTGCTGACCGTCACAGCGGACCACAATGTATGAGAACCCACAGATCTCATGGTCTTGCGTTTTCTGTGTGCTGCTCTGACCCGGATTCACCTCTGGCCCCTCACTCTTGGTTGTTAGGGCTTCAAAATCGGTATAGATGATGAATGGCACCTTGAGTTGCTTGTGGTAGTTGGTGAACTGTAGCATCTTCCTGTCCTCCAAGGTCTTTGCGAGAATAACAGTGGAGACACCGCTCGCAGAGGTGCTTTCTCCCATTATACCAACTCTTATCATAGGGCAGACGATTCAGGTCCTTAATCCAGGTATAGTGTTGCTTGCTACCCTTCTCGATAAGCAGCAGATTTGCCCTTGGAATGACGGGATCAGCCTCACTCAGATGCAGTGGGTAGACACCCTTGTCATGCCCAAATACATTAATCGCCTGGCCATTCTGCCGCTCAACGTGCTTAAGCTTAGTCATCATTGTTCTTGACATTAACCATGGCACGTTTTCGCTTAATCGAAGCAGGAAGATCGATGTAGGACCCACCACGTCGTGGTCGATATCTGGCAATGTTGAGGTACAATGCATCAACCTGGTCGACTGCCCAGCCAGACCCCTCGTGGGTGTAGTTCTCAAGGCCTTGCAGTGGCTTTGGCCTCCTTCACAGCCTCACTAATATCGCTTGCCTTTTGGATGGCATGCTGCTTAGACCAGAACAGGGGATCTGTGGTGACCTCTGTCCCGTCATTCTTCTCCTTGTGGATGGTGATCTTGAGAGAAAGGCAGAATCTCACCCCTTCAGGTCGAGGACCTCTTCCACCAACTTCCTCTCGATCTTATTCAGGTTTTTATCCAGGAAAGCTGTTGGATCTTTAACCCCATGTCCAGAAAGTTCCCATCCCCGCAGATAGGTCTGGATTTCATGTGGCCGATCCGCGATTCACGGCTCCCACCACCCTCTGTTCTGACAGCCCAATATATTCTAATACTGAGTTATATATTTTGATTCTCGAATTATCCAAATCTTAATTTTGAAGCTGTTGAAAATTTTGAAAGCAGCCTGTGGCAGTAACTGCACCAAGTGAAATTAGTTTCAACATAATAACAGAATGTTTATTAATTTATAAATTCATCGAGGATATAATTCGTAACCTCATGACGACATATCCGGTTTTCATGGCGGATTTATACGTTATAATGATTGCAACGTCAGCCCACTAGTGACGTAATTGATTATGACGTCATATACTTGATAGATAGATCGGATTCCACCATTATAAAATGTGCTCGAAAAGTCTCATTATTATCTGGTCGAGTTACTTAGGTGTCTAGGTACATTTTAGGAATTAAAAAGAAGTCGATAAAATTTTTAACCTCTATCAATTAAAATTTCGGTTAGTGTCACGAATTTTGACACCCCATAAAATTCACGGCGTGGCGACATCGCATGAATAAACCACGTGTATAGAGATGTTTTGGGGTTAGATGAAACAGGCTTCTAAAGCAGTTACGCAGCTGGACAACAGCTCAGATTCAAGTCATACCGTAACAAACCCTAGTGTTTTCTTGGATCTCATTAATATGATTGTGGCGGAATAAGCTGTTATGAGATATCAATGGTCAACAACAAATTATTATTCTCGTAATGACGTCATACCACACCATCCTACGCGATGGCGTTACTCATGAGAAAATGGAAGGAAATAATTTTCCGTGGCTAAATCTACTATTTAGGAATTAGACAAAGTGCAAATAATATAATTTATTTAATTTAAATTTTACAAAGCATGACTTGACACGCTTTGTACCTTTTCTGGTATTTCTGATCACAATACACCCTTCATCGTTTCAGTAATAAATCGCTTCTAACCACGATGTAATTGGGTTTCCAGGTTTGTTCAGATACGGTAGGTTTCTGTTAGACAAATAGCAGCAGAATGATTGATGGACTGACCTTTGTCAATAAACCCGAGAGGAACGATTGTAGAATTAATGCGCGCGAATGTAAAATGGATTAATGTTCCTTTTTCAGTTCTGCGTTTAGAACTGTGGTGACAAGCGACTGGTTTGAGTAAATAAATAAATAAATAAATAAAAGCAAAACTGCTGCTATTGTGACCACCAATACACACACAACACCAACGAGCCACAATGTTAACATTGATATCTGTTTGTTTGCATATTATATGTATTTACTGTTAACTCACCCTCCCAATAATTCACCTTTCCATCAATCTGACGTCATATGACGTCATAATCAGCTAAATGTCGTGTATGGTGACGTCATAATTATTACGTCATAAATGATTATATTTGGCTCGTATTTAACTCTTAGTAGTCCGCACGTTGTACGAATTGTACATCTCTACTACTTAATAAACATGCTGTTGAATATTTTGAAACTAATTTGACTGGACACTGTTGCTGCCATAGCCAACAACAGCGCCCAGTCAAATTAGTTACAACATATTCAATAGCTTACCTGTATAGTTTTCTGGAAATTAATAGTCAGAAAGTTCAGAGATCGATCGATCCCAACACGAGCGGGGCGTTGGCGTAGCTTAGCTTAGCTAGAGAAGGGCTGGGCATAGCTAAAATGGAAAGGTCCATTACGGTATCCGCTCTATCATCGATAAAATACTAAATTAATAATAATTAATCGTAATTCATTATAAATTTGTTCATAAATCCATACAGTTCCGTAATATATTGCTCAACACACCAGAGCTCAGTCCAGTACAGCCAAGCCAAGACAAAGCCAGCCAAGCTAATCCAACCGCGGGATGATGGGTGGTGGGCGTGGGGGAGAGAGAACTTGTGAAATTGTCACCTTTGTCCTTCTTATATCTTCTAAGAATGGGTTTCTCGTATTTGATGAATCCAATCTGTCACTCAACTATATGATGCCATAATCAATTACGCCACGTGTAAACTGTCATCACAATCAAAATGCGTATTGAATCACGTAACTCGTTCGTCATGAACCTTGAATAGCCTGTCAATTGTACGAATCGTATGTCTTTACTAATTAATACATATTCTGTTGAAAAATTTAAAACTAATTTGACTGGACGCCGGTGTCGTCACAGCAACGGCCACAGTAAAATTAGTTTCAAAATATTCAATAGGATAGCCCTATCCCTTGGAATTGTGATTGTGAGAATTCAGGATTCAAAGTATACAACACGCGCAAAGCATGGACTGAGCTTAGCCGGGGATGCGCGGGGCATAGCTAAAAGTGGATCCATCCATTGTAAGAAACAGAAGGGAATATAAGAGTAAAACGCTGTATGAATATAATACCGTGGTACATTCTGTTAGCAGGATAGCCGAGTGAAAGGACTACAGAAGGACGAGGATGTGACTCGCTTATTATCACTACAACATGAGCTTGAATGGGTCGATCACGTGTGTATGGGTTTGAATGAGTTGTTAATTAGTGCGCTTAGTCAGTATCAGAAGTGGTTTATGCATGGGTGATGGTGGTGGCTTAGGAGATCCAGTGGTGGCGAAAGATCACTGGCAGCATCCTGGAAATGTCACCGTGCCACAGGGAAAGCTTTTACGAATATTAGATTCATGGGAATGTTACGTAATTTTGTTGTAAAATATTATTTCACCTGCAATAAACACTCAATCCCGAGCATAGTTGGCGATTTTTGGGTAATATCACTCTTTAATTTCATGGTATTTTATTAAATAGGTATTTTTCTGATATAACGAAGAGCAAAATTGAATAATTTGTCACAAACATGTATGTATAGGTGTAATAAATCATTACTACATTTACTAATACCTGTATGCGAAAGATTGTGTTACAGATAGACTTAGATGAAGGTATTTTATGTTTATGATGAGGATGATGATGATGATGACGACAACGACAAAAGCGACGGCGGCGGCGACGACGACGACGACGATGCTGTCGGTACTAAGCTGCAAATGTATTGCATGATAGTTGGTCATATTAAATATAGCAAGTGAAAAATGTTTATTATTCCACCATGCAGGATATAAGAATTAGGTTTTTTCAGAGCAGTGTGATACGCTCTTAAAAATTCTTGGATATAGTCCTCTGATTACATGACTTGTGGACTATATATTATGCAATGTGATAAACTATTGATGAACCCATTTCTAGCTATTTTCTATCTTCATAGCCAGTTTCTAGCTTAACTTCACTCATGCTCTGCCTCTGGCAGCAACAGCGTCCAGTCAAATTAGTTTCAAAATATTCAACAGACTATTGATTAAATAATAAGGATAAACGATTCGTACACTTGACTGACTATTCAATGTTGATGACGGACCTAGATACGTAATTAATTATGCATTTTGATTGTGACATCAGCCTATATATGTTACGTAATTGATTATGACGTCATATAGGCCTACTTGAGTAACAGATCGGATCCATCCATTACACATCGGATCGTGACCATTGGTTTAAATTAGCATGATAACTCATTACCCAAGGACCGACCCCTTATTGTAATTATATTTGAGCGACCCGTGTTTCTCTGTGAAGTCGAAGAAATTACTATAAATGTCTAATGCTTCATCTATTATGCACTGCGAGAAGGCCCGAGCTGTGCGCGCGACACGCGATCTACACCATTTATCAATCATCCTCCGAATGTGGTAAATGATGCTAAATGTATAACATAAATAAGTCAGTATAGACTAATCTGACAACAATTTGATTGAATGTTGTGGCTATCTCTAGCAGTAAAGTTATTTAGTCAGGAGCTTATTTATTTCTCTTAGTCATGCAGAATGATGCATAATTTCAAACCTATTTTGCACTTTGGGTGGAAAACATGAAAATTGGCATAAATTTAGCCATTTATATACCGAACAAATCTGATCTAGGGGCCAAGTCAATTTACTCAAAGATGGCCGTCAAAATTTTTAATGGACGCCATTGAAGAAAAACGCTGCATAATCTGTATTCATACATATTCATATTATTCATTTGAGTTTATTGATTACATATTTTGCCCTTTTAGATTTATGTCATCCTTTTGGAGTTTAAATTAACTGATCTGTCTTTAATACTGCAAAACAAATCCAAAGTTGTTAAAAATCTAACATGGGCGCTGATTTACCACCTATTTTGGGTGGTAAATCGCCAGCCATTTTGGATTTTTAACATGTTTGGATTCTCTTTGTTTCTTTGGATTTATGTCATCCTTTTGGACTTTAAACTTTACATACTGCAAAACGAATCCAAAATTGTTAAAAATCGAATATGGCCACTGATTTACCAGCTATTTGATTGGTGAATTGGCTGCCATTTTGGATTTTTAACAATTTTGGATTCTTTTTCTTTCTTTAGATTTATATCATCCTTTTGGACTTTAAGCTGATTGATCTGCTTTTAAACATTAAAAATCCAACATGGCTGCCGATTTACTACCAATTTGGGTGGTAAATCAGCGGGCATGTTGGATTTAAAATTTTTTTTTTGGATTCTTTTGGTTTAAAGTCCAAACGGATGATGTAAATGTAAAAGGCGTAATGTGCTTACTGCGTTTTGCTTCACTGGCGGCCATCTTGAATTCGGAAAAAACCTACTGGTGGGTTACTGATGAATAGTTATAGTGTGTTGTAGGGTGAAACTTACCTACAGCGTACAGCTGCTTAGAGTTAATATGGTCCACCACAAACTGCTAGCACCATATTATCTACTGCACAAGACGAGGACATACCAAACCGTGACTAGAAACTCAGTATATGCAGTCCTATTCCTAGTCTGCTACATGAATTCAAACTGCATTGTGAATTCCTAATGACACCAACAGTCCCCCCAACACTTGCAATAGTTTGTGCATGCCATTCTAGCCGTAACACATGGCCATCAACCAATACATCATCTGCCCACAGTACAATTGCACGCTTCCGTCAATGTTGTCCCCAAAGGTTCACACAACAGCTCCCTTTATCCACCTCCAGTCAGCAGGATCTGATAACTCTGGCGCTTGTAACAATGCCTGTCCCCAACAATGCCCTGTCTGATGTGCAGCTCTTTTAGTAAATAATTCTCTCCTTGAGCATCAACAGTGTCGCGGCAGCTTGTCCGGTCACACATAAGAGCAAAAAATCGTTCAATCATAGGCATTTATTCTTTTACCGACTGTTCTGAGGGTGGTACTCTAACAAGCAAAAGCTTCTACAACATCAGAAAAGATCTTAATTGTTACCCAGTACCGGGTTCTTTCCTTTGTTCAGTAAGCACGAGGTCTTGATCACATCCAGTGACCAGATATGGAACATCTGCAGAGACAAACGTTTTTTCTAGTCCAAGCGTTAGTGCAATGGCATGAACTGATATAAGTTTCCGATTCTTTCGTCAGCCAGATGATGCCCACAATACAGTTAGGTTCGTTTGTTTGAACAAAACTATAGACACGACAAGGTCGGTGTCCACATCACGCAGCACGATGCTGTGATATCCATCAGAGGCAGCATCCTTTACATCCCTATATCGGCTTATTTATAAGTGCATGGAGACAAGTGGCTGATATTTTCTCTACCGTAATTCAACAGTATCTCTGCTAAAGGTGGAGATAACCTTTGGTTCACATTGAAGTGTAAAGAATTGCTGCGTCAGGAAAGCTGAACGCTCATCCTGGCTTTCATTGACTCTCAGGAACGCTTCCCAGCTACCAGGTATCTTGGTATGAGGCTGGACACTTCGCCGTGTACATTTGCCTTGCTATTCACTTAAGGCAATTTTGAATATATTAATCCCAGACAATATCTACTCTGCTGGGTGGGCATCCGCCATCTTGTGCCAATAAAGAAAGTATTATTTATAATAGATTCCAAAGGTTTTGTATAATATATCTGGATGATTTGAAAACTAAACATGGGTAAAATTAGTCCGTTATCAGCATTTATCTTTGTATTAATGTTTTCGAGCTAAGATGGCGGCCATTTTGAATTATAAGTCCGCCATGCTGTTTCAAGAATGGAAGAAAATATGACTTGTAATAGATCCCATAGGTTTTCAGCAACGTATATGGATGATTTAAAAATAATCATTGGTAAAATTAGTATGATATTAGCGTTTATATGATTGTATTAAAGTTTTTGAAATACGACCGCGGCTATTTTGAATTCGAAGTCTGCCATCCTTGGTCAAGAAAGAAAGAAAATATGACTTGTACTAGCTTCCAAACGTATTCTGTAGCATATCTGGATGATTTAAAAACTAAACATTGATGAGATTAGTGTGTTATGAGTATTTATATGTTTGTATTAATGTCTTAGAGATACGACCGCGACCATTTTGACAAATTGCGGCCATATTGTAGAAAATCAGTTAGCCCCCTATGCTGGATTTACTATTATAGCATATTTAGATGATTTTAAAATTGCGAACATCTTGGTTTCACAAAAGCGTTATCCTATTTAGACATAATTTCTAATTAATCAGTAGCGATCGTTGCGTTTGAATAAGATGGTATGGGTTTAGTTGTAATTGCGGTCGGGTGGGTTGAGGTTGAGGGTGGGGGGGGGGGGGGAGTTGTGTAATTACATTCATAAATGCTCTATTAGACATGCTCATTTTACAGTTCAATCGGTTATCGAATGGGCGCTGTTAGCATGCCACTAAACAGATCTGAATAACTCACAACACCAACTCAGAGCGAAAAGCCTAAATAATATAACCCAAATTCACAATATTATATATTAGAGAACATTCTTTTTGTGTACCATCAAATTCTCTGCAGGCTTATCTAAGTCAGTCTATAGCCTGTGCTAATATACACCATTGCCATTTCTGGTACAATTTTGTAATTGGTCAATGTAAGGACTTTGATCTTACAATTATACGTAGTCGTAATTGCATTGGAAAATGCATGCGAGGATATTCACTCAAGCAGTCAGAACGAGAATTCCTGCATTTTGCCAACGAACTACATCAATAAAATATTAACCGAATTAGAATGAGTAGGCCTATAGTAAGCCTTTGGATCGTGGACGATGTATAACACACTGGCAGATACTCCTGGTAGAACCGGAATCGAAGGCCAGTTGTTAATATGGAAACACAAATCTTATGTCGGCGTATATGCAAATTGTGCACTTGTGACAGACCATTCTATGTTCATGACGGAGCTATGCGTCATTATGATTGTGACGTCAGTTAACTAGCGACGTGATTGATTATGGCGCCATATACTTGAGTGACAGATCGGATCCCACCATTGGTGATAGTAGGTTCTGCGTGGGTTTGACCCGAGAAAATTATGCAAATTAAATATATCATATAAGGCATACATACATTTTATTGTTGGGGAGCACAGGTTTCGTCGTCGAAATGTGCCCCTCTGTTTGTTAAACTAGAGACATGCATGCCAGTCCAGTAAGGAATAATCCGAGAAATACTATCCACACCATTTCTGTAGCCACATGTAGAGTTCGCGTAATTGTTCTTGGAAGCAAACCGTAATTGATGTGTAATGGCTGTGTTTAGTTTGACAGCAATATCCTCATATCTGAATACAGCACAATTTACACTACCTATTACACGCGATTGACTGCTGGTTTTACAGACATACGAACAACTTCCGCTGTTCATTTCCATCTTGCCACTTGGCTTGTATTGATCTTGACAAAATGATTTTGTGAAGAACAGTTGGTGCCTAAGACAGCAACAGCATATATCAACGCAGTTCTTTTTTTGCAAGCGATAGAAGACAACGCTTCAGCAGCATCAGCAGCTACTACAAAAAAACGGAAAAAGGTAGAGAAATGTTTCCGATGCAGATCCGGGCACTAAAGTGGTCCGGACACTAAACGTTTGCTTGTCAAGACTAATGAGGACAAACGTTCTAAACGCCAAGATCAGGGTTAGCTTCTAATATGGGTCACTATCCGACCCGGCACGGCATTACGCCATGATGAGCTATTCCGTGCGATGTCACGCCCGTTCCTATCTAAGCTCCACACACACTGTACACGCGTTTGAATAGATTGTAATACCTTGAACACTGTATTCTAGTTCAGTCAATCTAAGGTTTGACCTACCACTAATTGCAAATTAAGGAAACCACTTTTATTTTGTGTATCGAGGTATCAGAAATTAAAAATCTAATTAAAACTTTTGAGTGGAACATGTTGAATTTAAGATGGCTGCCAAGATGGCCGTCAATTGGGTATAATATGGCATATATCTCTAGAACGGTTCATTTTAGACCACATAAATGTAATACGAGTGGATAGAAACATGCCCCAAATCTACTGAAAAATTATGTCTTCTGAACCCCAGGACCACTCTATGACGTCTCATTCCCCCAACAGCTAACACTGAAATGTGGTGTTTGCAAACCATTTCAAAATCCATTTGCAATGTTTAGTTCGTATTATCATCCGAGTCATCATTTAACATACATCTTGCTGGAAGAAACAAGCATGATATCTAGTTCTGCCTTGAACCAAAGAAAGGAGCAGTTCGCAAATGGTTCAGTGTCAATTCAATCACGCATGTAAAAGAGAAGAACGACTACAAGAATATCACTTTTACACACTTTCCTCGGATGCGATACAACAACCAGGGTATTTGAATGTATGTCCTTGGATGGCAACAGCGTATCACGATTTACATCATAGATGCCATGAACGTACCCGTATATTTCATTTAGTTCCCATGCAAGCGCCGATATATCAAACTTGGCAGCTTTAGTGCATTCAGGCGGTTTTCACATAGGCTGTCTTTCAATCCTGCTATCAGTTTTGTTGCTCAACGCTGGCCATTTTCCATTGGAAAGCTATCTTTCTTGTACAAAGTGGACCATACAGCATTCCCATATTCTAGATGTGGCCTCGCTAGGCTTTTGTACAGCGGCGCACGCGTGTTGACCTCCAGGCAGACAAGGGATATTTTGTATCATACCAATGACCTGGTTGGCTTTGTTGACTGCTGTCGACATATACCGAATTTCAGACTACCGTCAACGCAAACGCCCATATCCTTTTCACAGGTTGTGTTTTCTAGAGTGATTTCATGACTGTTCGTTGACGTGGTATGCATCGACTTTTTATATGATCTCGCCAATTGCATACTTTGTATTTCGACGCATTTCATCGCATTTCACAGATAACTGCTCATTACTTTAGGCTGCTGTTGCCTGATTGGAGCTGGTTGTGGTCGTCTCATGTAGCGATTCGGGAAATAACCTAGTATCGTCGGCGAACATTGTGACTACGTTGTGGTCAAATTTTGGCATGTCGTTAATAAAATAGACGACCAACACTGAAGAGTATTGGCCCTAAACACTTCCCTGGGGTATCCCACTAATCAATGGTGACAAGCTGAGGCAGAAAGCATTAACTGCTACACTTTGTCTTCTGTTGTTGACTTTGATGATAATGAGAACTAAGCACTACCAGTGAATGTAGAGATAGTTTACAAACATCAAACGTCAGCGTCAGCTGTTGGGCCATGGCGTCATAGAGTTGTCATGGAGTGCAGAAGACACCATTTTTTCGGTAGATTAGGGGTATGTTTCTATCTCCGCGTAATACATTTATGTTGTCTGAAATGAACCGTTCTCGATATATATGCCATATTATACTCGATTGGACGCCATCTTGGCAGGCACCTTGAATTCAAAATGTTTCCCTCAAAAGATTTTATTAGAATATTTACATTCCACTTACTGAACAAATTCTGGGTGGTTTAATCTCTGTTGCCATTATTGGAAGGTTTTGTCAAATTTGTGTTATTTTGACTGGACTATTTCCAGAATCGTAATTTCAAGCTATGTATACATGTGCTCTGTTGTACTCTGTTGAATAATTTGACTAGGAGCCATTTCTATGGCAGCAATATCTCCCAGTTAAATCAGTTTCAAAGTTTTCCACAAAATGTTTATTAAATTCGCAATTCGACAAATACATAAAATTCTTTCGGACCGTTATCTCTTTTGTGTTCGACATACATCATTTGATTGTGGCGTCGGCTAACAATGGAGGATTCCAATTTTTCAGTCAATCATACGATGCCTTAATCAGCTACGTGACGTACATGATGACGTCATAATCAATTACGTCATGAATGCCGTAGGGAAGTTCGTCACGAACGCTTAATAGATGACGGACTAAACATTGTTGTGTCCGAATTGTATGTCTTTGCTATTTAATGAACATGCTGTTGAATATTCCGAAACTAATTTCATTGGGTGCTGTTTCTGCCAGAGACAGCAAAAACACCCAGTCAAATTAGTTTCAAAATATTCAACAGCTTGCCTGTATAGTTTTCTCGAAATTGATTGTCAGGGAGATCAGGCATTGATCGATCCAACCCGGGCAAGGTGCGTATGGAACTTAGCTAGAGGCGGGCCATAGCTAAAGCTAGATTCCTCCATAGACATATTTTAATTAAAACATCAGTTACTTGAGTGACAGATTGGATCCCTCAACTGAATTATGCAATAACGAATTTAATTTCTTGTACAACGATTGCTTATTTCTGATATATCATCAAAGGATTCCATTCAGTACAACTAGCAAGCACGAGTAATCCAGGTTGAGTTAGTTTATGTAGCAGATATGTGAATTTATTGTGTGTCATGTGGGCTATCCTCCTGTTAATTCACTAAATTGAACAGTTGTATTTTACTTTCTAAGTCAGGCACGTGTAGGCTTGATTTTTAAAATATCTGATGCACACCTGTTTGGTAATGATCAGGTGGCTGTGATACATCAAGCGTCTCTGTAATTTTATCGTATCACTTTTATAAACGTGGCACTTAAAATATGTGGACGAGAAACCACGTTCCATAAGGTTTTTGTTGGGCTAAGAATGCAGTTTATCCGATAGAAGAAAACAACACAATGGACCTTTCCATTTTTAGCTATGCCCCGTCCATCAGTAGCTAAGCTCCACCCACACCTCGCTGTGTTTGGATTGATCGGTCCCCAAATGCCCTAGCTATCAATTTCATGAAAACTATACAGGGAAGCTGTTGAATATGTTGTAACTAATTTGACTTGGTGCTGTTGCTGCCTATAGCAACAGCGCCCAGTCAAATTAGTTTCAAAATATTCAACAGAATATTTATTAAATAGTAAAAGCAAACAATGTGTACAACAACGCATAGACCGTCTTCAAATATGCGTTCGTGACGTATTTATCGACGTCATTGATGACGTCATTCATTATGATGCCATTGTACACATCGTGCAGTTCATTATGACGTCATATGATGGGTGGGTACTCTGGAAAGGTCCATTCCCACGACAGGGCAAGATGCTGTCAAGCATATGTTGAACACCGGGCCATGCTGTCTAAGGCAGGTATCAGGTTACAATACGCCCTGCATTGTTGCAGTGATACATCGCTTTTAATCACGATAACATTTTTTGCTTTCCAGGTTTGTTGAGATAGGTTTCTGTTACACAAATTGCTGCAGATTGCAGACCCCTTTGCCAATAAAACCGAGACCTGCCATTTTAACATTAATAATGTAACGTCAATTAATCTCGTCGTTTCCTGGTTCTTCAAGTTGTACTGCTGTGACACGTGACTGGTCTGGGAAAATCTCTGCATTGCTGTTGACATTGCGTCTCACCCCACAACATGACACGCCCATAACAACTTCACGACTTTGAGTCAACATTGGTATACGTTTGCCAGCACATCACAGCGCAGTGCATTGCTTTGCAACACAGCCAAGACAATTCGTTCCAGTTCAGCCCGGCCATCCCAGCCAAGGCAAGGCAAGTGTGTCCCTTCGCTTTATATCCCAGACCAACCTATTTTTCTGTCTGCTCAACATCTGCCCAGTCAAACTCAGCACATCCCAGCAAACAATCTCAAGCCAAAACAAGCCAAGCCAAGCCAAGCCAAGCCAAACCAAGCCAAGCCAAGCCAAGCCAAGCCAAGCCAAGCCAAGCCAAGCCAAGCCAAGCCAAGCCAAGCCAGGCCATGCCAGGCCAGGTCAGGCCAGGCCAGGCCAGGCCAGGCCAAGCCAAGCCAAGCCAGGCCAGACCAGGCCAGGCCAGGCCACGCCAAGCCAAGCCAAGCCAGGCCAGGCCAGACCAGACCAGACCAGACCAGACCAGGCCAGGCCAGACCAGGCCAGACCAGACCAGACCAGGCCAGACCAGGCCAAGCCAAGCCAAGCCAATTAGAATCGTCATTAACAATCACTAAATTACAGACTACTCTAAGGACATGTCAGGAACTCATTAATGAAAGAGAAGATTGTTGCTGTTTAAGAGAACCAGTGCTATTGGAAGTTGTTACTTATAGCAACGCCGTAATCTCTTTGTTCCTCAAAAAGCAATTAATGAAGGAATGCAGTTTTAGCTGTGCCCCGCCCACCTCTAGCTAAGATCCACCCCGCCTTGTCCGTATTGTGATCGATCGATCCATGCACTCTCTGAATCTCAATTTCCAGAAAGCTATGGCCGCAGCAGCGCCCAATCAAATTAGTTTAAAACATATTCAACAACATGTTTATTAAATAGTAAAGGCATATAATTCCTACAACAACGCATAGCCCGTCATTAATTAAGCATTCGTGACGAATTTATATACGTCATTCACGACGTCATTGATTATGACGTCATCCTACACGTCACGTAGTTTAATATGACGTCAGTTGATTGATGGATAAACTGGAAAAGTCCATTAGAGGAGGTAATGAATCAGCCGGGAAATGCTCTGTTGTAGTTGCAACTTATGCAGAGGAAACTGTAACTAGACATGTTTGGTTACGCGGGTCGATCTGAGGTACCAAAGAAAAATCGATCTACAAAGAGAGCAACATTTCGACAGCGGAATGACTGTAATATATAAGTAAAAAAAGGAGATGAGTCATAGCTTTAACGTGTTCGTGGCATCTCTTCTAAGAAAATAATTGACCAATGAAATTGTGAGAAACTTGAATAGAAGAACGAAAGACTGAACCAGTAGAATATCGTGGCACACTCTTGTTTCAGGACGCCTGGGATCAGGGGCTGCGTCATAGCGAGGATGCAGGAGCTGTATTATCAATACGACGTGAGATTGAATTAGTCGATTACGCGTGTATAGTTTGAATGATTACTCCCAAAGAACCAAGAGGGTGAGGGTGTGCAATCTCTGATGGCTCTTGTTTCTTATCGCGTTCAGTCGCCGTCATGATGTCGGTGGTTGTGGCGAAGGGTATATGTGTGTTCTGATAGCAAAAAGGGGAGTGGGGTTGGGGGTGGTGCCAACATGAATCAGATCAATCTTCAGTCAGTGCCATATCCATGGGAATATTACAGCATTTTGCTTTACATGTCTTATTTCCGACAAGATAGACACTCGCCCTTGTTCCAAAGATGGAGTTAGTGCGGGTGGTAGCATGCTATTTTATTTTTTGCTTTTCTAATATAAAATGAATAATATCGATAAAATATGCATACCTACTCTGAAATAATATTGAACAGAATTTGACAAATTCATAAAAGATATTCCATAGCATAGGCCTATGTCTGCACATGTACAATATTGCTATCTTAGTATGTAAGCAAGGCTCTGTCACGAAACAATGGCGTATCAAATTTGATACGAATCTTCTCTGGGAATATCGTTAGGATGCGATATTTTTGCAACAACATGCCAAGTCTCGTGCTCCAAGCAGTCCAACTCCATCGCTTCATTTTATCGTATTTGATTCTGGAACATATTATACTTTCCGGAATCAAATTGGAATATGGATGGAAGGATCGACAAGCTGACTAATAGGGGTATACAGTATTGTTTCTCATGTTCGATTTAGACCATGTTAGTAGCCATTACTCCTATAGCGGATAAGTGCAAATTAATGTCGGGAGAAGAAAATACGAATGTGTTTAGTATGTGGCTATTGAAGTTCAACACGATACTTCCTGCCTGATAAACAGGACATGCATTATTGATTTGTTTCTCATTGAAAAACAGAAATCTAATCGATAATTCATTCAAACAGTAAATCATTTGTCCAGATCAAAAGAGTAATGTGTATTTCACGCCTATCACAATTAGTAATCAAGGACCGATCTACCCATTAGCCAATGAGCCCAATGCTAGTAAAACTGAAATCTGGCTAATGAAAAGCAGAATTGGCTAAATCATTGGCTAATTATTAAAATAAATTGAATTTTCTTGATTGGAAGATATACTGATTAATTCCATCATTTCAATTTCAAAACGAAGTTTCCGGTTTAAGTTGCTGAATATTTTGAAAGTAATATGACTGAAAGATAAGCAGTAACAGTTTCCAGTCAAATTAGTTTCAAAATATTTAGCACCTTTCTTATATAGTAAGACCCTATTGTCTCTGGACTGTAGAATAGATGGTATTAACTGATGATGACTGACTTTAAACATGTTCATAAGTGACACTGAAGTAAAGATGTGGCTAAAATATTTAATATTTGCCTAAAAAATGGTATTTGGCTAATATATTGGCTAGACCATTGCTAACGCCAGATCTGTGCCTGGTAAGTCATTGGATTTTAATAGGTCTGATAAAGGCTGTTACTAAGACAGCGACAGCTTGTAATAACAGTAGAATGTTGCATATCAATGAGTGCCAAAGAACCACACGAATGGCACAAATGGTGCGATCATTGGTTAAAGTGGAAACGGAACTGAAAATGTCCGTTGACAACGCACGGTTATAGGCGACTTCGTCGCTGTGTCCGTTGCATTTTCTAGAATATTACACCTTTAATGACAAGATTTGTTAAAAACACAAAGAATTTCCTTATTGAATGTCCATTTGCAGACCAGGAAAAGGCTATTTTTTAAATCGTTACCACATTCCAGTGGTAAATATTCAAAATATTTTTCTTCTGGTCTGCAAATGGAGTAGTTATAAATGGAGTGTTTCAAAACAGAACGTGGTAGGAGTCACGGATCGGCAATCGGCGGATACAGAAAAGAGGTGGTCTGTTAGAACAAAGGCGACATATATGGTTAACATTGTCTGAACAGTGGTCAGAACGTTCATTTAGAGATATGCATCCATATATAAAAGCGTTACAGTATGAGTCTACAATCAGTATTTAATGTTACAGATATTCTGCCAGCTCCTCAACCAGAGAACGATATTGACAATCGAGTAATGGAGGAGGACAGGCTGGCGAATGTTGATGCGTTTTTAGAAGTCATGGAACGTGAACGTGAATGGATTGCACGTGAATTACGTAATAATCTATCTCGTCGTGGAGGGGAGGAACTGCATGAGTTTTACAATAGGATCGATGACGAGCTAGATTATTATAGGGAGTTTTTGGACTTTCATGAACCAGAGTTCGATTATAATATGTATGATGATAGGGGTAATGAGTTAAAATATTATAGACAACTCGTTAGGGATGGCGTCATCGATGAGTATAATGAGGAAGTGGTAACTGCACTGTAGGCGGAGGTAGCTCAACACATTGGGGATGATGACGATGAGCCTTATGAGTCTGATGATGGTTATGAGTCTGATGAGGAAATAGTCAATGGATTATAACACGACCCACCTGTGGGGACCCTAAGCAGATGATCTAAATACTGTCTTAGTTCTGTCATTGCCATTGCTGTCAGAGGATAGCGTCTAACCCCTAACTCGGTGCCTGGTGGGGTTTTTCGGGCAAGTAACTTGTTTACTACTATTGCGAATGATAGGTCAGGAGAAGCTTTCCAGAACTCAAGCGATTTATTTGCATAGTGGCCCAGGCCATATAATGATCTTGCCACTTTTCCCCACCATGCCGCACAGCCTACACCATGCATATAACTCCATAGGTCTTCGGAGTGCCCCATGATTGAGTAGATTCAGTTAGCTTGAGTACCTATACAGTTCGTTTCACTAATAGAGCATCATAATGAACATCTAAAATTTCGTATCAGAGAAATAACTTCCTAAGTATATCTTATGAAACATTTTATGAAACAAAATGCCTATCCTCTGCGTTGAAGATATTATTTCCGCTTTTCAAAAAGCTGAACAATCAGGTCGTCCATTAAGTAATGTTTTACAAATCGACTGGGCCCATATTCGATCAGGGAAACATAACGTTAAGTACGCGAGTGTCTTTATCATGATAGATGGCCATCATTGCCCATTACGTTACTGTTTTAAGGGAGAGAAGCATGTAGGCCACTTAACAGCACCCATGGTCGGAATTCCTCTCCTCAACTTCAAGTTCAGAAATATCCAGCCTTAGAGTATGAAGGGGTTGCTAAGCCTGATGAGAAAACCAGCAATCTATACACATTGTTTAACTATATAAACAAAGCTTTCTCCAATGAGGTCCATCGGATGATCCATGTAAAACGTTTCGGAACCATCAACACATCAATTACAACACCTTAGCTTGAGAGTAGTCAACATGACTTAGGATCGAATCTCAGATAAAGCACTCGTGAACGGTGGGGCGTTGCTAGGTAACCCTATGGTCCGCGTACATCAAAAATTTTATGTAGCTGGAAAGCATATAGGTAAGTACTATGATACATCCAACAATAACGAGGCGATATCTGTGACTGATGAGAGTATACATCTAGTCTGCACGTCCGGGTCGATACACGACGGGATTATTAAAGGTTCCGCAGTTGTACTTTAAAGTATGGGAATCAGGTTACCAATGAAAATTCTGGTAGACATCATTGAATATCCTCCTGAAAGAGAGTATGACATAGCTGACTTTATTAACTCCTCATCACGGAGGTAAATACGTTGCGTGACCTCCTCGTCACACCTAAATTTATTCAAAAAAATTATTCATTTCAAATGTCCATTTGCAGACCAAGAGAAGACTATTTTTGAAAATTTACCAATAGAATGACTGGCTCGGTTATCACATGGTGGTGGCATGTTCTAAAACGCTCCTTTTATAACTACTTGGCTTTTTTTTAAATGTATTATTTTATAAGTAATTTTTTTTGTCAAGATATAGGTAGCAAACAAAAACTATAAAACTCCCGGACCCCACCTCTCCGGGAGAAACCCCGCATTATCACCGGCCAGCCTCTCTCTCTTTCTCTCTCTCTCCCTTTCTGCAGGTTTTTGTGCTTGACTCCGCATGGGTGGGGGATGGGGTGGGGGTGTGGGGTGGGGGTGGGAGTGGGTGTGTGTGTGTGTGTGTGTGTGTGTGTGGGGTGTGTGTGTGTGTTCCCTCGTTGCTCCTATTTCTGTCATTAAACCAGTGCGTACCTTTCGAACTGGGTACCATCTACCTGAGGTCTTTTGAGAGATTTGAACCATGGTTTTTTATTATTAGAATTCAGCGCTGTTATGAACTGAGCCAACGGGGAACCGATAACTAGCTTACAAATAATGATATTTATCTTTTATGAATTGTTGTGCAATAATAGCAAACAGATGGTGGGAGGGGGCGGGGGCGGCGGCGGGGTGTTCCCTCGTTGCTCCTATTGCTATCATTACACCCCTACACTAGTGCGTACCTTTCGAACTGGGTACCATCTAGCTGAGGTCTTTTGAGAGATTTGAACAATGGTTTTTTATTATTAGAATTCAGCGCTGTTATGAACTGAGCCAACGTGGAACCGATAACTAGCTTACAAATAATGATATTTATCTTTTATTTATTGTTGTGCAATAATAGCAAACAGATCAATCGGACTGATAACACACCGATAACTACATTTTGAAATTAGTGACAACAGTCTATAAGTTATGTAAACATATATAAATATATATATATATATATATATATATATATATATATATATATATATATATATATATATATATATATATATATATATATATATATATATATATATATATATATATATATATATATATATATATATATATATATATATATATATATATATATGCTGGCGTTACCGATTGTAATCTGTAGGTATATATTCCCTCTGCTCTGTGAAACCAGTGCGAATTCGTGAATAATTAATGCATAGCCGAGATAGCTAATGCGTTTGTGGTGCTTTTGGGTATAATATCTAGTATATAATATAACAACAGAATATAGCAATATGCAATGACTAACCTTAAAGGCCAGGACGTCGCGGATAATGTCCTTTTCAGTGGCCAGCAGGAATCAGTCTGTCTCTCAGGCCTCTAACTCTTCCCCGTTATGTCAATTTTGCGAGAATGAAGGCACTATTTTCTTAAACCGCCGGAGGCCACTTACAAAAAACTGGAGGTTGCGAGTTTACGGATGGTAGGGTAAAGGAAAGGAATGAACAGTTAAACTTTCCTCATATGGCAAACACCACTAGAGTCAAACAGGAGTTTAGAATACTTAGAGGTTAGTTTAGATGCGCAACATCCCTCAAGAGCCAGCGTGACCAAGCTTCAGGATGTAGATGCAGGTAGATGTTACAGAAGAAGCTGCAACATCCCTCAAGAGCCAGCGTGTCCACGCTTCAGGAGGTAGATGCACGAATTGGACAAATTAAGGCAGCACTTAATATTAATCAGTGAAACATAGCTTGGAAAGAAGCGACCAAGGCTTGGCGGCACCACCATAAGAACACCCTAATATTGACAAATGCACTCAGAAATTTTTCAATTTACATGCACTTACATAATACGTATATATTGGTCTTTGACATGCACGCAACAAAATTTATAAGGGATGAACTATGTAGGACAGCAGTTGCAGATGTCTCATGGAGATAATTTTTCCATCTTTGAAAGCATTGATTTATTTATTGTACAACTTTGAAAACACAAGTTATGCTTGTGCGGTTCACAAACATTTATATACATTTATATACACAAATATGTGGGTAAATATTCCTCTATCTGTACACAGGTGTATATCCTGAGAATGATCCAACTGGAAAGCGAGAGTATAACGCGTCGCCACCCACCAGTTAGATCAGACTAAAACATTCTATAGGAGAGTCAATATGATAGACCATCCCATCCAATGCAATGTTAAATTAAGGTCTTAAAAACAGTTCAACAACAACATACTGACAAAGGGAAAAACATATCAGGAAATGGTCTATGGCTGAGACCATACAGGTAATTTGTATGTGTGTGTGTGCGTGCGTGCGTGCGTGCGTGGGTGCGTGGGTACGTGTGTGTTGTGCGTGCGTGTGTGTTGTGCGTGCGTGCGTGCGTGTGTGGTGGGGGGAGGGGGGGGGGAGACAATTTTATTGTTAAAACCCCTTGATAAATCACCCATTTGCTCGATACCTTTCATGAATGCAGGCCACCTTGGATTAGGACATATTTCTCCCATGAACGTGTGCTCCCGATATAACAGGGTCTGCGTATCTAAGCTACAGAGCGGATTGGAATTCCACAGAAAGACCAATAAAGTAGTCCCAAACTATGCCAACCAATATTAGACTGAACACTATTTTCCCCAAAGGAAATATATACATATAAATATATATATATATATATATATATATATATATATATATATATATATATATATATATATATATATATATATATATATATATATATATATATATATATATATATATATATATATAAGCCTTTCTCTAAGAGCCAGCGTGACCAAGCTTCAGAGAGACAAGACAACCAGAAGGGAGATCTATTAATGTTGAAAACACGCCCGTGTACTTAACCAAACAGCCCATCAATGGTTGTCACCCTTAAGAGCCAGCGTGATCAAGGTTGAGAGAGTAGACAACCAAAGGGATATCTGCGCTGTGCGAACAGAAATAAAGCCAAACAGGTCTGTAATACATCCTGCAACCATGTATGCAAGAAAATGTCAACCACTCTACAAGAGCCAGCGTGACCAAGCTTCAGTGTGAGAGGATAGACGATTCCGGTACAGAACATTGGCCGATTCAAACAAAAGTTGAATATGTAAGCGCCTTCAGGTATGTACAAGACCTATTTATACTATTTAGGAAACGGGTTAGAAGAGCTCATAGTCACCCAGCCTAGTTGGATGATGGTGAAGCCTCCGCGGGCGTGGATGTATGTTGGATACCACAATTTCCTCTCCATATGAGGTTGTAGCATCTAAATCAAGAGCTTCCTCAGTGTCAAACACTCCTTTCTCGGCAGCATCATCATCATCATCACTGTACATGATGGTGTCATATTCATCTTCATCAGTACGAACATTGAATTCAAACTGTAAATTTGGGTTCTCAAAACTAGAACCATCATCCAACAGCACCGAAAACTGCTCATCCACATCTTTAGTCAGGATAGATTGTCTTGCCCTTTGCAACCAAATAGGGATAACCCTGTCAGTGCAAAGCTTCTGTCAGTCATGGTGTACAACCACCTCATTGCGTCTACATTTGAGTCGATATAGGACATCGGATAATCGTCCCATGATGGCAAATGGACCATTCCAAGGTCGATTTAACTTTCGAGATATGCCAACCTTGGTGGCTGAGTTGGCAAGTTAGACAAGATCCATCACTTTATACGAACTGAAATTGAATTTCAAGTCGAATGTTCGTTTTTGGCGCATTTGGGCCATCCCATTGTGGTGACGGGCTGTTGCATGAGAGGATCTCAAAATATGGTCCAGTTCCTGGACATAAGTATTATGAGATTCTGGAGGTTGTTGTTGGTGCTCACTCCCCTCCCCCACCCCCACCCAGCATGATGTCAAGTGGAACCGTTGCCGAGTCTCTCTCCCTAGCATCATCCTGTTTGGGGTGAAACCAGTTTGGCAGTTGACAGTGGCTCGTACGGCAGCAGCAATATATGGAATGTATTTGTCCCAATCGCTCTGGCATTCACTATCCCTAGCATAGCATTTGATCATGCATGAAATAACAGCCATATAGAGTTCCACCTGGCCATTGGTGCTAGGGTGATATGGAGTGGTACGTGTCTTTGTTATTTCCAGAAGCTTACACATTGAGCTGAAAAGTTTGCCTTCAAAATTACGTCCCTGGTCAGTATGTATTTGTAAAGGACATCCAAACACAGAGATAAATCTCTCGACCAGAGTTTGTGCAACCATTTCCCCCTCTTGATTCGGCAAAGCATAGCACTCAATCCATTTTGTGAACTGATCTATCAAAACCAGAACATACTGGCTACCTTGCTGAGACACGGTGAAGGGACTGAGAATGTCAAGATTGACCCATTCTAATGGCAACCCTGCATGATATTGACCAAGGGGAGCATTAGCCCATATTGTAGGTTTCTTGTTACGATTGCAACTGGTGCAAGAACGGACATACTCCAAGCAATCTCGTGAGCAACCAATCCAGAAGTATGTCATTCTGAGTTTCGCCAGAGTCTTCTTTTGTCCCATATGCCCTGAGAGTTGTGAGTCATGAGAACTCTCAAGGACATCTTTTTGTAAAGATGGTGGAACTACGAACAAGTTCGTTGCTACACCTTTCCCTTCCCAGCTGTAAAACAAGACTCCATTCTCTAGAATCAGCTGTTCCTTGGCTTGCCACATTGACTTGCTTACTGGACTGAGCAAGTATAATTCGGATTCTGGGGGGTGGGGCAGTATCCCGTTCCTTCCCAGGAAATTACCGTGTTCAAATCAGGGTCCTCCAACTGTAACTGCCTGAGCTGGGAGGATGAGAATGAATAGATCCGGTGAGCCACTGGTGGGAATGAGATTTGGGTCATCTATCTCCAAATCGTCATCAGAATCACTGTCACTTCCAAGAATATTTACAGCACGAACCGTCAAAGGCACCACCTCATCAATTTCCAGATCAAATCGCTCCCACTGTGAGTGAAGGCGTGTGCACTAATTACAACCCTTACAGGAAAGTGAATGCAGATTTTGTCCTGCACGATAGTATTCACATGGCAAACACTGGTCAGGGATTCTGGACATTCCATCAGCATTATTGTGCTTTCCCCCTTTCCGGTGCTGAATGGTCATGCCATATTGGGAGAGCTCCTCTAACCGCCTGGCCAACTGCCCTTCAAGATTCTTGAAGTGCATCAGCCAGACGAGACTGTGATGATCGGTCCGAACGATAAAAGGCCGACCAAGGAGGTAAACCCAATAATGGCGAGTGAACGCAATGATTGCCAGCAGTTTCTTCGGGGTAACACAGTATTTTCTTTGAGCTGGTGATAAGACTCTGCTGGCGAATCCAATCACAATTTCTCTCCCATCTTGTACCTGTGATAATTCTGCCCCAATCACAGTAAATGAAGCATCGGTATCCAGTTTGACCATACCTGCTCGGAGTGGATACCCGAGAATGGAGGGACTAGTCATGGTTTCCTTTAACTTGTCGAAAGCCTGTTGGTGCCTAGTCGCCCAAAGAAAACTAGACTTTGAACCAGTTAAAGAATACAAAGGAGTTGACATTTTGGCAACTCCGCGTATATGTTCCCAATGATAGTTGACATATCCGAAGAAAGACGCTAGCTCCATTTTGTTAGAAGCGACAGGCCATGAGGCCATGCAACGACTGTTGTCACCCGTGACAACTATGCCTTTTTCACTAACCAGTTTCCCCAGAAAACACAACTCCTTCTGCATCAGATTACATTTCTTTGGTTTTAGTTTGAGATGATGGTCAAAGAAATGTTCGAACACCTTTTGGAGATTACTAAGGTGTTCCTCAAACGTCTTTACGAAGACAATCACATCATCTGTGTAAGCCAGGCATTCTTGCCAGTTGAGGCCCTGTAGCACCAACTGTATGACGCGGGACTGTTGCATGTCCCAAAGGGCATCCGGACAAATTCGTACAAACCATACCTTGTGATAAAGGCAAGCTTATGTCTATCCTTCGGGTCAACTTCAATTTGCCAGTACCCTGCAGCCATATCAAGTGTGCTGATAAAGGTACTGTCACTGAGGGCGTGGAGATATGTGGCAATATTCGGTTGAGGAAAAGTGTCCTTGCGGGTTAGTTTGTTCACAGAACGGTAGTCAATGCAATAACGGACTGAGCTGTCCTTCCTGTGCACCAAGACAGGAGGTGATGGCCATTCAGACTTAGACACCTTTCTGCAACATTTCCTTTAAGTGTTTCTCCTCTTCCTTTTCAAAGCTGATAGGCATCCGACACATTTTTGCATGGATGGGTCTCGCATCTCCGATGTCAACATTATGGTATGCACCTTTGAAAAGACCAAGGTCTATGTCATTTTGCACAAAAATGTACTAGTACTCACACAGTAATTCTTTTAGCAGTACTGATTGGCAATCTGTCATGTCGTGTACAGATCTACTGAACAACTCTTGCAAATGTTCTGGCAGGTCATTATTGACAATATGATATGCACGTCTAGTGCCTGGGTCATCAAATCTTCCTTCAGGACTTCTTTGACTCCCACAGCTGTACCCAGGGCATTGTTCTTTATTAGGGTAATACATTTTGGTGAGATATTCCAGAGGAGGATCGGAACAAGGGATTCTCTGTGTTTCACCACTGAATGTGGGGCAAACAAACCATTAAGTTCATGAGAAGGTTGTATTGCCAGCTCCATTGTGGCACTGAATGGGCGATCTAATCGACCAATAGTTTGTACTGCTTCAAACAGATCCACCACAGTTCTGTTATTCAGCATAGCATGGGCTATTTGAATCTCTCCCCCACAGGATTTCATGGTGGAAGCCTGAATCACTCCATCCAATGTCCTAATAGATAGATTAGGGAGACCAATGACGGCTTCGTGGTATCTTAGGAAATCCAGACCCAGGATGACTGGGTCTGTGATATCAGCTACCAAAACACTCCATTGAAGTGTCTTACTTCCTACTTGTATACAAGCCTTAACCCCTACCCAAGCACTGGTCACATTGTCCCGACCCACACCCATGAGAGTAATATTCTCTCTGATAGGAAGACACTGGGACATTCTATCAACAAAAGCGTGACTCACCTCTGAGCAGCTGTATCAACGACAGCATCTACTGGTGTCCCATTAATCTGAATAGGGATGATTTAGTTCATGGGATGCTGCTGCTGGTCATACATGCACACTTCATAAATGCGACCTCACTGCTCATTAGAGTTCACCAATTTGGTGCATGTTGGAGAGGGGGAAGGAGACTGACTACGTTGTGGCAATCATGACGAAAGTGGCCTTCTTGGTGGCATTTGAAACATGCCCCCCTGAGGCCTGCACCATGAAGTGGTGAACCATTTCTAGGTGAACTGGTGGGTGTAGTTCTCATTGGTGAGCCTGAGCAGTTTGTCAGCAGAGACAGTATCTGGCTGACGGAAACATTTAGTTTTGACAACTCCCCTTTAATAGTGCTGACTTGGGGGCTGTACTGTCCAAACCTGTGCTGCTGTGTCTGGGCACTCATGCAAAGATCAGTGTTCCTGCTGACTGCAGAGAAATAGACCTTCCTTCGTTCTGGTCTCTTGGTCCCCATGATGAGTCGCTGGTTGCATATTGCCACTTTCACCACCTGCAATGCTTCCTCAAGGGCTTCTGGATCTTTGTCCATAGCAGTCAAAGCTGTTTTCTTATTATCCAATCCCCTGAGGAAATTGTCCACTGTGATACTCTCTGTTGTATCTTCAGCAGCGACGGGGTACCCATTGAGGGTGAGCTCTTCAATAGCTTCAGCATATTTCTCAATAGACCGCCCTTCCTGGTGAGTCGCTTGCAGCTCGTGCCTTGAGGTTTGTGGGAGGTCTTTCTTTCCAAATCTAGCATTAAGTTTGGAAACAAGTTTGTCATAATCATTCTGAACCGGAAAGGAGCACGTGCAGAAGAACCTTAACGCTTTGTCCCTTAAAGCCTCTATAAGCATCTCCAAACGATAATGCTTAGGCCAACTGTAGCAGTTAGCAATCCTTTCAAATAGCACTAAGAATGGCAACCATTCCTTGCCACCATCGAAAGTAGACATTTTAGGAGATGGTGGACCTCTAAAAGTTCCTGGTCTCCCACCATAGCTGTCTCCTGCCCCACCAGCATCAGGATCAGGTTCATCCCTAGAGTCTGCTCGGGATGCATACACGCCACCAGGGGCCAGTCTGTCAATAAATGTCCCACAGCTATTTAGATGTGCAAGCAATTCTCTACTCCTATGCTGTTCTATGCTCAGCTGCTCTCTAAGAGACTTGAATTCTACTTCAAACAGTTTCTTAAGATTATGAGCTTCAGTAGCACTCAAAGGCTTACTTGTCTCAGGTGGGGTCTCCTGGGTGGACTCTTTTAGCCCATCAGAGGGCTCACTCCCCTACTGCCCAAGTCCTGAAAATGATTTCCCCGTGATCGAAAAGACTCACAAGCACACCCAACGTTGCCTGCATGTCCCCACAATCGTTGATATCATCCAAGGTGATAGTGGCCCCTCTTTCCTCTGGCAGTTGTAATATCTGTTTGGCTCGAGCCTTCTTGATATTCTTAAGTGTAAGAAGATCGTCCAAGGTTGCACTATTGATATTCATGATTGTAAATGACAATATACCAATTAAATGATCTAAATCCTATTACCAGGTAGCCACATTAGTACCCTATTGACTACTCCGGAGATAATCTGACCCGGAAGTCATTGCCACTATAGCAATGGCTTGCTGGCAGATTATTTCAAGAACATTCAACAGGAATTGACACAAATTATAAAATAAATTAGATGACAATATCAATTGACTAAGTCGGGCAGAAGATTTACATATGCAGATACCCTGTACCAATGCATACAACTAACACAAATGTCTGAACTCGCTTTGACCTACCTGCACTTGGATCAGATCCTGAACGGACACATCTACAAAATACTTCTTGAAATCAATTTTAAGCTTATGAAGCCAAACCAAAGTCAACAGTTCGCAGGCATGAAGCCCATCATACAACAGGTCGAAATGGTATGTGTTGTACACGCAACCTCGACATTTCCGCCGATAAACCAAATCTGAGTTGTATTGAAGTGTGTTCTGACCTAATTCTGTGTTAAGAGCTGCAATATGTGCATTAAGTAGGAGTACTTGGTTGTCTAGCAATTGATCACATCCTCGAAGCTGTAAATAATCTGAATGGCCCTTCCTTCTATTCCTGGTTTTGCAATGAAATGATAGGTAGGTCGGTGAACTTTATTATCTGGCCAAAAGTGGAGACAATAGATGCTGCCCCCCCTAAAGAGGTCCATAATGTTCAGTACAATCGTGTCACTTTCATCACGCAAGTAAAGCTATTAACCACGCGTATGTGATAAATCGCATGTCCCAGACCAGAAATAAAAGACAATATGTGGATGTTTCCTAACAGATTCGTGAATCCTTTGCTCTAATATTTGACTAGAGATTCTGTAGAAGCTCCACTATGACACCAGTACTCAATCAGTTCAGTTTGGTCCGCATTTTTCAATATACACCCTTTGCTTGTACTTAATAAAATTGGGTGGTACTTCAACTGATGGGGATTGAATACGGGTTCATAGTCCCTTTCTAAATATCGTTGTAGTTTTACCCTTGACATGTAGAGTACAATTGCTTGCAATCGATTGGCTGTTTGGCAGAGAGTTGTATTTTATGGTAGTTACATGTTTGGTGAATATTTCAAATGAAAAAATGCGCATTTTTCAGTCAAGATACACAAAGCGTTATAAACATATCCATTTTAGTATACAAGCTGGCATTTACACTACCAACAACAATTTATGCTAGAAAATTAGACTTTGAACAGTAAGACTCAGACAAGAACCCATTTAATATAAATCTTGGATGATAAATCTTAAATAATCACACTGTGAATAATTGCGGTGTCTGTTTTAACTCCCCATTTTGCAATGAAAAGGGGAAAACAACTCTCAAAATAAGAGAAAAAATACTTTAGTTCAGAAAAAGAACATTTCAGGCCTCACACCAGCAGGGATCGTTCGGATCAACCAGTCCCTGAAAGCACTGTGCTACTGCCTCCTTACAGCACAGACCCAGCTGCGGCATTCCATAGATGGTGTCAGCGGAGCAGAGGTCCAGGCCATGTTCATCAGTCTCGTTGAGGATATGATCAACGTGGCAGACCCCAGTAGTCTTATTGTTAACTTCCAGCAGGCGTTGCAGAAGGCCCATCGCAAACTTGACTTTGCTATTTCACCACACCTATGGTTGATTCCGAGCAACATGATTATGAACATCGAGGACCTCCAAGTCAGGGGCTATAACAACATGATAGTCGAGGGGAATTCACCCGGTGTCTACTTCGGCTTTAACACTGACATCAACGCACCTATGCATAGTATGGGCCATACAGTCGTTCCGACCATGACACTACAGCCAGTCGACATGGTAGCTCCAGGTGCCCCAACACTGCAGCCAGTTGACATGACACCGCTTCCCGTGGTAGATCTACGAGTGATGTCAGGCCTAGCCTATACCCACCGCCAGCATGCACATCCAAGGGCTGGAGGGTTCCGCAGTGCATCCTTTTTCCAGCTTGTAGTATCGCAGCTCTTGTTCAGCTCTGAGTCCAGTGAGGCCATGGCGGTCTGCAACTGCTGGAACACATCTGACAGATACTCCTGATCCTTGTAGAAACCTTTAGCTCACAGGAGCTGCTCGACGATACTACCGCCCATGATAAGGTATTCGAGGAAGCAGATCTGTCCCTTGCCAAATCCTAGATAGAGCTTCACAGCTGTCAGCTCCTCTGTCAGCTCAGCACCGGAGAGCTGAGCGAGCTCATCTGGTGTCTTCTTCTTGTAGTCCTTCAACTCCCTCTGGAAGACATTATAGTACTTCTCGCATAGCGTGAGCCCGGACATGTTTAAGATGTCTCAATAGAGAGATGAATATTCCTGAGTACTAACCTGGCCACCTGGCAGACGCAGACTGGGAAGATCTTATTAGCTCTCTCGACAGGGGATGCAGACATGTAACCGCATTGTCAACAGTACAGATCGTGGAGCAACTGCCCGAGAGCCAGGCGAGTCTTCAGAAGGTGGAGAACCTGCTGCGAACCAAGACACAGAAGTTACTGACCAAAGCAAAACCTCTGGCAGTCCATGTCGCCAGTAACATGGCAGCTAATGTGGCCATGGTGAAGATGAGAGGGGGACATGAGGTTCTTCCTACCACTATTGCGGCTGTCCTCGCTACAGTGGTGAGTGGTGTGGCCGGGCACTGTCTCGGAATAACTCACCCCATCCCAAAGATCGCCTTCAGTGGTATCTCCAACACTGATGCCGCCAAGATCATTGGTGAACGTGTTACACTAATGGAGGCCACGGTTGTAGGGCTAGCAACGAGTGCAATGGCTGAGATCATTGTCGCCTACGTTTAACCCCTCTGAATAGTGAGAGATGGATCACGAGACCCCTGCAGCATATGAGGCATGGTGTGCTGGAGGGCGGTGTGTAGCCCATAGTCGAGCACACGGACCGAGGATTGCCAATGCCGGGAATGGTGGACCGCCCACAAGGCGTTCCCCTGCAGAGGGGGCCAGTACCCTGATCACTGCTACCTATTCCCTTGGCCGACTACGTGGTCCTCATATGCCTAAGTATTTCACTGGGGGTATAACTGGGTAGGTTGGGTAGTACCTTGCCCTGGGTGCTGTCAAACTTCTGGTAGACTATCCGAGTTCTTTTGTACTACGAGCTGGCGCTCCTTCCTCTATGGTGGCCAGTATCTCCGCATCAGATGGAGGTGTGACCTTGGCTCGCTCGTGGATAATGTTGATGTCACGAAGCAGTGCTCGGATCCTGTCACAGTGGGACAGTGCATGCCGTGGCTGTGACTGTCGTGCTGACTTGTCCATGCTGCAGTATGTGCAACATCCAGATGGGGCCATTGAACCCGCGACATCGCACCGCACTGATCCTCGGAAGGACTGTCTGACGGTCATTCGACCCAGTATACATGATGAGAACCCATTGTCCACTGCTGGGAAGTACATTGACTTTGCAATCTCAGCACAGATCCACGAGATCAAGAGCATGACACTCGAGTTCAAGCTTCAGAGCACAAAAGAACAGACGGTAGAGCTCCTGCAGGTTCTGAACAGGTGGGAGATCGTGCAGAGCAACATCACCATGGACACCACCTATGTGAACGATGAGTACCGAGTCCTAGGGCTGCTGGCTCGTTGCTCGACCTTCTATGCGAAGGGAAAGGTGTACTATGCTGTGGGGTGCAATGAGGGGTTCACAGAATTTGAACTACAGGCAGGTGTCGAGAAGCCCGTGGCAGTTCCACTCTAACCCTCCTCGAGAACACACACATGAATCCGGCTGCCATGCAGGATAGGCTGTTCCTCCAGGTGTACACTGAGCAGCTCGCAGATGCGATGATGAATGCTCCAAGACTTCATGTCTGGCATGACGAGAATGACCAGGGTTCCAAACAGCAGATCATGCATGTGGAGCGAGAACACCAGCAGGTCCAAGCCACAGCTAACCAATGGGTAGAGCTGACATTGCATCGTGGTGCATTGGACTGTGTCGCTGTTGCGGTCCTGGTTCAGAAGGGAGGAGCCATCCAGCAGGTGGATAAGCTAGATGACTTCAAACTTGTGGTTGCTGGGACCAATGCTCTTGGTGAGGTATGCGAGCTGGCTGATTGCCAACTCTACAGACAGAAAACGAAGTCATATGCGCTTCTTAGCCTAACCAGTGGAAGCAACCACCTCGAGTCGGCACTCGAGGGCCATCACCAACTCGGGGGCAGGGACATCCCACCTAATCAGGGCAACCGGCTCAGCTTCAACATCAGAACCCTCATAGCTGGGACTCGCTCATTAGGTGTGACGGTACTTTACTTTTGCTATTCTAAGGTATGCGTGTCGAACACATCAGGTATTCATCTTGAGCATGCGTAGAGCATGACTCCAGTCATCACCGCTGCAGCTGCCACCACTACTATAAGCTCTGCTGTCTTCTGACCTGTCGATGCTTCATAGTCGAGCGTTGGCTCAGATAGCTTTACAGCCTCGTGGTACTCATCGAGAATCATCTGGCTCTTTGAGGCTCTGGATGTCCTGAGTTCAGAGTTGTCTTCGGCGAGCCTCCCTCTGACGCATATGCTCGAGTACTTTGCTGTGCTCAAACTTCTCCTTAGACAGCTTCTCCATCGCCTGGTTATGATGCTCACGCTCGACCTCTGCCGCCTTCTTGTTGGTAAAGCTGAGTCCCCAGTTCGCTAAGGCAAATACGCCCGCATTCAAGTTTGTGGAGGCCATGCTATGGACTACAGTTTAAAGCTACTATATAACTGCCCCAGCGACGGATCCCCAGAGCAATGTATGAACCAGAGGCTGATCCTGTCAAGGATATAGATGACGAGAACTATGAGGAGGACTATGATGAGGAGGATGATTATGATGCAGACGACTATGATGTAGCGGAGACCATGGGTGAGTATGATGATGTAGCGGAGACCACGCCTGAACCCCGCAAGCTAGTACACAGAGCAAAAGGAATCTATCGCACTTACATAAAAGGTTCTATCGGTCCACTGGCAGCAGTTGGGGCTCTGATCACTCTGTTCACATCGAAAGCTGGCAAGACGGTCCGCAAGATCGCCAACAATGCTCTCCATGGGGTGGAGAAGATTTCTGAAGCCATACCAGCCATCGCCTCAGGAGTAGGTACATTCTTTCGAGTCGCAGGCCCTTGGCTACTGTACGTTGCCATGGCACTCCTAACCATCTGGTCAACAGAACATTTAAGCTGTACTATTTAAGGATGGCGTCTCTGTACGACCTGGTCAAGTCCCTTAACTTCCATGGGTTGGCCAATAAACTACTGTTCAGTTAGGATCCAGCAGAGATTAGACGCCAGTGTATGGAGGTGTTTGAGGAGGTCTTCAGTGATGGTCGAATGAATGACGGCCATCTGTTCGTCTGTTTAGAGTTCACCCAGGCTGTGCATGACAGGACGGGAGTAGACGTCAGTGATGAAATCCGGGAGTTTATCAACCATCTTTCTTGAGGAACTCTACTATCAGCCTGGTGGATATTACCGTGAGCCCCCTCAACTACTCGAGGCTGCACGTTGCAAGGGCGACAACTTCACATTGGAGACAGTTAGCCAGTGGCTCAGCTGCCAGGCGATGTGGCAGATATACAGACCTCGTCCACGGCACATCAGGCATGCCCATTTCGAGGAAACTGTCCTGAACAGAGTTCACCAGTCAGATGTTCTATTCCTTCCACATGACTCGGTTGGTTGTAAGACCTACAAGTATGCCCTCACCATCGTCGATGTCACCAGCAGGTACAAGGCTGCAGTACCGCTCACAGACAAGTCAGCTGGCCAGGTGGCCTAGGCATTGCAGGGTGTCTATGAGGCTTCGAAAAATCCCCTCCAGTGGCCGGAATTGTTGCAGGTGGATGAGTGTAAGGGGTTCAGAGGGGAGACTGCAGCCCTCATGTGGAAACACAGTGTGGCAGTTAGGCGAGGCGACGTAGGGCATCACCGTGCCCAGGCTATTGTTGAGCGGTGGAATCCGACACTGGCAGAGAGACTGTTCCCACACCAATACGCCCAGGAAATGGCCGCGCCGAGTGAATGTTCTAGAGTATGGGTGAGAGGGCTGCCTGCTGTGGTGGAGAGATCCAATGCCGAGGTTACTAGGCTAATCGGGAAGAAGCAGGTAGAGGCTATCAGACACTCTGCTGGTCACAGCTCTAGAGGAGCGAACAAGGGAGAGGAGTGCCTACCACCTGATGCTCTGGTTCGGTATTTGTATGAGCCTGGTGAGCTGGAAGGGGGTCGATGGCGTGCAAGAGATCCTAACTGGTCGATAGATGTTCACATGCTTGATAGGTATGTGGAAGCGGAGGGGCAGCCTACACTGTACTACCTGGCACACCAGCACGGAGTGCCTAGGCGACCATTTTCCAGGTGGAAAGCTCCTGCTGCATCATCCGTTCGATGGACCAGAAGAAGCTGTTACCATCCAGGAGGGCACCCTACGGGTAGATGGTGTGTCACATGTCTCCAAAGTCACACTGCTAGTGCTGGCATCTACAGCAGTGGCACAGGGCGCTGAGACTGCCAATATATATTGGATGCCTAGTGGGCCCACTTCCGGGATGACCCAAGTCCAATCCTTGGGTCAACCCCTTGCGGAGAAACATCTACGACCGCTTTCACCCATGTGAAGAGATCAAGTCTGTCTGCCACTTTCTATGGGGTGGAGCGGGTAGGCTGTGGTTGTCTGCTGGGGACCCCTGCTCAGCACCAGATTCTCTGCGTAACATGTGAACCTGCCAGAGTCTGCCGTGGTTCACATGCTAATCACTTTAGCCTCCTCCCAGGTGAGCGTTGTCAAGGTAGATGGAAGCCCCTATGGGTGGTCCCATCATGTCGATGCGACTCTGGCAGAGACTACGTGTTTGTCTGAGCCCTCACAGAATAGAGATAGAGAGAGAGAGAGAGAGAGAGAGAGAGAGAGAGAGAGAGAGAGAGAGAGAGAGAGAGAGAGAGAGAGAGAGAGAGAGAGATGGCCCTGTGGTTGATGGCGATCAGTGGTGTATATCACTGTGGAGGCTTGTCTCTAAAAAGCCTCTGTTAGTAGTAGTGTCGGGATGATCCTACATACTTGGCAACCGTTCGGCGATCCGTGGTGGCCCCCGCAACCTAATCCTCAGGTATTGAGAGGGCAGTGGGGGCTCATTTGTCTAAATGGAAATCCAGTTGAGGGAGGTGGGGGCTCATTTGTCTAGATGGAAATACAGTTGAGGGAGGTGGTATCATTTTAATTCCGCCACTACTACTACCCTTTACTAAATTTGCCGTGGAAGTTTTGTACTTTCCTGGCGTGAATAACCTTATGATCTTGTAGGTCTAAATGGAAGTTTTGTACTTGCCTGTCATGGTCTGAACTCGGCAAATGCCTGGTGGGGGCCCACCGGGGGTGGGTGGGGTGGTGGTTGTGGTGGTGGTGGGTGGGGTGGGTAATGGGGTTGGGTGTTTGGGGGCCCTACATTATAAAACATATCACAGCCTATATATATATATTTTGTCGCCTCTGTTCCAACAGCCCACCTCCCTCCTGTAGCCGCCGATCGGCGATCCGTGACGCCCTCCCCCGGTTTTGAAACACTCTATTTGTAACTACTAATGGACACAGCAGAGGCCGGTTTGTTTATACAAGATCAGCGATGCCCATTACACCGTGAATGCCATCTGTATCAACCTAGCAGGCTAATCGTCATCCCATTCATTGACCACCAGCTAACTATATGCTGGCCCGTCAGTAAGTAGTTATTACCCTAACCCACCTCCATAATATATATTGTGCGGGTAATTGAGCACCCCCCCACCCCCCTTCTAGCTATGTCCCGCCTTCCTTGCATGCATATAGCTACCAATATTGAAATACATTATCTGATACCTGAACATCCCCTTTTTCTAACAAGACAAAGAATAATTTGACTTCGTGATTTGACATCGTGACTGACAAATTGTAAATTTCTTGCAACGGTCGGAGTAAGCAATATTAATTTGAAATTTATTGAGAAATATGCAGAGTATTAAATAAGGTGGTGGTGGTGTTGTAGATTTAACTTCGGCGCAGCGGCACCTTAATGCCTGGACCCAGGCCTTATACTGCGTAGTTACCGAAGAAAAACTGATCGATGAAAGTGGGTTTGGATCCACGGCCCTTTCGTAGGTAGGGCGGCGGTGCGGTTCATGACTTCCTTTTTAGGTATAGCTGCTCACAGAGGCATTTCCTGAACATGTGGAGTAAATGTGGAAAATGTGTTGACTGTGAAATTATTATATTTTACCTATATGACTAAGTTGTCCAATATTTCTGATACTAATTTGACTGGGGGCTGTTGCTGCTCAGTCAAATTTGTTTCAAAACAGTTAGAGCCAATTCAAATTAGTAGTTTTAAAACCTTCAAACCTTCGGAGCTATGCCACATATCTTATGAACTAGGATGAAGGGATTTTGCTTCTCGAAGGATATGATTGTAAAATATTTCTAATTCACGGGTTCTCAATGCCACTTGCAAGGTTGACATGCTCTTGTGAAAATCCCCTTGTGAGTACATGATTTGTGAGTTGATGCAATGCGATATATTATTACAGCTCTGATCGTGACCATTTGTTCAAATTAGCTTCGTAACTCATTAACAATGGAGTCCTTTCTCATATTTAGATTTGAGGGGCCGCATGTTTCCGCGAAGCGGTGCCAATGGACCTTTCCAGTTTATCTACGTGACATGCAGGATGATGCCATAATGAATTATGGCCTGAATGACAAAACTAGGTTCGTCATACTTGATGACGGACTAAGCGGTGTTGTACGAATTGTATGTCTTTACTATTTAATAAACATGCTGTTGAATATTTTGAAACTAATTGGACTGGGCGCTGTTGCTGCCATAGGAAGCAACAGCACCCAGTCAAATTTTCTTTCAAAATATTCAACATCTTACATGTACAGTTTTCTGGAAATTGATAGTCATGGAATTCGCGGCTGGATTGCTCCCCACACGAGCGAGGTTCGGGTGGAGCTTAGCTAGAGATGGACGGGGTATAGCTAAAACTGGATTGCTCCATTGCTTGATGCTTAACGGTTCATCTCATATATACATTGTTAAAGATTTACAATGCCTTAACTGCGCACGTAAGTAAGGATGTTACGTCAATTAGCCTTCTACTGGGCATCATATGTGGTTAACTAACTCTTTAGCGTTCAAGCTGGACAGAACTACTTCTGTAGTGGTCTTGAGAAATACCCAATTCCAGACCAAGGGATGTGTTTTTTAAAAAAGGGTACCACTGAAATGACTAGTTTGATAACTGAGCCAGTCATTCCAATTGTAAACTGTCAAAATGATCTCATCTTTGTATACAAATGGACATTTCTCTACAAGGAATCAAAATTGACTTATTATACGATTATGAGGGTTAAATGGTTAATACTGTTTAATGGATAGTTCTAATTGGAGGTCCTCTCTGGTGAAATACACTTTCTGATGATTTAGAATGTGACATGATGAAACATGTGAAGCGATTTCAAGAGATTGAGTATAACAAACACCGCATAATTATTGTGTCTATAAGAAAACTAGAACGTGTCGGTCACCTGCTGACAGGCTGTGCTGTGCAATGTCACCGCAAGACCATTGATTGCCTCATATCCGGGTCCATGTGTATCACGTGACACGCTACCCACGTGCAAATAAATACTGCACGGGGATGTTGTGAAATTGATAATTAAGATGCTCCCCTTTGCAGGATCTGGTATGCGTGGAGAGTGAAACCACCTGGAAACTATTTAAGTTAAAGCATACAATTGCAACACAATTATAGATATTTTTGGGTTGCGACATAAACACTTATACGTTTGTATGAGATATGAGATGCCTGTTCAATTTACCCACCATGCAATGCTACCCGGCGTGCAATGCTACCCAGCATGCAATGCCTTGACTCCATAATCGTTGTAACTATTGGACGCCATATTCGTTTAGTCTATTGTCTGCGCAAGCCAGGATTTCTCAAACAAAACCAACCTGCTTGCACGTGCAAATAGTCATTTGTCCTCCAGCTCAGGAAGCGTAAGCACGCGCGTTGGACGTATTCACGGCAGTGCATTCGACAGTCTGTATTTCAATACTGTTCAGAGAAAGGGTGTCAATGTCCAGAAGAAAATCAGAGAAAGCCTTTACATATATTTTGACAATAATTTGCGCGAACGTTATTGATATCAATTAACAGCAGCAACATTCAGTCAAATTATTGTCAAAATAATTATTGGGTAATGCAATTACTACCTGCTATATATTTGATACTAATTTGAATGAAAGTTGTTGCTACAACAGCTTTCAATCGGTATATTCTAAAATAATCATAACCCTATACAATTGTCTATTTATCCTGATGGCATTGTCCCTGCATTGACTAAAGTTCGTCCTATTCTGATAACATTGACCACGTACAGCTGAGAACGCTGGCCCTTATATTAGCCAACTATTATGGAATGCTGAGTACTGCAATGTTGGGGCAAAATTTAAATTTAGGAATATCGTCCACCAAAATTGTTTAAAAATGTACATCAGTTTATTTTGCTATTGACACAGTAAAAGATAGAATACTGACATCAGGGTGGTATGGGTTAATGACTATAAACTGTTATTAACCCTTTAACACTCATATCAGCCTAAAACGGCTTCTGCAGTGGTCTTATGAAATGCCCATTTTCAGGCTAAGAGGAGACAATTTTTGAAAATTTATCACTGGAATGACTGGCTCGATAACCGAGCCAGTCATTCCAGTGGTAAACTTTCAAAACAGTCTTCTTTTGGTCTGCAAATGGACATTTTCATTGAGAAAATTTAAATTTTCTTGAATAAATTCGAGGGTTAACGGGTTAATAGACAGACTGGTGATGGCGGCTCTTATAATAGTCGCTTCCATTCTCGTTGAATTAATCATTCTTTGATGTTGGTATTCGATGACAAAATCTAACACTAAGTCTCCTTTTGGCTATTTAGGTAGAATGTACTTGGATACGCTTGGAATACACAACTTCCAGTACACGTAATTCTCATATCAAAACAGTATATTGATCAATTTCACAATAGTATCGTATGCGAAAGATCATAGAATTATTACACGTTTAACCGTATATTTGATAACTGTTATGTACTTGAAGAGAACTCGACATTTGTGAAGTTGATTACATTACAGTGATATTTATTTGCGAGATTTTGCAACCTGCAATTTAGTCCTTATTTTCTTATTATTCGTATTCACTTCCATTATCATTTTGAAAATGGTGTTGCTGCTGCTTTCTGAGATACGCCTTATGACTGCCTGCATCAATGATATTTTCACAATGGATGATTCCAGTTTCTCTGCCAATCATATGACGTCATAATCAACTACGTGACGCATAGGATGACGTCGTGAACGGCGTAGCTAAGTTCGCCACGAACGCTTAATTGATGACAGACTAACCGTTGTTGTACAAATTGTCTGTCTTTACAATTTAATAAACATGCTGTTGAATATTTTGAAACTAATTTGACTGTGCGCTTTTGCTGCCATGGGCATCAACAGCACCCAGTCAAATTAGTTTCAAAATATTCAACAGCTTACCTGTATTGTCTTCTGGAAATTTATAGTCAGAGAGTTCGTGGATTGATCGATCCCAACACGGGCGAAGTGTGGGCGGGGCATACCTAAAACTGGGTTCCTCCATGCCAGATTTGCCTTATAGCAGTTTCTAAGCAAGCGTCACATTCGGCTGTAGCTATGGCGTACATTATTATTAAGCTGATGGAATACTGGGCCATTACAGAAAAAATAAGTAAAGAGACTCATTGTCCCGTCAAATCAAATTTCGCGCATCTTTCATCATATCAAATTACGAGGCGCGTGGATCAATCAAGAATCCGATAGATTTGGCAGTAACTATGCTTTACCAAGCAATAGAACGTAATGTTAGTTAATCTTTTTCTTGATGGCATAGGAAACATATACTTGAGTATTATATAATGCATAGCATTTAAAGGGATATCTTGTGTCTCCATACGTAACGCAGTTTCCCTGAATTCATCTACTCTTACCTTCTGTATATTCGTATTCACAGGATTTCTTCTGTTGTATTCGCAGATGTAATTACAGCCAGAATAACGACTCAAACCCTACAGAAATAAGGTTGGTCCACCCAAATTAATATCATTCCACCACCCTTAACTTTCGCAAGGATCGTTATGCGTTATAACGAAACTCAGGCAAAGTTTCATTCGTATCTCGCGACATCTTCGATACGAGATCGAGAAAAGAATCTCGTATGTATTAAGTAGCCATTGGCGTAGTGATTTCCACCAGAATATGGTGGTAGAGAGAATTGGAACTTAAAAGGACACGAGAGCTGGTATCTTCATACCAGACAATATTATTTCACGCAAAACGAGATGATATAAAGCTCATAGTAGTCTATATGACAAGTAGTTAACAGAAAAATAGTTCCTCTGAATGCGCCGTAAAATTCAAATCTGTCACACACAAATGCTGATATCACACGAACGACTGGATGGATCGTCTCGATTTTAATGTCTCTATCAAGCCAGTGATACAGAGGTTGTGTACCAGTATAGTCATTGTGCTGACGTAATAAGATTGGCCGGCCATTACATTAGAAGTGTAAGTAGAAACCAGGCCTCTATTTTTTAGATTGGCAAAGTTCAAGTATATACGAATACCAGTGAACGTGTTAATTCTAGTAATTGCGAACGAAAAATAGATTATTGTCATGGTTTCAATGCCAAAACAAAAACAGTCTCGGTTCTGTACACATGGTTCAATCTAACGCGTGTTCACACTAGAGAGTTACTGCAGAGTAACACCATACTAACGTATGGCTGTATTCAGGATTAAGTTTATAGTATGACCACGGCCTATGTGATACAAATTACGCAGAAAGGTTTATACAGACAAATTACACGAGCCAGTCAAAATGCCAAACACATCAGCAATCGTTCTTACTGCAGATGATTTCAACTTAGCGGTTGTCTAAATGCCACCAAATATTTTTACCCGACACTATAATCATAATGGCAAAGAGAATAGGATTCATTGGAATCGTCTTAGGAAGCATTTGCCAACTAATTTGACGGCGAGATGTTGCTGCCTAATATCCAATTTCCCAAGGATGCAACAGCTTACCGGTATCGTTGCTTTGACAGAGGCCGCGTTTAGGCGAGAACTCATGTATCTAATCTATGATAACTGGGGTAGACGAGGGTAGATCTATCACGTGTTCAAACCACATTGATTTAATACAAACCCGTGAGTTACTCGGCTTACCCTTGCTCATAGGTGGATATCCTCGACTCCCTCGAGTAGGTACAAGAGTATGAATTCTAGCCGTTTTGAGGCCGCTCGAGTAACTCGTGTAGGTACTGTACTAGGGGCCTAAACTCACTCATTGAGATACTGATTTCAAACACCAAATGAGGGTAGGTTCTATCGTATGTGACTGTTACTTCTATGTGTGCACACATTTATTAGGCTGGGTTTGTAATTACTGTGTAATTTATCTATTTATCATAGGGCATGCGTTTACTATGTGAAGAATAATGTATCCTGTGCCAACAATACAATTGCATTAGAAGTATATGGATAGTATTATGAAATCAACCAATAAACCCAGACAAAATAGAAACATCCATTTTTGGCACGCACGTACGCATACACATATGCCTACAGACGCACGCACGCACGCGCGCGGGCGGGTGGGCAGGCAGGCATGGTTATTATAATTGTCTTCTGATAAGACCAATAAAGCAGTATATTACAGAAGAACAGTTTTTAACAACGTTGAAAAGGCCGACATACTCTATCGGCTGGCGCATTGATATATCGTTTAGTTTATGCCTGAATAAAGCAGTCTAGGACATTTAGATTAAGCATGAGTATTTAGACAATGTATTGCTCCGCTACAAAATGAGAATCACATAGCAGAAAGGATAAATACGCCGCAAAGGTCAGTCCCTTATCTGGTGATAGGGATTGGGTGGTGACGGGACGTTAGATGTTCTCTCAGAATACGTGCTAAACATTCTAACACTCCACGTATGACTCATGCTGTGGCTTCGTCATTTGTTTCATTGGGCTGTATTGTATGGTAAGACAGATAAATAAAAAAGTTGGAAAAAATCGGACACCAAATCGATATTATGCGTAGCTGAGTGAAGATTTGCTCGCGTAGACACCGTCTTTGGAGCTGCTATTGTATACAGCAAGATCTGCGGTATGTGGCCACCTTGGGGGAGCCAGAATAAGTGGTCAATGAAGACATGTGTTCTCTTCATATAAGTCAGTTACTCGTGATCAGGAGAGGGTGGTTCCGCAAGGCATGTGCTCTTCCTTCTCAGTCCCTGGAGCGGATCTGGCTATTGCTAGCCGGGAACTATGACGCTAAATTGTTTTCACATCGCAAATAATACTTCATACGCACGCGCATTTAAACATCGATATAACGTAATAGATTGAAATCATGTGACATGTATGCTCGTCACTTCACGGATATCATCAGTCCATCCGTCCATCTGTGAATGTGCCCGCCTGTCCGTTCGACTGCCATTCACCCGTGTGGCTGCAAGTCCGGCATACTGTCAGTCGCTATGTCAATAAATCTGTTGTTTTTCTTATCTATATATCCAGCCATCTGATCGACATCCTATGTGTTAGTGCGTGCGTGCGTGCGTGCGTGCGTGCGCGCTCGCGTGTGTCTATGGCTACTGTTCGATACTACATTAACCCCATAAACCTCGAATTTAGTCAAGAAAATTTCAATTTTCTCATAGAAAATATCCATTTGCAGGCCAAGAGAAGATTATTTTGAAAATTTACCACTGGAATGACTGGCTCGGTTATCGAGCCAGTCATTCCAGTGGTAAATTAAAAAAATAGTCTTCTCTTGTTCTGCAAATGGACATTTCTCAAGACCACTGCAGAAACCGTTTTTGGCTGATATGAGTGTTAATACTTATAATAGCACACACCTGTCTATGGACAGCGCGAGGGCCATCCAAAAGTGACCAATACATATGAGTGTCCAGTTAATACAATACACTGGCTATAATTGATGAATACAATCTGTCGATCAATTTATATGACGTCATTTTCAATTAGCCACATGTAGGCTGACGTCACAATCATAATCGACAGAAGAACTTGTCATGAAGCAGGAGTAGTCCGTTAAATGTACGAATTGTATGTCTTTGATGGGTTTACTATTTATTAAACATTCTGCGGAAAATTTTGAAATTAATTTGACTGGGCGGCTGGCCAAATTAGTTTCAAAATATTCAACAACTGCCTGAATAGTTAGCTTGATATTCGGAATCTGGAAATTCCGCGAGAGATCGATCCTAACACAGGCAAAGCGTTGGCGGAGCTTAGCTAGAGATGGGCGGGGCATAGCTAAAAGGGGATCCATCCATTGTCTAAATGACGATAGTAAACAAAGCGATCCCTTTCTAGCTTTGCATCTTCCATCTCTAGTTAAGCTCCACATATGCCTTGCGCGTATTGGGATCGATTTATATGCATTGAACACCTGAATTCCCGGAATGCCAATTTCATGGTAACCGATCAGGTAAGTGAGCTGTTGCATATTTTGAAACTAATTTGACTCTGTACTCTTGCTGTTGCGGCAAGAGCATACAGTCAAATTAGTTTCAAAAATGCTTATGGCAGCAACAATGCCAGCAGCAACAGTGCCCAGTAAAATTAGTTTCAAAATATTCAACAGTGGTTATTAAATAGTAAATCCACCAAAGACATACAATTCGTACACTTTATTGACTTTTAAAGATCCCTGAAGGAAATAGATACGTCATACAATACGCATTTTGAATACGATGTCAGCCTACATGTGACGTAATTGATTATGGCGTCATATACGAGACAGATCTGACCTCTCCATTAAGATGGTATAGCCTTGCACCCGCCATCAAGAAATACAATGGCTTACATCAAGAGCAGCTCTCTGTTTGCTATAAGCATCTTCAATTACAGTTTACAGTTTAGTTTTTTTTCGATTAACTTCTTTTGACGTATACAAAATACAATATACCATACATTATTTCAAGAAATAAACAGTAATAATATGATTCAGATCACATATGAGTTTTAGATATACAGTATCCTACAAATATGTTGACAGATTTAATAGAGGGATCCGTTCCTAGTCATACCCCGCCTATTTCAAGCTCGGCCCACCCTTTACTTGTGGGGAATCGGATTAAAACCTTGAAACCTTGAATTCTCAGAACCTTAATTTTATAGTAACTATAGAGGCAATCAGTTCAATATGTTGAAACTAACATGACTGGGCCGTTGCTGCAACATCTCACATTCGCACCAAAACGCCAAGCTTGGCTTCTCCAATTGTACAATTTCAAGGACAAACAATTCATACACTTTACGGACTTATCGATGTTCAAGACGGAACCAATTGACGTCATATTGATCCTGACATCAGCCTGCATGTGACGTAATGGATTTTAGCATCGGATACTTGAGTGACGGATCGGATCCCTCCGTTACTAACACAATTATACTTTTGTAAGTCCTTTCGGTAGATACTCATCACGAAACACAGGTAACCACACACCCCGCACACCACGATCCCCGTGCGTAGAATTCAATATAATTCCATAGGTTGTGAAATCGAATCAGAGGCACGGGTCCCCACTTTATCTTCACAACCCCAAAAAAGCCATATCGACTTATGTGGAATGAAGTCATTGAAGATTCACTTCGCTTCACGGCATCGCGCCACACAATTCAAGCCTCCAAAAGCATACAATCGTATCAATTTTATCCTTTAGATACTCCAGCGCAAACAGGTATCTTTAAAGGTGCATATTCACACCAGAATGTCTGAAAATAAAACTATTCAAATTGCATACCCCCGGAGGCTCACACCCCGGGCCCATATGTACTGCAACGAGACAAATATCAACACATGATGACCCAATCCCATATAAATCAATATAGTTCCCCGAGATGTGAAATTGAAACAGAGGCACGAGCCCACAATTCAAATTCACAACTCAAAAAATCACATCAATTCATACGCAATCAAATGATCACCCGCTAAGACCCATTTCGCTTCATCACACCCAGGCCCATAATCTAAGCAGCCAAAAGCATACAACCCAAGCACCTCTACCCTCAGTCACTCTGCTGTGAACATGCATCCTCAAGACCACTCTTTGTAAATTGATATCTGAAACTTCATAGGAATTTAGTTAATATAATAGATACCACACTTTTTCCATTTCGGATTCTTTTTTTATATACGTATAAATAGTATCTACTCGCACACAGAATATTGTGTGTCACATCCTAAAACACTTATAGTAATTGTTACAAATATTATAGACCTATATAGACTATACAAGCGAGTTGCTGGAAATGTAAAAACGGAATACAAATAGTGTGCACGCGTGCGCGCGTGCGTGTGTGACTATTTAGTATGTGACTGTTCAACTGTAACAGTAGTCATATTGTTATCAATAGCACTCAGAAGCCGCACGGGATTTAAGCTATTACTGTAAAACATTCACATTTGCAAACAATACTTTTGGCAAGTCGTAGATTAGGTGCCTGTCTCGTTTACCAGGCCAGGCGTATATGTAATATATTAAAATGAACATAACTGAAATTAATATTACAGATACTCGGTGAGTTAATGATGAAATGAAAAAAGAGCAATAGGCGTATCGTTATTAATTATATCAATAGTGTTTTCATCAATTTCGATACGCAGATTGCCGTTTCTCATTGAAGCGTTTCATAATAACAGTAGTAAATTTACACAGCGCCATTAATTTGTTAGGCTTTTGGTCATTAAATAGTTCCTTCATTTTGAGTGTATTGGGTCTTAATATGAAGTATTTATCTATGTAAATATTTCTTTCCGCTGCTAAAGCCATTTCGGATAAGTTTTCAAATAAGTAATGGAATTCGTCTCCTAGTGAATTTGATTGACGTAAAGTGCAAAAGCGCTCGTTTCTGGGCGTATGCCCATCACATATCACCACTTCCACTGGTAGTCTATGGCTTCCAGTCCTGAATTTGCATAGCATTCTAGATAGATTAGGTGGAAGGGACACTAAATAATTTTCTAATTTGAATTCTTCTTTAAAAATCTTATAAGATATACACATACTACTATTGAAGATTTCACCTCTCCATTTCTGGATGTACTGATCTGAAAGTTGTTGTTTTATCATAAATTTTAACCAATCAACATTCGCAGGGTTCTGACTAGCCCATATATCTGAAAGTCCAGTGTTGTTTAATTGCCTTCTTATGTGTTGTAACCAGGGCCATTGAAACTCGTTGCTTGTATACAAATGAAATTGTAAAATGTAAGCCTCTTGTTGATTTTTGATTAATTGCTAAAAATTAGTTTTCCCCAGTGTGCTACCACCCTAGTATTTATGTGTATACTAAGCGGTAATTGGCCTAGCTCTCCATAAAGCATTACACTATTAACACAAAAGTCAATTGAAATGGATGAATCTCATCTGCCGATCAAGTATATGACGTCATAATCAAATACGTCACATGTAGGCTGACGTCACAATCACAACTGTTAGAAATACTCCGTCGTGAAGCTGGAATATATCGTGGTTCTGGGAATTCAGGGTTCGATCGGATACACCGTGGGCGGGGCATAGCTAGAAATGGACTGGCATAGCTAGAAATGGACTGGCATAGCTAGAAATGGACTGGCATAGCTAGAAATGGACTGGCATAGCTAAAAGGGAGCCATCTATTTACATCCTTTTATTCACAAGTAATTATATTCTCCTCACATCTCAATGAATCACGTGACATATGACATATATTCCGTCAAGATGTATCCCATTTTATGACATAGAGCCTAATAAAAGTGAAAATATGGCTTGCTTATGATCTTCTAGTTAATTAATTGTTAGGTAAGTCAATCAATAGAACGACTGCTAATTAACCCTTTAACCCTCGAATTTGTTCAAGAAAATTTCAATTTTCTCATTGAAAATGTCCATTTGCAGACCAATAGGAGACTATTTTTGAAAATTTACCGCTGAAATGACCGGCTCGGTTATGGACCCAGTAATTCCAGAGGTAAATTTTCAAAAATAATCTTCTTTTGGTCTGTAAATGGACATTTCTCAAGACCACTACAGAAACGGTTTTTGGCTGATATGAGTGTTAGAGCGTTAAACACTGCGCATAGCATTGAAGCGCAGGAGATAGTTACACACTTCACGTCACTCATACATTGAGCGCTTGCAAATACAAGAGAGTACTGATGCCCAATTCAAAACATGCCCGTGATAGATAATAACAAACAGCAATACCATTTTCAAAATGGATACCTGTGACAAGTTAACATGACAAAGGAACTGAATAACTTACTAGCTTACAATTCACCATAAAATGGTTAATACGTTTCCGAGATTAGCGCGCGCTCGCTTCTGTACATCCGGGCTATGCAAAATGAATTATACAAGTCTGTCCATATTAATAATTAAACACACGCAAAGTGAATATTTAATATCTAGGTAAAACAATCACACATACCGCTGTTAACCCTTTAATGGCAAGATTTGCTAAAGAATATCGAAATATTTGCTTGTTGAATATCCATTTCAAGGCCACGAAATGAGGATTTTTGAAAATTTACTACTGTATGACTGGTTCGGTTATTGAGCCAGTTATTTCATTGGTAGATTTAAACAAATAGGCTTCTCTTGGCTTGCAAATGGATATTCCTCAAGACCACTGCAGAGGCCGGCTTTGGCCGGCTCCGCCATGAAATGGTTGATCGCGTGGTTATCAATGCAGCATGTTCTAACTAGATGCTATACAAGATAGCGATGCGTGGGCACGCAAATGTACGACTCTCAGCGCAGCTCGCTAAGCTGCAACTAATTCATTCACACATTTATAGTTCTTAAAGGGGAACACAAACAGAGAAAAGTCATTTATGAGGTGGCTGCTTAGTGTAGTCGAAGCACTCAGGACTACTTACCCGGAGAACCCGGTTCGCGCCTGAGCGGTGGACTAACTCCCCGTCGTTGGAAACATATGCGATGTCCTTGCCTCTCGTCACCGAGTAGTACAAATGCGTACCAGTGTAAAAGCTGGGCAAGGTACCAACAATAGACTGAAACAAGTACACATATTGATGCAAGGCATCAATGGTAAATAGCGTGCCCGTAGGTTATTATAATTCTGAGAAAAAGTCAACTGTTTCATGAAGAAATAAAGTTATATAAAGGCATACAATAAACACAAAAGAAGGAATATTTCTTGCAAAAAGATATGGACAGTATTAGCTATACGTTAGGAAAAGCAGCTTATATTTTTGGTCAGCCCAACAATTTTTCCATCCATCCATTTTCTCCAGGCCAAACTCCTTAACAGAGAGAGGAACAGACACAATTAAGAGCATCCAGTGATGAGAAAATTGCACTACTGCATCAACAGAGTGTAACAGATCAAATTTGGGTCATTAGGTATCAACAACTTGTAAAGATAAAGAAATCAACAGAGCTGGCAACCCAGTCAGTAGAAAATCAGCGCAAGAAGCAGTACAGACCATGACACCCATTCAAACATATTAAAGAAAAACTGTAAAGAATATTTTAAACCTAAATCTTGATACCTTCTTAAACAGACGTGAAGAGTTTATTACCCGGAAATATATTGGTGAAATATACACTGCAATGCTAGTGAAATGCACAAAGCAAGTATATTTTTGATGCAATACAGGACCCCGATCTGTACCGACAGATAACCTTTTCAGCAAAGTTAAGTGGCCAGGATAGAACGAATACCGTGAACCTAGTTTTCTCCAACGAAAATGATATAGTAGAAAACATTCTGACTGAAGACCCGGTGGGAAACATCGTGATCTGTTTCATTTAGCTATCATATCTATGTCACCTTTTAAACGATATCTTTACTGGAAACAGTGACAAACTATTAAATCAAATATTTTTGCTAGACAAAAGGGCCAAAATTGGCCTCAACCGTTGTAATAATGACGATCTTGTTGACCATATGTGCAAATGTTAGGGTATTAGCCTGATAAGTCAGGTTCTACCAGTACACGTGGCTAATAATATGGGATATATAGAAATATTTTCACATTACTATACACCTGTGCAAAAGTTAAGCACCACCCTATTTTTACGCACATGCGAGGGTATATTCATGTGCTATGAAGAAAGCAATAGCATAAACATTTATGTACCCATCCATCTTAGTGCAAGAGGTAATAATGCAACTAGAGGAATGCTGATTATGATGGTGGGGAAACACTGTATGTTTTTGTTTGAACTTGAAAACGAGGCCTGAATATGGTTACGTTGACACAACTGACAACTATTGCCCTACAGTTGACACACGTGGCTAGATTGTCATTAATGGTGTCTGAAAACGAAGTTTAACATCTGTGCACGAGTTTGAGACTGTCATTATTAATACCGGGTATATCCACCTTGTGCCTGGATGACGGCCTGGACACGACGTCTCATGCTGGTCACCAACCGACTGATACGCCATTGTGGTATTCGTTGCCATTCAAGATGGAGTGCGTCTGTTAATTCCTGTAGGTTCTGCACAGGAGGATCCCTCCTTCTCACCATGTTTCCCAGAATGTCCCAGATATGCTCAATAGGGTTCATGTCAGGGCTCCTTGCTGGCCATGGTAGGGTTTCGATGGCATTCTGGCGGAGGTATTCATGCACAGCTCTAGCACGATGTGGTCGGGCGTTGTCATCCATGAATATAGGGTGGGTTCCAGGTGCATGATTTACAAAATGAGGGACCACAACTCTATCCAGTATGGAATCTAGATATCTTTGTCCATTTAGTGTTCCAGGTACAGTCAACAGATCCAGCTTACAATCAAATGAGATGCACCCCCATATCATAACGGAACCTCCACCAAATGGAACTTCTTCCATGATGTTACGTTGGTCGTACGCCGTGCGTCTGGACCTCCATACACGAGTTCGACCATCTGTGGCATGAAGCAGGAACCGACTTTCATCGGACCAGTGTACCCGTCTCCAGGATCTCATGTTCCAGTGTCTTCTTTCGTTGCACCACCTCAGACGCTCCTCTTTGTGGTGTGCAGTGGGGAGAGGACGTCTGACAGGTCTCCTAGCTTTCATGCCAGCAGCATACAGTCTCCTTTTGACGGTAGACATTGACACTCTATTGCGCGTTTCCCATTGCTGGCTGAGCACTCTGCTGTTGGTGAATGGAGATCTCCTAACAAGGCGTACTAGGGCTCGATCATCACGGGCAGTAGTCTTCTTCGGTCTTCCAGATCTAGGCCTGTCCTTCACCTCGTTAGTTTGCCCATGTTTTGCAATCAAACGACTGATTACAGTATGGTTAATGTTCAGCTGTCTGCCAATCTCTCTGCATGACATACCAGTGGTATGCATGCCTATGATTTGCCATTTCACACGATCACTTAACCTTCGTCTTGCCATAGCGGTTCACAATCAAGAGCTAATTCTCTCTGTACAAATAAACCACGGTCATGAACACAAAATTCCTAATCTTGTCGCCTAAATCTGTATGTAATGTTCTACACCTCAAACTGGACTTTTACATAACTGAACACGTGTGCTGTTTCCCGCCACGCACGGACATCAAGCGGCGTGAAGTCATGCATGCATGTGCATTTCGTACTTGGAATTATGTCAGCTAACGCGGGGACAAAGAGTATGGCAGCCTAGTTGTACCATCATGTTTCTACGTTCTATTGTTTTTGCTGGTGCTTAACTTTTGCACAGGTGTATATAATAAATATTTGGTGGTAGAATTATTACAATATTTCGCACAGCACGAGAACATAGTGAGTTCTATATGGCCTTATGTTCGAAAACTGGCTACAAGACATGTAGAGATATTCTGGTACCGAATATAGTACATTATTGGAATTTGACAATGGTGTGCCACTACTAAATTGCATATGACGAAATTACTGTATAGTAAACATTTTTAAAACCTTTGATTCTTTATTAGCGTATTCATATACGTATCTAACCATATGGGTGAACTTCTGTGGTCGAACCTATTGCAAACAGTGTGGTACAGAAAATCGTTGATCTGACAGAATTTGCGCCAATTTTCGGTATTGAATTGTGAACTATGAAATTACGTTCCTGTAGAATTTTTTTAAATTCGGAATACAACTAGCATATTTCCTATACGTATTTGTGAGTGAAATTCTCGGGGTGAACGTATTGCAATGAAAACCATGAATTATCCTAAGTTTGAGCTTATTTACGTTACGAAATTTCTAAATCTCACTACGTCGTAAGCTTATGCCTATACATATCTAAACATATGGGTGATATTCTGGGCCGAACCCATTATGAGCGATATGTCAGGACATATCGACACCTATCTGAATGTGGTGAATGTGAACCAACCATATTACAATGGGGCCATATGGCGATTATGTAACAACATATTACCAAATTACTTGATGGTAGAATCGTGCAAAAGCACAGCTATATGTAAAAAAATGTATTACAAACTGAGATTCTAATACTGAATATAGTAAATTGTTGGCATTTGACAACTATCCGTGACTACTAAATTGAATATTACGAAATTACTACGTGGTAGAAATCTCACGATTCATTAGCGTATTCATATCCCTATCTAACCATATGGGTGAAATTATGTAGCCACACATATTGCAGACGGTAGGGTATTGAAAACCACAGGTCTGCCAAAATTGGAACAAATGTATGCGATGAAATTGCATACTACGAAAATACTTCATGTTCGAATTCCTTTAAATTCCCAATGTAACTAGCATATTCGAACTCCTATACGTCTATGTGAGCGAAGTTCTCGAACCGACCATATTACGGAAAGTATGGCACCGAAAACCACGAATACACCATCATTTAAGCTAAATTTTGCGTGTTAAAATTACTTCATCTAGAATTTGTTAGATTCGGAATATAACTAGCTTATTAAAGTCAAGTCTATGTGGGGTAAATTATGGGGCTGAACATACTACACACAATAGGGCACTGAAAACTGTGGTGGTTTATTAACACAATGAATCTTTCCAGTTTATCCCATCTCTAGATAAATTCCACCCATACAACTCTCGAGTTGGGATCGATGGATTTCTGAACTACTAGACGATAAATTTCAAGAAAACTATACAGCTAAGCCGTGGAATATTTTGACACTAAATCGACTGGGTCCTGTTGCTGCCTATGGCAGCAACAGCGGCCAGTCAAATTATTTTCAAAATATTCAACAGCATTTGTATTAAATAACAAAAACATACAATTCGTACAACGTGTAAGATTATTAAGCATTTAAGATGAACTAAATCGAGTCAGTCATGACGTCATTACTATGACGTTATCCTATGCGTCACTTAATTAATTACGACGTCATATGACGTAATATGATGGATAGACAACCTGAAAAGGCCCATTAGCAAGTGGTATTAATTACCCTCGCTCCTTCAGAGGATGAGTGTATTGTATTCGGGTCTATGTGCGTTCGGGATGGCAAGGGTCTACAATCTATGATTGGCCTTTTTAAAATGTGACTTATAAATACGGGTGCTCTCTTAATACAAGTGGTCCATATTGTGTGGACCACGCATTAACAAGTGGTATTCGCCCTGTAATGCTCAATTTTCTCATGCCAATTACAATAGAGGGATCCATTTCTAGGTATGCCACGCCTATTTCTAGCTAAGCTCCACCCCTTTTTTGCGTGTTGGAATCGATGTCTACATATGCGCTGAATAATGAATTCCCAGACTTCCAATTTCAAGGTAACTATACAGGTAAGCTGATGACTATTTTGAAACTAATTTGACTGGGTGCAACGAAAACCACGAATCGGCCTAAATTTGAGCTGAAATTATTTCATGGTAGATAGTTTTAAATCTCACTACTCCATACGCGTATGCCTATACCTATCTAAACATATAGGTGACATTCTGGGGCCGAACCCATTATGAGCGATATGCCAGGACATACCGACACCTATCTGAATGTGGTGAATGTGAACCAACCATATTATAATGGGGCCATACGGCGAATATGTAACTACCTACGATGAGATTACTTGATGGTAGAATTGTGCAAAAGCACTAGCTCATATTGAGTTATATATATCCATATATAAAAACAATTATTACAAATCGAGAACAGACATTCTGATACAGAATATAGTAAATTGTTGGCATTTGACAACTGTCCGTGGCTAGTAAATTGAATATTCCGAAATTACTACGTGGTAGAAAACTCAAGATTCATTAGCGTGTTCATATCGCTATCTAACCATATCGGTGAAATTATGTGGCCAAACCTATTGCAGACAGGTAATAGTAGGGCATTGAAAACCCGCAGATCTGCCAAAATTGAAACGAATTTAGGCGATGAAATCGTATACTACGAAATTACTTCACGGTCAAATTGTTTAAAATTCCCAATATAACTATCGTATTCAAATCCCTCTACGTCTATGTGAGCGAAGTTCTGGAGCTGACCATATTACATACAGACAGTAGGGCACCGAAAAGCACGAAAACCCCAACATTTAAGCCAATTTTTGCCTAATAAAATTATTTCATCTAGAATTTGTTAGATTCGGAATATACCTAGTATATTAAGGCTCAAGTCCACGTAGATGAAATTATGGGGCTAACATACTACAGACAATAGGGCACTGAAAACTGTGAATCACCGAGATTTAGCAAAATTTCGGTATGAAATTGTGCACTACGAAATTACATCATGGTAGCGTATTGATATACCTATATGGTTGGAATTCTGTGGCTGAATTTCCTGTAGACGTTCTTAACTTAGCACATGCATAGGCCTACACTTTCGGTTTATTTCTGTATTCAACAATCTGCTACAATATTATTGACAGCACTTTTGACTGGAAATTTGGAACATTGGTAGTCTATCAATACTGCTACGTAATTGCATTGGCCCTACATGGATTTAATCCCACGGATGGATTAAAGACAAAAGGATACTACTGATAATCACACATCCATTATTCATTCGTAACCCACGAGTTCTCTTTCGATACGAGGTCGAGAACTGTATCTCGTATGTAGGGGCCTATTGAGTAGCCATTGACGTAGCGATATCACGATCCAGTGTTGCTTTTACAGTCTGCTACGGAGGTAGACTGGGTCCCGGTCTGTCTGGTATCCGAAGTTGAGTCTGTCTAACAGTCTAGTCGTTGTGATAACGTAAGAAGATGACCAGTCATTACATTAGAGGTGTAGTTTCGAAGAAGCCAAGCCTTTATTTTTAGATGGATCCATTATTGTTAGCGAACTCTGTCTACTTTTTCGCCCTCTACAATATTATTATGCATGTTTTTCTTTTAAAATTTATCACACACATAGTACGCCTCAAGACTGTCTGTAACAAGTCTGTAATTTTTACCCTATCTGGAATGCAACAAATGTGAATCATACTATAGTACAATACGGGAAAGGTTAAACAGACATGGTACATCATCGTCGTCCTCATAATTTATTAACCCTGTATTACCTAAATTGAGTCAAGAATATGAAAAACAATATTTGGTTATTGAGTGCCTATTTGCAGGCCAATAGACGAGTGTTTTGAAGAGTTACTATTGGAATGACTGGCTCATTTATCGAGCCAGTCATTTCAGTGGTGAATTTTCAAAAACGATCTCTTGACCTGCAAATTAACATCCTCAAGATCACTGTAGAGGCCGGTTTTGGCGGCCTTCTCATGAAAGGGTTAAAATACAATAAGAGAAGATGATAGGCTTACATGGGCAGTCGTTGTCGTTGCAATACTTAACACATGTCTATGATAGCAACAAGTAGGTGGGTAGGGGGGGGGGGGCTACCAGTCAAAGGATTAAAAAGATATTCGTATGGTTGTCTTTATCTGAGATATTGAAATTTCGGTGTTAAACATTCTAAAGGATTTTAATACAGGTGGTCCATATTGTGTGGCCACGCATTCCCAAGTGGTATTAGCCATGTAATGCTCAATTTGCTCATGACAATTTCAATAGAGAGATCCATTTCTAGGTATGCCACGCCTATTTCTAGCTAAGTTCCACCCCTTTTTGCGTGTTGGAATCCATAAATATATATATATATATATATATATATATATATATATATATATATATATATATATATATATATATATATATATATATATATATATATATATATATATATATATATATATATATATATATATATATATATATATATATATATATATAATTATCATAGACTCATTCGCATACTTGACCAACTATTCAATGTTCCTGGTGGAGCTAGATACGTCATTCATTACACATTTTGATTGTGACGTCCAGCTACATCTGACTTAAATAATTATGACGTCATATACAGAAAAATCCATTATCATAGAAAATGTCCTATGTCTAATTGCCGTCCAAGAGACCATTGTGGTTTTTCTTTTGCAATTTACTACTGGAATTATAGGATCGGTTATCCAACCAGTCATTCCAGTGGTTAACTTTCAAAACAAGTTTTCCGGTGAGTAGCTAATGCAAATGGACATTTCTCACGATCACCGCAAGAAACCATTTGTGGTCAGTTTGATAGAGTGCTAAAGTGGACATATAAGTTCCGTTGGCTGTTTATTAAAATAATTAAGCGGTCATCGCCGCGCAAACTCTATTACAGTCTGACCAGAACAAATAAGAGAACTCGCCATGAATCACGTGCATGAAGATAATGATTATGAGATATCCAGCAATCTAAAAATAGAGCCGTGTCTTCACGCCGAGAATTATTAGATCTCGTATCGATGGAGATCTCGCGAGACACAGCCCCACAATCCCCTGCGCGAAATGTCCGCGCCTATAGGCAATTCTAGCCAGCAATAAATAGAGGCGTAAATAAAAACTAGCCTAGATATGGCGTGAATGGGATCTGGAATCAAGGACTCGATAGACACCAATCAAACCAACAACTTCTTCAAAACAGTCGTAGCACGCTAAATGATGCTTTTGTATACTTTAAATATATTATTTGCATAATTTCGAATTCCTTACTAGTTGATTTTCTTAAATTTCTCACGAGAATCGCATAGTGACGTCACCACAGTGAAAATGGAGCTATAGAAAATTATTGCTGTTTGGTGTAATATCGCAATAAGTAGTGTGAATTGACAGTACGTGATGTTCCTACAAGTTCTTTCAAGGGCAATCAATTTAAAAGACACAATTCTGATCAGCAGATCAGCTTGAGTATGATTAGATGCTTTACCTAGGTTATTGTAGAATGGTACAGGTAAATGCAATCTGGACAGTAATGTTTACAATATAATCATATTTGACATCAAAGGAGACGAACTCATTTGCAATTATACAACTGTATTAATTGCATAGCAGTTGCTCAATAGATAGATAGATAGATAGATAGATAGTGCATTTTATATTGCGTTGAACTCCATGCGATTGCGCGCTCTAAGCGATGTCCAGCTGATCCCCTGGTCATTTGACAGTCTAATCCCGGCAGCCACATACAGCGCCCGGAGAGCTATGCCATCTGGGGTACCTATTTACGGCTAGGTCGACTGGAGCAACTCAGAGTTAAGTGACTTGCTCAAGGACACAACGCGGTGGATTGGCAGGGAAGCGAACTTACACAGAATAACCCGATGTCATTATGAAGCGCTTCTTGCTGCATTACTCACGTATTACATGACTTCATATCATGTGATTTCAGGACGGCAGATTACCGTAACCGTCATGATGCCAATGGAGAGATCCGACCTGTCATTCAAGTATCTGACGTTATAAACAATTATGTTACACGTGGACTAACCAATGGCGGATCCGGGGGAGGGGGTGGGGGGGGGTGTTGTGGCGGGGTTGGGGGGGTTGGGGGGGGTGGGTGGGTGGGGAGCACTATGAGGCACGTGCCCACCCACCACACCCCGGCAGGGCTGTCAATTTTTTTACTTACCTGCTGGTGGCGGAGTGAGCCCATTTTCAAGAGTTACCTCCCTTGAAATTGTGGGTCACCCCCCCCCTCCCCCCCCCCCCCCCCCCCCCGGAAAATGACCTCCTGGATCCACCCCTGAAGTCAAAGTCAAAATGCACAATGAATTACGTATCTAGCTCCGTCATGAACATTGAAAACTCCGCCAAGTGTATGAATTGTATATCTTTGATGTCTTTAGTATTTAATAAACCTTCTGTTAAATATTTAGAAACGAATTTAACTGAGGGCTTTTTACAGCAAAATCACCAAGTCAATGGATCTTTCCACTTTTAGCTATGTCCCGCCCATCTCAATCTAAATTCCACCCACACAAGGTCCGTGTTGGGATCGATCGATCTCTGAACTCCCTGACTATAAATTTCCAGAAAACTATACATGTAAGCTGTTATATTTTGAAATTAATTTGACTGGGTGCTGTTGCTGCCATAGCGCCCAGTCAAATTAGTTTCAAAATATTCAACAGCATGTTTATTAAATAGCAAAGACATACAATTCATACAACGTGTCGGACTATTAAGCCTTAAAGACGGGCGATATGGAATCATTCATGACGTCATGACATCGGCATACACGTCACTTATTTAATTATGACGTCATATGACGTCAGCTCATAGATGGATACTCTGGAAAGGTGAATTAGTTACAAAATAGTCAACAGCTTATCTGTATAGTTATCTTGCAAATGGGATTCTGCGAAGTTAATGTTCAAAGTATATAAATCAATCCCAAATAAGCGCGGACCATGGGCGGAGGACAGCGGGAAATGTATCAGTCTAAATTCTCTATGGCATTAGGTATCAGATTGATCTTTACAGGGCGGTGTATGGCGCTTTTCTGTAGAACACGTTCCACAATCGCTCGAGGCTATAACAGCTATATAAATCCTTATTGTTACTGACTAAGCTGAGGTTTGGTGTGGAATATTTGTGCATCTTATGATTGACTTACGTATAGTGCCCAGGACACCCATGGCACAAGAATAGTCGCTTTGTTTGGTGCCAACCATTGGTATTATCTTTCAGCTTCGATTCCAATAACCGCCAGTAACCATTTCCGCTAAATTGCATTATATAATACTACTTTGTGCGCTAATGGTGTAAGGTGAGTGGGTGGGTAGCATCTTTATAGATTGATGCGGAAAACGTTGCGCTGGCACGTAGTTTGTGTCTGGTTGGTATATCGCAACATGTTTAAACACTAGAATCATGCCAGATACACAAACCGATAGTTTAGCTACAAGGATTAACAATGACTAACGTTTTCTGTTAAGAAAGATTTAGAACTGGACAAACAGGCTAGAAACAGTTAGAACTGCACAAACAGGCGATCGAAAATAGCCCATCCACATGGTGCTGGGGGTCGCGGTTGTGCGATGTTGTTGTGAAAGCGGGGTGGGTAGGGTAGTGGTGAGGGGGTGGGGGTGATATTGGGGTTGGGGGGTTGGAGTGCGGGTGTGGGGTGGGTGGATGCTGCCGCTATTTCGGTGACTGGCCGTGACGGCGACTCGTATCTGGCCACTCACTGTATTACTGTTATTATTTTTATTGAATGCCGGTTTTTTAAGTGACTGAATTTGTGTATTATCTGCCACCTCGTTATTACCCTCGCCCGTTAGGTGAAGAGGGTGTTGCGACCGCGTGCGTGCGTGAGTGCGTGCATGCGTTCTGTATACATGCCTGCCTGCCTGTCTGTCTGCCTGATTATCCGAGCGATAACCCAGCCGTCCATGAGGTTAGACGTACCAAATTCGACATATAGATTCATATTGTAGATGCTTAGGCAAAACATGGGTTTGAGGTCAAACGTTCAAATAATATGTATGTCTCGTTGACACTAAATAATCTGGAAATATGGGTTTGTAGCCATAATTCAGGAACGCAAAATTTGGACCATTTATTCATATTATAAGTGGCTATAGAGCTCCAGGAGAAACCAACAAATATCTAGGTCATGGCATCGCGAAGTGTATGCCAGAATACACATTTTTGGCCATAACTCTGGAGTGCATGAAGATAGAATCACCGGCTTTAGCACACACCTTAGTATTACGACAGTGTTTATATTATGATTGCTTGGAGTTTGAGCGCAAAGCATCAACTATCTACGTCACGGGGTGCATTGCTGAGAGAGGGGGCACACGCGTGAGTCAGCATCTCTCTCTCTCTCTCTCTCTCTCTCTCTCTCTCTCTCTCTCTCTCTCTCTCTCTCTCGTGCATTCTAATTGTACATTCTGATGCACATATCCTATATCAGTAAATGTAGTAATAGTAATCAATATATCCATTATTGCTAAATAATAAATAATAGTAAATCTTTAATACCGTATCAATAAATTTTCTGACATCATTCTGTACTGAAAAGGATGAAGCTGAGATGTGTTAGACTTAAACTGCGTTAGTGCTCATAACATGTAGGCCATGCTCACTCTGCAGTACAGCTCATAAATACAGGTGTGAAAAAACAAGAACAGAAACATGGTAGTTCGTAAGAAATGTTCTGTTTTGAATTGGAAGACATAATTGCCTAAGATCTACAAAACCTGGTCACCTTTTACGAAATCTAATGGCAGCAATTTCGATTTCGGTGGGATTTTCAAGCGTTTTTAATACTTGTTGAGGGAATAGCTGCTGCTGCTACGGCTACTACTGGTATCTACTACTGCTACTGCTGCTGCTACTGCTACTGCTGCTCCTACTGTTGCTGCTGCTGATGCGGCTGCTGCTACTGCTGCTGCTGGTACTGCTACTACTGGTACTGCCACTACTGCTGCTGCTACTACTACTACTACTACTACTACTACTACTACTACTACTACTACTACCACTGCCACTGCTACTACTACTACTACTACTACTACTACTACTACTACTACTACTACTACTACTGCTACTGCTGCTGCTGCTGCTGCTGTTGCTGCTGCTACTACTAGTACCGCTTTTGGTTTTTTTGAAAATCCGGCGCTGACGCAGTCAGATACACTTCACGGAGGAACGCCTTTAAAAAAGTCTTGCAAACCCCCATAAAAAATCGGATGAAATAGCAGGCTTTATTAATAGAATAACAATACAAACCTAACATATCAAAACAGAGCAAGCTAAAATACTCTATTGTCATATACCACAATCGTGGCATAACTACATAGAAAACACAATTAATAAAGAGCTGAAAACATACATAATTCAATAAAGCCATTACTATTTGCACACCGTGTAGTAGTAGGCCCAAATGGCGAGCATAGTTAACTAACACGTGGTAAAGTAACTCATCAATAATTAGCAGTAAGCTACTGCTACTCATTGACGCCATTGAGCCGATCCATGACTGGCAGGCTAAGTAGATCATATGTCGTTTAACGTAGCACACCGTATAGTAGTAAGGTCAACAAGTGGTGAGTTGGCTCGTCAATAAGTAACAAAATGCACAAATCAAAAGTATACAAACTATGACTACATAGATGGCACTTTGGGTTCACATTCTAAATTTACTTCATTGTAAGTTTTGCAAATTACCCTGGAACAAATACACCTACAGTAAACATTTACAACAGGAAGCTAATTGTAAGATATCACCCTCCGTTAACTTGAAAATCGGATCACCTCCAGAATATTGACATAATGCTCATTTGATATTTAAATATACTGATTCTCAATGTTAGGATATTCGTCAAGATTAGAGTCTCCTAACGCATTAAAATATTAAAATAAAGGCAATTAAATTAAATTAAAATAGCATTTATCAATATACAGCAAGCAGCAGGTGTGCTAGCTTATACAAGTTCCGCTTCTGATATTTTTAGATATCCGTATTCAATTGATACTAGGCCAGTTTTGCACCATACGTCTTTAATCTACGTTCTCTCCCATGTTCTACTAGCCTGTAAAATTCACAATGAATGCAGTTTATCAACAATGATCGAAATATAGCTTATATGGCGCTTTGATGGTTGTTGCCGGTTTTATCTCTGGCCTCTGAACACCGACGCTTCCAGATGGCCCACACTCCTAGAGATAACAGGGTTATTAACAATTCTTTCTCCTTGCTATTAATGATTCGTCCGATAGTTGAGCAATCTTTGAACAAAATTGTTTCAGCCACTAAATTCACATATTTGGTTCCAAATCTAGCAAGGAGCATATTGATATATACACAAAAGCCTGTAGTTACGCGACACTGAGTAAATAGATGGTCTATCGTTTCCTCCTCAGTATTACATAATAAGCACCGGTCTGTACTTGTTATTTTACACATATAAGTCAGATGGCTGACTCATAGCCTTCGATGGCGTAATCACCATGCCAGGTCCCGTGCATTTCCTGGTAGACAAGGTAGATGTATTGCTTTCCAGGCATTTTCCAGTTCCTTGGCGTGCATCCTAAATTGTTCCAATGCCTAACCACAATAGGAGTCTGTCTCCGACTTTGTATTAGAATTCTATACCAGTCTCTAGATGCTATGTTGTATTTTATATGCTCTGATATAAATACTAATGTTGGTTGCAACATATCAATGTTGCCACGTGCTTTCGGCAATTCGAACCATACAGCAGGTATTGCATTCTTTATTCTAACAAATAAGCGCTGAGCATCAATATGTCTCATTGATGTTATTCTTGCTACATCTTGCATCGTAATCCATTTACGAGATTTCGGATTTACCAAGTCACGTAAATATTGAATACCATTTTTGGCCATAGAGGGCAAATATAATACATCATTATTATCACGAATCAACTCGTTGCCCCAAAGACGTTGCTCTAAGGCATCTTCCCAACAATTGGGTTGTGGCATTGATCGTAAAAATATTTTTACGGCTTCGAGCTGTTCTTTATATACATTTGGTATCTTTTGATGATTAGGTGGCAGTTTATTGCACAAAAATAAACATTCTACTGGAAATGGGTCTACGTACCTTTGGAGAAATGCCCTTGAAACACTTGACCAAGATGAGTTTGAAGTGAGTAACTTATTCAAGAATTTCAATTTTAAAGAAGTACACTTTTGTTGCCATGGTGTTTTATAAAAAGAGGAAACCCATACTACTACAATATATAATACAAATATATAGCACCAAGACGTCGGGGTAAGAGCTAAACACTAAATAAATAGTGCCCCCCTTTGACACCCTGACGTCTACCAACAAATATACGAATAGAGAGTACAGCCGTATATTTGTTTGTTTGACCCACTTATTAAGTGGTACACTAACACCTAACCGATTAAAGCGGTTACCTAATGCATACTAACATATTACAGTCATTTATTTGTTAGTCTGGTCGAGTTGACCGGGGACAGCCAACTGACTACAGAGATTTATATAATTAAAGAACTAGGCTTGCGCTTACAAATGACAAAGGAATAAAATCAACTCACTCAAGCGACCTTGCCAAATATGATGCGCTAGCCAACGACCTATAGAAATAGCATACTGGCGCGGGGAGAAATGTATTGCATTGACCACAGTAAGAGGAGTCCTATTAAATGGCGGAATCCGCCAGCTAAGAGGAGTGCCTTTAGAAAATGGAGACTCAAAATCCGCTCCAACCAAGACAAGAATTTACAAATTAAACATAAAGTTTGAAAGGAAATACTAATACGAAATATATGTATAAAATTTATCTGCAAAATCGCGCTAGAAACTAGCAAATTCGGGCAGCAATTGCAGAGCTAAATAAACGCGTGCGTTCACTTCGACTACTACTACTCCTACCTTTTTTTCTTTTTGAAAATCCGACGCTGACGCAGTCGGACACACCTCACAGGGGAAACTCCTTTAAAAAAGGCTTGCAAACCCCCATAAAAAATCGGGTGAAATAACAGGCTTTATATATAATGTGCGCTTAAAAATGGATCAGACTGGAAGTTGCTACATGCTACGTTAGTGATGTTCAGCTTCCCGCCCGATTGATAATCAAGAAGATCAGCAGCCATCCCAAACTCTGGATATATGAAAACTAAATTGTTTTCCTATTTCTACAAACTTGCCTCGTTTTAAATTTTCATTCATGCATGGACTGCTGCTTCAGCCTAGTATTGTCAATATCTAAATTTTTTTGATGAAGCATGAGCTCCAAGCAGGGTAAAAAAAAAGGACTGATTACCTAAACTATAAATGACAGCTTCCATCTCATTTATTGAAAGATGGATATCATATACCAGTATAAATTTGCTGTACCAGATAGCAACAATAGTAATGATAAAATGTCGTATAATCATATATACATGTTCTTCACGCACTGTTATTTCTTCCAGATGAGAAAGTGTGGCATAGGCATGACGCTCCAACTTTGACAGCTCAAAATTATGGTAAAATTCACAATTTAATTAAACATGCTATAGTTGCGACTCCAATGGCCCTGCCAGAAATAGACTGACAGACCAACGTGTCCTGGCTGCGAGTCGCAACTAAAAAAAAAAAAAGCAAAAAAAAAGCCCATGCTTCAATTTAACTATTGCCATTTGTTTGCTTTCTCCTGCATCAGTGGTCTACATGACCATTATATCATCAGAGGCACTAAATCTGCTGATTTTTGCTTTTATTTTATCCATTTTCTATTTATTTTCATTTGGCCTGTCAATGCTCTGCTTCGGTCTACTGCAGGTATCATTGTGCTCTTTTTCAGCTTATGATTTTTTGTCAATATCATTTTGCTTTATGCATTGTATATGTTAAATTATACGTTGTCAATGTCTGTGTCATATTTCTGTTCATTTTGCTTTGCTGCTTTGTATTAAGCTGTGAACTTGACAATTCTATGCTGTTGCTTTATGCTTTGTCTATGTCACGCTATATGCTCTCAATATCTGTCATATTTCTCCCTCATTTTGCTTTTTTCCTAATTTGTCACTATCATTTTGCTTTATGCTTTGTATATGTGTCAAACTGCATGCATTCAATATCTACATTCAACTTTTTCTTAAATTCATGTGTCCAATGTCATCTACTTATACATGCAAACTGTGTATTACTAATAAGTGTGTGTGCGTGCGTGCGTGCGTGCGTACGTGCGTACGTGCGTGCGTGCGTGCGTGTGTGCGTACGTACATACGTATGTGCATGCATGTATGTATGTATGTATGTATGTATGTATGTATGCATGTATGTATGTATGTATGTATGTATGTATGTATGTATGTATGTATGTATGTATGTATGTATGTATGTTATGTATGTGCATCTTATTCCTTCTTATCTTGCTCCTTAATTCCGCCAACCAATCCAGTCTTATACTAGTCTTCAGAAGTGCCGGCTTACAGACTCAAGTGGCCTTTCTTGAGGTTCTTACCACTGGAGTGACTGCCAGTCATTCCAGTGATAAGTTCCCGGGAGAGGTCTACACTGGACATACGAATGTACATATATTTTATTTATCCAACAAGAATTTGAATATTCTTTTTTCACTACATCAAGTTTTTTGAGCGACGGCTTTCATTTTCCTTTCCATCAGAGGACCAAACTCTACTATTCATTCCTTATCCTTTTTTTTTTATCCTAGTTATTTATGATCTGTCATGCCGGTATAAAAATATTGAACTGCCATTCTAAATAATTAGCCATATATACAACCAGACCATTACCCATACCAGTATATCTGCTGCTCCGAAGCCTCCAGCTAGATATTATGAAAAATCTAAATTGCTCCCAGCCATCCTAAACTACATGTTTTCTGCCAAGCTGAGGAAACCTTCCGGTAGCTTTTTTCTCACTTGTCCACTTCCCTAAGATTTCAATAGCGAATCGTATAATAATTACTCTACCCACAATTACACCTATACCTCACTCATCCCTTTCCACCCAATCCTATGCCCATCAAATCCCCTTGTTCTTCCTGTAGAAAACCAGTGAGATGTAACCAATATGCTATACTATGTGGTTGCTGTGGTGTCTGGATACACTTATGCTGCTCAAAGCTTACCACTGCTGAATATGCAGAACTAGAAAACTCAGAGGTGCCATGGTGGTGCCATGGTGGTGCATTAACTGCAATAAAGATTTATTTCCCTATACTCACTATGATGATGATACTGATTTCATGTTAGCTATCCTGGACATAAATGAACGACATAACCACATGTATCAATATACCCACCAAGACACACTTTTTAATCCGTTTAAGCGTAACAAATTCTACCAAAATATTATATCTCACGATGATACTGATAATGAGGAAATTAAATATCTAACACCAGAATGTGACTATATTCTTCAAAAGGAATTTAATGATAATTTAATTAAGAATGTAAATAAAACAATCACATTCTCTCAACTTCATATTAATATCAGGTCTCTTCTGAAGAATAACAATAAACTAGGCATGTTTCTAGATGCAAGCTCTCATGAATTTGATCTAATTGGTGTTACTGAGACCTGGCTGAAACCAGACTCACCACTAAGCTTAATTGATAGACAGCACTATAACTTCATTGAAAAGCATAGACCAGCACAACACACAGCCACAAGGGGAGGTGGTGTAGGCATCTATGTAAAGGATACCATTCAATAAACTATAAGAGAGGATCTGTGCATGATGGAAGCAGATATAGAAGGCCTTTTTATTGAACTACTCAGAAGTAAATCAAAAAGCAAAATTGTTGGTGTTATTTATAGAGCCCCAGGAACGGATAATGATAATTTTATCAAAGCTTTCGATAACATTTTGCAAACTATCCAAAAGGAAAACAAGATAGGACACATTATGGGAGATTTCAACATTGATCTACTAAAACAAAACTGCTTTTATACACAAAACCTACTAAACTAAAAATTGGCTCATATGGCTTCTATCCACTCATAACAAAACCGACTAGAATTACAGAAACAACTGCGACCATCATTGACAATATCTTCACAAATAGCATTGTTGAATGGAAAAATCAATTAGGTATTTTTGTTGCAGACATATCTAATCACTTGCCTATTTACTACCTGAAAAAAACAGAAGTTAAACAAAAATCATTTATAAAAGAAAATCTAATGTGTAGGGACTTTGGAATAGAAAATATTGACAAATTTAAGAACGCTATGTCTGCTATAAACTGGAACTACATTATTGATTGTCAGTCATGTGAAGATGCCTATAACACATTCCATACTGTGTGCACAGATGTATATGATCGCGCCTTTACACTAAAAACAGCTAAGCAATTTAAACGAAACCCGACTAAACCATGGCTAACTAGGGGATTGATAGCTGCTTGTCATAAGAAAAACCCACTGTACTTAACATTTATCAAGCACCCTACAAAGTACAATGAATCTCAATATAAAAAATATTGCAACAGACTAAACCAAGTAATCCGGAGAGTCAAAATCAATCATTGCCATAATAAATTCATCAATCAGAAAGACAATATCAAAGAAACGTGGAAGTTAATAAAGTCTCTACTGAATAAACAAAACAAGAAATCAGAAACATCAAGATTTATATATAATGACAAAGTTTTAACCAATAACCAAGATATAGCAAATAAATTCAATGAATATTTTATCAACATTGGACCCAGCCAATCGGAAAAAATTAGGAATACCTCTAATACAAATATAGAAGATTATCTGACAGGCAGCTATCAATCCTCAGTTTTTCTAAATCCTACTAACACAGATGAAATCTCAAAAATCTTAATGCAAATCAACCTGAACAAAAGTGCAGGCATTGATAATTTTAAATGGAACATTTTTAAAAACTGTCTCTCACAAATATTAATCCCATTGAACCACATTTGTAATCTTTCCCTGATGCAGGGTATATTCCCATCTCGACTAAAAGTAGCACGGGTGACACCAATATATAAAGCCAAGAACTCTTCTGACTTCACTAATTAACGGCCTGTCTCAGTACTTCCACTATTTTCTAAACTTCTAGAAAGACATTTCTACAATAGACTGATAAATTTCTTAAATAAATATTCTATTCTCTATAAAGCGCAATATGGTTTTAGACAAAACCACTCCACAATTCTGGCTCTGATAGATATGTTGGAAAAAATAACAAATTCTCTACAAAACAAAGAACATATTCTTGGCATATTTCTTGATCTTTCTAAGGCGTTTGACACAATTGATCATAAGATTCTAATAAAAAAACTATCTTATTATGGAGTGAGAGGAATTGCCCTAAATTGGATAACAAGTTATTTATCAAACAGAGTACAGTATGTACAATACAATGGGGCTTGCTCTAGCAATGAAAACCTAGTCTGTGGTGTCCCGCAGGGATCAGTACTTGGACCTCTCCTGTTTTTAATATATATGAATGATTTACCCAATGTTTGTCAGCACCTTTCATTAATACTGTTTGTAGATGACACCAATGCTTTTTGCCACAACAAGAATATAGAAACACTATATAAAAATGTAAATGAAGAAATGGAAAAAGTAATAAATTGGTTTAAAGTAAATAAATTATCACTGAATGTCGGGAAAACTAATTACATGCTCTTTACAAAATCTAGAAAACTAAAGAAAAATTACTTGCCAAAATTGTACATTGATAATCAGGAAATACAGGAGGCTGAGTTTGCTAAATTCTTAGGTGTCTACCTGGATAAAGATCTAACCTGGAAGAAACATATAGAGATTGTAACATCTAAAGTGGCAAGAAACATTGGGATCATGCGACGACTTAAATCATACTTACCACCTAACATACTAAAAACACTATATTGCACGTTAATACTCCCACAAATTACTTATTGCAACACTATTTGGACTAATACATATAAAATCAGACTGGCAAGACTAAAATCACTTCAAAAGCAAGCCATTAAACCTTTTGCACAAACAAGAGAGGCCCAAAATGTTTACAAGACAGAAAATTTATTAAAACTAGAAGATATTGGTAATCTCCAATTACATACAATAATAACAGATTCTTTCAAAGGTAATCTACCAAATTCACTGTCTTCTCTCTTTAACCTAAACACTGAAATACACGCATACAACACCAGATCTAGACACAACTTTCACACAGAATACAATAGAATGGAAATCTCAAAACAAAAACCATCCTTTCAAGCTACAAAACTCTGGAATAACACAGACACGAACACACGTACACGGATTATTAGTCAAAATTCCTGCAAACATATTATTAAACAAATGTTCATTAATAAGTACTAAATCGAGTAATTGGACCTCACTCATATATTAGTTACTACACCTTCATGCGCCCGGACACCACAGCAATTACCAGCAATTCATCATAAAGAACCACCTGTTAACAATACTGATATTATTGCTCTTGCCCTGCCTCTACACTCCGGTTTGACATATTGTCTACATAAAATAAAAGGTACCGGTACCGCTGAATATTCTAAACCTAGTGGAATTTGTGGGAGAATTTTCTGCATAAGGCAGCAATGTCTTCTATTCCCAATGTGTACAGAAGATTACTTACGTCATAACCAAATCAGTTTGTTGCTAAAATCATGTTGGCCATTGTTATCTTTACTGTATCATTAACCATAATCATATTTAATTTAATTTATTTTATTATATTATATTTTATGTGAATGTCTGGCTCCTGGGTCTTACAGACAACACATCCCAAGGGACATAGCTCCTCTTGCTGGGTGTTTTGAAGAGGACTTGACCGGGGGCTGTGGTTGGCTAAGCCACCAACAACTCTCGGTCGGGTGGCTTTTCTGAATATTCAGCGAGTGTGCAGCTTCTGTGTTAAATCCCGAGTCAAATTGGACCAGCACTCCTCAAGATATACACAGATCCAGAACTTGATCATATCTAAGAGTTCTAAAAAAATCCAGCCATGACAAACACACTAAGAAATAGACTCGAACACAGATTCACATAGCCGGTTTACTCTCTTTCCTCTAGGGAAAGAAGGTGATAGACAATAATAATAATAATAATAATAATAATAATAATAATAATAATAATAATAATAATAATAGTAGTAGAAACAGGATGAACTCCAGCCCCACCCCACCCCTTCATCCCCTAGCCAATTCCAATGAGTGAAATATGTTACCCACAGTATGAAGAACAATAAAAAACAAGTGAACCATGTTTGTCAAATGTCTTGTCTTTTTCTCTTTTTTTTTCTCTTGTTTTTCTATGCCAAATCCTATATTATTTGTCTGTAGTTATGTAAAATATATTGTCATAATGCCTTATGTCTACTTATGTCAAATCATGTCAAATCATGTGTAACCTGTATGTTATTCTATGTCAGGGGTCCACAAGCTAATAGGCACAGCCTCCAGTGGACTCCCTGTTATCATATTGTAATTTGTAATATTTACCAAGAGAATAAATCAAATCAAAATATTAAATATAAATATTAATAGTATATGAATAACAATACAAACTTAACATATCAAAACAGTGCAAGCTAGAATACTCTATTACCACACCCATGGCATAACTACATAGAAAAATATCCCCTTAATAAAGAGCTGATAACATAATATAATTCAACAAAGCCAGTACTATTTGCACACCGCGTAGTAGTAGGCCCAATGGCGAGCATAGTTACCCAATAAGTGGTAAAGCGACTCGTCAATAATTAGCAGTAAGTTACTGCTACTCATTGACGCCATTGAGCCAATTCATGACCGGAAGGCTAAGTAGACCATATGTAGTTTAACGTTTATTATTCTACTACTACTTCTGCTTTTGCTTCTGCTTCTGCTTCTGCTTCTGCTACTGCTACTACTGCTATTGCTATTGCTATTGCTATTGCTATTGCTATTGCTACTGCTACTGCTGCTACTACTACTACTACTACTACTACTACTACTACTACTACTACTACTGCTGCTACTACTACTGCTACTGCTACTACTACTACTACTACTACTACTACTACTACTACTACTACTACTACTACTACTACTGCTGCTGCTGCTGCTCCTGCTGCTACTACTTGTTTTGCTAATATTAAACGTAGCAGAGTGGGAGGAGGAAGCGTTAGAAAAGTGTCCAAAACAGCCCCTCATTTATCGCAGGTACCGTGATGACATTTTCATGATTTGGCAACACACAAAGTCAGAGTTTGATGAACTTTTCAAAATTCTGAACAATCACGATCCGAATATCATATTAAAAGCAACCATTGACGAGATGTCTGTAGATTTCCTGGATGTAACTGTATATAAAGGTCTAAAGTATGAAACAACTGACTACAAAGTGTATTTCAAACCAACCGATTCGCATCAGCTATTGCACAAAAAATCTTTCCATCCACCGCATACTTTTAAAGGAATAGTAAAATCACAAATAATCCATTTTCACAGGAATTCGAGTGATAGGAAAAACTTTGAAGAAGCGTGCTCTACCCTATTCAAAGCCCTCAAACCACGAGGTTACTCCTCACGATTCTTGCGCAAAACCAAATCTGAAACATTAGACGGCATGGAAACCATTCCAGATAATGCCTCAAATCGTCGGCCTACTAAAATTTCTCACAATCGTCCGATTATAGGTGTAGGCGAATCTCGCAAATGTGGAAAGAAAAGGTGCAAGTTAGATGAATTTCTCCCAAACCAGAATACTTTCACGAGCTTTCAGAACAAAAGCAAGTTCCAACTTCAGTCTAATCTAGATTGTGACTCTGAAAATGTTATTTATCTAATTTCATGCAAATTGTGCCAAAAACAGTATGTCGGCGAAACCAAATGTCCATTAAGATGGCGGGAAACTCGACACCTCTCAGATATTAGGCTAGAGGAAGACACACATGTTTCCGAACATTTTAATCTTCCTGACCATTTAGTCCTTCGTGACTTTGAAATTATGCCGATTGAACAGCCACCCCTTTCAGATACGGCAGAAGAAACTGATAAACAAAGAAAACTTCGAGAATCGTTTTGGATTAAAGAACTCGAAACACAGTGGCCAAGGGGAATAAACTCGGACCCAGGCTTATCTGATCAACGTGACAAAATTCCATTCATTCTGACCTATAATCGGAAAAACGTTGAAATTTCCAAAATCTTGAAAGATGCGTATCAAAACTTACAGGAGAAACTGAAACAACCCTTTAACAAGCGTCCAGTAATTGCGTTCAAGAAAAATCCGAATCTACGTGACATCTTGGTAAAAGCAAAACTCAAATAGCTATCCAGAATATCCATCTCAATCATTCAACATTAACCCTTGCATGATGGTCAGCCAAAAACGGTCAATTTAGTGATCTTGGGCAATGTCAATTTGCCGGCAGGGATTGGATTATTTTTGAAAATTTGCCGCTGTAATGACTGGCTCGGGAACCGAGACAGTCGTTCCAGTGGCATATTCTCGGGAATGACCTTGTCTGTGCCTGCAAATGTACATTAAATAAGTAAGCGAATATTTGGATTTTACTGAACAAATTTAACCAGTAAAGGGTTAACATTAATGCCATATGGCTTTCTTCAAAAACAAAATGACAAGTCTCAGGCAGTAAGATAAACCAAAATATCTTAAATTTTTGAATTTTTTCAATTATTAAAGATTCTGAGCCAGTGCGTTGACAATATTGACTACTACTACTACTACTACTACTACTACTACTACTACTACTACTACTGCTGCTGCTGCTGCTGCTCCTGCTGCTACTACTTCTACGACTACTACTGCTGCTGCTGCTGCTGCTGTTACTACTACTACTACTTCTACTACTACTACTACTACTACTACTACTACTACTACTACTACTACTACTACTACTACTACTACTACTACTACTACCTTTTTATTTTTTATTGATAACACGATCAATGGATCGTGCGGAAAACCTTTCATATCCACAAATATAAAAAAGACTGACGTACAAATCATATAACATACAAACAGTAAATAAACGGCAAGTGAAAAGGAAAAACCTTTCCTGTATATGGCAGCAACGGGATCCAGTCCAACCAGTTTCAAAACATCCAACAGCTTACACGTACGATTGTCCAGAACGTGAGATTCGTGGAAGTCTGGGTTCAAAGGATTAAATGTTAATTAACATAAAAAATTTAATTACATATTTAACAGTCTTTCCGTCCTAATAGTATTTTTGAAATATCTATTCTGTCAAAGTAGGTATATACTAATAAAATAAACGCCATACGTTCATTATTTTGATCAAATTAAACATCTAGTATGCTCTATTCTGAATATGCCCGGGTAAATTTTTATATAGCCAACAAAGCGCGAGCATATAAACGCAAACGCTTTAGCTAGGATTCCATTTGCGCGGATGCGGAGGCGGACACGGACGCGGGCGCGCCAAAATCGATTTCTTTGAATTTAATGTGTGATTCCATATGTGTGATCGGAAAACGCGCAGCTCACAGTCGCATAGGGAAATCCAAGAAATGACGCAATAAAATTGGGGTTTCCAGTACGTACACCAGTGCTTATTCTGTAGACGCATTAAAAATGAATTATTTTGAAATAAAGTCATTTCTCGACAATGTTACATCTCGCGAATATAAAGATACACAAATGGTGGCCAATGGTTGGCGCAGTATCAGCAAGGCTACATGGCATAGGAAGATACAGTACAGCTCATAACCATGTTAACACTTTTCCACAAGAAGAAGAGAAACGTGTAAGGTAGTACAAGTTTGAACACGGTGCACGAAATTATGCTGAATATTTTGGACTTAATCTGAATCCTGAACCAGCAATGGCGTCCAATCAAATTAAATCCAAAATATACAACATTACACTTGATTGTTTTAAATTATTCCTGAGCTGTACTGTATGAATGGCGAATAAAGTTCATATCGTGTTGAACAACAACGCTGCGTGTTTACATGTGCGTGTGTCCGAATGCGAGTGGGTACGTGTGCACGTGCATGCGTGCTTCCAGATGTTGGTACACCCCAGTCCTATGCATATGTGTGGACCTGTCTGTCCGTCTGTTCACTATTTGTTAATTATGCGTGTGTTAAACTCGATATCTAGAATTATTTGACTCAATATTAATGGAATTGTTCGGGTTGTTTAAAAATGCAATCATTTATGAAAGTAAAGATGATTGCGACTTTAAGTGCCACCATCGACTGGCTCGAAAATCTGCGAAGCATGTCTCTGTCACGGAGCAGCTTCAGATAGTAGTTTTATTAATAATAACCTAATGTGTATGATAACAGTATTCTCTAAACGTTATATGAGAAATATTGCTGCTATTTTATTTAATATCACTAATATTTGTGTCAAATGCCTTTTAGTTAATGTTTACAACAATAAAACATATTTTATTCTATTTTATGTGTGTAACTTGAAGTGGCACAGGGACCCCGAAAATTAAGACAAAAATGTTTTGGCGTGGGGCTCTAGAGGGTACGGGGCCCTATGCAAATGCACTTGTTGTACAGTCTTAAGTTCTGCCCTTTGTGCAACATCATCTTCTACCAGAAACAGCAGTTGATAAAACTAAGCCAATGTAAAATACTGCTGAAATCTGTTTTCATTCATATTTACTTCTTGTAATAGCCACCGTACTGATATCTGCTTCTGTTCTGCATCAACCACCGGTGACTCCGTATTCTCTGTTTCTTTCGAATATGTTTAGTTTGTATCCTTCTAAAATAATTAGTAGCATCTCTTCGTTTTGAAGAACAGACTGACAGAGCCTGGACACAGTTGTAGGCCTGTTGACCCTTTGGTGTCGCCAGGGAAATGAACTTAAGAAACGTGCTTTGTGACGCTTATATGGAATCACAGCACGCGATTTCCCGCATACAGAAACGCACACGCTCGCCACCTCCGCGTCCGCATTCGCGCAAATGGAATCCTAGCTTTTGTCAGCAGTGCGGCGCGCAATAGTAATATCTCCGCAGCATTTGGATATTTCTCTTTACTTTTTGAGAGAGATTCTAAAATTATCCGGGATTGTACATTGTCAAACAATGACAAAACTCGCTGCTATTTTATAAGATCTTAGCTACAGTGATAAGGCGATTCCAAAATATAACATTGGATCGTTTGTAATTCATAAACATAGGATGATTTTAGGCCAGAATCTTACAGTGCATTTTGCTCTGTTCAAAACAAATAACAGACGACTGACGATTTTGAAACCGAATGACTGGAAGCGGCAGCTACATCAGGCTGCAACAGCCTACATTAAAGAGATTTCCTACCAAATGGTAAATCTGCATTAAAAATTTATTCTTAAAAATATACTTCCATAATCAACATTAAATTATACACAAATTGACAAGGATGTAATATAAGTGTTAAAATATTTACGTATTCGGCACATTAAATGAAAGGTTAAATAATCACGGCGGTGTTTTGATGAACATATTGGCATTTTCAAATGATATTAATCTACTTCTGCACCATATTCTTTTAAACGTTTTTCGATTTGATTTTTTAATATACTTATGGCATTCGCTTCTAACACATGTGACAATAACGCATAAAATATCCCCTTTAAACATTTTAAATGATCGTGTGTGAGTAGCATTTGCATCATACACTACGGAGCAGCGATGTTTCCAAATGCTCCAAATTCCGATGCTTAAGCAGACTAGCACAATAATTTTATTATTTATTTGTAGTGACTCATTTGCAAGGTCATGAAATAACATATTGTGTGGTGTTATGTCCGATGTAGGAACACCGAGATCTGAAAAAAATCCTACTTACATATATCCAGAACTGAGCTACAACATGGCATTCAACGAATAGATGTACCAATGTTTCCTCAGAGTTTACACAGAAAACGCACTTGTTATCATCTTCAGCACACAGTTTTGCTTTTGTCATGAGATGTTTAACCCAAAGTTTCTGTGTATTAGTCTCCAAACTACATCTCTTGCCTGATTGGGAATATTCGGTAAATGTATGTTTTTCCATATTATCTCCCAGTTCGGAATAGTATAACCATGCTGCTCCCATGCATAAATAGCTCTTGGAGGTATAGCATGTAGTTCCCTAAGGCGATTATCCCAGCTGCTTACTGCCATTCTGCAGGAAAATTTCTTATCCTTACTGATGAATTTTTGTTCAGCTTCTACATCAGTAAGATCGGCACTGTATAGATAGAACCAAGCTTTCGCTATAGCTTCTTGTACGCGAGCTAACAGACGCGTATCATCTATTGGTCGAAGAGCAAATCTCAGCCAATGATTTCCATTCTCTCCTAATAGGGTCAACAACGTCACATACATATTTAATGCCTTTCCCTGCCATCGATGGATAGTACATAGCTTTGCCTTGATAAGTGATGTGATTATTGGCCCATAGCTCTACTTGTAAAACATTTTCCCAGTATAGTGGTACATCATCAACTTTAATAAACGCATCAAAACCAGTTTTTAGCCTGAGAAAATGCGGAAGAACTCGCGTATAATTCGGGGGCGGATCTTGGCACAAAAAAGCTTTTGGTTGAGAAAAGCATTATGAAGCTTTCTATTAACGATCTTGATACATTTGCCCACTGAATATCAAAATGAAGTAATGCATTTAAAAATTTGAAACGCAATGACATGCTCTTCATTCTAACATCTACAAGATTAAGCCCGCCATGAATTAAATCATTCATGCAAACATCCTGTGATACAAGACATGCCTTACCTTCCCATGTTTGTGTGATAAGCCACTGAACATCCGATGGACAAATGAATCAATTAAGATTCTTGAAGAGAACCTTAACTGGTAAGAGAGAATAGCTAAAATGAAGAAAACCTGTAATGCGTGGAAGCATCGGCATTTAACTATTTTCGGTACTTGGTTATAAATACCGTAATATGTTCAAAGTTATGGTATACGGCGTCTGTTATATATATATATACATAGATAGATATAGGGTTGAAGGTGCAATAACTAGGAGCAGAACACAAATGTATATCGAAGGAGAGAAACCAACGAAATACTTTTATGGGCTTGAAAAATCTAGAGGAGTTGAGAAATTAATTTGGAGTTTAAATAACAACAACAACAACAACAACAACAACAACAACAACAACAACAACCAACCAACCAACCAACAACAACAACCAAAATTGCTCTACGCAAAAGGAAATTTTGGAAATGGTAGAAACATTTTATCAGATGTTATATAAATCTGATAATAGTAATGATATAGTCATCTGAGATGCTAGCCAATGTCAAAAATGCATTCTCAAAATCGAGCACGGAATTATGTGAGCTCCCATTAACACTAACTGATCTGACCACTTCTCTAACACATATGAAGGACGGCAAAGCTCCAGGAGGTGATGGACTTCTACAAGACATTTTGGCATCTCATTGGGCCAGAGTTTATTCAAGTAATAAATGAAATTTTCTCACATGGTAGGCTCCCTTCTACCATGTCGCAAGCATATGTTCAACTTATATTCAATAAAGGAAATCGACAGAGCGTAGAAAATTGCAGACCCATCTCGCTCCTCTGTGTCGATTATAAGATTATTTCTAAAGCACTTGCTAAAAAAATGGCTAGTGTTCTGGAAGAAGGTATCCATACCAATCAAACTTTCTCTATTCCAGGCCACTCTATCTTGACCAATACATTTTTAATTAGAGACATTATACAATTGGTTGAGAAAGGTAATGGCCCAGGAGCCATTATAGGTTTAGACATCGAAAAGGCGTTTGATCGATTAGAATGGGAGTTTATGTTTAAATCACTCAGTCACATTGGTTTGGGACCAAATTTCATAAAATTCTCTATGGCAATATTAACAGCAAATACCTCATAAACAATTTTAAAAGTCAGCCCATTATTTTAGAGAGTAGTGTGCGTCAAGAGTGTTCATTGTCTCCCGTGTTATTCGTCATAGCAATGGAGGCATTAGGAGCAACCCTCAGGGAGGACCCACTTTTTCATGGTGTAAATAGGTCCATAAAGGTGTCTCAATATTCCGATGACACAACTGTCTTGGCAGGAACCAATGCTGATTTTAAAAGGCTTGACACGATTTTATTTGATTTTCACATGGTCTCTGGCCTGAAGATAAACAAAGCTAAATCAGTTGGATTATTTTTGGGTCATTGGAAGAGTATGTGTGATAAGCCACTGGACATATATATACAATTTTGATTTTGAGAATGCATTTTTGACATTGGCTAGCATCTCAGATGACTATATCATTACTATTATCAGATTTATATAACATCTGATAAAATGTTTCTACCATTTCCAAAATTTCCTTTTGCGTAGAGCAATTTTGGTTGTTGTTGTTGTTTGGTTGGTTGGTTGTTGTTGTTGTTGTTGTTGTTGTTGTTGTTGTTGTTGTTGTTGTTATTTAAACTCCAAATTAATTTCTCAACTCCTCTAGATTTTTCAAGCCCATAAAAGTATTTCGTTGGTTTCTCTCCTTCGATATACATTTGTGTTCTGCTCCTAGTTATTGCACCTTCAACCCTATATCTATCTATTTGCGTAAGCTTTGATTTTATATCGCTTAGTCGTTCACTATGCTGACTATCACCATTCACAACCTTCCTACTTAGGAGAAACCGAGAACGCTCAAGTGCTTTCTTTTCCTTGCACATCATTCACGCTTTCCCAATGTTATATTGTTTTGAAATGTAGGCAAATCCAACTTTTACATCTTCCCACATGTTATTAAATTGTCATGGGAATTTTTGTTTCGACGCTTATGTTGCCAAAAACAGCTAACACAAGTTTGATAGTTAGATTCATTTGGCAGCGAATTATTAATTTTCCAAAGGTCAGGGCCACATTTAACCCAGTCGGCATTATCCAGCGTGGTGTAAAACATGCCATGGTCAGAGAACGTAATGGGATACATACCCGCATTTACCAGATTTCCTTTCAATGTTCTTTGAATATAAATTCGATCTATTCTAGAGGCGAGTTGGCCGTTATTTGAATGCCATGTGAAATCACGACCCTCTGGATTTAATATTCGATAACTACCCAGTAAATGTTCTGCATCACATATAGCTTTAAGTCTGCCATGCGATGTGTCACCATAGCTAGAAAGTGAACTTCTGTCTAGCGTCCCATCCATAATACAGTTAAAATCACCACCCATGATACTATTGTCAGCATTATCATTAATAATGGGTGATATACTGGACAAGAATTCACATCTTTCAGAACACAACTCCGGTGCATAGACTGAAACTAAAGTGTAATTTGACCCTTCTATGTCGATTACAACTTTAACCCACCGCCCATTGTTATCAGATGAAGAAGAAATGATATTTATCCAGCTGAGGCATTTTGGGAGAAACAAAATTGCAACACCTGCACTCGGTTCATTGGCAACAGAGTAATAGAGTTTTCCATTCGTCAAACACCTGACCCTTTCAATAACCTCTATATCTTGTAATTTTGTCCCCTGCAGCATAATAATGTCAACATTTCTTGCCTTTAATTCATCTAATACTACATGTTGTTTTATGTCGTCATTTAAACCTATATAAAAATATTTTAAAACATAAATTTAAAACTGCCATATTTTAATTTGATTTGTTTTTCTTTCGTAAGTTCTTTTCCGCCCATTTACCAATCTTTTCCTTGAATTCTGAGGCATTTAATTCAATTACTGTCATATGCTGATATTTTGATACATCAGAATCATTGCATAACTGACGATAGCGCACACCCTTCTTTGTTATGTAAGGGTTCAATACCTGCCCTGTTTCAGAGCGGTACATAACCATTTCAGCATTTTGAGAACTCTGTGTACTGCCCGATATATCTGAATCAGCAACAGATACGCTATCATCATAATCATATGACATATCATGAACATTGTCTTCTTCAACATCTGAATCTGAACTTGAGTCATCCTTTTGTCGCCTAAGACTACTTTCTGTCTTGTGATGAATGCTGGAACTGGTGCTTGTTAATTCTTTGCTGGCTCCAACAGCAATATCTTTTTTACCTTCCACGCCTTTCAAGCTAACAATGAGAGATGCCTGATCTGGTATTGAATTATCAGCGCTTTCAGTGGACTGTGATCTGAATCTTGTTTGCCCTAGTTGTAGACTTTCTGAATCAGATGTTAAACTAACATCCTTAGCCATTGGTACAGGAGTTTGTGTCACCTTCTCCCTCAAAACCTCAATAGAATCTGCCATGTCTACTACCACAGGATTAGCTGGTTTATGAACATCAGCTACAGTAGCCATTTTGCAAACGGCAGCTACAGCAGCCGATTCAGGCTCCTGGTGATTCTTAGGCTCTGAAGCATTTCGAGTTTGTTGCTTCCTTACATCGCCATTTATAATGATCAGTTGACCCACAAATTTAGCATTTGTCCTTATGCGGACATGCGCTAGCTAGGTGGCACTCGTACAAATGCGACATGTCTTGATCTGGCCCCTGTACCATAACGGCAGAAAAAACGTATTGCCAATTGAGAGCGTACTTGGAAGAGGTTTTGAAATATCCTTCATCTACACTCCTCTAACTCCATTTTCTAGAGATCGATCAAATCAGCATGTCTCATTCTCGATTGAAACTACTAGACCATATTTGACCATTTCTGCGCTAATTAGTTCATTAGGTATTTCTAATGGCGTCTTCACTTTAACTAGCAATTTAGCTGAATCTATTTCCTGTACCTTACAAACTTCTCCATTGACAATCAGTCCATCCTCCAATAATTTGTCTTTAATTCCCTCATTGCATACCGTAACATGCCACACTGACCTGCTTATATTAATCAGGCCGTTTAACACCTTGGGACCCGGACCAACAACCTCTTTCAGGCCATGATAAAGGTCAATGGCCCCCACACTCCACACGCCATTCGTCACCCTAAGGCTCAATTCACCAGCTAGTCGTCACCCTAAGGCTCAATTCCTGTTTATATTTGCTAGACATGCTTTAACGGCGATACTACAGCGGCGCTATAGCTCAACAGTAAGCTGAGAATGTAGCGACTCTCTCTACGACTGAAAATTCAGCACGGACAGCCAGAATATAAAATCAGCCAACAATAAAAGCGCTAATATAATGGCCCGTGAAATGGGAAAACTCCCAACAACAATAGGACAGAAAAAGCAATACACAATAGAGGAGGCCAGCTGAAATGGCCACAGCTGTGATAAATAAATTACTGCAGCCTGAAAAAATTCGTCGCAAAGAACGACCTCCCACAACAAAACTTGCAAAATTAAATATAACTAAGCTAACGTATATACACTTATACAACAACAGGACAAGAATTAAGCATGGGTGAGTAGTAGAAACCGTCTAAAATCGATGGAATTAACAGATCCAAAAGACAGCATGTGCTATGATTGACTACTACTACTACTACTCCGACTACTACTACTACTACTACTACTACTACTACTACTACTACTACTACTACTACTACTACTACTGACGCAGTCGGACACACCTCACGGAGGAACTCCTTTAAAAAAGGCTAGCAAAACTCCATAAAACTCGGATGAAATAGCAGGCTTAATTAATAGTATATGAATAACAATACAAACGTAACATATCAAAACAGTGCAAGCTAAAATACTCTATTACAATATACCACACCCATGGCATAACTACATAGAAAAAACCCTTAATAAAGAGCTGATAACATAATATAATTCAACAAAGCCATTACTATTTGAACACCGTGTAGTAGTAGGCCCATATGGCGAGCATACTTACCCAATAAGTGGTAAAGTGACTCATCAATAATTAGCAGTAAGTTACTGCTACTCATTGACGCCATTGAGCCGATTCTTGACTGGCAGACTAAGTAGATCATATGTAGTTTAACATAGCACACTGTATAGTATTGTGCCCAAATGGCGAGTGCAGCTCGCCAACTAGTGGCGAGGTGACTCGTCAATAAGTAATAAAAGGTCACTCATTGACGCCAGTTGGCCGGTTCTTAAATACCGAGCAGGCATAGTAGCCTTTATGTCGTAAAATGCACAAAGCAAAAGTATACAAACTATGACTACATAGATGGCGCTCTGGATTCACATTTTAAACTTACTTCATTGTAAGTTTTTGTAAATTACCCTGGAACAAATACACCTACAGTAAACATTTACAACAGGATGTTAATTGTATATATGTAAGATGTCATACTCTGTTAACCTAATGAACTCGAAAGTCGGATCACCTCCAGAATATTGACGCGATACTCAATTGATATTTAAATATATCGATTCCCAAGGTCAGGTTATTCGTCAAAATTATCATCTCCTAAGACATTAAAATGTTTTAATTAACTCGATTAAATAAAATAAAATACCATATATCAATATACAACAATCAGCGAGTGTGCTAGCTTATACAAGTTCTGCTTCTGCTATTTTTAGATATCCATGTTCAATTGATACTAGGCCAGTTTTGCACCATATATCTTTAAATCTACTTTCTTTTCCATGTTCCACTAGCCTGTAAAATTCACAATGAATGCAGTTTATCAACAATGATCGAAATAAAGCTTGTATGGCTCTTTGGTGGTTGTTTCCTGTTTTATCTCCGACCTCTGAACACCGATGTTTCCTACATATATCAGGGTTACTAACAATTCTTTCTCTTTGCTATTAATGACTCGTCTGATAGTTGAGCAATCTTTGAACATAATTGTTTCAGCCATTAATTTCACATATTTGATTCCAAATTTAGCAAGGAGTATATTGATATATACCCAAAAGCCTGTAGCTATACAGCACTGTGTAAACAGATGGTCTATTGTTTCCTCCTCTGTATTACATAATAAACACCGGTCTGTACTTGTTATTTTGCACATATAAGTCAGATGGCCGACCCATAGCCTTCGATGGAGTAATCACCATGCCAGGTCCCTTGCGTTTGCTGGTAGACAAGGTAGATGTATTGTTTTCCACGCATTTTTCCAGTTCTTTGGCGTGCATCCTAAAGTGTTCCAATGCCTAACTGCAACAGGAGTCTGTCTCCGACTTTGCATTAGCATTCCATACCAGGCTCTAGATGCCATGTTGTATTTTATATGCTCTGACTTAAATAAAAATGTTATTTACAACATATCTCTGTTGCCACGGGCTTTCGGCAATTTGAACCATTCACCAGGTATTGCATTCTTTATTCTAAGAAATAAGCGTTGGACATCAATGTGCCTCATTGATGTTGCTCTTGCTCCATCCTGAATCGCAATCCATTTGCGAGATTTTGGATTGAATGCCATTTTTGGCCATAGAGGGCAAATATAATACAGCATCATTATCACGAATCAACTCGTTGTCCCAAAGACGTTGCTCTAAGGCATCTTCCCAACAACTGGGTTGTGGCATTGATCGTGTAAATATCTTTAAAGCTTCGAGCTGTTCTTTATATATGTTTGATATCTTCTGATGGTTAGGTGGCAGTTTATTGCACAAAAATAAACATTCTACTGGAAATGGATCTACGTACCTTTGTAGAAGTGTCCTTGCAACACTTGACCAAGATGAGCTTGAGGTGAGTAACTGATTCAAGAATTTCAGTTTTAGCGAAGCACACTTTGCTAAAACATTAACCAAATCCAGGCCTCCATCATGCTTTTCATTGGTGAGGATTGACTGCGATACTAAATGGGCTTTGTCCTCCCATAAGAAGGACAAAAGTAACGTGTTGATCTTTGACTCTACTGATTTGGGCATATGAACTACAGAAGCGATATACCACAGTCCAGATGAAAGTAAATTATTAAGGACAAATGTCCTGCCAAATACAGTTAGGCGACGTCGTTTCCAATTTAACAATGCACACTTTGGCTTGGATAGCCTTTCTTCCCAGTTTATTATTACATCCTGTTCTCTACTAAAGTAAATGCCCAAAATCTTTATGACATCATCTGACCAGTTAATATCCATAACATTGTCAGTTCTGTCCTTCCAAGAGCCCAAAAATAATCCCTTAGATTTGTCTCTATTGACTTTAAGCCTTGGTGCCTTTTGAAAATCTGATAATACTCCATTTAAAATTCTAAAATCTGAATTTTTACCTGCAAACACAGTCGTATCATTTGCATGTTGAGCCACGTTTAGTGGCCTTTCTACGCCATGTATACATATTCCTTGAAAATCATTACACTGCCTCAATGTGGCCCCCAACAATTCCATAGCTATGACGAATAGAAGCGGAGACAATGAGCAACCCTGTCTGACACCTCGTTCCAACACTACAGGTTCAGATAGATGATTATTTACTAAATAGCAATTTGTTATATCAGTATATAAAATATTGACCCATCTAATAAATCTGGAACCAAAGCCAATATGGTCTAAAGACTTGAGCAAGAAATCCCATTCAAGTCTGTCAAATGCCTTCTCGTTATCAAGTGCTATTATTGCTGCTGGGATGCAATCCTGTTCAACTAATTGAATAAGGTCTCGTAAAGGCAATGTGTTGTTTAATATCGTTCTTCCTGGTACAGAGCACATTTGATCATCATCAATTACTTCGCCTAGGATTTCGCTAAGTTTTAATGTTGGTGCCCAAGTAATAATCTTATAGTCTACACCGAGTAGAGAGATTGGTCTATAATTTCGTATTTTATTTCTGTCACCCCTCTTGTATATAAGCCGAACATATGCTTGGGCCATCGATGGAGGGAGATGCCCTTGCTTAAAGGTGCCAGCTGCTATTTCTTCTAGTACTGGACCAAATATGTGCCAGAATGTTTGATAAAATTCGACTGGAAGTCCGTCGCAGCCAGGAGACTTATCTAACTTCGACCTTTGAGGGATTTTGTCAAATCATCAATTGTTAGTGATTCTCACAACTTTCGCGACATGCATCTGGAAGTCTTTGCATTATATTAGCTAAAATACCTCTAGTTGCGGTTTCATCACTTCCCTCAGATTTATACAATGATTTGTAAAATATGGATACTGTTTCCATCATCTCTGCATTTGAGAACACTGATACACCATCATTAGTCTTCAGTAAGCGCATCAATTTCTCTATACCTCTTGCTTTTTCCAAGTTACAAAAGTAACGTGTAGGCTTTTCACCCTCGGTGTACATTTGTGTTCTTGCCCTTATTTTGGCCCCATCAAACTGATATTGCTCTATTTCATTTAGTCTACCTTTTAATTTAACTAATAGTTCGTAATAATTATATTCTCCATCATTAATTTTCTTATTAATTTTACACACCGACCGCTGAAGCGCCTTTTTACGCTTTCACATTTCTCGTGCTTTCATGGTTGAATACTGCCTTGAAATATGTTTCAGGTCGGATTTGACATCCTCCCACCAGTCTGTTATACATTCATACAAACTTCTCTTTTCATCCCAATGCCTCCAACAACTTTCTACACATTTGCGATAACAACTATCTCGTAACAACGCTACATTGAGTTTCCAAAATCCATCTCCTCGTTTGATCCAGTCAGCATTGTCTAATGTGATGGAAAACATATTGTGATCAGAGAAAGTTACTGGTTTTATGTTAGTTTTACACATGTAACCTTTCAATGATCGTTCTATAGATCCTGTCCAATCTGGATGCTTTCTTTCCATCGGTTGAAAACCATGTAAAGTCCATGCCCTCTGGATTTTCAATCCGATAAGTGTCTAACAAGCTTTTATATTCACAGATGTGTTTCAAAATATTATGAGATGTGTCATTAAAATTAGACCTAGCGTTTCTGTCTTTAACCTCATCTAATATGCAATTAATGTCACCATCCATAATTAGGTTTTCAGGCGTTCTGTCTTGAATTATTGTGGAACCATCATTTAGAAATTGACGAAGCAATTGATGAGAGGTTCGTGCATAAAGGCACATCAAATTTAAACTTGTGTTTAGTACATCAATTGATACACAAATCTATCGTCCATTTGTATCTGATAACATTAATACAATCTATAGATACATATGGCTTAAATAGTATAGATACAAAACAATAGGCTGATAAAGATCCGATAGCAAAACAAAATTTAACAAAGGCATTACTATTCACCCCAGGTGTAGTAGTAGACCCGTGTGGCGAGTGCAACTATCCAAAGATGGCGCTCTTGTTTACATTTTTGATTTACTTTGTTGTAAGATTTTGTAAATTACCCAGGAACAAATAACCCTATAAAACCCTGTGCAAGTTTCTAAAATTACGTGTGACGATTTTATAATTCAATGGCAACTTACGTTATCGATTGATTATTAAATTATCCCAGTCTGTTTATTTGTTAACATGAATTATTAAACATAACAATATCAAAGTGCAGACTAAAGTAGAGAGATTGTTCTATAATTCTGTATTTTATTTCTGTCACCCCTCTTGTATATAGGCCGAACATATGCTTGGGCCATCGATGTAGGGAGATGCCCTGGCGTAAAAATGCTGGTTGCTATTTCTTCCAATACTGGCCCAAATATGTGCCAGAATGTTTGATAAAATTCAACTGGAAGTCCGTCACATCCAGGAGACCTTTCTAACTTCATACCTTTGAGGGATTTTGTCAAATCATCAATTGTTATTGATTGGGCACAGCTTTCGCGACATAAATCTGGAAGTCTTTTCGTTATATTAGCTAAAACATCTCTAGTTGCAGTTTCCTCGCTTCCCTCAGATTTATACAATGATTTGTAAAATTCGGATACTGTTTCAATCATTTCTGCATTTGAGCACACTGATACTCCATCATTAGTCTTCAGTGAGCGCATTAATTTCTCTATACCTCTTGCTTTTTCCAAGTTACAAAAGTAACGTGTAGGCTTTTCGCCCTCGTTGTGCATTTGTGCTCTTGACCTTATTTTGGCGCCATCAAACTGATATTGCTCTATTTCATTTAGTCTACATTTTAATTTAACTAATAGTTCGTAATAATTATATTCCCCATCATTAATTTTCTTATTAATTTTACACAACGACCTCTGAAGCACCTTTTTACGCTTTCGTATTTCACGTGCTTTCCTAATGGAATACTGCCTTGAAATATATTTCAGGTCTGATTTAGCATCTTCCCACCAGTCTGTTATACATTCATACGAACCTCTTCTTTCATCCCAATGCCTCCAACAACTTTCCACACATTTGCGGTAGCAACTATCTCGTAGCAATGCTACATTAAGTTTCCAAAATCCATCTCCTCGTTTGACCCAGTCAGCATTGTCTAATGTGATGGAAAACATATTGTGATCAGAGAAAGTACTGGTTTTATGTTAGTTTTACACATGTAACCTTTCAATGAACGTTCTACATAGATCCTGTCTAACCTTGAAGCTAACCTTCCATCGGAGGAAAACCAAGTAAATTCCTGGCCTTCTGGATTTTCAATCCGATAAGTGTCTAACAAGCTTTTATTTTCACAAATGTGTTTCAAAATATTATGCGATGTGTCATCAAAATTAGACCTAGAGTTTCTGTCTTTAGCCTCGTCTAATATGCAATTAAAGTCAACGCCCATAATTAGGTTTTCAGGCGTTCTGTCTTGAATTATTGTGGAAACATCATTTAGAAATTCACGGCGCAATTGATGAGAGGTAGGTGCATAAAGGCACATCAAATTTAAACTTGTGTTTAGTACATCAATTGATACACAAATCCATCGTCCATTTGGATCTGATGACGACGATATAACGTCAACATAGTTGAGACAGCGGGGCAGGCTAAGAATGGCCACTCCCGCACTATTATCTTGTGATAAAGAATAAAAAATCTGCCCTTTTGAAATATCTTTGAGAGATTCATACACTTCAGCTTTTTTAATTTTGGTCTCTTGTAGAAAAGCAATATCAACTCTCTCATTTGCTAATTCTTCAAGCAAGTGGCGCTGCTTGAATTCGGTATTTAATTCTCTGCCATTGATGGTGATGATGTTTACAACCGCCATCATTAGATTAACTTGATTTGGTGTTTTTAGCTCGTTTCTTAGACCATTTACCTAATTTTCCTGCGAATTCAATGTTTCCTAGTTCTACCACAGACACATATTCATATTTGGAAACATCAGAATCATGGCGCAGTAGACGATATTTCACGCCTCTCGCCGTTACATATGGCACTAACACTTCACCCCCTTCTGATTGGTACATTACCATTTGATCTTTCATCTGTGAACTCTGTGTTTGAATGGACACATCTGATTCTGCAACTGACATTGTATCATCATCCATATCATTTACTTCAATCTCAGATTCTGAGCTATTGTATTCTTTATGACGTTTATTGCTACTTAAGTAACATTTGGCAGGAGCATCATTTACCATATCTTCAAGCTGACTTAAATCAAGTGCTCTTAGCGGAAAATCGACTGTACTTTCTGTCTTCTGAGTCCTAAACCTATCCTGTCCTAATTTTAATTCATCTTCTAAGGAATTGTAAACAGGCTCTTCTGTAAGATCATCATCTTCCTGCGTGTCTTTTACAGCAACGTTTGGCTCCACTGCATTTTGAGTATTTTCTTGACTTAAGGTTATACCCTCCTCTAATACATGACTTTCATCAACTGTAGTTACTTTAACAGGATTTGATGATTTGTTTGTGTCATTTACAGTGGCATGAACCAAAACAACAGCTTCCGTAGTGATTGCTTCAGAAGCATTTGACTCAGTTGCATCCTTTAATGGGCGATTATCTCCTGATACTGAGGGCTTGTTTTGATTTTTTGGACAGCGCCATTTAAAATGGTCAAGTGAACCACAGAGCAAACATTTGTTTCGATTGGGACAATCTGTTGCCAAATGGTCAGTACTTAGGCAGATCCGGCATTCTTTAATTTGCCCTCTATACCATAAGGGCAGGACAAAGCTGCCATCAAGCGTCAATCTGCTTGGTAAAGGGCTATCCACTTTATCAAACCAAATACGTCTTACACCGTTTTCTAGCGTTCTGTCAAAGGGATACGTTTCCCGTTCAATCTTTTGCACTTTGCCATACTTCTTGAGTTCACTCATGATTCTGCCATCTGGAATTTCTAGTGGAACTTTCATCTTCACTAGCAACCTATCTGACTCGATTTCCTCTACGTTACAAACTTCACCTTTTACAATAAGAACATCTTCCAGAAGCTTTTCCTTGACCCCCTCATTTGACACTGTTACATTCCATACAGTTTTAGTAACATTGAGAAGCACCTGCAAAGTAGCAGGTCCCGCGCCAACGACGTCTTTTAACCCATGATACACGTCGATAGCCGTGACACCCCACCCCTTAGTTGTTATTTTAAGGCTTAGGGTACGCTTATAGGTTGCCATGCTGGTTTATCAAAGGAGGAACCCCATACTACTACAATATATAATAAATATATACTTATATAACACCAGGGCGTCAGGGAAAGAGCTAAACACTAAATAAATAGTGTCCCCTTTTGAAACCCTGACGTCTACCAACAAATATACGAATAGAGAGTACAGTCGTATATTTGTTAGTTTGAACCACTTTCTAAGTGGTTCACTAACACCTAGCCCATTAAAGTATACTAACAAATATATGAATAGATAGTACAGTCATATATTTGTTAGTCTGTTCGAGTTGACCGGGGACAGCCAACTGACTATAAGGATTTATATAGTTAAAGAACTAGGCTTGTGCTTACAAATGACAAAGGAATTAAATCCACTCACTCAAGCGATCTTGCCAAATATAATGCGGTAGCCTACGAACTATAGAAATAGCAGACTGGCGCGGGGAGAAATGTATTGCATTGACCACAGTAAGAGGAGCCCTATTAAATGGCGGAAACCGCCAGCTAAGAGGAATGCCTTTAGAAAAGGGAGACACAAAATGCGCACCAACCAAGACAAGAATTTACAAATTAAACATAAAGTTTGAAAGGAAATACTAATACGAAATATATGTATAAAATTGATCTACAAATTCGCGCTAGAAACTAGCAAATTCGGGCGGCAATTGCACAGCTAAATAAACGCGTGCGTTCACTTCGACTACTACTACTACTACTACTACTACTACTACTACTGCTACTACTACTACTACTACTACTACTACTACTACTACTACTACTACTACTATTGTTGCTGCTACTACTACTACGACTACTATTGTTGCTGCTACTACTACTACTACGACTACTATTGTTGCTGCTACTACTACTACGACTACTATTGTTGCTGCTACTGTTAATACTACTGCTACTATTACTACGACTACTACTGCTGCTACTGTTACTACTACTGTTACTGTTACTACTACTAGTACTAGTACTACTACTACTACTACTACTACTACTACTACTACTACTACTACTACTACTACTACTAGTACTAGTACTAGTACTACTACTACTACTACTACTACTACTACTACTACTACTACTCTTGAATATTTTGAGACTAATCTGAATGGAAACTGATGCTACGTAAGACAGCACCAGCTTCCAGGCAAATTGGTTTCAGAATATTCAACAGCTTACGTAGGCCTATATCATAACTGTAGACGCGAGATACTAGAAGTACAGATTCAAATGAGTAAAATGCGATAATTGTATTTGATTTTGGGCCCCATTATTTTTCGATGTGCTGGGGCTGTAGCCGGGACTGTAGTCCCGTTTGCCGTTGACTTAATCCGTCTCTTCTTGTTTCCTTCCATGTTTAGGGAATGTGGATATACTTGGTACACATAGCCTTCATATTACAGGAGAAAGTAAAGTTGTATCGTTTTAATGTCATCATTAACTGTTGCTAAGCAGAGTAAGATTTAGGACGGGATAGACGGGCTCATTGGTCTCTACCAAAATAAAATTTGAAAATTTCTACCGGGCTTCCACCAAGAAGTAGAAGTGTTGTGCTGTGGAGACACAACTATAACGCGTGAAGAGGAGTGATCAGGAGAATTATTGTGATAAGATGATTGTTAGATTTCTGTCCAAATTTTATTGAAAGTTAATGGCACCAGTCGAATCAAACTATCGATGTTATTTATCATGCGGAACGCAGGAAATAACAGCCTGTTCACTTCCCATCCATGAGGCGGCGGGAGTTGGGGAGGTGGGAGTGTGTTATCCCCTTGAGACCATTGAAAATTAGATGCTCTGAGCAGCCATTACTGTATTCTCAGAGCATCTAATTAAAAATATTCGGGATGGGGTGGGGTGGGGTGGGGAGGAGGAGGCCGGACCACCGGCTATAGGAGGAGGCCACCTTTCACAGTCCCTCGCCAAATTACTGACTAGAGGGCTCCGCAGTAATAAACCAGGCCCTGTTGTTATACGTAGATCTTGCTGGTTCACTAATAGTTTCTCTATTTAACGTGACTAAAAGATTACATTTGTGCATGTAAAGAAACGACAAAGGAATAATAATTATTCCTCGCTTTGCCATCCTGATAAATGTTACATCATTGTTTTGTGTACAGGAAAGCAGATTCAGGCTTATGCACAACGTTAGCTTACGGAAATGGTAGTTGAGAATGCTTGTCATTAGGAAACGAATGATAAAAATGTGTCTTTTTCGTTTATGTGAAGCTTGAAGTGTTAATTAGATTCTTCATCGTGCTCCCACTTCAAGCCACTTTGCTAAATTACACATATTCAATGTAAACCATACTGTGCGTATGTCATACAATTATTCTGTTTCGAGATGTTCATATCTTTGTCTTGTATTTCCAATGAATAAACTGTTTCCGTCATGAGAAAGAACTTCATTGCTCAATATCGCCATATTCACATTGGCTGGCGTTCACGGGAATGACCAAGCGCCTGCTAAAATTTGAAGCAATCAACATGATTCAATTACAACAGAAAAATATCTACAAAAGAAACAATTCTACCAAAAGAAATGGATGTCTGACATCACACTGACAGCAGACTGTAGGCAAGTGCAATCTTCCCACGAATAGGAAATTATTCACTCTCTTTTGGAGCCAAGTAACCTATGAATGTCTGTTGGGATTGGTGATTACCGATCAAGTAACTGCTGAAACACTTAGCCACAATCTCTATCGGCTATCAATTCTGCGTACTCCCATATGTGTAATTAATCCTGCGTACGCGCTCGTGGGGATTCCAGTCACAAAAAGGACACTTTCTCACTGACGGGATTTTTGATGAGCTAAAATGTTATTTGATTACGAAAGTTGAGCAACCATTTCATACCAGCAATCCAGATAAGAAATTTCTAGAAAAAACATGAATTCTGCCATTAACCCTTTAATGATTAAATTTGGTCAAGAAAGTTGAAGCATTTACTTACTTACGTCTCTCTGACATGGTGAGGAACTTCCATTGAACCGGCCTTCTTCATCCATTTACAGACCAGGAGACTACTGTTTATACCCCGCCAAAATAATTGGCACAGGTATTATGTTATGGCATTTACAGACGGGCACGCGGGCGGCCATGTGGAAGGCAGGGTGGTTTCCGCACGATAACTCCGCTACCGATTATCGGATCGCTTTGAAACTTAATAGGAGGGTGATTGGACATAAGGTCTATGGAAGAAATCGATCGAAATCGATGATAATCCGAAATCCAAGATAGCTGCCAACCACAGGTGACCATCTTGAAAATTGGGTTCTGCGCGATAATACCCGCTACCGTTAATCTGATCATTTTGAAACTTCATAGGATGATTGGATTAAGTCTGAGCAAGAAACATTTCGAAATCTAAGATGATCCGAAATCCAAGATGGCCGCCAGCCACAGGCAGCCATTGAAAATTGGTTTCTGCACGATAACTCCGCTAACCGTTATCAGATCACTTTGAAACTTCATAGGACGATTGGACTAAGTCCGAGGAAGCAACCTATCAAAATCGACGATGATCCGAAATCCAAGATGCCCGCCAGCCACCGGTGGCCATCTTGGAAACTGGTTTCTGCACGATAACTCCGCTATCGTTTATCGGATCACTTCGAATCTTCATAGAATGATTGGACTAGGTCTGAGCAAGAAACATTTCGAAATCGACGATGATCCAAAATCCAAGATGACCGCCAGCCACAGGCGGCCATCTTGAAAATTATCGAAATCGTGGATGATTCTAAACCCAAGATGGCCATCAACCACTGGCGGGCATCTTGAAAATTGGTTTCCCAACAATAACTCCATTACCGTTTATCGGATTGCTTTGAAACTTTATAGGGTGGGTTGACTAGGCGTGGAGAAGAAATCTAACGAAATTGACGATGATCCTAAATCCAAGATGCCCGCCAGCCACTGACGGCCATCTTGAAAATTGGTTTCCGAATGATAACTCCAATTTTGTTTAGTGGATCGCTTTGAAACTTCATAGGATTCTTGGACAAGATGAAGCTGAAACATATCGAATTTGTAGATGATCTAAAATCGAATATGGCCGCCAGCCCCGGCCGCCATCTTGAAAATTGGTTTTCGAACGAGAACTCCATGCCCGTATAGTGGATCGCTTTGAAATCTCGGAGGACGACGGGTCTAGGTGTGTGGAAGAAATCGCTATTTTCAGATAGCTCTCAGTCATTGGTATGTCATCATGGCGGGATATTTTGCGCCGTTTGCGGAGCTCTTGTTAAAATTTACAATGGGAATGTCTGGCTCGGTTATCGAGTCAGTCATTCCAGTGGTAAATTGTCAAAATAACCTTTTCCTGTTCTGCGAATGGTCATTCCACAAGATCACTACAGAGGCCGGTTTTGACCGGCTTCGTCATGAAAGTGTTAAACATTATATATTATAGCTACACATCAATGAAAGGGCCTATACGCATCTGCTCGGAAACAGGTACGGCTCATGTAATACATTCTCCATGTTTCAAAAGGAAGCAGCGATGCAGAAGAAATGAATAAGCCTAATAATGATACAGTATTATTCTAGAATGATCTAGGCCAGGAATTTATTCCTTTTTTTAAATGTACTGCAAATTATATTTTACTTATGTTTACTTATGTTGTTTCTGACCGCAGGCTTATGCCTCCATGGCCAAATCTTCATCTTCTTACTGATGTACACTACTGTGACTTCCTGTCTCCAGTGGCGCAGTATAATTATACATCAAAGGCATTTACCGATGGGGCGGTAACAAGTTGCGATGGCAAGCTGTTCCATGTTTTCACCACGGTAACTGAAAATGAGTTCTTCAGGATCTCCAACCTAGTTCTAGGCATACACACCATTTTGCTATGGCCTATAGCCTCTCCTCTCGGAGGCGCAACCACATCTGTAGCCTGAAGATGTCTCCAGTTCTGGTGCCATGCACACCATGCAATATTTTAAATACTTCAATCATATCCCTGATTCTACAGAATGCTAGTTTTGGTAACTTGAGGCTTCTGCGCCTTTCCTCGTAGGTCAGTTCTTTAAATCCAGCCAATTGTTTGGTAGCTCATCTCAGCACATTCTCTAGCAGCGTTATATGAGACTTTTTGAGAGGACTCCATACAGCTGCTGCATAATCCAAGTGGCTCCTTACCATAGATTTGTACATCTGTACGAAGGTCTTTTGATTTAGATTTATGTATGCGCGTCTGATGATAGCAAACATGTTGTTTGCTTTGTTTACTTTTGCACTAATGTGTCGCTCAAAATTTTCTTAGGACCTGCATCTATAAGACAGTTGGTGTTAGGAAAATGTTGCCAGCAAGCGTAGATCCATGACAAACTTCCCACGTCGCAGAAATCGTATCATCTCACGAGTAGGTAAGCAGTTGTTAACATTATGTTTTCCTAACATAGAGAAGGGTGGGGGTGGGTGGGGGGATCTTGGTGTAGTGACCAACACTCAGGCCTACCTCTCCGTCGTTTGAAATATGGGTAGTCTCCTTCACTCCTCATTGCCTCTCTCCACCCAGGAGTATAAATGGATACCAGTGTAAAAGCGGGGGAAGTTACCAATAATAGACTGAAAGAAAAACCAGCCTATGGTGTGAATGGGACCTGGAATCAGGAACTCGATGGACGCCAATCAAACCAATAACTTCTTTCTGACATGGTGAGGAACTGCCATTGAACCAGCCTTCGCCATCTCACAAAGGTTGCTTCAAGATCAACATTTTTTTAACTCATGCGATATCGTGTGTATGAAATGTAAAGAGGTGTGAAGTTCTTAGATTTAGCCCAAGACGCTACCACACACTGGGCTGCACCTAGAGCCTATTGCAAGTAACTTGGTTTCTGTGAGACTATCTTCCTGATAATGGACCTTTCCATTTTTAGCTATGCCCCGCCCATCAATAGCTAAGCTCCACCGACACCTCGCCGTGTTGGGATTGATCGATCCCCAAAAGCCCTAGCTATCAATATCCTGAAAACTATACAGGGAGGCTGTTGAATATGTTGTAACTAATTTGATTGGGTGCTGTTGATGCCTACAGCGCCCAGTCAAATCAGTTTCAAAATATTCAACAGAATATCTATTAAATAGTAAAAGCAAACAATTTGTACAACAACGCATAGACCGTCTTCAAATATGCGTTCGTGACGTACTTATCGACGTCATTCATGACGTCATTCATTATGATGTCATTCTACACATCATGCAGTTCATTATGACGTCATATGATGGGTGGGTACTCTGGAAAGGTGAATTCAGTTGGAAATGTATTGATGCGAGTAATCATTCCATGTTTCCTGGAATGTTGTATTATTTAAAATTATATATTCCCTTTCTTCGTCTAAATCTTTATTATACAGGAACCCGCCCAGAAAGCAAGGGGATCAGAAATTGAGATTGGACACCCCTCCATGACAGCTAGCCAGATACAATAATGGGCAATTCACTGTATGTTAGTGGCATAGATTCCAGAACCTAGTATCTAAGAGTTCACGGCCATCTTTAAGGACTGACCATTGACTAGGACATCAAAAATTCAACCATTGGTTCTAGTAATGTCATGTGTATCAGCATGGAACCAGTTATACCTTCCTCTTATTCTTGTCTAAACATTGGCATACGATTGAGATGTCCATTGGATTGAATTGTTTTGCTGTATTTCAGTTGTTGAAAAATCAAAGAGTAAAGGAAAGGACCGGTCTGCCACTCGAGTATATGACGTCAAAATAAATTATGTCACAAGTAGGCTAATGTCACAGTTACAATGCCTGATGAATGGCAATATAGGCCTGTAATGAACATTGAATAATCCACCAAATGAACGAAATGTATGTCTGATCGATTTACTATTTAATAAGAATTCTGTTGAATATTTTGAAACTAATTTCACTTGACACTGTTGCTGCCATACATCGGCCAGTGACATTAGTTATACAACATCCAACAGCATACATGCACGGTTAGCTTGCAATTGAGATTCTGGGAATTCAGGGTTCAATGTATATAAATCTATTTCAACATTTGCAAAACGTGGGATAAGCTTAGCTTGAAATGGGAGGGGCATAGTTAGAAATGGGTGGTGTAGAGTTAAAAATGAACCCGTCAATACTCTGTCCATATATCTATCAGCTTGAGAATAGTTTCTAGAAATTGTCTATGCACTGTCGTCAGTTGGTTGTTCTTATTTCAAGTGATTTCCCAATCAACTGAACAATAATGCTGATACGTTGGCAATCATCCTGTATGTCTATTCATAGATGCACCATTGATAATGTAAACCAATTTCTTTCTTGATCAATTGAGGGACCCATTTCTAGCTATGTCCAGCCCGTTTCTAGCTAAGGTCTACGCACATCTTGAGCGTGTTGGAATATATTTATACGCTTTGTATACTGAATTCCCAGAACACAAATGTCAAGGTGTCAGTAAGTAAGCTGTTGAATGTTTTGAAACTAACACGAATGTTGATGCCATAGGCAGCAACAGCTCCGAGTCAAATTGGCTTAAAAATATACAACACAATTATTATCAAATCCTAAATCCGCCAAAGAATTAAAATTCATGCACTTGAAGGAGATTCCAATGTTCATGACGCAGCTAGATACGTCATACTGATTATGAAGTCAGCCTAGATGTGAGATAATTGACTATGACATCAGATACTTGAGTGGCAGATCTGATTCCTTGATCGGCTGCAAACGGCACCATGATATTACTAATATCGACACTGTTATTGCCATTAGAACATTGCAATGTGTGATTCTAAATGGGAATGAAGCGATTTTGGTTCCTGGTTTGAACTACGTCCTATATTGACTTATAACGTAATCCTTTAACCATTTAACACTCATATCAGCCAAAAACGGCTTCTGCAGTAGTCTTGAAAAATGTATATTTGCGGACCAAGAGAAGACTATTTTTTGAAAATATACCATTGGGATGACTAGCTCAATAACCGAGCCAGTCATTCCAGTGATAGATTTTCAAAAAATAGTCTTCTCTTGGTCTGCAAATTGAGATTTTATATGAGAAAATTAAAATTTCTATAAACAAATTCAATTCGGTCAAGGAAATAAAAGAATTTCCTTATTGAAGCGCTAGTTGCATACCAGCCAGTCATTCCAGTGGTAAATTTATCCTCTTGCGAATGGACATTCCTCCTGACCAAATTGCTCGTTAGAACTATTACTGGCGTCTAACTTAATGGATGTTTGACTTAGCTAGAAACAATATGGTTAGAATCTGTTACTACAGAAGCAACATCATAGATCCACCTTTCCGCTCCACTCACCTGGACACAGAGGTTACATCAAGTACGAATTTTGTTATTAATTTTAGGATTCATTTTCCATATTCTATATGCTTGCTTTCCTCTCGCAAACTCGCATAAATAATGTCGTTTGATTTGTAGGTCTGAACAATGAATTGTACAGGTAGATGCCACTCAGAATGCTAGTGTTTATTCTTAATGGCACGGAGCTTACAAGATAGATGTTAACAATACATTTTCCTGACTATGGTGAAGGGTATTTACTAACTTAGATTGCATATGGTGGTTGACATGAAGGTTTTTTTTGTTATTTCATTTAGATTTTGAATGCGACACATGAGAATGCATTTGCCCCTCAGAAGACAATTTGGCTAATAGTGTTGAAGAATCGTAAGAAATCAACCCAAAATTTGTCATGGCTCAATATTCTGCAACCCTCTTCATGTTAAAATAAAATTGAATTGGTTTTCTATAACTCTTTCAATTCATGTTCCCAAAATGCAGATGTGCTTCCCCTCAGCATGCTGTTTACCCCAAATAACATATTACGACAATACAATATATATTTTCTACCAAAGATCATGGTTGTTGTCTCATTCCATAGCCTATTGACAGACAATTTATGCAAAGGTTTGTTCCAGAAAGCGTGTAAAGAGCACCGATTAACCCACAAACAATAAAATGCTTGATTTATCTTTTACAGTTAAGTCTTAACAGAAGTCTTTACATAATTTTCAGGTAGGTTCAAAATGAAGCTAACATTTCGCATGATGATTATGCCAAGAGTACGCTGGCATCGATCAAGTGCCAATTATAGAATACTTCGGCAACATATAAATGAAAATGGTGCAAGGTAAGTGAAGCAACGCAATATTGCATTGGGACAATTCATCTTTCCAGTTTTAGCGATGCCCGGCCCACATCTAGCTAAGCTCCACCCACACTTCGCGTGTTGGGATTGAAGGATCCCAGAATGCCCTAACTATCAATTTACCGAAAACTATACAGGTAAGCTGTTGAATATTTTGTAACTAATTTGACTGGAACAGCAACAGCGACCAGGCAAATTAGTTTCAAAATATTCAACCGAATATTTATTAAATAGTAAAGACATATAATTCGTACAACAACACATAGGCCGTCTTCAAATATGCATTCGTGGCGTACTTATCTACGTCGTTGATGACGTCATAAGGACATCATTATTATGATGTCATTCTACGTCACGTAGTGGATTATGACGTCATATGATGGATGGATAAAGTGGAAAGGTCCACTGAAGAGGTTAGTTATTCTGCACTCCAAGCAAAAAGTTACTCAGCTACCCCTTGATCAAACATACAAAATGTCATTCTTTGTAACTGTCATCAAATAGCTATGCAAATTTCCAATATAAATTAGGCTTCTCTTGTCATGTTTCACTGAAGCGCTGAAGAGATACATTTGTTTCCATTGACAATTCTGGGGTTTGATTTTGCAAAATATAATTTTTGTCATCAAATAACTGGGAAACTTCCAGAATCCAGACACGAATTGGGCATTTTAGATTTTTACCCTGCCCATGAACATAGCTTGGCTGAGTAGTACAATGGAAAATGCCTGTCCATTTTTCCTTTTACTCTGGGCAATTTTGTTTGTTCACATACATTCTGTGGCGCTACAGCATTCGGAAGGGCACCCATCTGTACATAAAATTCGTTAATATAAACAGACTCTTCAGTAGCCTACATATCCTAGCATGAAACTTTTATCGCGTTTTCAATTCCCATCAGGAACTGAACATGTTATTACATTCAATCCAATTTGTATTCACTTTCATGACACATTGCCAACCAATTGTGAATCACTCCCATCGAAACAAGAACGTTATTTCTATTATTGTCCCAACGATAGCTATGGAATCAGATAAGGAAACCGTTCACATTTCTGCAGTGAAAGTTGTGCGAGTCTAGATAAATGAATGCATGTTTGACATTAAAAACTGCTTTGCAAAACATCGTTGTTGTCTTAGACAATAACAGCTTAAAACAACGTCGTTTTCAATTCGAATATTTGGTACCAGCTGAATATTGATTAACATTAGCGGTACTCTCAATAGAACTTTGATCTTGGTTTTGATCATAACAGGTGTGTATTTCCCTTGCTTTGTGCATGACCCAGCTGAATTATTGCATAGTGTGATATTAGCGCTTATATCTTACACAGCAGCGGTGTCTCTCCCATGAGAATGTAGTCACAATCAGATTAGCCGCGGAAGCTTTGAAACCATTCACCAAACGTCACTGAAATAAAAACAACGGTCTCATCATTTCAAATTGACACATTGCACAGTCATTAGGCAGCTGTAGACTAACATTGCCCAGGGTATGTGATGCATTATTTAGAAAGTATGGCAACGCGCTATCTATCTTAGTTCTCTCGATGAAGCTGCCTACGATTACGATGTTCAGAGGGTGAATGCCTCCAAGAGAAACATAACTGAATAGGCTGCGTTGTTTTCCATCTCTCAATCATAGTAATGTATATACATTGGAACAACTGCGTGGATATTAACTTTAGATGTCACTGAAAAAATAATTATGTCAGAAAGTGTGCAGTCACTGAGGAGGAATCGCAAGGATAGCAAACCCGATTATGCACTTTAGGTTATCAGCACATGTCTTACAACTACTCCCATCCCACCCATTCTCACCCCACTCCAACGAATGTACTATGAATTGAATGAACAAGAAACATATTTCTTAAATTGTTACCTCTTGTTATGGAATGCGAGTACCAAACCTGTTTTGACGGATGGATCGATCCAATCTGTCACTCAAGTATATGATGTCATGATCAATTATGTCACATGTAGGCTGACATCACAATCAAAATGTGTGGTGAATAACGTATATAGCGCCTTCATGAACATTGAAAGGTCCGTCAAGTGTACGAATTGTATGTCTTTACTATTTAATAAACAGTCTGTTGAATATTTTGACACTAATTTCATTGGACGCCGTTGCTGCCATAGGCATCATCAGAACCCCACAGAAAATTATTTTCAAATTAATCAACAGCTTACAAGTATAGTTACCGTGATATTTGAATTCTGGGAATCCAGGCCTCGATCGATCATAACATTGGCAAAGCGTGGATGGAGCTTAACTATCAGTGGGCAAGGCATCGATAGAAACGGATCCCTCTATTGTGATGGATACGTGCTAAGACGTGAGAGATTAGCCACCATTTTACTTCATCAGCTGGCATCTGTCTTAAAGAGAAAACAAGTTCTGATCACAGAAATCATCTCTGTTGTAAGTAACCTTTCCAGTTTATCCATCCATCATATGACGTGACGTGTATGTATGATGACGCCATAATCAATGACGTCATGAATGACGTAGATAAGTACGTCACGAACGTGTAATTGAAGACGGACTAAGCGTTGTTGTACGAATTATATGTATTTATTACTTAATAAACATTCTGTTGACTAATTTGAAACTAATTTGACTGGGTGTTGTTGCTTACTTGTATAGTTTTCTGGAATTTGATAGTCAGGGAGATCAGGGATCGATGGATCTCAACACGAGCGAGGTGTGGGTGGAGCTTAGCTAGAGATAGGCGGGGCCTGGATAAAACTGGAAATGTGCATTCAATAATGTTTTAAAGTAAAGGACCAGGGAACTAACAAATGCTCTTGAATGATAGATTTAAATAATAATCAACCTATAGCCACTGGTAACAAACAGAAATAAATCGGAATAATTTGAAAAAAGCTAATAAATACCATTTATGTCACTCTGACGTGAACCAATTAGTGACGCAGGTGGTGCTGCGCTCTCTATTGTATGCCAGGAGAATAAATAATACCCGCTACAGCCGGTCATATAATCTCAATAGTAGCGGAGAGGCGATTTGGGCGCCTGCTGAAAGTAGTTGCTGTGTCAGAGCAACCAAATAATTTGCATCATTATCACCTTTTTTCCTTTGATCTTTGCCGCCTTTGTGTAAAGGTGTGAAGACAGGCGCCCAGATCTCCTCCAGTTCTGATTGGATGTTAGATGTAGAGGGTGACCATAAGCCCCGCCCCTCGTTAAGTCACGTGCCTTCTATCATCCAATGTGGTGAGCTTAATGGTAATTTTCGTAATGATTGACAAGGGATGATGACAGGGTAAGTAAGGATGGTTTACAGGTTACATGTCTGGACTCGTTTGAACGTGAAGCCTCGCCCCCTCGTTAAGTCACGTGCCTCCACGCATTCAATGAGGCGAGCTGAAAGGGGAACACAAGAAGGGTCGATATCATTTGCATAAAACACGCAGTTCTATCGTAGAGCCCATATTTAAGCTACTGTGTAAAACTTTCCTGTGACATTTATATATAAATCCGATTAAAATGGTGCTAAAAACGCTATGTTGCTATAATTTTCTGCGAGTTAATTAAACCTATGGCATCATAGGTTGAATCCCACCCGACAAGAACCATGATAACGGCACTCTGACGACAGGAGTGCATGCACGTGGATGACGATATCTATATCGGTGATAATATCTATCGACATCATTAATGGATGTACAGATTGAAGAGATTAAGCTGTTTATCACACTCGCAAATTTATGGAATATAATCTTTATTTTCATACATTGGTTTCCGAACCTTAATATGGCCATTTTCCATGAAGATACCTACCAATTACATGAATATTACAATATCTCAGGAAGTTTTGAGGCAAGTATGAAAAGATAAGTACCTAAAGATGGACTGGATGTATGTAAGAACTATTTAAATGCTCACATTAATAGATGCAACTTTAACAACACTATGTGCCATAGCTCTAGTGAGGGTGTTGACTTAAATGCAATTATATTGATATGCCTATACTATCGCATCATTCATTTATCCCAAGATCAAAACTTGATGTCAAAATCAGCACCATCAGAGAAAGCAGAAAAAGGACTGTTATTATATATTCTTCAACATTTCCACAAATATAGTTTATATATTCCGAACACCGCTGAAGAGAACCCCCTTATAAAATGCAATTCGCAATTTTATTGCGATAGCATTGGATGACAGCGAGAAAAACGTTCGACTTATGACGTCATATGCCTCATTCGAAAATATATATTTCTAATTTGAGCACAGAGCTTGAAATTATATTTTTGAAAAAGTTACGATCTGTCGATTCATTTTATGCAAAGTAGTATAGAGGGTCTGGTGTTTCCATTTAAGGGTTATTAGCGTAATGCTGATTGACAAGGGTTAATGCGTGTAATTAAGGATGATCTGATGGAGCCATGCCAAATGGTCAAGGGTTAATATATTACATAATAAGGGCCGACAAGGCTACGTGTCTGGACACGTCTTTTCCTGGGAACTCATTCGATGACGAAGCCCTGCCCCTAATTAAATCACGGGTCTCCAGGTATCCAATGAGGCAAGCTTAAGGGTAATTAACGTCATAACGCGTGACGAGCGTTAATCGATAGGCATAAGGCGGATTAAGAGGTACATGTCTGGACACGTCTCTTTCTGACTCTGGGAACTCGTGCAGTCATGGGAGATTCTAAACGGTCAGCTATAGAGTATGGACAATTGTGGAAGATGTCTCCATTAGTCTAATGAGTTGAGCATTATTAAACCTCTGAACGTCGGTATTTTTAGCTGTGACAATGTAAGGACAATAGGTTAGTTATTATGCTGACAGATTAAAATTAACTAGTCGAGCTTTAAAACAACTCCGACAGCATGTAACGATCGTCAGGGCCGTACAAAGTTCAGTGAATCAATTTTCAATCGTGTTAAGGAAGTAACAACAACCTATTACATTTTTAATGGGTCTCGAGCGGCCACGCAATATTTTGAAAAAGATTCCAGTCTAAGTTGACTCAGGGGTTGGACGGGTTAAAGACGATGATTATTTCAGTTGTCAACATGTTATATGCTTATGCATATGGAAGACTTAGTTATAAGACATATATCTTATCGTGCTTCCATCAGAACAAAAATAAAATATGTTTAAACCAGCATCAATGATCAACCCATCAAATTAGTTTCAAAATATTCGATATCTTTGACGTATAGCTTTCTGGAAATCACTGGTTAGATCGTTCAGCGATCGATCGATCCCAACACGATCAAGGTGTGGGTTGAGCTTAGCTAGAGATGGGCAGGGACATAGCTAAAAATGGAATGTCTATTAGCGAGCTGTGGGCAATCACTTATGCCATTATAATAGACCGTCAAGATGTACGAATTGTATGTCTCTAATACTCAATAAACATTATGCAAAATACCTTGAAAGTAAACTGACCAGGCATTGTTGCAGCCATAAGCAATAACATAGTCCAGTCAAATTAGTTTCAAAATATTCAACAGCTTACACTTATACTTTTCTGGAAATCACTAGTCAAGGAGTTCAGCGATCGATCGATCCCAACCCGATCGAGGTGTGGGTGGAGCTTAGCTAGAGCTGGGTGGGGAATAGCTAAAATGGAAAGCTATTAGCGAGCTGCATGCAATCAGTTATTCTCTTATAATCGGTTAATAGACCATCACGTTGTATGAATTGTATGTCTTTACTATTTAATAAACATTATGCAAAATACTTTGAAAATAAATTGATTGGACGTTGTTGCCGCCATAAGTAGTAACATCACCCGTTCAATTTACTTTCAAAATATTCAACACCTTAGTTTTCTGGAAATCATTAGCCAAGGAGTTCAGAGATCGATCGATCCCAACCTGATCGAGGCGTGGGTGGAGCTTAGCTAGATATATGGACAGGGCATAGCTGAAACGCCCACATTATGGCGAAACGTCTAAAGTGATGCATAATGCATAACAAATAACGGCTAGTAAATTTGTAATAAGGGTTCATTAAGATTATTTTAAACTGTAACATATTCCTCTTATCTTTACACTTTTTTGCACTCAGATTTGTATATACATATTTTGATTCAGTTATGGTGAGCGCCTGCTGGAATGGAATGACTGTTTAGATTATCTAGCAAGTCATTTTATGGTTAAAAGTCCGTGGCTGGTCTTCTCTCGGTCCACAATGCAACACGATCGAGGTGTGGGCGGAGCTTAGCTAGAACTTGGAGGGGCATAGCTAAAAATGGAAAGATCCATTAGCGCTCTGAGGGCAATTGAATATTCCGTTATAATCGCTTAATAGATCGTCAAGTTGCACGAATTGTATGTCTTTACTATTTAATAAACATTATGTAGAATAATTTGAAACTAAATTGACTGTGCATTGTTGCAGCCATAAGTAGTAACATCGCCCGGTCAATTTACTTTAAAAATATTCAACAACTTACACAGATAGTTTTCTGGAAAGCGCTAGGCACACGTATTACGGATTTTAAAAATTGGAATTATAGCTAACACAGTTTCGACAAGATTGAAGTAAAACTCCAGCATCACTTTCACCTCCATACATTCCAACTGTTTAATGCATAATGACTCGAGTAGGCGAACTTAGCATTCGTCCAAGGAAATATTGGCAACAGCTTGGCTAGGAGAGCTACACGTTTCTCTATTCGCCCCCAAGCCCCCACCCACCCCACAACCCCCACACACACCCACCAAACACAAACCCCACCCCACACTGCCACAACCCACCCATCCCCACACAGCCCACAAACCATATGAATAACAAGCAAATAGTCTGCTCAGATCCGGGGGCCATAACAACCGTATCGATTTTTCTTACAATCCTTTAATTTGGAATGCGTCATTAGCCAGGTGTGTCAGCCATTGGTGCAACTCTAGGGTCTGCCACAAAATTATAACTATGGGAAAATGTGAAAGTCGGTTTTGAAAGCCATTTTTAACACGAATCCCCACCACCCAACAACCCACTTGCCCCGACCCCAACACAACCCGCCCATCCCACCCGCCATTGTTTTAAAATGAATTTAATTCTGGCTAGGTAACCAGCCAGAGCGTCATTGGTTAATTCATTATTTTTGTCCATAACTTAGCCTATATACAGTGCAGCTCAGGGGTAAGATAACACGTCTATAAATGTGAATGAAAACATTTTAGTAAAAACTGTTCTCTTCTGTATTTTGGGCGTAATTTGATTTGAAGACAATAGCTGCCTTAGGCTGTAATGTCTTTCAATTAAGTTACCTTCAGAATATTCGACAATACATTTTATTTTACTTTGTAAACGTGTTAGGTTATTTCTGGGGTGGACTGTACTCTAAATTTATTCCTCTTGCCATATACAAAGCGAGCGTTATTGATTTTTCTTACAGGGTTTTAAGCTTGATCATTAGCCATGTGGGTTGTGTGCACCGCTCGAGGCTACACCAATTCAATTCAAGGTTATTTGGATAACTTCTTCGAAGTACACGAAATATATAAATTAATGTATAAGTGATAAACCTACTTAGTTAAAGATACGCATAGTATTAAAATTGAATTGAATTGTAACAGCTGTAGACTGTTCAGAGGTGGGGGACAAGGTGGGTCGGGTCATGCACAACAATGGAGACAAAATTCCGGTGCTCAGCCGCTAGTTTGACGGTATGACGTACAAACTGTACATAGGAATTTATGAGAAATGTTGATGCTCTGTTACATCTTGAATTTATAATGCTAACAATATGAAATACGTAATTTATACCTACTGCTAGTATATTAATTGTGAAATATTTCTCCTCATATGCTTTATGTAAAGCCTGAGTAAATAAAACGTGAACTTGAACTTGACGTACCCAGTTATTTTGAAATTGGGATTCTGAGAATTCAGGGTTCAAACATAAAAATTGACCCCCCAAACGGGCGCAAAGCTGGGACTGAGCTTAGCTAGAAATGGATGGGGCATAGCCGGAAATGAGCTGGGGCATTGCTAGAAGCGGGCAAAGCTAAATGGATCGCTCTATTACATGGAATGATACGGATGTTATAACGGTATATTACTGAATTTCATTTCGCTTTATACAATAAGTATTGGGTTTTTTTTTCGAAAACAATGTTGCTACAAACTTTTTCTCTCTAAGACCACAACAGTTTCCTTCCAGCAACATTGTTTCCATGCTGTAGTCCGGGATTTCGTGTTACTTTATCCCTAAATTTGATCAAGAAAATTAAAATATTTGTCTATCGAATGTTCATTTACAGACCGAGACAAAAATATTTTGAAAATTTACTACTGCAATGACTGTCTCAGTTATCGAACTAGTCATTCCACTGGTAAATTTGAAAGCATCATCTTCTCTCAGCTTACAAATGAACATTCCTCAAAACCACTGTGTAAGCAAGGTTTGGTAGTCTTTATCATAAATGGTTAACAATGAGCTCTTTGACGACATTACAATGCAGTTAAAGAAGATAATGGGACTTGGAAATCCTATCAATGTGCAGGGTAACAGCTCAGTCAAAAGAGGTTCAATTGAAAAATATACAAAATACACCAAATACAATTGGATATATATTTTTTAATTTTCAAAATAACCATACATCGGTATGCACATGCTTACTTTTGAAAGTAAATTGACTGGGCATTGTTGCGGGCGTGCGTACGGGCGGGCGGCGGACGTGCATGCGTGCGATCGTGCGTGCGTGCGTGCGTGCGTGCGTGCGTGCGTGCGTGCCTGCGTTTTAGTATGCCGTGGTGCCGTTGTTGCGGGCGTGCTTGCGGGTGCGCGGGCGTGTGGGAGAGTGTGCGGACGGGTGTGTGTGAGTGCATGCATGCGTGCGTGTGTGTGTTAGTAGGCCATGGTGTTGTTGCAGGCCATTGTTGTGGGCGTTGTTGCAGTGCATGCGGGCATGCGGCCGGGTGTGTATGTGTTTGTTGGTAGGCCGGGGTGTCGTTACGATTGCCATCAATACCTACAATGTCATCGGGTTCAGCAGATTATGTGTTCGCTTCACCACCCTCATCTTCTAAACCTGATTGTTCAGAGTCTAAGTTCTGCTTAATATTTTAGAATATAGTGAAGAGCTCCCTACTGCCTATGACATCTTTTTCATCTTCACCTTCATCATCGCTCTCAGACTCCGTTGAGTCACTGTCTATGTCTTCGCCTTCATCATCGCTCTCAGACTCTGTTGAGTCATTGTTTATGTCTTCTTTTTGAGAATCACCTTCATCATCGCACTCAGACTCCGTTAAGGCATCATCACTCTCAGAATCCATTGAGTCTCACGGGTTTCACTTTCCGAATCCCTTGGCGTATCAACTTCATGCTTCATCTTCATGCTCTAGATTCTCGCTGTCTTCATTGCTATGGAATCGTGTCTTATGTCGCTTCAGGTCATGTGACCTAGCGAAAGTTGAATCACATTTGAGACATTGATGTCTTGGCATATTGATTATAGGATAAACTTATTATTTTATTATAAATTTTATTGGTGAAGGTTGTAGTTGTAGAAATCTTCTTACAACCTAAGGCTTCTCTAAGACTCTAACTACTATGTAGATAAAATACACGTCCGTCCTTTTGGGTTGTTTAAACTGTAGTGAGAAAATGTATTGAATTTGAGACATTTTATAGGATTGCGCGTAAGTATTGTTCAAGATTTTGGTAAGTTTTGTAAGTTTTCTATGCATGCCCATCTAGGCTAGTGTTCCAGAATAAAAATGTACGTAAAAGGACTTCCTGTGTATTTATGTTTTGTCTCACAAATCGTGTTGAAGTTGGTTTGTGAATGTCTAAATACGCGATAGTACTGGACAAGCAAATATATACACCTGTGCAAAAGTTAAGCACCACCCTATTTTTACGCACATGCGAGGGTATATTCATGTGCTATGAAGAAAGCAATAGCATAAACATTTATGTACCCATCCATCTTAGTGCAAGAGGTAATAATGCAACTAGAGGAATGCTGATTATGATGGTGGGGAAACACTGTATGTTTTTGTTTGAACTTGAAAACGAGGCCTGAATATGGTTACGTTGACACAACTGACAACTATTGCCCTACAGTTGACACACGTGGCTAGATTGTCATTAATGGTGTCTGAAAACGAAGTTTAACATCTGTGCACGAGTTTGAGACTGTCATTATTAATACCGGGTATATCCACCTTGTGCCTGGATGACGGCCTGGACACGACGTCTCATGCTGGTCACCAACCGACTGATACGCCATTGTGGTATTCGTTGCCATTCAAGATGGAGTGCGTCTGTTAATTCCTGTAGGTTCTGCACAGGAGGATCCCTCCTTCTCACCATGTTTCCCAGAATGTCCCAGATATGCTCAATAGGGTTCATGTCAGGGCTCCTTGCTGGCCATGGTAGGGTTTCGATGGCATTCTGGCGGAGGTATTCATGCACAGCTCTAGCACGATGTGGTCGGGCGTTGTCATCCATGAATATAGGGTGGGTTCCAGGTGCATGATTTACAAAATGAGGGACCACAACTCTATCCAGTATGGAATCTTGATATCTTTGTCCATTTAGTGTTCCAGGTACGGTCAACAGATCCCGCTTACAATCAAATGAGATGCACCCCCATATCATAACGGAACCTCCACCAAATGGAACTTCTTCCATGATGTTACCTTGGTCGTACGCCGTGCGTCTGGACCTCCATACACGAGTTCGACCATCTGTGGCATGAAGCAGGAACCGACTTTCATCGGACCAGTGTACCCGTCTCCAGGATCTCATGTTCCAGTGTCTTCTTTCGTTGCACCACCTCAGACGCTCCTCTTTGTGGTGTGGAGTGAGGAGAGGACGTCTGACAGGTCTCCTAGCTTTCATGCCAGCAGCATACAGTCTCCTTTTGACGGTAGACATTGACACTCTATTGCGCGTTTCCCATTGCTGGCTGAGCACTCTGCTGTTGGTGAATGGAGATCTCCTAACAAGGCGTACTAGGGCTCGATCATCACGGGCAGTAGTCTTCTTCGGTCTTCAAGATCTATGCCTGTCCTTCACCTCGTTAGTTTGCCCATGTTTTGCAATCAAACGACTGATTACAGTATGGTTAATGTTCAGCTGTCTGCCAATCTCTCTGCATGACATACCAGTGGTATGCATGCCTATGATTTGCCATTTCACACGATCACTTAACCTTCGTCTTGCCATAGCGGTTCACAATCAAGAGCTAATTCTCTCTGTACAAATACACCACGGTCATGAACACAAAATTCCTAATCTTATCGCCTAAATCTGTATGTAATGTTCTACACCTCAAACTGGACTTTTACATAACTGAACACGTGTGCTGTTTCCCGCCACGCACGGACATCAAGCGGCGTGAAGTCATGCATGCATGTGCATTTCGTACTTGGAATTATGTCAGCTAACGCGGGGACAAAAAGTATTGCAGCCTAGTTGTACCATCATGTTTCTACGTTCTATTGTTTTTGCTGGTGCTTAACCTTTGCACAGGTGTATAAATGGGCACCAGAGCATGCAGATTTGTGGGCAGACATGCAGATTTGTGGGCACACATGCAGATTTGTGGGGCGAACATGCGGATTTGTGAGTGCATAATATTTTTAACTAATTTGACTGTGTGCTGTTGCTGCCATAGCACCAATGCGTTCACGCATGTACACACACGCGTCATGAACATGGAATTGTCTGTCAGTTGTACAAAGTGTATGTTTTACTAAATTTATTTAATAATCATTCTGTTATCACAGACTATGAACAAGCTCCTGCACACACCCCAACACACAGCCACACGACCGTATGCACGCAAGTCCAATGCGCACACACGCATGGGTGCACTCCTCAAACGCACACCAAATGGGTAACTCTGTATAGTTATTTGTCCTGAAAAAAATATTACGGAGGAGGCGCACGCCCAGGGACACACGTGGCTGCGTAACACGTGCTAGTAGTAAGCTGGATACCCTTTGCAAATCTTCGGCTGTTTCTCTCATTGAATTTAATAATGCAATCGATGAGTTTGATAAGAGGCTTCGTAGTTTAGATCAATCCCAAGAACTTGCAGAGCAGTCCATAGACTTAAATGAACTGGATGATAACATTATTGAGGCTGCAGATTTTTGGGAGAAGTGTCGAGTCCCTCGTGTTCAAGCTGCCGTAATTTTGGCCTCCCGCACACCTGTTCCTGATGATACAGATCGGAACTTTGCTACATCTGCTGCTGGCTCTGTAACATCGGTGGAGGCCAAGCTGCCTAAGTTGGAGCTTCCAATCTTTAGCGGTGATGTTACAACATGGGTTTCCTTCTGGGAACAATTTACAGCAGTTGTACACACAAGCGACCTCATCACAAATTTACAAGCTGTTATTTGTTATGCATCACGTTAGACATTTTGTCATAGTGCAGGCATTTTAGCTATGCCCCGCCCATCACTAGCTAAGCTCCACCCACACCTCGATCCTTGGCTAGCAATTTCCAGAAAACTATCCAGGTAAGCTGTTGAATATTTTGAAAGTAAATTGAATGGGCGATGTTACTGCTTATGGCGGCAACAACGTCCAGTCAATTTACTTTCAAAGTATTTTCATACTGTTTATTAAATAGTAAAAACATACAATTCGTACAACTTGATGGTCTATTAAGCGATTATAAGAGAATAACTGATTGCATGCAGCTAGCTAATAGCTTTTCATTTTAGCTATGCCCCGCCCAGCTCTAGCTAAGCTCCACCCACACCTCGATCGGTTTGGGATCGATCGATCTCTGAACTCCCTGACTAGCGATTTCCAGATAATCATAAATGTAAGCTGTTGAATATTTTGAAACTAATTTGACTGGACTATGTTATTGCTTATGGCTGCAACAACGCCCGGTCAATTTAGTTTCAAAATATTCTACATAATGTTTATTAAATTGTAAAGACATACAATTTATGCAACTTGACGGTATATTGACTGGACGATGTTACTGCTTATGGCGGCAACAACGCCCAGTCAGTTTACTTTCAAAGTATTTTGCATAATGTTTATTAAGTATTAAAGACATACAATTCGTACAACTTGACGGTCTATTAAGTGATTACAATGGCATAACCGATTGCCCGCAGCTCGCTAATAGAAATTCCATTTTTAGCTATGTCCCCACCCATCTCTAGCAAAGCTCAACCCACACATCGATCATGTTGGGATCGATCGATCTCTGACCGACCTAACTAGCGATTTCCAGAAAGCTATACGTGTAAGCTATTGAATATTTTAAAACTAATTTGACGGGCTGATCATTGATGTTGGTTTAAACAGATTTTATTTTTGTTCTGATGGAAGCATGATAAGATATGTGTCTTATAACGTGGTCTTCCATACGCATAAACATATAATACGTTGAAAACTGAAATAATCATTGTCTATAACCCGTCCAACCCCTGAGTCAACTTAGACTGGAATTTTCCCCCAAATATTGCATGGCCGTTAAAAATGTAATACGTTGTTGTTATTTCCTTAACATGATTGAAAATTGATTCGCTGAACTTTGTACGATTCTGACGATCGTTACACACGGTGGGAGTTCTTTTAAAGCTCGACTAGTTAATCTTAATCTGTCAGGGTAATAACTAACTGATTATCCTTACGCTATACATCGACCCTTCTACAATGTCATGGCTAAGGACGCAGAGGCTCAGAAGCTTAATAATGATCAACTCGTTAAACTAATGGCAACATCTTCCGCAATTGTCCTTACTCTATAGCTGACCATTTAGAATCTCCCATGATTGCACGAGTTCCCAGAGTCAGAAAAAGACGGGCCCAGACATGTTAGCCTGTCAATCCGCCTTTTGCATATCGATTAACGCTCGTCACGCGTCATTATGCTAATTACACTTAAGCTCATCTCATTGGATACCTGGAGACCCGTGATTTACCGGGGGGGGGGGGGGGGGGGGGGCAAGGCTTCCTCATCGAACGAATTCCCAGGAAAAGACATGTCATTACGTAATACATTACCCCTTGAGCGTTTGGCATGACTCCAACAGATCATCCTTAATTACACCCAATAACCCTCGTCAATCAACACTACGCTAATTACCCTTAAGCTAGCTTCATTGAATGCCTGGCGGCACGTGACTTAACGAGGGGGCGGGAATTCGTGATCGAACGAGTCCAGACATGTAACCTGTCAATCATCCTTAATAACCCGGTCATTAACCCTTGTCAATCATTACGGTAATTACCATTAAGCTCACCACATTGGATGACAGGAGGCACGTGACATAACGAGGGGCAGGGCTTATGGTCACTGTCTACATCTAACATCCAATCAGAACTGGAGGTGCTCTGGATGCCTGTCTTCACACCTTTACACAAAGGCGGCAAAGATCAAAGGAAAAAAGGTGATAATGATGCAAATTAGTTGGTTGCTCTGATACAGCAACTACTTTCAACAGGCGCCCAAATCGCCTCTCCTCTACTCTCAGTTATATTTGAGTTAAGCTGATTAGCCACTACTTCATACAGGTAAAATATTGTCTTATCTAAAAACAATTTGACTGAAAGCAGTTGTTTCCAGAGACAGGATCTAAATTCAGTTACACGAATTTGAAAATCTTCAGTAGACTCTGGAACCCAGCAGTGTATTTTGAAATCATTTGACCGAATCTCGTTGCTTCCACCAGAAACAGTGACTTTAAAATGTAATGTTTTCAAAAGGATCAATAGTGAACTAACAGTAGAGAGTTAATCGCTCTACATTCGGCGCATAAAGAGAATAGTATTCCTACGGATTACAAATCTATATTCAGGTTTACTTTTGTTATATTCGAGTACGAGGTATACGTTGTACCCGAACAGACCAGTGGACACACGCCGAAGTGCTAAGCACCAGCTACGTCACTAATTGGTTCCATGTTAAACACTCCTAGATTTAGTAAATGCCTTTTCTCAAATAATCCTGATTCGTTTCCGTCTTTACCGGTGGTAGTTTATTCAATATTGTATGAAATTACCAATAAATACCATTTGTTATTTCTCTTTTCCCTTCCTTTAAGAGACTACGTTTTGCAGATCGCAAAATCGAATATTAATGACATTTATTTTATCACTCTGTGCAAGTGAACACCTTGGCAGAAATGTTTGAGTAATTTGACGAGTGCCCAGTAATAGAAGAGTCGCACTGAGCAATTTCACTACACCTATGCGAAACCATTTTGATTGGTTTATGCAACGCGGAATACAAATTTCTCGGTGTGATCAGAAACACTAACATACATCTGAGTTCTATGACAGTTGAAAATGCTTGTGTCAGACACATGACATGATTGATTGTTACGTATGTCATAGTTTGGATGTGACAATGTGTCCCTGGGCGTGCGCCTCCTCCGTCATCTCATTAACATATTTTATCATTCACATATCGAAGATAATGCCCGAGATGCGAGATCCGACTGACCATGCTGATATAGCGATGAGCATGAAATGAATGCCATTGACAGCAATATCCTTTAGTCAAATTGTTGTCAGAACAATCAACATACTCCCTAAATAGATCTTAATGTATGTGGTTTTGTGAAGAACTCAGAATGAAACGTCTTTTTAATGCTCGGAATTCGTACCATTGAACTCGCTCTCACATATCACGCTGGGACATTACGACATATATCGTCATATATCCCCGCAACAAAAGATAGTTAATGTGGTATTTAGACATTATTCTCTTGTCAGACTGAATTCTTGGCAGAGCAATGCGTGAAATAGGATCTTTCACTAAGATCTGACCGTCGATCCTAATATATATATATATATATATATATATATATATATATATATATATATATATATCATATTGTCAATCTTACCATTTATGCTACTATTTGATCGGAGCCGATTCCAAATTTCTCCAGGCAATACGATTCAACAGTTTGGCTTGAACGGGGCCAGGGTTTTGGTAAAGCTGGTTGTCGTCTAGTGGATCGGTACCCGAGTCAGCCACTCAAGTGGTAAATTTTCAAAAATAGACAATGGCTAAGAAAAAAATGGATTTTCTTGACCATTTTCATGGTCAATCCGGCCAATAGGCCGCATCTGTAGTGGTCTTAAGCAATGTCTATTTCCACGACGAGTTATTTTTGTAAATTTTATTGTGAAAATTGTTATTTCCTTGAAAAGGGTTAAATGATATTTATCAGTGAAATTTTGAGCGCGTTGTGGCGCTGTTGACACATTTCCGTTACTTATTACATAGTCTTATTTAAAAATAATAAGACAGATGCCCACCCCACCCTCTTCCTCCCTCCTGCCCCCACCCTCTCCCTCCCTCCCTCACTCCCGCTCTCACTCCACCCCCCCCCCCCCACCCGCTCTCACTCTCCCCCTCCCCTCTGTCTCCATCTGCCTGCCTGCCTACTTGCCTACATGCCTGCCTGCTTGCCTCTCTCTCTCTCTCTCTCTCTCTCTCTCTCTCTCTCTCTCTCATATGTTATAAATAAGTCACTTATGCTGCTCTAAACAATATAGCCTAGAGACTAATAATAACAATCCCTCGCTCCCGCTCCCTCGCTCCCGCTCCCCCTCCCCCCCCTCTCTCTCCTCTCCTCTCCTCTCCCCTCCTCTCTCTCTCTCTCTCTCTCTCTCTCTCTCTCTCTCTCTCTCTCTCTCTCATATGTTATAAATAAATGTCACTTATGCTGCCCCAAACAATAGCTAGCCTAGAGACTAATAATAACAATCTGGCAAGTAAATGTTGCACAGATTAGGTACCGTAATTTTGATAGCGATTGGGTGTACTATCTGGCAACAATGCCCACGGTAATTTCGAAACGCTGAGCTGTAAATAACAATCAGGCAACAACGCTCCAAAATAAATGAATCAGGCTTAGATATAACTACAAATACTATCTGGGTAAGAGTGATGACGCTATCTGGCAACAAAGTACCACCAGTACAATCTAGCAACGCGTACCAAATAGAACGTACTCTGACACTGTTCAAACACTGAGAATGAAAGGGCTGGGCTCAGCGATGTTGTCGGGTATATATGTACCAAGTATGAACACAATCCGGTAATAAGTAGGCCTACCAATTGGAAAGCAATGACAACAAACTACTGTCGTGAAATCTAACAAGTATAAAGGAAAAATATCGCTACAAATTGCCTAGAACAATCTGGCAAGGAAAGCAATCATGGGCCGCTGAGAAACCATGAAGTGAATTAGCAATAAAGGTTACTTTGCCTGCAAAGCTAGCCAAACGTAATAGTAAGGAGGATAAGGATGTCAATGAGACTTAAATGTTAGAGAAGCCGGCTACTGAATTGATTTAGTAAAACTAATAGATAGATGATCCGGTCAAATGACCTTGACCTCTTAGCCTTGATCTTGAGAAAACGGTACAAATATCAAAGGAAATCGGTCAAGGCGACGTTTAACTTTTGACTTCTGAAATAAGGACAATTTAACAAGAAATTTAAATGTCAAAACCACTGACTAAGTAGATCAACTTTAGTTAAATGCGATCAAGTAATTATTGATTTTTAGACTGTCCTGAGATTAACGTCTTAGATTATAGGAGCGCGAACTCCCTCTTGAAATAGCCTGGAAAAGTACAGCAGACTTATAACTTAATTGTAAAACCCTTTATGGCGAGGAAAATTATTTAAATGTGTTACTTGAAAACACAGTTAACCAACATTCATCACAAGAAAGAGTTTGTACCCTGCTGCTTTACTCTCGCACTCCCTGCTTAGATGGGCAAGCTTTCCCTTGGGACTGGGTTAATGTGATACTGGACTAAGTTTGTAACAGCCAAACGGTACGGGCATTTAAATTAAAATTTAAAATGATTTGAAATCAATTTAAATGTACCAGTTACAGTTTCAATTCTTGAAGCTAAATTGCATAATTTAGAACCCTAAGCTGTTATCTAATGAATCCAGTTTCACTTACCCTAGCTTTAGCCTAAAAAGAGTGCCGCCGACGTACCTAAATAGAAATCTCTAGATTTTAATACTGAAGCTATCGTCAAGAGGGAGGAATGCCCCTTTTACAATGACCTAGCACTTTGACGAACATATTTGAAATATTCAATCAATAATGTCTTCCTTTTAATTAAAAAGCAGATAAACTTCTAGCGTCGTATATTAGGTAATAATATTTCTCTGTTCCGTACGTGTATTGTTGAATGTGTGCCTACATGAATGCAATCTTCATAAACTGGAAATAATTGGTTTCTCTGTAATTTCTAAATCTGGAAGCGTGACTTGTATTTTTAGCTAACTTACCGAATGGCTCCAAATGCCGAATTTAACACAATGCATTTCAATTCATTTACTACTGGACGAGTTTAACATAATGCATCTCTTAATCAAAGGTTACTGGCGAAGCGCATGACGATCCAATACACTCTACTGAAAGTTATACTCTTACTGGATTTAATACAATAATGAGTTACCTTGGAAATTGAGTGAATCACGTGACAATATGGCTGACAGCAAAAATGAGACGTATCTGGTTCCATGAACCTAGCCCATAGCCACAAGGACTAATTATGCGAGCATGTATGAAGATGGAATCAGATAATGGTTTAGACAAAGCTGCTTAAAACACAGGTTTAAGACCTGATGTACAATTTAGTACAAGAAGGCGGACATGTAAAAAACTAATGTTACCTGCTATTACAGCAATGAAACCCGCCTCCTTGGGCAATGACGTTGAGCGTTCCCTTTCTCAGACTGCAGTATGCAAACTATACATCTATCACCCATAAGTTAAACATCAAATCTGTCGCCTAAGAATAGGTCTTTTGCGCACATTTGGCACTCGGTTCCAGCCAGCAAACGCGCTTTCAAATTAAGTGGCAATACAGCAACTTAATGCTGTACAAAATACAGCCACGGGTACAAGTTACAGCTGACCATACAATATCCGAGCCCACTAACATTTCACGTAAAAAAACTTAGAAAGTAACACACTGCCATACTGCACAACAGTCGGCGAGGGAGAACGCTAATATTTTTGAAACATCAACGTCAGACAATCTGCAATTGCCAAAGTAGCAGCTTATATTCGGACTTGAAATCGCGCTAACGTAAAACTCAAAATCTAGTCAGAGCGTTACTCCAAATTTGATGTGTAACCATTCCACTCTGAATTATGTTTGGACACACCCGCCAGAAAGCATTGGTCTGAGAATCTGAGAGAAATTCATGTATGCAACCTGGTCCATTTTGTAACGGAGTTTCTTCTTGTTGAGCTTAAGATTGCGTTCATTGCAGCGACTGAGGAGAGTCTCGAATGCACGATCATGAGATTTAGATACCTGATCATCCGTGTCACCTGACCCACAGATGAGAATGTCACCCGCAATGGAGACTACATTTTCTAGACCTTCAAGTTTTTCATGTAAGCGACGCTGAAATTCTTCAGGCGCTGAAGAATTACCAAAAGGCATTCTTTTCCAGTGGTACCCACAATATGGCGTCCAAAATGTTGTTAAGTATGAAGACTGTTCATCCAGTTCTACTTGTAGGAACCTGTCTTTTGCATCACACACAGTAAAGACCTTTGCATTTGTTGACCGAGGCGCTATGTCATCGATAGTCGGGATCGGCCAGTGATTGCGAAGAATTGCTTTGTTCAGATTCTGCGGATCTAAACATACATGAAGTGGCTTTCCAGGACGTTGAACTGCGACCATGTTGCTCATCCATGGGGTTGGTGTGTTAACCTTAGCTATGATATCCTTCTGTTCATAGTCATCTAACTTTGGTTTCAATTCACGTTTTACCGGAATAGGAACATGATGCGGATTGTTCTGAACTGGTTTTATGCTTGGATCGACCTCAATGTGGTAGTCACCTGAAAACCTTCTTAAGCCTTCAAAGACATCTTTGTATTTGTCTATTATAGTGTCACATGATACGACATTATCTGATACACAGTGTATTAAGTGTTCATCGTTGAACTTGACTAAATTCAAGGCTTCACATGCGTTTCCAGAGAGGAGTGTGACAGTCGCATCTTGCACAATTTCTAAATGTATTTTCTTGCAAATTTTGCCGGATGTACAGTACAGAGAAGCTGCTCCAATTGGTCGCATTGTTGCCTGATTATACATTTTGAGCTTCTTATCATAGTGTTTCATCTCCGGGTCGCTACACTGCATTAGTTTACGGTAGTCCTCCAGCCGGATTATGCTACTGCTGGCACCTGATTCTAGCTGACATTTATTTGACTTTTGCTATGTTGCCATTGGGTGCAGTTATTAACAAATTAGTGAAGTACTGTTTGCCCGTAGAATCTGATGAGTTAACGATATAGACTGATTCGTTACTGTCACTAAAGTCATGTTCTTGTTATGCGTGAACTTTGATATTAGTCTTATACCTATCACCGGATAATTTCTGCTGGCAGACTTTGGCAAAATGATTTCGCATTCCACAGCTTTTACACCATTTCCCAGATGCAGGGCACTGTCCTCTGGGATGATTGTCTCCACAGTATCTGCACGCAGATGCTGATCTGGCATATGAATAATTGGACTTGCTTGGAGACTGATTTCGAATGCGACTATGATTGTTAGCTCTATGATTTGTATAAGTTTGTTTGACATAGTGGTTGTTCTGCTGGGCATAGTTTACCAATTCAAGTTCACCACTAAGCTTTTCTACCTGGATTGAGACTATTTCTGCAGCCATAGCAGTTTCTATTGCTGAGTCAAGAGTTAATGTTGTCATAGCTAGCATTTTTTTCTGCACATTTTTGTTTGTGACACCGAGCATGATTTTGTCTCTGATCATTGTATCAGTTAAATTGCCGTAGTTGCACGTACAAGCTACCTTACGAAGATTATTAACGTCTGCATTGTCAGTGCCCTGGTTGCACAAACCAAAGACATAACGTTCGTAAATTTCGTTGCGTTTTAGTTTAAAATTTTTTTCCAGCACATTCATAATTTTATCTGGCACTCTTTTCCCGTAATTGACTGAATGGTTGCTACCTGGACAAGTTCTGACTTCTTACCATCACCTGTTGCAACTGGATAGTTCTGCACACTACTATTGAAATATTCCCAGTTGCTTGGAAGATCTCCCTTCATGTCCATAGGACCTGGGGCAGGAATACCGCTAGCCATTCTGGTATTTAGAGTGAATGTTCAGCTTTAACTTCGGATTTTTCGATTCCGGTATTTGGAATGACGGTTCAGCTTTAACTTTGGATTTTTCGAACGTGTGACACATCTGTGAGATTCTGTGCATCTGTGACGCAAAAATTTACGCATATGCCTGAAACTCCAACTTGGTCTGTAACTTCTCATAACAAAGTAATGTAGCAGTTCTCAGTATAATATCTTGAGACTGCGAAAAAAGTGCCGAAAACTAATATATTTTCGTCGAATGGGGTCATAACTCCATGAAAAATTGACGAAAATGTCTGAAACTCGATCTTGCTCTGTAACCCCTTATACTAAAGCGATCGAACCAATCTTTCCTTAAATATCTTGAAGGAGTGCGGAAAAAAGTGCGGAAAACTGATATTTTTCATATTTCCTAAGTCGAAAGGGGGCATAACTCCATCAAAAATATATGCATACATCTGAAACTCGAACTTGGTCTGTAATTTCTCATAACAAAGCTATGTAGCAATTCTCAGTATAATATTTTGAGACTGCGAAAAAAGGTGCGGAAAAATAATATATTTTGTATTTCATAAGACGAAAGGGGGCATAACTCCAGGAAAAATTGACGCATACGCCTGAAACTCGATCTTGGTCTGTAACCTCTCATAACAAAGCAATAAACCAATTCTCAATTGAATACCTTGAAGGATTGCGGAAAAAAGTGCGGAAAACCAACTGCGACAGACGGACAGACAGACGGACAGATGGAGTGCAAACCTATAGTCCCCCAGTTTTACCGGTAGGGGACTAATAATGTCCCACCTCCAAAGTATTGGAATGGAAAGATATATGCATTTTCACAACCCATTAATATGGTGGGGTGGCCAAATTATAAAGGTTTACACCCAGACATATCAAATCTCCACCCCGCACCCCCCCCCCCCACCACACGCCTAGCACTGAGTATTTACATATACCTTCCCAGTACATAACTTCCATTTGGGTGACATTATTTCATGGCCAATTAACGCCCATGAAATAATGTCCCACACCCCCCCCCCCCCCTCCAAAGTATTGGAATGGAAAGATATATGTACTTTCACAACTCATTAATATGGTAGGGTGGCCAAATTATGGCGTTAACTGGGTATGAAATAATGTCCACACACCCCCCAACCCCCCAAATGATAGGGTGGGCAAAATATAAAGGTTTACACCCAGACATACCAAATCTCCACCCATAGTTTAAGGAATTTATATATATACCATTCATGTCACATTAACGCCCATGAAATAATGTTCCCCCACCCTCCGAATTATGTGAATAGAAACATATATGTACTTTCATAACCCATTAATATGGTAGGGTGGCCAAATATAAAGGTTTACACCCAGACATATCACATCTCCACCAATAGCTCTGGGAATGGACATATACATTCCCAGTACATAACTTCCATTGGGGGAGGGGTGTCCCCCTTCTAAATTATGGGAATGGAAACATATATGTACTTTCACATCCCATTAACATGGCAGGGCGGCCAAAATATGAAGGTTTACACCCAGACATATCAAATCTCCACCCCCTAGCACTGGGTATTCACATATACCTTCGCAGTACATGACTTCCATTTGGGTGACATTATTTCATGGCCAGTTAACGCTCATGAAATAATGTTCCCCCTCCAAAGTATTGGAATGGAAAGATAAATGTACTTTCACAACCCATTAATATGGTAGGGTGGCCAAATTATGGCGTTAACTGGCCAATGCCCACACACACACCCCACCCCAATGATAAGGTGGCCAAAATATATAGGTTTACACCCAGACATATCAAATCTCCACCAATATCTTTGGGAATTTATATACACCTTACTAGTATATAACTTCCATTGGGGGGGGGGGGGGGCGGCATTATTTCATGCCCAATTAACGCACATGAAATAATGGCACCCCCCCCCCTCCAAAGTATAAGAATGGAAACATATATTTACTTTCACAGCCTAATAATATGGTATGATGGCCAAAATATATAGGTTTAAAACCAAACACATCTAATCTCCACCCACTAGCTCTGGGAATTTATATATATCTTCCCAGTATATAACTTCCATTGGGGGGGGGGGGAGCATTATTTCATGGCAAATTAACGCCCATGAAATAATGTCCCCCCCCCCCCTCCGAATTATGTGAATAGAAACATATATGTACTTTCACATCCCATTAATATGGTAGGGTGGCCGAAATATAAAGGTTTACACCCAGACATATCAAGTCTCCACCCTAGCTCTGGGAATGGACATATACCTTCCCAGTACATAACTTCCATTGGGGGGGGGGGGCGTTGTCCCCCTTCTAAATTATGGGAATGGAAACATATATGTACTTTCACAACCCATTAATATGGTAGAGTGGCCAAATATAAAGGTCTAAACCCAGACATATCAAATCTCCACCGCCTAGCACTGGGTATTTACATATACCTTCCCAGTAGATAACTTCCATTTGGGTGACATTATTTCATGGCCAGTTAACGCCCATGAAATAATGTCCCACCTCCAAAGTATTGGAATGGAAAGATATATGTATTTTTACAACCCATTAATATGGTAGGATAGCCAAAATATAAATGTTTACACCCTGATATAACAAATCTCCACCCCTCGCTCTGGGAATTTATATATACATTCCTAGTATGCAACTTCCATTGGAGGGGGGGGGGGGGGGAGGAGGGGTTGCGGGAACAATACTTCACGTCCAATTACCGCCCATGAAATAATGTCCCCCATTCAAAGTATGGGAATGGAAACTATCATAGGAATGTCGAGTTATCTATGTCAATTGTCAAATTTGACCATAAGGTTATTTCAAGGTCATAACCTAGAAAGTATGGTTATGCTTTGGAAGCAAATCTAGGGCTTACAAAGCGCAAAGGTCTATGGTGTTTGGACGAGCAGGTCAAGCCAGGTGAAAATTTGACAATGGCCTCAAAAGCCTGTTAAAAATAAGTACCAAATTTATTGATGACCGGATCAGAAGTTTTAAGTTAACAGGAAATCGCCCAAAGTGGTGTAAATTAAATGGCTTGAATGTTTAGTATCAATGGATTAAGAATTACAGGGATATTGCCGCTGTATATTTTATGATATCAGGACACCAGATCTATGTGACATAGGAAGGATTCGAATCAATGCAAAGGTTTCCAGATTTAATGAAAGAAGTTGAGGAGATAGGAGGACAGGGTATGGATATGGCTGTAACTCAAATTAGATTAACGGGATCGAATAATGCCAAACAATGGTGATGATCTTTCCGGATTAAACTTAAAGCTCACATGTCTCTGGTTTTTGGCCAAACTTGATCAACAGTATCAATATACCAGTGATCAAGTTATGATCAAAATTCTGATATGTCTGACTTGGTCAAAGTTGCGCGTTGCTCAGACACCACCAAAGCTTCCCATTATCCGACAACAATAATATCGTTGATCTATCTAATGACGTTGAAATCGTAATGAGAAAAATTACGGCCTTCTAGCAGTTAAGGTTAACCAGTTCCAATCTCTCTTTCAAAAGACAAGAGCTGTTTAAACTTCTTTACCAGAACCAAAAAATCCGTCTATCTGGGAATGATACTAATTGATGATAACATACAGAGATGAAGACTATCATCAAGTCACTCTATAGAACACCTCAATCAGAAGATGCCTACCATCATCTCTCGAGGCCAGAGCAAGTGACCATTTTTCGTCTCAGAACTGGACACAACAGACTAAACCAACACATGTACAGGCGGTTCCACATTACGACATCGCCCGCTTGTCCTTGTGGAGAAGCAGAACAGACCACAGAGCACATACTTCAATGTTGCAGTACGTATCAGCTGCTGAGAGAAGAGATCTGGCCTTTGTCAACCTCTATTCTTGAAAAGCTGTATGGGCCTGTGGAAGAACTGCAGAAAACCACAGATTTCATCTTGAGAACGGCTCTCCAAGTGTGATACCAGCGATCGAAAAGAAGAAGAAGATAACATAGACGTCTATCTTAAATTGCTGGTGCTCATATACGCAGATGACACAGTGTTGATAGCAGAAGATGGTATTACTCTACAGCTGAGTCTGAATGCCTACAACAGTTACTGTAAATTGTGGAATCTCAAAATTAATAAGGATAAAACAAAAGTGGTAATATTCGGAAGCAATAAAAGGGGACGGGGGAATTGTAATTTTACTTTAGATGATGAAAATATTGAAATAGTCGATACATATAAGTATTTAGGTACACATTTCTTTTACAACTCCCGGTATATAATAGCACTAAAACACCTAGCAGAGCAAGCTACTAAAGCGCTATATCCACTATATCGGAGATGCGAAAATATGGATCTACCAATAAACTGCCAAATAAAACTGTTTGATTCAATGATATTACCGATTCTCACATATGGGTGTGAAATTTGGATTACGGAAAACACAACACTAGTTGAAAAAATACAAATAGGCTTCTATCGACGGTTACTAAAACTAAACATGCATACACCAAAATTCATGATATACGGTGAATTAGGTAGATACCCCCTCGATATCACAATAAAACATAGACCGATCCTATACTGGGAAAAACTGCTAAATGGCAAAGAAACAAAGCTATCATGTCTACTTTATAAATATATGTACACTGACCATACCAATAATAACGTACAATACAAATGGATTGGAGTAGTAAAGGCAATATTAAATAATGTGGGAATGGGATATCTATGGGAAAGACAGAGCATCACAAGTAACGCAACGAAACATATGACACAAATACTTATAGACCAATACACACAATCATGGAGAGGACAGATGAACGCATCTTCAAAGGGAAAAATCTATAATATCTATAAGATGAAATTTGAAATAGAACCATACCTTACTAAATTAAATAATACTAATAAACTAACCCTAGCGCGATTCCGAACAGCCAACCACAAATTGCCAATTGAAACTGGGAGGTGGGAGGGCTTAATCAAAGAAGATCGGATATGTAAATTGTGTGACCAACATGACACACGTGATGAATATCATTACCTATTTCTCTGTAAGTTTTTTGAAAAGGACAGAATGACACTACTACCAAAATACTTTCGGGTGAAACCAAACTACTACAAATTTTGTGAACCTTTATCAAGTAATAAAATCTCAATTTTAAGTAAGCTATGTACATTTATAAGAAGAGTATTGAAACATTTTAAATAGCAAGACAACGACAACAGTGATGATGACAACAACGACTACGACTAGGAGGAGGACCATGGCGACGATGACGAAAACGACGACTACAACATCGACAACGACGACGACGACGTTGATGACAATAGCAGCAGCTGCAACTACTACTGCTACGTCTACTGCTACTACCGCTGCCGCTACCGCTGTAGCTACCGCTGCTATTATCACTACCACAGCCTGCTTACAGCACATCATTCCTGTCGAAAATCATGTTCCTATAATAATGTACAATGTGTATACATCTATTACCTTTAAAATTGTACATCTTGCAAATTAGAAATATGTTCTGGGAGTGGAGACCTCCGAATTCCTCAATACTTTTTCGAATTTCGTCTGGAGGAATTGGAGCACTTCACTCCTGGTCTGTCCGGCCCATCGTTGCATTTAGCATTCTGCCCCCAAACCAACAACAACAGTAAATGACAGTGGTAGCAGCAGCAACTACTACTACCACTGCCTCTACTGTTACATCTACTGCTACTGCTGCTGCTCCTGCCATTGCCACTGTCGCTGCGACTACTGCTGCCATTACTACTACCACAGTCTGTCCTGCAGCTCATTGCTACCGTCGTAAACCAAATTTACTGGAATTTACTATGTTTAATGTGTACAGACTACAAATTCTAAATATGTTCTGGGAGTGGGGACCTCCAATTTCCTCCATACTTTTTGAATTCGCTTCGCTACTGGACTGACCGGTCGCACTCATCATATTTGCCATAAACAAACTTTTCTTTTCATAACACCTATATGTACATCATGGATATATGCAAAGCACTATTTAATTGCATTACTCAGATTGGTTAACGGGAGGGAGTTTTGATTACCTAGGTACTTATATTATGTTGAAATAATAATAATAATAATAATAATAATAATAATAATAATAATAATAATAATAGTAATAATAATAATAATAATAATAATAATAATAATAATAATAATAATAACGACGACGATGACGAGGATTATGATAATAATACTAATAATAATAATAATAATAATAATAATAATAATAATAATACATTTAATAATAATAATAATAATAATAATAATAATAATAATAATAATAATTACCAACATTCCATGTAATCGCCATTGACCGTGTAAATGTATGTATTAATGGACCCCATATGCCACATTGTGGCCTGGGTGTAAATAAATTGAATTGAATTGAATTGTTAATCTGCACGCGGTAGAGAACATTCTGTAAATGAAACTATGAAAACAGAGAAAAACTTTAATCATTCATTCATTACGTAGATGATAGAAAACGGAGTAAATGAATTGATATTGATATAGTATGAATGGAGTAGTGAACTAACGCTATATTTATTATATTTAAAAAACCCACCACTGATGCGTTATAAGCATGGTTATAGAAACTGAATAAATTAATACGTAAATATGCGGAAATTTTTTTGGGAAATTTGATGATTGAAATTTTAATCAATCAGCCCTTAGTTTTCATTAAGGGTTAATTTATTAACTAGGCTATCAGATTATCACCAAATAGCATAGCACACTTATAATCAATTTGAATGCATATTTTAATTCAAGGATTATGGGTTACAATTCAATGGTATTTTATTAGCGAGTTGACCGCTAGTCGGTAGGATAATAATAATGAAATTGATTGGGTAATTCAAAAGACTGATGAATCACTCAACCAATCTAGAACTTACGTCATGAATTGGTTGACTGGTTACTCAGCCTTGGAACTAGAAACTAACTAAGTATACATGATGATTATTGAATGATTGTTGATTATTTGAACTTGGACAAATGACGTAATAACAAACAAAATGAAACAAATATTCATCCAATTTAAATAGAAATATTTTAAAAATAAGTATGAAAATTTACTTATAGAATATTTTGAAATTTGGTTACATAAGTAAAAATCTGGACAGTCTCTGCACCACGCGAGTTGGTCGGGGTGTATGGTAAATAGTTTTGAGAAATCTTAGATACCTTGAATATGCTGAATACTGAAGTCAGGTCATGGAAGGAAGGTGAACAGATGAAGATCCAATCTGTCGTGGCACCGGGAGTGAAAACACATGTGAAGAAACGGATGACGAAACCGGAAGAATGTTCTGTATTCCGAAATAGAAACGATACGGTTGAAGGCACTAAGATGATCCGAGATATTGAATTGAGAAGCTCGAAGACACTGAGATGATTCCTGTGATAACTCGGCTTAGTTACCGATACAGAAGTTCGAGGCCGAAAGATGGCGGAGAATCGAAAAGATGACAGCAATCGCTAATAAAGTCTGACAATTTCAGAAGGATGAAAGCGTCTTGAAGATGACGAGATTGATGACATCACAGGTAGAAAAGATAGCGTTCTACCTACCCAAACAAGGTACCAGGATCCGGTTGCCTGGGATTTGGTTTGAAGACGATTAGATTGATGACGTCACGGGTAGTTAAAATCGACTGATGGCTGATGACGATGATTACATGGAGACGATGACAAAGACGAGACGACACAGGCACACTATTACGTTAACATTTTTACATGGTGAGTTCGTGGTCTCTTGAAAAGAAGCGGCTCCTAGATGACGTGTGCGCCGCTTAGAGATATGTTTCGAACTGATGAGTGGGAGTTGGTGATTTTTCCACCAAAACACTGTTACGTGATTGATGAACGAGCAACTGTTTTGATGTATAAATGCGCCGACGTTCATATAATGCCTAAAGATGGTGACATTCTAATCATACACAAATTTGATAAAACTCATTGGAAAATAGAATCTGAAAAATAATAATTATACAACAAAAGTTAATAATTATAAAATTAAATTGACCAATATAATAAAATCTAGAGGAACTATTTTCCAATCATAATGGCGCCAATCATGTGCAATGAATGTGTCATGTTAGTTTCAAGTAATATTGATGCGTGGTCTACCGTACAAACATCGACTTCAAAAACACTAGATCGATCAATAGTTCACCGAGTTACATAGTGGGATGAACTTAGGCCACTAGGACAGATCGAACAATTCTACACTCTGTGGTAATCAGTTACAGCCAAGAGCCTAATAAGAATATGAATTGGGAACTACCCGATCATATGTTTATTTCATGATCATGGGTATGGAATACATGGACAATGGAGCGGGAATAAATGATAATACTGGATTAACCCATCATATCCATGTTCCCTAAATTAATTAAATCATGAATAGTCTGACGTCACACATATACTGTGACGTCACACATCATATGGGTCCCCCCCCCCCCCGTAAAATAACGCCTCATCTACTGTAGTGAGTCAGTAAGCTACATAATGGTAGAAATGATTGATAATTCAGGATTGAATAAACTACTTGACTATATTAATGATATACAAGTAGTTAATTGATCACTTATTTATTAGTATCAGAGAACTTTAAGTATATAATTCGAATCAAAATTCTATTACATAATTTTATACTACTTACACTGAAACCAATTAACTATACATTACTAGTAAAACGTCACTATTTGTCAATGTCAATAAATAATAAATATATTTTGTTTTACTGTATTGTATATCATACTTACCAAATTGAATATGACATTTTCTGTCCAAGGAATGGAAAATAATAACGCGATTTAATTGAAAAACAACAGGCGAAATAATAATTACTCTATGCCAATTTTGACTATATTTCTCAGTAAAGAAAAGTTGATCTCTGATATTATGCAATTTGAATACCTGAACACATGGGTGTCATCGGGCCAATCATTTAAAGCCATGCTGTCTTCATATGTCCAGCTAAACAGGTTGGCTGACGTAAAAACTAATCTCGCAGGGCCATCAATTGCACCTACTGTAACGATTAATAACGAGAAAACTAGGTAAACCACACGATATGATTTACGTTCCCCTCGGACCTGACACCTCATGCGCCTAGGAGAAAGTGAGGAATGGCCAGCAAACTCAGAATAATGTAAACGACTGAATCCGTGTATCAATTGTGGGTATGACGACTGAAACGAAAACCGTTATTATACCGGGAGACACAACTATGTCAAAATATTAGAAATCAAAATTGGCTTCGAAAAGCTCTAGATAAGCATCCGCTAAAACATTGTCACGACCCTTGATGTGACTTATATTTAGATTGTATGGTTGGATGGTCAAACTCCAACGATAAATTCTCTGGTTTTTGCCTGACCTCCGTTGGATGAATGTTAACGGATTGTGATCAGTAAAGACGTCAACCGGGAATTTTGATGAACACAAATAAATGTTGAAATGTTGTAACGCTACTACCAGAACTAAACACTTTCTCGATAGTAGAATAGCGTAATTCATGTTTATCAAACTTCCGCGAATAATAGCATACAGCATGGTCATTACCCTGGTCATCTGACTGCATAAGGACAGCGCCTGCACCAAGATCGCTAGCATCAATTACAAGCTTCATTGGGTTGTTGTAATCTGGTGCGGCTAAGATTGGGTTAGAATGTAAGACTGCTTGGATCTTGTCAAAAGCGTCTTTACATTCGAGTGTCCATTTAAATGATACATTCCTTTTCAGCAAGTGGGTTAGTGGGGGCAGCGATGGTCGAAAAGTTTCTACAAAATTTTCGAAAAAATCCGGCCATGCCAAGGAAACGCATAATTTCCTTTCTTGTTGTTGGCAATGGATAATTATGAATAGCATCCACTTTAGCCGAATTTGGGCCGAACTTGACCCTGACCAACTTCATGACCTAAATATGTCACTGTAGCTTTAGCTATTTCGCTTTTAGGAAGATTAATGGTAAGACAAGCTTCCTTGATTCGTGAAAAGAACTCATGAATAGTTTTCACATGATCTTCCCAGTTGTTATAATAAATAGTGACGTCATCGATGTACGAATCACAATTTTTGATTGGGGCAACAATAGTATTCGTACGCCTTTGGAAAGTGCTTCCAGAATTTTTTAACACGAACACCATTTTTCTGTACTCCCAGAAACCGGTACTTGTCACGAATGCAGATAGTGGCCTAGCACGGTCAGTGAGTGGTACTTGCCAGTACCCCTTTAATAGGTCAAAGTTCGTGACATATTTTGCATTACCAATTTTATCAATACAATCGTCGATGCGTGGGATCCCATAGAAATCACCACGTGTGACATTATTAACCTTCCGAAAATCATTACCGAAGCGATAAGTGCCATCTGGCTTCGGAACTAGTACACATGGACTGCTCCAAGGGCTATTACTTGGTTTGGATTATGCCATTTTCATACATATAGGCAATTTCTTTTTCCATGATTTCAGTTTTTGCTGGATTAGTCCGATAAGGAGATTGTTTAATCGGTCTAGCATCTCCAACATCAATGCCATGGCTAATAACAGAAGTACACCCAGGTGTATTGTTGAAAACGCACTCACACTCTTGAATCAGAGAAATAATTTCTTGTTTTTGACCATCTTCTAGATAAGACAAGGTTTCTGGTAAGCTAGCAATGACAGCAGTATTGTCCATTCTATGTTCGTATATTGTAGCTGATGTTGATGATAGATCGATTGCGTCATCATGATTGAAAACTTTTGAATTTACCTGCAAGATAGAAACCTCCTTATGGGGAATGACGCCATCTCGATCGACATATGCACGAAGTAAATTGATGTGACAACACTGTCTAGCTTTTCGTTTACCAGGAGTCGTTATCCAGTAGTTTAATTCACCATCGGGACTGACGATAATGTAAGGCCCTTCATATTTAGCCTGTAAAGGACTATTTAACACTGTCGACAACTTTAGAACTTTGTCACCAATGTCAAATTTTCGCTCTCTAGCATCCTTATCATACCAATGTTTTTGTTTAGCTTGGCGCTCTTTTAAACTCTCTGCTGCAAATTGTCTTGTTTTGCTTAGACATGTGCGCAAGTCTGAAACATAATCAATAAGATTATGATCAGATTGGGGGGAGGGGGTTAAAATTGTTCTTTCAATACAGTGAGTGGACTTCGGACTGTATACCCGAAAACAAGCTCATTTGGTGAATATCCCACAGACTCGTTTACTGTATCTGGCAGATAGAACATTAAAAGATTGACCCCTTCATCCCAATCACACAGTCTTTCACTGCAAAATTTTCGTAGCATTGATTTTAAACTGCCACGCACACGTTCTAATACACCTTGTGATTCAGGATGATAGGCGGTGGATGTAATATCCTTTATGCCCAGCTCTTGACAAACTTAGGCAAAACATTTGAGGTAAAATTTGAACCTTGGTCTGTCTGAAGTTCTCGTGGCAAACCAAACATTGTAAAGAACTTAATTAAGGCTTTTACCACGGATTTATTTGTTATGTTGCGCAGTGGTATGGCCTCAGCAAACATAGTACTTGTGCACATTATAGTGAGCAAATACTGGTTGCCGGCCTTAGTTTTATTGAGCGAACGGACGCAATCAACCATAATTTATGATAGTGGTTGTCCGAATGCCGGAACTGGCATCAAAGGTGCTTTTGGAATGGGTTGGTTTGGTTTGCCAACCAACTGGCAAGTGTGACAGGATTTACAAAATTGTTTTATGTCTCCATGGATGAGAGGCCAATAGAAATTGCGAGTAATGATGGTGGTGGTCCTTTTACGTCCAAAATGTGGTCCACAACTGGGACCATTGTGGAACTGGCTCAGTACCTTAAACCTATATGCGGCAGGAAGGACTATTTGTTCAATCACTTGTTGCTCATCATCAGGTTTTGCATTACGTGGGTGTACTTTCGTCTGAGGATACCGTCTTGCCAGTAATAGCATATGCGGTAATTAAGCCGTTCTCCAGGATCACTTACCAGTGGAGCAACGTGTCTTAATTGCTTATCCTCCACTTGTAAACGTGTCAGCTCACCCGAACTGAACTCAAGTTTGGGGTCGTCAACAAACGTGACGCACTTATATGTGTTTTACATGTTGAAGTGCCCTCACCCAGCCCCAATACTATGTCATCTGACGCATCTGTCACAACACATAGAGTCGCTGAGGTGACTTCGGTTTTGTCCACGCGTACCGACGCATGAGGGAAACCGTTGAAGCCGTCCTCTTCACCTGCAGAATCGATAATTGGGATGTCGGACACTATAGGCAATACAGCGGCAGTACTCCACGTACTGTTATCCGGGTACATGATACTAGACTGCCCGACTTTCTATACAATACAGCTAGATCATTGCCCATCAAAAGAGATATTCCACGTATCGGAAGCTCATCTCTTACCCCTATTTCAACGCTATGTTTTTGATCGCCTATGTGTAGGTTTATGGTATGGAGTGGTGTTTTGCTATACTCCAATCCATCACCACGAATCAAGACGCTACATCCTGTATATGTCTCTGAAGAGAACCGAAATGCTGAACTCAGAATTAAACTCTGAGAGGAGCCCGTGGCTCTTTACTAGGGATAGGTGCAATGCTCGTTTTATGTACATGTGAGCTCACCTGCCCTAAATTACAATATGGCAAATATATTTCGTCTACGTCAGGAAATTCGTCCCTGCTGATTTTCTCGTCCTGTCATGCATTATGTTCTGAGTTTACTGAATCGGAATCATCATCATGGTCTGTAACCATGGATGGGCTAGACATTGGCTTATAGAATTTGTCCTGTGGTTAAGGGCAATTACTGGCAAAATGACCAAATAGCCCACATATAAAACAAATTTCTCTTCTTGGCGACTCATTGTGACTTCTTGATGGTGAAAGGCCACGGCCACCTCTGGTTGGTGAACTACCACGGTGTACATTAGATTCAGACTCACAATTACGGGAAGGAGATGGTGAACGTTCCCGACGGTAGTTATCATCACGATGTCTACGTGGACGTGAGGGCGACTGTGATCTGTAATGATCATTGCTCCTACTACTAGTGTTAGATTGTCAGTTATTACTCGGCTTTGACTCAGGAGTATACTGTGATGAGTTCTTATATCTCGAGCTAGACAGATGCCTCTTCTGCAGTCTTAATATTTGGATGGCAGTGGCGAATGTGCTCATTTGCTTCTAGAGGCATCAGATTACAAAATTGTTTGTAAAGGATCATATCCTCAATCTGAGCAAGAGTGTTAATTCTCTCTGATGTCATTCACTTTTTTAATAAGGTCTTTGGCTGCCGGGCTTTTAGGATGGCAGATTTTGGAAACGACGGTTGTTTTGACCGAAATTTTAAACGGTAAGCCTCTGGACGTAAAGCAACTGCTTCACGTATTTTGGCATACTTACCTTCATCTTGGATGTGTAATGCCCTCACAGCCTTCTGAGCAGCTCCCGTGACTACTGTTCTTATTAAAGCTGGCCAATATTCGCGTGGCCAACTTAAATCACGGGCTGTTTGCTCGAAAAGAGGAAAAAAATCTTCAGGCTGTTTTTCATCAAAGGCTGGGACTGATCTGGCATTATAAGCTACAGAGAAACTGCGTTCTTGGGGTGGTTGAGCAGTATTGTTACCATGCATACGCTCTTGGATCACAGCTGTGTCCCTTTCAACTCGTTTTGTATCGTTTTCAATTCTCTTCGATTCCAACTCGAGACGAGCGGTTTCAAATTTTAAAGGTAAGGCCTCAATTTCAGACTGATTTGAATCTATCCGCTTTTTGTCATTGTAGTTAGATTGATTTGGCTTAGAGTCTTTAGGCCTAGCACCGCCATTAGTGTGGTCAGGTGGATTACCAGGTGGTGAGTCAGGTGGGATTTCTCCACCCACGCCGCCTCCTGTTTCAAGTAAGTTGGCTTTTGCTAGAGTACTAGGCGGATTCAGTTCGAAACGCTCACAAAGTCTTTTGAGCAATGTCATTCCAACTGACATACCGAACCCTCTTAGTTGGTGTTTCCACGAATTCATCGATAATTTCATCCATATTTGATTTTAGTGGGTCAAAGGAGGTAACACTGTAATTGACAATCAGTTGAAATGCTAGTTGATTATCTCCATATTTAGAATTTACTAGCGCCTGTTTGGAAGGCAGCTTTTAGTAAATAAATTTGGCGCCACGTTTAATCAAATACTCGATAGAGAATTCTTGTTAGCTAATTTGTTCAATTTGGTAAGCCATCGAAGATGCTAAGAGACACTTCATTAGCTTCAATTGATACATTAAGTATATTTGTGTGTCTAGATAACTATAAAATAATATGAAATTAATTTAAAATTAATTTAATATAAGCTAGCAAGTTTATAAATGACTAAGATATGAAATTGTTAAATTTAGTTCAAAATTTTCTTAGTGAATTGGTACCGGAACTGATCTAAAAGTGCATTTTATTGACAGCTATCGAAATGTGCTCGGTTACGGCGTATTTGCGGTTAAAACGGACGATAGATAATATTTAAATCACGCCGACGGTCTATATATTACGCTTTGAACGCCAAGTGCCACAATATCGAATCATTTACTTGCGATAACTGGTTGTCTTCGGTAAGTAATATTATTGCTTATTAATAGCAATTAATTTTCCCAAACCAAAATGTAAAACAACCATTTTAATATTAATAAATACACACGATATTAGGTTTATTTGGTTTTTGGGTTTCAAATGGTTAGCGTATTTATGGCCTTGGGTGTGGAAATTGACCCGCTGTCGTTCAAAATCGAGTCGAGCCAACAGAAATAATCGTGTTAACCATTTCAATCCATTAATGAAATATTTGCTAAATATTGATGATATAATCAATAATTTTGAAACCTGATGTGAGGATAAATCAGTTATCAATTACATGTAACGAACCATCCTCAAATTAACTCAAAAAGATTAATCTAATCAAACATTTAAAATATCAAATTCAGGCAGCTGAATTACAATCGTCAACCAAGCGCTTATTGGAACGCGCCTCAAACTAGACAATAAATAACGCGCGCGTATTTAGGTCGGTCACGAGCGGCTTATTTATGCATTTTAATGAATGAACGTACTGAGTAGCAAGCAACGCGGATGACCGTATTGTGTAATGGATAGATGAAATTGACAGGTATGTCACAACTTAAATAGTCCTAATGTTTCTGATTCTAATAAGTGCTTTGCAAATAATGAACGACAACACTATAAACCCTACACCGATTAAATATATCTTTATTTAAAATTGGCGTAGGTGGGGGTGGGGGCGGGGTTGTGAGGGGTGTGAGGGGTTGCAAAAATAAAAGCACTTATTAAAATAATGATTTGTTTGCTGAAATGAAAACAGTTTACGGAATTAGCAAGTCATATTGTCCAATAATACAAAAACAGGCAAAATTTTGAACATTTTGCTTTAAATTGTCTGGCTTCAAAATGACTGAAGTTTAAACACATATGTGACCCAATGATAAATAAGCTCACAAATTAGCTTATATACAAGGCTAATTTACAAACAATTACTAATTGGTTTTGACGAATGACCCCCCATATCATAGGAATGTCGAGTTATCTAGGTCAAATATGTTAAATTTGACCCTAGGTTTATTTCAAGGTCAGGACCTAGAACGTATGGTTATGCTATGGAAGCAAATCTAGGGGTTACAAAGCTCAACACTCTATGATGTTTGAACAAGCAGGTCAACCCAGGTGAAAATCTGACCTCAATAACCTCAAAAGCCTGTTAATGATAAGTACCAAATTTATTGATGACCGGATTAGAAGTTTCAAGTTAACAGGAAAAAAGTGGTATAAATTAAATTGCTCGAATGTTTAGTATCAATGGATCAAGAATTACAAGGATATTGCCGCTGTAGATTTTATGATATCAGGACACCAGATCTATGTGACATAGGAAGGATTTCGAATCAACGCAAAGGATTCCGGATTTAATGAAGGCATTTGAGGAGATAGGAGGACAGGGTATGGATATGGCTGTAACTCAAATTAGATTATCGGGATTAAATAATGGCAAACAATGGTGAGGATCTTTTGGGATTAAACTTAAAGCTCACATGTCTCTGTTTTTGGCCAAACTTGATCAATAGTATCAATATACCAGTGATCAAGGTATGATAACAATTCTGATATGTCTGACTTGGTCAAAGTTGCGCGTTGCTCAGACACAACCAAAGCTTCTCATTAACAGACCACAATAATATCGTTGATCTATCTAATGACGTTGAAATCGTAATGAGAAGAATTACGGCCGATCAATCCAGATTTACATCGATTCAAATTCTAGCAGTTAAGGTTCAATAAAAGTTCAATGGTATTTTATTAGCGAGTTGACCGCTAGTCGGTAGGATAATAATAATAATGAAATTGATTGGGTAATTCAAAAGGCTGATGAATCACTCAACCAATCTAGAACTTACGTCAAGAATTGGTTGATTGGTTACTCAGGCCTTGGAACTAGAAACTAACTAAGTATACATGATGATTATTGAATGATTGTTGATTATTTGAACTTGGACAAATGACGTAATAACAAACAAAATGAAACAAATATTCAGTCAATTTAAATAGAAATATTTCAATAATAAGTATGAAAATTTACTTAGAATATTTTGAGATTTGGTTACATAAGTAAAAATCTGGACAGTCTCTGCACCACGCGAGTTGGTCGGGGTGTATGGTAAATAATTTTGAGAAATCACAGTTAAAACTTAGATACCTTGAATATGCTGAATACAGAAGTCCGGTCACGGAATGAAGGCGAACAGATGAAGATCCAATCTGTCGTGTCACCGGGAGTGAAAACACATGTGAAGAGACGGATGACGAAACCGGAAGAATGTTCTGTATTCCGAAATAAAAACGATACGGTTGAAGGCACTACGATGATCCGATATATTGAATTGAGAAGCTCGAAGACACTGAGATGATTCGTGTGATAACTCGGCTTAGTTACCGATGCCGAAAGATGGCGGTGAATCGAAAAGATGACAGCAATCGCTAATAAAGTCTGACAATTTCATACGGATGAAAGCGTCTTGAAGATGACGAGATTGATGACATTACAGGTAGAAAAGAGTTCTACCTACCCAAACAAGGTACCAGGTTCCGCTTGCTTTGGGATTTGGTATGAAGGTGATGAGATTGGTGACGTCACGGGTAGAAAATTTAGACTACTGCCCACCCAAGCAAGGCACCAGGTTCCGCTTGCTTTTGGATTTGGTTTGAAGACGATTAGATTGATGACGTCCCGGGTAGTTAAAATCGACTGATGGCTGATGACGATGATTACATTGAGACGATGACGAAGACGAGACGACACAGGCACACTATTACGTTAATATTTTTACATCGTGAGTTCGCGGACTCTTGAAAATAAGCAGCCCCTAGATGACGAGTGAGCCGCTTAGAGATATGTTTCGAACTGATGAGTGGGAGTTGGTGATTTCCCACCAAAACACTGTCACGTGATTGATGAACGAGCACATGGTTTGATGCATAAATGCGCCGACGCTCATATAGTGCCTAAAGATGGTGACAATCTTATCATATAAAAATTTGATAAAACTCTTTGGAAAATAGAATCTAAAAAATAATAATTATACAAGAAAAGTTAAAAATTATAAAATTGACCAATATAATAAAATCTAGAGGAACTATTTCCCAATCATAACGGCGCCAATCATGTGCAGTGAAGGTGTCATGTTAATTTCAAGTAATATTGATGCCTGGTCTGCCGTACAAACATCGCCTTAAAAACCACTAGATCGATCAATAGTTCACAGAGTTACATAATGGGATGGACCTCGGCCGCTAGGACAGATCGAACAATTCTATACTCTGTGGTAATCAGTTACAGCCAAGCGCCTAACTAACATATGAATTGGGAACTACCTTATCAGATGTTTATTTCATTATCATAGGTATGGAATACATGGAAAGTGGAGCGGGAATAAATGGTAATACTGGATTAACCCATCATATCCATGTTCCCTAAATTAATTATATACTGTGACGTCACACATCATAAAACCTATATGTACTTTCACAACCCAATAATATGGTAGGGCAGCCAAAATATACAGGTTTACAAGCAGACACAGCTAATCTCGACCCCTAGCTCTGGGAATTTACATATACCTTCCCAGTACATAACTTCCATTGGGGGGGGGGGGGGGCAATATTTCCTCGCCAATTTAACGCCCATGAAATAATGTCCCCCGCCCCTCCAAAGTATGGGAATCGAAACATATATGTACTTTCACAACCCATTAATACGGTAGGGTGCCCAAAATATAGTTTTACAATCAGCTACATCTAATCTCCAACCCCTACATCTGGGAATTTACATATACCTTCCCAGTACAAAACTTCCATTGGGGTGACATTATTTCATGGCCGGTTAACGTCCATGAAATAATGCCCCATCCAAAGTATGGGAATCGAAACATATATATCCTTTCACAACCCGTTAATATGGTAGGGTCGCCAAAATATAAAGGTTCACACCCAGACATATCAAATCCCCCCCCCCCCCCCTCCCCCTCCCTAGCACTAGATATTTACATATATCTTCCTAGTACATAACTTCCATTTGGGGGACATTATTTCATGGTCACTTAACGCCCATGAAATAATGCCCCCCCCCCTCCAAATATTGGAATGGAAAGATATATGTACATTCACAACCTATTAATATGGTAGGGTGGCCAAAATATAAAGGTTTAAACCCTGCCATAACAAATCTCCACCCCTAGCTCTGGGAATGGTCATATACCTTCCCAGTACATAACTTCCATTAGGGCGACAATATTTCATAGATAATTAACGGCCATGAAATAATGCACCCCCCCTCCAAAGTATGGGAATGGAAACATATATGTACATTCACAACCCATTAATGTGGTAGGGTAGCCAAAATATAAAGTTTTACACAAAGACATAAAATCTCCCCCCCCCCCCACCCCGCTCCCACTAGCTCTGGGAATGGACATATACCATGCCAGTACATAGCTTCCATTAGGGGTGGGGGGCGGGGGCGGGGGGGACAACATTTCATAGCCAATTAACGCCTATGAAATAATGGCCCCCTCTAAATTATGGGAATGGAAACATATATGTATTCACAAACCATTAATATGGTAGGATGGCAAAAATAAAATATATTACAGCTATAAAAAAGGTTTACACCCAGACATATCAAATCTCCACCCCTAGCTCTGGGAAATTATATATACATTCCTCGTATATAACTCTCATTCGGGGCACATTATTTCATGTCCAATTAACGCCCTGAAATAATGTCTCCCTCCAAAGTATGGGACACATACATGTACTTTCACACCCATTAATATGGTAGGGTGGCCAAAATATAAAGGTTCACGCCCATGCATATCAAATCGCCACCCCTAGCCCTGTGAATGGACATGGACATTCCCAGGTCATAACTTCCATTTGGGGTGGGGGGGGTGTCATTATTTCATGGCCAGTTAACGCCCATGAAATAATGTCCCCCCCCCCTCCAAAGTATGGGAATGGAAACATATATGTACTTTCACAACCCATTAATATGGTAGGGTGCCCAAAATATAAGGTTTTACAACCAGACACATCTAATCGCCACCCGCTACCCCTGGGAATTTACATATACCTTCCCAGTACATAACTTCCATTTGGGGGGGGGGCCATTATTTCATGGCCAGTTAATGCCCATGAAATAATGCCCCCCTCCAAAGTATGGGAATCTAAACATACATGTACTTTAACAACCCCATTAATATGGTAGGGTGGCCAAAATATAGTTTCACACCAATGCATATCAATCCTCCACCCCCTAGCCTTCGGAATAGACATATATCTTCCCCATACATAACTTCCATTGGGGGTGGGGGGCAATATTTCATGCCCCGTGAAATAATGTCCCCCCCCCCCTCTAAAGTATGGGAATCGAAACATATATGTACGTTCTCAACCCATTAATACGATAGGGTGGCCAAAATATAAAGGTTCACACCCATATATCCCCTGTTTAAGACTATATGCTCGGCCTCAACGTGGCGCAGGGGTGTAACCCACTGGGTGTCAATCCAGACACCATTTGGAGGGGCTAACCAGAGCATTGTGCACAACGCTAATGAAATGACACTTGGAGATCGAATCAACCGAAATGGTGCTCGCCCTGTGAGGATCTGCCAGACAGATGCAGCGCCGGGCTCAACGCCTCGAAGGAGCCCACCCTCAGCTACTGGAGGTCCCATCAACTCGTCTTATGGAGCCAGGGGACGAGGATGGAGAGCTACTGGCCAACCGAAAGAGAAGACCAAACCCAAAGAGAATCCCGGTATCAACATCATGCACTGGAACGCAGAAGGGGTTACCAACAAGAAATCAGAGCTCGAACAGTTCCTGTACGAAAACAACATTGATATCTGCTGCATCCAAGAGACACACCTGCAAGAAGGAAAACCATTTAAGATCAGAGGTTACCAGATTTTCCGGTGTGATCGAAGAGGAAGAAAGAAAGGTGGGTTGATCACCTTGGTCCGAAACAGCATGAATGCCAGCCAGATCAAAACCTTTATGGAAGAGGCAGAATATATCAGGATCAAGGTAGCATCCAGCAACTCTGTGATTGACATTGTCAATTATTACTGCCCTAATGACAAGAATCTCTCACTTGACATAATCCAGGTCCCGGACTGCCACTTCCTCATTGGGGGAGACTTTAATAGCCAGTCCCAGAGCTGGGGATACAGAACACTTGATAAATGAGGAGAAGACATTGAAGCATGGCAAGATGAAAAGCACCTTTTACTTGTCAGTGATTCCACAGATCAACCTAGCTTCTACTCGCGCCGGTGGCACTCAACAACAACGCCGGACTTGGCATTTTGTACAGAAGACATTCACAGAAATCTCAGTAGAGTGGTCGGATCGCAGTTAGGTGGAAGCGACCACCGCCCAGTCCTCCTCTCTCTTTCTGGAAGTATTTCGACAAGTTCACCTCAACATCCAAGGTGGAACTACAAAAAGGCAAATTGGAGTCTGTTCGGCATTTGTTCCAATGAACTTACCCAAAATATAGCAGTAGAAGGGAGAAACATCAACAATGTGGTCAAGGAATTTAATTCAAGTATCGTCAACGCTGCCAACGAAGCGATTTCTCGAGGGTTCAGGAAAAACTACCGCCCCTACTGGACAACAGAACTGCAAGCAGCACATGATAAACTAGTCAAGTCCAGAGAAGATGCAGAGGGTAATCCCTGTCATGAAAACCACTTCACGCTACAACAAACTAAAGCCAGGTATCTAAAGACCAAGCTGGAGGCCGAAAGAAGAAGCTGGAGGGAAAAGACAGGAGGGTTTAATTTAGAGAGACACCCCAAAGCCATGTAGACTGACTAAAGCACTGAATGATGAGGGTGTCGGTGGAGAGAAGATTACTCTTGAAGAAGATGGACAAACACTGACAGGAAAGATCTTTGCGAAGGCATATGCAAAAGAAAGCAACATTTCTATACCACGAATGTGTCAAAAAGAGGTTAGAAAAGAAGAAAAAGAAAGAACAGACACAAACACTCACGATGCAATGAAAGTTGACATTAGTTTAGCGGAACTGAAGAAGGCTACCCACCAATTGAAGAAGAAGAAATCTCCCAGGCCAGATTGCATTACGAATGAAATGATCCAACACCTTGGTAATGCATCTATTCGCATTCTGCTAGACATCTTTAATCTCAGTTGGACCAATGGAGAGGCTCCTCAGTGCTGGAAGGAAGCCAGAATGACTCTGAAAAAAAGAGAAGAACAAGACGAAAGTGCTGAGCTACCATCCTATCAGTCTTACAAGCTGCATATGCAAGACCATGGAGCGCATCATCAACCAGCGGTTGCAGTGGTACCTGGAGTCGGAGAACATTATAGTTTCAGAGCAGGCCGGCTTCAGAATATACAGGAGCACAGAAGATCAAACAACACATCTTGCACAGGTCATAGACGACACTTTTCAAGCCAAGAAGGTGATGCTAGCTGCCTTTATCGATCTGCAGAAGGCATTTGACAAGGTGTGGAAGGATGGCCTCCTCGTGAAGCTCCGGCGCACAGGCATCGGTGGCAACATGTTCCGATGGACCAAGTCATACCTACACAATGGCAGAGCTAGGGTGCTGGTGGATGGACAATCTGGACAGAATGTATTGCTGAGACAAGGGCTGCCACAAGGCGGAGTATTATCACCAACTCTGTTCATACTCTTCATTAATGACAATGTACAGAGCTGCCTAATGGGATCCAAGCAGCCCTCTATGCAGATGACCTCGTACTCTGGTGCACCGAGGAGTACACAACGACTGCCACGTACAGAATGCAGCTAGCCTTGGACAGAATTACAGCTTGGGCCAATCGCTGGTGTATTACCATCAACAAAGAAAAATCATCAGCCATGCTATTCTCACTGTCCACCAAAACCAAGGTTGGCAATCTGACACTGGGCGGTACTCCACTCGAGTACGAGGACCAGCAGACATACCTGGGAGTGACCTATGACAGAAGATTAACATGGAAGGAGCACATCCAGAATGCAGAGGCAAAGGCCAGAAGAAAGCTAAACATCATGAGGAAGCTGGCAGGAACAAAGTGGGGTGCCAATGAAAGGATCCTCAAGACCATCTACCTACGTGCCGTACGACCACACCTTGAGTATGGATCCAGCTCATGGATGACAGCAGCTAAATCTCATCAACAGAACCTCGACGGAGTACAAAACCAGGCACTGCGCATCATCACTGGTGGAATGAGATGAACACCAATAGAAAAAATGGAGCAGACAGCAGGCACCCCCCCCCCCCACTTAGCAAAGGAAGGGAATGCAAAGCACTGATCCAAGATGCAAAGTTCAAATCGTTCAACAACCACCCGATGAAGATCAGGCAAGCACAGCTGTTATCAGGAAGACTTAAAAGATCAAGTTTTGTGAAAGAGACAAAAGCACTTCAAAGGAACCACCAAGAAATGTTGCCAGCACAAATAGAAGACCCAAACCACACCCTTGATCCTCCACCCTGGGAAAACAAACTAGAGAGCATAGCTATTCGCACCACAGTACCTCATCGCACAACCAAAGATGAATACAGTGATGTGAGCAAGAAGGCCCTGGCCCTAGCCATGCTGGAAGAAATGGCCCCACAGGAGACATGGATAAGCATCTACACAGATGGATCAGCCAAAGATGCAATTAGGAGCTGAGGTGCCGGACTGCACATACAGTATCCAAACGGACAACATGAGTCAGCTGCAATACCGACAGGCAAACACTGCACAAACTACAGAGCTGAAGTCGAAGCACTGGTTCATGCAGCTAATACCATCAGCAGAACAGCAGACCCTATTGCACAGATTGTCTTTTTATCTGATGCCCGCTCCGTCCTTGAGGCTATCACCAAAGGTAAGCTGCCACAACTTGAAGAAGCACTACAAACCATCAAATGCTTTCGGATAGCACTGCAGTGGATCCCCTCACACTGTGGAGTCCAAGGAAATGAGGAAGCAGACAAGATGGCAAAGGTGGTGCAGAAGAGAACCAGACGGAAAAAATGGTTACCCATACAGAGATGAAGACTATCATCAAGTCACTCTATAGAACACCTCAATCAGAAGATGCCTACCATCATCTCTCGAGGCCAGAGCAAGTGACCATTTTTCGTCTCAGAACTGGACACAACAGACTAAACCAACACATGTACAGGCGGTTCCACCTTACGACATCGCCCACGTGTCCTTGTGGAGAAACAGAACAGACCACAGAGCACATACTTCAATGTTGCAGTACGTATCAGCTGCTGAGAGAAGAGATCTGGCCTTTGTCAACCTCTTTTCTTGAAAAGCTGTATCGGCCTATGGAAGAACTGCAGAAAACCACAGATTTCATCTTGAGAACGGCTCTCCAAGTGTGATACCAGCGATCGAAAAGAAGAAGAAGAAGAAGACACCCATATATATTAAATCTCCACCTTCTATATCTGGGAATGGTCATATACCTTCCTAGTACATAACTTCCATTAGGGGGGGGGGGGGCAATATTTCATTGACAATTAACGCCCATGAAATAATGTTCCCCATCCAAATTATGGGAATGCAAACATATATGTACTTTCACAACCCATTAATATGGTATGCTGGCCAAAATATAAAGGTTTACACCCAGACATATCAAATCCCCCCCCCCCCCCCGCCCCCCCCCCCCCCTAGCCCTGGGAATAGACATATACCTTCCCAGCACATAACTTCCATTGAGAGACAATATTTCATGGCCACTTTAACGCTCATGAAATAATGACACCCCCCCCCCCCCCCCCAGTAAGGGAATCGAAACAAATATGTACTTTCATAACCCATTAATATGATAGGGTCGCCAAAATATGGGGGTTCACAATCAGACACATCTAATCTCCACCCCTACCTCTGGGAATTTACATTTACCTTACCAGTCCATGACTTCCATTAGGGGTGACAATATTTCACTGCCAGTTAACGTCCATGTAATAATGCCCCCTCCAAAGTATGAGAATCGAAACATATATGTACTTTTATAACCCATTAATATGGTAGGGTGACTAAAATATAAAGGTTTACACCCAGACATATAAAATCTGCACCCCCTATCTCTGGGAATGCACATACACCTTCCCAGCACATAACTTCCATTGAGGGGGGGGGGGGGCGGCAATATTTCATGGCCAATTTAACGCCCATGAAATAATGTGTCCCCTCCAAAGTATGGGATTCTAAACATATATGTATTCTTATTACCATTAATATGGTAGTGTGGTCAAAATTTAAAGGTTTACACCCAGACATATGAAATCTCCACTGCCTAACTTTGGAAATGGACATATACCTTCCCAGTGCATTGCTTCCATTGAGGGACAATATTTCATGGCCAATTAATTGCCATGAAATAATGTGTTCCCTCCAAAGTATGGGATTCGAAACATATATGTACTTTCTCAACTCATTAATATATGTTAGGAGAGAGGGAGGGAGGGGAGAGGGAGGGAGGGAGGGATGGAGCGAGTGAGTGAGTGAGTGAGTGAGAGAGAGAGAGAGAGAGAGAGAGAGAGAGAGAGACTCTCATTGGCTTAGACTCAGCCATATGAAATCCCCATCCCCTAACTGTGGGAATGGACATATCCATTACCAATACATTAGCATGCTTTCATTATCTCCTCGGCTTTTACTACAACCCCACCCCCCACCCACCCACCCTACCCACCCACTTTAAACACTGCCGCATTCGACCCCTGTCGAATTTTCTCATGGTGATACTGCCATCACTTCTCTGTGTCCGGTAGTACTCGTAGTAAGCCATTTGTCTAGGACTAAAATGTCAGTGGTCTATGCTATGGTCATTAAATATCTGGCTTCAATGTTCCTTGCACAAAATTCTTTTCGTTGGTTTGCAATTAATAGTTCCGGGAGACTGTGACATGTAACATGCTCGCTGAGGAACTTGTTCTACATGATCTACACATTCATCGCCAAAATAGATTATGCTTCTGCCCATGCATAGAAATGATCTATAATCGGCAAGACATATTTATTCCCGTTTGTAGACTCAGTCAATAGTCCAATCAAGTCCATGCTAATAATCTGTCCTGGATACACAGCCATTGGCATCTTCACATGTACCGGCCATGTATTAACTGTTCAATTTACTTGGCATATGGGGCACTTGCCCAACATGGCGATCACATCCTTCCTCAATGATAGCTGCAAAGATGAGTCTCGTACAAGACGAACATATTTACGGGACCTTTGTAAACCTAGGTGTTCTGCTCTCTCATGAGTTTCCTTAAGCACCCGCTCATGGAACTTGTTCGGCAGGACAAAGAGGCGGATGCAGTGAGCGTATTGTATACCACACCATTATGCACAGTGTGATTCTCTGAACCTTTGGTAAACAACTCCGAAAACTCTTGATGCTGCTCTTCATATAACTCATCATACGATATGCCATGCCCTTCCAAAGGCATGTACAGTAAAACTCCATCTTCTACCTCTGGGATTACATGGCTCCCTGTGTTGAACATGGCCACATCTGCCGAGTGTTGCAGTCTAGACGGAATGTCGGCTAGCACGCATGCTAACATACTTTACCACGCTTTCAATGCCATGTTCATCATCCTTTGAAAAACAGTTTTTTAAGTTCAAGATGAATGGGGTGACAGAGTTTCAACTCGCTTAAGTCTGAATGATTAACGGATGGATAAACTAATTGCTGGATATATTGAGGGGCACACTTCTTAGTGACAGGTCCGTTTACTAACTGGAAGACTGATGGATGGATGGACTGACAGATGGACTTAGATGGACTTAGATGGGCTGGCTGGCTGGCTGGCTGGCTGGCTGGCTGGCTGGCTGACGGACTCTTCATTAACAGACTAATGCTGATTAGATAGACTTTAACTTTTAGCAAGGAGACAAGGCAATCTTTAATATATCATATATCTTTATTCTTCATATAAGCTCAATGCATAGCAGCACTTTCAAAATACAATACTCTTGTTGGAATCAACTCAATCACCACCTCTATCTATTCTCTATGTAAATCGCTATTTTATAGTTTTCTAGAATCACCAATACAACAAATAAATATAAATTGATAAGTGACAGGTGGTGATTCACAACCATTTTCCCCACATTTTCTTTCATGCATTATATCAGTGTTGAGACAGAATTACTTCAATGTTACACAGGGACATTTAGAATCAATTAAGATTAAGAGGAGTACTAAAGCTGTTACCATACTCCACTTAAACTGTCATCTCCACACAGGAAATACACATCTGGTAAATTAGTAAATTATTTATCCCATAACTATAATGTGCTTTAACACATTTAACACAGAGCCAATTTTCCAGATTCAAATGTTCTAAAGTACAATGTGTCGGATCTCCATGGTGTTTTCAATTTCCGTGACTTGCTAAAATCCTTTTGACACCTATTGGTTAACCCGCACTGGAAATTAGACAACAGCAGTGCTCTGCATGCACGTGCAACTTCTATGTCTTCTATTAGTTCTAAATGCAATTACATTACTATCATTTACTCCTGCTGCTTTTTACAACTGACTTATTCGTTCCACTTATATTGTTGTTTATTTTGAAAAGTGTAGCCATAAGCCATTGCTATACGACACCGCAACAACTTTCAGCAACAACATCCTATAATCATAATCACTCTGCCATACTCCTGCACCAATATGGCTTCAATTACATAACTGGATGAATCGGTAAACAGTTTATATCATTTATTCAAGTTGGGGTGTGTGCGCCCTGCATCGAATCAAAGATTTCAAATATGTTCACTAGGGTTACGAGTTTTTGAGACACGCTGGGTTTAATCGGCGGTAGTCCATGCAGAAAAAAGTCCATCCTTCTTGGGCACTCAAGACCAAAGGGATGATGATTGCCTAAATACACCTGTGTCTAACATTTCACGAATTTGATTTTTTACAATGTGCGCCTTCATTAAACGAATTATACACACTCTCTGGAGAATGGGAGGGTGGTCACCGGTGGGCACAGTAAATTCTACCCTATGGATACGCCCGATGGTGCTGGGATGGACAGTGTCAAAATTATTGGCATAGTTGCTGAGTATCTTGTCAATAATCTTGTATCCCGTCGTCTCCTGGATACTTGCTTCAGTGTATTGATAATCATATTGGTGCCTACGTGGAACATGGAGCATATGCATTCCATAATCAATCAAAACCTTATCGTCATGCAATGCATCCACTCCAATCAAAACTTCACGCCTCATAATCCATATTCCATATAATTATGGCGGGTATCGGCCTTGCACCTTGAAATTTGACCTCAGTTTCATCTAGCACATCTATGGGGGGACCGTTTACGACTAAGAGTATCTGCGCTTTCCTTAAGGGTCTAGCGCCTAAGACACTTCCAATTATAATTAACATATCAGTGTGAATACCAGTTTCAACTTCATGATTACTGTCCACCATATTTAATTGGACCCAGAACCACACAGTTGGCTGGTCTGTCCGCATTTCCTGCACCCCATCCACCCTTTCTATGCATGACATCTACATAGCTTCTTGACTGTGGCCTGTTATGTTCTTGCACTGTGTCGATTTCCATTGATTCGAATCTAATATCCTTGTTCGGATTCACATTCTGCTGGTTATGCGGGCACTGAATGTTCAAATGTCCACATTCACTACAGGTCATTTCTGCATGGATTTTCTGAGGTTTTCGGTTCCAATTCTGATTATTACTATACTGATCGCATCTTTGGAATGCTGTGGATGATTTCCTTGCTAAGGCTTTTGGGGTTTCATTGAACACAACTGGTGCGGTTCATCTCATGAAGCTGGGTTTCGCTGCCCTCCACGTACTCAGTGATGGCTGTCTTTGCGCCAGCCAGTTTCGCTGAATGTGGCCTGGCTGGCCACTTTGGAAGCATGTCACAATCCGATAGGGACTTTTTATCCAAATTTGACTTAAATCAAGCATACAGCTAAGACAGAGACAGATTTTGACAATTTCCGTTAAATTTTTCATGAAGTTTAAGATTTTACCGCAAAACTGACAAATCAAGTTCTGAATTGAGGTTGTGGAGCCTGCCAACATAGAATCCGTACAGCCAAATTTCATTGAAATCTATCGAGCATGTCAAGTGGGTAAGATGGAGATGCGTTTTCACGATTGCCGGTAAATTTTGCATAAAATCTCAGGTTTTCACCACAAAAATTGACCAATAAAAATTCTGAATAGAAGATCTGGAGCCAAATTTGGTTTGATGCGATTTTGTGAACAGACAGACGGACGGACAGCAGACGGTCGCCATGGTATAAGCTCACTTGGCCCTTTGGGCGCTAAAAATGAGAATCTCTTGTTGAAAAAGTCCAAAACAAACATCACCACACATACCTATCGACAAAGAATTAAGCTAAACAATATAAAATGACAATCCACCACGTGGTTGAGAACCATGGAGGTAAAGCTAAATCTTGGACTCACCGCACTGCAGTACTGCTGACATTGCTGCGTCACGGGGAACATAGCTATACATGCAGTCCTTCTGGAAGCTGTGGATTCATAGATCAAAGATGCCCTTGACAAAAATACTACGTTTCTACAACGCAAACTGTGTGTCCTTGATGCTGCATAACTGTAACCACTGGGCAGCTCCAAAGGTGGCTCTAGAAAATGGCTATGTGCTACGATAGTGCCATTCTGGAAGAATCTGCCAAAATTGGAACATATGTTCATCTATATGTATAGAAAGCTTTCAGATGGGTGGCCGCGAAGAAATTTGCCTGGAACGACCTCATTTGCATAAATTTGCATTAAGCCAAGAAGACCACCACAGATTAAAAGAACCGTTGGCTCTATCGCGAAGGACATTGATTTCACAGGTAAAATTCATGGGTCAAGATCAAGGTCAAATGCTAAAATAATCATTTTTAGTCACGGGTTAAAATTTGGCATTTTTGGCATTATTATTGCATATTTGTTAGATGTTTGAGTGACCCGTGAAATCGAATTGATTCCATTACCTTCATGGACCAGTTGTCAAGGTCACTGCGTAATCCATATCACATGGCTGATACATGCAGGATCTTATTGCATAATATATAAGAAGTAAAACAATAATATGAACTGGTTAATATTATCCTATTCTGCAATATTGGCAAAGAGCCTAGCCACTATCTTAAATCATTCATGCATTGCAATTCTTCTCACCATGAGACATCTCATTGGAAGTCAGCGACGACACAAGTTCTACAAATAAAGAAAATATTTTGACAACCTTTTGTATTTATCTGTAAAACATACACACTGACAGGCTTTTAAGGCTTTTCTCAAAGAAACAATTCTAAAATAATTACAACTATGCTTTTTATCTGGGTCCCAGAAGTACAAACACGAATACCATCTGAAGTAAACCTTTGAGAATCAAAATTCTCTAACATGATAGTTACACACATACTTCACTCTCAATTTTCTGACAGCAATAAATCCATCACTTACAGACGCTCCATTTTATGGACCATCGGTATATGATATTCACTTGTAATTCTGTCATCTATGTGTATAATGCATATTCAAATCTACACATTACAGACAACTCAGGTACATGTATATCAAATGGTAGAATATGTGTCTGGGGTATAATATTTATGCCTATTGGCCTCACTAATTAGTTCACTAATTTGGCAAGCCCATTTACACCCGAGGCATAAGAGTACTGCAGGATGAACTTTCCTTAACACAATTGTACTGACCAGTGCCACCCTTTAGACAACCACATCGGATGAGTCCCCTGCATGCTTCCCTAGCAACTGAGAGGGAAGACGATATTGGCCTCCACTTTCCAGACTAATTAGTCTACACCCCCATCCCTCCCCCAATCAGTAGTTGAAGGTCATGGGCATGGCCCTGGCTGTAACCTCTGTAGCGCTAACCGCTTTAGGTGCTGTTCGAGAGTAGCTGGAGTGGGGTAGGGGGAGGGGAGGGGGGACTGTTCTGGACTGTCCATCCCTTCACTTCATTTACACTGTTTGATTCACTTGTGGGATAATACAGTAGGATTGTAAAATGTTCTATGGGCTGAAGAACATCTACGATTTCAAACTGTCCATCAGCGAATGAACAGAAAGCATCTGTCACCTCATCGAATGCATCCCAGATGCCCCAAGCCATCTTTTTCCTGATAGAATAAAATGCTGATACGGTGTCTTCTTCTTCTTCTTTTCGTTCGCTGATCATACCGCCAGTCCTGTAAGTGACTATCGACATGATCATAAGCTGATACGGTGTCACATCCAATATTTGCAAGGAAAACTGGCATGTAGGGGGTGGGGTGAGGTGGGGGGGGGAAGGTAGTGGAGATCTTTCCCGGTGTCTTAGAATACCCACAACTCGAACAGATTTAGCTTAGGCACTTCTGCCATGCCCACAGCCACGACATCGACTTTAAATCGACCTCTTCATCCTTGCATGGAGAGACAACGTGTATCCTTGCGCTGTGTAACACAGTCAACACAATCTTCTGAACTCACAATCAAGTGCTTATTAAAAGGAACAGTAAATGACTTGGACGTCTCAGCAAGAAGCCAGAAAAGCCCGGACTCGTCTGCTACATTAAAGCCAGATTTTCCACAAATATGCAAGTGACATTATCTCAAAACCGATCACACGCCTAATTAATTCAGCTTTTATGGATCACCTTCCCATCGACGCTGTTGACCAAGGCACCCTTATCGCACTACCCAAGCACAAGAAGCCACCTGGTCCCCAGCCAATCTGTGGCCCGTTGTGCTTCTCAACAGCATACGGAAAATCCTATTAAATGTTACTCTATGCCTCATCCGAGACCAGATCGATGACTTCACTGGATCATATAAAAGTGGCTTCAAACGTGGACGCAGTTGCGCAGACATTGTATGGGCTCAACGTATGCTAGTGTCGGTAGTCATGTCCAAACACTGGGATTTCCACAAAATGGACATTGACATGTCATGAGCCTTCGGCACAGTCTGTAGAGTTTGAGACATCAATCGACTCCCCACATGGAGATGGTTTTTCTCCAGTGCTTTTCACCTGTTACTTTGCTGCTGCATTGGAATTGAAATCCGTTCCTCAAGCCCAACCCCCCCCCCCCCCTACCCCATGTCAATACTGGGTATGCCGATAGGGATTGAATATGCTGATGACGTGGACATCATAGATGAGGAAAGGAACCCCCTTGACGAACTCCCAATAGCTGCGAGCAAACTAAAAATTGAGAATCTCTAGGAATGAATCCAAAACAGAGTTCACCCACATATACCTATCTACAAAGCATGAAACTAAAGAAAATGATGATCCACTTTGTGGCGACGAACCATGGAGGAAAAGCAAAATCCTGGGATCCATGCTTTGCAATACTGTTGACATTGCTGCACGCTTCATCGTGGCTGACATTGCTTTCCAGTCCTTCTGGAAGCTATGGATTCGTAGATCAAAGATGTCCTTGATAAAGAGGCTACGTTTATACAATGCAATCTGCATATCCTTGATGCTGTATAACTGTAACAGCTGGGCAGCTCCAAAGGCAGCTCTAGACAAACTCGATGCCTGCCACCGCAACACCTACTCATAATTTCCAACGATGCACTATACAAGATGTGTAATATGTCGCCGCTGTCTGTAAAAGTAGCCCACAAAGATTGTCCATGTTTCGCCATGTGCTAAGCATGCTAGAGGAGACACCAGCCTTGGAATTCGCACTACTCGGAGCCAGCAAATACAAAGTCAGGAGAGGACATCATTGCAAAACTCTGCTAAGCATGCTACGGGTGACCTCAAGAAAGCAGGACTCACTACACTCAAGTCAAGAATGGACCTGAGGAAGCTAAGGATTATGGCCGAGGACAATACACAGTGGGAAAAACGAAGAAGGACTGATTACAGCTGTAGGATGTTTTTACTACTACAGCCGCAGAATACAGTAATCATTCCACAAAAGGTATATTGCTGGATGCCTCGATGCATACACTTATTCCGCTGACCTTTCTTACCCCTTCTTTACAGCTGGCTTCTTTATAGATATCAAAGATTATATCCACGGGCAGGTGGTGATCATGCACCAGGCAGATGAGGGAAGAATTTTCCATGCATGTAGTCAGAAAATGTTTTGCCCCTATCCGGTGGCAGGTAATGGACAAGCGCTGCCCCATCCATTAACAGCGCATTGATAGTTTGATTCTGTAATATTGGGGTGGGGTTTGCAGACTTCTCAAGAACAATGACAAGGTCATTTTTCATGTTTGATCGGAGATTCCCATTTTACTGAGAAATGGGGGATGAATCTGGTTTTCATGCGAGAATAATTTGTCGGAATTACCATCCACTTACATCACTGGCCACATATATTTGGGCTAGCGGTAAACAAGTGTCTTGGAGTGCCTTCTCCTGTGTTGTTTTGATTTGTCTGGTGGTTGTAGGGGCAATGAGATGTAGTTTGTTCTTCTCGGTTAGCTGGAATATGGGTTTAGTATGTGCCATCAGACCATCATTGACATACGTCTCGTACTTCTCCAAGCCTGCTTCTTGTATTCATAGAACTGCTGCTTCTAGGAGGACCTTCATTATGTGTCAGCGGAAGAGAACCTTGCCATTGACTGCAAAGCGATTGCACATAGCAGTGATCACTTGCTCCAATGATCTGGCATCTTTGATGAGCTTTTTTGGAACACATTTGTTTGTGCATGATGTGGCTTCAGGGTTGTTTCTCCTGTATCACTGGTGCAGTCGATGGATGCCTCGAAATCGGTAATAACGCGTGCAACCTCTGGTGAAGCAAGTGACCACCGCTTGTGTCTGCCTGATCACACCACCACCTCCTTGATTGTTATCTTGTTCTGCTTATGAGCCTGATCAACTGTCAAGTTCAAAAATCGCTGCTCAGTTTTCTTGACTCTAAAGGGTCATTGTCACACTCAGATGCTACCTAAGGATGCAGCTTTGATAGTGTGACAGTGTCGTGGATGTGGACTGGTACCCATCTCGCATATGAACCAGGGCATAAAGTCCAGTCAAGCTTGATTTGTAAATGGTGAACCTCACCTCTCTGATTGAACGCGTGCACACCAAAGTAAGGCTCTCCAGACTGCAGACATCTTTGCAGTCCAGGTGCCAATGTAATCATGGGTATCCTCAGGTGTAAGTGATAGTAAATGCTCGGCATACAGAGTAGCAGTCACTCCATGGGCATAGCGAGTTCGCACGGGTCATGGTACTACAGTTCTTGGGCGATCAGATCCCCACCACTCAACTCACGATTAGCTGCTCATCTTCTAATACTTTGGGATATGCCTTTAGTCGACGACCCAGCTCTTTTGTCATCACCTGTCTAAATGGATTTTCAGCATTTGTTTCTGTTGTGCAATTGAGAAAAACTTAGTGGGAAATGTCTCATATTTGCTGCGTGTATATTTAGAGTCTAGCAGAGCCAAGGCAGCGTGCTTCTTGGTGGCCTGCTGTACTCATTTGATCTTGAATTTCTTTATCATGGTTTTGCATGATGAATGCCATTTCGTTTCATGACGCAATAAAGTCACGGACACACCATCTCCTTGATCCAGAACACCTAAATTTAGGTATTGAAAAGGCAGTGGAGCAAGCCCGCAGTCATTTTCTATATTGTCAGATTTTGTGTTATGCGCTGGACAGCCCAATAACCCTCCAACTTTATCGTCTTGACAGAATACACATTTTGGCGAATCCATATTGAATCAGTGTTGGGGTCCTTTTGAAGGTGGCATATGTGGATCTTGTTCACACGAATAGTGGGTCTCTGCCTTGCATCTTCCCGAAAAAGAAAAGAGCATTGAGTAACTTTTATGTATAACTTAATTATTAAGCTATGATAATGCCTTTTATGTCTAGAAACATTTCAGATGGATGGTGAAAGAATATATTTTGAGTGACCTCAATTTCATAACTTTAAGTGGACCATGACTGACAATGAAGTCCTGTCTGAAACTTGCATATCCATAATTAAGATACTTGTAAGAATTAATGGATGATAGGAATTGACCTTGAACTTTGTTCATGGATTTGACCTATGAAGGACATGAAACCCATTCCATTGAATTGGTCACCCAAAGAACCATCATGATAGAACCAAAGACTGTCTTAATTGGCTTTCCTACTGAAAATTTGGATTTTAGTGATTAACCGTGATCTTGACTCGTGAACATGACCGCTGAAGGTCATGAGACAATGCCATTTGATTGGCCATCTCAAGAACTATCACGATAGACACCCAGTTTGTCTTAATCGGCCAAGTCTATGCAGAGATATGCATATTTTAGACAAGACATCATTTTGCGGTGGTGACCATCTTGAATTTATACAAATTTATGCCGTTCCAGACACATATTTTCGTGGCCTCCCATCTGAAAAGTTTCTTTACATATAGACAAACATATATGCCAATTCTGGCAGACCTTTCCAAAATAGCCCAATGTTAGCATCTTAGCACCCCACTACACCGGAAACACCTACACACAATCACCAGAAATGGATGTCAATACAGCATAGTTTCAAACAATACAGCATAATTTCAAACAATACAGCAAAATTTCAAACAATACACTGTACAAGATGTGTGATACATCTCCATTGCCCATAAAGGTCACCCAGCAAAGACGGTCCATGTTTGGCCATGTGCTAAGGATGCCAGAAGACACACCAGGTTGAGCCAGCAAACATAAATCCAGGAGAGGACGTCATTGCATAAATCTGTTAAGTTTGCTGTGAGGTTACCTAAATTTTAGCTAAGCACGGATGACTGTCACAAAATGTTTCAGGCAGCCCGAGCCTTGAGAGTTACTGATTACACACCACCACTCAGTGTACACAACTCTGAAGGGCACTATTAACACCGACCAGGGTAAAGTAGAGGCAATTCGAGAAGGGTTCAAGGAGCAGTTCACTGACCATGATGATGAGCCCTTGAACTCGTTCTCAGGAGACCACAGGCCATTACTAACACCAAGTAAAACAGTGGAAGATGAGAAAGCACTCGAAGTGCTGCAAAATGGACGTGCATCAGGTCCTGAAAAATGAACAATTGAAAAGCGCAAATGACATTATCTCAAAACCAATCACGAACCTAATCAATTCAGCTTTTATGCATCACCTTTCCATCGATGCTGTAGACCGAGGCACCCACATCGCGCTACCCAAGTCCAAGAAGCCATCTACCCTTCAACTCAGCCAATTTCGGCCCATTGTGCTCCTTCACATCATACGGAAAATCCTCTCCAACGATACTCTATGCCGTATCCGAGACCAGATCGATAACCTGATCACGTTAAAATAGCTTTAAACATGGCCGCAGGTGCATAGACATTGTATGGGCGCAATGCATGCTTATGTCAGTAGTCATGTTCAAACACTGGGATTTCCACAAAATGGGCATCGAGATGTCACAAGCCTTCGACACAATTAAACTCTCAAAGATACTAGATGTACTACGTCAGGCCAGTTGCAATGAAGATGCTACTAGTGAGATTACTACTTGCAAACAGCAAGCTGAAAGTACGAGTCAAATCAGTCACGTCTGTAGAGTTTGAGACATCAATCAGCTCCTCAGAGGGAGATGGTTTATCCACTGTGCTCTTCACCTGTTACCTTGCTGCTGCATTAAAATCTGTGAAGGAAACTTCCACAAGACCAAAGCCCCAAGTGCCCATAATGGGTATGCGGCTAGAGATGGAAAATGCCAGCGATGTGGATTTTATAGACGATGAAAAGAAACCCCTTGATGAACTTCTCCCAATAACTGCAAGCAAACTAAAAATTGAGAATCTCTGAATGACTTCAAAGCAGAGTTCACCCACATATATCTATCTACAAAGCATGAAACTAAAATAATGATCCACTTCGGCGATCCATGGAGGAAAAGTAATACCCTTGGATCGCTGCTTTGTAGTACTGCTGACAGTGTTGCATGCTACGTCATGGGGAAAATAGCTTTCCATTCCTTCTGGAAGCTATGGATTTGTAGATCAAAGATGCCCTTGACAAAATGACTATATTTATACAATGCAACCTGCATATCGTTGATGCTGTAAAACTGTAATAGCTGGGAAGCTCCAAAGGCGGCTCTAGACAAACTTGCTGTCTGTCACCGCAAACACCTATGCATCCTAACTGGACACCGATGGCCATAATTTCCAACGATACACGATATAGGATGAGTATTGCATTGCCACTGTCCGTAAAAGTCGGCCAGCAAAGACAGTCCATGTTTGGTCAGGTGCTAAGGATGCGAGAAGACACCTGCACAGAGAGCCTTGGAATTCTACCTACTGGGAGGCAGTACATATAAAGCCAGGAGAGGATGTCATTGCATAAATCTCTTAAGTGTGCTACGAGGTGACCTCAAGAAATCTGGACTCATTGAACTCAAATCAAGAATGGACCTGAGGAAGGTAAATATTTTAGCTGAGGACAAGACAGTGATCAAAAGTACTGACGGTAATAATACCTACACACAGTGACGCTAATCTTCTGACCCAAAGGTCATTGTGTGATGTTGTGTCCTTATAAGAAAGCATGTGCCCATGTTTGAGACCAGTATGATTAACCAAACATGCGATATAAACAGAAAAGTTGAGCTAAATAAACAATGGACACTGTATAAACTATGGTCTGGGCAAAAATTATGTAATGTTCAGTGAACCATGAAAAGCAAGTCAAAAGCATGTTCAGTGAACACCAAGCCGAAAATATGAGTCAAGTCAGTGAAGTCTGTAGAGTTTGAGACATCAATCGGCTTCCCACCGGGAGATGATCTATCAAAGATGATCACTGCATAGTAGGTCACAACGTTTTATACGCAACACACCTTTAGCATATATTACATCCATACACCGGGTTTGGCGCCAGTATGTCAAAAGCCCGGACTAACATGTTCTGTACTGTTTAATGAATCAGGAAAAGTAGGTCAAATGTAGGTCACACTAACCTACTTTTCAAACACTGCACACCTCCCTAAGATGCATCCACATATCACCTTTAGTTCATGTATACCTAAAAACTCTGAAACTACAGCCAGGACAAAAATCTTCGATAAAATTCAATGAAGCGTGAAAAGTAGATCAAAGGTAGGTCACGCTGATATACTTTTGACACACTCCGCATCTGCTCCATAAGATGCATTCACATACCAAATTTCGTGCATATAATGGTCTTGCAACTATGGCGCGGACAAGCTTGTACACTGTAATGTTCAGTGAACCATGAAAAGTAGGTCAAAGGTAGGTTATTCTGACCTACTTTTCATACAATCCACACCTCCCTAAGATGCATCGACATGCCAAGTTTAGTTCCTGTATACCAAAAACTCAAAATTACAGCCTGGATAAAGATTTTCGATAATATTTAATGAACCGTGAAAAGTAGGTCAAAAGTAGGTCACGCTGACCTACATTTTAGACCATTCGCCTCTTCTCCATAAGATGCATCCACATACCAAGTTTCATAATCGTACATATAAAAGTCTTGAAACTATGGCCCGGACAAGCTTGTAGACTGTAATGTTCAGTGAACCATGAAAAGTAGGTCAAAAGTAGGTCATGCTGACCTACTTTTGCACAGTGCACATCAACGACATAAGATGCATCCACATACCGAGTTTCATGATCGTACATATAAAAGTCTTGAAGCTAAAGGCCGGACAAGCTGGTAGTTCCCCCGAAGTCTTTCTGGGAACATAAAAATGTTAATGTTGAAAAAAGCCCCAAGGTCACAGTGACCTTAACTTTTGACCTTTTGACCGTACGGTCATTGTGTGATGCCATGTCATTATAAGAAAGTATGGGACCAAATTTGGGTCCAGTATTATTAACCAAACACGAGATATAACAAGAACGACAATCCAAGATCGCTAATATAAAGGTTGAGCTAAATGCAAATGGGACGATGCGATAACACAGGCCGTGTTTTCACTAGAGATTTATCCAGGTTATATGGCGTTACTTCCGATTAACTCTCCAGTGAGAACACGCCGTAGGTTCCAAAATTAAATGGAATTCTGTACTACGAAAACATATTCACCGATTTAATTAACTAGACAAATCGTCACTTATAAAGAAATACAAAATGGAGACATGGTTATGATGGTAGGAATCAGAGGAAAGAAATTTTTTTCAAAACATGTACTCCATAATTCTTAACACTAAGTTCAATTGGAATCGGCAGCTTTTTTCTCTTTTTGCATGGTTATTTTGTTCAACAAGAATTCTGCGGAATTAAATGCCCCACCTGTCTCCTGTTTGTCACGGTGAACTTGAGTTTTGACCTGTGTGACATCAATGTTATCACGCTGCTTCCTAACATTATAGGTAACCATGTACTTAGACTTGCACAATTATTCAATTTAGTAAATATTTTAATCTGCCTGCTGTAGGAAAATGGTAGGACTTGAGTCAATTGTCATTGCTTTGTCCTTTACCACCACACTTGTGTGAATTAGCTGCAGCATAATTGCTGTGCAGTGCTGCATTAAGATATTTCATCCTTTTCATTTGAAATGTTAATATTTAGTCTTTGTGTTCACTTTGAAAACAATCAGTGCTAACATATATGATCAGTGCTCCAGTTTAAAAACATATTCATCATGTTTAAAATTCAGCTCATTTTACACAAAGGTTGATTAATACCGTGTTAGACAACTTAGTCAGCTATTAATTGTAAAAGAATGAAATGTCTACCTATATTTGTTCAATTGAAGTTTGGTCTTAACCACATTCTTCCTGTATTCTGAGAAAGAGGTTTTCAAATAACCCCATTATGAAACATACTGAATATTTTGAAAACAATTTCACTAAAATTTATTGCTTGCTGATGTAGTAATTATTTTCAGTCAAAATGTTTTCAAGGATTAACTTAGAACTTTCAAAAATTGTATTGCTAGGATAGAAACGACAAAGTAAAATTGTTTCTCAAATATATATATATATATATATATATATATATATATATATATATATATATATATATATATATATATATATATATATATATATATTATACTCTCTCTAAAAAGTTAACCTTTTGACATTGGATGGATAAGGGTTAAGTATCAATTAATTGAATAATAGCAATTATAACCAGAAATATGGTTGCAATGCAACCGCGACGCTCGACTTTACGACTTTGCAATTTGCCCTGTAGGTGGGGCTTAGAATACACCTTCCGTATCCTCTGCGTGTCGTAAGAGGCGACTAAAGGAGGTAAGGGTGAGGTAACCCTGACAGAAACCTCGAGTGCTGAAGACGGAGGTTCCAGGCCGCACGGCGCACTCTAATAAACCATGGATCCACGCACTTAACGCTATGTCGATAGTCACTTTAGGATTGGCAGTATGATCAGCGAACGAAAAGAAGAAGAAGACGTCTTTGCAATGAACTATGAAGCTTGACTTCAAACAAAATAAATATAGAAGGCCCTATCAACAAGAAGCCCAAGGGCCTGTAACACTAACCTGGACCATTAGGATTTCAACCATTTGCATTTAAATACGGACATGATGGATAGTCTACGAAAAAGTCCAAGATGGCAACCAAAGAAATTGACTAATCAAAATTCGTGTTTGATATGTTGAAGCCTACCACCATAGGATCATTCCACCCATGTTGCATTGAAATTGGCCCACTAATTAAGAGGTAGTGTTTTAAATGGTTCTTATTTAACAAGAGGCCCAAGGGCCTGTGATGCTCGTCTGGACTATTAACATTTGAACCATTTGCATTTAAATAGACATGGATAATTTTCGGAAAAACCCAAGATGACCACCAAAAATATAGATCAATCCAGATTCTCATTTGACATTTTGAAGACTACCGTCATAGGATCGTTCGACCCAAGTTTTGTTAAAATCTAACTATTGATTAAGGAGTACCATTTTTAAAAGGTTCCAGATAATTTTCAGAAAATCAAAGATGGCCACCAAAACATTGAGCTATCAAAATTCGGTATAGAATTTCTAGAGGCTACAACTATAGCATCCTTCCAGCTAAATTTGGTTTAAATTGCCCAATGTGTTAATGAGGAATAGCGTCTTAAACGAATTCACATTTTCAGGAAAATCCAAGATGGCCACCCAAAGAAATCAAGCAATCAAAATTCTGTATACACGTTCTGAAGTGTACCAGACTAGGGTCTGTCGTCCAGATTACCACAATAGGGTCCTTCCAGCCAAGTCTGAATGAAATCATCCAAGTAGTTAATGAGGAGTAGTCTTTTAAACAATTTCCAGCATTTGTTCCGAAAATTTAAGATGGCACTGAACAAATTGACCAACACAATTCTCCATATAAGCTCTGAAGCACGCGCTAGGGGCCTTCCAGCCACATTTGCTTGAAATCGCTCAAGCGGTTAATGAGTAGTAGTCTTTTAACCGATTTCCCGCCATTTATCGGAAAATTCAAGATGGCCGACAGAAATAATGTCCAATCAAAATTCTGGGTGTAAACCTTTATATTTTGTCCACCCTACCATATTAATGGGTTGTGAAAGTACATATATGTTTCCATTCCCATACTTTGGAGGGGGACATTATTTCATGGGCGTTAATTGTCTATGAAATATTGTCCCCCTAATGGAAGTACTGGGAAGGTATATGCCCATTCCTAGACCTAGGCGGTGTAGATTTGGTATATCTGGGGGTGTAAACCTTCATATTTTGACCACCCTACCATATTACTGGATTATGAAAGTACATATAAGTTTCAATTCCCATACTGTGCACATTATTTCATGAGCGTTAAATTGAGCACGAAAAATTGTCCCCACAATGAAAGTTTTGTACAGGGAAGGTATATGTTCATTTCCAGAGCTAGGGGGTGGAGATTTGAGATGTCTGGGCGTGAACCTTTATATTTTGGCCACCCTACGATATGAATGTGTTGTGCAACTACATATATTTTACCATTCCCATACACTGGAGGGGTGGGGGGGGGGGGGGTGGTGGTATTATTTCATGGGCGTTAAATTGGCCATGAAATGTTGTTCCCCCAATGGAAGTTATGTACTGGGAAGGTATTTGTTTATTCCCAGAGCAAGGGGTGGAGATTTTATATGTCTGGTGTGTGAACCTTTATTTTTTGGCCAACCTACCATACTTATGGGTTGAGCAATGTATTAGTACAGAGAGGCCTAATGGTACCTGCTTATATTCAAACTAATCTGTACATAAATGAGGTCAACTTTCACCATTTGATTCATATTCAGTAGTTTTATTAGTTCAATTTAGTTTAAGTTTTGAAGTAATCTAAATGGCCTCGGACCTCAATACCGTAATCATTTCTGCCTTTCTCATATAAGGGATATCTGGGAGCGAGGACTCGTAATGGTTTCCTACATTAAATAAACAAATTATTGATATTTTACCCTAGTCTTATTTTCTGACATGAACCATTCTTAGACACGAAATATTATCTGAATTAGTTTCTGCCGCGGAATGTTCTGATGAAAGAGATAGAATAATCGCAGAAGAATATGCAACCTGAAGAGAGAAAATGAATTAGAATAGCTTCTATTTGAACCCAGTAGGAATTACCTCCCTTATCTATTGCCAACAAGCCAACATATTAAGAATCTAGCTCGTCTTATAGAGAAATACTATCGGTGGATTCAGGATTTCTGGAGGGAGGGGGGGGAGGGTGTGTGTGGGAAAGGACATTTTCAATCACCTGCAAGAGAATTACGCAAAGAATTGCATATGCACGCACGCAGGCACGTCGCACGCACGCACGCACGCACGCTCGCACACACACATGTGCACACGGACACACGCACACACACACACACACACACACACACACACACATCAGTACACATGCATGCATGACCCAATGCCAACCCCCCCCCCCTCCCTGGTAAGACTGATAGCTTATGTTTATGATGGTGCATAGCTGTGAAGGCACAGGCATTTGAAGTTTACCCGGCTATTTAATATTATTAGCATATTTCATATACTACTGTATAACATTGTGTTCCCTGTATTTGCGCATCCCCTCTCTTTGCACATATGCGTTCAAACTCTTGTGAGAGTCCATCACGATCGGCACGCACACATATTGATTCACATGTCAGTCTATGGTTATCCATTTTGCTCATACAAGACTTTCTCCGCTTGAAATTGTGAAACTACTTGTCAATATAGGTGTAAAGCAGTGCTGTTGATTTCTGACACTGAAATATTGATTCAAAATTGGCATATCTATCGCAAAAATTGTTCCTAGAAACATAAAATATGAAAGCGTGTACCTATATTTGGTGATTAAATAATATCAGATGACATTTTCTTCCCCTCTAAGAATAGCACAGCCATTTTTACGCAGTCAGGGTCACCATTTGTCAAACCGATCTTTCAAATATGATACATATGTTACCATTGGTTAATCTTCAGCAACAATGCTGGTTATGGGAGACATAAGTTAAAGATGTGGTAGCATATGCTGCACAACATATACCTTTTGTCTGCGCGCAAAAAGTGGTTACACCATTGGATTCGGTAGCTTCCCCTTTTGTGCTGTATTTTACTCAGACCGCCAATTCATACAGATGTTTCATACAGATGAACAAGAACCCATACCAGTTTATTATATTTATTCAACAATTACAATTTTTGCCTGGACTTTATTTATATATTTATTTATTTTTTAAAAGCACAAAGTCTCAACATAGAGACACAGCTACAACAGTACAGTTACAATACAATGCAGATAAAAACAGATACTATAGATACTATAATATAATTAAAATAATGTGAAATATTTACATGACTAAATACTATATAGGCCCTATCTATATTTATGCACATTTATACACATTTACATATATTTATACATATTTATGTATGCCTATACATATTTATGTATATCCATATATACTTGTACACACCTGTATATATATATATATATATATATATATATATATATATATATATATATATATATATATATATATATATTAATAATGATTTATGAGTTATGGTGGGTATGTTTACCATGTGTGCACGAAGACAAGCAAGAATTATGGCAGCGTGGGTCATATAGTGGGAGTTAGAATGCACTGACGAGTAGAGAGGCATATATTGATATATGATGAGACAAGATTTATATATATATATTTATACACATTCATATCTATTTGCACACATTTATAAATATTTACACATATCTATGTATATTTATACATATGTATATTTATACATAGTTATGCATATTGACATATATTTATGTATATTTATACATATTTATGCATATTGACATATATGTTAATTATGTTATTTATACTACTATATACATATTAGTTTATGAAATATTCTTATAATATGAAATAGGCGGGTAAACTTAAAATGCCTGTGGTGAAGGAACAGCTGAAATATCTGATCACTTAGTCAATCTATGATACTAAACCTGTGAATGATTTTCAGATATATAGGTTATCTCCAAGGTTTAGCAATTTGTAACAGTTGTTTATAAATGTATTAGTACAGAGACCTAATGGTACCTGCTTATATTCAAACTAATCGGTACATAAATGAGGTCAACTTACACCATTTGATTCATATTCACTAATTTTATTAATTGAATTAAGTTTAAGGTTTGAAACAATCTTATGGCCTCGGACCTCTATCCAATTATTGTTTCTGCCTTTCTCATATAGGGGATATCTGGGAGCGAGGACTAGTAACGGTTTCCTACACTAAATAAATAAATTATTGATATTTTACCCTAGTATTGTTTTCTGATATGAATCAGCCTTAGACACTAAATATTATCTGAATTAATTTCTGGCCCTGGATGTTCTGATGAGAGTGATCGAATATTCCCAGAAGACTATGCAATCTGGAGAGAGAAAATGAATTAGAATAGCTACTATTTGAACCCAGTAGGAATTACCTCCCTTATCTATTGCCAACATATTAAGAATCTAGCTCGTCTTATAGAGAAATACTATGGGTGGATTCAGGATTTCTGGAGGGAGGGAGTTAAATGAAAAGGACATTTTCAATCACCTGCAAGAGAATTATGCAAATAATTTCACACGCAAGCACGGCTGCACGCGCGCACGCACACATGTGTACACGGACACACGCACACCTACACACACACCCGCCCACCCACGCATGCATGCACGCACACACACAAACGTACGCATACATGCACGCATACATGTCCGGTTGCCCCTCAGCACACATGCATGCATGCCCCAATGCCTACCTAAAGAATAATGCCTTGTCGTCTTCAAATATGTTTTATTATCGAACGATGCCGTAACCTGGCAAGAAAACAATAACAACATTAACTAAGTAAGTCAGATAGGCCAAATCTAAAGTTACGAAAATAGGTAATTATGAGATTAAATAGGCCTATATAAATAAACGATGTGTGAAGATGACAATGAAACAATTATGAGACGATTACACAAATACTACATCTAAATATAGCGAAATACCTTAAATGTTAAAGCTGTCAAGATGTATGAGTTAAATTGTAAAATAAATTGAATTACTTCTTATTCTTCTGTAAATTACCCCCGAGTCACTCGACAAGTATTTACGAACACATAATACCAGAACCGGGAAATCTATACACTACCCACCCATTCGGCCACCCGTCGACACGTACAAACAAACGCATGTACACACCATGGGAGCAGGTGAATTCATTTATCATTCTTGGCTTCTTTCTCTCATATAGGCCAGTTTTCTTGTTAGATGGTAAGACTGATAGCTTCTGTTTATGATGGTGCATATCTGTGAAGGCACAGGCATTTGAAGTTTACCCGGCTATTTAATATTATTAGCATATTTCATATACTACTATATAACATTGTGTTCCCTGTATTTGCGCATCCCCTCTCTTCGCGCAGACGCGTTCAAACTCTTGTGAGAGTCCCTCATGATCGGCACGCACACATATTGATTCACATGTCAATCTATGATTATTCATTTTGCTCATACAAGACTTTCTCAGCTTGAAATTGTGAAACTACTTGTCAATATAGGTTTAAAGCAGTGCTGTTGATCTCTACCACTGAAATATTAATTCAAAATTGTCATATCTATCGCGAAAATTGTTCTTAGAAACATAAAATATGAAGGTATGTACCTATATTTGGTGATTAAATAATATCAGATGACATTTTCTTCCCCTCTAAGAATAGCACAGACATTTTTACGCAGTCAGTGTCAAACCGATCTTTCAAATATACATATGTTACCATTGGTTAATCTTCAGCGACAATGCATTTATGGGAGACATATGCTAAAGATGTGGTAGCATATTTTGCACAACACATACGTTTTGCCCGTGAGCAAAAAGTGGTTAAACTATTGGATTAAGTAGCTTCCCCTTTTGTGCTGTATTTTACGCAGACCTACAATTAAAAAGTCAAGTTTCATACAGGTGAACAAGAACCCATACCAGTTTCTTATATTTATTCAACAATTACAATTTTTGCCTAGACTTTATTTATTTATTTTTTAAAAGCACAAAGTCTCAACATGGAGACATAGCTACAACAGTACAGTTACAAAACAATACAGATAAAAACAGATACTATAGATACTATAATATAATTAAAATAATGTGAAATATTTACATGACTAAATACTATAGGCCCTATATATATTTATACACATTTACATATATTTATACATATTTATGTATACCTATACATATTTATGTATATTTATACATATTTATGCACATTTATATACACTTATACATACTAACAATGATTTATGAGTTATGGTAGGTATGTTTACCATGTGTGCACGAAGGCAAGCAAGAATTATGGCAGCGTGGGTCATATAGTGGGAGTTAGAATGAGCTGACAAGTAGAGAGGCATATATTGATATATGATGAGACAAGATTTATATATATATTTATACACATTCATATATATTTGCACACATTTATATATATTTACACATATCTATGTATATTTATACATATGTATATTTATACATATTTATGCATATTTACATATATATTTATGTATATTTATATATATTTATGTATATTTATATATATCTAGACTATTTGATAGGAGGCGATAATCCAAACATGCGCAATATGTGGGTACCATAGGATACATATTAGTTTATGAAATATGCTAATAATATGAAATAGGCGGGTAAACTTCAAATGCCTGTGGTGAAGGACCAGCTAAAATATCTGATCACTTAGTCAACATATGATACTAAACCCGCTATGTGTGTGAATGAGTTTCAGATATATGGGTTATCTCCAAGGTTTAGCAATTAGGTCAAATTTCACCATTTGCTTCAGATATATGGGTTCTCTCCAAGGTTTAGCAATTAGGTCAAATTTCACAATTAGCTTCATGTTCAGTAGTTGAGTTTAAGCGTTCAAGTGATCTTATGGCCTCGGATCCCAATGCATAGTCATTTCTGCCTTTCTCATATAAGGAATATCTGGGAGGCAGGACTAGTAACGGTTTCTTACACTAAATAAACAAATTATTGATATTTTACCCTAGTCTTATTTTCTGACATGAACCATTCTTAGCCACCAAATATTATCCGAATTACTTTCTGCCATGGAATGTTCTGATGAAAGCGATAGAATAATTGCCGAAGATTATGCAAACTGGAGAGGGAAAATGAATAAGAATAGCTACTATTTGAACCCAGTAGGAATTACCTCCCTTATCTTTTGCCGACAAGCCAACATATTATGAATCTATAGCTCATCGTATAGAGAAATACTATGGGCGGATTGAGGATTTCTAGAGGGAGGGGGGTTAAATGAAAAAGGACATTTTCAATCACCTGCAAGAGAATTACGCAAACAATTACACACACACACACACACACACACACACACACACACACACACACACACACACACGTACGAACGCACGAATCTCCGCACACACTCATACATGCACGCTCGCAGGCACGTACACATGCCCACACTCATGTCTGTCTGCCTCTCAGCACACATGCATGCACGCCCCAATGCCTACCCATCCGTTCGCCCACCCGCCCACATGCACACACAAATGCATGTACGCACCATGAGAGCAAGTGAATTCATTTATCAGTCTTGGCTCCCTTCTCTGGTATAGGCCAGTTTTCTTGTTAGATGGTAAGACTGATAGCTTCGGTTTATGATGGTGCATATTTGTGACGGCACAGGCATATGAACTTTACCCGCCTATTTGATATTATTAGCATATTTCTTATACTATATATATATATATATATATATATATATATATATATATATATATATATATATATATATATATATATATATATATATATGAAGTATGCTAATAATATGAGATCGGCGGGTAAACTTCAAATGCCTGTGGTGAAGGAACAGCTAAAATATATGTTCACTTAGTCAATATATGATACTACACCAACTATATGTGTGAATGATTTTCAGATATATGGGTTATCTCCAAGGTTTAGCAATTTGTAACAGTTGGTTATGAATGTATTAGTACAGATACCTAATGGTACCTGCTTATATTCATACTAATCTGTACATAAATGAGGTCAACTTTCACCATTTGATTCATATTCAGTAGTTACATTAGTTCAGTTTAAAGATGTTGTGAGGACTAGATACCCGATCGCTCTGATTAACTTGATAATCATAATATAGATTCTCCTTTACTAGAAGAACAAAATGCTTTTAAAATTTTTGTAATTGCTCCTGCCAAAGCTGAGATAAGCACATAGCAACCTCCTTGACAACCAAACGTCTTTAGCTATCGCGCTAAACTTGTGACGTCACACCGGGAAGACACCGATTCTTATAGTCTAGAGAGCATAGCTAGGCGCTCTACTGCTGCACATATTAGGAACCTAAGCACCTGTTCTTTGACAATTCATTGTTCACACAGGAACACTACATTGTTAAAGGTGTACACAGATTCAGTAATAGCAAAGTTGATGATATTTTTGTTGATTAAACTTAAAGGATAGTTTTCATGGTCACGGTTAGAGGTGACAGTAACATCGGATTTCGTGTACGTGAGGCTATGTTTAATCAAACCCACACACACACTTCTTGGAATACAATTCTACAAATGCATATATATCTTACTCTTATCTTTCTGGATTGACCACAGGCCTTTGAATTTTCGTCCATCCATATCACTACCACATATCCCCCTACAACATGATGTATATATAGCTACTATATATAGTGTATATTATATATAGTAAGTATATATACATCATGTAGTAGGGGGATATGTTGTAGTGATATGGATGGACGAAAATTCAAAGGCCTGTGGATTGACTGCAGAGATTTTCCATTATAGATGATAGGCACATGTATGTACACACATGTACAACTTTTTAAATGACAGTGGGCCTACACAGCTCAGTGCATTTACTATCGCAATTTACCGTTGTGCAGACTTATGAATAAATTTATGATTGCAAAATAGCAGTTACTATAGTTATGTGTTTAAAATTAACTAAAATGCTGGGAAAATATAAATCAAATCTAAACTAATCTATTTGCGCATAGTCATCCAGAGTAGGCCACAGGCCTTTAAATTTTCTTCCATCCATTCCTCTTATTTACCACATATCCCTCCTACTATAAATAATATACACAAGGTATGAAACCTTCATCTGTCGGCACCATTGTCAAAAAGCTGATTGGTTGGTTTGTAGTCAGAAACGTGATGTCAGCGAATTTTGACAACAAACCAACCAATCAGCTTCCTGACAATGGTGCCCACAGATGAAGGTTTCACACCTTGTGTATATTTATATATATAGTAGGGGGAATATGTGGTAGAGGGATGGATGGACGAAAATTCAAAGGCCTGTGAGTAGGCCTACACAGTTTATTTACAATTTAGGCATCGATCAAGTTTCCCGATGAGGCTTTCACTGCTGTCCGCACGCATATAGTACAACTTAAATAACACATACTGTTGAATATTTTGAACATAATTGGGTTGAATTTCAACCCAAATTATGCTAAAAAATATTCAACAGACAGGTTCTTGTATCGTGTTCATATGGTTCTAACTAACAAGCTTGTGTTTTTGCGTTGGAAACATATAGTTATTTATGAGCTGCACTGTAAGTAAAGACGATACGCCAGCGATCTCTGAACATTCTGTCAGTTCAAATAAATCGCCAAAAGCTTATAGATAAACAATTACATTGATTCTAATCATGAGAAATTTCACATAAGACACACACTTATTGTACATTTGTAATCTTCAGAAAAGTTTTAGCTGCATTCTGGTGCTTATACATATCTTTTTAGATGCCATGCTTTACCGTTGTTATAGGCCTATTATTATGCGAATATGGCTATCCATGAAACCATTAAAAATGAGTAAATATCATGATAGAATTTTAAAAAAATCATGATTTCTTATTTCTTGAAGACTTAGCTTCAACCTGACATAATTTATGTTATGGTTGTGAAGCCTCTCGATGTGTTAAACTAACGTTTTAAAAATAGGTCACCTTTGTACTACGGACAGTGAGATATTGACACAGCTCACAGCGCCATTCCCGGTGTGACATCACAGGGAGCGGGGATATGATTTAGATCGAGGCGGCATTTAATCTCGTTATTCGGGCTGCCTAACATATTTCTTTTCACTCCAAGTGATGCTATTGTGTTTATATAGTGTAGTAGACCATAAAATTAATTGAAACTCGTTATCGCCCATAAGTAATGACATGAACTTTAAGCTTTGAAGTAATCGCATCACCTCGGACTTCATTCTAGCAATGATTTCTGCTTTTCTCATATAAGGAATATCTGGGAATGAGGCCTAGTAATGGTTTCCATCACTAAGTCAACAAATTATGGATATTTTACCATAGTATTATTTTCTGACATAAAGCATTCTTAGACACCAAATATTATATGAATTAGTGTTTAGCACGGAATGTTCTGATTACAGAGATAGAATAAGCGCAGAGGAATATGCAATCTGGAGAGGGAAAATGAATTAGAATAGCTACTATTTGAACCCAGTAGGAATTACCTCCCTTATCTATTGCCGACCAGCCAACATTAAGAATCCATAGCTCGTCATATAGAGAAATACTATGGGCGGATTCAGGATTTCTGGAGGGGGGGGGGTGTGTTAAATGAAAAGGACAGTTTCAATCACCTGCAAGAGAATTATGCAAAGGATTTCACACACACGCACGCACGCACGCACGCATACATGCCCGCCTGCCCCACAGCACACATGCATGTATGTACCAATGCCTACCCACCCATTCGCCCATCCGCCCACACGCACACACAAATGAATATAATCACCATGAGAGCAAGAGAATTCGTTTATCAGTCGTGGCTGCATTCTCTGGTATAGGCCAGTTTTCTTGTTAGATGGTAAGACTGATAGCTTCTGTTTATGATGGTGCATATCTTTGAAGGCACAGGCATTTGAAGTTTACTCGCATATTTCATATTAGCATATTTCAGATACTACTATATACATATTAGTTTATGAAATATGCTAATAATATGAAATAGGTGGGTAAACTTCAAATTCCTGTGGTGAAGGAACAGCTAAAATATCTGATCACCTAGTCAATATGTGATACTAAACCTGCTATGTGTGTGAATGATTTTCAGATATATGGGTTATCCCCAAGGTTTAGAAATCTGTAACAGTTGTTTATGAATGTATAGTACAGAGA